>CM028134.1:1024815000-1026015000 GCA_016271365.2 Neoceratodus forsteri
CGTCAGGACTCCTCTACTCCCACCAAAACCCTGACATCGGGGAGTGGAAAACAAGGCTTGGGCTCCAGTACCCCGGCCTTGGTTACTCTGCAGGCGAAGGCCACACCCATGTGGTCACCTTCCGCCACAGGGGTCGGGACCTCCTCTGCTACTAGCGTGGGGACCTTGGTCCTGTCTCACAAGGTCCTGTCGTCGGTTTTGTTCCGGGGCTCCAGGTAAGACCAAAGAGTACCAGGGTTGGGAGTTGGTCTCCAAACTGACCTCGGCTCACCGCACTTTGGCCTCTCAGACGCCTACATCCAATCCAGTGGTCCACAAAGCAGACCGCTGCATACCGTTGATCGTCCAGGCCAAAGGATGTACGTCAGATAAGGTCTCTCTGGACCTCACTAGTTCGCTGGTCAAGGGGCCCTCTACACCCGAAGACCAAGGAGACCAGTCTACCCCTTCCCTCAGGGATCAGCCAGTCTCCTTTCTTCTGTTGCTCCACTCACACTGGGTGACCAAACATCCTGCTCCCTGGTGGGCACTGTGGTTCCCCAGTTTTCCAAGACGGAACTAATAGAGATCTTTCAATTCTGGCGGAGCCAGGTAAAACAAGATGTCCTTCCCTCATAGCCCGGACATCTCCCCGAATCCAGATGCGGAGAAGGACCGGAGCCGGGGGGGACAAACTGTCCTCAGCTGATCCAAAATCGAAGTCCCGCTCTCACAGTCCCACTGACTCCTGTGGCAGGACTTTGCACCAGGAATGGCGCCACCGATGTCTCTCCCACTCACTGAGTACTTGCCAATGTCGCTTCTCGTGCCGCAGGTGGTCTAACAGCCGACGACGGTTGGATAGTAGGCGGCGGCACTCCACCAGCCATTACCAGTCCCACAGCTGTTTCCGGTCCTCTAGTGTGCGGCATTCAGAGGAAGGGCACAGGTCTTCCTCCAGATCTAGGTCTGCTTCCCTCTCTTCTAGAGATCCTGGATCGGACTCTAACACATCAGGTTCTGACCAGTCTCCTCCTAGGGATAGACATGCCTTGCCAGAGGAGAAAGATACCTCTAAATCATCTTCTGACGATCCTACCTTTATAGATGTCTAGGCATATTCGGACCTTCAATGGATGGTAGATGGAGGATCTGGATCCAGAGCACCCGGAGGTTGGCCAAGTACCTGAGGCAGAAGGATGTTCCTCCTTTAGTGGATACGTTGCAGGACCTCACCAGGATTACCTGGAAGCATCTCTCTACCACTCTGGCGGTCTCTAAGAAGTTGGACAGGCTGTGCCGGTCGCTGAGGGATGAGTCTCTCCTAGCAGAACACCCTTGGATGGACTAGATGGCTATCATGACTGCTCATGATAAGTCGAAGAAGCCAAAACGCCTCAGCTCGCAGCCTCCCAACACAGAGTTCAGATTTCTAGACCAGGTGGGCAAGAAAATTTATTCTGCCTCCACCTGCGCTATCAGATCTTTAAACTTTCTCGCACACATGGTCCAGTACCAGAATACATTGTGGGAGAAAGGACTAGAGGTTGCTCAGGTGCTCATAAGACCGAGCTCCTGGATATCCTCAAGTCGGGATCGGATGTAGGCACTCATGTCCGGAGGGCCTCGTATGATACTGCAGATATGGCTTGTAGTGCAGCGGCATCCGGCATTTGCCTTAGGTGCTACGCCTGGCTTAGAGTCTCCGGATTCTCACAGGATCTGCTGCCCCGTATGCTGAACCTTCACTTCCTGGATTCTGTACATTTTGGGAAGGGGGCATAGAAACTGATCTCCTGTCTCCAGAAGTCTGGGAAATCCATCTCGTCCATCTGTAAAATGTACAAGGGGGACCAGAAGCCTTTTTGGAAGCTGCCCTTTAGGAAGCCTTCGGGGCAGAATTCCTGCAACCAGTGCCAGCAGAGTGGAGGCTTCAAGAGGAAGGCAACAACCCAAACTCCTGGGAGCTGTGCCTCTAGAGGCCCCAAGCACTCTGAGCCCTCTCTGCCTGTTCCCGGATCCACCCAATGACTCACTACCTGCCCCTCCTCCTCTGGCAGAGGCCATGGGGGAGGCAGTGGGGGGTCGCTTCTCTCTTTCTACCTAGAGGGATAGAGCAACATCACCACGGACCTCTGGGTGTTGATCTGATCAGGAGAGGGCATACTCTAGAGTTCCTACAGATCCCTCTGGACAAGCCACCAGGGTCCTCCCATTATCCTCCTTCTCACATTCCCCTTATGGAAGGAGAGATCAGGCCCTTCTGCAGAAGCTGGCGATAGAGCCGGTCCCCCGGAACAGCAGGAGCAGGGCTATTACTCTCATTTCTTCCCAGTCTCAAAAAAGACCGGAGACCTGCGTCCCATTCTGGACCTCAGCTCTCTAAACCCCTTTATCGAGTACAAGCGGTTCAGAATGATCACTCTTCCAGGCTTCATACCCTCTTGCACCAAGGGGGGACTGGCTCTGCTCCCTGGATATGTAGGACGCCTACCTGCACATACGGGTCTTTCCTCCCCATCGGAAGTTTCTGAGGTTCCACTTCTGGGGGAGGCATTACCAGTTCCGAGCCTTACCGTTTGGCCTCTCTTCTGCTTCTTGAGTCTTCACCAAGTGTCTAGCGGTGGTGGCTGCAGCTTTACGACACCAGGGTCATTACGTTCTCCCTTACCTAGATGATTTGACTCTTGGCAGCTCCTTCCAGAGCTCAACAATTTCACACTCTCGAAGACACCTTTATACTCTTCCAACAGTTGGGGATCACCCTGAACCTTCCAAAGTCATCCCCATGGCCCTGCCAATAACTCCTTTTCATCTGAGCGGTCCTGGACACGCTTCAGGGCATGACCTTTCTCCCAGAAGACGGGGGAGATCGCCTGAGGAGTTTAGCCCGAGCAGTATCCATGGCTCTCCAGGTCCGATCCAGGACCTTCCTCAGACTTCTGGGGTATATGGTGGCGGCCATTCCTACAGTTCCCTTGGCCTGTCTCTACATGAGGACTCCCCAGTGGATGCTCAGGGTGCAATGAGACCAGAGGTCAGATGACCTAGACCAACTGGTCAGGATCTCAGACCCAGTCTGAAGGACTCTATCCTGATGGCTAGACCCATCCAACCTGGAATGAGGGGTCCCTTTCCATGGGTTGACTTTAGCACTAAAAACCTGGTGGCCATCGGGCCAGTGAGTTAGCTAAAATTAATGGCCTGAAAAAAATTGTGGTGGCCCACCAGGACGATACTACTGCCTTACTCTACTCACAGTCGCTCAATAACAGGACAAAGGAGAAATCTGTTAATTACATTTTTTTTTTTGGGGTAGTGGAAGAATGTGTAAGTTTCTGAGTAAATACATTGAACACAGATGTTGCTGCCTATTGAAAGAAAACTAGCAGAGAGACTGATTTTACCAAAGAAGTGACCAACAAGGGCCCAAATTATGACACACTAGTTACTTACTTTGGTATATTAGTAGCTTATTAACAGAGGACCACTCTGGGTTTTTTTTTTGTTTTTTTTTTCTTTTGTTTTTAAAGACGACTGAGCGTATATTTCACTGGCAAACTATACACTGATGGGCTTCTCTAGATTTTTCTGAGGAGTTACTGTATGCCGCTACAGTTCAAACACTTGGTAGAAATGTATTTATATGGTGACTTTTTGTAGAAAACTCAGTTTATTTGAGAGGCTGCAAACATGGAACAGTCCTCTGCCCCAGCTAATGAATGGGTTCTCACTATTTCTTTTAAATCTCTTTTCCCAACAATGAATTTGAAATGTCCGTTGTCTAAAGTTTGTTGTTTATATTAGCAACTGCACCATGCTCAGGGCAAATTGTTCTACTATCCAGCACTGCCTGCTCTTTTGCCTGTCACCAAGGTCTGCTAGAAGCTAGCAGTTACGTGATCATTGTAGAAGCTCCATTGCTGTCACATTTGTCCTACCTGTTGTTCCCGCCTGTGTTGGATCCTGCTGTTTGCACCAGAATGACTGCTAACCCTGCCTTGACTTGTTCTGGGGTTCCCACTATGTATTGCTGTATGTGTCTCTTCGCACATGATTGCAGGCACAGTACGTTGGTTCGTGCGCAAGCACGTCAGTCTCTGCAACCAAGAAGTTGGAGATTCCCAGCACTGTCAACCCTTCATTCCTTAAAGGTGCAGTGCAGTATAAGGTGCTGGCAGATCGGGCCAGCAAAGTAGGACATCCTCTGGCCCACCGTCAAACTGGCTGGCCTCGGGCCACTGCTAAAGTCGACCCCTGCCCTTCCGGCACGAGCCCCCGAGACGGGTTCTGGCTACAGATGCTTCCGGACTCTGCTGGGGTGCTCACCAGGCAGACAGACCGACCCAGGGGACTTGGTCTCCAGATGCGCAGATGCTCCACATCAATGTCCTAGAGATGTAAGTGGTCCTGAATGCTTTGCAGGTGTTTGTCAGACCTTTTGCCAGGCCCTCTTCTTATCCAGACAGACATGTTGGTAGTGTTTTACGTCAACAAGCAAGGGGACACGCATTCTTACCTCCTTTGCTGGGAGGCGATGAGGGTCCTGTATTGGACCCTGGAACACCACTTAGACCTCACTGCTGTTCATGTTCCAGGCGTCCAAAACATCTTGGCCGACAGCCTAAGCCGGTCTTGGGCCAAGGCTCATCAGTGGGAGCTCCTTCAGTCTGTAGTAGACCAGCTATTTGACAGATGGGGCTGTCCAGAGTTGGACCTCTTTGCATCTCAACTCAACGCCAAACTACCCAGATCTTTCTGGACATAAGTCTCCACCACTCATTCACACTATTGGGATCTGCGCCGGAGGCACTAGGACCCATCGGGAGCAAACTTTTTGCTGGGGAGTCGACGCCAGAGATGGCGACGCAAGGAACGGCGCCGTGAGCCCCAGCTCGCGCGGCAATGACTATCTGATGGAGCTCCCCAGCCGCCTCCGTTCCTTTTCCGCCCGTCGAGTGCGCTTCAGTAGCGGCGTCGCTCGCCTGTGAGTCAAACTTCAAACTAGCAGCATAGTTTTCAGTTTTATTATTTTGTAGTATTATCTCGATACAGTATTGCTTAAGTTATCCTTATTTTAAATAAAAGCGATAAAGAAGTCTCAGCCTACACTGGCCGAGTCGACCATGAGCAGGTCAGGTGGCGGTAGGGAGACTTGATATAGCTGTTCAGTCAGTCGGGCTGGGTCCGGTCCGCCGCCTTCTCCGGAAGAGGGTCTGACAGCGGTCAGTCCAGTGCCGGGGGATGGGCGGTCCCGCGGAAGCATAAAGCCAAGCGGCGCATTCTTGGCACTTTTCAGCCTCGAACTCTTCCTCGGCCCATGGAGTCTAAAGAAGGCATCACTCGAGTTGCCCTCTGATCGTCTCGCGTGGCGTTCGGTTATCAGGGCTAGTTGCGGTCTTCTTCTCCAGAGTCGCCAACAGCGGCTTCTGGTAGCGGCGTCTTAGACGTCGAGTCCTACCCGCCCGCAGGTAGGTCTTCAGATGAGCAGTTTCATCAGTGGGCGCTTTTATGGAGCAATGGGCTCGGAAATTGGTTCGGCTACCTGGCTCAGTCGCTCGTGAGCCCGGGCTCTCTGGGCGACCAGGTAGGAGCAGTTGGACTTTCCTGGTCGTAGCGGCACCTTCTTCAGCGCCGTCGACTCCGTGCCGTTGTCCCCCACCACATGGCTTGGGCGCAGGGGCCACGACTATCCCTTCTCCTGCTCTTTTTCCTTCAAAACCTGTTTTTCGGTCTCTGGGAGTGCCTTCGGCGCCATTTGGCCTCGCGGCGCCATCCTCGGTTTCGCCCGTGGCGCCGTGCAGCTTCTCAGCATTGCCCACGGTGCTGCGCAGCTTCTCGGCGTCGCCTGCGGCTCCGTGCGGCTTCTCGGCGTTACCTGTGGTGCCGTGTGGCCGCGCGTTGCCGTGCAGTGCCGCGGTGCCGTCCTCGGCGCCGTGCGGCTTCTCTGCACCGTTTCGGCGCCGCGTGATTCCTCGGAGTCGTTCTCGGCACCGGGGCTCTCGAGGACTTCCCTTTGTCTCTTTCCTCCTTCCTCTTAGCTTTCATCCTTTCCTGTCCATACAGTCCTCCTGGACTGTCAGGAGATGACGTTGAGCCTGACCCAGACCTTGGCTGGGCGATGATGTGGAGCGAAGCAGGATCTTTTACTGCTGCAGAGCCTGAGGTCGAGGACCTGTCTTTTAAGTCTCTGCTGAAGAATATGATTTCCACACTTTCTCTCAGACTACAGACATCGATCCTGGGAAATTAAGACTCCAATACCTTCACGCCTCGGAGATCCCTACGGATTTGACTCCTCCGATTCAGCCTTCCTTCGAGACGCTGTCTCAAATGGTATGGAATAATCCTGCTCTCTCTCTTCATCGGTGGCTAAATCCATTGATAGAAAATATTCAGCCCCCAAGGATCGTCCCATTTTGGCATCTCAAGCCTTTGCAGATCCTATTGTAGTCCTGGCAGAGAATGATAAGGAGGTCCTTCCTCAAACCACTACAGCTCGACCTATTAACAAGGACTCTCGTAAGATAGACACCTTAGGTAAGAGAGTCTTTGCTGCTTCTACCCTAAGTATGCGTATTGCCAGTTACCAAGGCTATTTTTCTCAGTACGAGTATATCCTGTGGCACTCTCTCAAGCAAATGGTTGAAGCTCTTCCAGAGTCTGATTCAAAACCAGAGCTTCTTCAAACCATTACCAGGGTATTGAATCTAACAACCAACAGGTTAAAGCAGCCATGGGACGCTTTCGACTCCGCTTCCGTTCAGCAGCTGCTGGTATTTACCGCCGCCATTCCTGGCTGCGCACTTCAGGCTTCACCAATGATGTGCAACAACAGGTAATGGCATTGCCCTTTGATGGTGCATATCTTTTTGGTCCTCAGGTCGAGCAAGCTCTAGAAGCTACACAAAAGACTAGGTCAGCCTTTAAGTTGGCTAGACCCCCTCCTGCCCCCTCTCGAGGGCATGCCAGTAAGCGTCAGTTTCATAACCGTCAGTCCTGCAGAGGAAGTTTCCATAAGAACCAACCTGCCCAACCTCAAAAGAAGGCGCAACAGAAAGCACAGGGGCCCAAAGCGCCCAGCGCTACCTTATGAATTGCTGGCCCAAGTCCCACCTCAACTGCCCGAGGTGGACTTTTCCTCTGCTGATGCACTTCTACAACCAGTGGAAGTCCATAACCTCAGACAAATGGGTCCTTTGGATAATCCGCGAGGGGTACTCACTCAATTTTGTGGAAACCCCTCCGGATCGTCCTCCCAAACGGCAGCCCAGGCTGTCTGCCTTTCAGTCAGACCTTCTCACCGCCGAGATTCAGGGCCTTCTAAACAACAGGGCAGTAGGACTAGTGCCGCTGCATCAACGAAACACGGGGTTCTACTCTCATTACTTTCTGGTTCCAAAGAAGTCTGGGGGAATGCGCCCCATTCTAGATCTCAGAAAGGTAAACAAATTTCTCCCCAAGGAGAGATTCAAAATGATTTCTCTAGGAACCCTGTTACCCTTGCTTCATCAGCACGACTGGTTAGCCTCCCTAGACATGCAGGATGCTTACCAGCACATTCCCATTCACCCGAGGCATCACAAATTCCTGAGGTTTGTGGCTCTGGGACAACATTATCAGTTCAGAGTCTTGCCTTTTGGGCTATCCTCGGTGCCGCGAGTTTTTGCAAAGTGCTGTGCAGTTCTTGCAGCGCACCTCATAAAACTCGGACTACAGATGTTCTCTTATCTGGACGATTGGCTTCTGGCAAGTCCTTCCAGGCAAGGGACTCTAGATGCTGTAGAGACGGCCTCTCACCTCCTTACGTCCATGGGAGTCCTGCTAAACCTCAAGAAATCGCAGCTTTTCATAGGGACCCTTCTGGACACATCCTGTGCGAAGGCTTTTCTCCCAGAGGACAGAAGGAATGATATCCTTCAGATGGCCCGTTACATCGGAGAGAACAGGTCAGTTACAGCGCTCTTGATGCAACGGATGCTGGGCCTCATGGCATCCTCAGTGTTCACTGTACCTCTGGCCCGTCTGCACATGAGAACCACCCAGTGGATGCTCAGTACTCAGTGGTCTCCAACCACTCACCCGCAGTCCAATCTCATCAAGGTGACAGAACCCTTAAAGAGGTCTCTCACCTGGTGGTCTCAAGAGGACAATCTCCTGCAAGGATGCCCCTTTGCCCCTCTGGACCATCAGATCTCCATTACCACAGATGCTTCACTAATGGGGTGGGGAGCTCACTGTCAGGCTCTCCACACTCAGGGTGTGTGGACTCAACTCGAGTCCCAGCTTCACATAAATGTCCTAGAAATGAGAGCCGTCCTTTATGCGGTCCGAGCTTTGAAGGACATTCTCTGTCACAAGAATATTCTCCTCCAAACGGACAACAAAGCAGTGATGTATTACATCAACAAACAGGGCGGTGCTCATTCTTACCCCTTATGCAGAGAAGCGATGAGGGTCTGGGAATGGTGCTTGGAGCACAAGGCTCTAATTCAAGCAATCTACCTGCCAGGTGTACAGAATGACTTGGCAGACCGTCTCAGCAGAACAGAGACAGATCCTCACAGTGGTCTCTCGACTCAACCATAGTTCAGTCACTATTGAAGAGGGCAACTCCGGTCCTGGACCTTTTGCATCCCACTCAGCATAAAACGCTCTCTTCTGCTCCAGAAGTCCAGGGCCTGGCATTTTTGTCAGGATGCGTTCAGGCTGCGGTGGACAAAATGCTTTCTTTACGCCTTTCCACCTCTTCCTCTAATTCAGAGAGTACTCCTCAAGTTCGAGTCTCAGGGAGACAAGATGATTCTCATTGCTCCCTTTTGGCCTCGACAACTGTGGTTTCCACTTCTCAACAGTATGTTGGCAGTTCCTCCGAGACCACTTCCCCTGCAGATGAACCTTTTAACTCAGGGACCGGTGGTCCATCCCAATCTGAGATCTCTTCACCTTCATGCTTGGCTCCTGAAGAGGTAGAAGTAAATTGGTTCAGTGTCTCTCGAAGAGTTTCTGATATCCTTCTGGCTACGCGGAAGCCAGCCACTTGGAAAACTTACAGGGCTAAGTGGAAGCGTTTTTCCCTCTGGTGTGCAAAGTCCTCTTTGAATCCATTTTCCTGCCCTCCAGATAAAGTTTTAGAGTACCTTTTGGACCTCTCAAATTCAGGTCTCCAGTACTCTACAGTTAAGGTTCACCTTAGTGCCATTTCAGCGTATCTTGAGCGGTTTTTTTCTCTTTCACTGGCTCAGTTACCTATGGTCAAGAGATTTCTTAAGGGCATTCTGCACACAGACCCCTACAAGGCGTCCTGTTGCAGCCTGGGACATTAATCTTGTGCTAGACATGCTCACTCGACCTTTTGAGCCTCTAGCTGCCTGTTAACTAAAGTTCCTCACCTGGAGACTGCCTTCCTAGTGGCCATTACCTCAGCCCGTAGGGTCTCTGAGATACATGCCCTGGTCACAGACCCACTGTATACTGTGTTCCATAAGGACAAAGTAGTCCTTCGTACTCATCCTAAATTTCTTCCTAAGGTTGTGTCAGAATTTCATCTTAACCAACCTTTGGTCCTTCCCTCTTATTTTGCGGACTTCCAAAATGAAGGGGAACGCTCTCTTCATTCTCTGGATGTTGAGAGGGCCTTGCGTTTCTACTTAGATAGAACCAAGGATTTTCATAAAGCCCAGCAACTGTTCGTTTCCTTCAGTGAGGCCCGGCTGGGTCAGCCTGTCGCTAATATGTATCTCAACATGGCTGGTAGGTGCCTTCGTCACTGCTATTCCATGGTGCAGGTTAAGTTGGAGGTAGAGTTTACGCTCACTCTACTGGGCGATGGCGGCATCTGTATGAAATCATAGCGTGCCCATTGCAGGCATCTGCAGTGCAGCCACCTGGAGCTCAGTGCATACTTTGGATTAAGCATTATGCACTCGATGTCCATGCCAGGCGACATTCTTCTTTGCCAGAGCCATCCTTAATGGACTCCTGTCTTAAAAGCGTGAGCTCTTGGTTTCTCCTGCCGCCCTCTCGGGGATTATTAGTTCGTACTCTCCCAATAGTGTGAATGAGTGGTGGAGACTTATGTCAGGAAGATATGAAAATTACAGTACCTACCGTAATTCTTGATCTTCTTGGGCGAGTCTCCACCACTCTCATCCCTCTCCATCCCGAGCTCACCTCTCTTGTTGGTCTTCACTCCCTCAAATCTTTAGGCCTTGAAGACTTCTTTGTTGACCCTTCTTACATGGGTTGTCCGGACTATCTTATGTCCAGTTTTGAGGTTAGGCTACCCTTCTAGGTTAGTTACGCTGCACCTCCTTGGTAAAAAAGGTACTGAGGTGGTTGGGGAGTCGACGCCGAGATAGTCATTGCTGCACGAGCTGGGGCTCTCGGCGCCGTTCCTCGCAGCGCCATCTCTGGCGTTGACTCCCCAGCAAAAAGTTTGCTCCCGATGGGTCCTAGTGCCTCCGGCGCAGATCCCAATAGTGTGAATGAGTGGTGGAGACTCGTCCAAGAAGATCAAGAATTACGGTTGGTACGTAATTTTCATTTTCTGCTTGCTTGTTGGACAGGGAGGTTTCTGTATACCTTCCCTCGATTTCTCCAGAGGGTTCTCCTGAATTTGCAGGCTGAGGGAGCAGAGATGATCCTCATCGCTCCCTATTGACCTCAGCAGATTTGGTTCCCACTTCTTCAGCAGCTGGCAGTGGAGCCTCCAGTACAGCTGCCGCTGAGCTCACACTTGCTATCGCAGGATCAGGGCAGCCTTGTCCATCTGGACCTCAAATCCCTGCATCTTTATGCATGGCTCCTGCAGACTTAAAGTCCAGTTATGTGGTCTCCCAGGAGGTAGCAGATGTTCTTGTTGCAGCGAGAAAGTCCTCGACTAGATCTACTTTCGCCATGAAGTGGAAAAGATTTTGTCTGTGGGGTTCACCCAGTCACTTGGACCTGCTTACCTGTCCAGTGAACTCCGTCTTAGAGTATCTCCTCTCCTTGTCAAACCAAGGCTTGAGCTACTCCTCAATTAAGGTACATCTTTCTGTGATTTTGGTTTACCATGTACCTATGGGGGGGGGGGCCTCGCCCAGCTGGATGTGTCCCGCACCTTTTTACGGGGCATACTACAATTAAGCCCCCCATCAGAGATCCCATACTGCCCTGGGATCTCTCTTTATACTCTCGAAAAACTTACTCTTCCCCCATTCGAGCCTGCTGTGGACTGCAAGTTTCGCTTCCTTTCTTGGAAAGCGTTATTTTTAGTTATTACTTATGCTCTTGAGAGTTTCCGAGCTTCAGGCCCTGATGTGTAAGAAGCCTTATTTAGTTTTCCTTAAGGACATGGTGTCCATATGCAGTAACCCTAAGTTTTTACCTACGTTAGTGTCAGAGTTCACACTTAATCAGGACATTAACCTGCCAGTGTATTACCGCATCCATTTGAACTGAGGGGAAGTGATTCTGCATACTCTGGATGTTCACAGGACGCTAGGGCGCTGTGGTACTATCTCAACCGTACTGCTCCATATCGTAAGATGGAGCATTTGTTTGTGGCATTTGCGCCTCGTTGTCAGAGTGCTCCGGTGTCTAAACAGGCCTTATCTGACTGGCTGGTGAATTGCATTGTCTTCTACTATGACAAGTACAAAAAAAAAATCTAGGCTCGGTATGGAGTCATTCCACCAGGGGAGTGGCTACTTCTTTTGCTTCTATGCGTATTGTCTCGATAGTGGACATTTGCGCAGCGGCTACCTGGAGCTCAGTGCATACCTTTATCAAGCACTACAGCTTGAACATTGCCTCTAGGAGAAGGGCAGGTTTTGGCCTGGCTGTCCTTCAAGGCCTCCTGACCCTGATGCCTTCAACTGGCAGTTGCGCTTCAGCCTCCTCCTAGATCTATCTCAATCCTTTTTCTGGGACTGCTTGGGACTCTGTCCTTATGGTGATAGCCTACTGCAAGAGCTCCCATTCGAAGTAAGATAGTACAGTTACGTAAGAACTTCCCGTAACAGAAGATCTTGAGAAGGAGCTCTTGCAGCTGATACTATTTCCTCCTGCTTCTTCGGTGAGTCTCTGCATCTTTTACAGCAAGCTTCGCCCGGTCTGCCTGCCAGACTTACCAACGGGTCTCTAGCGGGGGAACTGAGGTGGGGCTGGGGACCGCCCCCTTAAGTACCATTGTCTAACGTTGGGGCAGAGAATGGCGTTGGGGCGATCCCAGCTGAAGACTGCTAGCTAGAAGGTTTCTGTGGGGTCCTAGTGCCTGGTGGCATAGTCCTTATGGTAATAGCCTGCTGCAAGAACTCCTCTTGAAGACCTACTGTTACGGTAAGTTCTTGCATAACTGTACTTTCTATAGTGTGGTATCCAGTCCAGCCAACTTCAGTAAACAAAAAGGTATATATTACAGGGAGTAGCTCTCTATCAGTTAGGGCACAAAAGACAACAGACATTTTCTCTTCAAAACTGCAGGTATTACAGGGCTACAGTGATCTTACTTCGAGAGGCTTCCTTCAGTAGGTCATAACATATAGGACTAGCTCCACCTGGTGTCTGGGCCTCACGGCAGACTTTTCCAGCAATACCTGATGGGGGGCCACCTACCTGATGTCATGTGACTGATGTCAGCGTGACACTATACAGTGGGCGTTTCTCACGCCCGCCCTCCAGTTCTTTCCCACCGTTGCCTCGAGTCAGTTAACCTCATGGTAGACTTCCACAGCGATCGCCGTTGAACTGTTTTCGTCAGTAGTTTAAATCCTACCTTTTTTCTTCAGTAAATTGTGTTATTCTATGTTTTCTCCTCAAAGGAAAAAGTCAGTCTTGTCACACCCAGATTCCCCACAAGGACGGCCACTTCAAGTGTGTCATCTGCCTAGGCCCGGACCGTCCAACCGCGACTTGCCCAGACTGCCAGCCCTTCAACCAGGCGACCCGCAAGAGGAGGCAGCAGGCTCTGGAGGCCCACCTTCTAAAGTCCAGGTTGGCGTCCCATGAGAAGCAGATGAAACACATTAGGGAATCTTCCTCCTCTTCTCTGTCCCCATCAAAGCATCGCAAGGAGGAACACAAGGAGAGGGAGCACTCTTCAGATGGTTCTCGGGCCGAGTCCAGCAGGCCCTCCACCAGTAAGGCCTCTCCCCCGCTACATCCTTCCAAGGCCCAGTGAGTGGCTGGGGACTCTGGTAGAACCACAAAGGCCCAACCCTCCGCAGCAGGTAAGTCGACCGCCGGCTCCTCCGACAGCCGCACCATTACTGCTGCTGAGTCGGTCCCCGGCTCCTCCGGGGACCGCCTAGCTGCTGTTAAGCAGGCTCCCTTTGCAGCGGGGATGCTTCCAGCCATAGCCGATAAGTTGGCAGAGGGTTCTTCCCCTTCCCGCCTGGCTCCGTTGTCTGATCAGTTGGCCGTCTCTGGCGACCACACAGATGCGGCTCTCCCGTCGAGGCCCACTGTCAGCACCCCCCGACATCTGGACGAGCCCGGGGGAGACTGTCCCTCTCACCCCTTCTCCCCTGCCGGTGGCTATCCCGGGTGAAGATAGTGTGGGCCCCCTGGATGTGGAGCACACCTCAGGGTCAAATCCCTGTTCATTCTCCGGGGGTTCTGAAATGGAGGTCCCTCCTCTGCTGTCTGGCCCAACACCGGAGGCACCTCCTGTCCTATCAGGGAGGATTGTTCCTGTCCCGGCAGTGGTTCCCACACCGGACACCCTGGTGAAACTGCTCCTCATGCCGGACCTTCCGATGACTGTCTCCCTGCCCAGGCCCTCGCATCTGTCTCAGTCATCGGCTCCTCTGGCAGACCAGGTCCCTCCGTCAGATCCCCTTTGTCAGGTACCGACGCCGGATCCTTTTCCTGCGCCCGACAACTGCTGTGCCGGCAGCTCCTACGCCAGATCTGCCTCCCGTATACAACACGGCAGGCCTTATGTCGGTTCCTCCACTGTCTGGTCCCCTGACATTGGGTCTTTATTGTATGCCCTGCTGTGTCCCACATTACCCTTTGGTGTATCCTTTGGACCATCCCCCAGCAGATCCCCTCCTGAACGGAGTGGTGCGGGACACTAGTTCTCAGGCTACTCCCCGTACCCGGGTTTCTCGTATTCGGAATACCAGGGGTACCACTACCCTCCTCTCCATGCTGTCCCTCCTCCTCCTCACACACCTCCACCTCCTCCGGTGTCCCAACCAGACTTCAAGACCCTTATTCAGTCTTAGTGGAAGGAGGTGCATTTGGAGTTGGTGACGGACTTGGAGAGCAGACTCCCAGTTCCCAGCTCTCCCAGGTCCACTTCCCTGGTAAGCTCGTCCCCTTCCACCATTCACGTCATGGGGACTACCCCTTGGGACATTGTTCTTCTGGAATTAGGAGACAATCCAGATTTGGGGGATGATTCGTCAGAGGAGCTATCTGACCATGAGTCCCGGGTCCCTAAAGGTAAGGACTCTCCCAAGTGTCCCCCGAGAGAGGATCTGTCCTTTTCGGACCTGTTGAGGTCCATACAACAACCCTATAATTGGGAGTCTGAGGAGCAGGATCCCATGTGTCACAGATTCGCTGAGCACCTTGAGTCTCTGTCCCCGATTCCTGTTCCTCCATAGATTGGGCCTCATAAAAACCTCTCCACTACGGTCTGGCAACTGCCTCATTCAATCCATGCTGTCCCCAGGTGGATGGACAGAACCTACCTGGCGCTTAAGGATGCCCCCTTCCTTTGTGCGCACCCGAAGGCAGACTCCGTGGTAATCACGGCTGCTTATGACCGCTCCACAGCACCCAAGCACATGAGCGCCTCTCCTGTGGATAAGGAGTCGAGGCAGATGGACCAGTATGGCAAGAAAGTCTATTTGTTGGCCACATGTGTGTTCCGGTCCCTCAGTTATGTGGCCCACATAGTGTCTCACCAAAAAGCTACCCTGGCCAGACTCTAGGCCCAAGTCCAGTCCACGGACCCTTCGGGCCTCAAGGAGGAGCTCGCTAAGGACATCCGTCTGTCCGGAATCTCTTGCAGGCATGTGCTGCGGGCCACCTACGACTCCATCGACTCCGTGGCCTGCACCTCGGTGACTGCAGTCTCCCTGCGGTGGCAGACATGGCTTTGCATCTCTGGCCCTGCTAACGAGGTCCAGACAGCGATCCACAATGCCCCCTTTAGGGGCTCGGTACTTGGTACTCAGACACCAAAGACATCATCATGGACCTCCAGGACCGAGGCCAAGCTCTGAGGTCCGTGTGGTCCATGTACCGATTGGACACTAGCAGCAACAGCCCTTTCGGAAAAGGACCTGGAGGCAGAGAAAGCAAGCCCAGACTCAACGTCGGGGGAAGCGTAAGACCATGGGAACTTTCACCCCTCCTGCCTCCAAGAACCAGAGACATTCAAGGGGACCTCCCCCTGCCTATCCTGCCACCTCTTGTCTCCCTCACCCCATCCCCTCCTCAGCCCCAGTGTGAGGAGCCGGTGGGGGGGGGCTGCTCGCCATGCGCAGGAGTGGCGGAGCATCACCTCTGATGCGTGGGTCCTGCAGTTAGTATCCCAAGGACACACTCTTGAGTTTCTGGAGCTTCCTCCAGAATCTCAACCCAGAAGGTCCGCCTACTCCCGAGACCAGGCTCTTCTCATAAAAGAGGAAATTCAGGACCTGTTGCTCAAGGAAGCCATAGAGCCTGTTCCCCTCCACCAAAGGGGAAGGGGGTTCTTCTCCTACTTTTTCCTGGTTCCAAAAATCAGGCGACCTACGACCCATTCTCGAACTCAGCAGACTCAGTCTGTTTGTCGAGTACAAAAAATTCCGGATGCTGATTCTCCAAAGCCTTCTTCTGGAGAATCACTAGCTTTGTTCGCTGGATATGCAGGACGCTTACCTGCACATCCTGATTTTCCTGAGCCACTGCCGGTTCCTGCGATTCTGTTTCCAAGGGGAGCATTTCCAATTCCGGGCTCTCCCCTTTGGCCTTTCCTCTGCACCCGAGGTTTTTACCAAGTGCCTAGCGGTGGTGGCTGCAGCCCTTTGTTGCCAGGGCATAGCGGTTAGCGGTCTTCCCCTACCTGGACGATTGGCTGATTTCAGCTCAGTCCAGGGAGTCTCTCTCGGAAGCCCTGTCCACTACTCTGAAGTTATTTTCCAGACTGGGGATTACAGTCAGTGTCCCCAAGTCATCCCTTTCTCCCTCCCAGAGGTTGCAGTTTATTGGGGCAGTTTTGGACACTGTCCAGAGCAGGACTTTCCTTCCTTCAGACAGGACAGAGACCCTGATCACACAGGCCACTTTGGTAGCCTCCTTCAGGACCATTCCGGCCCGGGAGGTCCTCCAGTTTCTAGGACTGATGGCGGCCTCCATCTCTACAGTTCCCCTGGCAAGGCTCGGCATGAGAATCACTCAGTGGTCCTTGCAGGTTCAGTGGGATCAACTCCAGAATTAAGTGGACCTGCTGGTCCTTGTGTCGTCCGCTCTTCTGAAGGACTTGAAATGGTGGAGGGATCACTCAAATCTGTCAATAGGTCTCCCCTTCAGAGGCCCGGCCCCTGACCACGGATGCCTCCAACCTCAGTTGGGGGGCCCACTTGAGGGAACATCAAGGCCAGGGACTTTGGTCCAGCTTGGAGATGTCCTTATACATCAATATCTTGGCGGTGATAGAGGTCTTGTACACCCTGCAAGCGTTCCAGGCTCTTTTTCCCTGGGGATCACTGCTCATCCAGACGGACAATATGTCGGTTGTCTGGTACATCAATAAACAAGGAGAAACTCGCTTGTACCCCCTTTGCAGGGAGGCGACGAGAGTGTGGAACTGGGCAGTCCAGCACGGTCTGTACCTGACAGTGGTACACATTCCAGGCGTGCAAAACGTCTTGGCGGATAGTCTCAGCAGGTCTCAGACCCTCAGTTACGAATGGGAACTAAATTAGGAAGTGGCAAATTCTCTGTTTCAAAGATGGGGTCATCCAGAACTCGACCTTTTTGCCTCCCCATCCAGTGCAAAACTTTACAGTTTTTGCTCACTCGTTCCAGGACTTGGTGCTTTCTGGCATGACGCGTTGTCTCTCTCTTGAACAGGGAGATTCTTGTACGTCTTCCCTCCATTTCTCATTCTGCAGAGGATTCTCCTCAAACTACAGGCAGATGGGGCACGAATGATTCTCATTGCTCCTTTCTGGCTGAGACAGATTTGGGTCCTGCTTCTCCAGCAGCTTGTGAAGGAACTCCCAGTTCCGCTTCCATTGACGCACCACCTCTTGTCGTAGAATCAAGGCCAACTCATGTATCCGGGGCTCAGAACCCTGCACTTGCATGCGTGGCTCCTGCAGACATAGTGACTGCTCACTTTTGGGTTTCCAACAGAGTTGTGCAAGTTTTGGTGGAGGCTAGAAAGCCTTCTACCCGATCCACTTATGCCTTGAAGTGGAAATGATTCTCCATTTGGGCAGCGTCTAAAGGTTGGGACCCCTTTTCTTGTTCTGCCCTGCAGATCATGGAATATCTCCTTCATCTTTCAGATTTGAGTATTTCCTGTTCTTTGTTGAGGGTCCACTTATCGACCATTTTGGCGTACCACGAGCTAGTGAATGGCAAACCCGTGGCTCAGTTGAAGATCTCAAAAACCTTTCTGAAAGGGATTTTCCATCAGAAACCCCCCATCAGAAGCCCTACAACACCTTGGGCTTTAAAAGTTGTGTTGGAGAAGCTCAGTCTCCCTCTTTTTGAGCCAGTGATGAGCTGTGACTTGCGCTATCTTTCTTTGAAAGCGCTATTTTTAGTTGCGGTTACTTTCGCTCGAAGAATTTCCGAGCTTCAAGCTCTTGTATGCAAGGAACCTTATTTGATTTTTCACAGGGACCTGGATGCCCTCAGAACAAATCCTAAGTTTTTGCCTAAGGTGGTGTCTGAGTTCACACTGAACCAGACGGTGGAACTTCAGGTCTGTTACCCGACTCCCGCGAATAGACGTGAGGTGTTCCTGCACACCTTGGATGTGCACCATATTCTCAGGTGCTATACCATCGATCCAAAGATTTCCGCAAGGAAGGTCAGCTCTTTGTTTCGTTCGCCCCCAGATCGTTGGGGAAAGCTGTCTCCAAGCAGTGCCTGTCCAAGTGATGAGCCAACTGCATTCGCTTCTGTTATCATAAGTATGACAAACCACTGCCGGGGTCTGTTAGAGATCATTCCACTAGGGGCATGGCTGCATCCACAGCTTTTCTGCGTAACATTGCTGCAGCAGACATTTGAGCAGCAGTAACCTGGAGTTCTGTCCATACCTTTACCAAGCATTACAAGTCTGGACATTACTTCTAGGCGGAGGGATGGTTTTGGCCTCGCTGTGCTGCAGGGCCTTCTGTCCTAGGCCGGTCCCATTCTGTTTTTTCCTTTGAAGTTTCTCCTCCTCCTGTGTTTCTCTCGGTCTCTCTTCGGAGGGACTGCTTGGGACAGTCCTACATGTTATGACATACTGAAGGAACCCTCTTGAAGTAAGATAGTACAGTTACGTAAGAACTTACTGTAACAGTAGATCTTCGAGAGAAGTTCCTTCAATAGGTCATGTTTTTCCCTCCCTCCCTCTTTCCCCATTTTTCTTTTGGGACTCCAGACTCTGTTTCTTTCTCCTGGGACCTCCCACTATATAGGATCACACTGACGGTCCCCCATCAGGTATTGCTGGAAAAGTCTGCTGTGCGGTCCAGACGCCAAGTGGCACTAGTCCTACATGTTATGACCTACTGAAGGAACCTCTCTCGAAGATCTATTATTATGGCAAGTTGTTACATAACTGTACTTTCGTATTTATCCCCAGACATTTCAAACCCAAGTCCCTCATCACTGAGAAGCACTGTATCTACAATAGCAAAAACATATATATTTGCATATACTGGATTTTTTTTCACTCTTAAATCACACATTTTTTTTATGACAAAATTCCTCACCAGTAACCTGTCCAATTTATGCTTCTTAAAGGATAAACTGTTCAGTATATTTTTCTGATACCTGTAATAATTCTAAAACCTCCGATTATATGCCGCTATTACATTAAAAGATTTTTTTTATAGAAACTGAAATGCACTTTTTTATATCCATGATATTATATATTTCAATTCAGAACGCAAACCTCCAAGTAACTTCTTTCCATCACTCTATATTTACATATTCAGATCCTAAATATAATAACATATGTATTCCAACATTAAACTTGTTTTTATAAATTTTTTTCTGTTTGTATCAAGTATCATGTTTCCAAATTGCTATTTCCATAAAAATTGTAAAACGTCTAACAAACTCATAATAACAAAATCATCCTTCCGTGTTTTTAGATCATTCAACATTTCATTCAACTCATTAACCTTTCCTCCAGTTAATCTGCTCATTGTATCACTAATCAACCATTCCTTTTAAAAATTAGGATCTTACTTCGAGAGGGCTCTTACAGTAGGTAATTACATATAAGACTGATGCCGGCAGGCATCAGGACCCCACAGAAAAATTTCTAGCTAGCAGTCTCTGGCGGGGGACCGCCCCCACATCAGGTGACTGGCATCACGCGACATCAATATAAAGGGGCGGTCCCCCACGCCTGCCTTCCAGTTCTTTCCTGCCGTTAGCTCATGTCAGTGCCTTGTGGTAAAGTTCAGCGCTCGTCAGCCTGTCGTCAGTAGTTCTACCATCAGTCTTTTCTCGATTTAATTCGAAAATAGTTTACTTTTTCGGTGGTGTATGTCATCCCCTACACCCTCCGAGCACAAGAATAAGTGCGACTCGTGCGGTAACAACTGCCGCTGGGGCGGCCATTCAGTGTCTCTTCTGTCTGGGCCCGGATCATCTGCTGGAAGTGCCAGCATTGCCTGAAAATTTAACACTGCCACCCGCAGACGGAGGCAGTAGTCCCTGGAGGCCCACATCCTTAAAAGGAAAATGACCTCCATGGAGAAGGAGTTGAAAATGCTCCGTCAGGCTTCTACTTCCCCCGAAGGCCATCATAAGAAGAAGGATAAAGAGAAGCATCGGGATCAGGGCTCCTCGTCCACGACCCGGCTGGAGTCGCTATATTTGCGATAACGTCCCCGAAGTCGGCTCCAGCGGCTGTCTTAGAGCTTCCAAAACTTCGTCAACCCGCCCGTTTAGCTCGTGCTGCGATGTGCCGGGCTAGTGGAGGCCAATTCTCCCTAAAGGCCGCCGCCACTGTGTAGCCCTACTAGATGCGGTGGCTCCTGATGCCCCCGAACATGGCTGCTAAGTCACTCGACCCTTCGGGGTGGCGCACGGTCACTGTCCCGCCCGACCAGGCCGCCCTTCGCCGCCCAGCCTGCCTTGGACAAAGGGTCCATAAGGTGGATGTTGGCTCCTCTGATGTCGCCTGGACTCCTGATAAGTCGGATGTCTGGCTCCCGAAGACTACTTGGCGGTAAGGCGAAATGCAGCAGCGGACCAATTTAAATCCGCATTCCAAGCTCCCGCAGCTTTCGCTGCCCTCCAGGAACCGGGTCTCCTCAGCCTGACCCCAGGAATTTTTCCCCTCCTTCCCATGGCGATGCCAAGGATATTTCTGCACCCCCCGTCAGGTCTCCCGCCTGCTGGGCTGGATGACCTGACGTCGCTTCCCGGGATTCCGGCCCCGACGCCAGTCCTGCCTACACCGGGTGATATCCCTCGCCTGGATGCGGCCCCCATGCTGGGCCTGCTACCCGCCGGGCCTCCAGTTTGAGGCCCGCCTGCTGAAGCACCCTGCCAGGCTGTCTGCCCCGGCAGACCCCCCCCTCCCCAGGTTCCTGGGTATCCGACGCTGTCATACCTGGGTTCGCAGTATCCGGTGCCCCAGTACCCGACGCCACAGTACACGGTACCTCATTACCTGATGCCAGGTTACCGGCCGTTCGGTTACGGATACGTGCCATACAGTTACACTCAGTATCCGTATCCCCCTCCTCCTCCACCGCCCCCTCAGCCGCTGGTGGATTCGAAGGAGACTCTAGCCTCCTGGTGGGCTGAGGCCAAGGCTCAGCTCACCAGAGAGGTGGAGAGTCGTCTCCCAGCGACTGTGCTGTTCCCGATTCCCATACGTCTGAGACGAGTGACTCCCTCCCCCCCCTCCGGATACCAGAGGCGAGCCCTCCGGTTCCAGGGCAGGGCAGGATATGCTTCCCAGAGGGCTTCTTAAAGGGTCCATTCCTCCCCTGCACCGGGAAGGGGAGTCGTCTTCTTCCTTTTCTTCCTCCTTGGGCATTTTGGACGACTCCGATGGTGGTACCAACCCGGACGACAAGCCTCGCTCTCCAGATAAACCCAGGCCTAGGACTCCTCCGAAGTCCCTTCCAGAGGATCCTTCCTTCACGGAGTTGCTGCGCAAAATCCAGGGGATTCATCAGTGGCGCTCCTTGGAGCCAGATCCACAGCATAAAAAACTCGCTGTGCACCTGGATCTGCCCGAGACCGCTCCGACCTTGGTGCCACTCTGGATTGAGCCTCATGCTGACCTTGTTTCCACTATTTGGAAGCAACCGTCGGCAATAGCCCCGCTTCCTCGGGAGTCGGACAGGCTATATCAGGCTCCCGAGGGTGTTGACTCACTTAATTCTCACCCTCGAGCTGACTTGGTCGTGATTAAGCGTGATCGCGGTCAGATCCAATATTAAAACATTTGAGCTCGTCGCCACCTGACAAAGAATCCCGTCTTCTGGACCAGTATGGCAAGAAGGTTTTCACTTCTTACACTCTGGGTATTAGGGCCCTGAATTATTTCGGTCATATAGGGGATTACCAGAAAATGATTCTTAATGAGGTGGAATCCAAGTTGGATTCCCTTCCTGATTCTCAGATGAAATGGGAAGTGGCTGATCTGTCCGCTCTGCATGCTCAGCCAACATTTCTTCCTGGTCCCGAAGAAGTCGGGGGACGTGAGGCCTATTCTCGACCTCAGCTCCCTGAACTTGTTCGTGGAGTACAAGAGGTTCAGGATGCTCTCTCTCTGCAGAGTCTCCTGCCCCTTCTCCGGCCAGGACAGTGGCTGTGCACTGTGGATATGCAGAATGCTTACCTGCATATCCCTATCCGCTCTTCCCACCGCAAATACCTGCGTTTTGCATTCCAGGGGGGACCATTACCAGTTCAAGGCCCTCCAATTTGGTCTTTCCTTGGCGCCCCGAGTGTTCACCAAATGCCTTTCGGTGGTAATGGCCCACCTGCATACACAGGGGGTGCAGGTTTTCCCGTACCTGGACGACTGACTCCTGGCGGCCTCATCAAGGGAGGAACTCCTGCGCTTCCTTTCCCTTACCCTGCATGTTTTTGCCTGCCTGGGTATTACCATCAACCACGCCAAGTCCCACTTGATCCCGTCCCAGAGGCTTCAGTTTATCGGGGCTATCCTAGACATGACCTCTGGCATGGCCTTCCTGACACCAGACAGGGTGGCCACACTCCAGGCTCAGGTCAGCCTGTTGTCCAGCCACAGGTAGGTCAGCGCCAGGTCGGTCCTTCACCTCCTTGGGCTCATGGTGGCTGTGATTCCGACAGTCCCTTGCTCTCGGCTCCACAGGAGAATCTCTCAGTGGACGCTTTGGTCTCAGTGGGATCAGCTGGTGGACGACCTAGACCAACTCCTTCTGGTCTCCACTCCTATAGCTTGGGACTTGCAGTGGTGGATGATTCAGGAGAACCTTTGCCGGGGAGTTCACTTCTGTCTTTCTCCCCGCTCCCAGACGCTGACTATGGACGTCTTGGGCGAGGGTTGGGGAGCCTATCTCGGGCCTCACAAGACCCAGGGCTGTTGGTCCAAGCTTGAGAAATCACTTCACATCTATGTGCTCAAGCTTCAGGCTGTGCTGTACGCTCTTCAGGCTCTGCATCTACTTCCCGGACACTTGGCTGTACAGACGGACAATATCTGTGTGGTCTGGTACATCTACAAGCAGGGAGGAACTCGTTCCTACCCTCTTTGCAGGGAGGCGATGCTAGTCTGGGATTAGGCAGTGCAGCACAACCTTCACCTCACGGCAATTCACGTCCCGGGGGTCGAGAACACATTGGCAGACAGCCTCAGCCGGTTGTCCGCTCTAACTCATGAGTGGGAACTGGATCGGGGGCAGCAGACGATATCTTCCTACGTTGGGGAACACCACAGGTAGACCTGTTCCGTCCCTCAAGCATAAAACTTCCCAACTTCTGCTGCGCTCGCTCCAGGCGCAGCATTTTGGAGAGCGCTCTGTCTCTAGACTGGAAGGACAGATTAGTCTGTCTCCCCCACCGCCCTATTCCTTGATTCTGAGGTCTTACTGAAACTCAGTTCAGAAGGGGCCCAAATGATTCTTGTCACTCCTTTCTGGCCCAGGCAAGTTTGGTTCTCTCTTCTGCAACAGTACTCAGAGGAACCTCCTCTTCCTCTGTCACAACTTTTGCTGAACCAGGATCAGGAGACCCTGGTCCATCCATGCTTTAAATCCCTTCAGTTGCACGCGTGGCTCGTGCAGACGTAGCTCAAGCCCATTTCGGGTTCGCCCCCCCCCCCCCGGAGTAGTGGAGATTCTGTTGGAGGCCAGAAAACCCTCCACCAGATCTATATATGCCATGAAGTGGAAACTGTTCACTATGTGTTCCCCCTACAAAGATTTCAGACCTTTCTCGTGCTCTGTTGGACGGCTTCTGGATTACCTGCGACACCTCTTTGACCTGGGTCTCAGTCATTCATCCTTAAAGGTTCACATGGCGGCCATTTCAGCCTGCCATGTCCCTTTCGCAGACAGGACATTTGCTCAGTTGGAGGTCTCTAAGACCTTTCTTAGAGGGGTCCTTCACTTGCGACCCTCTGTCCGGGTTCCTTCCCCTCCTTGGGATCTGAATTTTATCCTGGAGAAGCTTACTCTGCCCCCTTTCGAGCCGGCAGCCTCAACAGACCTAAAGTTCCTTTCTTGGAAGACTGTCTTCCTAGTGGCCATTACTTTTGCTCGAAGAATTTCCGAGCTCCAGGCCCTGATGTGTAAAATCCCGCATTTGATTTTTCACAAGGAACGTGTGGCTCTGCGTACCAACCCTAAATTTCTCCCCAAGGTGGTAGCGAAATCTATGCTGAATCAATCCATGGAGTTACCTGCTTTCTTTACGTAGCACTCCAATCATGGAGAGTACCTCCTGCGTACTCTGGATGTTCACCGGATTCTGAGATACTACACCAAAAGGACGAAGGATCTCAGAAAGACTGATCAACTGTTTGTCTCTTTTGCTCACAAAGAAAGAGCAATCTGTTCGCAATGCCTGTACTAAATGGTTGGCTCATTGTAGAAACTTTCTGTTATGACAAGTGCAACAAGACCATGCCAGGTGGAAGAGGACCTCTACCAATTGGCCTCAAACAACAGATAATAATAGCCTGACATTTGTGCGCTACCATGGACCTAAATACAGCTATTCAGACAGGACACCTCTCCGCAGTAAGCAGGCTTGAGGCTTCTGTTCTGCAGGCCTCACTTCTAGGCCTTCCAGCTAGAGGTCACTTCTGAGTTTTCTCTCCTCCCATTGCTTCTTCTTGTTCCAGACTGCTTGGGACTCAGTCCTATATGTAATTACCTACTGCAAGAGCCCTCTCAGAGTAAGATAATACAGTTACGTGAACTTACCGTAACAGTAGATCTTCGAGAGGCTCTTACTGATAAACTATACCTTCCCGCCCTCCATCCCCCGAAGCTTTTTCAGCTCCTTTTCCAGGATGGGAAATATCCGCTTCTCTCTCATCTCACCTTTTGGCCTTTGGCGGGAAAGAACTGGAAGGTGGGCGTGGGAACCGCCCCTTTATACTGACATCGCATGATGCTGGTCACCTGACATGGGGGAGGTGCCCCGCCAGAGACTATTAGCTAGAAGTTTTTCCATGGGGTCCTGATGCCTGCCGGCATCAGTCCTATATGTAATTACCTACTGCAAGAGCCTCTCTCGAAGATCTACTGTTACGGTAAGTTCTTACGTAACTCTACTTTCCTATTACGTGTGCTAACCAATGGCTACTGCATATAAAACTATCATAGAATCTGTTTTAACTCCGTCAGTTTCAAGTCCTGTTAATTCATGACCATTTCACATTCTATTTACATACCATGAAATTATTTTATATACTTTGTTCCAGAACGCTGCAAAATGTAAAAAATATATGTAAGACCAACCGTTTAAACTATATTCCCATTTCATATAAGATCTTTTCCTTATAAAGCACATTGCATTCCCTTCCTAGGTATGCTGTCTCTCAAAATCCTTTTCTCCACAACTTTTCTAAAGGTTCTTTTTTTGTATTGAATAAGGTACTTTATAGTTTAAGGGCGACATACCTGCTCCCTCTCAATAGATGCGCTCCTGCGGTATTGTGTTTTAAAATAAACATATTTTTTTCTAAACTTAGTATCATATTTTCCTTATCCATTCTCTAATATACAGTATAGCAGCATTCTAACTCACAAGTGTAGTGGACATCAAACTTATTTGTTTTCAGCAGTTTCTCCTTGTATTTTGGGTCGCACACTCTACCTCCGCACTCTCTCAGAAATGGAGGTGTACTGAGGTGTCCAGTGCATTAGTTAAAACAGATACTTCCTCATGGAGAATCGGGCGCTCGGGTAGGCAAATCAGGTCACATGACCTGCTCACTACTATGCTGTGCGCTCTACCTGCTGACAATACTGGGGAGAAGAGGCAGAAGCAGGACCCTCAGGAGACACAGGAGTAGAAAAAAGTACAGACACAGAAGACAAAAGGAAAGGAAAAAAGACAGCAAATGGGAACCACAGAGAAGAAATCCCTGCGGTCACAGACCAACAAAATGAATTAGCGTATAATATCTCTGAGAATTTTGACTAATTTAGAATGTGAGGTGCTATTGAAAGGGATGTCATTTTGCCCACATAGTCCTCTGAATGATTTTGAACTAAAGCTGGATCTTAACAGATTCTTTAGAAAAATCAGACTGAGATACCATTTTGATACATAAACAGAACATACAGTGAGGGACCCAACTACACACGGGGAAAAAAGTGGAACTTGGCAGAAGATTAAACCTTAAATCCATGTTCATACCACAGGGAAAACCGCACATTATAGAGACATACATTTCCCTTGTCAACAGAGATGTAGAGAAATTAATAAACCAAGAGAGAAACATGGACAGAAGAACACGGTTTAATTTAACTGCAACTTAATTTGGGGCAGTCCAGAACCTTGAGAATGATCCCAGTATTATCATCAAAAGCGCAGACAAGGGAGGGGGCGTGGTCATTACAGACTATGACCAATATAAAGAAACCTGTCTAAGTTTACTTGGAGACCAGAACAACTATTTGAAATTACAGAAGGACCCAGCAGAGCAAGTGAAGGATTTAGTAAGAACATTATTAAAAATTGCTTTTGAAAATAAATGGCTCATGGAATGGGAACAATGCCTTATTCAGGAATACACCCTCAATTCTCATCTTTGATATCTTACCGAAGATGCATAAAGATCTCTACAATTCCCTGGGAAGACCTGTAGTCTCGGGGATTACCTCGGTACTGGAATCACTTTTAATTTATATTGATTATCATATCAGACCCTTGGTGGAGCAAACCAGGACTTATACCAAAGATTCATTGTATATAATTACACTAATTGAAAATGAAAATTATTCAGATTTGGACATAGAACACTATATACTGGTAACTTCTGATCTAAACAATTTATACACGTCCATTCCCCACCAGGAGGGGTGTCAGGCACTTGCTAAAATCCTTGATAAATAAAGAACAGATGATATACTCCAAAATAGTCTATTGATCAAAATGGCAGAACTAGTCCTCAGCCAGAAGTTTTTCAAATTTGAGAAGGAATATTTTTTTTTTTCAAATATGGGGTACGGTGATGGGGTCAAGTATAGCCCCATCTCATATACAAATTTGATATGCAATGAATTTGAGACTGAATAAATTTTTTGTGCAAGCAATATATATTTGAACCATATTAGTCTTTCGACGCTTTATTGATGACGTATTTTGTATCTGGACAGGGAGCGAGGAATCACTAGCAAAGTTTAACAATTATTTAAACACAAGAACATGGAATTTGATTTTTACAATGACGGCCGACAGGACTGACGTTCCTTACTTGGACTTATTGATATACAAACTGAACAACAAACTGGCTGCAAAGATGTATAGGAAACCGACGGACAGAAATTCACTGTTACGGGCAGATAGATTGCATCCGAGACATTCGATTCAGTCCATACCATATGGGCATCTAGCAAGGGCAAAACGAAATTGCAGCAACCAAGAGGAATTTGAGAGAGCACAAGCTGATATGTGTAGTAGGTTTAAGGAGCGGGGGTATGATGAGAGCACTCTAATTACGGCAACTGAGAGAATACAGGATAAACCAAGAGATCTGTTACTAAATAGAGGAGGGAGACATGTAGTACAGAAGAAACAGAGAAAAAAATTATATTCGCAGCTACCTTTAATGATAGTTTTGGAAAAATCAAACGGGTCATACATAAACGTTGGGATGTGCTCAAAGCTAAAGCTTTGGGGACCCAGACATTCACCAATCCATCTATGGTGGTGGCTAAAAGAAACAGGACTTTGGCCAATATTTTATCAAAAATGATATATAATATTCCAAAAACACAACCGCATTTTATGTCCTCTGTAGATATTAAAGGAAATTATCCATGTGATCATTGTACCCACTGTAACAATACGTATAGGATAAAGAAAGTAAGAAACGCAGCTAGAGGTGAAAACATTGACATTAGACTTTTATCATTTGTTCAGCAGAGGGAGTCATTTACATTTCAAAATGCCCCTGTGATAAAATTTACATAGGGAAAACTGAGAGAGCATTAAAAACCAGAATAGGGGAACACCCTTGGCCCGGCGTAGGGTGATTAACTCCGCTCACCAGAGAACCTGTCTCTTCTCCCGTAGAGCGAGAAGGCGTTTGTCGGGGCAACTTCCTTCCCCCTCTGGGAGGTCCCTGTCTCTCCCCACTCTCAGGCCTCCCCAGCCCCCGAAGGTTCTACCTTTTAGTATGTCACCCACTGAGGCGAAAAACCTCCTTCGAGAAGCTTAGCACTCACCCAAAGGTGATGAATGGTGAAGATTGACACAGATAAGATATGAAAATTATACATGTAATTATGATCTTTCTGTGTATCTTCACCATTCATCTGATCCACTCCTCCATCCCCGGGGCCTTAGTCTCTGGGTTCCCCAGTTTATAGGGGCAATTCTGGACACCACTCAAGGAAGGGCATTCATTCCTCAGGACAGGTCGGAACACATCAGATCCCTCCTAAGGGACATAATGGAAAAGAAAGTGGTACCAACCAGGACCGTTCTTTGCCTGCTCAGACACATGGCTGCCATTGCAATGGTTCTCCTAGCTCGACTCCACATGTGGGTCACCGAATGGATGTTACGGGCCCAATGGGACCAGAAGCAAGATCATCTGCAGCATCCAGTCCGGATCACGAATGCAGTCATCCGAGACTGGCACTGGTGGCTCGTCCCAGACCATCTATCGATGGGAGTCCCCTTCACTGCGCCTCCTCCTTCAGTAACTCTTTCCACGGATGCCTCAGGGTCCGAATGGGGAGCTCACCTCCGCGGGGTCAGGACTCAAGCTCCTGGTCGTCTCTAGAATCTCACCTTCACATAAACATTCTAGAGATGAGAGCTGTCCTGTACGCCCTACAGGCCTTTGTCGGAGATTCCACAGAGTACTCTCCTGGTACAAACAGACAATACCGCGGTGATGTACTATTTCAACAAACAAGGAGGCACTCATTCCTATCCCCTTTGCAGGGAGGCCCAGAGGGGTTGGAATTGGGTACTACAACACGGCGCAGAAATCATTGCAGTACATGTTCCCGGAGTGGACAACACTATCGTGGACAGTCTAAACCGGTCGCAGGCCAGAGTCCACGAATGGGAACTGCTTCAGGAAGTCGCAGAGGACCTGTTTAGCATATGGGGACACAGAATTAGACCTCTTAGTGTACCCATCAGAGCAAAACTGCCCAATTTCTGCTCGCTAGATCCAGGGCCTGGTGTTTTCTGGCGAGACGTGTTGTCCCTCTCTTGGACGAGCGGATTCCTCTACGCTTTCCTGCCCTTTCCTTTGAACCAGAGGGTTCTATTGAAGCTCCAACAAGAGCGGGTGTCGCTCATTATGATAGCGCCCCTTTGGCACAGGCAAATTTGGTTCCCTCTCTTGCTTCAACTGGCCCAGGAACCTCCACTGCCTCTGCCCTTCAGCTCTCACCTTCTGTCCCAGGAGGCAGGCTCCTTGGTCCATCCGGATCTTAGGTCGCTGAACCTACATGCCTGTCTCCTAAGGACATAGCAGTCCTGAGATACGGGGTCTCTCAGTAAGTTGCAGACGTTTTGGTGGCAGCCAGAAAGCCCTCCACTCATGCCACCTATGCCATGAAGTGGCGTAGATTTTGCATCTGGGCTCAAGCTCATGGATTGACCCCATTGGATTGTTTGGACAGATCAGTTTTAGATTACCTCCTATCCTTTTACGAGGTAGGACTTGCCTACTACTCCATCATGGTACACCTGTGCGCCATTTCGGTGTACCATTCACCGATAGGTCACAGGTCTCTAGCTCAGCTAGAGGCTTCCCACTCCTTCTTGCGTGGCATCCTGCATTTGAAACCTCCCATCAAAGACCCAATTCCACCTTGGGATCTTCCCTTTGTTCTAGAGCAGCTTACACTGCCTCTCTTTGAACCAGCCGCGGATTGCGAGCTGCATCTCCTAGCCTGGAAGATGCTCTCTTTAGTTGCCGTTACTTCTGCCAGAAGAATTTCTGAGCTTCATGCACTGATGTGCAAGGATCCTTATTTAGTTTTCCAAAAAGACAGGGTGTTCTTAAGAACAAATCCTAAGTTCCTTCCCAAAGTGGTCTCGGCTGTTGCACTCGACCAGGACATTGACCTTCCGGTGTATTTTCCCAATCACTCTAACAGGGGAGAAGCCCTGTTACACACTCTGGATGTGCATAGGAGCCTCAGATACAATCCGGCCAGAACCAGAGCCCATCGCAAGTCAGACCAGCTCTTTGTTTCCTTCGCACACGGGATGCAAGGCGCACCTGTGTCTAACCAGTCGCTCTCCAGATGGCTAGTGAAATGTATCTCGTTCTGTGACCAGAAGTGCAACAAACCATTACAGAGACCGGTAAAAGGTCATTCTATGAGGGGGGTGGCTACCTCCTTCGCTGCGCTCAAGAACGTCTCCACATCAGCCATCTGTGTGGCAGCAACCTGGAGCACTGTACACACCTTCGTCAGGCATTACAGTCTGAATATTGCCTCTAGGCGCAGAGCAGGTTTCGGCTTGGCGGTTCTTCAAGGACTTTTATCCTGAAATCTGACCAACATCTTTCCTATCCTCCTCCTGATAAGGAAATAGTTCCCCAACTGCTTGGAAATCAGTCCTAATGGTGTAACCTGCTGCAAGAGCTGTTTCTTGAAGTAAGATAATACAGTTACATAAGAACGTACCGTAACAGTAGATCTTCGAGAACAGCTCTTGCAGCAGGTAGTTTCCCTCCCACCTTCCCCTCTGGAGGTTGAGTCTTCTGACCTAGTTTCTAGGCTACAGCGTCTTTGACGCCATCCTACTTCAAACCTTCCTTTGGAAGCAGATCCTCGGTCTCCCCTTCAGATGTCACCTTTGGGCTGGGAGTCTTTGGCGGGAGAACTGGGGATGCTGGGGGACTGCCCCCTTCTATGTGATGCCTGACGTCGGGGGGCAGTCCCCCACTGGATACTGCTAGCTAGAATTTTTCCGTGGGATCCTGGTGCCTGCCTGCTTCAGTCCTAATGGTATAACCTGCTGCAAGAGCTGTTCTTGAAGATCTACTGTTGCAGTAAGTTCTTACATAACTGTACTTTTGTCTGGTATAGCTGTACTTTCCCAAGCCACGGCAGGTTCTGTCCCCAGAGCTCCCAGAGCCTCCCTGGCCGCGTTGCCTGTCCTCAGCTCTTCTGGCTGACTCCTTACTCGATTCTCCTTCCCCAGCCGAATCCCTGGGGGGAGGCATTGGGGGGTCGTTTCTCTCTCTGCGGAGAGGGTTGGCACAGAATAACCACAGATTAGTGTGTTCTACAGGTAGTGGAACGGGGCACACTGTAGAGTTTTTGGATATTCCTCCGGACAATCCTCCAGTCCTCTCCCATTACCCTCTGGCCCATATCGCTCTTATTCAAGAAGACATCCAAGCGCTCCTGCGAAAATAGGCTATAGAACCCCTCCCGCCGGCACAGAGAGGAAAGGAATTCTACTCACATTTATTCCCGGTCCCAAAGAGAACCAGAGACTTGTGTCCCATCCTGGACCTGAGTCACCTCACAGAATACAAATGGTTCAGGATGGTCACTCTTCCTGGCCTTCTCCCCTTGCTTCATCGGGGGGATTGTCTCTGTTCTTTGGATATGCAGGATGCTTATCTTCACATTTTGGTGTTCTCACCCCACAGGAGGTTCTTTTGCTTCCTCTTCCAAGGAAACCACTACCAGTTTCGGGCTCTGTGGTTCGGCCTGTCCTCGGCCCCTCAAGTCTTTACAAAGTGCCTCACAATAGTGGCAGCAGCTTTAAGGAGGTAAGGCCATTATGTCTTCCCTTCCCTAGATGACTGGCTTCTGACAGCTCCCACCAAGGAGCAGTTGCTCAGAAACATGGTGGCCACTTTCACTCTGTTTCAGGATCTGGGGATAACTCTCAGCCTCCCCAGATCCTATCCTTGGCCATGTCAGAGACTTCAGTAGATTGGAGCAATCTTGGACACTACCCAAGGCAAAGCTTTTCTTCCCCCCAGACAGAGCAGAATGCCTTCAGGCACAGGTTCAGCTGATCTCATTGTCTCACCAGGTCCCAGCCAGAGCATTTCTAAGGCTGCTGGGACATATGGCGGTGGCCGTTGCAACGGTTCTTCTGGCTTGCTTGCACATAAGGGTAGCCCAATGGAACCTTTGGGTCCAGTGGGATCAGCGCACAGACAGTTTGGAACAACTGATGTCTGCAGCGAACTCCGTGCGACAGACTTTGACGTGGTGATTGAATCCCTCCAATCTCTCCAAGGGGCCCACTTCCGGTCGGAGTCGCCTCGACAGATCCTGACCACGGACACGTTGGGCCAGGGCTGGGGCACCCATCTGGCAGACCATCAGACTTGTGTCCTGGTCCCCACAGGAGCAGCATCTCCACATCAATGTTTTGGAGATGCGGGCTGTCCTATATGCTCTACAGGCTTTTCAGATGAACCTACTCCCGGGCTCTCTCTTGATCCAGGTAGAAAATATGTCCATGGTCTTCTACATAAACAAGCAGTGGTGGTACCCATTTTACCCACTCTGCAGAGAGACCATGAGAATTTGGTATTGGGCCATACAGCATCACCTGGAGCTGTCTGCTGTGCATGTTCCAGGCATTCAAAATACCTTGGCTGAGAGCCTAAGCCGGTCCCGGTCCAAGGCACGTGAATGGGAACTTCTTCCCTCAGTGGTCAAAGATCTCTTTGACAGGTGGGGCCACCCAGAGCCGGACCTCTTTGCATCCTCATCCAACGCAAAACTGCCCAGTTTCTGCTGGCTCGATCCAGAGCCCGGTGTTTTCTGGCGAGACACGTCCCTCTCTTGGACAGAGAGGTTTTTGTACGCATTACCTTCCTATCCATTACTGCAGAGGGTACTTAAGTTGCAGTCAGGGGGGCAGAGATGATCCTAACAGCCCCTTACTGGCTGCGCCAGATATGGTTTCCTCTCCTCCTGCAACTAGCAGTGGAGCCTCCAATCCCCCTGTCTCTGTGCTCCAGTCTACTCTTTCAGGAGCAGGGCATTGTAGTTTACCCAGACCTCATGTCACTGCACCTTCATGCATGGCTCCTGCAGACTTAGCAGTTGCCTGATTTGGGGTGTCTCCTGGTAGCAGACGTTCTAGCTGCAGCAAGGAAACCTTCCACTAGAGCCACTTATGCTATGAAGTGGAAGCGGTTCTGCATGTGGGCTACCGCTAGTCGCCAGATTCCTTTACCTGTCTGGAGAATCTCATTCTCGAGTACCTCCTTTCCCGGTCAGACTCAGGCCTGAGTTATTCATCGATTGAAGTGCACTTACCTGCCATCTCTGCATACCATACACCTATAGAAGGCAAGCCTCTTGCCCAGCTTGAGCTCTCTCTCACTGTCTTGCAGGGCATACTGCATCTGAAACTTCCCATCGGGGACCCTGTCTCCCCCGCCCCGGGATCTTTTGTTCATTTTAGAAAAGCTTACTTTGCCTCCCTTTGAGCCTGCTGCGAGCTACACTTTCTGTCATGGAAAATGTTATTTTTAGTTGCAGTTACTTCTGCTCATAGGATTTCTGACCTTCAGGCTCTGATATGTAAAGAGCCTTTAGATCTTACTTCAAGAGGGCTCTTGCAGTAGGTAATTACATATAGGACTGACACCGGCCGTCGGCAGGACCCCACGGAAAATCTCTGGCTAGCAGTCCCTGGTGAGGACCGCCCCGATCAGGTGACGGCGTCATACGATGCCGAGGCGGTCCCAGACCCCTTCCAGTTCTTTCCCCGTCCAGCTGCGTGCAGCGCCTCGCGGTTAAGTTCTTATCGCTCAGTCCTCTTACTTAGTCGGTTTTTCCGAAAAAGTTTTCAGTGTAGAATTTTATTCTTCTTTCGTCAGGTGAACGTTGGTTTATGTCGTCCCCTTCAAAGAATAAGTGCGACTCGTGCGGCGCCCATCTCCCTCACAAAGACGGTCACTCCCTCTGCCTTTTCTGCTTAGACCCCGACCACGCGGTCGACAAGTGTCCACACTACCTTCGATTCAACGCGGCCACCCGCAGATGACGCCAGCAGTCCCTCGAGGCCCATCTCCTCAAAAAGATGATGTCTGCGATAGAGAAGGAGTTGAAGAAACTTAGGCGGCGTCGACCTCCCCTGAAGGGCACAAGCGGGACAAGAAGGCACCAGGAGAAGGCCTCCTCCTCCATGACTCCGGCCAGAGTCGCGGACAAAGTTTCTCCCTCCGAGGATCGCCTGACGCAGCCTCCAGGGCTTTGGAGGGGCGTCAGCCCGCCCGTCGAGTTCACGCTTCGAGCCCGCCGGGTGCGTCAGGCAAAGGGCTCCAGCCCGGTACCGCCGCGGGCTTGCGGCCTACTGGTGCGGGCGCCTCCCATAAGCCGGACGTCAGCTTCTCCGACATTCGCGGGAGAGGCCACTAAGGCCTTTCGACCCTTCGGGCGGCGCGGCGAATGTCCCCTTGGACAGGCCTCTTCCATCCTCAGCCTATCTCCGGCGAGGGACTCCCGAAGTCTGACACGCTCCTCTGGCGTCTGCTGGGATACAGCCTCTAAGCCACCACTTCACCGATAGCGCGGGCCTCGGGCCTATAGCAGACCCTGCTTCACCTGTCGTATCAGGTTCCCCGCAGCCTTTGCTGCCATCAGGGGAGCCCGAGCCCTCCCTGCTTGACCCCGGGGATTTTTCTCCTCCATCCCCAGACGAGGCTCGGGATCCTGGGCTACCGTCCGATCCTCTTCCTTCAGAGCGGATCTGGCGCTGGCTCCCTGGCGCCGGCTCAGCACTGGCCCGTGCAGCTCCTCCGACACGGTTCCAACACTGGCCCCACCGATGCGGTTCTGACGCCGTTCCCCAAAACGCTGGCGGGGATATACCTCTTCCATCGGGCCCTCCACCCCACGGGCCTATCCCAGCGGATCCGCCCATGGAGTACCCGGCTGGGCCGTCTGCTCCGGCAGCTCCTCCAGTGCCTGGGTATCCGCCATCCTATCCGACGCCGGTTTTCCCAGGTCCTCAGTATCCTGCGCCGCAGTACCCAGCGCCGACTCCTCCGACGCCGCAGTACCCGGCTCCGGTATTCCCGCAGCCGGTTACGGATCTCTCCCACGGTTTAATCCGTATACCATCCTCCTCCTCCTCCACCGCCCCATAGGCCTGGGTGGATCTCCAGAGACTCTTGCCTCCTGGTGGACTGAGACTATGGCTCAGCTCACCAAGGAAGTCGAGAGCCGTCTTACGGCGACGGTGCCACCACCAGCTCCCGTACGCCCCAGACGGCATACTCCCTCTCCACCTCCAGATTCCCGGGCTTTGCCTTCGGGATCCAGAGAGGGGCAGGACATGCGTCCTGGGATTCCCCCTAAGGAACCTGTTCCTCCCCCTGGACGAGCTAGGGAGTATTACTCTGCTTCAAATTCCTCTTCTTCTTCTCTCTCGGACTCCTCGGAGGCCTCCGATGCGTGTTCGAGAAAGGCAACTGACGCCTCTCCGTCCAAGCCCGGCGGGGACTCCTCCGAAGTCTCCTCGGAGATCCTTCCTTCACGGAGTTGCTCAGAAAGATCCAGGAAGTCCATCAGTGGCACTCCTTGGAGCCAGATCCTCAGCAGGTTAAACTACTTGAACATCTGGACTTGCCCTTATGTCTCCTACCCTAGTGCCACCCTGGATCAAGGCCTCACACGACCACCTTGTTTCCACTATTTGGAAGCAACCATCGGCGTTAACCCCACTTCCTAGGAAGTCGAGACAGGCTATACCAGGCTCCGGAAGGTGTAGACTTCTAAGACTCTCACCCCGTGCAGACTCGGTTGTGATTAAGCCGCTCACGCGGCCGGTCCGCTACCAGGCTACCAGCTCGTCTCCCTCAGATTAAGGAATCCGCCTTCTGGATCAGTATGGAAGAAGTCTATGCTTCTTCCACACTGGGGATTAGGGCCCAATTATGTAGCACATATGGAGGATTACCAGAAGGCTGTCCTTACCCAGGCGGAATCTAAGATTGACTCCTTGCCTGACTCCCAAGTCAAGCAGGAGTTAGCTGACCTGGTCCGTTCTGCTCGTTCGGCCAGTCATCACATTCTGAGGACGACCTACGACGCAGTGGACACCACAGGACGGAGCTATGCATTCGCCGTAAGTCTTCGGCGTCACGCATGGCTCCGTGTGTCAGGTCTGGTCCCGGAGGTGCAGTCAGCAATTCAAGAAGCACCTTTCAGGGGTTCTGTGCTTTTCGGTGGTGATATCAAGGACATCTTCACTGACTTGCAGGAGAAGGGGACGGCACTTAAATCTGTTGATTCAATGTACCATCCCCATCCCCCACAGCGCCGTCCCTTTCGCAGCCGGCCTCAAGTGAAACCTCAGGGAAGGCGGGCCACTAAATGTCGGGCCCCCACCAACTAAAAAAGCAACGGGTGCCCCAGCTGCGGCGCTGCCTCACACCACCTGACTCCGTCCCTCTCCCACCACCTCCAGACGCTCCGGAGGAACCGGTAGGAGGGAGGTTCTCCCTCCACCTTCCGGGTTGATAGAGGATAACATCAGATTCATGGGTGCTTCAGATCATAGTGGAGGGGCACTCCATAGAGTTTCTGCAGAAACCTCCATGTCACCCCCTTCTGAACTCCTCTTACTCAAGGGACCATCTTCCTTTGGTAAGGGAAGAAATCTCTGCTTTCCTTGCGAAGCAGGCTATAGAGCCCGTCCCCCCTCACCTACGGGACAGGTTACTATTCCCATTTCTTCCTCGTACCAAAGAAGATGGGAGATCTCAGACCCATTCTCGATCTCAGCTCCCTGAACCTATATGTGGAATACAAGAGGTTCAGGATGCTCTCCCTTCAAACCCTCACCCTGCTTGGCCAGGCCAATGGCTTCACGCACTGGATATGCAGGATCGTGCTCACATCCCATTAGCCCTTCGCTCCGAAAGTATCTCAGATTTGCGTTCCAGGGGGACCACTACCAATTCCGGGCGCTCCCTTTTGGTCTTTCCTTGGCTCCCCGAGTCTTTACCAAATGCCTGGCGGTGGTAGCGGCCCACCTGCGTACTCTGGGAGTTCAGGTTTTTCCCTACCTGGACGACTGGCTCCTGGCAGCCCCATCCAGGGAGGAACTCCTGCAATTTCTCTCCCTCACCCAGCAGGTTTTCACTGGCCTGGGTATTACCATCAACCATTCCAAGTCTCACCTGGATCCTTCACAGAGGCTCCAGTTCATTGGGGCAATCCTCGACATGACAATGTGCAGGGCCTTTCTGCCTCCAGACAGGGGTGCCTCCCTCCAGTCCCAGATTTCCCTCTTATCGGAAAACAGGAGGGTTCCGGCGAGGTCAGTGCTCCGTCTACTGGGGCTTATGGCGGCGGCCATCCCGACAGTTCCACGCGCGCACCTCCACATGAGAATCTCTCAGTGGACTCTCCGATCTCAGTGGGATCAACAGGTAGATGACCTAGATCATCTCGTTCTGATCTCCTCGCCGATGGTAAGAGACTTGCAATGGTGGATGGTTCGAGAGAACCTTTTCCGGGGGGTCCCCTTTTTTCATCCTCCCCCCAATCAGACTCCGACCACGGACGCTTCAGGCGAAGGTTGGGGAGCCCACCTGGGTCCTCACCGAACCCAGGGCCTATGGTCAAACTTGGAGCTAGTTCTCCACATCAACGTGCTCGAGCTTCGAGCAGTGCTGTATGCTCTCCAGGCCCTTGACCAATTCATCCTTCCCGGTTACCTAGCTGTCCAAACAGACAACGTGTGTGGTGTGGTACATCAACAAGCAGGGAGGAACTCGGTCCTACCCGCTGTGCAGGGAAGCGATGAGAGTTTGGGAATGGGCAATGCTTCACAACCTTCACCTCACGGCAATCCATGTTCCGGGAGTCGACAATGTCCTGGCAGACAAAGTCGTTCGTCAGCTCTACCACACAAGTGGGAACTGGACGAAAAAGTTCTAAAAAGCATCTTCGATTTGGGGACTCCTCAGATAGACCTGTTCGCCTCCTCCCAAAATGCAAAGCTTCAATCTTTTGCTCGCTTGCTTCAGGCGCTTTCTGGGCGGCGCTCTTCTCTAAGCTGGAAGGACAGATTCGTCTATGCTTTCCCCAATTCCTCTGGTCCTAAATGCCACAGAAGCTTGCTTTGGAAGGAGTGAGAATGATTCTAATAGCTCCTTTCTGGCCCAGGCAAATCTGGTTCTCTCTTCTACAACAATACTCAGAGGTTACTCCTCTTCCTCTTCCTTTATCTCCAGGATTGCTGACCCAGGATCAGGGGACCCTGGTCCATCCGGGACTCAAGTCCCTTCAACTCCATGCATGGCTTCTGCAGACCTAGCTCAATCTCGTTTTGGTGTTTCTCCTAAGGTGGCTGAGATTCTGGTGGAGGCTAGAAAACCCTCCACTAGGTCCACCTACGCCATGAAATGGAAAAGATTTTCCATCTGGGCTGCGTCCAGGAACGTGGAGCCCTTTTCCTGTCCTCTGACCATTCTACTTGAGTACATACGTCATCTTTTCGACCTGGGTCTCAGTCACTCCTCTTTGAAAGTCCATATGGCGGCTATTTCAGCCTACCATGTCCCTTTCACTGATGAAGCTTTTGCCCAGCTGGAGGTATCCAAAACCTTTCTCAGAGGGGTCCTTCATCTCAGGCCCCCTGTCCGGATTCCAGCTCCCCTTGGGACTTAAACTTTGTCCTCGAGAAACTTACCCTTCCTCCCTTTGAGCCTGCAGCTTCCGCAGACTTGAAGTTTTTATCATGGAAGACGCTCTTCTTGGTGGCCATTACTTCAGCTCGCAGGATTTCCGAGCTCCAGGCCCTGATGTGCAAAATCCCTTATCTGATTTTTCACAAAGAACGAGTAGCTCTTCGCACGAATCCTAAGTTTCTCCCGAAGGTGGTAGCGGAATCTATGTTAAATCAGTCAATTGAATTACCTGCTTTTTTCATGCAGTACTCCAATCAAGGAGAATATCTGCTCCATACCATGGATGTTCACAGGATTCTGAGATACTACACCGATAGGATGAAGGATCTCAGAAAGACTGATCAGTTGTTTGTCTCTTTTGCTCACAAAAGAGAAGGCAATGCTGTCTCTAAACAATGCCTATCAAAGTGGTTGGCACATTGCATCACCTTCGGCTATGACAAGTACAACAAAACCCTCCTGGGTCAAGTCAGAGGTTACTCCACTCGTGGAGTTGCAGACATCTGTGCTGCTGCTGCCACTTGGACTTCAGTCCATACCTTTACTAAACATTACAGTTTGGACATTGCCTCTTGGTGTAGAGCAGGCTTCGGGTTAGCTGTCTTGCAAGGCCTCCTTTCTTGAAACCTGCTAGATTATTTCCTACTTTTTGGAGTAGTTCCTCCTCCCGGTGCCTTTTCATTTGTTCCAGACTGCTTGGGATTCTGTCCTATATGTAATTACCTACTGCAAGAGCCCTCTCAAGTAAGATAGTAAATTCACGTAGAACTTACCGTGTCAGTAGATCTTGAGAGGCTCTGCAATGTAGGCTACTACTTCCTCCCTCCTCCATCCCCTAGGCTTTTCAGCTCCTTTTCCAGGAATGGAAACATCCGCTTCTCTCGTCCGGCCTTCTGGGCCTGTGGTGGAAAGAACTGGAAGAGCGGGGTCCGGGACCGCCGCTTTATACCGGCGTCGTGATGACACCGGTCATCTGGCGTGGGGGCGGTCCCTCACCAGGGACTGCTAGCTAGAGATTTTTCCGTGGGGTCCTGCCGCCGGCCAGTGTCAGTCCTATATGTAATTACCTACTGCAAGAGCCTGTCTCGAAGATCTACTGTTACGGTAAGTTCTTACGTAACTGTACTTTTTCCATGAGGACAGGGTATCCTTGAGGACCAATCCTAAGTTTCTTCCTAAGGTGGTGTCTAAGTTTACCCTGAGTTAAGACATCCACGTTCCTGTGTATTATCCAGAGTATTCAAATCAAGTGGAGGCCTTACTGCATACGCTGGATGTCCACCGGGTGCTTCGCTACTGTTTGGTACGCACCCAAGCCATTAGAAAACCTGATCAGTTATTTGTTTCATTCACCTCCTAGGAAAGAAGGGGCTCCTGTTTCGAAACAATGCTTAGTTAACTGCATTGTTTACTCTTACTGCAAATATGACAAGCCTTTACTGGGTCTGGTTAAAGGCCATTCTACCAGGGGTGTAGCTGCTTCGTTTTTCTCCTTCAGAAATGTGTCCATTGCTGACATTTGTGCAACGGCCACTTGGAATTCTCTCCACATCTTCATCAGGCATTACAGTCTGGACATTGCCTCTAGGCGCTGGGCAGGTGTTGGACTTGAGAGTCCTACAGGGCCAGCTCTTTTGAGAGCCTTATGCTGACTTCTGCCTCTTCCCAGCTGACCAGGGTCATTGGGTCATTCCTTTCACTGCTTGGGATGCAGTCCTAATGGTGTTACCTGCTGCAAGAGCCTCCTCGAAGTGAGATAGTACAGTTACGTAAGAACTTACCGTAACAGTGGATCTTTGAAAGGAGCTCTTGCAGCAGGGGCTGCTTTCCCTCCCTCCGTCCCCATAGTGACTACTTCTCTGTCACCTGTTTCGATCTCTCACTCTCTGCCCTAGGTTCCCATGGCTTGATGGGACCCGGAAAGAGCTGAGATTAGTGGGTCGAAGGTTGGAGCAACATTGGCGAAAATTGGGCTTGAGAGTGATGGCTCATTACAAAGACTATCAATCAGCAATCTCCCGTAAGAAGGCAGAATTCCTGTTCAGGGAAATTGCCGCTGTGCAGAATTGACTGACTCAGCTTTTCCAGATTGTTGACATACTGTGCAATCCAGTCTGCCTTCAGTCCTGGGGATCGTTTTCACAGACTAAGTGTGATGAGTTTACTCATTTCTTCGCAGATTGCCATTATCAGGTCTGTGATTCGCTCAGCATCCTCTAATGGGCTTTGCGGTGGTCGACAGAAAGTTACTAGCACTCGGTTTGTCTGGTCCAATTTTGACCGGCTGGAGACCGTAGACAGTGTCTGGATCATCCAGGGTACATGCCCAACTTACTGTAGTTTGGACCCGAGCCCTATGCGTCTCTTATTGGGGTGCGTAGACGTCATCGGCCCGGTCCTTGCTGGGATAGTCCGGTGTTCTTTGGAGACTGGGGTGTTTTCTGACCCCCTGAAGGAGGCAGTAGTTCTACCTCGCCTTAAAAAAAAAACTCCTTTGACCTGGAATGCTTCGCAAACTACAAGCCTGTTTCTAACCTACCCTTTGTGGGCAAGGTTATTGAGAAGGTGGTTGTGGTGCAGCTGGAGGTCCATTTATCCACCTGCAATGTCTATGATCCTCTCCAGTCTGGATTTTGGAAGAGGCATAGCACCGAGACTATCCTTGTTCGGATCTTTAATGATCTCCTGACTACCGGGGATCGAGAAAGCCATACCATCTTGGTTCTCCTCGACATGTCTGCGGCATTTGACACTGTGGACCATGAGGTGGTGTTGGAGAGCCTGCGGTTCTTCTGTGGACTGTCTGGTGCAGTTCTCAAATGGTTTAGATGTTTCCTCACAAGCAGGAACCAGAGAGTGGTGTTGGAAATTTATTCTTCGACCCCTGTCCCCCTGCCTTGTCGGGTTCCGCAGGGCTCCATGCTGTCATCTGTGTTGTTCGCAGTATATATATATGCTGCCGTTGGGAGACGTTATAAGGCAGTATGTGCTGAGTTTTCACTGTTACACAGATGACACTCTGCTCTACATGTCTTTTTTTTACCCGACCAAGTGGGTGCTGTCTTGGTTTTTAATAACTGTCTCTCTGACATTCAGGACTGGATGAGAGCCAGCTGGCTGTGATTGAACCCTGATAAGACCGAGGTGTTGGTCTTGAAGCCAGGTCGCTGGGATGCGGGTATAGGGCCTGGTCAACCGTCCAGGCTTTGGCTCGATGGGAACCAGTTGCTTGCCTCAGCCCGGGTATGGAATCTGGGTATAGTGTTTGGCAGCGGCCTGACTGTGAAATCTTGGGTGTCTGCCATTGTACAATCCTCTTTTTATCATCTGAGGAACATAACCTGGATTAAGCACCTTGTCCATCCTGGCGATCTACCTACCCTGGTCCATGCCTTTGTGACCTCCCATCTTGACTATTGTAACGCCCTTTACCTAGGGCTACCGGGGGTTGATATCTGCCATCTGCAGGTTGTGCAGAACGCGGCAGCCAGGTTGTGACTGGCTTACCTTGATCTTGCCATATCACACCTGTGCTCCGTGATCTGCACTGGCTGCCAGTCTACTGGCGGATCACCTTCAAGGTCGGGTTACTGACCTATAAGGCCCTACATGGTCTGGGCACGCACTACCTGCAAGACCTTCTTTGCCTTTACCACCCTCTCTGCTCCACTGATGAAGGATTGCTGGAGATTCCCAGGGTTCGTCTTAAGACCTCTGGTGCTCACTCTTTTGCCTTTGTGGCCCCAACCCTGTAGAATTCTCTGCCTCACTCTGTGTCTGACCATGGAAAGCTTTAAATCCACTTTAAAAACGCACCTTTTTCATCTGGCATTCCCAGACCCTGTCTAATTTTTTATTGGCAATATTTTATGGTTTATTAATTTTATAACATTATTGTACAGCACTTTGATCACCTTTGAAATTGCACTTTATAAATAAAATTGAATTGAATCTTCTTGGTGTAGAGAACCAACTCGGTTCTTCAGTTTCTCTATACGCTGGAGTCTCCAGCAGGAAAACTACGGTTGAGTTGTGGGACCGCCCTTTTTATACCATAGGTGGATGTGAGGGGACAGGCCAACATCAGGAGGCGGTCCCCTGCTGTATATTGCTAGCTAGAATTTTTCTGTAGTGTCCCGGTGCCTGCCGGCTTCAGTCCTAACAGTGTTACCTGCTGCAATCTACTGTTACGGTAAGTTCTTACATAACTGTACTTTTCTCTCCTGGCTAACAGAACTGAAGAAGGTAGGGGTGGCTGGCATTGGTTGCTGGCCAACCCACATGCATGATGTCAGTATGTCTACCTCATGGGTGGCACCGGCACCAACGTCCGTCCCCTACACTTTGCTCTCGCTGGGTCCTGGTGCCTTCAGTTTAGATCCATAAATATGAATGAACGGTGAAGGTATTCTGGAAGATCAACAGTTATGGTCAGTATGTAATTTTCATTGCCCCCCAAAGCCCTCTCTTATCCCTCTTCAGGGCATGGTCCTGAGAGCGCCCTGACAGAGTGCCTGTCGGGGCCATCAGGAGGATGGGTGAGTGAGTGCTGCCCTACCTTAGAAACTGCCCTGCTGGCCCCACTCTGGATGTGTCAGTTCCTCTGCATTACTCACCAGGCAAGTGGGTGTGTACTGATGTAAGGCGGCCCCACTTTTTACTTCCAACACAGCATATTTTCTCTCTGGGCTACCAAGGAGCAGTCACGTAGCGGAAGGAGGTGCCTTCCCTCTCTTGAGGCAGGAAGCTTCCAGTTGGACGCCACAACTTCACCTAAGCTGTTGGCACCAGACGTGCTGGACTCTGAGTGAGAACATGACTTGTCTGGATAGCAAGCTGTAGCTCTAGTGCTGTGCTAGCTGGCCGGCCTCCTTGGAAAGTGGTTGCAGTATTCAGCAGAGTCTTCAATGAAACCTGTATGAAGTCTGCAGTGGATACCATAGACTTGGGAAGGGGGCCTGCAACATTTTTAAAGTTAGAGACACTTTCAGCCCTCCCTGACCCTAACAAAACACACACACACACACACACACACACACACACACACACACAGAGTTTTGGGCTTTAGGGGGTGGATAATATCTTACGTCCAGTATTTAATTCTCAGCTTAGTTTGTAGATGTCATGTGTAGCTATTATGAGTTGTGGCCACCAGATATCTTGCTGTGATAGTCATTTTGACTATAAAGTGTCAGTCAGATTTATGTCAACCTGGTTCTTATGCCACATAACCAGGATCCTATGACATTTGCTTCACCCTTGTTTTCTTCTCATGGGACACTTCTGTCTCAAGTGAGGGATCTGACCACTTCATCTTATTCAGGTGCATTCATGGGAAAGGGTGTTTGGGCTCACATTTGTTCATCCAGACCTTTAAGTGACATCTGGCAATTTACGAATGGGGTGTTTTATATGTTCCAGGTTCCCATTTTTCCTGAAGACCTGTTCTTTGTCACTGACTTGCAAGAAGGACTTCGTAGAATGGATGTACCTGACTCAGACCAGGGCTTAGTAAGTGCTACTGTTTGCTCAACGTTTGATTCTGCTGGGGCATTTCCTTTAACTTTCTTCTGTCCCTCTCTCCGTGCCCAACTTCTCCTGCTGCTGTTGGGGGGGTGGGGGGTGGCAGTTGTACAGGTAGACACATCCTCTGTCAGCCCAGGAGCTGGAAAGCAGCCATGAACCCAGATCTTGCATGCTGTGTCCCTGGATTCATTCTAAACCCTTGTAGTTTTCATGTTGGTTCTGGTTGCGTGGCCATAGGCACTCAAAGCGCCAATATGTATTTGTTGCCATGTTGTTGTTTTTTTTTTTTCTTTACAGCAGTAGTGTTTTTCTGGTAGAAACGTTAATATACACTTTTCCCCCCTCCTTCTGTTCCTGAACTAAGATAGGGGACTATTACATTTTGTTTTTGTTCCAATTTTTGGTCAGGAAAGACATACAAAGCTGAAGCTTGTTTTTTTGGCATGTCTTGGGAGCACAAGGAAGTAAGGTGACTTGCTCATGGTCACACAGTGTGTATAAATGGTGACTGTGGGATTCAAACCCAGCTTTCCAGATTTGTAGCTTGATGCTGTTTACCACTAACTATTCCCTGTAATTTTTAGAAGTTTCTGCTCCCCTTCCATACCCACCATAAACAAATTAAATATCTTGGTGTGGAGTTATGCTGTTTGCCATCCAAAAAGGTAACCTTAAGGGAGGAGATTTTTTTTTTTTTAAATTGTGAATGGCAACTGTCTTTAATGATGTAATTCATTAAATATAAAATTAGTTATAAAAACTGCTTGAAAAACACCTGAGGGAATTAAAAATACACCAGTGATGACTCTAAGGGGTGTCAGAAAAAAAGTTTTGCTTTAAAAAACTTAATTACATTTTTTGCCGACTAACAAATGCTTCTGATTTAAGGTGCACCAAGCAATCTCTGTTTTTTATCTTCAAGTGAAGAATTCAGTTCTTTGAGAGCAGTTCAGGCTTGGCTTCATAACATCAGTGTTGAGTACAGTAGGTGTCATGCTCGTCTGAGGGGTCGGAATATCTGAAGATTGTAGTTTCCAAGTCCCACACCAGGAACTTGGGTTAATACCCAGTACTGACATTGTAGTGCAGTGCAAGGGGGTTGGTACACTGTTAGGGTACCAGTCTTTTCATGAGATGTTAAACTGAGGTCCCTTCTGGCCATCTCTGGTGGCTGAGCAGGTGGAAATGAAAGATCTAATGACACTTATCTTAAGAGTAGAAGAGATTTTTCTGGACTAGGAGTCGTTACCATTCATTCACACTAATGGGACTACACCAGAGGCGTTAAGACCCAGCGGGAGCCAAAAATTTCAGGAGGGCTGGCTCTGAGGTAGGACTGCACATGCGCGGCACCATGAGACTGGCTCGTGCTGATATATGCTGTCTCGGCGTCGACCCTCCAATTGCCTCAGTTCCTTTTTTCCAGCTGAATGCACTTCAGTGATCATGTTGCTCGCTCGCTGGGAGTCAAGTCTTCACGTCTATATGACAGCAGCTTATAGTCATTCAGTATTCGATAGTATTTGCTCGTTTTTAGTGTTAGTTTTGTTATTTAAAAGAAATGTAATAAAGTATTTAGTTGAGGAGATTCCCTCAGCCTGCCATCATCGGAGTCTACCATGGACGTTGTCAGTGAGGGTAGGAAGACTTTACTTGAAAACTGATAATCTTACTTCGAGACACAGCTCTTGCAGCAGGTTACACCATTAAGACTGAAGCCGGCTGGCATCAGGACCCCACAGAAAAATTCTAGCTAGCTATCTTCAGCGGGGACCTTGACGTCAGTCCCACCTCCGGCGTCAGGCGTAGTACATAAAGGCGGTCGCCAGATTCCCCAGTTCTTTCCATGCCGTCGGCTTGCATGTCTTGACCGCCGGTTCCAGTTTCTGGCGGCAGCGTGGTAAAGTTTTCCTCAAGGAAGTCGTTCTCTTCAATCAGCCTTTTCTCTGATGTCCTCTCCGACCGCCCGATCACTCCTCGAAATGCGCCTGTGGGAAGCAGATCCCGTTCAGGATCTGCACTCGGCCTGTGTCCGGTGCCTAGGCCCAGACCACGACACCGGTCCTGCACCTTTGCCACGGTTTCAACAGCAGAACCGGATCCGTGCAGAAGGCCCTCCAGGCGTTCCTTCTCAAGGAACAACTCAAGACCATGGCTTCCAAGGGGGATTCTTCGCAGAAGGCCCGCAATCGTGCTGAGAAGCATAGGGAGAAGGCCCCTTCCAGGTCTCCATCTAGGGCCTCCAACTCTCGTAGCTCCGGCTCCAGGTCCGACCGCTCTCCTTCCCGGGCCAGCTCTCAGCCTCCCCCTTCTGCGGTGAGAAAATCTTCAGGCTCCTCTTCTCAGGCCAGGACTCCCAGGCCTTCCTCTTCCTCCAAGGCCCTGGCGAAGTCGGGGGACCGTCATCACCATCACAAGTCAGGTTCCCGCCATTCTGAACCCGACGTCAGGTCCGCCTCCTTGCCTCCTCCTCCTCAGCGGAAGGCCAAGGAGCTCACCTCACTCAAGAGGCCGTTGGACCCGATGCCGGTTCGCTCGACGTCGGCTTCTCACCACAGGTCCCCAGAGCCGTCGTCTGTCAGGAGACCATCGCCGGCCAGGCCAGCTCATCACCGGACGCTGGTAGGGGGACTGACGCCCGCTCCAACTAGGAAGAGGACCCCGACTCCTCTGACCGACGTCGGTCAGGAGACCATCACTGAGGAGGAGTTGACTCAGCCCGAGGACCAGACGGGCGACCCCGGTCCTGTTGAGACTCCCAGGGAACCCTCGCCGCAACCCGAGCCCCCTGTGGAGCCGACGACCGTCCACCAGCGCCTGGGCTGTTGTCGGGCCTTTCTTTTTCAGAGGTGAAGGAGCTTTTCACTTACTGGTGGGATACGATCAAGAAGGACATGGTCCCCACTCCACCTCCGCTTCCTCCTCCTCCTACACCGGTTGCTCCTCCGGTTCCTGCACCCCCTTCTCCATCTGGGTCAGAAGGCCGGTTACCTCCTCCCCGGGAGCCCAGGACCCCTCCAAGGGGGAGACCAGACAAAAGGAGACCTCCGTCTAGATCCTCTTCTAGGTCACCCAGTCCCAAGAGACCCAGAAGACGCCGCTGTTCGCCTTCGACGGAGGACACGGGATCAGAGTTTTCAACATCCAGATCCCCATCTCCCCTCTCCATCCTTTCTCCGGACCCAGATGAGCTGCCTAAGTCTCCTCCGGATGACCCTTCGTTCTTGGATATCATGAGACACATCCAAGAGAACATGGGATGGGATGCGGAAGAGTTAGACCCAGAAAGGCTACAACTTGCAAAGTATCTTCGGCAGAAGGACCCCAAGCCTGTGGTGGTGCCACCCTTGGTAGACACTTTCGTGGACATCACCAAGGCAGCGTGGAAGCGTCCACATTCGCTCCCAGCGATGCTGAAGAAGGCTGACCGCTTGTACAAGGCTCCAAGAGAAGACCAGTACTTGACTCAGCATCCTCAGGCCGACTCTCTGGTCATAAGAGCCTCTCATGACCGGTCCCAGAGACCGAAACATTTGAGCACCCTGCCACCGGACCCAGAGTCCAAACAGCTGGACGCCATGGGTAGGCGCATGTATGCTTCCGCTACCTGTGCCATCAGATCCCTGAATTATTAAACCCACATGGTGCAGTTCCAAAATGCCCTGTGGGAGCAGGGTCTGGATGCGGCTGAGAAATTGCGGAAGGTGAGCAGAAGGAGGAGATGTTGCAGCTCCTCCGTCACAGGGTTAGACGTGGGAACCCAAGTGCTTGAGCAGCGTGCGACTCCGGACTCCTCGGCCAGCAGCAGCCTCAGGCGTATGCCTCGGAGACACTCTTGGCTCCATGTCTCCAGTTTTACCCCAGACGTCCAGAAAAACATCATGGACGCCCCATTCAAGGGAGAAGTTTTGTTTGGTAAGCCCTCAGAGAAGATAATTACCAAACTCCAAGAGACCGGGAAGGCAGTGAGGTCGGTTCAGGCCATGTACCGACCCAAGCTTAGTTCCTTTCGTAGGAACCAAAGCCGATTTCATGGACAGACGCACAGACAACAGTCCTGCCCCGTTCCACAACAAAGGGGCTCCGGTTTTCGCAGAGCCCAGGGAAAACAACCCGCAGGTCGAAGCTAGCGCACTCCTAAGCCGGTCCAGCCAGCGGGATCCTCAGCCGCCACAGCCTGACTCCTTCCTGGCCCCGCCCCTCGGGATCAATGGGACGTCATGGTCGGGGGTCGCATTGCGAATTTCCTGCCAGGATGGCAGACTATAACCACAGACAGGTGGGTTCCACAGTTGGTCGGAAGAGGCCACTTTATAGAATTTGTGGAAAAGCCACCCTCTAGGCCTCCTTTGCTCTCTCGGTACCCGGGTCAGCACAAGTTGTTGATCAGACAAGAAGTACTCGCACTCCTGCAAAAGGGAGCGATAGAGTACGTCCCAGAGAACCAGAGAGGACACGGATACTGTTCCACTTCTTCCTGGTTCCAAAGAAGACAGGGGACCTCCGTCCGATTCTGGACCTCAGCGACCTCAATTTAGCCGGTCACCTACAAAAGATTCTGCATGGTAACTCTTCCGGGTCTTATTCCCATGCTGAAGCAGGGCGCCTTTTAAGCGTCTCTAAGATATGAAGGGCGCTTACCTGCACATCCCTATAGCTCAAGCGCACAAGAGTTCCCTGCGCTTGGGTTTCGCCATCATCTTCAGTTCGAGCCCTTCCATTCGGACTGTCATCGGCACTCAGGGTCTTTACCAAATGCATGGCAGTTGTGGCAGCGCCTCTAAGGAGACAGGGCCATTATGTGTTCCGTACCTGGACGATTGGCTTCTCATGGCAGCCTCCAAAAAGGCATTGTTACAGGCGATCCAAAGTACCCAGGACCTGTTTCGATCTCTGGGTATCCTAATCAACCACGAGAAGTCTCTCCTGGTACTGTCGCAGAAGCTGCAATTCATAGGCACAGTACTGGACAGAGTTCAGGGAAGAGCATTTCTTCCAGACGACAGAGCGGAACGCATCAGATCCCTCATCAGGGAGCTTTCGTCGAACAAGACCATCCCAGCCAGGTCGGTCCTTCGCTTGCTAGGGCACATGGTTGCGGCCATTCCTACCGTCTCTTTCTCAAGGCTCCACATGCGGGCTACTCAGTGGATGCTCAAGGTGCAATGGGACCAAAGGCAAGACCACATGCAGCATCCGGTTAGAATCACGAATACTGTGATTCGAGACTGGCAGTGGTGGCTAGACCCAGGGACACTCTCTTAGGGCGTCCCGTTTATAGCGCCGTCCCCGGAGGTAATCCTCACCACAGACACCTCAGGTCTAGGGTGGGGAGCACACCTGGATGGGGTGAAGTCCCAGGGAACGTGGACCCCTCAGGCGGCCCACCTCCATATCAACATCCTGGAGATGAGGGTAGTCCTTTATGCCCTGCAGGCATTTCAGTCAGAGATCCCGCCGAGTACTCTCCTGCTTCACACAGACAACACGGCGGTGATGTATTACCGCAACAAACGAGGCGCACACTCTTACCCCCTTTGCAGGGAGGCCATGAGGGTGTGGGATTGGGTAATCCGACACGGCGCGAACCTGATCGCAGTACCTGTTCCCGGGGTAGACAACACGATTGCAGAAGGCCTGGGTCGCTCCCAGGCCGGGGTCCACGGGTGGGAGCTTCTTCGGGGGGTGGCAGAGGATCTGTTTCTTCGATGGGGAACGCCAGGGTTGGACTTGTTCGCTTCCCCTTCCAACGCAAAACTGCCCAATTTTTGCTTGCTAGATCCAGGGCCTGGTGTTTTCTGGCGAGACGCGTTGTCCCTCTCCTGGGTGGACAGATTCCTCTACGCTTTCCCTCCCTTCCCGTTGATCCAGAGAGTTCTTCTCAAACTGCGCAGGGAGCATGCAACAATGATCCTAGTGGCCCCTTTCTGGCCCAGACAGATCTGGTTCCCTTTGCTACTACAGCTATCCCGGGAACCTCCGCTCCTGTTGCCATTCAGCTCCCATCTCTTGTCTCAGGAGGAGGGTTCACTGGTCCACCCGGACTTACGCTCACTGAACCTGCATGCCTGGCTCCTAGAGACATAGCCATTTTACACCACGGGTTCTACAAGAGGTTGCGGAAGTTCTTTCTGCAGCCAAGCCGGCAACCTTGTCTGACGTACGCCATGAAATGGCGCATTTTTGTTTATGGTCACAGCACGCTGATTTTTTCCCTTTAGGTTGCCCGGTGGGAGTGGTGTTGGACTACCTGCTCTCCCTTTTCCGTTCTGGTCTCGCCTACTCCTCTATTAAGGTGCACCTCTGTGCCATTTCAGCTTATCACCTTCCGGTGGGACAGCGCACAGTGGCACAATTAGATGCCTGTCCGGGAATTCCTGAGAGGGGTATTACATCTTAGGCCACCCATTAAGGACCCAGTGCCTCCATGGGATTTGCTCTTCGTCCTAGAACAACTCACGCTCCCCCCTTTTGAACCTGCTGTGGATTACGAGCTGCATTTTCTGTCGTGGAAAAGGTTGTTTTTGGTTGCTGTTACGTCAGCGAGAAGAGTTTCTGAGCTCCAGGCTCTTATGTGTAAGGAGCCTTATTTAATTTTCCACCGGGACAGAGTATCCCTGAGGACGAATCCTAAATTCTTGACTAAGGTGGTTTCCGCACTCACTCTTAATCAGAATATTGACCTGCCGGTCTACTTCCCTAATTATTCTAACAGAGGAGAGGCGCTGCTACACACCCTGGATGTTCATCGCAGCTTAAGGTACTACCTGAACAGAACTAAGCAGCTTCGTAAAATCGGAGCAACTTTTCGTTTCCTTTACTGAAAGGATGATGGGCCAACCAGTATCCAAACAGTCCCTGTCCCACTGGCTTGTCCAGTGCATCTCATACTGTTATGATATCAAACACAAGCCCCTTCCGGGTTCAGTCCGGGGCCATTCCACTAGGGGAGTGGCCACCTCCTTTGCAGCACTTCGAAACGTCTCCACTTCTGTCATCTGTGCTGCAGCCACTTGGAGCTCTGTACGTACATTTATCAGACATTATAGCCTGGACATCGCTTCACGGCGAAGAGCCGGCTTCGGCCTGCCTGTGCTACAGGGTCTCCTGTCCTAGATTCAGGACCTGGAATGTACTTTCTAGTTTCCTCCTTCCAGAATGTTTGCAGTGTTACTGCTTGGGAATCAGTCCTAATGGTGTAACCTGCTGCAAGCTGTCTCGAAGTAAGATAGTACAGTTACGTAAGAACTTACCGTAACAGTAGATCTTCGAGAACAGCTCTTGCAGCAGGTACCTTCCCGCCCACCTTCCCCCTTGGAGGAGGCATGGCTTAAGCCTTTGTTATCAGGGATTTTTTCCCGTTTGTCTTCTGACGGTGGATCCTCGGTCTCCCATTTCGATGTCAGCCTGCGGCCGGAAGTCTCCGGCGGGAGAACTGGGGAATCTGGCAGGACCGCCCCCTTATGTACTACATCTGACGTTGGAGGCGGGACCGACGTCAGGGGCGGTCCCCGCTGAAGATAGCTAGCTAGAATTTTTCCGTGGGGTCCTGATGCCTGCCGGCTTCAGTCCTAATGGTGTAACCTGCTGCAAGAGCTGTTCTCAAAGATCTACTGTTACGGTAAGTTCTTACGCAACTGTACTTTACCTGTGTCAGTCTTCAAATTCATCACCTTTGGGGTAATGTGGCCGGTCACGACCCCGCGGGAGTTTTTTTTTTTTTTTTGATGGGCGGAGTTGATTTAGCCGGTAGCACGCCCTTGAGGCCTGACGCACTGCGTGGCGCTCATGGGTTGGCCGTTGGGTGTTGTAGACCCTGCCCTCCCACCAGTTCTTCATCTCCCGCCATAGAGGTCGCACCTCATGTGGAGCTGCTGCACTAGAGGCCTAGTTCGACACTAAAAAATCCTTCTACGTCGTCTCTGTATTCCTGTCGGCTCCATTTTCGCCACCACTCGACGCCGCTGTGGTAAGACTGTTCCTTTTCTTTGTCAGCGACGTCGAGTCTTTTGTTTAGCTTGTTTTGCCGTGGATCATGTCTCGGTCGGGGGGCAAGAAATCATTAAAGGCGGGCGGCCCCTAGCGGTGCCCGTGCGGCACCGCGTACTCGTCACCGACCAACGCGGCCGTTGCCTTGCGTGTTTGGCCCGCTTCGCGGCATGGATTAGATGTGACACCCACTTCTCCATGGACCGTCGTGTTGTAGAACAATGCGTGTGGAAAGTTGGGCCGAGCTCCGGGGGCAGTGCGCGCTTTCGTCGGGCCAAGCCGCAGTCTCTCGGCCTTTCCTCCAGGTCCCCTCCGGTTCTCTACGGACCATGGAGGAGGGGCTTCTGCTCTAGTAGCCTCACCATTGCAGAAGCCCCTTCAGCGGTGGGAAGCCCGATCCTGTCCCCTGAAGTGGGAGAAACTGCGCAGCAATCTTAACCGAGGGGTGAAGGCTCCCGGTGTTGTCTCCTCGGGCTGGGAAGCCTGGTCAGCGCCGTCTGTCAGTCTCGGTCTTGGGCCTCAACACCGTGGGCCCTGATGGCGCCGTGGTTGGCACTGTTCCGTCAGCTCAGCGCCATCTCCACTATCGGCCATTAGGTAGGCGCCGATGGTGCTTCAGTCTTCCGTCCTACGGTTTCTAAGCACCGGTGCCATTAAATGACGTCGAGGCTGAACGCAGGCGCCGTGTCTAGCTCTGGTGGCGCTTGTGGTGCTGGCGCGAGGACACAGCGCCATTCCACGGTGCCAAAGGAGCTGTTGGTGCCCATTGTCGGCACCATCCCTGACCTCGGCACCACTTGCAGCGTCGTGGCAGGCATCGACTCCACTTCTGTTACCGCCCTCAGTGCCGTGTCTTCTTCACGCACTGTTCGCAGTGCAGTTGGAGACTTTGGCGCTGGCTCTGATGTAGACACCCGGACTGGTACCCCCTTCGGTTGGGATGGCAGCGGGTGTCCGTGTACTGTCTGGCATCGGACTTCGGTCTCCACCTCCTCTGAGGCAGAGTTGGAGTCTGATTCGGACAAGCTGTCTGACTCTTTGGAGATGGCTGCCCACATGGACACCCTGGTAGTTTCCTGGACTGAACAGAGCCAGTCCCCCTCTGAGGAGCGGGCAGTTGCCCCCGTGTCCAGGGTCAGGGGTGCTGACCAGCAGGCAGTGGTGTAGGCCACTATTGCTCTGCAGCCTGGCCTCAAAGGGTTTTCAAACCCCAGGAAATCTTACTGTATTCTGACAACTGCAGTATGGTCTCACCATAGGACTGCCCTGGAGCCGAAATGGTTAATAGAACCTATGCTAATAGTGGAATGTTAGGCTCGAGCTCGGTTTTCAAATCTGTGTCCCTGGTTGCACTACCTGCAGCCATCAGATTCTTTACTTCGCTTGCCTCAGTAAGACGTCTTCGGAGAGCTTTCCTTCACTTTAACTGAAGAAATAATTTCTCGGTTTAATTTTAAAGTCCATTTTATTTTTTCGATTTTTGAAACATTGTTCTTGGTTCACAGGTAGAATTAGTTAAATTAGTGTAGTTTTGGTAAGTCTTTCGGTTCCTCTTCGATTTTTCAAATTGAGATTAACCGAGGTCAATTTGTGTATTTGTTTGAATTTAAACTACTATTACCGTTCATTAGAGCGTTTTTTTCTTAACTTTGTACCTACCGGGGTAATTCTCGGCTTTACTTCGGTTTAACAAACTGACCAATGTCACAGACCAAGAAGCGAACTGGCCCCACAGGTTTCCAACAGTGTACAGAGTGTGGGGAACCGTTCGCAAAAGCAGATCCTCATATTATTTGTGTGTTTTGCTTGGGATTTGACCACCTCTAAGGGGACTGCGAGATCTGTAAAAAAATTTGTCTCAGTCGACGCTTGACAGGCATTTGAAACGACTGCAGGAAAGGATGTGTGAAAAGGCTGCTGAACCGACTGCAGACAAGCCGATTTCTTTTCAAAAAGAACCGAATGATCAGCCCTCTGACAAGGGTGACAGTTCTTCCACCAAAAAGAAACCTGCTGACCCTGCTGCTAACCTGGCAGCTGCAGGGAAGAGAAAGAGAAAAGAAAAGCATTCAGCGGTTGAACTGCAGCAGAGTACTCCGGTTCCAACCGCTGAGGAAATAACTAACACTATCAAAATAATTCAGTCGCTTCAACCAGTAACACCAGTTCAGGTTCAAAAGTGACCACGTTTTGCTGCCTCAAGTTCCAGTCTGGTTCCCAGTTCATTGGAACCAGAGGTGGACACTTTTGATGAGGACTATTATGATGATGCTGATGGTTTTGAGGATGAGGACTACGGTGAACCCATTGACCTGGACATTTCACCGGATCTTCATTGTCCTGACTCCCCTGACAAGGGAACCGAGGACTTTACCCCTCATTTTAAATTTGTGAAACAGTTGGCATTGTCCCTGGACCTCCCCACACAGGAATCAACCGATGAGGAGGAGGAACAAGACTACAGGAACATAATGGATGTTCAGGCTCCAAAAAGGGTTTCGCTCCCCATCCAGAAGTCCTTGAAAAAGCAAGTGATGAAAATCCTGCATACCCCTACTTTTATTCCACCAGTTGATAGAAAGGTGGATAAGAAATATTTGGTGGCTAAGGGTGGGGCCGAGTTTCTGTTTGACCACCCTAGCCATGAGGGTGTGGTACAGGCAGCAGCCTGTGATAAAGCAGGTATTTCCCCTGGCATCCCATCCTCCTGACAAGGATTCCAGAAAGCTGGATTCTGTTGCAAAAAAGATATAAGTGGGTTCCTCACTGGAATTAGGCAGGCTTCATACATGGCCTATGTTGCCAGATTTCAAAGGACACTCTGGGACACTGTCCTACAGATTACAGTCAGTGCCAACACAAATGGCTACAGACATGGAGGAAGCTGCCAAGAGAGGGATAGAGGCTTCCAAAGTCCAGTTCAGAACGGCTGTGGATAGCAATGATACTGCAGCTAGACAGATGGCTTCTTCAGTGTCAATGAGAAGATTTACTTGGCTCAGGACTACCAGTCTGACCCAAGACACTCAGTCCAGGGCCATGGACTTCACATGTGAGCCTTCGTCTCTGTTTGGACAGTAGACTGAGGCTTACATGAGGAAAATGGAGGAATACAAAACAGCATATCAAAGTGCTGCTGCTAAGGAGAAGGTTCCTACCCCTCAAAAGCAGCATGCTAGGGGTCATAGAGGCAGACCTTGCAGGTTGTTCTTCCAGCCTCTGGCATATCCACATTACCAACAGCAGAGAGGTTATTTCAGAGGCAGGGGCAGGAGAGGCGCTAACCGTACTAGCCCCAGCATCCAGTCAGCACCTCAGACTAAGCAGACACCCTGAGGGATCTGCTTGGGTCGCCTCCCCAGGACCAGTAGGGGGCAGGCTGACCCACTATCTCCAGGAATGGCAGTCCATCACTACAGATCGGTGGGTCAGGGCCTTGCATTCAGTTTCAAAATCAGACCAAGACTGAGGGCAAGAGTTTTTCAGCCTTACCCCGGAGACAATTTTGCTGGAAAAGGAAGTGTGAAATCTGCTTTCACTAGGGCAGTGGAGCCAGTTCCTCTCTTACAGAAAGGAAAGGGCCTTTACTTAAGATACTTCCTTACAACCAAAAAAACAGGGGAGTGGCTACCCATATTGGATCTCAGGTACCTAAACAGGCATTTACTGAAACCAAAATTCAAAATGGTCACCTTAAAAACGATTCTGCCAACTTTAAGGCAAGGGGATTGGTTGGCATCTCTGGATCTAAAAGGTGCTTATTTCCATATCCTCATAAGGCACTCTCACAGAAAGTTCCTGAGGTTCAGGCTTCCATCAGACCATTCAGTTCAGAGCTATGCCTTTCGGCCTTACCTCTGCCCCAAAGGTGTTCACAAAATGCTTGGCGGTAGTTGTGGCACACCTACAAAGGCAGGGAGTGGCAGTCTTCCCATACCTGGACAACTGGCTCTTAGTAGGACAGTCTCCCCAACAGGTCAAGCAGTCTCTGGCCTTAACACAGGAACTGTTACAGTCCTTTGGTTTCTTGATAAACCAGCAAAGTCAGTGCTGCAACTAGTACAGCTCCTGGAATTTATAGGAGCAGAACTGAACTCAGTCAGAGGAAGGGCTTTTCTTCCTCAGCTGAGGGCAGACACTCTCAGGCAGCTGGTAGGTTCTTTCAAGCCTCAGGCTGGCCAGATATGTTTTGGAGTTGCTGGGCCACATGGCAGCCTCAACTGCTACAGTGTCAGGAGCAAGATTTCAGATGAGGGATATTCAATATCATCTCAAACATTACCGGCACCAAAGAAAGGACAAATTGTCAAAGTTGGTCCCAGTCACTCAAGCATTCGTGCTGGTGCTCCAGTGGTGGCAGGATTTGGGAAACCTCAGACAAGGTGTCCCATTCCTACAAGAGCAACCATCTCTGGCGCTCACTACAGATATATCCCTTCTAGGGTGGGGAGCACATCTAGAGGAGCATACTGTCCATGGCACATGGCTCAAACAGGAGTCATTACTGCACATCAACCTGTTGGAGCTCAGGGCAGTATTCCTGGCACTTCAGGTATTCACCAATATGCTGCAGGGAAAAGTGGTCCAGGTCAGGACAGATGACATGACCACAATGTACTACATCAACAAACAAGGAGGCACAAGGTCCACACCCCTGTGTACAGAAGCTGTGAGAATATGGACCCTGGCCTGTTCCCTAAACATTGTACTGTGAGCAGTCCACCTTCCACGGAAGGACAATGTGTTGGCACATGCACTAAGCAGAATAAATCAGAACCATCACAAATGGTCCATAAACAAGCAAGTACTACAGCTGGTATTCAGAAGGTGGGGCACTCCAGAGGTAGACCTCCTTGCTTCCCCAGACAACTACCAGCTCCCTCTGTACTGCTGCAGACCTCCACTGAAGGGCACAGTTCTGCTGGATGCACTGATCCTGGATTGGACAGGGAAGTTCATGTGTGCCTTCCCTCCCTTCCCGTTATTACTGAGAGTCCTGAACAAGCTTGAATCTCTGAGGGGGTAATGGAGGTCCTTAAAGGTATCCAGAAAACCTGCTACCAGGAAAATTTATACTTCTAAGTGGAAAAGATTTTCTTTCTGGTGCAGAGACAATTTAGACCATACCCAGGCTGGCTTATCAGTAGTTCTCGACTATCTCACCCATCTTCATTCCCTAGATCTCAGGACCTCTACTTTGAAGGTTACCTGTCAGCTGGTAAACCTTTCTCTTTGGCCTCTAATGCAGTGTTCCAAAAGTTCTTTAAAGGATTATTGCATTTGCACCCTCCTCATAGGATCCCTACCCCTGTGTGGGATCTAAACATTTGCATAGCACAGCTTATGCAGCCTCCTTTTGAACCCATGTCTTCGGCTGACCTTAAGTATGTAACTTGGAAAGCTGTGTTTTTAGTGACTATTACTTCGGCCAGAAGGATTAGTGAGATTCAGGCCTTGTCCACGGAGTCCAATTACGTGGCCTCCCACAGGGATATGGTGGTACTCGGGATGAATGACAAATTTCTTCCTAAGGTGGCCTCTGACTTTCACATTAATCAGTCCATCACCTTGCCAGTTTTCTTTACTGATCATTCCTCTTCAGGCGAGCGTAGGTTACATAGCCTGGATGTCAAGAGGGCTATTAGCTACTATCTAGGTCACACAAAAGGTCACAGAGGGGATAGAACCCAACTCTTTCTGACCTATGGAGAGGTCAGCAAGGGTAAACCTGCCACAAAGAGATCCATAGCAAGATGGATTGTTTCATGTATCCAATTCTGTTATGACAAGGTGGGTAAGCAGCCCCCACAAGGACTTAGGGCCCATTCTACTAGGGGGACTACTGCATCTATAGCAGCTTCCAGAGATATTTCTCTGTTGGAAATCTGTAAGGCAGCTACCTGGAAAACAGTTGATACATGTACCAAGCATTACTGCCTGGATACCCAGGCCAGAAGTGATGCTAGGTTTGGCACAGCAGTTCTGCAGAGCCTGTTTTCAAAATAGGTCCTCTGCCCGCCTCCAAAGGCACTGCTTGGGTAGTCTGCAGTTGTCAGAATACAGTAAGATTTCCTGGGGTTTGAAGAAAACATTACTTACCATAGTAATCTTGTTTCTTCTAAGGGAATCTAACTGTATTAAGAAAACATTACTTACCATAGTAATCTTGTTTCTTCTAAGGGAATCTAACTGTATTCTGAGCTCCCACCCTTCCTCCCTTGCTAGGACGTACAGGGCTCTTATCACTCTTGTGTCACTGATGTTGGAAACCTGTGGGTACCTATTAGTTTGTTGGGCATCTGTTGACCTGAGTCTTCGAGATGCCTCCTGTTGTTGGAGTTTCAGTTCCCTTAGTAGGGGTATTTGGGGGTAGTAAACTTAGATTGGTTAGTTAGTATTAGCTTCTGCATGCTTCGTAGAAATTGGTGATGGTTGCAGAAAGTGCAACCAGGGACAGTGATTTGAAAACCAAGCTCGAGCCTAACATTCCACTATTAGCATAGGTTCCATTAACCATTTCGGTTCCGGGGCAGTCCTATGGTGAGACCATACTGCAATTGTCAGAATACAGTAATATTCCCTTAGAAGAAACAAGATTACTATGGTAAGTAATGTTTTCTTCTTCCCCCTCAGGTGGTGTGCCTGGATCGCCCAACTTTAGGGCGGATTGGAGTACCTACTGGAGGGGAGGGTGCTACTCCCTGGGTAGTCCCTTCGGGGACTGACCAGGGTTGTCAGCTGCCTAGGCTGGTGTTTGTGAGGAAGAGGGCTCTTGTGGACTCTGAAGGGTCGAGGTGTAGGGGTTCGACATGGCGACCCTTTTCTGGGACCCACCCGGGTTCGGGAAGGAGTCATAGTGCAGACCTCCGCCCTTCCTTCTCTGTCTCCTCGAGAGGGCCCTGTTCTTTCGAGGTAGGGGACCGTCCTTTTGGAGTTCCACGGCCCTGGTCCCCTTACAGGGGGGAATCTTCAGGGTGTAGCCTAGGCAGTTCCAGCATGGTTGATCAGCTGTTGGCTGTTGAGTTTTCCGGAGCTCCCTCTTCTCTTGGGGCTCCAAGTGCGATCTTTTGCCTGGACAGAGGACAGTCTATTCCTGTTGTCGACTCTACCCCCCACTCCTCTGTCACCTTCTTCTGCTCTCCCAGGCATACTTGGCCCTAGCAGACCTCTGTCCTGGGAGCAATTCAGGGCTGTGGCTACTCATTTTCCTTCATATGTCAGGGCCATGGACAGGCAGGTGTTCCAACCTTCCTCTGAGCAACCAGCCACTGAATCTACGAGGTCCTCCGCATCCTCATCCTCCTTTTTGGGAGGAGAGGAGCCCTCTGTCAACATCTCCCCTGCTGCTGATCTCGCGGAGTATCAGCGTTTCCTCGTGAGGATGTTGGAGGACCTGCATGTCACCCCACCCACTCAGCACAATCCGGAGCATTTGACGTGCACCTTCCTAGGCGATTTAAGTGTGGACACCCTTGTGGTGCCCCCCTGACCTGCTCCCTTCCGGGAGGCGTCATTGCGTTTCTGGCAAAGACCCTTTTCCGGAGTCCCAGCCCCTAGGGATCTATGCCAGAGGTATTGTGCCCCCAGTTTCCAGGTAGTTTGCCTCATCCTCAGTCAGGACTGATGCAGCTGGATACTCCTGATGGGCTTTGTGCCCTTCATTGTGACCGGCCCCCAGATGCAGACTCCATGAATTTTGACTTCTGGGGAGGAGGACTTTCTACTCGGCACGGTTGCTTCTTTCAATTTCTGCACATCAGGCCCACTGTGCTACCTATGATAGGTTCCTATGGTCCAGGCTAGGTCAACTCCTAGCCTCTGTGCCTGATTCGGAGGTAACCAGACAAGCCACTGCACTCTCTGCATGTGGCCTGGAGCTAGCAAGGCACCAAGCGAGGGCATCTTACGATGCCAGCGAGGTAGCTTCCAGGGTCGTAGGGACAGTGATCTGCACTAGGTGAACGGCATGGCTGCGTCTTTCCCGTTTGTCACCCTTGGTCCGGCGTAGGGTGATTTTGTCCGCATACCAGAGAACCCATCTTTTCTCCCGTAGGGTGAGGCGGCATCTGTCAGGGCAACCTCCTGCCCCCTCCGTGGTGGTCCCTCTCTCACTCTCCCCAGTCTCGGGCCTCTCCAGACCTGTGAAAGTTCTCCGTCTTGGTGTGTCACCCACTGAGAGCTAAGGGACTTAGTTCTTTAGGGTTTAGGGCACCCTTCGGGGGGCTCGGTTCTCACCCAAAGATGATGAATGGTGAAGATTGACACAGGTAAGATATGAAAATTACATACCTACCGTAATTCCTGATCTTTCTGTGTATCTTTACCATTCATCACAATCCCACCCTCCATCCCCCCTGGGGCCTCATTCTCTGGGTCCCCCTCCCTCTGTGTGCCACCTCTTTTCTTTCCACTGATCAGAGGCGGGATGAACTTGGGCACACAGGGATTTTTACCTTCTGTCGGGGGGAAGAGGGATCAGGGGAGAGGGCACTTCTCTCCTCAGTGCCTCGGCTCCACCCCTGTGGGGTGGGGGGGGTGGTGGTTGCCTTCTCTTCTTTCTTCTCTCTCTCTCTTTTTTCCGCTATTCCCCTTCGTTCTTGTCCTTAGGGACTCAACCCTCAAATTTATTTAAGAAACTTTTATTTCTTACCTCCAAATTTGGTTTCAGGGGATACAGCCCTGTATCCTGTCTTTTCTTCCAGAATAGCCGCTTCTGCTTATGATGGAGTTTATTACCAGTGATTCTGTGCCTTGAATTCTGGCAGTGCAGCCTTCTGGCTACTCCTTCGCAGTTCCTATACAATCTGGAGACAGGTCAAAGGTTCAGGGGTATGTCCCCCCCTTCCCTATTTCTAATTCTTCCCTCCCTCCCTCTTCTACTTCCAGAGATTGGGGCCCCTTCCCAGTCCTCTTAGATTTCTAACTCTCCTTCTGTCCTTTAAGTAATTTATTTCTCCTTTTAGTTTGTATATTTTTTCCTTTATCTGTCCCTTGTACTTCCTTGTCCCTCCCAACCCTTTCTTACTCTACAGTGACTCAGAACTGGCGGGAGGGTGGGGTCAATGACGCCTAACGGCCAACCCGTGAGTGCCACGCAGCGCGTCGGCCTCGAGGGCGGCAACGATGGTGCGTTGACTCCACCCATCAAAAAAAAAAAAAAAGCTCCCGTAGGGTTGTGACCTCCGGCCACATTACCCCAAAAGGTGATGAATGGTGAAGATACACAGAAAGATCAGGAATTACGGTAGGTACGTCATTTTCATTTCTGGCATTGGTGCTGTGTCCGGGCCGCCACCCTTTGCGGTGGGGGTGGGGTCCGACCACGGACAGTCCGGTGCTTGGGAGGGAGGACAGTCCTCCCGAAAGCACAGAAAGAAGCGGAACCATTCCTGGTCGCAGTCGGGGACTCGGCACTGTTCAACCTTGAGTTCTTCTTCTTCTTGTCAGTTGAAGAAGAAACGGTACCGCTTAAGATCGCCCTGGTACGTCTGGCGTGAGGCTCATCGGTGGTGGAGAGTAGTAGGCCTGACCTATCTCCGGTGGGGTCTCCAGAGACTTCCATTCTTAGCGGCCGCAGTCCTCGACACCAAAGCTGCTCATTGTCCTCCAGTGGGGCCTCCGGTGAGCAGTTTCATCACTGGGCCACTCTTATGGAGCAGTGGGTGAGGCATTTGTCTTGATTGCACTTGCCAGTGGACCCGATTCTGGGACCCTCTGGCCTTGGAGCCACTGGGCCGCAGCTGGGTCAGTCGGGGCAGGAGGTGCAGGCACTATCCTGTCCGGTGCCGGCACCATCAATGCCGACACCTCGTGCCTTTCCCTCTCAACTGGTTTCTACATAGGGGATCGCACAGGTACCACTTTGCTCTCCCCTTTCTTTCAGTTCTGGCAGGGGTTCGCTGGTGATGCTGTGGCCTTCGGCTTGTTCTCAAGCTGTGGTGCCTCGGTTGGTGCTGTCTTCAGTTCCAGTTCTGATGTCAACACCGGTTCTAGTGTGTGTGGCGTTAGTGTCTGCGCCTCCAGTGGTGCTGCAGTCCTCGGTGCCGATCAGGGTTGTGCTGTGCCCTGTGTTTTCCTGGCCTAGACCTACCTTTGAAGGTCTTTCTGGGGTAGAAGTGGAACTTAATGAGTCTGATCCTGAGGATGCAGCAGATGACTCATTTGATGGACTGGAAAGCAAGCCTTCTGTTTCAGTGGAGTCTTTAGCGGAAAACCTTTCTTTTCAGTCTCACCTAAGGAATATGGGGTCCACCTTGGCTCTACAGACTTCCTCTGTGGATCCAGGTAGACTTTTATGTCTCAAATTGCTACATGTCCCTAACATTCCTGTAGATTTGACCCTGCCTGTGCTCCTCTCCTTTGAGACACTCTCGGAATTGGTGTGGAACAGACTGGCGCTAATCCCTTCTGTGGCCAAATCCATTGATAGGAAGTATGCCCCCCGAAAGACAGACCTATCCTGGCATCTCAGGCTTTTGCAGATGCTCTAGTAGTTGTTGCGGAGAACGATAAAGCCATCCTCCCTCAGGAGGCTACAGCAAGGCCTATAAATAAGGAATCTCGGAAGATTGACATTTTGGGGAAGTGGGCATTTGCAGCAGCAGCCTTAGGTATGCGTCTTGCTAGTTACCAAGGCCATTACTCTCCGTACGAGTACACCCTGTGGAACACACTCAAATCAGTGGTCGAGAACCTCCCAGAATCTCACGAAAACATGGAGCTTCTTCATATCATCACCAGGGGCCTGAAGTCCAATCAGCAGCTGAAAGCATCTGTGGACATCTGTGATACTGCCTCTAGGGTGGCTGCTGCTGAGATTTGCATAAGGTGACACTCCTGTCTCAGAACATCACGTTTCTCAACTGATGCTCAGCAGAAGGTGATGAATGTCCCCTTTGACGTTGCTTACCTGTTCACCTCTCAAGTTGAACAAGCACTGGAGGCCGCTCAGAAAACCAGGACTGCCATTAAGACAGCCAGGCCGGCTCCTGCAGCCCCTCAAAGTGGAGGGAACCATAGACAGTTTCGGAATAGAGTCTTTTCGAGGTAGAGGCCAAGGAGCCTTTAAGAGGAGCCAAGCTCCTCAGCCACAAAAGAAAACGCAGCAAAAGGCACAGGGCCCAGAAAGCCCAGTACCAACCTCTGAAGATCTGGCCCAGCTGCCTGAGGTGGACATCTCACGAGGGGGGGGGTGTCTGACTTTTTTTTTTTTTTTTTTACAACCAGTGGAAGTCCATTACAACGTACAGATGGGTCCTCAGAATTGTCCGGGAGGGATACTCTCAATTTCACAGAGATTCCTCTGGACCATCCTCCCAAGCAACAGCTCAGCCTGTCTGCCGCTCAGTCAGACCTTCTTACTTCCGAGATTCAGGGCCTTCTAAGAAACAGGGCAATAGAAGTTGTTCTGCAGGCAGAATGGAACACAGGATTCTTCTCCCACTACTTTCTGGTAGCAAGGAAAAACAGATGGCATTTGTCCAGTTCTCAGCCTCAAAGTTAAACAGGTTCCTATTCAGGGAAAAGTTCAAAATGATCTCCCTGGGAACACTGTTACCTGTGATTTAACAGTATGACTGGTTGGCATCCCTGGTCATGCAGGATGCCTACCAACATGTCCCGGTGCTCCCAAGTCACCACAAGTACCTCTACATGATTTGGGGTTTGAACAACCAAAGCTACAATACCATCTTTATGCTGATGATACAGTTGTATATTTTGTTGGTTCATCAGTGAGAACTATTCAAATAGTATTACAACAGGCTTCTGATCTGTTACAGGAATTTTTGCTTAGATCTAAATTGGTTTTGAATGAAAAAAATCTCAGGTAATGGTGTTTCTTAGGGGTTACGGTCTAAAACTGAATATGAGGGTTACAAATAGAAAACATTTTCAGGAAGAATCTTGCAACAAGTTGTTAGTTATAAATATCTGGGGTGTATTTAGATACAAAATTTAAATGAGACAGTCATATAGATAGTACCTTGACTAAAGTTGGTAAGTGCTTGGGGTCATTATATAGAGTAAGAAATAGTATGTCTTTGGAAATTAGAAAATTAGTTGTAACTGTTGTTGTACTACCCATATTGGAGTATGGTAATTTGATATATATGGGTGCGTCTAAAGAGCAACTGTATAAGCTTGATGTTATGTATAATAAATTAATTAGATTTATACTGGGAGCTGCAAAAGGGCACATAGAGTAGATATGTATAAAGAATTAGACTGGCATACTTTGTCTCAAAGAGGGCTCTTAGTACAATTATGTTAATGTTAAAATGTATCTCAGGAAAAGTCCCTAAATATATGGCTGAGTCCATTAAAATAAAAAGACCTATTGAGGGTCTGCGCTCTGCTAATTACTTGGACTGTGCAGTCCCAAGTCGTAGAACGGCTTGGGGGGATAAGCATTTTTTTAATTTCGGACCTTCTATATGGAATAAATTGCCTGGGAAGCTTAGACCCCTTGAGGGAAATTTCCAGTTGCACCAAATTAAACAATGGCTTATCGAAAGTATTAGTTATGATGGGAAATAGTTTGAATCTTAGGATGGTAGATTGTAGCTTGTATTAAATGTATACTGTGAATTAATTATTGGTTTTTGTATGTTCTTCTTGTCCTAGTTTTATGATTTGGAACTGTGTTATATTTATTGATGTATAATTATAGTGTATATGTGTTTTCCTTCGTTATGTATTGTTAATTTATAAGAGTAACTGGAAATGACACCTGGATCTCACTGTAAAGGAGCTTCGGCTCAGTGGAGATATCCTTATTCATTTTTTGTATGAATAACATTTTTTTACTACTACTTACTACATTGTGGCTCTGGGTCAGCACTACCAGTTCAGAGTCCTACCCTTTAGGCTGTTCTTGGTGCCTTGAGTCTTTACAAAGTGTTTTGCAATTCTTGTGGCACATTTCAGAAAACTTGGTGTTCAAGTCTTCTCTTACCTGGACGATTGGTTCCTAGCTAGCCCATCCAGGCAGGAGACACATGAAGCAATCACCACAGCTTCTCAGTTCCTCATGTCCATGGGAGTTCTGAACCTAGAAAAATCCCAGCTTCAACCCTCCCAGTAGCTCCTCTTCATAAGAGCCCTTCTAGATACCTTCAGGGCAAGAGCTTTCTTTCCGGAGGACTGGAAGAATGACATTCTTCAGATGGCTTGCTACATCAGGGAGAACAAAACTGTTCAAGCTCTTCCAATGCAGCGAATGTTGGGCCTCATGGTATCATCCGTTTTCACGGTTGCCCTGGCCTGGTTACAGAAGAGGACCACGCAGTGGATGCTCAGCACACAGTGGTCACCGACCATGCACCCACAGTCCTTCCAGATAAAAGTGATGGAACCCCTAACAAGATCACTGGCATGGTGGACGCTGGAAGACCAGTGTAACCACCACCCCCGCTACCTTACTCAGTAGACTCCCCTGGCACCCATATTGGGCGCAGACTTCAGAATTTAAAAATGGTACCACTCTTACCTCTGAGAATGTATACCAGGCTGTGGAGGGGCTGTGGGATAACAGATGGATCAGACACCGAACTTCAGGTTCAACACACAATCTCGGTGATGTTTATTCAAGCTACAGGAAATAAGCTTCTGCAATGCCATATTCCTTCTTGAGTATATCAGTTTGCAGCAAAAGACTATGCATGTCCTTTCTCTGAACTTAGTCAGCACCTACTGACACTGATCTCTGATCTAACCACTTTTCAGTGAAAACACTTCATCCCTGTGTGGGCCCCATTTGCTTGGGTAGTGGGGGCTCAAAAAGAAAAAATACAACACAAGCTAAAAACAACCTCACAAGGGTTACCCCAAAGGGCACTGGCAACAAATCAAGTTTCAAAGAAATACATCATACATACTTCCATAATGCGAAGCATCGTGGGATATGTGCAAATCACCATGACATTTCAGACTTGTTCAGTTTACAGCAATTTACATGCATTTTAAATAGCACAACTAACTTAATTTCTACAATAATCACCCCGTACTTTTCACCATTATCAAAAACACCTAGTGCCATGGTATTTCAACATTTACAGGTTTCATAAACATACGGTGTATACATCAGAGGTATTTTATGACATAGTGCTATTACATACAGTACTAAATCCAGCAACAATAAACACAACCTGTTTTGCATACACTTGGAGGTCCCCACAATGAGCTCCCTGTACGAGGACCTGAGAGGGAAAAGGAAAATTAAAGAGGACACTATAGCATAGTCAAGAAAGGGAAGGGGGTGGCCAACCTTATGGACTAGAAATTGTAAAGAATAGATTAGGCTAAGAAATTAACTGTTGCAACAGATTTAAGAAAAGGTTGGTCCTTAAGAGTGGCAGGAGCTCCCTGTCGCACAGGCTCATTCTTCTAGAGATCAAGGAGTGGGGGTGTAAAAAAGCGTAACTATTTGGTATTTACAAAACCAGGTCCTGGAGAGAGAACTTTTGCTAGGGCTATGCTAGACCTGTCTTCTGGAATGCGGGGGGGGGGGAACGCAGTGACTCCACACAGGAAACAATAACTTAACTGACCAGGCCATAGTTGTGGATTATCTGGACATAAAGTCTCCACCACTCATTCACACTAATGGGAATACACCGGAGGCACTAGGACCCAGTGGTGGCAAACTTTTTCACAAGGGCCGGTGCCTGAGATGGAGCCCAGGGCGTGCGGTAATGACTGTCTTGGTGTCGACCCTCCAACCGCCTCAGTTCCTTTTTTCCCCGCCATTGAGTGTGCTTCAGTAACAGTCACTTGTCCGCTGGGAGTCAAACTTCAAACTAGCAGCTTAGTTTTCAGTTTCCTGTTTTGTATTTTATCTGCGATAAGTACAGATTATATTTAATAAATTCTACTTATACAAGTGAGAAGTCTTCAGCCCTCCATTGATGGAGCAGACCATGAGCAGGGCAAGTGACGGTAGGGAGACTTCGTATGAAAGCTGTTCAGTCAGCGGGGCCGGGTCTGGTACGCTGCTCTCCCCGGAGGGGAGGGGTCTGACAGACGGTCCAATGCTCAGGGAGATGGGCAGTCTCCCCGAAAGCATAAAAAGAAACTGTCCCATTCACGGCACCGTTCGGCCTAGAGTTCTTCTTTGGCACACAGGTCAAAAAAGAAATGGCATCACTCGAGGTCACCCTCTAGTATGTCTGCGCGTAGACGGTTGGTTATTAGAGCTGGTCGCCGGTCTCCACCTGTGTCGGAGTTGCCGGTTTCTGTCTCTGATGGCCAGCCTCTTCAACACCGGAGCTCTTCTCTGCCTATTGGTGGAGTTTCCGATGAGCAGATTCACCAGTGGGCTGCTCTTATGGAGCAGTGGGCTCAGAAGTTGGCCCGATTGCCCGAACTGGCCAGTCCAACACCGGGGCCTTTGGGCCCTTCGGTTCCGGGACGGCAGGCAGGGTGGTTAGGTCTTCGTAGTCGCGGGGCCCCTCCTTCGGTACAGTCGACTCTGCGCTCTGGTGTCTATCCCCCTTACATGGCTGCGGCACAGAGGTCTACACTGATGCCCTTATCTTCTTGCCATTTTTTATCCTGTAACTTCAAATCATAGTTCTCAGACTTCTGTAACGTTGCCGTCGTTTGCGGTGCCCACTTCTCCGGCGCCAAGGTCCCTTGCGGCGCTGAGGGTCCTGTTGGCGTCATCTGCGACACCGCAGGTTCTCTTGGCACCGTCCTCAGCGTCGGGGATGACAGCGGCACCGGACACGGTGCTATCCGGGGGTGGCGCTGGGTGCGGTGTCACGCTCCTTGTTGGCGCAGTTTTCTGTGATGGCTCCTTCTTTGTATTTGACTCCGATTCTTTCTCCTTTTCTTCTTCCTCCTGGTTTTCACTCAGTTCCTGTCTATGCAGTCCCCCTCTGGACTGTCAGGAGATGATTTTGAGCCCAATCCAGATCTTGGACTGGGTGATGATGTTGATGCTGACACTGCCCTGAAGGCAGGGATCAATCCTCCTGCAGATCTTGTTATTGAGGACCTTTCCTTTAAATCTCTGCTTAAGAATTTAAATTGTACCCTTTCTCTCCAGACCACAGAAATCGATCCTGGGAAGCTTCTGCGTCTCCAATATCTTCATGTCCCGGAAATCCCTATGGTGTGGAAGAATCCAGCTCTTATACCTTCTTTGGCCAAGTCCATAGACAGGAAATATGCCCCTCTCAAGGATCGTCCCATGTTGGCCTCAGAAGCCTTACTGATACCATAGTGGTCCTGGCAGAGAATGATAAGGCTGTCCTTCCTCAGTAATCTGTGGCCCGTCCTATAAACAAATAAAGAATCTCGCATGATAGACACCTTAGGTAAGAGAGTCTTTGCTGCCTCAACCCTGGGCATGCGCATTGCCAGCTACCAGGGATATTTTTCTCAGTATGAGTATGTTCTTTGGCATTCGCTCAAAGCAACGGTAGAAGTTCTGCCTGAATTGGAAGTTAACTCAGAGCTACTTAATACCATAACTAGGGGTATCGAGTCCAATAAACAACAGGTTAAAGCCGCAATGGATGCCGTCGATACCATCTCCCGGGTGGCAGTGGCTGGCATCTGCACCCTTCACCACTCTTGGCTGCATACTTTGGGCTTCACAAATGACGCCCAGCAGCAAGTCATGGCCTTACCTTTTGATGGTGTGTATCTGTTCGGACCTCAGGTGGAGCAAGCACTAGAGGCCACATGGAAGACTAGGTCTGCCATTAAGACAGCCAGACCCACACCAACCCCCTCCTGAGGGGGTGGGAACAGGCGCCAGTTTCACAACAGTCAGTCCTTTCGGGGCAAAAGCAGAGGAGGTTTTAACAAAAACCAGATCCCTCAGCCACAAAAGAAAGCACAAGTACCAAAAGCACCCAGTGCCACCTTCTGAGTTTCTGGCCCAGGTCCCACCTCAGCTGCCCGAGGGGGACTCCTCTTCAGCAGTGGGAGGACGTCTGACTCAGTTCTAAAACCAGTGGAAATCTATAACATCAGACAAATGGGTCCTCCAGATAATCCACGAGGGGTACTCTTCAATCTTTCGGAAACCCCTCCGGATCATCCTCCCAAATGACAGCCCAAGATATTGGCAGCTCAGTCAGACCTTGTTTCCGAGGTACAAGGCCTTCTGAACAACAGGGCAGTAGAAGTAGTTCCTCTGGATCAACAAAACACAGGTTTCTACTCCCATTACTTTCTGGTTCCAAAGAAAACTGGAGGTATGCGCCCCATTCTGGATCTCAAAGGTAAACAAATTCCTTCACAAGGAGAAGTTCATGATATCACTTGGTACTCTGCTACCTTTGATTCATAGGCATGATTGGCTAGCCTCCTTGGACATGCAGGATGTGTACCAACACATTCTCATACACCCAAAGCACCACAAATACCTAAGGTTCATGGCATTGGGTCAACACTATCAGTTCAGAGTTCTGCCTTTTGGGCTATCCTCGGCACCTCAAGTTTTTACAAAGTGTTCTGCAATTCTAGCAGTGCACCTCAGGAAAGTTGGAATACAAGTTTTCCATATCTGGATGACTGGCTTCTAGCAAGTCCCTCCAGGCAAGAGAGACTGGAGGCCGTGGCCATGGCCTCAGACTTCACGTCCATGGGAATCCTGCTGAACCTCAACAAGTCGCAGTTGCAGCCTTCCTAGAAGCTCTTCTTCATAGGAACCCTTCTGGACACCTCCTGTGTGAAGGCTTTTCTTCCAGAGGACAGAAGGAGTGATATCTTACAGATGGCCCAATACGTCAAAGAACACAGCTCGGTTCGAGCTATCTCGATGCAACGGATGCTGGGTCTCATGGCATCCTCGGTATTCACTATACCCTTGGCTTGTCTTCACATGAGAACCTTTCAGTGGATGCTCAGTGGTCCCCAACCACTCACCCTCAGTCCTTTCTCATCAAGGTGACGGAACCTCTGAAGAGGTTGCTCACCTGGTGGTCTCAGGAGGACAGCCTTCTGGAAGGATATCCCTTGGCCCCTCTGGATCATCAGATCTCCATTACCACGGATGCGTCTCTGATGGGCTGGGGAGCTCACTGCTGGGATCTCCATACCCAAGGTACATGGACTCAGAATGAGTCTCAACTTAACATAAACGTCTTGGAAACGAGTCGTCCTCTATGCAGTCTGAGCTTTGAAGGGCATACTCTGTCACAATAACATTCTCCTTTAAACGGACAACAAGGCAGTGATGTATTACATCAACAAACAGGACGCTGCACACTCTTACCCCTTATGCAGGGAAGCAATGAGAGTGGGAATGGTGCCTGGAGCACAAGGCTCTGATTCAGGTGGTTTACCTGCCCGGAGTACAAAACGAGCTGGCAAATCGTCTCAGCAGAACAGAGGCGGATCCTCACGAGTGGTCTCTCGACTCAACCGTTGTTCAGTCACTCTTCAAAGAGTGGGGAACTGCAGACCTGGACCTTTTTGCGTCCCCACCCAACGCAAAACTGCCTCTCTTCTGCTCCAGAAATCCAGGACCTGGCTTTTTGAGTCAGGATGCGTTCAGGCTGCAGTGGACAAAACGCTTTCTGTATGCATTTCCTCCTCTTCCTTTAATTCAGAGGGTACTGCTCAAATTGGAGTCCCAGGGTGGTAGAATGATTCTCATTGCCTCCTTCTGGCCTCGGCAGATATGGTTCCCGCTACTCAACTGGGTATTGGACACCCCCGAAAACGCTTCCCCTTCTGACCCAGGGTCCTGTGTTCCATCCCAACCTGAGGTCGCTTCTCCTTCACCTTCATGCTTGGCTTCTGAAGATATGGGGGTGATTAGGTTCAATGTTTCTCGTAGAGTTTCAGATATTCTTTTGGCTGCACGTAAGCCGGCCACTAGAAAAACCTATACAGCTAAATGGAAGCGTTTCTCTATCTGGTGTGCAAAAGCCTCTTGGAATTATTTTTCCTGCCCACCGAATAAACTTTTGGAGTGTCTCTTAGACCTCTCAAACACAGGTCTGCAGTACTTCACAGTCAAAGTTCATCTTTGTGCCATTTTGGCATATCATGAGCCAGTACTTTCTATGTCACTGGCTCAGTCGCTCATAGTTGAGGTTTCTTAGGAGAATTCTGCATACTAGATCTCCTATTAGACGTCCAGTTGCAGCCTGGGACATTAACATTGTGTTAGACATGTTCACACATAAACCTTTTGAGCCTCTAGCTACTTGCGCGAGCTGAAGTTCGTCACTTGGAAAATGGCCTTCTTGGTGGCCATTACTTCAGCCTGTAGAGTTTCTGAAATACACACACTGGTCACAGACCCCCCCCCCCGTACACTGTATTTCACAAAGACAAAGTAGTTCTTAGGACCCATCCTAAGTTTCTCACTTAGGTTGTCTCAGAATTTCATCTAAACCAACCTTTAGTCCTTCCTACCTGCTTTACGAACTTCCAGAATGAAGGAAAGAGTACCCTTCATTCGCTGGATGTTGAGAGCATTGCGGTTCTATCTAGATAGAACAAAGGACATTCGCAAGGCTCAACAGCTGTTTGTTTCCTTCAGCGAGACCTAGCTGGGTCAACCTGTTGCTGTCAGTTGCATTTCAGCATGACTGGTGGCATGTCTTTGCCACTGCTATTCTATGGCACAGGTCAAGCTGGAAGGTAGGTGTATGCTTACTCTATCAGAGCAGTCGTGGCATCTCTGGCGGAAACGCGTAACGTGCCCATTGCAGATATTAGCAATGCAGCTACCTAGAGCTCCGTGCATACATTCATTAAGCACTATGTCTTGGATGTCCATGCCAGACAACATCTGTCATTTGGCAGGACTATTCTTAACAGCCTTCTGTCCTAAGCACATGAGCTCTTTATCTCTTGCCGCCCGTCTCGGGGGATTATTTAGCTCGGTACTCTCCCATTAGTGTGAATGAGTGGTGGAGACTTTATATCCAGGAAAATATGGAAATTACATACCTACCGTAATTCTTGATCTTCTTGGACGAAGTCTCCACCAGTCATTCACACGCCAACCCACCATCCCCTAAGTTCACGTCTCTGTTTATGGTCTTCACTCCCACGATGGCTGAGCCGTGAAGACTTTGTTGTTGACCCTTCTTACATGGGTCATTTGGACTATCTTATGTCCGATTTTTAGGTTAGTCCTTTTTAGGTTAGTAGCTGCACCTCCTTGGGGAAAAAAAGTACTGAGGTGGTTGGAGGGTCGATGCCGAGATAGTCATTACTGCACGCGCCAGCCTCTTGGTGCCGCTTCTTCGCTGCTCCATCTCAGGCGCTGGGCCTACTGAAAAAGTTTACTCCCGCTGGGTCCTAGCGCCTCCGGCGTACTCCCATTAGTGTGAATGAGTGGTGGAAGCTTTGTCCAAGAAGATCAAGAATTACGGTAGGTATGAAATTTCCATTTCTAGAGTCTGACTTTATTTGAAAAGATGTTCTTCAACGCAAGGGTGGACCTCCAATGTTTACACATCTTGGCACTAGGAACTTGCAGAGCAACAAAATCGACAGTGTCTGTCAGAAACTCTTTGTATTCCCACCACAGTAGGACATAGGACACTTGCACTTGTATTCCCACGTATTATAGAATATAGAACATTGCTTCCAGTGGCACTGGCCACAATTGAAAACACATTTGCTAAGAACTGGCACGCTTCTTTATAACCAGAAAAGAAACTTTAACCCACTCTAGGGGGTAAAATTCTCTTCAGATATTTGGCCATTTGTCTAAAGTAACCAGGTGCCCTTATTGAACCTGTTAGTCCTGAACTGGTAACTCCAGGTGGGGTTCTGCCAACCCTTTGCTCCCAAATCCATACTCAGCCATTCTTTCAGAGTTACACCTTAAATATTTGGAAACCTTTGGAATTGCTTTTGAATGAACTGGCATTTCGAATTCAAATTCTCCACTTCGGTAGTGTAAAGGTAAAAAGTCCCGAACAGTGTGGTATAGTCATACCTATGGACATCACACATCTCAGCCAACTTTACTTCAGACAGTCTTGCATGTCTGTACTTACAGAAGCAGAAATTGTGCTTTCTCTCTGGGCATGGAACACAACAAAGCACGCACTTGCTTTCTGTAGCAAAACTCAGAATCCACTCACTGTTAGACATTTCAGGCAGCTTCAAAACATCCTAGATCAAAAAGGGGATTGCCCCTTAGATCCACTCACTAGCAGTCCTTTTCACCCCTCCAGAGATGAAAATCAGGAAATCTTGCTGTAGAAAAGGTCTCCACCACTTCTTTTGGCAAGCTGGATAATACCAAAACTAGAGTGGGAATGCAGGGCCCTCAACTCAGCGCCCACAGCTGAGCAGTTCTTACTCCTCTAACTTCAGACTGCAACTCTACACTGACTGATTCACAATGACTCCCATCTCAACATTCTAAATCCTTCCTTAACAGCTGGCACAAGGATTATACTGCTGCGAGAGTTCCAAATGAACTCATCACTTCCATCTCAGCTGAAACGAAGTGCACAAAAAAGTGAGCAGGTAAAAAACCATTGAACTAGTTAATCACCAGCTGCCTCTCCCTGCCTAGCGCTATAACTGAGGGGATTCTAGTAACCCCAGGGAACTGGGTGGTTACACAAGCTTCTATAGGGCCTACCTTTTGCACCACTAGAAGCACAGATAACCATCACCAGAGACGCGTCTCTGATCGGTTGGGGAGCTCACTGTCAGCACCTCCACACTCAAGTGGTGTGGAGCCAGGAGGAGTCTCATATACATATAATTGTTTTGGAGATAAGAGCTGTCCTATATGCTATCCAAGTCCTAAAGGATGTCCTCTGCCACAAAGTGATTCTCCTTTAGACGGACAACAAAGCTGTGATGTATTACATCAACAAGCAGGGTGGAGCGTACAGTCTGAGACACTGATAGGGTGTTGTTGAGGCGCAGGTCAGGAAGCATAGGGAAACCCAGGAGCAGTTGTAAAATTTCCCAAAACTGTTCATTTGTAGGTGCAGTAAAATAAAAAAAAACCTGTTCAGAATAACTATGTACAAAGGCGAAATAAAATCTTTCTTGTAATCTCTTGCAGTTCAACTTAGCTCGTTTATAAGACATTTCAACAGTAATACTAAATATTTTCTAAACGGAGATCCCAATATCAACTACATTTCCATACACTGATTTGCACAAATGCTTATATTAGCAGATATGCAAGAGAGAAAAACAGGCAGCAAGAGAAAACGGAGAGACAGTGAGAGGCAAAGAATTGCGAGACTGTTTGGGTTGATCAGGTTCGAGGTCTCACAGGAAAATTTGGTTGTGTAGCCAGACAGAAAAGGAAAGATCCTTGTATTTAAACACATTCTCCAAACACATGGGACAGGTTCCTGTTCCACCCTGTCACATGGGGGTTCCTTCACAAGACCTTGGATCCCAGGCTTTGTGTATGCCTTTCCTCCCTTCCCCCTTATCCACAAGATGGTGATCAAGGCCTGGAAGGACAAGGCGTGGATGATCCTTTTTTCATTTTATTTTCTTGTTTATACTGGAAAGCCATTTGAGCAAAATTGCCCATTTTCACCTGCGTCCAGTGACAAAATTTGGTACAATAACACATATTTGTAAACATTACATAGTTTAGAATGACAGTGCATTCAAAATTGGTACAGTAACACATATTGGTGAACATTACATCGTCAGGAATAAGTCATACAGTGGGGACAGAACGTAATAGGGAAGGTTCTGCTAAAGATAACATAAGTATATCATAAATTTAAAGAGAGAGGCAAAAATATGCTAGGTGAGAAGTTCAGAAAATTGAAAAGAAGGGATTGGAGCTGAGAGCATGGGTCGGGGTTGCTGCATTGGAATTTGTCTAAAAAGTAGGATTTCAATTGTTGTTTGAATGATGTAAGTGTGTTGGGGGGCGGAGAGAAGGTTGTTAAAAAGTTTGGCACATTTGCAGGATAGGGAGTGTTGCCCCAGGTGGTATGGCAGCAAGGAATCGCAAAGGCGTGGGTACTGGTCCCAGTAGCTCCAGACTGACCACGGCAGTCCTGGTACTTGGATTTCCTCGGTCTCCATGGCAGTTGCCTCTTTGCCCATACCTGCTGTCCAGACAACAGTGGAAGGTCCTGCACCTGGATCTTCTGTCCCTGCACCTCACAACCGGTTTCCTGAGTGGCTGAGTTCCAAACTTTGGATGTTTCGGAAGATGTGCTCCACGTTGTGGAGGTCTGTTGAAGAGTCAACTCCCTGGTGCTGTTCCTTTAAATGGAAAAGGTTTTCCATGTTGTGTCAGTGCCGGGATCTTGATCCCCTTGCCTGCTCTGTGGCTAGCATCCTCAAGTACCTCTTGCTGTTCTCTCAGCTGGGGCTGTGTGCGACGACACTTAAGGTGCACCTAGCAGCCATCTCTTCATACCAGGCATGGGCTGGTGGCCCTCGAAAAGGTGGTTGGGTGCTTTTTCAAAGGACTAGACCACCTGTCCCCTCTGGTGTGAACCACTACCACGGGACCTACTACTGGTGTTGGCTTTGCTTATGGGCACGCCATTTTGAGCCTATGCATAGGTGTGAGATATTACATCTATCATGGAAGTCTGTCTTCTTGGTGGCCATCATGACAGCCCGAAGAATCAGTGAGCTCCATGTGCTTTTGGTAGAGTCTCTGTATCTGGTCTTCCATGGGTACAGAGTCATCCCTCACTCCCACCTGAAGTTCCTTCCGAAGGCAGTATCGGAGTTCCACTTTCACCAGGTGATGAATCTTCTGGTATGATTTACCAACCCATCTTTGAAGGCCATCCACAGGCTACATACTCTGGACCTGCGGAGGGTGCTCTCTTACTATGTAGATCATACGGCTGTAGGTTGGGGTTAGACTCAGCAGTTGTTTGTAATGTGTGTGGAAGCCACACCTGGCAGATGGGCAGCAGATTGGATGATTGGTAGGTGGATTACATCCTGCATCGACCTTGGCTATAGGTTGGCTGGTAGGGAGCCTCCCGTAGAGCTTATGGCTCAGTCCATTAGACATACCATTGCCTCAGTGGCTGCTTCCAGAGGTTCTGCAGGGCTGCCACCTGAAAGTTAGCAGACACCTTCATCTACCATTATAGCATCAACCTAGATTCTTGTCGAGATGCTACTTTTGGGACCTCGATTCTTCAAATCGGGGTGCACAGCTTGCCCCCTTCTCCCAGAGAACTGCTGGAAGGCTGCTGATGTGTGGACAGTGAACTGTATCCGCGCCCCTAGAAAAATAGGTTCTAGGATCGTGGATATGTTGTTCATCCACACTCTCTGGCATGTCCCCTTCCACTTCAGATCTTGCCAGCAGTCCTCAAGCTAGCTCCTCCTACCCACCCGGGTGGTTTAACCCTCTGCTCCGCCCCATGACTCCAGATCTTCCTTTCTGCTGGAAGATTCAGGTTGCCTCCATCATGCTCACATATTTTGTAGGCCCTGGCATCAAAACCTTAGATTATTCCGAAAATCCGTCTAGTTTGTATTAGCGATTGTGACTTTATTTCTTCGATTATGTGGCCAGAAGAAGTTGTGCACCGATCCCCACACCGCGTGCGGGTACTGTCTCTGTGTCGACCATGACACCTCAAAATACGACCTGCCTCGCTTTCAGCCTAATGTTCTCGACGATCGCCTCGCACGCCTAAAGTTAGGGAGGCCGGAGAAACTGAACCCTCTGGTGAAAGCCAAGGAGGCCCGTGGGAGGTTTCCGCAGCTGTGGGATCCGCCGAGCAATTGGAACGCATGCAAGCATTTGAAGAGGAAGTGTCTTGGGCTGCAGAGACTACTCGGAGTTTCTTCGTTCCACTCAACCTGGGCTCCACCTTCTCGAGTTTCTTCCGAGAATTGTGCCAGTCTCTCCCAACCAAGGGAGAGAGTCCTGCGGGCACGCAGTCCTCTCGATCCTGTAAGCAGGAGAAGGATCCGGGATCATCTTCGTCCCAACGGAGACTCTCTTGGGAATGGGAGAGATCTCAGTGCCAGGAACATGCAGTCTCTACTTTGGTCGAAATTGCTTCTTCGGCTGCTGGCTTCTCGGCTTTGCCGTCTGGCCAGTCGACCAAACTGTCAATCGATGATGTGGAAATAGTCACCGACCTGATTGATCCTTTATCGCTGACTTCGGTCGACGATTCTCTTGATTGAACTCCAGTTCTGACTTTACATGATGAGGAGACGCAGCCTGCTGGGACTCCCATCGAGGAAGTGGTCCCTGGCCCTAGGAAGTCACTTGTCCCGCTGGTGTCTTCCGAGCGACCAAATCGGCCTGTCCGATCTCGATCAAGGTCTCTGACCCCCTTGACTGATAGGCCGAGGAAGAGCCATAAACGCTCTAAAAAGAGGCAACGCCATCGGTCATCCTCCTTGGATAAGGAGAAGCATCATCGGAAACTCCATCGGTGCTACGAGGACCTCATGTAGCAGTTACTGATTTTGACTGGGCACAAGCAGACTGTGGCTTCCACCCTGGTCATTACTTGGCTTTCGCCTCCTAGGCTGAAGCCGACTCCTTCAGAGCCGTTCAAGTAGGTTCCCCCGCCCACAGAGCCAGCAAAACCTCCGGTCCAGCATAAAAACGGTCTCTCCACCGATTGTGGTGAAACCACCGCCCAAGCAGCCTGTGGGAGGGGCTACTTCCAAAGAAGATAGGCCAGACACCGGTTTCCCTGGCATCTGTCGGTCACTGTCACCCCAAACCGCGCTTAACGGGTTGAAGGTGACTTGGGTGGTTGACCCTTGTATCCGGATTCCTCAGATTTGGATGTGACTAGTTTGCATTCTTATCCCAGGGATGATGATCGGCCAGTGGGTTAGAGACGGAGGAAGGTCCTTCGTCTTTTCAGGGCATTCTTCGCCTCATCTCTGAGTCCACAGGGATGCCCCTGGAGCCAGTCCAGAAAAAGGCAGAGTACCCTCTCACGGACATCCTCAAGAGAGGGGATACCCCAGCGGAGGCTTTTCCTGTGGCCGAGGCCATTGTTGGCTCGGCCTTAAAACTCTGGCAGCACCCTGCCTCTTGTCCAGCTCCATCTGCCCGCAAGTATGCGGTGCCCATGGGGTCCCTTGCGGGGTTCACAGAGCACCCTTCGGCCGAGAGCCTGGTGACCGCCTGTGTGTTCAGTCATACTGGCAGGTCTGCCGATACTGACTGACCTCCTGATAGAGTCCAAGCTTTTGGACCATTCAGCCAGGAAGGTCTGTGCGGCTTCTTCCATGTCCTCTTGGGGTCTTTGGATGAAGTCCTCCCACATCCCCCCGCAGACATGCAGACCACGGTCAAGCAGATCCGGGATTAGGGCCGAGTTGTTGCCAAACAGCAGCCTCAGACAGCCCTGGACATTGGGGATTCTTGTGCCCGTTCGATGGCAGCTGCAGCTGCCTCTCGTCGCAGGGCTTGGCTAAGACTCTCCCCCTTCCCAGTGGATATCCATCACAAACTAGCTGATGTGCCTTTCCTAGGGACCAACCTTTTCGTCCCAGGAGTGGCTGGTCACCTTCAGCGCATTGAGCAGTCCATTGCCACCTTGAACGCTACTTCTGCCAAGGGTTCTTCGGGCAAGAACCAGCAGAAGAAAAAGAAGCCTTTTCGGCACTCTTTCCCCTGCGACGTAGAAGTCCTTTCAAGGGAGACAGCACCATCAGCAACAGCAGCAGGCTCAAGCTTGGCGCCCCTGGCCCAAGCCTGGGCCCCCCCAGGCCCATAAGGGAGGCCAAGGTTCAGGTCCTGGATCATTCTCCTCCAAGCCTGCTCAGTGACAGGGTGGGGGCTGCGTCCCCCACTCCCGTCACGCCAGCTCTGGGTCCTCCCATGGGGGGGGGTCGACTCCGCCAGTTCCTTTCTGTCTGGTCCACTGTCTCCTCGGACAGGTGGGTCCTCGAAGTGGTAGGTAAGGGACTGCCTCTGGAATGCAAGCAGTACCTGCCAAGCCCCTCAGGAGGAAAGAGTGTCCGCCCAGACTCAGTCGGCTCTCCAAGACAACTTCGCTCAGCTCCTCCCCAAGGAGGCTGTAGCTCCAGTGGCGGATCCTCCAGCAGACCCAGGCTTTGTCTCCAGGTACTTCCTGGTGCTGGGGGGGGGGGGGCTGGCACCCCATTCTAGATCTGCATGACCTGAATCAATATCTCAGGCCACGCACCTTTCGGATGGTCACTCTGTCCCGGATGATACCATCCTTGGAGCGAAACACGTGGTTCTGTTCACTGGATCTGCAGGACGCGTTCTTTCACGTCCCAGTCCATCTGTTCCATCAGCGGTTCCTCCACTTCAGGGTCAAAGAGACCCTGTACGAGTTCCGAGCCATGCCGTTCGGCCCGTCATCGGCCCCTCGGGTCTTCACCAAATGCATTGCAGTGGTGGCAGCCCATCTCAGGCGTTTTGGGGGGGTCAGGATTTATCCTTACCTCGATGATTGGCTCCTAGCAGGTTCCACCCAACAGGAGGTGGAGAGGTCCAGGGACCTGGCCCTCCAGACCTGCTCCCAGCTCGGTCTCGTGTCTTCTCAGGTGATGGGCTTCATCGGGGTAGAGCTTGACTCTTGTCAAGCTAGAGCTCAGCTCTCAGCGGACAGGGCAGAGGTTCTGTCCACCTTTGCCCAGTCATTTCTGGTTGGGCACTTACGCCCTGCCCGGGACTTTCTGTGCCTTCTGGGTTACTTGGCGGCATGCACCTCAGTGGTTCGTTGGGCCAGGTGGCACATGCGCTCCCTCCAGCGGGAGCTGGCCACTGGCCGCCCAGTGGACTCAGCGCCACAGTCATTTTGAACAGCTGATTACTGTAACCCAGAAGATGTGGGACGCTCTTCAGTGGTGGACCGACGCAGACCGGTTGCAGGAAAGGGATCCCGTTTGTCCGCCCCGAGCCAACGGTCGTCCTTACGACCGATGCCTCTCTCATGGGCTGGGGAGCCCACATGGGGAACAACAGGGCCCACGGGTTCTGGGCCCCCGAGGTGTCCCGATGCCACATCAACCTGTTGGATCTCAGAGCAGTCAGACTGGTACTGTCAGCTTACGCTCCTCAGCTCCAGGGTCAAATGGTTCAAGTCCAGACGGATAATACCACGACCATGTGCTACCTCACCAAACAGGACGGCACACACTCCTGTCTGCTGTGCAAGGAGGTGCTCTGCATCTGGACCCTCATAGGACGGTTGAGGCAGATCTCCTAGCCATCCATGTGGCAGGAGCCTCGAACCAACTGGTGAATGCTCTCAGCTGCATAGGCCAGACATCCCACAAGTAGTCTCTGCATCCAGAGGTAGCTTACAATCTGTTCTCAAATTGGGGCAAACCATTGGTGGACCTGTTTGCCTCCAGGGAAAACAGCAAGCTGAGGCTGTATCATGCCCGCCCCCCTCAGCAGGGCTCGCTGCAGGTGGATGCCTTCTCAAGGCTGTGGAACCCAGGCCTCCTCTATGCCTTCCCTCAATTTCTCTTGATCCACAAGGTGTTACACAAGGTGAGGAGGGACAGGGCGAAGGTGATCCTGGTAGCCACAGATTGGCCAAGGCAGTTCTGGTATCCAGATCTCCTCAGCCTCAGCTGCAGGCCCCTGGAGCGGCTTTGTACACGCCCGGACCTGATATCATTGAACCAGGGGAAGGTACTTCATCATGACCTTCAGTCCCTGCACCTCACAGCCTGGTACCTGAGCGGCTAGAGTTCCAGGCTTTGGGTCTCTCCGACGATGTCTACACCGTGGTGGAGGCATCGAGAAAGGAATCGACCAGGAAATGTTATGCCCTCAAATGGAAAAGATTTTCCATTTGGTGTCAGGGTAAGTGTCTGGACCCCTTATCCTGTTCTGTGGCTAACATTTTCGACTACCTATGGTCTCTCTCCAAAGGGGGTCTAAAGTCATCAGCCCTTAGGGTGCACTTAGCAGCCATTTCTGCTTACCGGGCACAGGCCAGTTAGCCGACATTGGCAGAGGAGACGGTGGTCGGGCGCTTCTTTAAGGGCCTGGACCACATATCCCCTCCGGTGCGTGAACCTCCACCTCCATGGGATCTACTGCTGGTTTTGGCAAAGCTCATGGGCAAGCCATTCGAACCAATGCACAAGTATGAGTTGTCACACTTATCGTGGAAGACGGCCTTCCAGGTGGCTATCACATCTGCCAGAAGGACAGGGAGCTCCAGGTGCTTTCGGTGGACTCCCCTTATCTGGTCTTTCACAGGGACAAAGTTGTCCTACACCCCCACCCGAAGTTCCTTCCGAAGGTGGTGTCAGAGTTTCACCTTAACCAGATATTGACTCTGCTGGTATACTACCTTAACTGCACCTCGGACACTGAGTACAGGCTCCATTGTCTGGACCTGAGACGTGCTCTCTCCTACTATAAGGAGAGAACGGCAGAAATTCGTGGAGAGGTTTGCCAGCTGTTTGTCACCTACACTGAAGCCGCTTCTGGCAGACCTGCAGCCAAACAGACCATAGCAAGGTGGATTACATCATGCATTGGTCTGTGATGTGAGTTGGCAGACAAGGAGCCTCCCAGAGGGACAAGAGCTCATTCTACCCACCATACTGCTGCTTTGGAGGCTGCTTCCAGGGACATCCCTATCCAGGAAATCTGTCTGGCTGATAGCTAGAAGTCAGCAAACACCTTCATTACCCACTACCATATCGACCTTGAGTCACGCTGGGATGCTGGTTTTGGGGCCTTGGTTCTCCAATCTTTATTTCCTAAGTGGGGGTGTGCGCCTTGCCTCCCTCCTCCCGAAGAACTGCTTGGAGCCTGCCAAACAGTGTGGATGAACAACACTTATGGAACACACCCCAGCAAGCCTACTTGACAAACCTTCACTCCTAGAGTTCAAATCTGGCCTCAAAGTGTACCTTCTCGAACTAAGCCTCTGTGGTTGTAATTGCTAGATCATGTCCTTAACCTACCCCCTCCTATGCCAGCTGACCTATGTCCTTCTCTCCTTGGATCGCCTATGGTTAATGCTAAAAACACTGTTGACCTGATGTAAGCAACTGTTTCAGCCCTGTTGAGTTCTACTAATTCCTGTTCTCCTTGTATACTGCCTACTTCGTGACCTGTACCAACTTTTGTCTAATGTACCCCTATGATTATGTATGTACTCTCTGTAGCTTAATATGTATTTCACTCAAATCCTATTATAATTTTCACCTAATGTAAATGGTCATTGTAATTAATCCTGGGTCGCCCCTGAAAAAGGGATCTCTGGTCTCAGAGGGTTCACCCGGTTACCAAAATCTAAATAAATAAATATCCATGCTCTTAAAAGAACAGGTTACTCACCTGTAACAGTAGATCTTACTTTGAGAGGGCTCTTGCAGTAGGTAATTACATATAGGACTGACATCGGCAGGACTCCACGGAAAAATGTCTAGCTAGCAGTCTCTGGCGAGGGACCGCCCCCATGTCAGGTGACGGACATCAGGAGACGGTATAAAGGGGCCCGCCTTCCAGTTCTTTCCCGCCGTTGGCTCATGCCAGCGCCTCGCGGAAAAGTTCCTTGTTCATCAGGCTCTTTCGTCGTTTTTTTAAACTATTATTTTCGATTTTTCCTATCATCCATCAGGTATTCGTCGGTGTGTGTTGTCCCGTACACCCTCCGAGCACAAAAACAAGTTGAGGCCAAGGCTCAGCTCACCAGAGAGGTGGAGAGTCCTCTTCCGACGACAATGCCAGTTCCGGTACTTCCACAGCGACAAACTTCCTCCCCACCTCTGGACACCAGGGCTAAACCCTCTGGGGCCAGAGAGAGGCAGGACACACTTCCCTGAGGGCTTCCCAAGGGGTCAGTTCTTCTCCCTCTTTGGGAGAGGGAGTCTACTTCTTCCTCATCTTCTTCTTCCTCAGATGCTTCCAACGGTTGTTCCGAGCAAGACGACGAGCCACACCCTCCGTCCAAGCCCCGGCCAAGGACTCCTCCGGAGGATCCTTCCTTCACGGAGGTGCTATGAAAGATCCAGGAAGTACATAAGTGGCAATCCTTGCAGCCAGACCCCCAGCGTAAAAAACTCGCTGAGCATCTGGATCTGCCCGTGACAGCTCCCACTTTGGTGCCACCCTGGATCAAGCCTCATGCCGACCTTATTACCGCTATATGGAAACAGCCGTCGGCCTTAGCCCCACTTCCCAGGAAGTCGAACAGGCTATGCCAGGCTCCCGAGTGTGTTGACTGTTCAGACTCCCACCCTCGAGCTGACTTGGCTGTGATTAGCGCCGCTCTTGGCTGGTCAGCTCACCCCAAACACCTTAGCTCGTCTTCACCTGACAAGGAATCCCACCTTCTGAATCAGTATGGCAAGAAGATTTTCGCTTCTTCCACTCTGGGTATTAGGGCCTTGAACTATGTCGGTCACATGGTGGATTACCAGAAGGTGATTTTCAGTGAAATAGAATCTAAATTGGACTCCCTTCCAGGCTCTCAGGTCAAGCAGAAAGTGGCTGACCTTGTCTGCTCTGCACATTCGGCCAGTCGGCACATCTTTCGTGCAACCTGCGATGCAGTGGACACTGCTGGTAGGAGCTCAGCTTTCGCCGTAGGCATACGGCGTCATGCTTGGCTCAGAGTGTCAGGGTTGGTCCCGGAAGTGCAGTCCGCCATCCAGGAAGCGCCCTTCCGGGGTTCGGTGCTGTTTGGGGGTGATGTCAAGGACATCATTGCCGATCTGCAGGAGAAGGGGATGACACTAAAGTCTGTGGACTCTATGTATCATCCCCATCAATCGCAGCGCTGTCCCTTTCGCAGACAGAATCGTCCCAAAGTGAGACCACAGGGAAAGAGGGCCACTAAACATCAGGCCCCCCCCAGCTGCCAAGCCTCACCCCTGCCCAAAAAAAAAAGCAGCGGGAGCTTCAACTGCTGCACTGCCACACACCACCTTACTCCTTCCCTCTTCTACAGCCTCCGGGCTTCCCGGAGGAACCGGTAGGAGGGGGTTTTACCTCCACCTTCCGGGCTGGGAGAGGATAACATCAGATTCCTGGGTGCTCCAGCTAATTGCAGAAGGACACTCAATAGAGTTTCTACAGAAACCACCCCGTCACCCTCTCCCAAGGTCGTCATACTCTTGGGAACATCATCTTCTGGTCCAGGAAGAGATTACAGCACTTTTGTTGAAGGAGGCGATAGAACCTGTTCCCCCTTCCTCTGCAAGGAACGGGTTACTATTCCCACTTCTTCCTGGTCTCGAAGAAGAGAGGAGATGCAAGACCTGTTCTGGATCTCAGTTCCCTGAACCTATTCGTGGAATACAAGAGGTTCAGGATGCTGTCACTGCAGAGCCTTCTGCTCCTCCTCTGCTTGGGACAGTGGCTGTGCGCTCTGGATATGCAGGATGCTTACCTGCACATATCTGTCCGCCCGTCTTACCGCAGATATCTCCGTTTTGCTTTCCAGGGGGACCACTACCAGTTCAAAGCACTTCCATTTGGCCTTTCCTCAGCTCCCCGAGTATTTACCAAATGCCTTGCGGTGGTGGTGGCCTACCTGCATACCTGGGGGGTGGGGTACAGGTTTTCTTGTACCTGGATGATTGGCTCCTATTGGCCTCGTCCAGGGAGGAACTCCTGCACTGCCTGTCCCTCACCCAGCAGGTTTTTGCTAGTCTGGGTATTACCGTCAACCATTCCAAGTCTCACTTGATCCCATCCCAGAGGCTCCAGTTTCTCGGGGCGATTCTGGACACGACCCTGGGCAGGGCCTTCTTGCCACTGGACAGACTCAGGTAAGCCTGATGTCCGGCCACAGGCGGGTCAGTGCAAGGTTGGTTCTTCGCCTCCTCTGGCTTATGGTGGCTGCTATGCAGACAGTCCCTTGTGCTCGGCTCCACATGAGGGTCTCTTAGTGGACGCTTCGCTCCCAGTGGGATCAGTTAGTGGACGACTTAGACCAGTCGGTCCTAGTATCCTCTCCAATGGTTCGAGACTTGCAGTGGTGGATGGTTCAAGAGAACCTCCGGGGAGTTCCAGCCTTCCTTCCTCCGCCCTCTCAGACTCTGACCACAGACGCCTCGGGCGAAGGTTGGGGGAGCCCATCTCGGTCCTCATCGGACATAGGGCTCTTGGTCCCAGCTCGAACAAACACTTCACATCAGTGTGCTCGAGCTTCAGGCGGTGCTTTATGCTCTTTAAGCGCTTCATCTGCATCCTCTTCCCGGCCACATAGCCGTCCAGTCTGACAATATGTGTGTGGTATGGTACATCACCAAACAGGGAGGGACTCGGTCCTACCTTCTTTGCAGGGAAACGATGAGAGTTTGGGATTGGGCAGCACAACACGACCTTCACCTTACGACGATTCATGTTCCAGGGTTCGAGAACACCTTAGCAGACACACTGAGTCGCTCATCTGCTCAAGCTCACGAGTGGGAACTGGATCGGGGGTCCTAGACGATATCTTCCTATGCTGGGGAACACCACAGGTCGACCTGTTCACTTCCCCTCAAAACGCAAAGCTTCCCGACTTCTGCTCGCTCGTTCAAGAGCGAAACATTTTCTGGAGAGACGCTCTGTCTCTAGATTGGAAGGACAGATTCGTCTATGCCTTTTCCCCAATTCCTCTGACCCCTCGAGTCTTGCAGAAACTCTGCTCAGGAGCACGAATGATTCTGATTGCTCCTTTCTGGCCCAGGCAAGTTTGGTTCTCCCTTATGGAACAATACTCAGAGGAACCACGTTTTCCTCTTCCTGTGTCACGAATTTTGCTGACCCAGGATCAGGGGACTCTGATCCATCCAGGACTCAAGTCCCTTCAGCTACATGCATGGCTCCTGCAGGCATAGCTCAAGCCTGCTTTGGAGTTTCTCCCCAGGTGGTGGAGATTCTGGTGGAGGCTAGGAAACCCTTCACTAGTACTGCCTGTGCCGTGAAGTAGAAAAGGTTCGCAATCTGGGCCGCTTCGAAAGATTTCAAGCCTTTCTCCTGCTCTGTTGGGAGTCTGTTAGAATACCTGCACCATCTCTCTGACCTGGGTCTCAGTCACTCCTCTCTGAAGGTTCACATGGTGGCCATTTTGGCATATCATGTTCCCTTTGCAGACAGGACGTTTGCTCAACTGGAAGTCTCTCAAACTTTCCTCAGAGGGGTTCTTCACCTGAGACCCCCTATCCGGGTCCCCACCCCTCCTTGGGATTTGAACTTTGTTCTTGAGAAACTTACCTTGCCGCCTTTCTTGGAAGACGCTCTTCCTAGTGGCTATTACCTCTGCTTGGAGGATTTCTGAGCTCCAGGCCCTGAAGTGTAAAATTTCTTACTTGATTTTTCACAAGTAACGTGTGGCTCCGCACCAATCCTAAGTTTCTCCCTAAGGTGGTAGCGGAATCTACATTGAACCAGTTCATAGAGTTACCTGCTTTCTTTACGCAGTACTCCAATCAAGGGGAGTATCTACTTCATACTATGGACGTTCACTGAATTCTGAGATACTACACTAATAGAACAAAGGATTTCAGAAAGACCGATCAACTGTTTGTCTCTTTTGCACCCAAAAGAGAAGGCAATGCTGCTTCCAAGCAATGCCTATCTAAATGGTTGGCTCATTACATCACTTTCTGTTACGACAAGTACAAGAAGACTCTTCCGGGTCAAGTAAGAGGACACTCCACCAGAGGAGTTGCTGCCTCGGCAGTATGTTTCAAGAACATGTCAGCGGAAGACATCTGTGCTGCTACCACTTGGACTTCTGTCCACACATTTACAAAACACTATAGTTTGGATATTGCCTCTCGCCATAGAGCAGGCTTCAGGCTTGCTGTTTTGCAAGGCCTCCTTTCTTAAGGCCTTCACAGCTAGAGGATCTACTTCAGTAGTTTTCCTCCTCCTCCTCCCGTGTGCTGCTTCTTGTTCCAGACTGCTTGGGACTCAGTCCTATATGTAATTACCTACTGCAAGAGCCCTCTCGAAGTAAGATAGTACAGTTACGTAAGAACTTACCGTAACAGTAGATCTTCGAGAGGCTCTTTCAATGGTAATACTCCCGCCCTCCATCCCCTAAGCTTTTCAGCTCCTTTTCCAGTGAGGGAACTATCAGCTTCTCTCTCTCGTCCGGCCTCTTGTGGCCTGTGGCGGGAAAGAACTGGAAAGGCAAGTGAGGACCGCCTTATACTACTGTCTGGCGCGGTCATCTGACATGGGGCGGTCCCTCGCCAGAGACTGCTAGCTAGAAGCTTTTCCGTGAGGTCCTGCCAATGTCAGTCCTATATGTAATTACCTACTGCAAGAGCCTCTGTCGAAGATCTACTGTTACGGTGAGTTCTTACGTAACTGTACTTTCTAGGAGTGGTATATGTTGTTCATCCACACGCAGTCACGCGACCTCCCCGGCTTCGAGTGCACAACCTTGCTTCCAGCGGGCTAAGATCTGGCGTCATGGGGTGGAGCCGAGGTATATACCACCCGGGTGGGTGAGAGGAGCCAGCTTGAAGACTTCCGGGAAGATTTAAAGGGGAAAGGGACAATGCCAAACAGTGTGGATGAACAACATATACCACTTTTAGAACTACTGTTACAGGTGAGTAGCCTGTTCTTCTAGGCGTAGTATAATTCACATCCATACCACCCACCCGAACTCCACTAGCAAGCAGCAGACAGATCCCTGCTTCCAGCATGCAGGATCTGATTTCACGGACTGTAGCCAGAGGATGTACCACCCGGGTGATTAGAAGAGCTTAGTTTAAAGACGTTTCGACAAATCAGCACTTCCAGTGGAACTGCCATTGTGCGAATGTGAACTATGTACCAGTCCTAGAACTATAGCTATAGGTGAGTAACCTATTTTTTAATTTGAGATTCTTTTATTTCTTTTGAAGACGTTCATGTGAGTAAGTACTTTATACAGGTATTCTTTTTTTGTAGTTAATTTCTTTTCGCCTGTCACTGTCACTGGAGCAGCTGAACTCCCCCAGCTCTATCACCTCAGCTTTCTGCTTGGACTGAACGATTGCGCTTCTGCTGGGTGACCCACAGGCTGACTGATTGCGGGGCCTGTGGATGGCTGGAGATGGCTACCCGAACCAGGGAATGCCTTTTTCCTCCATTTTTCTCCCCTAGTGGTATGGGTGTGCAATGCTATCACTCCCCCCTTTTCCATGACGTGACAGTCCTTGCTTTGCCCCAGTCATCTCTAGGGGCTAGACTTTCACCTGTCACCATGTCTCTTCCTCCCTGGGTGAGGAGAGCTGTCACCTGGACACCCAGTCCTTTCCCTCCTGGCCATTCCCCAGCAACCCTGGTCAGCTACTGAACCAGGATCGCCACTGTGGTGGCAGATACGTGGTCCAGCGCCTCAACCATCCCCCATCCCTGGGCCAGCTCTTCATATTCCTTTGTACAGAGGACTGTTTTGAGCCCATTTAACTTTGGTATTTTTGCTGTTTGCAGGACTCTATCCCCCTGGTTGACCAGCAGCTGCTCTATACTTGCTGCCCCTACCTTGGTAAGTACAGTCAGCAGTAGAATTTGGTTTGGTTATGCAAGTCCTTGTCCTAAGTAGAAATATCTGAAGGAACTGGCAGTCTCACTTCCCGAAGCTTCACAGTCTGGAGCCCCATGGATCAGCATTGCAGTTCATAACACTGTTCGATACAGTATGTCAAGTATTGATTAAGGGAGGGTCATGCGGAGCATACCCGCTCATAGTAGAATTTTTATACTTGGGAGAAAAAAAATCGTGGAACACTTGAGATTGAGATGTTTTTGCCGCTGGTGATTTTTCTCTTCATATTGCAAAAGGCCATAATATATATTAGTGTTGTGGCTGGCTCAGTAGTGCACGTGTTTGCCATGCCAGCAACCTGTGTTGGATGTGAGATTACTTCATTGTGGGTTGCCTGGGGGGTGGGGGGGTGGGGGAATTAGCATCCTGTGGACAGCTGTCTTCTGGGGAAAGTGTATTGCACAGCCCACCACGAGACTGCCATCTAGAGATTGCTGGGTGGCTTTGTGACTGTGGTCAGCAGACTGAGAGAAGAACATGGCATAGCCGATGCTGGTACTGAGTGCCTACGTGCAGCACAGTGCGGCTGCATCCCCGGGGGAAAGCACAGAAGGGGTGAAAATGGCAACTGGCTGGGTAAAGGATGCCCAGCCTGCCCCCGCACCCATTGTTGGGCTCATTTCCTGACTCCTGGTTAACTCCATGGCTTCACCTCTCCTGTAGGCATCTAGATATTGGGGGGTGAAGCTGTCACTGGAGCTGAGGCAGGCCTCACCTCTGCAGGGCTCAATCCACAGGGCAACGCAGCAAGGAGTTACAGGTGGCTCGTGGAGTCCCAGGATGGCCAGGTGAAAGGCGATTCAATTGAGAGGGGTGGCACTGACAAAGGCTGAAGGAGGTCTTAGCCTGGGGCCTCGGGGCAAAAATAGAATTTGGGGGAGGTGCAAATAAATATACTGGAGGTAGTTTCTGAAAAGAAAAAAGTTTGAGAAGCTCCCTGCCCAAGACCTTTCCTTCTGATTAGGATTTTCTCATGAAAAAATTATTGAAACCATTCCAATATACTTAATTTTAGTTTTTTACACCCCTCGATAATGCAACATGGTGGGCACTGTGTGGCGCCATGTCCAGTTAAAGCACGACTCCAACGTCTTGCTTGCCTTGATAAGCATACAAGTGAGCAGTGTGGTGCTGCACTGTGACCGGAGGTACCACTGTGCTGCACTCACCATATTGTGTGATTATGAGGATTACAAAACAAAAATTTAATAAGTTAGGGTGTTTATAAAAATTATTTTTTCATGCTGAAAGCCTGAATCTTGCTGGACTAAAAGTCTTCACCATTCATTTATGCTATTGGGACTACCCTGAAGGCACTAGGACCCAGAGGGAGCCAAAAATCTTCAAGAGGGTCAGCTCTGAGGTAGGACCACACGTGCCCGGCACTGTGAGAGTGGCTCGCACCCGTATAGGCTATCTTGGCGTTAACCCTCAAACTGCCTCAATTCCTTTTTTCTCACTGTCAAGTGTGCTTCAGTGATGACATCGCTCACCCTCCAGGAGTCAAATTTGTTCGTCTGTACGTGCCCCTCACTGGCCTCGATAGATGTTGTTTCCATTGATCAACAGGTTGTCAGAAGTCCCTCCGAGGCAAGTTCCTCTATGAATGGACCTCCTGACACAGGGGCCTTGGGTCCATCCCAACCTGCGCTCCCTTTATTTCCATGCCTGGCTCCTGAGGAGATAGAAGTGGGTGGTTTAAGGTTTCTCAGAGAATCTCGGAAATCCTCTTGGCAACATGTAAGCCCTGCACTAAGAAGACTTGCACAGCTAAATGGAAGTGCTTCTCCATTTGGTGTGCAAAGTCCCTTCTGGACCCATTCTGTTGCCCACAAAATAAAGTTTTGGAGTACCTCTTAGACCTGTCAAATGCAGGACTGCAATACTTAACAGTGAAGGTACAGCCCTGCACAATTTCTGCCTACCATGAGCTGGTACAGAACATGACATTGTCTCAATTACCACTGGTCAGGAGATTCCTAAAGGGCATTGTATACACTAGACCCCTGATGAGGAAATCGGTGGTAGCATGGGATAGTAACCTTGTGCTAGATATACTGACCTGTAAACCTTTAGAGCCTCAAGCCACCTGTGACATAGTTTCTGACCTGGAAGGCTGCTTTCTTAGTGACGGTTACTTCTGCTCACAGGGTTTCTGCAATCCATGCCTTTGGTCACAGATGCTCCATATATTGTCTTTCACAAGGACAAGGTGGTAGTTTGTTTTCACCCTAAATTCCTACCCAAGGTGGTTTCTGATTTTCACCTCAATCAGCCCTTGGTTCTCCCTACTTATTTTGCTAACTTCCAGAACGAAGTGGAGTGTACCCTTTACTCCCTGGATGTCAAAAGGGCTTTGCGATTTTACATCGACAGAACAAAGGAGATTTGCAAATCTAAGCAACTCTTTGTATCGTTCAGCATGACCCGGCTGAGTCAACCTGTTGCCATTAGATGCATTTCTGCATGGATAGTGGCATACCTTCGCCATTGCTACTCGATGGCGCAAGAGCGGTGGCGGCTCCTTTGGCAGAGATCCGTAATGTGCCCATTGCTGGGATCTGCAAAGCAGCTACTTGCAGCTTGGTGCATACGTTCGTGAAGCACTACGCCTTAAATGTCCATGCCAGACAGCACACTTCTTTCAGCAGGACAATCCTTAATGGGCTTCTGTCCTGAGCGAGCTCTGTCTCCTGCTGCCCTGCTCGGGGATTGGTTCTTAGCTTGGTACTCTCCTAATAGTGTGAATGAATGGTGAAGACTTTTAGTCCAGGAAGATATGGAAATTGCATACCTACCATAATTCTTGATCTTCTTGAATGAAGTCTTCACCATTCATTCACATGCCCACCCACCATCTCCTGAGCTCACTCACCTGGTTTCTGGTCTTCACTCCCTTGTTGTCTGGGCTGCGAAGACATTGTTGAGTTGACCCTTCTTACATGGGTCATCCAGATCATCTTATGCCCGAATTAGGTTAGGTTTTTCCTAGGTTAGTTATACTGCACCTCCTCAGTCAAAAAGCTACTGAAGCGGTTGAAGGATTGATGCTGAGATAGCCTGTACAGGTGTAAGCTAGTCTTGCAGTGCCGCTCATGCGCGGTCCTACCTCGGAACTGCCCCTCCTGAAGATTTTTGGCTCCTGCTGGATCCTGTCACCTCCGGCGTAGTTCCACTAGTGTGAATGAATGGTGACGACTTATTCCAAGAAGATCAAGAATTACAGTAGGTAAGTAATTTCCATTTTTGGGGGTGGGGAGGCAAGGTAATGCTTTGGTGGGTGGGCGTTTTCCTTTAAACTGTTGAGAGCGGCAGCTGTCTTTATGACAGGAGACATTTGATGGACCCTCAGCCAGTTGTTTAGCATTTCCTGAGATTCTACGGTACATATGTATGATCTTACCTGTGTCAATCTTCACCATTCATCACAGATGGGTACTGGCAAGGTCAGAACCCAGCGAAGCTTTGTTTCTTAAAGGGGTAGGCGGAGCTGACACACCATCGGTGCTGCCCTCGAGGCCAACGTGATCATGTGGGCTGAGATATCGCTAGGCTGTGTCGACTCCACCTGCCTACCAGTTCTTCGGCCTCCGCCATCTAGGTCACCTCGTGGAAGCTTCTGTCAAGAATTTTAGGCCTTCAGCCTTTCGAGATCGGCATTTTTAGGCCGTCGGTTGCCTGCCAGTTCTGTGTTCTGCCTTCATTTGACATCACCCGGTAAGATCTTTCCTTTTTATTTGAATTCTGCGATGTAGAGTCTGTTTTTTTTTTTTTTTTCCGTAGGTCATGTCTCGGTCGGAGAGCAAAAAAGTCTTCGAAGACTGGTCGGCCGCCCATGTATCGGTGCTCGTGCGGCCGAAATTTCTCAGTCACCAACCAGCACGACCAGTGTCTTGCGTGTCTTGGCCCACTTCATGACATAGACTCGTGCAACGCCTGCTTCTCCATGGACCGCCGGGTCCTCGAACAGCGCGCGTTGAAAGTGGGGCGAGCTCCGCCGACTTTCGGGGGTAGGATTAGTACTCATCGGGCCAAGCTGCGCTCTCTCGGCCCTTTCTCCGGGTCCCTTCCCGGTTCTATATGGACCGAGGAGGAGGGAGCCTCGGCTGCTTATAGCCTGGTCATCGCCGAGGCTCCTCCCGTGGTGCAGGAGGCCTGTCCCGCTTCCTCCCGGGAGCGGGCGGGAGGCGCCGCCACGGCAATCGCCCGTTCGGGGGTGAAGGCTCCCCCAGTGTTGCTCCCGCGGCTCAGAAGGCCTGGGTCGGCGCCGTCCTCGACACAGTCATTCGGTGCCGTCGGAGCCTTCGGTGCCATTTGTGGTGCCGTGGGCCCTGTTGGCGCCGTGGGCCCAGTCGATGCCATTCGCGGCGCCATGGGACCAGATCCAGCGTCCTCCTTTGCCATGTCTCGCCTCGGCGCTGAGCCTTCGACTCCAGCTGTCGGCGCCGTCCACGCTCTCTGCGCCGTTCGCGGTGCCGAGGGGCCGGTCGGTGCTGTGTTCGGCGCCGGGTCTGCCTTCGGGGCTGTCGTTGGCGCCGCCTCGGTCCTCTGTGCCACTCGCGGTGCCGTGGGGCCCGGCAGTGTCGGCGTCGGCACAGAGGATGCTGCTGTCGGCGCCGTCCCTGTCCCTGGTACCGCCCCCGGTACTGGTGGGTTCGGCGCCACTGCGTCTGGCCCTGGACCTTTGGCTCGAGCTGCTCCGGTGCCTCCTGCAGGTCTCGCTCACGGGGTTGCGGAGAGCACGACGCCGACTTGACCACTACTCTGGCTACCGGGCCCGGTGGCAAGGTTGGTTCTGCCCGTCCTCTTACGGTTTGGCTCAGAGCTTCGGACTCTACCTCGTTGGAGTCGAGCGCCAAGTCGGACGAGCAGTCATGCCCCTCGGGGTTGGCTATGGAGGAGGGCAACACTGTGGTCTCGTTGACGAGTCGGAGCCAGCCCCCTACTGAGGAGAGTCAGGTGGCCCCCGAGACTGGGGTCAGTGGTGCTGACCAGCAGGCAGTGGTGTGAGCCACCATAGCTCTGCAACCTGGTCTTGAGGGTTTCATCTACCCCTCGGTGGTGGTACCCCCTCTAGTGGTGTGTCTTGATCGCCCAACTTTGGGGCCCATCAAGAAGCCTACAGGAGGGGAGGGTACTGTTCCCTGGGTCTCCCCTTCGGGGGCTGCCCAGAGATGCCAGCTACTTAGGCTGACCCTCTCAAGGAGGAGGACTCTCTCGGACTCTGAGGGGTCGAGGAGTGTGGGGTCGGCGCGTTGGCCCTTTTCTGGGGTTCACTCGGGCCCTGGACGGAGCCGTAATGTGGATTTCCACCCTTCCCCCTTGGGTTCCTTGAGGGAATCCCGTTCTTTTGAGGCAGGGGACCATCCTTCTGAACTTTTACAGCCCCGGTCGCCTCACTGGTGGGATTCTTCTGGGCGCAGCCAAGGCAGTACCAACGTGGTTATACAGCTGTCAGCTGTGGAGTCTTCCGGGGCACCCTCCTCAGGTGCTCACGGTCCGCTCCCTAGCCCTGGTGGAGGTCAGCCGACTTGTTTTCTCGGCTCTGCCCCATCCCTCTGCCACATTCTCCTGTGCTCCCAGGCATTCTTGGTCCTAGCGGCCCTCTCACCTGAGAGCAGTTCAGATCGGTGGCTGCCCGGTTCCCTGCTTATGTTAGGGCTATGGACAGCCAGATTTTTCAACCTCCCACCGTGCAGCCACCCTTGGAACATATGGTGACCTCCAGCTCCTCATCCCCCTCTTCTAGGGGAGAGGAACCTTCTGTCCACATCTCTCCGGCTGCTGATCTTTCGGAGTATCAGCGTTTCCTCGTGAGGATGTTGGAGGACTTGCACCTTTCACCCTCTACTGTCAGCAATCCTGAGCATGCGGCGCATGCCTTTCTAGGCGATTTTGGCGAGGCCACCCTTGTGGTGCCGCCCTGGCCTGCTCTCTTTTGGGAGGTGTCCTTGCGTTTCTGGCAGAGGCCCTTCTCCGGAGTTCCTGCCCCAAGGGACCTCAGCCAGCGGTATTGCACTCCCCTGGAGTCTCCAGGTTCCATGCCTCATCCGCCGTCTGGCTTGACGCATCTGGACACTCCTGATGGGCTTCGCGTCCCCCACCGTGACCGGCCCTCAGATCAAGACTCCTCGGATTTTGATTTTTGGGGGAGGAGGACCTTCTACTCAGCACGGTTGCTCCTTTCTATTTCTGCTCACCAAGCCCACTATGCAGCCTACAACAGGTTCTTGTGATCCAGGCTAGGTCAGATCCTAGCTTCGTTGTCTGACTCAGAGCAAACCAGACAAGCCATTGCGCATTCTGCACGTGGCCTGGAGCTAGCAAGGCACCAAACGAGGGCATTTTATGACACCAACGAAGTAGCTACCAAGGTCGTAGGGACAGCGATCTGCACTAGGAGATCGGCATGGCTACGTCTTTCCCGGTTGTCACCCTTGGCCCGGCGTAGGGTGATTTGCTCCGCCCACCAGGGAACCTCCTTTTCTCTTGTAGAGCGAGGCGGCGCTTGTTGGGCAGCTTCCTTCCCCTCCAGGGACCCTGTCTCTCTCTCCCCACTCTCTGGCCTTCCCAGGCCCTGAAGGTTCCCCCCCTTAGTGTGTCACCCACTGAGGGCTAAGGGACCCTGTCCCTTAGGGTGCAATGAAACAACCCCCTTTGGGGGGCTTGGTACTCACCCATCTGTGATGAATGGCGAAGATTGACACAGATAAGATATGAAAATTACGTACCTACCGTAATTCTGATCTTTCTGTGTATCTTCACCATTCATCACAACCCCACCCACCATCCACCTGGGACCTCAGTCTCTGGGTCCCTCTCCCTCTCTGTGGCTCCCCTTCTCCTCTTTAGGAGCAGGGTAAAGTAGGGACACACAGGGGGGTATTCTCCTATGAAGGGTGGACAACTCGAGCGGCACTCCTTCTCTACTACATGTCTCCACCCCGATGGGGTGGGAGTTGGTGGTTGCCCTCCTCCTGTTCTCCTTCTGGTTTCCATCCAACTGTTTCAAAAAAAAAAAAACCTCTTTTCACCAAACATTTTTTCTGAGAGAGTACTAAATCCCTGTACCCTGTCCTTCCTCCAGAATAGCCGACTCTGCTTCTGGGGTATTTGCCAGTTATTCTGTGCCTTGAATTCTGGCAGAGAGCTTTGCTACTCCTTGCAGTTTCTATACAATCTGGTGACGAACAAGGGTCTCTGATACCTTGATACCTCTCGCTCTCTCCTAAATTCTCTGCCCTCCCTTCTTCCGCTTCCAGAGATTGGGGCCCCTACCCAATCCCCTTAGTCTAATCTCTTTTTTGCTGTCCTCCCAGTCATTATTTCTCCTTTTAGTTCAGTTATCCTTTACTTCTTCTGTCCCTTGGACTCTCTTGTCCCACCCTCCATCCCTTTCTCTTACCTCTCCGGCGACTCAGAACTGGTAGGCAGGCGGAGTCGACACAACTACGGCCAACCCTCGGCGCCACTCAGTCGTGTTGCCTCGGTAAGGCGCAGATGGTGTGTCGGCTCCATCCCCCCAAAAAAAAAAAAAAAAATCTCCGTGGGGTCCTGACCTCTGGCCAGTACCCATCTGTGATGAATGGTGATGATACACAGAAAGATCAGAATTACGGTAGGTACGTAATTTTCATTTCCCTCTTGTGTCAATTTTTGTTAGCCTGGAGGGGTGGAGATGAATACTACAGACCCTCAGTCTTTTTTTTTTTTTTTAAGCATTTCCTGTGCGTGTGCGGGTGTGTGTGTGTGTGTTTTTTAGCCTCTTTTGTTGGTCGGGATGTGAGGAACCTGACATAATGGAACCTCTTGCTGTCACTCGCTGGATCGTGGAAGGCATGCACGTTGCACAGACGAATCCATTGGTTATCAGTCTGTAGCATGTCCCCACCCCAACGAGCAGCCAAGATATGAGTGGGACTTTCTAGAGTCTGAGGAGAACAGGCACCGCATGCATCCTCTGACAACACGTTAAGGTGCTGTAACACAGTCTGCGGGCTTGGGCGGTTGAAAAGAGGATGGCATGAATGTGGGGTAGCATCACAGGGTTAGAATTGGGTGTCTCAACACGGGGTGCTGCATTTGTTTTGTCTTTCTAGACCATTTTGTGTGGCAGAACTAGGCTAGCAGATCCTGCTGTGTGGTGAGGTAGAGCACCCCAGTATCCCCTGAGATTATCAGGCAGGGGTTTTAGCCTAATCTGAGTTTTAAAAGAGAACATTATACATCTTTTCCTCAGAAAAGTGCCAACCTGTTTAAAAATATTCTGTAAAAGCCAGTCCAGTGGTGTGGTAGGTTGAGATGCTGGCCACCACAGTGGCAACCTGGGTTTGGAAATGGACCAGGGTAGCTTCTGGGTTGGCTGGCAGAGGGAGCATTGAGCATCTGACAGCTCTTCTCCCTTGGGGAGAGGGGTTCTTGTGTCCTGTCCCTCGATGACTACCTGGAAGAGGCCAGATTGCCATAGCGGCAGGAGGAGTCAGGTCAGGATGGGGTGTCTGCTGACCGCGGGACATCTGATGGTCATTACACATGCACACATATTGCCTGGGGAAAGAAAATAAACTGTCCCTACTCGCACGGCATCCCCCCACAGGCACTGCAGTACCCTATAGTGCAAGCCACCTACCTTAACCAAGCTCAAGTGGTAGCTGACCTGTAAGTCATCTGGACAGGTCAGTGATGTAGTTGGGAGGATGCTGCTGGGACCAGGAACGTCAGGATGAAAGTACATATGAAAAAAAAAATATTCTGGATCCATCAGTGGTGATATTGAAGAAAAGGGGCGATTTAATGAGTTGCTTTCCAGAATCTAGGCAGTAAAAAAAGACGTACAGATGCCTTTAGCATATTCTAGTAGAGGTCCACACGGGACAGATCTTCCTGGACATGAAGTCTCCACCACTCATTCACACTGATGGGGAGTTCACCGGAGGCACTAGGACTCAGTGGAAACAAACTTTTTCAAGGGGGCTGGTGCCGATATGGAGCTGTGAGGAGCAGTACCTCGAGCCCCAGTGCGTGCTGTAATGACTATCTCGGTGTCAACCTTCCAGCCACCTCCGTTACTTTTTTCCCGCCGTCGAGTGCGCTTTTGTGACGACATCGCTCGCTCACCAGGAGTTAAAACTTCACTAGCAGCAATTATTCAGTTTATTGTTTTGTAGAATTATTTCGAATCAGTACCGATGATATATTTTAAATTGTAAAACAGAAGTCTTCAGCCCATCATTGATGGAGTCGACCATGAGCGGGTCAGGTGATGGTAGGGAGACTTTGTATGACAGCTGTTCAGTAGGCCGGGTCCGGTCCACCGCTGTCGAGGGTTCTGACAATGGGCGGTCCAATGCTAGGGGATGGGTGCCCCCATTCTCGGCACTGTTCGACCTCGAGTTCTTCTTCGCCTTATAGGTCAACGAAGAAAAGGCATCACTCAGGGTCACCCTCTGATATGTCTGTGCATAAATGGTCGGTTATTAGGGTCAGGCACCAGTCTCCCACCTCTTTCGGAGTCGCTGGTTTCTGTCCCAGGTCTCATTTCTCTGCTGCACCAGGAAGAGTGGCACTGTTCCCTGGACATGGAAGATGCTTACATGCACATAGAAACATAGACTTTGATGGCAGATAAGGACCGCTAGGCCCATCTAGTCTGCCCATTTCCCTACCTACAAGATAGGCCTCAGATCCTAGTTAACCAACAGCCTATTTCTTCCTACCCCCCACAAGAATTGCCTTGTGTCTGTCCCATGCATTCTTGAATTCTCCCACAGTTTTAGACCCCGACACTCCTCAGGAAGGCTGTTCCATGCATCCACTATTCTCTCTGTGAAATAATACTTCCTCACATTGCCCTGAACCGCCTCCTTCTATCTTTAAATTGTGTCCCTTGATCTTGCAAGTCTCTTTTCTGAAAGATGCTACCCTCTTGGACTTTGTTGATTCCACTGAGGTACTTAAAAGTTTCTATCATGTCCCCCCTCTCCCTTCTTTCCTCAAGGGTATACATGTTAAGCTCCTTTAGTCTCTCCTCATATGGCTTCTCTTGCAAACCCTGCACCATTTTAGTTGCCCTCCTCTGGACTGCCTCTATCCTGTCTATGTCCTTGTGGAGATGGGGTCTCCAGAACTGGACACAGTACTCCAGATGGGGTCTCACCAACTGTCTGTACAGAGGGATAACAACTTCCTGTTTTCTGCTGATGATACCTCTCCCTGTACATCCCAGTATACCCCCAGCCCTCCCTACTGCCTTCTCACATTGCTTGCTAACCTTAAGGTCGTCTGATATGATTACTCCCAGGTCCCTTTCCTTTTTTGTTGTTGTTACTACCTCCCCACCCATTGTGTATTCTTCCCCTGGGTTCTTGTTTCCCAGGTGCATTATTTTGCACTTCTTTGCATTGAATCCTAGCTGCCATACTTCTGACCATTCCTCCAATCTTGCCAAGTCCCTTTTCATCCTTTCCACGCCTCCTTGTGTATCAACCCTGTTGCAGATCTTTGTCTCATCTGCAAAAGGCATACTTTTCCTTCCAGTCCCTCTGCAATGTCACTGATGAAGACATTAAAGGACTGGACCCAATCTTGAACCCTGCGGTACCCCACTAGTAACCCCCCTTTCTTCAGAGTGGACTCCATTTACAATTACCTTCTGTGTCCTGTTGTCCAGCCAATGTTTTACCCAGGCTACCACCCTGGGTCCCACTCCCAGGCTGGTTAATTTGACTATTAATCTTTTGTGTGGTCACGGTCTTTCCCTCTCACAGGAAATTCCTAAGGTTCTACTTCCAGGGGGAACATTATCAGTTCCAGGTTCTTCCATTCGGCCTCTCCTCCGCTCCTCAAGTCTTCACGAAATGCTTGGCTGTAGTAGCTGCGGCTCTAAGGCACAAGGGACATTACATCTTTCCTTACCTGAACGACTGGCTCCTAGCAGCCTCGTCTAGAGAGCGCCTGCTTTGAGCTCTCAGAGACTCTTATACATTGTTTCAAGAGGTGGGGATCTCTCTGAGCCTACCAAAGTCTTCCCCAGAGCCCAGCCAAAGACTGACCTTTATAGGTGCAGTCCTGGATTCAGCCTAGGGCATGGCCTTTCTTCCTTAAGAAAGGGGAGATCGCCTGAGAGAGAGGTGGCCAGTTCAATCCTAGTAACCCCACAGATCCCAGCCAGGACCTTCCTCAGACTTCTGGGGCACATGGCGGCTGCCATTCCGGTAGTTCCCTTGGCTAGCCTCCACATGAGGGTCCCACAGTGGATGCTCAGGGTGCAGTGGGACCAGGGCTCTAACAGTCTAGACCATGTCATCAGGATCTCAGAGCCGGTTAGGAGGACTCTACATTGGTGGTTGGACTGTTTGAATTTAGACAAAGGGATTCCTTTTCGTCAGGAGCCCCCAAGCTGGACTCTAACAACAGATGCCTCCGATTTGGGCTGGGGGACGTTCCTCGGGGATCACCAGACTCAAGGGGTCTGGACTCCGGAGGAGCGCATCCTCCACATCAGTGTTCTGGAAATGCAGGCGGTCCTCAGTGCCCTAAGGGCCTTTCAAGAGGACGTCATGCCAGGCTCTCTCCTTGTACAGATGAACAACATGGCGGTTGTCTTTTACGTCAGCAAGCAAAGGGGAACTCACTCCTACCCCCTGTGCAGGGAGGCTGTGAGAGTCTGATGTTGGGCACTGGAGCATCACATTTTGCTGTCTGCCATCCATGTTCCAGGTGCCCAAAACGACTTTGCAGACAGCCTCAGCAGGTCTCTGTTCAAGGCGCACGAGTGGGAGCTGCTACAGTCTGTAACGGACCAGCTGTTCGACACATGGACTCGTCCGGAGCTGGACCTCTTTGCATCTCTACACAATGTCAAACTGCCAGTTTCTAGGGACAGGGATATGTTGTTCATCCACACTGTCTGGCAGGTTCCTTGCCACTTTAAATCTTGCCGGAAGGTCTTCAAGCTGGCTTCTCCCACCCACCCGGGTGGTAAAACTTTCGGCTCGGCCCCATGATGCCAGATCTTCCTTACCACTTGGAAGCTCAGGTTCCCTCCTTAAGGGTCTGTGTGTAGACTGGATCCTAATTCTTTGGTTCGCCCGAAACTTAATTTAAAATTTTCAAGACTTCGGTCAAGTTTCTCCCTCACGGCTGCGATGGACAAATCGACTCCCGTGGCTGCCCCTGGGCCCCGTGGGTGACCAGCGGCCTTCTTCCAGGAAGTCAGCTGTTGCGGTCAAGCCTGCTCCACCTCAGTGGCAGTCCTCTGACCTCCCGCCACCATTGCTCACAGTGGCCGCGGGCAGCTGGACTACGTTCAAGGCCTCTGCCGCACTTCAGCCGCTTTCCACCATCAGGTCTGAGTTATCTGGCAGGACCGATAAGCCGCCCATCGGATTACCCAGTGAGCGCTCGGCCCAAACTAGGTCGTCTGGCTCTGGGGGTGCTGGAACCCACCTGGCCATGGCTACGTGGAGTTCTGTTCACAGTTTTATAAAACATTAGTCATTGTCTCTAGGTGCAGGGCAGGTTTTGGCCTAGCTGTCCTCCAGGGTCTCCTGTCCTCAGTTTTCTGCCTTTCCTGCAGATTCTCCTGCCTCCTGTGTTTGTTTCTCATAATTCACACTGCTTTGGACTCCGTCCTCAAGGTGATTACTAACTGCAAAAGTTCTCTCAAAGTAATATAGTACAGTTACGTATGAACTTACCTTAACAGTAATTCGTTGACAGAGGCTCTTGCAGTAGGTAACCTTTTTCCCTCCCTCACACTTTCCCCTGAGTTTATTTGCTGATCTTCTATGAGGTACAGCTCTTGCAGCAGGTTACACCATTAGGACTGAAACCGGCAGGTGTCAGGACCCCACGGAAATTTTCTAGCTAGCCGTCTTCAGCGGGGACTGCCCCTGACATCAGTCCCGCCAGAATCCTCAGTTCTTTCCCACTGTTGACTTGCATGTCTTGACCTCGTCAGTTAGTACTAGCGCGCGATGACCAGGAAATCCTTTCCGAAATCGAAAACTTGGAAGATATTCTTCTTCAAGACAACCTTTCTTCGTCTGATGTCCTCCCCAACTTCAGTGGAGGGCCATCCTTCTAAGTGTGCCTGTGGGAAGCAGATCCCGTTTAAAGACCCTCATTCGGCCTGCGTTCAGTGCCTGGGCCCCGGACCATGATGCCGAGGCTTGCTCCTTCTGCCAGGGATTTAATAGCCGGACCAGACTCTGCCGACAGAAGGCTCTCCAGGCTTTCCTCCTAGAAGAAAAACTCAAGGCCATGGAACCTTCCTCCAGGGGGGAATCTTCAGGAAAGTCGCACAGGCACCACGAGAAGCATCGGGAGAAGGTGAGACGTAGATCCCCCTCTAGGGCCTCGGACTCCCGCAGCTCCGGCTCCAGGTCGGACAGCTCCCCGTCTGGAGCCCACTCTCAGCCTCCCCCGGTTGTGGTCAAATCAGCCAGCGGTTCTTCGACTCTGCAGCCTGCCAAGACCTCCAGGCCCTCTTCTTCTGCTAAGGCCTCGTCCAGGTCGGGGAGCATCACAAGTCCTCGTCCCGGCACTCTGCCTCCGACGTCCGGTCAGTCTCCTTGCAGCCGCCACCCCAACGCAAGACCAAGGAGCTAACCTCCCTCAAGCGGACGTCGGATCCGACGTCGGCCAAGTTCCACTAACACTCCCGTCAGCGGCGACAGTTTGTCACCCCTCGCCGGTCAGGCATTCTCCTCCCAGGACGCCGGCAGGGGAGACCGGCGTCAGATGTCGCAGTCAGAGGAACCACACCGCTGCCTACCGACTTCGGTCAGGAGGTGTTGTCTGAGGAGGAGTCCACTTAGCCCGAAGGCCAGGCGGGCGACTCCGGACCAGTCGAGCTGCCACGGGAACCCTCCCCAGAACCGGAGACTCCCGGAGAGCCGACGCCCGGCCCCAACGACAGACCACTGGAGCCCGGCCCGTCATCAGGCCTCAACTTGGCAGATGTGAAAGGAGCTCTTCACTTTCTGGTGGGACACCATCAAAAAGGATCGTCTACGCACCCTCCTCCCGCGCCAGCCACGACACCTCGCCCTCCTCCGCCAAAAGGGGCAGCAGGCCGAGCACCTTCCCCCCAGGAGCCAGTAGCACCTCCTAGGGGCAGATCTACAGAGAAGAGAAGGCCTCCGTCTAGATCTTCTTCAGGGTCACCCAACCTCAAGAGACCCAGAAGAGTTTAGTATTCGCTGTTGACGGAGGACTCCAGATCTGACATCCCTGAATGCTCCAGGTCTCTTTCACCAATCAGCATCCCTTCTATGGACCCACGCGACCTCCCTAGGTCTCCTCCGGATGACCCCTCGTTCTCTGAGATAATGAGACACATCCAAGAGAACATGGGATGGGATGCGGAGGAATTAGACCCGGAAAGACTACGCCTTGCCCGTTATCTTCGGCAAAGGGGTCCCAAGCCTGTGGTAGTACCACCCTTGCTGGACACCTTTGTGGACATCACCAAGGCAGCGTGGAAGCATCCACATTCAACCCCGGCTATGCCGAAGAAGGCTGACCGCCTGTACAAGGCCCCAAGGGAGGACCAGTACCTAGCTAACCATCCTCTGGCCGATTCCATGGTCATTACAGCCTCTCATGACCGGTCTCAGAAACCGCAACATCTGAGCACACAGCCACCGGACCCAGAGTCCAAGCAACTGGACGTGCTGGGTAGGTGCACTTACACGGCCGCGACTTGTGCCATCAGATCCCTGAATTACTTGACCCACATGGTTCAGTTTCAGAATGTGCTGTGGGAACAGGGACAGGATCTGGCAGAGAAATTGCCAGACGGTGGCCCAAAGAAGGAACTTCTCCAGCTCCTCTGCATGGGTTCAGACGTGGGGACTCAAGTGCTCCGAGCCGCGTACGACTCCGCAGACTCTTCGGCCAGAGTGGCAGTCTCAGGCATATGTCTCAGGAGACACTCATGGCTTCATGTCTCTGGGTTTACCCCGGACGTCCAGAAAAACATTTTAGACGCCCCCTTTCATGGTGAAGTTTTGTTTGGTGAAGCATCAGAAAATGTCATCACCAAATTACAGGAAGCTGTTAAGGCTGTTAGATCTGTCCAGGCCATGTACAGATCTAGACTCAGTTCCTTTCATAGGAACCAGTCGTTTTCGCAGCCGGAATCAGAGGCAACAACCTCATTCCGGTCAGCAACAAAGGGGCTCCTTTTCCCGGAAAGCCCAGGTCAGAACGTCCTCAGGTAGGGGCCAACGTGCTACCAAGTCGGCCCAACCTGCAGGATCTAATGCTGCCACAGCATGACTCCTTCCCGGCCACGGCCCCTCCTCATGATCAACGGGAAACAAAGGTCGGGGGTCGCATCGCATACCACCTGCCAGGGTAGCGCTCGATCACCACTGACAGGTGGGTGCTACAGTTGGTCGAAAAAGGCCACTTTATAGAATTCCTAGACAAGCCCCCCATGAGGCCTCCACTGCTCTCCCGTTGCTTGGGTCAGCACGCTCTGCTCATAAAGCAGGAAGTGCTCGCGCTTCTGCAGAAAGAAGCTGTGGAGCACGTTCCAGGGAACCAGATAGGAGCAGGCTATTATTCACACTTCTTCCTGGTTCCAAAAAAGACTGGACCTCCGTCCAATCTTGGACCTCAGTGACCTCAACATATCAGTCGTTTACAAGCGCTTCCGCATGGTGACCCTCCCGGGACTAATCCCAGTGCTGAAGATGGATGCTTTCTTGGCGTCCCTAGACATGCAGGACGCCTACCTGCACATCCCCATTGCTCAGGTGCAGAGGAGGTTCCTGTGCTTCGAGTTTCTCGGTCGCCACTACCAGTTCCGAGCACTTCCTTTCGGGCTGTCATGAGCACCAAGGGTATTCACCAAGTGCATGGCAGCGTCTCTGAGGAGACAGGGTCGCTACATTTTCCCGTACCTGGACGACTGGCTTCTCATGGCCTCCTCCAAGGAGGCATTGCTGCTGGCCATTCTGCACACCCAGGCTCTCTTTCAGTCTCTGGGCATCTATCAAGTACAAGAAGTCTCTCCTGGTACCGTCCCAGAAACTGCAGTTCATAGGCGCAGTTCTGGACACAGTCAAGGGGAAAGCCTTTCTTCCCGAAGACAGAGAGGAATGCATACGATCCCTCATAAGGGACATGTCAGCGAAGAAAACCATTCTGGCCAGGTTGGTCCTTCACCTGCTCAGACACATGGCTACGGCCATTCCAACAGTCCCGATGGCAAGGCTCCACATGCGGGTAACCCAGTGGATGTTAAGGGTGCAGTGGGACCAAAGGCAAGACCATCTGCAGCAGCCAGTCAGAATCACGAAGTCCGTGGTTCGGGACTGGCAATGGTGGCTAGATCCGGGAACCCTCTTAGTGGGGTTCCCTTCGCAGCGCCGTCCCCGGTGTTAACACTCTCCACAGACGCCTCAGGGCTGGGGTGAGGTCTCAGGGAACATGGACTACCCAGGAATCTCATTTCCACATCAACATATTGGAGATGAGGGCGGTCCTTTATGCCCTGCAAGCCTTCCAGTCAGAGATTCCACCCAGTACTCTTTTGTTAAAAAAAGACAATACTGCAGTGATGTATTACCTCAACAAACAAGGAGGCACACACTCCTACCCCCTTTGCAGGGAGGCCATGAGGGTGTGGGAATGGGTAATACGACACGGCGCAAACCTCATCGCAGTTCACGTTCCCGGGGTGAACAACACGATCGCGGACAGCCTGAGTCGTTCCCAGGCCAGAGTCCACGAGTGGGAACTTCTACAGGAGGTGGCAGAGGATCTGTTCCACAGATGGGGTACTCCAGAATTGGATTTATTCGCTTCCCCATCCAACGCAAAACTGCCCAATTTTTGCTTGCTAGATCCAGGGCCTGGTGTTTTCTGGCAAGACGCGTTGTCCCTCTCCTGGGTAGGCAGATTCCTCTACGCCTTCCCTCCTTTTTCATTGATCCAGAGTCTCCTTCTCAAACTTTGCAGGGAGCATGCAAAGCTTATTTTGATAGCGCCTTTTTGGCCCAGAAAAATTTGGTTCCCGCTGCTGAATCAGTTGTCCTGGGAACCTCCGCTTGCTTTACCAATCAGCTCCCACCTGTTGTCTCAGGAGGAGGGTTCACTAGTCCACCCGGACTTATGTTCACTGAACCTGCATGCTTGGCTCCTAGAGACATAGCCATGTTGCGACACGGGGTCTCGCAAGAGGTGGCGGATGTACTTTCTGCCGCCAGAAAACCGGTGACACACGCAACATATGCCATGAAATGGCACAGGTTTTGCCTGTGGTCTCAGGCACGTGGCTTCTCGCCCTTAGACTGCCCCGAGAAGCTGGTTCTGGAGTACCTGCTTTTCCTCTTCCAATCCAGGTTAGCTTACTCCTCGATCAAAGTGCACCTTTGTGCAATCTCAGCTTATCATGCCCCATAGGCCAACGCATGGTGGCCCAGCTGGATACTACCCGTGCCTTTTTAAGAGGGGTCCTCCGCCTTAGGCAGCCCATCGGGGATCCCGTCCTTCCTTGGGATTTACCCTTCGTCCTGGAGCAGCTTACGCTGCCACCCTTTGAACTTGCCGCAGATTGCGAGCTACGTTTTTTGTCGTGGAAAACGTTGTTTTTGGTTGCTGTTACTTCGGCGAGAAGAATCTCCGAATTACATGCTCTCATGTGCAAGGAACCTTATTTAATTTTTCATCAGGACAGGGTGTCCCTGAGGACGAATCCCAAGTTTCTGCCTAAGGTGGTCTCAGCCCTTACTCTTAACCAGGACATCGGTTTTACCATGCGGCTTTCCTAAGTGCGTAATCGGGAAAAGCACTGCTTCACACCCTGGATGTTCTGGGTGTCTCAGATACTATTTGACCAGAACCAAACCGCGCACGAAGCGGAGCAGCTGTTCGTTTCATTATAACGAGAGGATGAAAGGGGCCCCAGTTTCAAAACAGACCCTTTCACGCTGGCTCATCCAGTGTATTTCCTTTTGCTATGACAAGCGTCAGAAACCCTTACCAGGAGTGGTCAAGGGCCATTCTACAAGGGTAGTGGCTACCTCCTTTGCGGCACTGAAGAATGTATCTACGTCAGCCATATGTGCCGCAGCCACCTGGAGTTCGGTGCACACTTTTATCGGACATTATAGCCTGGATATTGCCTCAAGGCGAAGAGCGGGTTTCGGCCTTGCTGTTCTTCAGGGCCTCCTGTCTTAGGCTCAGGACGGGTCTGAATCTCCGTGTTGCCTCCTCCGATGGCCTCTGGGCGCCATTGCTTGGGAATCGGTCCTAATGGTGTAACCTGCTGCAAGAGCTGTACCTCGAAGAAGATAGTACAGTTACATAAGAACTTACCGTAACAGCAGATCTTCGAGAACAGCTCTTGCAGCAGGTACCTTCCCGCCCACCATTCCCCCTTGGAGGAAGTAGGTTCCAGCCTACACTATCCTTAGGGGTGGAAAGGTCGGCTCTTAGTCTTGGCCATCTGATGGCGGGTCCTCGGGTCTCCTCTTCTGATGTTATCCAGCAACCGGAAGTCTCCGGCGGGAAAGAACTGGGGATTCTGGCGGGACTGCCTCCTTATGTACTACGCCTGACATGGGGGGCGGGACCGACATCGGAGGCGGTCCCCGCTGAAGACTGCTAGCTAGAAAATTTCCGTGGGGTCCTGACGCCTGCCAGCTTCAGTCCTAATGGTGTCACCTGCTGCAAGAGCTGTTCTTGAAGATCTACTGTTACGGTAAGTTCTTATGTAACTGTACTTTCCTTTCTGTCAGTTGTTTTCGGGCTCCAGGAGCCTCTGTTTTTTTCCCCAGTCTCCTATCGCGCCTCCTTGGAGGTCTCCGGTGGGAGAACTGGAATGTGGGCGTGGGGACCACCCACTGTATAGTGTTATGCTGACGTCTGTCACATGACTTTGGGTGGGCGGTCCCCAATCAGACACAGCTAGCCAAAGTTTCCGTGTGGTTCTAACGCCAAAGGGTGCAGTCCTCAAGGTGATTACCCACTGCAAGAGCCTATTTCGAAGATCTACTGTTACAGTAAATTCTTGTGTAACTATACTATCTTTGAGAGAATCTCTTGCAGCAGGTCATGCTTCCCCTCCCTCCATCCCTCTTACTTCCTGTTTCAGGAAGGTAACACGCTCTTGCTGTCTCCAAAACATGAATTGTAAGGGCTCCCTGCTTTTCCTCAATTCCCCTTGGTTGACCTGATAATCATATCATTGTTTATGGTTGAAGTGGAAAAGAACTGAGGAGCACCTGGGGCTACCTCCTTTTATACTTGTCAGGACACAACACATGGTGTCGTCTGGGGTGGTCCCAGGTAGACTGCTGATAAATCATCTGGATGTAGTCAAGCCTGCGGCTGGAATATTCCTATATGTAATGACCTGCTGCAAGAGATTCTCTCAATGATCTACTGTTATGGTAAGTTCTTACGTAACTGTACTTTCCCCTGCCCCTCTTCTGGAACCGGCTGACTCGGGCTCAGGGGACGCTAGTCCATCCGGATCTCAAGTCCCTTCACCTGCATGCATGGCTCCTGAGGACTTTCCCATTGCTCAGTTTGGGGTGTCCCAGAAGTTGGCTGACATCCTGGTAGCTGCCAGAAAACCTTCCACCAGGGCCACTTACTCTATGACATGGAACTGGTTTGCTCTCTGGGCTGCTTGTCACCACCTGGACCCTTTCACCTGTCTGGTGAACCAGGTTTTGGAGCATCTCCTGACCTTGTCTGATGCTGGTCTCAAATACTCCTGCCTTAAAGTGCACCTGTTTGTCACATCAGTCTTTTATATGCCCATCGATGGCCATATGGTGGCACAGCTGGATGTGGCCTATACCTTTCTGAGAGGTATTCTCCACTTGAAGCCTCCTGTCTGTAACCCGGTTTTGGCTTGGGACCTCAGTTTTGTTTTGGAGAAGCTGACCTTGCCTCCTTTTGAGCCAGCTGCATCTTATGAGCTACACTTTCTGTCATGGAAAGCATTATTTTTAGTTGTCAGTACTTCTGCTCAAAGAATTCCAGAGCTACAGGCTCTCGTGTAAGCAGTCTTATTTGATTTTCCACAAAGACAGGGTCTCTTTGCGTACTAGTCCTAAGTTTCTTCCTAAGATGGTGTCTGAGTTTACATTAAATCAATCTGTCCACCCGCCTGTTTATTATCCAGAACATTCCAGTCCAGGGAAAGCATTGCTCCATACTTTCAATGTGCACAGAATTTTGCGTTCCTATACATACTGTATGAAGGACTGCAGGAATTCCAACAGTTGTTTGTACCTTTGCCCCCGGTAGAGAGGGTAGTTTCGAAACAGTGCTTGTCGAAATGGCTGGCCAACTGTATTATTTTTTGTTACAGGAAGTATGGTAAGGAACTTCCTGGGGTTGTTAAGGGCCATTCCACCAGGGGCATGGCCACTTCAGTTGCCTGTTTCAGGGGTGTGTCCTCAGCAGGCATTTGCACTGCTACCACTTGGAGTACTGTCCACACTTCACCAAGCACTACAGTCTGTACATTGCATCCTGAAGGGTAGGCTTTGGCCTTGCTGTGCTTCTGGGCCTTCTTTCTTAGGCTTCTAGCCTACTGCCACCCAGACTGTTCTTGCTCACATCACTGCTTGGGACTCCTTCCATTGGAGTGACCTATGACAGAGTTATCCCCGAAGAAAATAGAACAGTTACATAAGAACTTACCGTACACTAGATCTTCAAGAGAATCTCTGTCATCAGGTTATGCTGCCCCTCCTTCCATCCTCGTTTCCCTCTCTCTCGCTTTACAGCTTGGCTGTCCTATTGCTCCAACCTTTCTGCTAGCTGGACACCTTTTCTCTCTCTCTCTTTCTCCATGGTTCCCTTCTGGGACTCCTGTCTCTCATCATCTCTAGCTAGGGAAAGAACTGAGATGGGAGCAGGGCTGCCTGTGCTTTTATGGGGTGAGTGACGGAACCTGACATCGGCGTGGGTGGCCCCTAGTAGACTGCTGCAGAAAAGCTTCCATGAGATCCTATTTCCTGACGTCTAAGTTCCATAGGTGTGACCTGATGACAGAGATTTCCACAAAGAGCTATTGTTACGGTACATTTTTATGTAACTGTTCTTTATTCATCCCTTCTAGAAAGAGATGGTGCAGATTTGTGAAGAAATAGTGGGTCCGGAGCTGTGGGTAAATGACACTTTACTGCTGTTTTGTTATTGCATAACTGGCACCTCAAAAAAATTCTCTAAAGGCACAATTGGTCTCGACTGTAGGGGTTGCTGCAAAAAGGCTGTTGCTCTGCTGTGCACAAAATGTCCCCACCATGAGTGAATAACTCTAGGCAGTGGGACAGTTGGTGAAATTTGAAAAGCTATCCAAATATGCCTCCAGAACCATAAACAGGTATTCTAGGGACATGGATATGTTGTTCATCCACACTGTCTGTCAGGTTCCTTGCCGCTTTAAATCTTGCCGGAAGGTCTTCAGGCTGGCTCCTCCCACCCACCCGGGTGGTAAAACTCTCGGCTCCGCCCCATGACGCAAGATCTTCCTTACCGCTTGGAAGCTCAGGTTCCCTCCTTAACGCTCTGCGTATAAGACTGGTTCCTAATTCTTCTAATTTTCAAAATTAAAAAGTTTTTGCTAAAAAGACTTCGGTCTTCTCTCCCTCGCGGCTGCGATGGACAAATCGACTCCTGGTTTCCAGAGATGCCCTTGCGGGCAGAAGATGTCTCTGACAGATCCACACTCCACGTGCGTCTACTGCTTGGGCCTTGAGCACGACCCGCAGGCCTGCGACCTGTGCTCTTCCTTTTCGGCCTACGTCCTCGAAGACCGTGCTGCCCGTTTACAACTGGGGCGTCCCGAGAAGAGATTTCCTCCGGTAAGTCAAAAGAGGCCCGGTTGGCGGTGTCTGCGGCGGCGGGCTCGGCGGATCAGCTCGAGCAGATGATCGCCCTCGAAGAGGAGGCGGCGCGGGCCGCTTCTACCTCGGGTGCGGCATTTGTCCTGCTATCTCTCGGTGCCTCTTATTCGGCTTCCTTTAAGGAGCTTTGTCTGACCTTCTCGACAAAAGGTGAGGGTCCAACTTCTTCTGGACCGTTTTCTCGGTCCAAAAAAAGAGACAAGAGTAAGTCTCACCGTCGACGCTCTTGGGAGCGGGAAAGATCCCTCTCCCCTAGTAGGCCGCCACTTGGTTCGACCTCTCGGCTTCGGCCACTGGTTTCACGGTGTCCCCGTCAGGCCAGTTGACCGAGACTCCCTTCGACGCGGTCGAGATTTTTCTCGACCGTTGGACGGGTTGTCGGCTGGAGAAGCTGAGAATCCCCTCTCCCCGGTTCCCGGTGGGAGTTGAGGATCCGTCGGCTCGTCTGTGCCTCTGGTTCCGGAGCCTTCGGTTGAATCGTCGAACGAGGGTGCCGATTCCGCTACACCTCCCGCATCATCCTCATTGGCTTGCGAGGGTTCGATCTCGGGCGTCTTGGCAGTCCAGCCGATCCGCCCGTCATAAGCGGTCGCGTCTCGGCACCGCGACAAGCGGCGCCGCTGCTCTTCCTCCTCCTCCTCGGACGAGGGAAGCTTGCGCAAGTGCGTTGGAGGTATAAAGGAACTCATGTGGCAACATCTCCTTCTGACCCGGGGAATAAGCCGGCGCACGTCGTCTTCCAGCCATTAAGTGGCTGTCATCGGAGCGGCCGAAACAACCCCTCGTTTTAGCTGAGGAGCCTGTTCCCAGGCCGGTTTTTCGGCCAATTCCAGCTGCCCAACCGATTCCGGTGGAACCTCCGCCTCCACAGCAGTTAGTTGGGGCTCTGACCAAAAATTCTCGGTCGGCTCAGGGGCTGCCCCATAGGCTGTCTGTCACCCTCACTCCTGATAGACCTCGGCAGGTGGAGGGTGGCTCAGGCCCAAGGCAGCTCTTTGAGGACTCTTCCGAGTCCGAGGATGATTCCTCCCTTTTCTCCAAGCGAATGGACTTGGAGTCCTCAGGAGGATAGTCGGTGGACGATAGCCCTTCGTCCTTCCTAGGATTGCTTCGGCTCATCTGGGGAGTCCACCGGGATGAAGCACCGAGACCCGTTTTCTAAGCAGGCGACGTATCCCCTCATGGAGATTCTGGACCGAGGGGATTCCCCTACGGAGGCCTTTCCAGGTGGCCGAGGCCATAGTGGGTCCGGCCTTGGAGCTCTGGCAGCGCCGTGCTTCCTGTCCTGCGCCTTCAGCCAGGATGGCCAGGAAGTATGCGGTCCCTACCAGTTCCCTGTCCGGTTTTTCGGAACACCCCTCAGCTGAGGGGTTGGTTACCGACAGCGTTTTCCGGCGTGCGAGGCAGCTAGGGATGTGGACAAACCTCCCGACAAGGGTCCAGAAATTGGACTATGCGGGCGAAAAGTCTATGCTCGTCACTCTCGGCCTTAGCCAGACCAGTTCGGCCGTCCTCATGGCACATTTTCTCATGCCTGTTGGGCTCCCTGGATGAGGTCGTCCCTCATCTTCCAGCGGATCTGCAGACTACGGTCAGGCAGGTGCGGGACCAGAACGGAGCAGTGGCCAAACAGCAGCTCCAGACTGCTTTAGACATTGGGGACTCATGTGCCAGGTCTGTGGCGGCCGCAGTGGCTATGCGTCGTCGGACTTGGCTGAGGATATCCACCTTTCCCCGGATACCCAGCACAAGTTGGTGGATGTTCCCTTTTTGGGGACTGACCTCTTCGGTCCTGGGGTGGAAGGTCACCTGCAGAGGATCGAGAAGTCCAGTGCTACCTTGGACTCGGTCTCTTCCGCTCAAAGGACAAAGGCCGCAAACCACAGCCTAAGCCCTTTCGTCCTTCTACGCCAGCCTTGCGTCGGCCCAGCAGCGTCGGGGCCAGCAGGCTCGGGCTTGGCATCCCAAACTCAAGCCCGGAGCTTCCTCCAACAGGAAGCAGGGAGGTAAAGGCCCAGGAGGTCCCTCCTCCAAGCCTTCCCAGTGACGGGCTGAGGGGTGTCGCCCCCAACCCCGTCACCTCACCCCAGGTTCCCCCCGTGGGGGGACGGCTCCGGCACTTCCTTTCCGCCTGGTCCGTTATTACTACGGACAGGTGGCTACTGGAGGTGGTGGGAAAAGGCCTGTCTCTAGAATTTGAGCAGGCCCCGCCCTTCAGAGCCGTCGCACCTCGGGGGGCCTCAGGGTCCGCAGCCTCACTGTCGGCTCGTCAGGCTGACATCGCTCTCCTCCTCCAAAAGGAGGTGATCAGGGAGGTAGCGGACCCTCCCTCAGACCCGGGGTTTGTGTCCAGGTACTTCCTGGTTCCGAAGCAGACGGGGGCTGGCCCCCATTCTCGACCTACGACCTGAACAAGTTCCTAAGGTCTCGAACCTTCAGGATGGTCACTCTGGCTCAGATAATACCATCTCTGGAACACGGCGTGTGTTCTGCTCTCTGGACCTGCAGGACGCATTCTTTCACATCCCTATCCGTCCGTCACATCAGAGATTCCTTAAGCTTTCGGCGGAGGATCCTCTTCGAGTTCGAGCCATGTCCTTCGGCCTGTCTCCAGCTCCCAGGGTCTTCACCAAATGCATTGCAGTGGTGACAGCTTTCCCTCTTGACGCCCGAGGGTCGGGTGTACCTACCTGGACCGATTGGCTGATAGCAGCCCCCTCCAGACAGGGTGGAGGCGGTCAGAAGATCTGGCCCTCAGGTTTTGCTCTCAAGTCGGCCTTGTCATCCAGAGGCCAAGTCCAGACTTCGAGCCGAAGCAGGTGATTCTGTTTATTGGGGCAGGCTGACTCTCTTCGAGGCAGAGCACGACTCCCGGCGGACAGGGCCAAGGTTCTTACCTCCTTTGCCCAATCATTTCTGGTTAGGCAGTTGCGCCCTACCCAGGACTTCCTCTGCCTCCTGGGTCTCCTTGTCGGCCTGTACCAGCGTGGTCCGTTGGAGCACGCTGGCACATCGCCCCTTCAGTGGGACTGGCCAGCCAGTGGTCTGGCGCTGCGATCCATTGGACCAGCTGGTGATGGTGACCCAGGAGATGTGGGCAGCTCTCCGGTGATGGACCGTTCCATCTCATCTGCAGGAGGGCATCCCGTTTGTCGGCCCCGAGCCGACGGTCTCTCTATTGACCGACGCCTCTCTGATGGGTTGGGTGCCCTCTGGGGGAGCACAGAGTGCACGGCCTCTGGTCCCCGCGGGAGTCCCGATGCCACATCAACCTGCTGGAGCTCCGAGCGGTCTGCCTAGCTCTCACCGCCTTTGCTCCGTTTCTTCGGGGTCAAGTGGTCCGGGTCCAGACGGACAATACCACGACCATGTACTATCTAAACCGCCAGGGCAGGACATGCTCCATGCTTCTATGCAAGGAAGCTCTCGCATTTGGTCACTTTGCGCAGCCTGAGGCGGATCTCTAGCCATTCATGTGGCAGGGCCTCCAACACCCTGGCCGATGCCCTGAGCGGATAGGGGCTGCATCTCACGAGTGGTCTCTCCTGCGGAGGAGTACAAGATCTGTTCTCCCACTGGGGCACACCTCAGGTGGACCTGTTTGCCTCAGGGAGAGCAGCGAAGCTGAGGCTGTTTCATGCCGCCCCCCTCAGCAGGGCTCGCTGCAGGGGATGCCTTCTCGAGGCTGTGGACCCGGGCCTCTTCTCGCCTTTCCCCATTTCCCTTGATTCACAAGGTGCTTCTCAAGGTGAGGAGGGACAAGGCGCAGGTGATTCTGGTAGCCCCAGACTGGCCCCGCCAGTTCTGGTACCCAAAGCTCCTCAGCCTCAGCTCCAGGCTCCCGAGGCAGCTTCCAGCTCGCCCAGACCTGATCTCAGTCAATCAGGGAAGGTGTTCCATCGGACCTTCAATCCCTGCACTGACGGCCTGGTTCCTGGCTGCTAGAGTTCCAGGCCTTAGGTCTTTCCGACGAGGTCCTCAATGTAGTTGAGGCATCCCGTAAGGAGTCGACCAGGAAATGCTGTGCCTTCAAATGGAAGAGATTTTCCATTTGGTGTCAGGGCAAGGGCTTGGACCCTTCCTCCTGTCCTTTGGCAAGCATCTTGGACTATTTATGGTCCCTTTCTAGTCAAGGGCTTAGGTCGACGACCCTAAGGGTGCACCTGGCAGCCATCTCTGCTTACCGGGCGCGGGCCGGGGAGCAGTCCGTGGCGCAGGAGAAGGTGGTCTGGCGCTTTTTCAAAGGCCTTGCACATTCCCTCCGGTGCAGAACCTCCACCTCCGTGGGATTTACTGCTGGTACTGGCCAAGCTCATGGGCAAGCCATTCGAACCAATGCACAGGTGTGAACTCTCTCACCTGTCGTGGAGACCGCCTTCTTGGTGGCTATCACGTCAGCCAGAAGGGTGGGAGAACTCCAGGCGCTCTGCATTGAGTCTCCTACCTGGTCTTCCACAGGGACAAGGTTGTCCTCGCCCCCACCGAAATTCCTTCTGAAGGTAGTGTCGAGTTTCACCTTAACCAGGTGTTGACTCTGCCGGTGTTCTACCCAATCACACCTCGGAGGCGAATACAGGCTCATACTTTGGACCCTAGAAGGACACTGCTTATTATAAGGAGGCGCGGCTGAAATCAGGGAGAGGTTCGCCAGCTGTTTGTCACCTACGCTGAAGCCGCACCTGGCAGACCTGCAGCCAAGCGGACGATAAGCAGGTGGGTCACCTCCTGCATAGATCTCTACTACAAGTTGGCGGACATGGAGCTTCCCAGAGGATAGAGCTCATTCTACCCGTCATACTGCTGCATCGGTGGCTGCTTCCAGGGACGTCCCTATCCAGGAAATCTGCAGGGCTGCTACCTGGAAGTCAGCACACACCTTTATTACCCATTACCACATCGACCTTGAGTCACGCTGGGATGCTGGTTTTGGGGCCTCGGTTCTCCAGTCTTTATTCCCTAAGTAGGGGGTGTGCGCCTTGCCTCCCTCCTCCCGGAGAACTGCTAGGAGTCTGACAGACAGTGTGGATGAACAACATATCTATGTCTCTAGAAATACAGGTTACTCACCTGTAACAGGAGTTCTAGGAATAGTATATGTTGTTCATCCACACGACCCACCCAACCTCCCCGCGCACAAGACAACCTGAGCTTCCAGCGGCCAGATCAAGGCCATGGGGCGGAGCTGAGTTTTACCACCCGGGTGGGTGGGAGGAGCCAGCTTGAAGACCTTCCGGCAAGATTTAAAGCGGCAAGGAACCTGCCAGACAGTGTGGATGAACAACATATACCATTCCTAGAACTCCTGTTACAGGTGAGTAACCTGTATTTATATGTGTTGGGCCCCCATTGTACACTTTAGATACTGCCGTAACTAGGGAATTGTGTGAGTCAGGGCATAGCAGCCTCGTTTCTAGTTTAATTAGAAGTTAGTGTTTAATTCTTTGTAGAGGTATAGAAATGGGAATACTGTGACAGTTTGTGTATTCATCATTCACTGTTATATGTGTCCTTTATATAATTAGAGCTTAGACAGGTTGTTTAGCAGTTTTTAGTATTATATTAGACATCATCTTGCATAGACTGGCGTTAATGATAGTGATATGTATTTAGCAGGCCATGGTATCTATTATGCTGTGGTTGTGGATGTTCGCAGTCTGTATGTGTTCTCTATAAAAAAAAAAAAAAAAATTGCTAAATTTAAGAGGGACATTTTTGAGAAGAAGTGTGGAGAAAAAAAAACAGAGGAAAGAGTAAGGATTGCAAACAGTTAAGGGGCCAGAAATAAGAAATGATTGGAGTGGTGCAGTGGAGTGGCTGTGGAGCAGCAGTCTTCCGGGAGATGTTCTGGAGGATGCGGTGTTGTCCCATCTGCAGGCACCTCTCTGGGCTGAGGGAGGAGGTTGCTCATCTCCAGGCTGAGTTGGCCAGGATTTGTGGGACCTCCTCTTCCATCCAGGGACCACCAGTGCCACTGCCGTTGCCTCAGAGGTTGCCAAGAAAAGAGGGCGGTTGGACCACAGTGGGCTCAGGGAGGGTGAGGATGGTGGAACAGAGGCGCATCCCTCCGTTGTACCTCTCCACAATTCCTATGCCATTCTGGCAAAGTGTGGTTCCTCTATGGAGGCACCCACAGTGGAGACCAAGGAGGATGCTGGGAACCTCCACAAAGGAGACCCACAGGAGGGTGGCAGTGGACCCTGCAGGGGAAGGATACAACTCCTGGTGGGGGACTCCATTGTTAGGAAGGTAGAACTGGGGGAGGAAGGGGAGAGGGAGGTAAGGTGCCTGCCTGGCGCCATGGCTTGGAGGGACAGGGAGCGAATCCTCAGGATTGCCGGAGCAGCTGCACAGGGGAGGGAGCTGGATGTCATTGTCCACCTAGGGACAAATGACCTGGCTAAGAAAGGGATTAGAGAAGTGCAGGAAGAGTTTGTGGAATTGGGGAGGGGCTTGAGTCAAGTAGCTGCCTTGCGGTAACCTTCTCGGAGGTGCTACCCATCTATGGCATAGGAGAGGCTAGGTGTTCCGCACCATGGGTTTCAATCAGTGGTTGAAAAACTGGTGGGGAGCTCAGGGATTTGGCTTCATTGGGGACTGGGGGTCCACCTGGAGTGATGCAAGCCTATACTGGCATGATGGGCTGCATCTGTCTGGGAGGGGAACCAGGATCGTAGGTGATAGGTTTAAATGCTTCATTGGCAAGCTTTTAAACTAGCCAAGGGGGGAGGCACTGGAAAGGAGCAGGAAAATCCTAGCCCCCACATAGTCACGGTAGTAAGTGCGGCAAACACCAACATAGAGGTGTCGATAGGGAGAAGGGCAGGGGTAAATGGAGAAAGTGACAAAGGCAAGAAGGACAGGGATGGGGCAAAAGGGAGTAAGGCCATCAGGAAATGGAGGGTAATGAGTACCAATGCCCGTAGTCTGGGCAACAAGCTCCCTGAGCTGGTGGCCTTAATGGAAGAGGAATGCCTGGATATCGTAGCAGTCACAGAAACATGGTACACAGAGAACCATGACTGGGATGTTAACATACCAGGGTACATAACCTACAGGAGAGACAGGCAGGGGAGAAGAGGGGGAGGAGTAGCTCTCTATGTAAAGGAAGGGATAAAAGCAACTGAACAAAAGAATAAACAGGGAGGAGAGGAGGAACTGTGGGTCACCTTGGAGACTGGAAAGGACACCACAATCCACAAGGGTTGTGTACAGACCCCATGTCAGGGAAAGGAATGGACAAGGATATGATGGAAGGCATTCTTAGAATGGCAGAGAAAGGGAGATACTGTTGATGGGAGACCTGAATATGCCAGATGTTAACTGGAGCACATTTGCTGCAGCCACATCCAAAAGCAGGGCCATTCTTGATGCCCTACAGGTGGCGGGCATTGGACAGCTAGTTTTGGAACCCACTCGTGAGGGCGCAATCTTAGACCTCATACTCTCAAACGGGGCCAGTGAGAGGATCTCAGATCTAGAAGTGGGTTGCCATTTGGGGACAAGTGACCATCAAGCAGTGTGGTTCACGTTAAACTCAGCTACAGAGTCAAGCCATACAAAAGTGAGGGTACTGGATTTTAGGAGGCTGACTTTGGCAAGATGGGAGAGTGCCTCAGAAAAGCACTAGCAAACAGGCTAGAAGGAGGTGTGGAGCAACAATGGGAATTATCAAAACTGCCATCACAGAGGCAACAAGCCCTTGTGTGAAGCAAATAAACAAATCAAAGCGAAAGAAAAGCCACTATGGTTCTCAAAAGAGGTGGCTGTGAAAGTCAGGAAGAAAAGATAGCATTCCGGAGTATAAGGAAACACAGAAGGGCCGGACAGAGAGCTGTACCAGTTAAGGCAGAAGGAAGCAGGGAGGAAGTCAGAATAGCAAAGGCCCAAACTGAGGAAAAGATAGCCAACTCCAGTTAAGAAGGGGATAAACCTTTATAGGTACATCAGCGAACAGAAAGACAAAGGAGGGGATAGTGAGGCTGAATAGAATGAACGTGGGTGGGCAGAGGGGACAGTGAAAAGGAGGAATACTGAATGAATATTTCTGCTCAGTATTCACAAAAGAGGAGGGGAAGTGCCTAATCCAATTAATAGAAGCACTCTTGATAGGGGTCAATCCGTTTCTGAAGAACTCCTAAAACTAAAGGTGGACAGAGCAATGGGTCCTGATGGAATTCACCCCAGAATTCTAAAAGAATTAAGGGAGGAACTAGTGAAACCACTGGCTACTCTTTTTAATAAATCATGGGAGGATGGTGTGGTACCCAAGGACTGGAGAAAGGCGGATGTGATTCCCCTTCACAAAAGTGGATCCAAGACAGAGGCAGGAAACTACAGACCTGTCAGTCTGACCTCTGTGGTAGGGAAAGTGATGGAGTCACTTCTGAAGGAAAGAATAGTCGAGTACCTAGAGGCCAGTGGAGCACAGGACCCAAGGCAGCATGGGTTCACAGCGGGAAGGTCATGTCAGACGAATCTAATAGATTTCTTTGACTGGGTGACCAAGTAGTAGACCAGGGAGGGGCTGTGGCATGGCCTACCTAGACTTTAGCAAGGCATTTGACACAGTCCCACAAAAGATTAATAGCCAAATTAACCAGCCTGGGAGTGGGACCCAGGGTGGTAGCCTGAGTAAAACATTGGCTAGACAACAGGACACAGAAGGTAATTGTAAATGGAGTCCACTCTGAAGAAGGGGTTACTAGTGGAGTACTGCAGGGTTCAGTATTGGGTCCAGTCCTTTTAATGTCTTCATCAGTGACATTGCAGAGGACTGGAAGGAAAAGTATGCTCTTTTGCAGATGACACAAAGATCTGCAACAGGGTTGATACACAAGGAGGCGTGGAAAGGATGAAAAGGGACTTGGCAAGATTGGAGGAATGGTCAGAGTATGGCAGCTAGGATTCAATGCAAAGAAGTGCAGAATAATGCACCTGGGAAACAAGAACCCAGGGAAGAATACACAATGGGTGAGGTAGTAACAACAACAAAAGGAAAGGGACCTGGGGGTAATCATATCAGATGACCTTAAGGTTAGCAAGCAATGTGAGGAAGGCAGTAGGGAGGGCTGAGGTATACTGGGATGTATAGGAGAGGCATCATCAGCAGAAAACAGGAAGTTGTTATCCCTCTGTACAGACAGTTGGTGAGACCCCATCAGGAGTACTGTGTCCATTTCTGGAGACCCCATCTCTGCAAGGACATAGACAGGATAGAGGCAGTCCAGAGGAGGGCGACTAAAATGGTGCAGGGTCTGCAAGAGAAGCCGTATGAGGAGAGACTAAAGGAGCTTAATATGTATACCCTTGAGGAAAGAAGGATATGTCACATGATAGAAACTTTTAAGTACCTCAGTGGAATCAAGCAAGGTCCAAGAGGTAGCATCTTTCAGAAAAAGACTTGCAAGAACAAGGGACAAAATTTAAAGATAGAAGGAGGCGATTCAGGGGCAATGTGAGGAAGTATTATTTCACAGAGAGGGTAGTGGATGCATGGAACAGCCTTCCTGAGGAGGTTGTGGGGTCTAAAACTGTGGGAGAATTCAAGAATGCATGGGACAGACATAAGGCAATTCTTGTGGGGGGTAGGAAGAAATAGGCTGTTGGTTAACTAGGATCTGCGGCCTATCCTGTAGGTAGGGAAATGGGCAGACTAGATGGGCCTAGCAGCCCTTATCTGCCGTCAAAGTCTATGTTTCTATGTTTCATCCCTGAAAACTGGGGACAGTGGGGAGTTGTGCATACATGCTGCTGCATAGCAATGGTGGACATTTGGGTACACAGATAGGGAGCTTCACATGATCAGATATCCAAGTGAAATATGGAGCTGGGACTCTGGATCTTAGCCGGGATTCTTCTAAGGTACACGAAGAATAATATTGTAGTCTGAGCCCTTTCTCTGCCTCTCCGTCCTTAAAAAAAGAAGAAAAAAAAAAAAAGTTGACTGTTAAATTCTGCTTTTTTATGCAGGTGAGTTTCGTAAGTTGTTGGCCTCCTTTGTAGCGGGAAGTGGAGCCAGAAATGGAGGTTTTATAAGGAAGATAACGCCGACAGCCGCAGAGCCATTAGTACCTACGCTTCCCCTTTCGCAGCAAAAATTACAGGTAAGTTAACCAGACAGTCTGTCCTCATGGAGTTGACATGTGTGCTCTGGGTGATCTGACATTCCTCACTAAATGGCAACTCTTAGTAGTCAAGCAGGAATGAAACCAGTGGTCTTGGAGGGACTGGTAGGGTACCCATGAATTACCACATCTGAACTTCAGGACATAAACCTGTTGTCCTGCTGTAGCACGCCAGCTCAAATATCTGTTCAATCTTGTCGCAGCCCTTGAGTACGTGGAAGACTAAGCTCGTGACCCACCCCCACCCCTTATTTTGTACTGGCTCAACATTGTAAGGGCTTTCAGCCTCTTCTCATAGTCTTTGTGCCCCCAAGCAAAGGTATACATGTGCAAAGCACATAAGGCACACCCCTTCACGACGACAGCAGTCAGACATTTATTGTGGGTAAATCCCAGCCTGACTGAAGCAAAGTCAGTACATCTGCAACATTCAGAAGCAACAGAATACAAGAAAAGTGCAACATGGCAACATCTGACTATTTGGACTGCCTAAAACTCCTGATTGTTTCGGTTCTCCTGCATTGTACCCTATTGACTGCTTCATTGTCTTTTTTTTATATTAAAGAGACCAAATCTGTAAAAATATCTCTTAATTTATCATGAATGCATTTTGTTCTAGGGTAGGTTTTAAATATGTGGGATGAGGGGATCACGCCATCCCCCGTCCCACCCCTGGTGTGGCCTGTATTTAGCTTGTTTGATCCAGAAGTGACATCCTTTGCTCTCTGCAGTTATGTAGGAGAAGTTTATGCAGCAAGTCCCTCCTTTAGCTTTCTAAGGACCTGGTAGGGTAGTGAAGCCACTTGCCTTACAATCGCCTTATCAGACACACCAGCACACCAGTGCTTGAGCGTCTTCTGGCAGTTCTAAACAGCCCAGTGGATTTGTCATTAAAATTGCCCTGCAGAGAGTTTTGGTTTAGTTTAATTACAGAGTAGTGGAGAGGTGTGAGATGCATGTTCTGGTTACACTAGTTGTCAACAAGTGGAAGATAAGGACTGTTAGGTGGCCATGTGAGAGACTGCTTTTATGATTCTAGCCTTCTGGGGGTTTTAATAACCTGTACTGATTGGTGGAACGTGGTTCTGTGATATGTTGATGAGATAAATAAAGGGGAACTCTGAGAGCTTCTGTGGCTCTGTGTGAGTTCTGTGGATGTAATGGTGTGTGTGTGTGTATGTATGTGGCAGATTAACAGTTTGCTAAGATGACCCAGTCCTCAGTCAGAGGAAAATTGCTGCTTTTTTGATCTTTCTTTGTTTTAGATACAGTTTGCACTTAAGAGATCAGAAGTCTAAAACTGCAAAATGTTTTTCGCGCCTCTGCCTACCATGTGAATCACTGTTTGGTTAGAAATGGCAAGTGTGGGACTGCCTGATGGTCATTGGCCAGCAGCAGCGCGCATAGTACAGTTGGGCTGTGACGCAGTTTTCAAAAAGTGGTCTTGGAGGTGGAGTCAGCTGTCAGAGGTATAGGGCAGTGCTGGCAGCACATCCCAGTCCAGTGCAGCTGGGCCGTGACTCGGTTCAGAAGTGGTCTTGGAGGTAGAGTCAGCTGTCTGAGGGATAGAGCAATGCTGGCACTGGCGGCACATCCCAGCCCAGTGACTAGTGAGGGTTGTCACCGGCTTCCACTACCACAGCAGCCACTGCAGTGGACAAGGGAACCAGCTGCTCAGTAGAATTTGCGCTGTGTGTGCACTAGGCCACTAGAGTGTTGCCCATACTGGGTGTGACAGTGAAAGGGCACAAGTGAAAAACGGGGGGGGGGCTATCTGCCTGCCTGCATGATGGTCCTGGGCACCCTAAAGTCCTTCCCTGATGTCACTATAGCCACTTGAAATGTCCTCTTCAGGAGAGGGAGCCTCCCTGACAAACCTGCCATGGTGACTGAGCCATAGTAGGGGACCCTGGAATGGTTGTTTTCTGGCGATAGAGCTGGGATGTTGGCCAAGGATCTAGATGGATGAGCAGCAGCTAGCTATGAAGGAAAGAATGTTGCTGGAAAAAAAGAAATGAGAAGTTTTGGCGGCATGCAGCACAGTGGTTAGTTTCGCTTGCGATGCCAATGACTTCGAACCCAGGAGTTTGGGGGCTGGATCAAGCGTCCGCTGTCCTACTCTGGGGGTGTCGGGCACCTAATGAAACCCCGGGCAGAGGCTAGGGGTACTGCCATAGTGTTAGGGGGCTGGGGCAGACGCTGGACATCATTGAACATCCCCACCCCCAGGGAAGCAAGCATCCATAAAAAGCCAGTCCCCTGGCATGACAGCCTGCTCCACCGCACCACCCACTGCCTCCGATGTCCGCATGGAGGTGGGGGGTAGGCCAGAGCTTGACAATAGTGTCCATTGGGATGGATGCCCCCTGCCAGTCCCTGCCCGGGAGGGGACAAGCCTGGGCATGGGGGGTGATCGAGAATAAAGGGACAGGGTTCTGGACCAACCAAAAAAAAAAAGAAGCGAGAAGTTTATGTTGGGGCTGAAAGCCTTAGGATGTGACAGTGACTGACAGTGCTACATCAAACCACTGGTGCAAGACCTCTGTTGGCTAGATTGCCAAGTTTAGTTCCGTTTTATATCATGTGTCTTTCATATAAAGTATCACAAGATGCTATACAATGAGGTTATTATAGGAAATTAAAATAATACTAAATTGTAACTGAAAGTTGAAGGTTAGTATAGGTGTGCAGGTCCTCTCATAATCTGGATTGAATGACATCTTTATTTGTAAAAGTGCCTTTCTAAAACCAAGGCGCTGTACATAAACCAAACAAAAATAATTTAAAACACACACATTACAGTCAAAATATTAAAATCCATAAAACTACAATAACCATAAGTATCAACTTCAGTAAAATCTGAGTATGCCAGGCTAAGTACTCAATTCAGAGGCCGTGAGAAGAGGGGGCTGCTCAGTAGAACAAAGGATAAAAAAAGAATGGGGGAAAGAAGGATCGGCACTGGGACTATTTGTCATTCTGTTACTGAGGCAGAAGTTGTTGCTTTCCCTAGTATGGCTAATGACACAGAAGAGGGTTATGTACTTGCCAGCAACGGTGACAGACGCAGTGACATCCACGGTGTCGGTCCTATGCCCAGCTCTGGAAGCCCATTCAGACAAGGTAATGGGCTTACCTGTAGGTGCCAGCAGTTCAGACCTATCCATGTTGTAAGCCTGCCTTATAAATTAAGGCAGCAGCCATTTCATGGCGCCCTTACAACAGAAAAGGATGCGGCGCTTGAGGAAGCGGTGTGGTATTACTACTCAGCCTTGACATTACTTCTCGCTCAAGGCAGCATGACTGATGCTTTACAAACAATACAGGGCAGACTGCTGACATTTATATAAGCCCAATACTTACTGTTTATGCACCCATCTGAAAGGTGGCCCCCATTGATGTTAAACCCCTCCCCTCTAACATCCCAGCTTCTAACGGCAGGGATCCATCAATGATGCCTTACAAAAGTACATCAGTCTGCAGGAGTGTGGTGGCCTGGAGATAGAACTTTATGCAGATTACAGAATGTAGATGTCTGTGACAGCGTTGTCCACTGGATCATCTCTAACCTTGGTCCGATTTGTGGTGCAGGGATGGGGGATGACTCTAGGGTTGATGGCAAAGCAGATGCTGAACTGTGTACTGAGGGCATTGCTATCCACGGTGACAAGGATGAACCCTCCTCTAAGGTTGTTGCTGACCCTGTGCTGGTGCTGGACACAACACCAGCTCAGAGTCTGATGGCAACCCTGAGGTGGAGTTCTCTCTAGGGCTATTGGTCAACACCATCACCGGTGAAGACCAGGGCCGCCTTGCGGGGATGGTGTGGCTCTGCTCTCTTCACCTGGGGGTTTCCCTCATGGGCACTGATTGGATCACTTCTCTAATGAAGGAGGAACCCTTCCCTCGGGCGAGGTCCCTTGCGCAGTTCTGCACCCCTGGTTGAAGCCCTTAAGAGTCTTGCCCTCCTCTGGGGTCTCACCACTTCATGGAAAGGTTGCCCATGTTAGTAAGCCCTCAGGGGCCATTAATGTGGCAGGAACACAGGGAGTTTGTTGGTGCCTTAGTTTTCATAGGGACTCAGACGGGCTAGTTTAGAACTTTCTCCCCAGCACCAGCAGCCCCTAGGGTCTGTGCCTTATCCCAGTCGATGTCCTTGGAGGGCAATGAATCATCCTTCCACCTGCCTTTGGCTGCTTGGTATGCTCTGAAGCAGCAATTCCTGGTGCAAATGCTCCAGGCACTTGACATAACCATTTACACAAGTCACGATCTGGCAGCCCTGCCTTTGGGACATCTTGGACCCTATGTCAGCAAAGTTGTCATACCTCCATGGACTAAGGCCTTTCTACACCCCAGGCACATATGACAACATTCATTCATCACTTATGGTTGCAACTGAGAGTGCATGCCTCGGAGCAAGTCAGTCAGGCAAGCCATTGAACTTTCTGCTTGGGGCCTGGAGGTAGCTTGGCACCAGGCAGGGGAGGCATACAATGCCAGTGAGATGGCCTCTAGGTTTGCAGATACTGCACTCTGCACCAGGCGGATGGCGTGGCTTTACCTCTGGTACCTTTGACCCACCTTAGGGTGTTTAATTCACATTTCCAGAGAACTCGTCCCCCACCCCACCCCCGGGGTCAGGCTGGAACTGAAATCCTCCTGCTCCTGTACCACAGGAGCCACTGCCTGGCCCTAACCAGCCTCAGATCCTGCCAGATGTGTAAGGAGGCCCTGTCTTCCGGTATTTTTCTCCATGCGGAGAGGTTAGGGTATTTGTTACCCTCAGGAGGAGTCTGACCCTTCTCACAAGAAGCGAGGGCTTGGTAGTCGGACCCTTAAGTGGGAATCGGTGGTGAAGATTGATTCTTGGAAGATCTGAAAATGATGTACTTACTGAAATTGTTGATCTTCCAGAATATCTTCCGCATTGATTACCACGCCCACCCACCATCCTATGCTCTAGCAGAGTCAGGGCCTCTAGGTGGCTCACCCTTCAGTGCTGGCTGGCACTACAAGTGCCAGGGTATCTCCTGAGTTGCACTCCCTTGGTGTGGCCTTCAAAAATTATAAAAAGGGTGTTGGGTGCTCATTGTTGGGTCCTCCTCCCACCCATCACCACCACCACCACCACCAAAAAAACAAACAAACTTCAAACTGGGGTGCGGGTCCTTCTGGGTTTCTTATGCCCCCCAAAAAAGCCTTCTTCCTTCATTTCTTTTTCGTCTCCTCTTCCCAAGGTATATCACCTTCTTGGGGTATATGTCTATTCTAGGGACGTGGATATGTTCCATCCACACTTATTGGCAGGTTCCTTGCCGCTTTAATGTTGCCAGAAGGTCTTCAAGCTGGCTCCTCCCACCCACCCGGGTGGTAAAACCCTCAGCTCCGCCCCATGACGCCAGATCTTCCTTACCACTTGGAAACTCAGGATCCCTCCTTAGCACTCTGCATTTTAGGCCTGGATCCAAACTCTTCGGTTAACCCGAAACTAATTTTAAAGTTTATAAGACTTCGCTCTTCATCTTCCCTCGTGGCTGCGATGGACAAATTGACTCCTGGCTTTCGTCTGTGCCCTTGTGGGCAGAAGATGTCCCGGACCAGTCCGCACTCCACGTGCGTCTACTGCCTGGAGCTTGGTGATGATTCGCAGGCTTGCTAACGGGTGTGCAGCTCCTTCTCAACCGTCTTGGAGGACGCTGCTCAACTTCTTCTTGGGTGCCCTGAAAAACGGTATCCGCCAGTCAAGTTGAAGGAGGCCCATTGGGCGGTGTCCTCGGCGGCGGGCTTCATGGAACAGTTGGAGCAGATGATCGCCCTCGAGGAGGAAGCGGCCCAGGCCGCTTCTTCTTCCTCCTCGGTTGCAGCATTTATCCCACTCTCTTTGGGCTCCTCCTACACAGCTTCGTTTAAGGAGCTTTGCCAGTCCCTCTCCACCAAGGGAGAAGGGCCATCGGGACATTCCAGTCAGTCCAGGAAGAAGGACTCAAAAGGTAAGTCCCACCGTCGACGTTCGTGGGAGCGGGAGAGATCCCCTTCAGCGGACCGTCGACTTTCGACTTTGGTCAAGGTTGCGGATAAGGCCGCTGGCTTTATGGTGTGCCCGTCAGGTCAGCAGGCCGAGAGAACCATCGACGCGGTCGAGATTTTTCTCGACCCGTCGGACGGTTTGTCAACTGGTGATGCCGACAACCCTACTTCACTTGTTCCCCCAGGGATTACCGAGGACTTGTCTGTACCTCCTGTGCCGGAGTCCCCTGTTAAGGTCCCTGAACCGAAAAAAGGGTGGGTTTCCCCCGTTTCTTCTCTGACCCACCCTCAGAAACCCCAAAGGTCTCGGTCCTCTTCCAGGTCCAGCTGGTCCCGCCAACGTCGGCGGTCTCGGTCTCGGCACCATGGAAAGCAGCATCGCCACTCATCCTCGTCGTTCTCTTCAGAGGATAGGCTCCGGTGCAAGTTGCATCGGCACTGCGGGGATTTAATGTGGTAGCAGCTCTTATTGTCCGGAAATAAGCAGACTCCGTCCCCTTCTCCGGCTATTAAGTGGCTGTCACCGGAGCGGCCGAAACAACCCCTCTTAGTGGTCGAGGAGCTGACTCTGGCACCGGTTGTTCAGCCGAAGTCGGCTGCTCCACCCATTGCAGTGGAACCCCCGCCTCCACAACCAAAAACCGGGGCCCTGACCAAGGATTCTCGGTCGGGTCAGGGCTTGCCCCACAGGTTGTCGGTCACCCTCACTCCCGATCGACCTCGGCAGGTGGAGGGTGGCTCAGGCGACCGGCAGCTGTTTGCAGACTCCTTGGAGTCTGATAACGATTACTCCCTGTTCTCCAGGCTGCTTGACCTGGAGTCTGCAGGGGGTCAGTCGATGGACAAGAGCCCATCCTCGTTTTTAGGTTTGCTTCGGCTCATCTCGGAGTCCACTGGGATGCAGCTTGAACCCGTTTTGAAATGGGCCAAGTATCCCCTCACGGAGATACTGGACCGAGGGGATTCCCCTATGGAGGCCTTTCCTGTGGCCGAAGCCATTGTTGGCCCGGCCCTGGAGTTGTGGCAGCGGCCAGCATCTTGTCCCGCGCCTTAGGCCAGGATGGCCCGAAAGTACGCAGTCCCTACCGGCTCACTCTCCAGTTTCTCAGAGCACCTCTCTGCGGAGGGGCTAGTGACCGACAGTGTTTTCCGGTGCTCCGGGAACGCTCAAGATGTGGACAAACTGCCCGATAAGGAATCCAAGAAGCTGGATTACGCAGGGTGGAAGGTTTATGCTGCTTCCTCCCTAGGCCTTTGTCAGGCTAGCACGGCACTTCTGATGGCACATTTCTCACACTCCCTCATGGGCTCCCTGGATGAGGTGATTCCTCATCTCCCGGCTGACCTTCAGACGACGGTCAAGCAGGTGCGGGATCAGGGAAGGGCGGTGGCAAAACAACAGCTCCAAACTTCGTTGAACATCTGTGATTCTTGTGCCAGATCAGTAGCGGCCGCAGTGGCCGTGCGCCGTAGAGCTTGGCTGCGGATCTTCACCTTCACGGCAGACACCAAGCTGGCAGACGTTCCTGTCCTGGGCACCGACTTGTTCCGGTGGTGGGTAGAAGGCCATCTCCAGAGGATCGAGAAGTCCAGTGCCACCTTGGACTCTGTCACGTCTGCCCAGAAGGACAAAGGCCGCCAGCAACAGCGTAAGCCCTTTCGCCCTTCTGCCTGTGCGGCACGTCCGGCCCAGCAGCACCAGAGCCAGCAGGCACACACTTGGTGCCCTAAGGCCAAGTCCGCTGCTTCCTCCAGTAAGAAGCCTGGAGGCAAGGGTCCAGATGGTCCCTCAGCGGGCCCTTCCTCCAAGCCTGCCCTCTGACGGGTTGAGGTGTGTCGCTCCCAACCTCATCACTTCTCCCTGGGTTCCCCGGCTCCACCATTTCCTTTCCGTCTGGTCCGCTATCACCACGGACCGCTGGGTGCTAGAAGTGGTGGGCAGGGGTCTGCCTCTGGAATTCGGAGCAGTTCCCTCCCTATCGAGCCTTCGCCCCACGGGGGGGCAATGAGGTCCGCAGCCTCTCTGTTGTCTCGTTGAGCTGACATTGCCTTGCTTCTCCAGAAGGAGGTGATCAGTGAGGTGGCGGATCCTCCTCCAGACCCAGGGTTTGTGTACAGGTACTTCCTGGTCCCAAAATGGACATGGGGCTGGCGCCCCATTCTCGACCTACACGACCTGAACAAGTTCCTAAAGCAGCGCACCTTCAGGATGGTCACTCTGGCTCAGATCATTCCATCCTTGGAACTAGGCATGTGGTTTTGTTCTCTGGACCTACATTAGGCGTTCTTTCACGTCCCAATCTGTCCGTCTCATCAGCGATTCCATTGCTTTCGAGCAGAGGGGTCTCTTTACGAGTTCCAGGCCATGCCCTTCGGCCTCTCTCCAGCTCCCAGGGTCTTCACCAAATGCATGGCAGTGGTGACAGCATTCCTGCGGTGCCGAGGGGTCCAGGTGTACCCTTACCTGGATGACTGGCTGATTGCAGTCCCCTCCATATTGGAGGTGGAGCGGTCCAGGGATTTGGCCCTCCATGTCTGCTCTCAGATTGGCCTCCTCATCAATGAGGTCAAGTCAGAACTTGTGCCATCGCAGGTGATTCAGTTCATTGGGGCAGAGCTCGATTCTCTTCAAGCCAGAGCCTGGCTCCCGGCGGATAGGGCCGAAGTCCTTTCCTCCTTTGCCCAATCATTTCTGGTTGGGCAATTGCTCCCTGTCCGGGACTTTCTGGGCCTCATGGTGGCCTGCATCAGCATGGTCCATTGGGCGCGCTGGTATATGCGTCCCCTACCATGGGGGCTGTCCCGCCAATGGTCACAGTGCTCCGGTCCTCTGGACCAGCCAGTGGCGGTGACCCAGGAGATGCTGGACGGCCTACAGTGGTGGCACGTTCCAGCTCATCTGCAGGAGGGTATCCCGTTTGTCCGCCCTGAGCTGATGGTCACTCTGACGACGGACGCCTCCCTGATGGGTTGGGGTGCCCATCTGGGGGAGCTCAGAGCCCATGGCCTCTGGTCCCCTCAGGAGTCTTGATGCCACATCAACCTGCTGGAGCTTCGAGCGGTCCGACTAGCCCTCACCGCCTTCACTCCGTTTGTACGAGGTCAAGTGGTCCAGGTCCAGACGGACAACACCACGACCGTGTACTACCTCAGCAGACAGGGCGGGATCACCAACTAGTCAAGATCAAGTCTCAACCGTGCAAAGTGATTCTGATCGCTCCAGACTGGGCCAGACAGTCCTGGTATCCACTGTTGCTGTCCTTAGCAGTCCACCTTCCCCTGTCTGTTCCCAGGAATTACAACCTGTTGACATCCTCTCAGGGAAGGATTTGGTATCCGAATCTCTAATCTCTCAATCTCAAGGCCTGGCTCTTGAAGAGTTAGATTTTGCTGATCTGCACCTCTCTCAAGGTGTTCTGGATATTCTTAGGGCTTCTCGAAAGCCTTCCACCAGAAAGACTTACAACTCCAAATGGAAAAGGTTCACTATTTGGTGCTCTGGTAAGCATATTTGTCCAGAATCTGCTGGGTTGCCTACAGTCCTGGACTATATGGTTCATCTCAATGGCTTGGGACTCAGACCAGCTATACTCATAGTACATTTGGCAGCTGTTTCTGCTTTTTTGTCAGTAGGCAAGCCCTCTTCTCTATCAGCCCATCCTGTACTTTGTAAATTCTTCAAGGGATTGTTGCACACCAATCCTCCCTTCAGGGACCCTGCTCCTGCTTGGGACCTTAATGTTTGCATTGCTTAGCTTATGCAACCCCCTTTGAGCCTTTGTCCTCTGCAGAGCTTAAGTACTTGACTTGGAAAACTGTGTTTTTGGTAGCCATTACCTCTGCCAGGCGCATGAGTGAATTGCAAGCCCTGTCAGTGGAGCCTAATTTCATCTCTTTCCATAGAGATAAAGTGGTCCTCAGAACTAACAGGAAGTTTTTGCCTAAGGTGGTTTCAGATTTCCACCTTAATCAGTCTGTCTCTCTCCCTGTTTTCTTCACCGACCATTCCTCCTCTGGGGAGAGAAGGTTGCACAGCCTGGACGTAAAAAGAGCCCTTAGCTACTACATAGAGTGTACCAAGGGTCACAGGTTTGAGTCTCCCCAGGTGTTCCTCACTTATGGGGAGGTCGGTAATGGCAAACCTGCCACTAAAAGATCTATTACCAGGTGGATTGTCTCTTGTATACAATTCTTCTGTGAGAAATTGGGTAGAACCCCACCCTCAGGCCTGAGGGCTCACTCTGCTAGAGGTACAGCTGCTTCCCTGGCTGCTGTCAGGGATATTCCTATCTTAGAAATCTGTCAAGCAACCACCTGGAAAACAGTCCATACGCTCACCAAGCATTACTTTCTGGATATCCAGGCTAGGGGTGATGCTCGGTTTGGCACAGCAGTACTTCAGAGCCTGTTCCCAAAGTAGGTTCTCTCCCTCCTCCTTGGAGGTACTGCTTGGTAGTCTGCATATGTCAGAATACAGCAAGACTTCATGTTGTTTGAAGAAAAAATTACTCACCTTAGTAATGTTGTTTCTTCTGGTGAGTCTTGCAGTATTCTGACCTCCCCCTCCGGCCACCTCTCTCAGAACCTGGTTTTACGGGATGTGGGTAGGCAGAACAGTGTTGGCACCTAGAGGTGCCCCTTTTTTCCCTCACCCTCCTTTATTTTGGGCGTGTGTTGTGTTTTGTTTTTTTTTGGTTTCCTGACTTGAGTCTTTGCTTTGAAACCAAAAAACCCTATTTGTTTTATCAAATTTAGTTGCCAGTTGGCTAGTGTGAGTTTAGTTTCCACACAGAACTCCCAGTGAGTATAGCTCGTAAAGATCTGCCGGTTGAAGTTTAAACAGCAGCAGACAGAGGCTTCAACCGAGCTCGAGCTCAGCGTTCCATGCCCTGCATGGAAAGTTAACTCTCTGTTCTCCGGGGCAGTTCAAAGGTTGGTGATCACTGCATATGTCAGAATACAGCAAGACTCCACTAGAAGAAACAACATTACTAAGATGAGTAATTTTTTCTTGCCTCCCCATCCAATGCAAAATTGCCTAATTTTTCCTTGCTAGATCCAGGATCTGGTGCTTTCTGGCAAGACGTGTTGTCCCTCTCCTGGTCGGGGAGGTTTCTTTATGCGTTCCCTCCCTTTCCCCTTCTGCAGCGAGTACTCATGAAGTTGCAGTCGGAGGGGGTCAGAAATGATCTTGGTGGCTTCGTTCTGGCCTCGTCAGATTTGGTTTCCACTATTATAGCAGCTGGCAGTAGACCCTCCGGTGTCACTATCCCTCTGGTCAGATTTGCTCTCTCAGGAGCAGGGCTTCCTGGTTCATCCGGATCTCAGATCTCTACATCTATATGCGTGGCTCCTGCAGACCTAGCCATCTGCAGATTTTGGGTCTCACCGAGGGTAGGAGATGTCCAAGTGGCAGCCAGGAAATCCTCCACTAGGACGCTCTACGCTGTGAAGTGGAAATGGTTCTGCGTTTCAGCCACCGCTAGAAGCTTGGATCCATTCGCTTGCCCAGTGAACTCTGTACTGGAGTACCTCCTCTCTCTTTCAGATGAAGGACTCAGTACACTTGTCTGCCTTTTCTGCATACCATCTGCCCATTGAGGGAAAGTGCATTGCCCAGTTGAACCTTTCCCACACTTTTCTGTGGGGCATGCTTCATTAGAAGCCTCCCACCAGGGACACTGTCCCTCCTTGGGATCTTTTGTTTGTTTCAGAGAACCTCACTCTGCCTCCCTTTGAGCCTGCCATGAGCTGCAAGCTACGCTCTCTGTCATGGAAAGTGTTATTTTTAGTTGCCATTACTTCTGCTCAGAGAATTTCCAAGCTTCAGGCCCTGATGTGTAAGGAGCCTCATTTAGTTTTTCACAAGGACAGGGTGTCCTTGAGAACTAATCCTAAGATCTTATCTGTGTCAGTCTTCACCATTCATCACATTTGGGTTCTGGCTGGAAGTCACAACCCTGTGGGAGATTTTTTTTTTGGATGGTAGAATTAGTGTACCAGCTGACACCGCCCTAGAGGACATTTCGTTAGGTGGCACTGGTGGGTTGGCCATTGGGTGTAAATGGACCCCGCCTCCTCCTGCCACTTCTTAGTCTCCTCACGAGAGGTTACACCTTGTGTGAAGCTGCTATCAAAGCCTCACGTGTTTTCAACTACTGAGTCTTCAAAGCCAGAAAAGTTACCTACGGTTCCGTTTAAGCCCTACTCGATGCGCTGTGGTAAGACTATTCCATTTTTTAATTTTCAGCGATGTTGAGTCTTTGTTTGAATTGTTTTTCCGTCGATCGTGTCTCAGTCGGAGAGCAAGAAATTGCTGAAAGTGGGGCGGCCCCCTGTTCGTCGGTGCCCGTGCGGCCGCAAGTACTCCGTTACCAACCAGCGTGATCGTTGTCTTGCGTGTCTTGGCCCGCTTCACAATATGAATTTGTGCAATGCCTGCTTCTCCATGGGCCATCATGTCATCGAGCAACACACGTGGAAAGTTGGACAAGCTCCGCCGACTTTTAAGGGACAGGAGCGCACTCGTCAGGCCAAGCCGCGGTGTCTCGACCTTTCCAGCAGATCCTCCCAGTTGTATGCGGACCTGAGGAGGAGGCTTCTGCTTCTAGTAGCCTTGTTGTCACAGAAATCCTTCCCAGTACAGGAGGCCCAGTCCATTCCCGGGGGTGGGCGGGGCACGCTCTGGCATTACCCTGAGCTGAAGGCTGCCCCGTATCGTTTCCTCGGGCTGGGAAGCTGGATCGGCATCATCCTCGATGCCGTTCATCTGTGCCGTCTTGGGCCACAGCGCCATTCGTGGCGCCGTGGGCCCTAATGGTGCCATGGTCGGTGCCAGTCCCCTGGTCAACTCTGTGGTGCAGATGGTGCTGACTGCACAGAGGGAGGTTCTACAGTGCTGTCTTTGACTGTTTGTCGCTGCGGCGCCGTTCGCAGCGCCAAGGCTGGGGAAGGCACCTTGTCCTGGCTCGGCACCACAGGCAGCACCAAAGCTACACACTGCGCCGTCCCCAGCCTCAGCGCTAGGGGACCTCTCTCCTGGGAGCAATTTAGGGGTGCAGCTGCTCACTTCCCTACATACGTCAGGGCCATGGACAAGCGGGTGTTCCACCCTCCCCCTGAGCAGCCAACTTCTGGATCTCTGAGGTCTTCCGCTTCCTCATCCTCCTCTTCGGGAGGAGAGGAGCCCTCCATCCACATCTCCCCTGCTGCTGATCTCGCAGGGTATCAGCGTTTCCTCATGAGGTTGATGGAAGACCTGCATGTTACCCCACCCACTCAACACAGTCCAGAGCACTTGACACGTGCCTTCCTGGGCGATTTCAGTGCAGACACCCTTGTGGTGCCCGACTGGCCTGCTCCTTTTCAGGAGGCATCATTGCGGTTCTGGCCAAGACCCTTTTCTGGAGTCCCAGCCCCTAGTGGTCTGAGCCAACGGTATTGTGCCCCCTCCGGAGTCTCCAGGTCATATGCCTCATCCTCAGTCAGGACTGACGCAGCTGGACACTCCCGATGGGCTTCGCGCCCTCCACCGTGACTGGCTCCCAGGCCAAGATTCCATGGATTTTGACTTCTGGGGGAGGAGGACCTTCTACTTGACACGGTTGCTTCTTTCTGTTTCTGCTCATCAGGCCCATTATGCTACCTATTATAGGTTTCTGTGGTTCAGGCTAAGTCAACTTCCTAGCCTCTGTGCCTGATTCGGAGGTAACCAGACAAGCCTATTGCACTCTCTGCACGTGGCCTGGAGCTAGCAAGGCACCAAGCGAGGGCATCTTATGACGCCAGTGAAGTAGCTTCCAGGGTCGTAGGGACAGCGATCTGCATTAAGTGGACGGCATTGCTGCGTCTTTCCCGGTTGTCACTCTTGGCCCGGCATAGGGTGATTTCCTCCATGTACCGGAAAACCCACCTTTTGTCCCGTAGAGTGAGGAGGCGCCTGTCGGCAACCTCCTGCTCCGGGGGTCTCCGCCTCTCTCCCAGTCTCGGCCTCGCCAGACCCATAAAAGTTCTCCCTGTCAGTGTTTCCCCACTGGGAGCTCATGGACTTAGTCCTTTAGGGTCTAGGGCCCCCCAAATCTGATGAATGGTGAAGATTGACACATAAGATATGAAAATTACATACCTAACATAATTCCTGATCTTTCTGTGTATTTTCACCATTCGTCACAAATCCAACCCACCGTCCCCCTGGGGCCTCAGTCTCTGGGTCCCCCCCTCCCTCTGTGTGCCCCCTCCCCCCCTTCCTTTCCAATGGTCAGGAGCAGGGTGACCTTTGGCTCACAGGGGAATTTTTTACCTTCTGAAGAGGGGAGAGGGCACTTCTTTCCTCAGTGCCTCAGCTCTTCCCCTTTGGGGTGGGGGTTGGTGGTTGCCCTCTCTTCTTTTCTCTCTCCGTCTTCCTCTATCCTTCTCCATTCTTGTCCATAGGACTCATCCCTTGATTTAATTTAGGAGCCTCATTGTTCTCTTTTTCCAGATGTGTGGTTTCGGGGGAGGACAACCCTGTTCCTGTCCCTTTCTTCCAGAATAGCCGCTTCTGCTCATGCTGGAGTTCTTTCCAGTGAGTCTGTGCCTTGAATTCTGGCTACTCCTTCGCAGTTCCTATACAATCTTGAGATAGTCAGCAGTCCAGGGTATGTCCTCCCCCCTCCCCATTTCTTGTTTTCCTTCCCTCCTTCCCTCTCCTTTTCTGCTTCCAGAGATTGGGGCCCCTTCCCAATCCCCTTAGTTTTTCTCAGTTTCCTTCTGCCCTCTCCGTCGTTTGTTTCTCCTTTTAGTTCGTATATCTTTTCCTTTGTCTGTCCCTTAGGCTTCCTTGTCCCTCCCTCCCTACCCTTTCTTACTCTATGGTGACTCAGAACTGGCAGGAATGCGGGGTCGACGACACCTAACGGCCAACCCGTGAGCGCCACACAGTGCATAGGCCTCAAGGGCGGCACAGTCGGTGTGTTGACTCAGCCCATCCCCCCCCAAAAAAAAAAAGCTCTCGTGGGGTCGTGACCTCTGGCCAGAACCCAAATGTGATGAATGGCGAAGATACACAGGAAGATCAGGAATTAAGGTAGGTACCTAATTTTCATTTCAAACAACATGAAGTCTTGCTGTATTAAGACTTATGCATTTAGCCCCAGCACTTGAACTGCTCCAGAGAGGAAAGAGTTGACTGTATGCAGGAAGCATAGAATGTTGAGCTCAAGCTCGGTTTCAAACCTCTGTCTGAAGCACTTCAAAGTGTAACCGTCAGATTCTTTACTCCTCCTAACTGAACAGTTGCTCCGGAGATTGCTCCTTTGCTACAGTTGGTTCAGTTTAGAATCCGTCAGTTTAATCACTGATTTTGTTGTTTATTCGGCTTCAGATCCCTGTCTGCCGTACAGTAAGTGTTGTAGGTAGTGGACCATAGGGTAGAATTATTGCATTTTTGTGTGGAAATTGTAAAAACCTGTTGATCGCTGTGGTTAGGAACCAATTGTGTTAGGGTTTTTTCTGTTTTTCTTTCTGTATTGTGAGGTACCCGTTCCTATCAGTTTCAAAAAACAGCGATTTTACACATTTTTTTTCCACGACCCGTAACACAGTTGGTAACCGATAGTGGGGTCTTACCTGGCTAAATAGCTGTAAAGGGTAAGTTGTAGACTGGCCATGTCTGAGAAACCCAAGAAAAATCTGGACTCACTGGGTTTCAACACTGTGGTGATTGTGGGGATGACTTTGCTAAAGCAGACCCTCACACCATTTGTGTTTATTGTCTGGGGTTTGACCACCTCGATTCAGACTGCGAAATTTGCAAACAATTCCTGAAGGCCACCCTGGAAAAGAGGTTGGGTAGGCTCAGGGAAAAGAGGGCAGAGAAGTCCGGTAATCCGCATGGCCAGCCCGGTTCGGTTCCGGATGAACCTGAGGGAGTGCCCACTGACCTGGGCGATACTCCCTCGGGCAAGAGGAGATCCGACCCTGAGGGGTTGGTTCCATCGAAGCGCAAGAGGAAATCAGCCGGTTTGGATACAGAACCGCATCATCCAACCACCAAAGAAATAGCCAGGGCGATAAGTATTGTGGAATTGCTCCGTCCGATCCGGTACCTCTCGGTAGGAGCTCGGTTCGGTCGGTTCCCCTGGTTCTGGATTATGTGCCGGATGAATTTTATGAACCGAAGGGGGAGGAAGAAGACGATGAAGAGGATAATGGTGAAGAAGGTCTGGATCAGCCCACTGAACCAGACATCTCCCCAGACAGGCCTTCTAATGTTTCCCCTCCCAGGCTTTCTGAGTCCCCATCCCACTACTTGTTCTACAAGAAAGTGGCTGAGACCCTCCAGCTTCTCTTGGTTGAAGCTGCTGAGGAACAAGAGGAGTCTGATTTTGTGGAAATGAAGGACATCCCAGAGTCTAAGAGATAGTCTGTTCCCCTCCATAAATCCTTTGGGGAAACAGACACAGAAAGTTCTTCAAACCCCAAATTCTGTACCTCCTGTAGATAGAAGACTGGACAGGAGGTATATGCTTTCAGGCTCAAGTACGGAGTTCTTGATCCACCAATGCAGTCATGTTGGGGTAGTGCAGGCTGCAGCCTGTGACAAGGCTAACATACCCTTGGCTTCACACCTCACTGATGGACTCTAGGAAGGTGGATGCTGTGGCCAAAAAGCAGTACTTAGCATTCTCCTTGGGACTTAGGCAGGCAAATTATATGGCCTACACAGCCAGATACCAGAAGTCTAGATGGGATACTGTTTTGGAGCTGGCTTAAACAGGCCTCCCCCCAGCTAGCCAAGGAGCTGGAGGAGGTGGCTGCTGATGGGATTGAGGCATCCAGAATTAAATTTCATGCTGCTGTGGACTCAAATGATGTGGCATCACAAGTCATGGCTACATCTGTGTCTCTTAGGAGGTTTGCTTGGCTCATGCACTAGCCTCTCACAGGACACCCAGGCTAAGGCCATGGATTTCCCTGTGGTGGGTAATTCTCTGTTTTTGGGAGCAGACAGAGAATTACATGAAGAAAATGGATGAGTATTGGACCACCTGCAGGAGTGCACAGGCCTAGGAAAGGCAGGCAGCTCCTTGGAGGCAGCAGTCTAGGGGCAGGGGCAGGCCTTTTCACAGTCCTTTCTACCAAGTGCAGGCCTCCTCTGGTTTTCCACAGAGGGAGTTCTTCAGAGGGAGAGGTAGAAGGGGGATGAGCAGGGCTGCATCCTCCTCTCAGTCCAAGGCTTCTACCAAGCAGACACTGTGATGTGTCAGCCTGGGTAGACTCCCCAATCCCAGTAGGAGGCAGGCTGGCTTGCTACTTCCAGGCCTGAAAGTCTGTTACCTCAGACAGGTGGGTCCTAGAGAGAGTAAGTCAGGGATTGACTCTCAGTTTTGCAAAGTTTCCAAAATTGAGGGCCAAGTCCTTTCCACCTGCAAACCTTTCTGAGACCACTGCTTTAGAAGCAGAGGTTTGCTCCTTGCTAACCCTCAGGGCTGTAGAGTTCCTGCTCAGCACAGGGGCAAGGGTCTGTATTCCAGATATTTCCTTACCCCAAAAAAGACATGGGAGTGGCAGCCCATCCTAGACCTAAGATACCTAAACAAGCGCATCTTAAAATCAAAATTCAAAATGGTGACTCTGGGAGTAATTCTTCCATCTCTAAGGCCAGGAGCTTGGCTAGCTTCCCTGGACCTCAAGGATGCCTACTTTTACATCCCAATCAGGGGTTCCCACAGAAAGTACCTCAGATTCGAATTGCCTTCAGGCCATTATCAATTCAGAGCAGTGCCCTTCGGCCTATCATCCGCTCCAAGGGTGTTCACAAAATGCCTAGCAGGAGTAGTGGCCTTTCTCAGGAGACAGAGTATCTCCATTTTTCCATACCTAGACGACTCGCTTATCGGGGGGCAGTTTCCAGACCAAGTCAAGTCAGACCTACAAGTTACACAACAGTTGCTCACTTCTGTAGGGTTTCTTCTCAGTCTGCCAAAGTCGGTTATTGAACCAGTAGAACTCCTCACCTTCATAGAGGTAGAGTTGGATACTGTGCAGGCAAAGGCTTTTCTTCCCTTGGCAAGGGTAAAGGCTCTTACAGATCTTGCCTCCTCTTTCCACCTTCTGGTATCTCGACCAGCAAGACATTTTCTTCAGCTACTGGGCCACATGGCAGCTTCCACTGCAGTGGTACAGGGAGCCAGATTTCAAATGAGGGATATTCAGTTCCATCTGAGGTCCTTTTGTTCTCAGAAAAAAAAATCCTCTAACCAAATTGATTATAGTGACTCAGACTCTGGTCCAGGCTCTCCAATGGTGGTTGGATCTGGACATTCTCAGACAAGAAGTCCCCTTCATCAGCCAGACTCATTCAGTGGTACTAACCACAGATGCCTCACTCCTGGGCTGGGGAGCCAACCTGGGAGCCCTCACAGTACGAGGTGTTTGGTCTTCTCATGAGTCTCTACTTCATATCAATCTTCTGGAACTCAGAGCAGTACTTCTGGCTCTCCATGCCTTCTCGGATTCAATGAGGAACAAAGTGGCTCAGGACAGACAACACCACCACCATGTGGCACATTAACAAGCAGGGAGGCACTCGGTCTACGGCCTTGTGCACAGAAGCCTTGAAAATATGATCTCTGACTTATGCCCTACAAGCATCTCTAGTAGCTGTCTATCTACCAGGGAAAGGCAGTGTGCTAGCAGATGCCCTGAGCAGGATCTCTCAGGGCCATCACGAATGGGCCCTGGATCCCTTCATATTGAAAGTAATCTTCTCCAAGTGGGGCATTCAAGAGATAGATCTCTTTGCAGACCCAGACAGTCAACTTTCTCTCTTCTTTTGCAGACCTTCAGTCTTGGGCACAGTTCCCCTGGATGTTCTAGTTCTGGATTGAGGGGGCAAATTCCTTTATGCCTTTACTCCTCTAAATTTTACCCCGTTATTCAAGGTCCTGGTCAAGATCAGGTCACACCTATGCAGGTGATCCTGATTGCACCAGACTGGGCCAGACAGCCTTGGTATCCCCTGTTCATGTCTCTAGCAGTCCATCTTCCCAAGAGGCACAACCTGTTAACCTCCTCTCAGGGAAGAATCTGGTACCCCAATCTTCAGTGTCTCAACCTCAAGGCTTGACTCTTAAAGAGTTAGAGTATGCTGGTCTGCACCTGTCTCAGGGGGTGCTGGAGATTCTCAAAGCCCCTCAAAAGCCTGCCGCCAGAAAACATATAATTCCAAATGGAAGAGGTTCAGCATTTGGTGTTCCAATAAGGATGTCTTACCGGATACTGCTAATCTGGCTACAGTTCTGGATTTAATGGTTCATCTTAATGGCCTAGGCCTCAGGCCAGCCACTATAAAAGTTAATTTAGCAGCTATATCTACATTTCTGTCAGCAGGGAAGGCTCCCTCTCTGGCATCTCATCCTGTCTTCTGTAAATTCTTTAAAGGTTTGGTTCATACCAACCTTCCCTTTAGAGACCATACCCCTGCTTGGGATTGTAATGTTTGCATTGCTCAGCTCATGCAGCCCCCTTTTGAGCCCTTGGCTTTAGCAGAACTCAAATATTTGACTTGGAAAACTGTGTTCCTGGTAGCTATCACTTCTGCCAGGCATATTAGTGAATTACAAGCTCTGTCAGTGGAGCCAGATTTTATCTCATTCCATAGAGATAAGGTGGCCGTTAGAACCAATAGGAGGTTCTTACCCAAAGTGGTCTCAGATTTCCATCTGAACCAATCCATGTCTCTTCCTGTGTTCTTCACTGATCATGCTTCTTCAGGAGAAAGACGATTGCATAGTTTGGATGTTTAGAGGGCACTTAGCTACTACTTTGAGCATACTAAGGCACTTATAAATGAATGTTTCCAATTGTTTCTCACTTATGGTAAAGTGAGAGAAGATAAACCTGCTACTAAGAGAACTTGCCATGTGGATTGCCTCTTGTATTCAATTCTGCTATGAAAAGCTAGGCAAAATACCACCCCATCCCACCCCAGCCTGAGGGCTAATTCTACTAGGGGTACAGCTGCTTCCCTGGCTGCTGCCAGGGATATACCTTTACTAGAGATATGCAAAGCAGCCACCTGGAAAACTGTCCAGACTTTCACCAAGCATTACTCTCTGGACAGCCAGGCTAGGAGTGATACTCGGTTTGGAACAGCAGTACTGCAGAGACTTCACAAAATAGGTTTGCAACCCCCCATGGCGGTACTGCTTGGTAGTCTGCATATGTCAGAATACAGCAAGACTTCATGTTGTTTGAAGAAAAAAATTACCTTAGTAGCTCTGTTTCTTCTAATGGAGTCTTGCTGTGTTCTGACCCGCCTCCCCTCCCAAAACCTGTTTTTGGGAAGTGGGCTGGCTGGTACAGTGTTGTACCTCAGAGGTGTACTTGGCACTCCTCCTTTCTAGAAGGGGGGAGTGGGTTATTGTTGTGTTGTTTGATAGCTATATGTTGGTTCACTACCTGGTTATTGTTTTGGGTTCTCGACTTGAGTCTTTTTGGGGAACCAAAACTTTGTTGCCTGTTGGCTGTGTTCTTTTACAATTTCCACTTTAAGAAGTGTAGTTAGCAGTAGCTTGTAAGAATCTGATGGTTACACCTTGAAGCGCTGCCGACAGAGGTTTGAAACCGAGCTCGAGCTCAACGTTCTATGCTTCCTGGGTAGAGTTAACTGTTTCCTCTCTGGAGCAGTTCAAGTGCTGTGACTAACTGCATTTGTCGGAATACAGCAAGACTCCTTTTGAAAAAACACAATTACTAAGGTGAGTAATATTTTCTTCTTGCGGTAGGTGGTCTGAGTTTACCACAAATCAAGATATCCACCTACCGGTATACTATCTAGAGTACTCAAACCGAGGGGAGTCTCTGCTGTATACTATGGATGTCCACAGGGTGCTCAGGTACTATTTGGAGTGCACCCTTCCTGCTCGTCAGTCTGATCAGTTGCTTGTATCTTCTGCTCCCCAGATGGCGGGGTCTCCCGTTTCTAAACAGTGTTTCTCCATATGGTTGGTTAACTGCGTTCTGTTTTGTTACAGTAATCACGAAAAATCCTTACCAGGCTCGGTAAAGGGTTATTCTACCAGGGGCATGGCGGTTTCTTTGACTTTACTGAAAAATGTGTCTGCCGCTGACATTTGTGCGGTCATCACTTGGCGTTCTCTCCACACCTTTGTGAAGCATTAGTCTGGACATTGCTGCTTGCAGCAGAGCTGGCTTTGGACTCTCTGTCCTTCAGGGCCCCCTATTCTGATTTCCTCCGAGGAGACTTTTACCTCCACTCTTCTACCTGGGATTTCTCCTCTAATGCTTGGGACTCTGTCCCAAAAGTGTTACGAACATACGAAAACACCAGCAGATACAGGCCTCATTGTCTATCTAGTTTTTTTTTTTTTTGCTACTTAAATTTTTATTGATGCACAGTGACTGTACATCCAGTTGATATAACCACAGTAAAATTATTACCAAAGTCTAATGGGAATACAATCAGTAGTGTTAAACTGTTCTAGCTAGAGGAGTTCCTTTAGGGTACATTATACCATGTTCTGTGGAGAAAGTCTCAGATGACAACTTCAAATGTCTATGTAGATATAGTCCCAAAACAATCCACAGTTCACTCTTCTTTGTTTTTGCACAGTTAATTCTGTTGTGTTTGTTTCTCAATTCTGTATCCTTTTTTTTTTTTTCCCAGTCTGGACTCCTCTCACTACTACATAACTTTTCCCAGGTTTTAATAAACTAATTAAAATCATTGCCTTAAGACCAAATAGGGCCAGGCAGGATTATACAACGAAAAATAAAACCAATAATTAACTATATAACTGATTTATCAATCAATTTGCTGAATGATTGACTTGTTGATTGTTTGGTGGTGTGTACGTAACAAACTTTTCCGTTATCTGCTATGCTGGAATAGCTATACCTATTACCCTAATACCCAAGGGCATTGACAGACCTTTAATTAATGCTTTTCAACCCTGTATAGCTGGCAGAGAGTACCTTAACCATGAGTCCCTATTACCCGTTCCTACCTCACCTATGTCAGTACACACCAGAAAGGTTGACAGGACACGTGTCTAGTTCAAACCCACCTCAATTTCTGTTGCTCTGTTAAGGGCCCTCTCTCCCCCTTAGTTTAATGGAGTGTCTTTCTTAAACCAGTCCCCCCCATACTTGTTCAAATTGTTCGGTAGTGAGCCTCAGTGCTGCCGTGATTCTTTCCATCTGCTCTAGGTATTTTATTCTGTCTCTCCATGTCTGGATAGTAGGTGGTTTCTTGGATCGCCAACAGACTGTAATGCTTTTTAGCGCTGCTAGTCTGAGGATGTGGTAAAGTTTCTTTTGAGACCTAGAAAGCTTTAAATGTTCCCTACTTGGAAATCCCGAACACAGGGAGTCGAAAGTTCTTGGCAAGGAAACTCCCAGGGTTTCCTGAATCTGAATGTATACCTGCCGCCAGTAGTTGTCTAGCTTTGGACATCTCCAGAAAATGTGAAAATGTGCACCTACTCCCCCACACTCTTTCCAACATCTGTTCGTGTAATCAGGGTTAAAGTACTGGGTTACTGTAGGAGTTCTAAAGAAATGCATGAAAACTTTCCAGTAGTACTCACCCCATGTTGGTGAAGCTGTAATACGCCAGCCCTGGGAAAGTACCCTCTGCCATTCAGTGCTTTTTAATTGTGTGTTTGTTTGATTCCCTTTCCCATCTCTACTTAACCTCCTCAACTTGTCCCTGATGCTGGTCCGTTAGCAGTCTGTAGGTCTGAGAGATACGTGTCACCTTTGCTCTCAGAGTGTTCCAACTGTAGAAAAGTTGCTCTAAATCCGTTAGGGGTCTTAAAAGCTGTTGTAGGTGTGTGGATTGCTGGATAAAGTGCCTTACTTGTAAGAATCTAAAGTGGTCTTCTTTTCTTAGGCCATATTTTAACCTGAGGTTTTGAAATGTGGTACAAATGCCACTTTCCAGCTGATGAGTGAACCTGGTGAGGCCCTGGCACTCCCAGAATCGGTATCCGGCATCCCAGCTAGGGGGACTAAAAGGTTCATGATGGCGTATGAGGGATAAAGGACCTAGCCCTCCCGGAACCCTCAGTCGCCTGCGTAGGGTCAGCAACACCCACAGGGTGTGTCTAGTCTGCGGGTTCTCCAGCTTATGTACTACCCCCCCGGGGAGACAGAAGCTGTGGGGAGAGCCTAAATGTTATCTTTTGGGCTTGCTCCAACTCCATAGGGAACCATCTGTTAATTGTCTATCTAGTTTGCTTGATTGTGCAGCTAGCCCCACCCACGCACCCCCCTCTTCATAATTACACCCCCCTTCTGCTCTGTCCCATCCCATCCCCCTCTTAGAGCCATCTACCGTGCTACAGGCTGCTACCTCATCAGGCAGAGCATTCCACTTGTCCATCACCCTCACTGTGAAATACTGTCTCCTGACTTGCTTCCTGAATCTTAACCCCTCCAATCTCAGCTGGTGCCCCACGTGGCCTTCCCCCTTCTGATCTGGAAAATCCCTTCAGTACTAGTGTTTATCCTCTTTAGGTATTTAAAGGTTTCGATCATGTCCCCTATCCCTCCTCTCCACCAAGGAATACATATTCAGCTTGCCCAACCACTCCTCATAGGAGTATCCCTCTAATCCCTGGATCATCTTTGTCACCCTGCGCTGTACACTCTCCAGCAATCTGATGTCCTTCAGTAATGGGCAGTAGAACTGCACGCAGCATACCAGGTGCGGCCTGACCAGTGAATTGTAGAGGGGCAGGATCCCCTCCCTATTTCTGAAGGAGATTCCCCTCGCTGTGCACCCCAACATTCTGTTGGCTTTCACTGCTGCCTTTCTGCACTGAGCTGAGTAGTTCATACTCCCCATTATGAGCACTGCTATATCCTGCTCCTCCCCGGTGCATTTGAGCTATACTAACACCCCCCCCCCCGCAGCTGATAGGTCCTTCCCTGGTTCTTTGGCCCAGAGTGCAAAACCTTGTTCCTGTAGTTTGGTCAGGTCCTCCTATAGCCCCTTCTACCCATCGATGTCATCCACCACCGCTCCCATCTTTGTATCACCCTCGAAGAGACTGATCTTGCTCTGGACCCGTTGGGAGATATCAGCAATGAAAATCCCGAACACCACCGGTCCCAGCATTGGTTCATCACGTTCCTTGGCATTGAGAGTCCATCTCTCCCCCCCCACCCCATCACAACCATCACCACCCTTTGCTGCCTACCCTTCAGCCAATTGGTGATCCAGTTTACCATCTTCGTTCCCACCCCTATATATTTCAGCTCCCCCCCAGCCCCACCTCCCATGTGGCACGGAATCAAAGGCCTTGCTGAAATCAAAATACAGGACATCTACCGCATGGCCTTTGTCCAGTTCCCTTGTCACCTAGTTGTAGTACTCAAAAAGGTTTATCTGGCAGTACCGTCCCAAGACAAACACGTGCTGCTAACTGTCCTGGAGACCACTGTTCTCTAAAAAGGTCACCAGCCTCTCCCTTAGGATTGTCTCCATCAGTTTACCCACAATCGATAAGAGGCTCAGTGGTCAGTAGTTGCCTGGTTTGTCCTTGGGTCCACCCTCGTGAATGGGTACCACGTTGGCCATCCTCCAATCCAGTGGTACGCACCCTGTGTCCAAGGAGGTATTGAACAGGTCAGCCAACGTTTCTGCTAGTATCTCGGCTAGTTCCTTTAGTACCCTGGAGTGAATGCTGTCTGGACCCGGTGCCTTATCCCCCCTCAGTACCCTTAATCCTTTCAGCACCCTATCCTCTGTGATCCCTGTATCAGTCACCTCCTCCCTCCCCGACCCCACCCCTCCTCTCCCCAATGGGTCCGGACCCCCTTTTTCCTTCATAAACACCAAGCAGAAGTAATCATTTAGTGCCTCTGCCTGGTCTTTCTCCTACTCCTCTCAGACCCTGTCCTTTTTTTTCCTGCACTTGTGGTGGTTTGGGTGCTCCACTACCCCCAGTAGATTGAAGTCCACCACCACAATGTTCCCCTTCCTACAGACCCTTCTGATTTGCTCAGCTATCTCCCTATCTAGATCATTACCTGCTGCAAGAGCGAATCTACTATTTTTCCCACCCTCTTTCCCCTGGTGATTTCTTCTCCATCTCAGATGCCTTTGTTCTTCAGTACTCCGTTCTATTTTTGCTCACTAGCCGGTCTCTGGCAGTAGAACTGGGGATGGGCTGGGGAGCTGCCCCTGTTATACCATACGTGACGTCTGAGGCGGACGGACATAGAGGGCGGTCCCCCACTGGGTATTGCTAGCTAGAAAGTTTCCATGGGGTCCTGACACCTGCTGGCTTCAGTCCTAAAGATGTTACCTGCTGCAACAGCTCCTCTCGAAGATGATTTGTTAGGTAAGTTCTTACGTAACTGTACTTTGTCGGGTTAAGGACCGGCCCAAGAACAGTTTCCACCAACTACTATCCCGGTCCCCGCTGGATTCTTCCTCCTCTTCTCCTAGGATCACTTTGTTGAACTCTACGGCATTCATGCCTTGCTCCGTGCAGGCCTCTGCTCCTATCAGCCCCCCCCCCCAGTGGAGGAGAGTTCTCCCAGCATTTCCGGGGCTGCAGAGGGGCTGTCGGCCTCTGGGTTGTCTGCCCTAGCCCTGCCGCCAAGGCCTCTTGATTCTCGAGGTCCACAGATGCTGGATTCTTCCACCTCTACTATGGTTAGTGGTGGTTCATCGGAGCTGGGTTCTGCACCCTCTCCGTCAATACCTATGTCAACAACACTTCCTTTTCCTGCCGTCAACCTTAACGCTATTCTTATTTCTGTTACAGTGACTCTCAAAGGAGGCAGTATAGCGCAGAGGTTTAGGGCTCTGAGCTGCAAACCTGGAGTCCTGGGTTTGAGTCCCACAACCCCCACTTGTATACTGTGTGACCCTGAGCAAGTCACTTAACTTCCTTGTGCTCCCAGGTCGCACCTGGAAACAAGCTCCGGCTTAGTGTGCCTTTCCTGGTTAAACAATTTCCCCTTTCCCTTTTCTTTCATTCCATCGTCACCCGTGCTGTTTGGTACAGTCTCAGGGTTGAGGCCAGTTCAATCCATCTGCCCCACACCTTCTAGAGAGTCTGTAACTGTCTGTCCCTGCTTCAGAACAGGTCAGTGTCAAGGAGTAATGCCATCCTGATATCATCCTCCCTGAGGAAAAGGATGAGGAGGAATTCAGTGATGTTGACTCCTCCGACAGATCTACTGTCTACTCCAGGAGTGAGGACTCAGGCAAGCACTCCCCCATCATGAAGCAGCACTCCCTTCACTGTGGGGTTCCAGACGGAGTAAGAGGCGGAATCTGGTGGATTTCTTGTAGATTCTGGAATCTCCACCCAAGGTTATCCCTCCCCTGCTTCCAACACTGAACGAGGCTGCCACTGCTGCCAGTCACAGATCCAACCTGGTACCTGCCGTGCCCAAGAAAGCTGATGAGCTTTACCAGGAGACTCGAGGGCTGCTATGTTATGCAGCCCAGCCAGAAACCGACTGAGTGGTAATCAAGACTGCTGATGACAGGACTAAGGTGCCCAAGCACCTTAGTTCCCTCATCCCTGACCAGGAATCCAGGAGGCTTGACCTTTGGGGCAAGAGAACCTTTGCCTCTGCCACTTTGGGCCTTAGAACTGCCAGCTACTTGGCTCATTTGATCAAGTACCAGAATACCCTATGGAGGAAGAGCAAGGCTGCTGCTCAGATCCTTCCTGAGGATTCCCAGAGACAAGAGCTCCTTAAAATTCTCCAGACCCAGAATATGTCAGTAAGCATCTCCTCAGAGCCATCTATGATATTGCTGATACTACAGCCAAGGCAGCTGTCTCCGACATTTGCCTTAGAAGGCACACCTGGCTTTAGAGTCTCTGGCTTTGCTGCTGATGTCTAGCAGAAGGTGCTGAATGCCCCTTTCATGCGTCACAAACTGTTTGGTCCTGATATGCAGGATATCATCAATGACCTGCAGGCCTCAGGCAGGGCTGTCGTGTCTGTCCACTTCCTTTATCGTACCTAACCCAGGAGCAGAATGAGGCCCTCCTTTCATATGGTCTCACTAGCCTGGTTCCAGAACCAAGTTTCCATGGCACGCGCATAGGGTCAGCACTGCCTTGCCTGCCCCCTTCCCCACCACTGGTTCCTCTGCTCAGCAGTCCATAGTGGTTAAGCCTCCTTTTGACTCCTTGTCAGAACCCCTTCCTCTTGTTCCAAGCCAGGAGGTGGTGGTCAGAGGTCGGCTCTCCTCCAGTTTGTCTCAGTGGAGAACCATTACTACAGATGCTTGGATTCTGCAGATAATCAAACAGAGCTATGCTCTAGAACTTCTAGATCAGCTTCCAGATGTTCCCGCAGTCCTTACCTCTCATTCACACTAATGAAGAGTACATTGGAGGCTGTAGAACCCAGCAGGAGCCAAACTTTTTCAGGAGGGCCGGTGCCAAGATGGAGCCACGAGGATGCGGCACAGCGAGCTAGGCTCGCATGGTATAGACTTTCTCGGTGTCGACTCTCCAACCACCTCAGTTCCTTTTTTCCCACCATCTAGTGCGCTTCAGTGACGACGTTGCTTGGCCACCAGGAGTCGAACTTCAAACTAGCAGCTTAGTTTTCAGTTTTATTATTTTGTATTTTATCACAAAAAGTACCGATTTACATTTAATAAAATTACTTTTGTACATGAAGAAATCTTCAGTCCTCCATTGATGGAGTCGACCATAAGTGAGGCAGGTGACAGTTGGAAGACTTCGTATGAAAGCTGTTCAGTCAGCCTGGCTGGGTCTAGTCCGCCGCCCTTTCGAGAGGTCTGACAACAGGCGGTCAGTGCTTAGGGGAATGGGCAGTCCCCAAAGCATAAAGAAAGCTGCCCCATTCACGGCACCATTCCAGCCTCAAGTTCTTCTTGACCCACTGGTCGATGAAGAAGAGCAACATCACTGGAGATTCGCCCTCTGGTACGTCTGTGTTTAGACAGTCGGTTGTTGAGGTCAGGTGCCGGTCTCTGCCTCTTTGGAGTCTCCGGTTTCTGTGACCGCTAGCTTCTATGACATCGGAGCCCCTCACCGCCTATTGGAGGGGCTTCCGATATGCAGTTTCACCATTGGGCTGCTCTTATGGAGCAGTGGGCTCGGAGGTTGTCCAGACTGCCGAACCGGCCAGTCCGCCGCTGGAGCCTTCGGGCCTGTCGGTTTCGGAGTGGCAGGTGGGGCGGTTAGGACTTCCTGGTCGCGCGGCGCCTTTTTCAGTGCCGTCGACTCGGCGCTCCGGTGTCTATCCCCTCACATGGTTGCGGCGCAGCGGTCCATACTGATGCCTTTATTTATTTATATTTTGTTTACCAGGTAAGCCCACTGAGACCAGTGGTCCCTTTTTCAGGGGCAACCCGGAGTTAGTTACAGAAAAGGACATTTAGAAACAGTTATATACAGTAGTTACATTAGTTACATTTGTTACACCGTATTACAGTGGTAACATTTATACAGGGGTAGCAGTTGGGTTCACATTCAGACTCACATATTATATACGGTATGTATAGAACTCATACATTATATACAGTATGTACATAAGTTCCATCAGTGTACATTGGAAGCAGTAATTAGTGATGGTAATCAGATTAAACAAATTGGTCCATATTAGTATTTCATGACAAATCGAAGGGAGAGTTCAGTGCAGTGCAACGGCCATTTTTCATTCTTTACCTTCAAATCACAGTTCACAGACTTCTGCGGCAGTGCTGCTGCCTGTGGCGCTGGGGGGGTGTTGTTGGCACCATGTGTGGTGTTGTGTACGGCGCCATTTTCTGTGTCGGCGCCATCTCTGTTCTTGGCACCGCTCTCTTCAACGGTGCCAGGGGTATTAATGGCACCGCTTTGTTTCCAGAGGTTTTCGACTTCAATTCTGTATCCTCCTCTTCTTCCTCCGGCTTTTCATTCCTTTCCTGTCTATACAGTCCTCCCTGGACTGTAAGGAGATGATATCAAGCCTGATCCTGATCTTTGGCTGGGTGATGATGTTGATGTTGATTCTTCCCTGGGGGCAGGGATCAATCGTCCTGCAGAGCCAGTGGTGGAACTTAAATTCTACTCTTTCTCTCCAGACCACAGAAATCGATCCGGGAAGCTTCTGCACCTCCAGGATCTGCACGTCCTGGAAATCCCTATGGATTTAACCCCTCTGGTACAGCAGTCTTTCGAGACTCTTTCCTAGATGGTATGGAAGAATCCAGCTCTTATTCCCTCTGTGGTCAGGTCCATAATTAGGAAATATGCCCTTCCCAAGGATCACCCCATCTGGGCCTCACAGGCCTTTGCTGATGCCATAGTGGTCCTGGCAAAGAGTAAGGCTGTCCTTCCTCAGGAATCCACAGCTCGTCCTTTAAACAAAGAATCTCGCAGGATCGACACCTTGGGTAAGCAGGTCTTTGTTGCCTCAAGGCCCTCAACTCTGGGCATGCATATTGCTAGCTACCAGGATTATTTTTCTCAATACAAGTATGTTCTTTGGCATGCGCTCAGAGCATCAGTAGAAGCTCTGCCAGAGTCAAGGTTACCTCAGAGATACTACAGACCATAACTAGTGGTATCGAGTCCAGTAATCAACAGATTAAAGCTGCAATGGATGCTTTCAATACTGCTTCCAGAGTGGCGGCGGCTGGCATTTGCACCCATCGCCATTCCTGGCTGCTACTTCAGGCTTTACGAATGATGCCCAACAAAAAGTCATGGCCTTACCTTTCGATGATATGTATCTGTTTGGGCCTCAGGTGGAACAAACACTAGAAGCTACTCAGATGACTAGGTCTGCCATTAAGGCAAATGGGTCCTCAGGATAATATGCGAGGGGTACTCTCTCAATCTGTCAGAAACCCCTCTGGATCATCCTCCCAAGCGACAGCCCAGGCTATCTGCTGTACAGTCAGACCTTCTTGCTTCTGAGGTGCAAGGCCTTCTGAACAACAGGGCAGTAGAAGTAGTTCTGCTGGATCAACGAAACACAAGTTTCTACTCCCATTACTTTCTGGTTCCAAAGACAACTGACGGTATGCGCCCTATTCTCGATCTCAGAAAGTTAAACAAATTCCTCTGCAAGGAAAAGTTCAAAATATCATCACTCGGTACCCTGCTACCTCAGATTCATCAACACGATTGGCTAGCCTCCCTGGACATGCAGGACACCTACCAGCCCATTCTCCTACACCCAAACACCACAGATACCTGAGGTATTTGGCGTTGGATCAACAGTGTCAATTCAGAGTCCTGCCCTTTGGGCTATCCTCGGCGCCTTGAGTTTTTACAAAGTGCTGTGCAGTTCTCGCGGCTCATTTAAGGAAAATTGAAATTCAAGTATTCCCGTATCTGGACGACTAGCTTCTTGCAAGTCCCTCCAGACAAGAGACTCTGAAGGGCGTGACCACGGCCTCAAATCTCCATGTCCGTGGAAGTCCTGCTAAACCTCAAAAAGTCGCAGTTGTTGCCCTCCCAGAAGCTTCTATTCATAGGAGCCATTCTGGTCACTCCTGCATGAAAGTCCCCTGGAGGACTGAAGGAGCGATATTCTTCAAATGGTCTGCTTCATCAAAGAGAACAGCTCAGTTCAAGCTCTCTCGGTGCAGCAGTTGCTGGGTCTCGTGGCATTCTCGGTTTTCACTGTGCCCTTGGCTCGTCTCTTCATGAGAACCACTCGGATGCTCAGTACTCAGTGGTCACCAACCACTTATCCTCAGTCCTTCACATCAAGGTGACAGAACCTCTGAAACGGTCCCTCACCTGGTGGTCTCAGGAGGACAACCTTCTGGAAGGATATCCCATCGCCCCTCTGGATCCTCGTATCTCCATTACCTTGGATGCATCCTTGTTGGGCTGGGGAGCTCACTGCCAGGATCTCCACACCCAGGGCACATGGTCCCAGGATGAGCCTCAACTCCACATAAACATCCTGGAAATGAGAGCCATCCTCTATGCAGTCCGAGTTTTGAAGGACATACTCTGTCACAAGAACATTCTCATTCAAACGGACAGCAAGGCAGTTATGTATTACATCAACATGCAGGGCGGAGCACACTCTTACCCATTATGCTGGGAAGCAATGAAACTGCAGGAATGGTGTCTAGAGCACAAAGCTGTGTTTCAGGCGGTTTACCTGCTGGGAGTACAAAAAGAGCTGTCAGACCGTCTCAGCAGAACGGAGACAGATCCTCACAAGGGGTCTCTCGTCTTAACTGTCACTCAGTCACCCTTCGAAGAGTGGGGAACTCCGGACCTGAACCTTTTTGCGTCCCCACTGAACACAAAACTGCCTCTCTTCTGCTCCAGAAATCCAGGACCTGGCATTTTTTGTCAGGATGCATTCAGGCTGTGGTGGACAAAACACTTTCTTTATGCATTTCGTCCTCTTCTCCCTAGTTCAGAGAGTACTGCTCAAATTGGAGGCATGGGGGGGGGCGCAGAATGAGTCTCATTGACCCATTTTGGCCTTGTCAGATCTGGCTTCCTCTAATCAAAAAACTATCAGAAACCCCTCCAAAACCGCTTCCCCTTGAGATGAACCTTCTGACCCAGGACTCTGTAATTCATCTCAACCTGAGGTCTCTTCACCTCCATGCATGGCTCCGGAGGAGATAGAAGTGAAAGGTTTAATGTTTCACGTATAGTTTCAAATATTCTTTAAGCTGCACGCAAGCCAGCTACCAGGAAAACCTACACAGCCAAGTGGAAACGTTTCTCTATCTGATGCGGAAAATCCTCTTTGAATCCTTCTTCCTGCCCACCGAATAAAGTTCTGGAGCATCTCTTAGACCTCTCAAACACAGGTCTGCAATACTTTATAGTCAAGGTTCATCCTTGCACAATTTCTGCATATCATGAGCCAGTACATTCCATGTGGGAGAGCGTACCCTTCATTCCCTGGATGTAAAAAGAGCTTTGTGATTTTATCTGGACAGAACAAAAGAAACACGCAAGGCTCAACAACTGTTTTCCTCCTTCAGCATGACCCGACTGGGTCAGCCTGTTGCTATCAGGTGTATTTCAGCGTGGTTAGTGGCATGCCTTCGCCACTGCTACTCCATGGCACAGGTCACGCTGGAAGGCAGAGTGTACGCTCACTCTACCAGAGCAGTCATGGCATCTCTGGCAGAAATTTGTAATGTCCCCATTGCAGACATTTGAAATGTGGTCACCTGGAGCTCCGTGCACACTTTTGTTAAGCACTGTGCCTTGGATGTCCATGTCAGACATCATCAGTGATTTGGCAGGACAATTCTTAATGGACTTCTGTCATAAAAAGTGAACTCCTCTCTCTCCTGCCGCCCGTGTCAGGGGATTATTGAGCTCGGTACTCTCCCATTAGTGTGAATGAGTGGTGGAGACTTTATGTCCAGGAAGATATGGGAATTGCGTATGTACCGTAATTCTTGATATTCTTGGACGAAGTCTCCACCACTCATTCACACGCCCACCCACCATCCCCTGAGCTCACATCTCTCTTTATGATCTTCACTCCTCCATTGTTGGCTTGTGAAGATTTTGTGTTTTGACCCTCTTACACAGGTCATTCGAACTGTCTTCTGTCCAATAGTTAGGCTAGTCCTTCTCTAGGTTAGTTACACTGCACCTCATCAGAAAAAAAGGTACTGAGTCAGTTGGAGGGTCGATGCGGAAATAGTCTATACCGCGTGAGCCTAGCTCACGGTGCCACTTCTTGGTGGCTCTATCTTGGCGCCGGCCCTCCTGAAAAAGTTTGCCTCCAGCTGGGTCCTGTCGCCTCCAGCGTACTCCCATTAGTGTGGATGAGTGGTGGAGACTTCGTCCAAGAAGATCAAGAATTATGGTAGGTACGTAATTTCCATTACCTGTTCCAAGGGGAGCATTACCAGTTCAGGTATTGACCTTTGGCCCAAAGGCCTCTGTGTTCCATACTTGGACAACTGGCTACTGAAAGCTCAGTCCAGGGAGTACCTGTTGTTGACTCTGGAGTGCACCCTGCATTTGTTCCAGTCCTTGGGCATCACTGTCAGTCGACCCAAGTTCATCTTCTTCCAAGTTGTGTAACTGGGTGTGCTTTGAAACAGCTGAGAAGCTGCATGGGATATACTATATTGGACTAGATATCTGCAACAAATCTCTCTCTTGCTTACATCTGAGGGAAGTTTTCCTTACTTTTACATTGGTATTACTTTGTGTTTAATTATTTTAGTTTTTAATTCAGAAAGGGGGTTTTCAAAACTGCTAATCTTGTGAGCATCTTCAGAAGGGTTGAAATAACTGCATATTTGATTTTCCTTTGTGGCAAACTGGACTGTCTACTAGTATTGTGTGACAGTCTGCATCAATATATTTTGCAATATTTGCTGGTGGTGGCTGTGTGCTTTAAAATAGCAAAGGCTGCAGTTTGTAAGTGGATGCCAGACATAGCCTGAGGTGGGGGACATTGTCTTCACAAGTCAGGGGAGACCTGCATCACAACCAGTTGTTCTAGCTTGAACATTTCAGCATTGATCAATTACTATAAACTACTGGTGTGATCCTGTTTCAGACAGAAGTCCATCTTCTTCCAAGTTGTGTAACTGGGTGTGCTTTGAAACAACTGAGAAGCTGTATGGGATATACTATATTGGACTAGATATCTGCAACAAATCTCTCTCTTGCTTACATCTGAGGGAAGTTTTCCTTACTTTTACATTGGTATTGCTTTGTGTTTAATTATTTTAGTTTTTAATTCAGGAAGGGGGGGGTTTCAAAACTGCTTATCTTGTGAGCATCTTCAGAAGGGTTGAAATAACTGTATATTTGATTTTCCTTTGTGGCTAACAAACCACCAGGCTGTTTTGGGGCTGGGGAGGTTTACCTGTGTCTGACTTGGATGTCTGGATTTTTCTCTGTTTGATTAGCAGGGTATTTTCTCTGTCAAATTGTTGTGTAGGGCATCTTGCTGAGAGGAAGGCACTCATCGCAGCAGTGGGTCAGAGCTTTTAGCCGATCGTTTAGTGAGGGCAGAGCTTAGGCCCAACCTTTCCCAATTTCTCACCCCACCCACCCCTGGAAATAGTTCTTTATACCTGGGGTTCTGACATCATTTCCTCAAGAGTGCAAGGTGCATATCACTGTCATATCCTCTCTAGCACACTGCACTGACAGTATAAGCATGCACATTGTATAATATATATATTTCTATATAACATACCAATCCTTTTACTGCATGCACACACAAAAAACAAAAAGTAGATAAACATGTGGGGAGTAGTGCAATGTAATGGCTGTGAGGCAGCAGTCTTCCGGGAGTCTTTCTGGAGGCTGAGATGCTGCCCTATTTGCAGACAACTCTGCCCTGAGGAGGAAGTGCCCGTCTTCAGGCCACACTGGACAGTAGTAAGGGAACCTTCCCCCAGGCCACACTGGACAGTAGTAAGGAACCCCCCATCCAGGGAGCACCAGAGCCACCACCACTGCCTCAGAGGTTGCGAAGAAAGCACAGCAGTTGGACCACAGTGGGCTCAGGGAGGGTGAGGATGGTGGAACAGAGGCACACCCAGTCAGTTGTTCCACTCCACAATCCATACACCATTCTGGGGGAGCATATCTCCCCTATGCATGCACCCTCAGAGGAGACTGAGGACAGCTGTCACAAGGGAGGCCCACAGGAAGGAGGCAGAGGACACCCCAGGGAAAGGAAACAGCTCCTGGTGGGGGACTCAGTTATTAGGGGTATAGAACTGAGGGGAGCAGGGAAAACTGAAGTAAGGTGCCTGCCTGGTGCCGTGGCTTAGAAGGACAGGAAGCGCATCCTCAGGATCACTAGAGCAGCTGCACAGGAGTCTGAGCTGGATGTCATTGTCCACCTAGGGACAAATGACTTGGCTCATCGTGAGATTAGAGCAGTGCAGGAGGACTTTGTAGAGTTGGGGAGGGGCCTAAGACAAGTAGCACACACGGTGTCCTTCTCAGAGGTGCTGCCTGTCAATGGCATGGGTGAGGCGAGGGTACTTTGCACCATGCAGTTTAATGAATGGTTGAAAAAATGGTGTGGAGCACAGGGGTTTGGCTTCATTGGGGACTGGGGTTCCACCTGGAGGGACACCAGCCTATACTGGCAGGATGGTCTGCATCTGTCCAGGAAGGAACAAGTCTTTTGAGCAGTAGGTTTAAATGCTTCATTGGCAAGCTTTTAAACTAGTCAAAGGAGGCACTGATAAGCAGCAGGAAAATCCCAGCCTCCCTACAAAACAGGGTACTAAATGAGAAAAAGACCGAGGTAGAAAGGTCAGTGGGGGATGCTGCAACAGAAGGTAAAGCCATCAAAAATGGAGAGCAATGAGTACTAATGCCCGTAGTCTGGGTAACAAGCTTCCTGAATCAGTGGCCTTGATGGAGGAGGAACATCTGGATATCGTGGCAGTCACAGAAACATGGTACACACAAAACCATGACTGGGACGTAAACATACCAGGATACACTATCTACAGGAGGGACAGGGAGGGTAAAAGAGGAGGAGGAGAAGCTCTTTACATAAGGGAAGGAATAAAAGCAACAGAACAAAAGGGTAAACAGGGAGGAGAAGAAGCACTGTGGGTAAATTTGGAGACAGGCAATGGCACCACAATCCGCACAGGGGTTGTATACATGACCTCTCTCTCAGGGAGGAAATGGACAAGGAAATGATAGAAAGTATACTTAGAATGGCAGAAAAAGGGGAGATATTGATGATGGGTAATCTGAATATCCCAGATGTTAACTGGAATGCAGCTGCAGCAGCCAGTTCGAAGAGTGGGGTTATTCTAGATGACCTACAGGGGGCATGCCTTAGACAACTAGTATTGGAGCCCACTCGAGGGGGAGCAATCTTAGACCTTGGTTCTCTCAAATGGAGATGGAGAGAGGATCACAGATGTAGAAGTGGGTAGCCATATGGGAACTAGCGACCATCGAACAGTATGGTTCACAATAAACACAGCAATAGAGTCAAGCCATACAAAGGCAAAAGTACTGGACTTTAGGAGGGCTGACTTTGCCAAAATGGGTGAGTGCCTAAGGAATGCACTAGCAAATGGGCAGGAAGGAGGGGTGGAAAAACAATGGGGAATAATAAAAACTGCCGTCACAGAGGTAACGAGCCTTTGTGTGAAGCAAATAAACAAAACAAAACTATGTAAGAAACCATTATGGTTCTCAATGGAGGTGGCAGTGAAGATTCAAGAGAAAAAGAAAGCATTTAGGAAGTACAAGGAATCACAGAAGGAGCAGGACAGAGAACTGTATCAGTTAAAGCAAAAGGAAGCTGGGAAGGCAGTCAGAACAGCAAAGGACCAAACCGAGGAAAAGATAGCCAACTCGGTTAAGAAGGGGGATAAAACCTTTATAGGTACATCAGGAATCGAAGGAAGACCAAGGGAAGGATAGTGAGGCTTAATAAAGGGAGGGAGGGTGGGCAGAGGAGACTGGAAAGGCAGTTATACTAAACAAATATTTTTGCTCAGTATTTACAAATGAAGAGGGGGAGGTACCTAAAACAAACGGTAGAGAAACTCTGGATACAGAAGTTGATACCAGCCCATTTACAGAAGAAAGGGTCATGAAAGTACTGTTAAAACTGAAGGTGAACAAAGCAATGGGGCCTGATGGGATTCATCCCAGAATTCTAAAAGAACTAAGGGTAGAACTAGTGACACCACTGACTACCCTCTTTAACAAATCATGGGAGGATGGGGTGGTACCGGAGGACTGGAGGAGGGCAGATGTGATTCCTCTTCACAAAAGTGGGAGCAAGGCAGAAGCAGGAAACTACAGACCTGTTAGTTTAACCTCAGTGATAGGGAAAATGATGGAATCACTTCTGAAGGAAAGAACTGTCGAGTATCTAGAGGCCAGAGGGGCACAGGACCCAAGGCAGCATGGATTCACAGCGGGAAGGTCATGCCAGACGAATCTGATAGATTTCTTTGACTGGGTGACCAAAGTAGTAGATCAGGGAGGGGCTGTGGACATGGCCTACCTAGACGTTAGCAAGGCATTTGACACAGTCCCACACAAAAGATTAATATACAAGTTAGCCAGCCTGGGAGCGGGTCCCAAGATGACAGCCTGGGTAAAGAATTGGCTGAAGAACAGGACACAGAGAGTAATAGTAAATGGAGCCCACTCAGAAGAAAGGGGGGTTACTAGTGGGGTACCGCAGGGTTCAGTATTAGGACCGGTCCTCTTCAATGTCTTTATAAGCGACATTTATTTATTTATTTGTAAAAATCAGTTTACAACCTTTGAGCCAGAGGCTCGTTTCCAAAGGTACTTCGTCACATAAAGACATACATAGTGTTTTTGGTTACATAGCATAGGTTTGCAAAACAATAGGCGTTCAACAGAGGCGCCACGTCACACTGTGGTCAGACAAATACATTTAGGATACAGGGTACATGTAACTGAGAACAGGTGTTACACAAGTTGGTATCAATAGTGAGCAATCTAATAGGAAAACACTGAAACAGCTGGCACTGGCCAGGTTAAACATAGGCACGGTGTACAGGGAAGTGGTGGTGGGGATGGCTAGGTGGAGAGCTGCCCGGAGGGCGTTGTCAAGAGAAGTAGAGGTGAAGGCTACTTTCAGAGACAGGAGCAGTTACAAGTGCTGAAGATGTGGTTCCGAAGGGTGGTTTTGAACATGGAGATGGTGGCATTGGTGATGGGGGCAGGGAGAGAGTTAAACCAGGATGGGGCTCTATAGCAGAAGGACCTCTGGTAACGGCTGGTTCTTGATCTGGGGACCATTAGAGTGGTCTTGTTGGAAGACCGTGTTGCAATAGTGGGAGGGCTCTGGTGGATGGATGCCGTTACCCCAGGGGGGGAGAACCTGAGTAGGGTTTTTTTTGTGAGGAGACAGGTTTGGTATCGGAGCCGTTCATCCAGGGTAAGCAGTTTAGCCTCGACATACAGCTGACAGGTGGTGTGGAGCCTGGGGGCACCAGTAATCAATCTGCAGGCTTTATTCAGGGTTAAGTGAATTTTTGAGTGCAGTGGTGTCGGCAGCACCATAGACTGCAGACCATAGTCTACAAGGGACAGAACGGATGACGTAACAGCGAGCCGGAGAGCATTTGGGGGAAGGCAGATTCTATGGCGGAAGAGGATGCCAAGCCGTGTGTTAGTGGTGGATGTTAGGGCATCGATGTGGTTGTGAAATGTGAGGGCTGAGTCGAAGGTAACCCCAAGGTATTTGTAGGAGCAGACTTGTTCCAGTGGCTGGTTGGTACTTGGAAGGATATAGAGTGGGTGGTTGCTAGCTTTGTTTTGGGGGTGGGAAAAGAGCATAGCTTTGGTTTTTTTAAGATTGATTACGAGTCTGCGCTCCTTAAACCAAGCTTCGGCACTGTTGAAAGACTGCTGTAGGGAGTCCTGTAGGGAGATGGGATTGCGGTGGGTGGCAAAAAGGACAGCGTCATCTGCATACAGTAGATTTTTGCCAGGGCATGCACTGGGCAGGGTGTTCAGATAGAGCGAGAAGAGAAGGGGGCCCAGGATGGAGCCTTGGGGAACCCCAGAGTGAATGGGACGGGTATCAGAGAGTGTGCTATTAATTTTTACACACTGAGATCGAGCATCAAGATAGCTTGTGCACCATGCTAGGGGGCCAGCTGAGAGACCAGTGTGGCAGAGTGCATTCAGCAGAAGTGGATGGGAGACGTGTGAAAGCCTTGAGAGGTCGATGAACACTGCACCAGCTAGGGAGCTGGTATCCAAGGAGGAGTGTAGGAAGTTGGAGAATTCAATAAGGGCAGTGCTGGTACTGTGACTACACGGAAGCCATGTTGCTCTGGGCATAAGATGTTATGCTTAGCCAGATAATCAGTAATTTGAATGGCCACCACTTTCTCCAGGGCTTTAGAGATGGGGGAGATGGAGATTGGCGGTAGTTGTTGGCCGATGACCTGTTGCCCCTTTATGAATTGGTGTGATAATGGCTGTTTTCACGCTTGGGGAAATTGTCCCAGGCAGAGTGACTGGTTAATTAGGCTGGTGAGTGAGGCAAGGACTTCATCTAGCACCAGCCTAAGGATACTGGGGTCCAGTGAGTCACTGCCGGGACTGTTGCCATTCAGAGCTTTGATTAGGATGGGTCTGGCTTCCCAGGTGGAAATCTTGCGCAGGTGGAAGCTGGGGTGCTGGAGGACAGGGGGAGGTTGGTTTGGGGGAGGGTCAAAGAAATTACTAGGGAGGACTGAGCTAAGGTCAGTGAAAGCGGTGTTGAACCAGTTAGCTATGGTGGCAGGCTCGGTGATGGTAGTGCCATTTCTAGTGAGCTGGGATGGGGCGAACTTTTCCGTTAAGTTGCTTAATATTATCCCAGAAAGTCTGGGCCGAGCCCCAGGAGGAGGTAAGGAAGGCCTGGTAATGGCCTGCCTTGGCTTTCCTGATGGCCCATGAGCACTTATTCCGGGCTGCATTGTAAGCCTGCCTATCAGACAGACGACCCGTTTCAGTGGCAAGGTGCCAGAGCTTATCCCGATTTCTTAGTAATTGTAGAAGGGCCGGGCTAACCCAGGGTGCGTTCTGTTTTTTGGACCGGATTTTGGTGAAGGGTGCAAAGAGATCACAGGCCATGTTGAAGGTGTGAGTGAAGAAGGCGAGAGCAGTGTCAATGTCGGTAGCACGCTGAATGGGGGACCAGTTTATCTGGGTGAGGAATACTTTAAGTTTTTTCAGCCTACCAGGGCGGAGGCGCCTGCGGAGGGTGGTCTGGGCTTTGGGTTTGGGATTGGGGACTGCCCTATGAAATAGGATAGGGGAGTGGTCACTTAGGGAGTCTGGGAGGACCTGGATGTTTTGGATGTTATGGGGTCGGTTAGTTTTGTGGGCTGGGTGACGAGTTGTGTCAGATCTTGGGCGGCAAATGAGTCTCTGATCGCGGATGAGGAGGTGCTGAGCCAATTTACATTAAGGTCCCCAACTAGGATTTGTTCTGCCTTATGGTGGAGGGTGGCCAGGTAGTCCGTTAAGGATACCAGGGCCGGGTGCTGGTTCTTTGGGGGAATGTAGGCTGTGGTGAGATAGAGAGGGCTCCTAGAGGGGTCCGGGGTGAGTTTGAGGGTAAGAGCCTGGGCCCTATTTACAAGGGCAGGGGTGGGGAGTGCGTGTCCAAGTATTGTGTCCCTAGTGTAGATTGCACAGCCTCCCCCTCGTTTGTTTACTCTCGGTCCTCCGGTATAAGGTATAGCCTGGGAGGGAAACAAATGAGTCGGGGTGGATTTGGACAGCCAGGTTTCAACCAGGCTATGATGTCTGGTTGATGAGCCAAGGCCCAGCACTGTAGGCGTCAATTCTTCCAGCAGGCTGCATATGTTCTTGGAGGCTACTTGAAGACCAGTGGGCTGGGTGGGTGGGTGGGAGGGCAGGGCCTGGGTTGGGATGTATGTTCCCTGTTAGGAGTAGAAGGAGGAGAAGTGTTCTGGTCAGAGGGTGGCAGATGGAGAGTTTACGGGAGCGATAGGATGAGAAAGGGGTTTGGTAGCACAGGGGTGGGTAGGGCAGCACAGGCAGAGAAGGCTTGCGTGATCAGAAGCGCAAGGGAGCTGGGGGGGAGGAAAGGTAATGTCTGGACGGGGGGTGAGGTGGAGAGGAGCATATGGGATGTGCGGAGGGGGAGGAGCAGTGGTAAAGGAGGAGGGGAGGACAGGAGGGTAGGTAGGAACACTGGAGTAGTGAGGCTGAGGGTTAATAGGACACTAGCGTGGTGGAAGGCAAAAGGAGGAGGAGGAGAAGAGAGAGGCTGGTGAGCAGGGGTGCATGCATAGTTGGTAAGGTGCTGGAGCTGAGTGAAGAAAGAATGGGGTACTAGGATGATAGAGGGGAGATAGTAGCGAGAGGTCACCTCTAAGCGTAGTTGCTGCTATGGTGTAGTGGCAGGGCTGGTGCCTGAAGTGCACAGGGTACCAGGTTCAAGCCTTGACCAGGGTATCAGGAAGGAGTCCAGCCAGTGGCTGTAGCAGCAGGGAGTTGGGTTCAAGGTCTGCAGAAGCACTCAGATAACACTTTAGCAGTGTCAGAGGGTTAGTGCGTTTTTAGAGTTTTGAAATCCTGCAGTAATAATAGACAGGTGTGCTAGCTGAGTGGTGGAACTGCTGACTTTGAAAGTGAGGGTGCAGGGTTCAAAGCCTGCAAAGGCAGCAAGAGAGAAGTGGTAAACTTATATTTTGGCAGGTGGGGAGACTAAAGGCTTAGAAAGTAGGAATAAAATAGGTAGGCAACGTGGTCCAGAGGTAAAGCAGCTGACTCTGACTGCAAGGTGACTGGGTTTGAACACAGCTCAGGGACAGAGTGTAGACAGGCAATTTTAAACTGGGCAGGGGGGGTGAGGAAGTGCCTCACAACAGTCAGGCTGTAGTGCAGGACACTTTACCTCTTACAGGCTCTGGCAATCCCCGAATTCAGTCTCCGCTGCTGGGCAGAATTCTTAAGGGAGTGGGCTGCTTCAGGGCCTATATAGGGAGGGCAAACAAAGGAATCACATTAGTATGCAGCGGGCTAGATCAGGACCCTACTGCGCATGCGCCAACTATTGGAACTGTATCCCGATACAGGAGGCTACTGCGCATGCGCAAGATGGTGGAGACACACGCTACACATTCTATGCAATTCTACCAAGGTAAACACTCTAACAACAGCATTTAAACAGCTACTAAATCACAGGATAATGGTGCTAGATGATCAGAAAACTAGCCCTTAAAGTAACACAGAAATAGCCCCCAAATCCCCGTGCAGAGCAGTCCAGAATTCCAGATGGAAAAACAATCAGTCACTGTGTGGGGACAGAAAAACAGACTCCAGGCGATTAATGTTCTCCAACAGTCAGGCTGTAGTGCAGGACACTTTACCTCTTAAAGGCTCTGGCAATCCCCGATTTCAGTCTCTGCTGCTGGGCTGAGTTCTGAAGGGAGCGGGCTGCTTCAGGGCCTCTTAAAGGCTCTGTCAATCCCCGATTTCAGTCTCTGCTGCTGGGCTGAGTTCTGAGGGGAGCGGGCTGCTTCAGGGCCTCTTAAAGGCTCTGGCAATCCCCGAATTCAGTCTCCGCTGCTGGGCTGAGTTCTTAAGGGAGTGGGCTGCTTCAGGACCTCTTACAGGCTCTGGCAATCCCCGAATTCAGTCTCTGCTGCTGGGCAGAGTTCTTAAGGGAGTGGGCTGCTTCAGGGCCTCTTACAGGCTCTGGCAATCCCCGAATTCAGTCTCCGCTGCTGGGCAGAGTTCTTAAGGGAGTGGGCTGCTTCAGGGCCTCTTACAGGCTCTGGCAATCCATTGCATTACATTGCAGAGGGACTGGAAGGAAAAGTATGTCTCTTTGCAGATGACACAAAGATCTGCAACAGAGTTGATGCACAAGGTGGGGTGGAAAGGATGAGAAGGGACTTGACAAGGTTAGAGGAATGGTCAAATGTATAGCCTTAGATTCAGTGCTAAGAAGTGCAAGGTAATGCACCTGGGAAACAAAAACCAGGGAAGAGTACACAATGGGGGTGAGATACTAATGACAAAATGGAAAGAGACCTGGGGTAGCTATCAGATGACCTAAAGGTGGGCAAGCAATGTGAGAGGGCAGCAAGGAGGCTTAGGGATACTGGGATGCATAGGGAGAGGCATCACCAGTAGAAAACAGGAAGTTGTTATCCCTCTGTACAGACAGCTGGTCAGACCCCTCTGAGTACTGCATGCAGTTCTGAGACCCAATCTCCGCAAAGGCATAGACAGGATGGAAGCTGTCCAGAGGAGGGCAACTAAAATGGTGCAGGGTCTGCACCGGAAGACATATGAAGAGAGACTAAAGGAGCTTAATAGTGTTAGCCTCGAGGAAAGGAGGGGGGGGATAAGGACAAAACGCTCAAGTACCTCAAGGAATCAACAAAGTCCAAGAGGGTAGCATCTTTCAAAAAAGAGGTGTGCAAGAACAAGGGGCACAATTTGAAGATAGAGGGGCTCAGAGGTAATTTAAGGAAGTATTTTTCACAGAGAGGGTTGTGGATACATGGAACTGCCTTCCGGAGGAGGTTGTGGAGTCAAAAACGGTGGCGGAATTCAAGCATACATGGGACAGTCATAAGACCATTCTTGGGGGTGGGGGTAGGAAGAAGTAGGCTGCTGGTTAACTAGGATCTGCAGCTTATCCAGTAGGTAGGGAAATGGGCAGACTGGGTGGGCCAAGCAGTCCTTATCTGCTGTCAAATTCTGTGTTTCTATGTAAGTCTGTGCTGAGTCCATCCCAGAAGTTGCTGTACATAGGAGCTGTTCTGGACTCCCTTCAGAGCAAGGCCTTCCTCCCCCTAGACAGGGCGGAGTGCCTCATTTCCCAGGCCCAGAAGGTGACTCAGAGCTGGTATGTCCCATCCAGGACTTTCTTGCGACTTTTAGGCCTAATTGCCACAGCCTTTCCTATGGTCCCTTTGGCCAGGCTGCACATAAAGATCCCACAGCGGCACTTAGATTATATAGATCAGCTGGTCCTTGTCTTCTCCCCAGTCCTCAAAGTGCTTTGCTGGTGGATGAACCCACCAATCTCTTAAAAGGGGTTCCCTTTCTGATCCCCACTCCCCAACAGGCCCTCCTCATGGATGCTTCGGGTCTGACTTGGGAAGCCCACCTAGTTCTTTATCAGACCCAGGGCTTCTGGTCCCAGTGGGAGACTTGCCTCCACATAAATGTCCTAGAAATGAGGGAAGTGCTGTACACCTTCCAGAACCATCTCTCTCTCTCTCCAGGCCGTCTGCTGGTGCAGATGGACAATCTCAGCATTGTCTGTTGAATCAACAAGCAAGGTGGACACATTCCTACCCCCTATGTTGGGAGGCAATGAGAGTCTGGTACTGTGCTCTAGATCATGGTCTACAACTGTCAACATTCCATGTGCCAAATGCCCAAAACCCTTTGGTGGACAACCTCAGCAGGTCACAGACCAAAATGCACAAGTGGGAACTGCTGACCTTGGTCAGGGAAGACCTTTTGGACAGGTGAGGTCATCCAGAGTTGTACCTTTTTGTGTCCTCACTCAACGGAAAACTACCATGTTTTTGCTTGTCAGATCCAGGGCCTGGAGTTTTCTTGCAATACTCGTTGTCCCTCTCCTGGAAAATGGGATGCTCCTTACTCAATGAAGTGGAAGCGGTTTGCTATCTGGGTCGCTTTCCATCATCTGGACCTTTTCACTTGTCCGGTGAACCAGGTTCTGGAGTATCTTCTGACCTTGTCTGGTGCAGGCCTCAACTACTCATTTATTAAAGTGCAGCTGTTCACTATACCAGCCTTTCATGTGCCCAGTGATGGCCTCACTGTCGCCCAGTTGGACGTGGCCCATAGTTTTCTGTGAGGCATTGTCCACTTAAAGCCTATCCAGAATCTGTTTCTGGCTTGGGATCTGAATTTTGTTCTAGAGAAGCTGACCCTGCCTCCTGTTGAGCCAGCCACATCTTATGAGCTATTCTTTCTGTCATGGAAAGTGTTATTTTTAGTTGCTCTTCTGCTCAAGGAGTTTCGGAGCTACAGGCTCTCATGTGTGAGCAGCCTTATTTAATTTTCCACAAGACAGGATCTTCTGTGTGTACTAATCCTAAGTTCCATCCTAAGGTGTTGTTGGAGTTTACTCTAAATCAGTCCATCTGCCTGCCTGTTTATTTTTCAGAGCATGTCAATCCAGGGGAAGCATTTCTCCATACTTATGGGTGTGCATAGAATTCTTGGGTACTGTACACACCATTTGCAGACAGTCCTCTCAGTTGTTTTCTTTTGCCCCTGAGAAAAAGGGTACCCCAGTTTTGTCCAAATGGTTGGCCAGCTGTATTGTTTTTTGTTACAGGAAGTATCATGAGGAGTGTCCTGGGGTTGTTGATGTCCACTCCACTAGGGGTATGACCACATCAGTTCCCTGTGTTAGGGGCGTGTCAGCAGCCGAGATTTGTGCTGCTGCTACTTGGAGTGCTGTCCACACTTTCATAAAGCACTACAGTCTGGACATTGCTCCCAGAAGAAGGGTGGGCTTTGGCCTAACTGTGCTTCAGGGCCTTCTTTCTTAGGCCTCTGGCTTTCTGCCACCCAGTCTGTCTTACGCGTAGCAAAGCTTGGGATTCTTTCCATAGGTGTGACCTGATGACAGAGATATCTCTGAAGAAGATAGAACAGTTATGTAAGAACTTATTGTAACAGTAGATCTTCGAGGGAATCTCTGTCATCAGGTCATGCCATCCCTCCCTGCATGCCCCTGTCTCTGTCACTGTACAATACAGCTGTCCTGTTGCTCCAGCATTTCTTCTAGCTGAGCACCTTCTTTCTCTCCTTGGTTCCCTAGTGGGTCTCCTGTCTCCTATAGCCAGGGCCCCGAGTTTTCCGCTGATTCCATGACGCGGAAAACCATGAAATATCCGCGAATTTGCCATCACCAGCGAATTCGCCGCCCGCTGAACAAACGTCCGCTTCATTTGCCGGACAGGGTGCCCAATCCCCGTCGGCTTCACTGTCCCCCCTCCCCCAAATGGCATATGCACGCTGAGGAGCTGGTAATGGCCGTAGAACGTGCTCTTATTTTTTTTGCCGCCGGAGGTGCCTAATCCCCCGCCGCTGAACGCCTAAAGTCATGTGCCACGCTGGGAGCCCACCCCAGCGTGGCAAGCGGTCCCATGACGCCTTTTTTTTTTTTCCTGTAAAACAAAAACTGTCCCATGGCGCCTCCGAGCCCCTCCCACATCCCGCACCCACCCACTGCGCACCCAGCCTCCCCACCCCACCCCATACTTACCTCCGGACTCCGCGCGACGCTCTTGGTGGACCGGGAACACGTCTGCCTCTTTAAAGGCGACCGCGAACTGAGGAAATGCCGGTAAGCTGTATAATGGGCTAGATAGGAGGGGTTCAACTTTATTGCATATCTCAGGCATTTTTGGGAATTTTTGCACCAAATTTTCAACATGGGGTTTTTGGGACCCCTTCTCATGAATGATGTCACTGTCATGGCGTTATTCGGGCTCGAAGGGTGATTTCGCGCAGTGACTGCGAAATCACCCTTCGGGACGGAATACCGCCATGACAGTGACATCATTCAGAAGAGGCCCAAAACCCCATGTTGAAAATTTGGTGCAAAATTCCAAAAGGCAGCTGTTTAACGAGGCGTGCGTGCGCAGTTCCTCGCAGGCTCAGAAGTTCATGAATTTCAATATTTTTCCAGAGTTTCAACATTGCCATTTCACCACACTGTCTTATGAGTAGTACAGCTGTCATTTTCACATCTCACCCAAAATGTGTTTCCACGTTGTAGAGCAGAATGGCAGTCGGTGTGCTAAATCAATGTTCCGGACAGATTAATAAAATCACAGTGATACTGTTCATGAGCAGAGGTCTTGAAATGGCTATGTTGAAAATTTGGTGAAAAAATTCCAAAAAATGACTGTTTAACGACGTGCATTGTGTCAGATATGGCAAAAAAACAAAAAGAAAAAATTAAGGGTAAAATGTGTAGAATTGCCACAGAAATTGAGTGTTGAGTGCACTTGAAGTTCGCGGCAAATGAAACCCTGCCGCAGAACTTTGCTCCGATGTGCCGCAGAAAAATCGGGGCCCTGCCTATAGCCTCTGGCTAGGGAAAGAACTAAGGAGGGAGCGGGGCCACTTGAGCTTATGTAGGGTATGTGACATCGGCGTGGGTGGCCCCTAATAGATTGCTCAATCAATCTATAAGTCATCTCTTTTTTTTCAGGCGAAACGCCATTGAGACAGACTTATTTGCAAGGTGAACCTCGGTAGGTCGTAACAAAAACACATAAGCTAAATGAGAGAATAGCCCGTGAAGAGCAAATACGAACTAGGCATAAATAACGGTGCATACGGTTTGCCTAACAGTACAGTAGACCTCAAGTACAACATTGGTAGAGCAAGAACAAAAATATTTGCAGAATAATACAAATCAGTATTTATAATATAAACAATACCTGCCCAGTCGCAGCAAGACTTATGGGATAGAGAGGGGGGCTGGGTGTCTGGTAAGAGGAAGTCAAGGGGGGAGGGAGTTGTGAAGGGTAGGACATGGTGAGAGCTAAGATGTCAGAGATGAGGGGAAGTCAAGGGGGGGGATAGTAAAGGGAGGACAATAGGGTGTTTAAGAAGATGCAGAAAAAAGCTTCTGTGTGATCCTAGTACCTGATGGTGAAGTTCCGTAGGTGTGACCTGATGACCCAGATGATGTACTGTATCGGTAAGTTCTTACGTAACTGTTCTATCTTCCAGAATATCTTCACCATTCATCACTGCAACCTGCCCTCAAAAAAAAAAAAATTACCAGGCTTTTGGGCAGTCTTTCCTTTCGAGCCTTGCCTCCTACTTGTTTAAAAGAAAAATGGGGAGAAGAGGCATTTAAAGGGCAAACCTCTTCAGGACTTTGTTCCCTTCCCACCTAACCCTTTGTAGCCCCTTAAAAAAAAAAAAAAAAAAAATGTTTTTTCCTTTGGGGCTATTTCTACTTCTGACCCTTACTCTAGTTCTTCCCTTGGTTGTTTTTAAGAAAACCAAAAACAGATAGAATCCACTTTTAGGTCCTTGTTACAGTTTTTCTTCTCCTATCCTTCATAGTAAAAAACAACAAATAAATGAAAAAATATGAAAAAAAAGGAAGAGAGAAATCATCAGAGTGGAAATGGGGCTTAAGAAGCCTTTGTTTTAAGGTTTTCTTCTCCCACCATTCCTTCAGTGCATTGGGGTCTATAGTTGTTTGCTGTTGGATAAGCTTTTCTCGTCCCTTCTTGGGAACAAAGCCTTGCAGGGGAGCAGGCGCTCTAGGGACTGGAAAGTTTTGGGAATTTTAGCCCAAGTTCCCTTACCAGTTTCAGCTTTCTTTTCACTTGCTGTTCTCCTCATGCATTTACTTTTAAGTGGCCTGCTACATCTCTCTTTCTCTTAATCTCCTATTTTTGAGATATTTCAGTGGGAGATAGGGAATCTGGAAGACAGGAATCGTTCAGTTTTATGGATTCCTATGCGTGGCAGTTGCTGTTTTAGCAGAGACCCCCCTTTTCTCAGTAATTTTTCCCCTCTTCTGAGTTTTTCTTTTACCTCTTGAGTTCCTAGATGTGTCTCCTTGGCTTGGAAACCAGACCTAGTGGTGCATTTTTTGAGCCCTGGCTGTGCAGTTGTCAGGTCTTCTGAGATCAGAGGGTCTATATTTCTCCCATATTGTATTTTAGTCATATGGGACTCCTAAACTTCTAGTCTGTCGTAGTTCTTGTACATGCAGGTGGACATCTCTGTCTGGCAGTGCTTTTCCAGGGCTCACAGCTCTACTTTTGTTTCTGAGATTCAGGGAGGTACTTGTTTCACTGCAATCTACCCTTTCTAGATGAGCCTTGAAAATTTTGTGGACCTTGTTCCTTGTTTGAGGGTCAGCTAGCCCCTAGAGAGCATAAGGAATGCTCTTTCCTCAGTTGAAAGAAAGCCAACTCTTCTGATGTCTGTTTTTTTCTTGCTGAGAATTCCGGGTCCCTGCTGCATTCTCTCTCTCTCTCTCTCTCTCTCTCTCACTCTCCCCTGCTCAGTTGTCCTAGTCATCCTTTTGCCACTACAAAGACCCTCCTCCCAAACCCATCTTCTCTAATGGTCGATTTTTATTCTTTCGTTCTGTTTATAGTCCATATCCTTTTGTCTATTCCTTGTGCTCCTTTGCCCCAGCCCTTGTTTTTTCTCTTTGTTTCCTCTTCTGGTGAACAGAACTGAGGAGGCAGGGAGGCCAGCATTGGTTACTGGTCAGCCTACGAGCGTCACATCATATGTTCACCTCATGGATGGCACCGTCCCTGATGTCGGTCCCCTACATCTAAAGCTTTAAAGGCGTATGCTCCGGCGGGGTCCCCATGCCTCCTGCATAGACCCAGCAATGGTAAATGGTGAAGATATTCTGGAAGATCAAGAATTACAGTGAGCACATAATTTTCATTTCTGGAAGTTCTGGATTCGGGACAGAACAGCTCTCATTTCCAGAGCATTGATGTGCAAGGTGCTCTCCACTGTAATCCATGTGCCTTTTGTCTAATGAAGACCGAAGTGCACCACCCCCCAACCCCAAAGCATACATGGCGAGGATCTGAAGAGCAGAGAGGATCAGGAATGGAACCCCCTTGAGCAGGTTGCTGGGTTATATCCACCACTTGAGCATTTTGCTCACAGGGGACACGACTACAACCATCTGATCTTCCTGGACATAGTCTCCACCACTCATTCACACTAATGGGATCTACGGAGGAGGCACTAGGACCCAGCGGGAGCAAACTCTTTGAGAGGGTTGGCGCCAGAGATGGAGCCGCGAGGATGCGGCACCATGAGCCATGGCCCGTGGAATAAAGACTAGCTCGGCGTCGACCCTCCAACCGCCTCAGTTCCTTTTTTCCCCACTGTCGAGTGTTTTCCTCTGTTCTAGAGGCACGGGTTCTATGGCCTATTTTTGAAGCAGAGTCTGTACTTCCTCCAGCAACAGGGGCAGAGGTCCTGGAGCATATTTTGTCACTAGTGTGGGAGTGATCTGTAGGGTAGTTAAGAAGTTCCAGCGCATGACCCTTTTCTGTGATCTCCAGGACCCATGAATCTGTAGTCACCTCCTTCCACTGGTTTTAAGTGAAGGGAGGGTCAGCTCCCTACAACCACCCCTGGAGGTAAAGGTGGTTAGGTGGTGTGTAAGGAGTCAGGCTGAGTAGGTGGGTGCGACGCCACCAGCTCCACCACCTCTAGGTGCTTCTGAATGGGCACCTGGGGTCATACCGGGGACTGGTAAGGACCCTGCTCCTTTGCCACTGCTCTGCTGTCTGGATACTGAGTGCTAACACCAGCTGGACAAAAGGTACCCCTGCTCCTACCCCTTGGTTGGGTATGGTAGAGGAAGTGCACAGACTTCAAAGTCCTACCAGAGGCATGGAGAACTTTCAGAGTCTCTTGGACCTCATGACCGAACAGTTTTTGCTCTCTGAATGGGGCATTGAGAATTGTGTGTTACACATCATTAGCAGAACTGGCTACTCTGAGCCATGAATATCTCCCGAGACAGATGCTAGAGGCCGCGCAGCTCTGGCAAAAGCATGTTAATGTATCATAGGCTGTGCGGAGCGAATGCTTGTCCACATCAGCCCCAGCTGTGAGAACTTTCAGTAGCTCTTGTTTCGGGGTATGCTCAGGCAAGGCCTGTGCAGTTGTCTTGGTCTTTCTCCAGAGGGTGTTCTGATACTGATACTTTTTCATGTGGGCCTGGTAATTTGCAATATGAAGGCCCAGTGCTGCAAAGGCATATGTCCTTTTGCCTATTACATCCAACCTCCTTGATTCTTTATCTGGAGGAGGAGGGAACTGAGGTGCTAAGGAGCCATAGACCTGTCACGGGCAGCATTAATCAACACTGAGTCAGTCTCAGGTTGCATGACATAAAAAGTCTTCACAGAAGGGACTAGATACATTTTGCCTGCCTTCCTGGGGACAGGTGGTATGTTTGTCTATACCTGGCAGCAAAGGTGGCATCCATCCTCTAAGGCTGGTAGCAGAGGAGTCAACGCAGTGGCTGGAGACTCTGGTAGCTCCAGGAACTCTATCAAGTTATTTTTGGTAGTATTCTGCTCCTCCATGGCAGCTTGCAACTGCTGTATCATAGTAAATAGTGTAGAATCCCCTAGAGGGGACATTGGTGTTTTCTCCACAGAGACCTCACTGCATGTGGAAACAATAGAGCTGGTGCCACTTTCATATTGGCTCTCGGCATAATCTTTAGCCTCATCCTCCTCTTCCTGTATCATTAGATCAGGATTGTACTCATATTTGTTGACAGGGTCGATGGGGAGTAGAAAGTGCAACACTGGCGACTGCATTACAGGTGACTGTGGCAAGGGAGTATCTTGTGGCGTTGATGCGAGATTAGTAATCGGCGCCATCAGTGGGCTTCTGGAACAGGGATACCAGGCACCAGACGTCTTATCATATCAAAAAATAAGATGATTGTCTGAGCGTTGACACCACTGTGGTCGATGGGCACAGCGGGAGGATTCGACAGAGAAGGCTGAGTCCCTAATGGCGACGTACCAGCTGTAATAGACCTGAGTAGTGCCTGCGCCAAGCCCTGACCTTGGTGTCGTAGTCGGGGAGTTGATGTAGCTACTGCTGGAGCGATTACTGATGAAGAGGATATCATACCTGAAGAATGCAGGGGTGACCTGGAATGCACCAGGGAGGCTTTCTCCTTTGTCCAGTGATTGTGACTCCCTTATGCCTTTTCCAGGGATTTAGATGACCGCAAGTCACCCAAATGATCTAGCAACGGTTCTATCTTTTATTGGAGCTCCTTCTCCATTCTGGCTACAATCTTTTGGAGAATAAACTTCTCCAAAGCCTCTTTATGTCGTTGCCTGTTTGCAGAGTTAAACCCCAGGCACATTTTGCAGGCTTTCACTTTGTGATCTAGGCATAGGCAGCAGACACAGACATCGAGGGAGTCTCCAGCATAGATCTTTCCTCCGCACTCACAGTATTAGAAGTTTTTTTGTTTCTTTGTTTTTTTTTTACTTGCCCGGCCCTTCGCAGGGGGCCTCGTACCCATCTCCATCCTCTAGGTCTCGATCACTAGGGTCCCTGGCTTCATTGTGTTCGATCAACTAGGGGTTTTTACGTTTTTTCCCCCTATTTTCTCCCCATCCCCTTAGGGCGCTGGTGCGAAGGACGTACGTCCAAATGAACAGCGTGTAGACACATGCTGCCATCAAGCGCCCAATAGCATCCTCCCTCCCTGACTCAGTAGAGCCATGTGCTTCCACTGGCAGAAGGGCTGTGGGTGCATATGCTACCCGGTAACCCACCCCGTCTGGAGGAGGAGAGCATCCATTGGGCCGCTTTATCCTCCTCTCCCCATCCGACCCCCGACGACCCAGGTCCGTTCCCAAACCTGGGTCGCTGTTGTAGCGCGAGGTGTGGCATCTGTATTGGAAGAGTTTTGATGGTTCTTTTGATGACATGCAGGTCATCTAAAATCACTATAAAAGTGATTCAAACAACATGAAGTCTTGCTGTATTCTGACAATATGCAGTTAGCCCCAGCACTTGAACTGCCCCGGAGAGGAAAGAGTTATTTCTGTGCAGAAGCATAGAACATTGAGTTTGAGCTCGGTTTTCAAACCTCTGTCTCTGGTACTTAGCAGTGTAACTGTCAGATTCTTTACTGTGCCTAATAGTGAAGTCTCTCTGGAGATTTCCTCTTCTTCGGTACAGTTTAAAAAAGCGTCGGTTTTAACCTATTTGTTTATGATTTTCAGATTTGCAGCCTCTGTCTACGGTACAGGTAGTGTGGTAGACAGGTGGTGACTAGTGTGTTATTTTATAAATTGTGGAAATTGTTTCTTGTCTCAGTTCTTCATCGGTCAGTCTAGTTAGGAACCAACTTTCCTGATTATTTTATTATTTTCTGGGATTAGTGTGGTGTTCCGGTGCCGATCGGTTTCAAAAGAACTGGACTTTTTTCTGTTCTTTTACAGAACCCGTGACACGGTTTGTAACCAATCAGTTGTTTATTATGTGGCTTGAAAGCTTTACGGGTAATTGGTTAGGTTGGCCATGTCTGAGAAACCCAAGAAAAAAAACCGTCCCACTGGGTTTCAACACTGTACTTAGTGTGGGGAGTCCGTTCCCAAGGCCGCCCCCCACCTCATCTGTATTTATTGTCTGGGGTTTGACCACGTCAAAACAGACTGCCAAATTTGCAAAAACTTCCTTAAAGCTGCTCTTGGAAAAAAAAGGTTGAGTAGGCTGAAGGAAAGGGAGGCCGAAAAGTCCATAGATCCGGATGGCCAACCTGGTTAAGTTGTGGCCGAACCTGAGGAGGTGCCTACTGACCTAGGCGATACCTCCTCTGGCAAAAGGAGGTCCAACTCCGAGGGGTCGGTTCCGTCGAAAAAGAAGTGTAAGTCAGCCGGTTCGGATCCAGCCCCGCGTTCACCAACCGCTGATGAGATAGCCAAACCGATTCGTATAGTTCAGTCGCTTTGCCTGGTTCTGTCCGAACCGATACCACCAGTTAGGCGATCGGTTCAGTCGGATCCAACTCCATCAGATTACGATCCAGATGCTTTCTATGAGGAGTGGGAGGCAGACAAAGAATATCCCAATGATGAGGACGATGTTAATGACTTTGAAGGTCTGGATGTGCCCATTGAACCGGACATCTCTCCAGATAGGCCCTCCAATGTCTCCCCCCCCAGGCTTTCTGAGTCCCCTTCACGCTTCTTGTTTTATAAGAAGGTGGCTGAAACCCTCAAGCTCCCTGTGGTTGAAGCTGCTGAGGAGGAGGAAGAGCCTGATTTTGTAGAAATGATGGACATCCCAGAGTCTAAAAGATTGTCTGTCCCTCTTTACAAGTCCTTGGGGAAACAGACACAAAAACATTTACAAACACCTAACTCCTTACCTCCTGTGGATAAGAAAATGAACAGGAGGTATATGTTATCAGGCTCAGGTATGGAGTTCTTATACACTCATTGCAATGTTGGGGTAGTGCAGGCTGCAGCCTGTGACAGGGCTAACATACCTTTGGCTTCACACACCCCGGACAAGGACTCCAGGAAAGTTGATGCCATGGCTAAGAAACAATATTTGGCATCCTCTTTGGGACTCAGGCAAGCAAATGACATGGCCTACACCGCCAGGTACCAGAAATCCAGGTGGGATACGGTTCTGGAACTGGCTAAACAAGCCTCCCCAGGTCACCAAAGAGCTGAAGGAGGTGGCTGCTGATGGAATTGAGGCATCCAAAGTGCAATTTCATACTGCTGTGGACTCCAGTGATGTGGCATCAAGAGTCTTGGCTACATCTGTGTTTCTCCGAAGACATGTTGGGCTCAGATGTACTAGCCTTTCGCAGGATACCTAGGCCAAGGCTATGGATTTCCCTGTAGTGGGTAACTCTCAGTTTGGGGAGCAGACAGAGTCTTACATGAAAAAAAATGGATGAGTACACGACCACCTACAGGAGTGCACAGGCCAAAGAGAGGCAAGCCACTCCTCAGAAGCAGCAGTCTAGGGGCAGGCCTTTGCACAGGCCTTTTTACCAAACCCAGGCTTCCTCTTCCTTCCCACAGAGGGGGGTTCTTTCAAGGGAGAGGCAGGAGGGGGATGAGCAGGGCTGCATCCTCTTCCCAGTCTAAGGCTCCTGCCTAGCAGACACCCTGATGTGTCTGCCCGAGTTGACTTCCCCCTTCCAGTAGGAGGCAGGCGGGCTTACTGCTTCCAGGCCTGGAAGTCTGTGACCTCAGACAAGTGGGTCCTGGAAGTAGTAAGCCAGTGACTGGCCCTCCGCTTCAGAAGGTTTCCAAAACTGAGGGGCCAGGTCTTTTCCACCTGCATCCATCCCAGAGACCCTTGCCCTAGAGGCAGATGTTTCCTCTCTTCTGGCTCTCAGAGCTGTAGAGAAGGTTCTTACTTAACACTGGAGTGAAGGTCTGTACTCCCAGGTACTTCCTTACCCCAAAGAAGACAGGAGTGGCAACCCATCCTAGACCTAAGGTATTTGAACAAACACATCTCAAAACCAAAATTCAAAATGGCGACTGGGAATAATTCTTCCCTTTCTAAGGCCAGGGGTTGGCTCGCATCCTCGGACCTCAAGGATGCCTACTTCCATATTCCTATCAGGTGCTCCCACAGAAAGTACCTCAGGGTCAAGTTGCCTTCAGGCAAATATCAGTTTAGAGCCATGCCATTCGGCCTAACATCAGCTCCAAGGGTGTTCACAAAGTGACTTGCAGTAGTAGTTGCCTACCTCAGAAGGCAGGGTATTTCCATTTTCCCATATCTGAATGACTGGCTAATTGTGGGTCAGTCATCAAACCAGATCAAGTCAGCTCTGCAAACCATTCAAGACTTGGTCAGTTCTCAGGAGTTTCTCCTCAATCTTCCAAAATCTGTCCTCGAACCAGTTCAGCTTCTTAGTTTCATAGGGCTAGAATTGGATACTATCCAAGCGAAGACCTTCCTTCCTCTGTCAAGGGTAAAGGCCCTAACAGATCTTGCTTCCTCTTTTCGGCCTGTGGTCTCTCATCCAGCAAGACAATTTCTTCAGCTCCTGGGCCACATGGCAGCTTCCACTTTAGTGGTGCAAGGAGCCAGATTTCAGATGAGGGGAATTCAGTTCCATCTAAGGTCCTTTTGGTCTCAGAAAAGAGACTCTCTCACCAAATTGATTCCAGTGACTCAGACTCTGGTCCAAGCTCTCTAGTGGTGGCTGGACCAGGACGACCTCAGAGAAGGAGTTCCATTTCTCTCCCAAGTCCCCTCAGTAGTCCTAACTACAGATGCTTCTCTCCTAGGTTGGGGAGCCCATTTGGGAGCCCTTACGGCTCAAGGGGTCTGGTCTCCACAAGAGTCTCTCCTTCATATCAATCTCCTAGAACTCAGGGCAGTTTTTCTAGCCCTTCAGGTCTTCTCGGAGTTAGTCAGGGGCAAGGTGGTCCAAGTTAGGACAGACACCACTACCACCACAATGTGGTACATCAACAAGCAGGGGGGCACTCGGTCCATGGTCTTGTGCACAGAAGCCATGAAACTGTGGTCCCTAGCCTGTTCTCTTCAGACTTCCCTGATAGCAGTGCACCTTCCAGGGAAATACAGTGTACTAGCCGATACCCTGAGCAGAACTCCCCATTCCTCAGGTCATTAGATGAAGTTGTCCCTCATCTCCTGGCAGACATGCAGACCACGGTCAAGCAAGTCCGTGATCAGGGCCATGCTGTTGCAAAACAGCAGCTCCAGACGGCCTTAGACATCAAGGATTACTGTGCCCGCTCTTTAGCAGCCGCAGGGTCTGGCTGAGGCTATCCTCCTTCCCGATGGATACCCAGCACAAGTTAGCTGACGTTCCTTTACTTAGCACCGACCTGTTCGGTCCAGGAGTGGCTGGTCACCTTCAGCATATTTTTACAATACCCGTGACACGGTTAGGAACCGATAAGGGAGTCTTGCCTGGTGGTTGCCATAAAAAGGGTAAGTTTGGTTAGGTTGGCCATGTCTGAGAAACCCAAGAATAAACCGGGCCCTCTGGATTTCAACACTGCAGTGAGCGTCGGGAGGTCTTTGCTAAGGCCAATCCCCACACCACCTGTGTTTATTGTCTGGGGTTTGAACACCTTGATACAGACTGACAAATTTGTAAAAATTTTCCTAAATCTACGCTTGAGAAGAGATTAGGTAGACTTAGGGAAAAGGAAGCTGAGAAGTCCGCTGACCCGGATGGCCAGCCCGGTTTGGTTCCGACTGAACCAGAAGGAGTGCCCTCTGACCAGGGTGATACTTCTTCGGGCAAGAGGAGAGCCAATCCTGAGGGGTCAGTTCCTACAAAAAGGAAACGCAAAGAGAAATCGACCGGTTCGGATCCAGAGGTTCATGTTCCGACTACCGAGGAAATAGCCAGAGCGATTCAGATTGTGGAATCGCTTTGCCAGTTTCCGACCGATCCGGCACCATTTGGCAGGGGTTCAGTTCAGTCGGTTTCCCCGGTTCAAGATTATACCCCTGAAGATTTTTATGAACCGGAGTTTGAGGAGGAGGGGGAGTTCGAAGATGATGGTGAAAGTCTGGATGTGCCTGTGGAACCGGACATCTCCCCAGACAGACCTTCTTGTGTTCCCTCCTAGGCTTTCTGAATCCCCTCCCCCCTATCTCTTTTACAGAAAGGTGGCTGAAATCTTCCAGCTTCCTATGGAGGATCAGGAGGGGCCTGATTATGTGGAAATGATGGACATCCCAGAGTCCAGGAGACTGTCTGTTCCCCTTCACAGATCCTTTGGGAAGCAGACACAGAAAATCCTAAAGTCTCCCAATTCTGTACCTCCTGTTGACAGAAGGATGGATAAGAGGTACACACTATCAGGCTCAGATACAGAGTTTTTATACCAACAGTGCAGCCATGTTGGGGTAGTGCAGGCTGCTGCCTGTGACAAGGCAAATATTCCCTGGCCCCCCCCCCGACAGAGACTCCAGGAAGATTGATGCCACGGCAAAAAAGCAGTACATGGCATCTTCTTTGGGACTCAGGCAAGCAAACTATATGGTCTACACAGCCAGGTACCAGAAGTCCAGGTGGGACACCGTACTGGCACTGGCTAAACAGGCTTCCCACCAGCTGGCCAAGGAGCTGGAGGAGGTGGCTGCTGATGGGATTGAGGCATCAAAGGTACAATTTCATGCTGCTGTGGACTCCAGTGATGAGTCATGGCTACATCTGTGACTCTTCAGAGGATGGCTTGACTCAGATGTACTAGCCTCTCACAGGACACCCAGGCTAAGGCCATGGATTTTCCTGTGGTGGGTAATCCTCTGTTTGGGGAGCAGACAGAGAATTACATGAAGAAAATGGATGAGTACAGGACCACTTATAGGAGTGCTCAGGCCTGGGAGAGTCAGGCAACTCCTCAAAGGCAGCAATGCAGGGGCAGGCCTTTTCATAGGCCTTTTTACCAAGCACAGGCCTCTTCTCCCTTTTCACAGAGGGAGTTCTTCAGAGGAAGAGGCAGAAGAGGGATGAGCAGGGCTGCATTCACTCCTCGGCCTAAGGCTCCTGCCAAGCAGATACCCTGATGGGTCTGCCCGGGTCGACTCTCCTATTCCTGTACGGGGCAGGCTGGCTTACTTTGTCCAGGGCTGGATGTCTATTGCCTCAGACAGGTGAGTCCTGGAAGTAGTAAGCCAGGGACTGGTTCTCAGCTTCAAAAAATTTCCGAAGATGAGAGCCAGATCCTTTCCACCTGCAGGTCTCTCCGAAACTCTTGCCCTAGAGGCAGAGGTTTCATCTCTTCTGGCCTTAAGGGCCATTGCGATAGTTCCTACCCTACACTGGGGCAAAGGTCTGTACTCCAGGTACTTCCTTACCCCAAAAAAGACAGGGGAGTGGTGACCCATCCTAGATCTAAGATACCTGAACAAACATCTTTTAAAACCATAGTTTAAGATGGTCACTCTGGGAATAATTCTTCCCTTTCTAAGGCCAGGGGACTGGCTAGCCTCCCTGGACCTCAAAGATGCCTACTTTCACATTCCCATCAGGCACTCCCACAGAAAGTACCTCAGGTTCAAGTTGTCCTCAGGCCATTATCAGTTCAAAGCGATGCCCTTTGGTCTAACATCAGCCCCAAGGGTTTTGACAAAGTGCCTGGCAGTAGTTGTTGCCTTTCTAAAAAGGCAAAAGATTTCCATTTTTCCTTATTTGGACAACTGGCTCATAGTGAGTCAGTCTCCAGACCAAGTCAAGTCAGACTTGCAAGTGACCCAGCAAGTGCTCACTTCTCTAGAATTTCTTCTCAACCTCCCCAAGTCAGTTCTTGAACCAGTGCAGCTTCTTACCTTCATGGGGCAGAGCTGGATACTGTCAAAGCAAGAGCCTTTCTTCCCCTGGTAAGGGCAAAAGTTCTTATAGAACTGGCTTCTTCCTTTACACTTCAGGTATCCCGACCAGCAAGGCATTTCCTTCAGCTCTTGGGCCACATGGCAGCTTCTACAGCAGTGGTCCAAGGTACAGGATTCCAGATGAGGGACATTCAGTTCCATCTGAGGGCCTTTTGGTCCTAAAGGAAAGATCCCCTTACCAAACTGATTCCAGTGACTCAGACTCTGATCCAAGCTCTTTGTTCAGTGGTGGCAGGATCAGGACAATTTAAGGCAAGGCGTCTCATTTGTCATTCAGTCTCATTCGGTGGTCCTTACCACGGATGCTTCCCTTCTGGGCTGGGGAGCCCATCTGGGGGCCCTCACTGCCCAGGGACTGTGGTCCCCTCAGGAATCCCTTGTCCATATCAGTCTCCTAGAACTGAGGGCAGTTTTTCTGGCCCTGCAAGCTTTCTCTCAGTTAGTGCAGAACAAGGTGGTTCAGGTCAGAACAGACAATACCACCACCGTGTGGTACATCAACAGGCAGGGAGGCACTCTGTCCATGGCCTTGTGCACGGAAGCTATGAAATTGTGGTCCCTGGCTTATTCCCTGAAGATCTCTCTGATGGCAGTCCACCTCCCGGGGAAGAACAGTGTGCTAGCAGATGCACTGAGCAGGATCTCCCAGGGCCATCACAAATGATCCCTGGACCCTCTGGTGTTGAAAGTGATTTTTTCAAGGTGGGGCACTCCAGAGATAGATCTCTTTGCAGCCCCAGACAACCACCAACTTCCTCTCTTTTGTTGCAGACCCCCAGTCTTGGGCTCAGTCCCTCTAGATGCTCTGATTCTGAACTGGGAAGGGAAGTTTATGTATGCCTTTCCTCCATTTCCTCTACTGTTCAAAGTTCTAGTCAAGATAAGGTCACAACCTTGCAGAGTGATTCTGATTGCTCCAGACTGGGCCAGACAGCCTTGGTACCCCCTGTTGCTGTCTCTAGCAGTCCATCTTCCTCTGTGTCTTCCCAGGAATTACAACTTGTTAACCTTCTCTCAGGGGAGGATCTGGTACCCCGGTCTTCGGTCTCTCGACTCTTAAGGCATGGCTCTTGAAGAGTTAGAGTATGCAGATTTGCATCTGTCTCAGGGGGTCCTGGATATTCTTAAAGCATCTTGAAAGTCCGCCACCAGAAAGACCTATAACTCCAAATGGAAGAGATTCAGCATTTAGTGTTCCAAGAAGCATATCTCTGCAGACACTGCTGAATTGCCTACAGTTGTGGATTATATGGTCCATCTGAATGGCCTAGGCCTCAGACCAGCTACTGTCAAGGTACACTTGTCAGCTGTTTCTGCTTTTCTGTCAGTGGGAAAGTCTTCCTCACTATAATCTCATCCTGTGTTCTGTAAATTTTTCAAGAGATTGCTTCATACCATTCCTCCCTTTAGGGATCCTGCCCATGCCTGGGGCTTAAATGTTTGCATTGCTCAACTTATGCAACCTCCTTTTGAGCCTATGTCCTCAGCAGAGCTAAAGTTTTCACTGTTCGCTGATGACACAAAGCTCTGTAATAGAGTCGACACACCAGAGGGTGTAGACAGAATGAGAAGCGACTTGCAGAAACTTGAAGAATGGTCAGGGGTTTGGCAGTTGAAATTCAATGCAAAGAAGTGCAAGATAATGCATATGGGGCACAAAAACCCTGGCACAGTATATCAGTTGGGGGGTGAGGATATAGCATGCACCAAGCAGGAAAGGGATCTTGGGGTTATCATCTCTGATGACCTCAAGGTAGGGAAACAGTGTGACAAGGCAGCAGGTAAAGCAACTAGGATGCTGGGATGTATAGGCAGGGGCATTACCAGCAGGAAAAGGTAGGTGATAATTCCGCTATACAAGACACTAGTGAGGCCCCACCTGGAGTACAGTGTACAGTTCTGGAGACCATACCTAGTAGGACATAGACAGGGTAGAGAAGATTCAGAGGAGGGCAACAAAGATGGTGCATGGATTGCATCACAAGTCCTATGAAGTCAGGTTGAAGGAACTGAACATGTACTCCCTGGAGGAGAGGAGGAGAGAGGGATATGATAGAGACATACAAGTATCTTACAGGGAGGAACAGGGTGCAGGAAAACACTATTTTTAGCTAAAAAGATGTTCCAGGACTAGAGGGCATGGGATGAAGTTGGAGGGAGGACGATTCAGAGGAAACATGAGAAAGAATTTCTTCACAGAACGGGTGGTGGACAAGTGGAACACCCTGCCAGAGGAAGTGGTGGGGCTGAAACAATCACGGATTTAAGAATGCATGGATAGACATAAAGGAATTCTGGAGGTCAGGGTGAGGTGCAACAGACTTCTAGGAAAACAAACTGAACTTACAAGCTCAAATGGGCAGACTGGGTGGGCCATAGGCCCTTATCTGCCGACACTGTCTATGTATCTATGTACTTGACATGGAAAACTGTGTTTTTAATAGCCATTACCTCTGCCAGATGTATCAGTGAATTACAGGCCCTGTCAGTGGAACCTGATTTTATATCCTTTCATAGAGATAAAGTGGTCCTTAGAACCAATAGAAGGTTCTTGCCCAAAGTGGTTTCAGACTTCCACTTGAATCAGTCTGTATCTCTTCCTGTCTTCTTCACTGATCATTCTTCCTCAGGAGAGAGGAGGCTACACAGTTTAGATGTTAAAAGAGCTCTTAGGTACTACATAGATCGTACCAAGGGTCACAGGTTTGTTTCCCTCCAGCTGTTTCTCACTTACGGAGAAGTGGGAAAGGGCAAACCTGCCACCAATAGAACTATTGCCAGGTGGATAGTGTCTTGTGTACAGTTTTGCTATGAGAAACTGGGAAAGATTCCACCCTCAGGCATGAGGGCTCACTCTACAAGAGGTACAGCTGCTTCCCTGGCTGCTGCCAGGGATATCCCTCTGTTAGAAATTTGTCAAGCAGCCACCTGGAAAACAGTCCATACCTTTACCAAGCATTACTCTCTGGATATCCAGGCTAGGAGTGATGCTCAGTTTGGCACAGCAGTACTTCAGAGCCCATTAGAAGAAACACAATTACTAAGGTGAGTAATTTTTTCATCCCACAGCCACAAAAGAAAATGCAGCAGAAGGCACAAGGTCCCAAAGTGCCCAGTGCCACCTTCTGAGTTCTTGGCTCAGGTCCCACCTCAACTGCCCGAGGGGGACTCTTCCTCAGAGGTGGGAGGATGTCTGACCCAGTTCTATGACCGGTGGACATCTATAACATCAGACAAATAGGTCTTCCGGATAATCTGCATGGGGTATTCACTTAATCTTTCAGAGCCCCCCCCCACCCCAGATTATCCCCCCAAACAACAGCCCTGGCTGTCGGCAGTACAGTGGGACCTTCTTGCTTCCGAAGTACAAGGCCTTCTGAACAACTGGGCAGTAGAAGTAGTTCCGCTGGACCAACGAAACACAGGTTTCTACTCCCATTACTTTCTAGTTCCGAAGAAATCTGGCGGCATGTGCCCCATTCTGGATCTCAGAAAATTAAACAAATTCCTTCACAAGGAAAAGTTCAAGATAATCTCTCTAGGTACCCTTCTACCTTTGATTCATCAACATGATTGGCTAGCCTCCCTGGACATGCAGGATGCCTACCAACACATTCGTATGCACTCGAAGCACCACAAATACCTAAGGTTTGTGGCATTTGGTCAACATTATCAGTTCAAAGTCTTGCCCTTTGGACTATCCTCGGCGCCGCGAGTTTTTACAAAGTGTTGTGCAAGTCTCGCAGTGCATCTCAGGAAAATCGGAGTTCAAGTGTTCCCATATCTGGACGACTGGCTTCTAGCAAGCCCCTCCAGATAGGGAACTCTGGACGCCGTAGCCAAGGCTTCAGACTTTCTCACATCCATGGGAGTCCTGCTAAATCGCAACAAATCGCAGTTGCAGCCCTCCCAGGAGCTCCTTTTTATAGGAACTCTTCTGGATCCCTCCTGTGCGAAAGCTTTTCTCCCAGAGGACAGTAGGAGCGATATCCTATAGATAGCCTGATACATCAGAGAAAACAACTCTGTTCGAGCTATCTCGATGCAACAGATGCTGGGTCTCATGGCATCCTCGGTGTTCACTGTACCCCTAGCACGTTTCCACATGAGAACCTCTCAGTGAATGCTCAGTACTCAGTGGTCCCCAACCATTCATCCTCAGTCCTTTCCCATCAAGGTGACAGAACCTCTAAAGAGGTCACTCACCTGGTGGTCGCAGGAGGTCAACCTTCTATAAGGGTATCCCTTTGCTCCTCTGGATCATCAGATCTCCATTAACACCATTGTGTCCCTGGTGGGGTGGGGAGCTCACTGCCAGAATTTCCACACCCAGGGTATGTGGACTCAGGGCGAGTCCCAGCTTCACATAAACGTCCTGGAAATGAGAGCCGTCCTCTATGCAGTCTGGGCCTTGAAGGACATACTCTGTCACAAGAACATTCTTCTTCAAACAGACAGCAAAGCAGTGATGTATTACATCAACAAGCAGGGCGGTGCACACTCTTACCCATTATGCAGGGAAGCGATGAGAGTGTGGGAATGGTGCCTGGAGTACAAAGCTGTAATCCACGCAGTTTATCTGCCAGGCGTGCAGAACAAATTGGCAGACCGTCTCAGCAGAAGGCAGACAGATCCTCAAGAGTGGTCTCTCGACTCAATCATCGCTCAGTCATTCTTCAAAGAGTGGGGAACTCCAGACCTTTACCTTTTTGCATCCCCACTCAACGCAAAGCTGCCTCTCTTCTGCTCCAGAAATCCACTGAGAGGTGCTCCAGAAATCCAGGATCTGACATTTTCTGTCAGGATGCATTCAGGCTGCAGTGGACAAAATGCTTTCTATACACCTTTCCTCCTCACCCTCTAATTCAGATGGTACTTCTCAAATTCGAGACTCAGGGAGACGCAATGATTCTCATTGTTCCCTTCTGGCCTCGACAAATATGGTTCCCGCTGCTCAACAGTCTGTCGGCAACCCTTCCGAAGTTGAAGATTCTCTACTTAATTTGGACGTTAAAAAAAGTGCAGGGGACGATGGCCTAGAACGCTTCTTCCTAAGATTAGGATATGCCCATCTCTCTCTGCCCCCGTTCTTCACATCTTCAATCTCTCCATTACATCTGCTACTGTGCTGTCCTGTAGGAAATACACACATATCCTCCCCGTTTATATCTGGTGACCCTTGCGATATGAATAATTACAGGCCTATCTCCATCTTGCCTATCCTCTCTAAAGTTTTTGAAAAACATATCCATAACCAATTAAAAACGCACTTGGAAACTTGTTCTCTCATTAACACAACTCAGTCTGGTTTCCGGGCAAACCATAGCACAATCTCTGCCTTAGCAAAAGTAACCAATGACTGGATCTCTGCTATAGATGATAAAAAGATAACTGGAGCAGTCTTCTTGGATCTTAGTAAAGCTTTTGATACTGTTGACCACAACCTGCTAGTCAATTGCCTCACTAATTTGGGTGCCACATCCTCCACTACCCAGTGGTTTTCCAGTTACCTAACAGGGAGATCCCAGAAAGTAAAAGCCAATGGCTCTTTCTCTGCCTCTTTGCCAGTTGTCAGAGGAGTCCCCCAAGGCTCCATTCTAGGCCCTGTCTTGTTTTCATTGTACATTAATGACCTTGATTCCAACATATCTATGTCTAATCTGCATTTCTTTGCAGATGACACTGTGCTGTATACCTCTGATGCAATGTTATCCAAAGTTAAGGGGGTGCTGCAAGCGGACTTTGCCCAACTCGAAAATAACCTGATAAAGGCAAAGCTTCTGCTTAATGCAAAGAAAACCAAAGCCATGATATTCTCTCGTAGTACCTCCACCTCCAATACCCTGCCTAAAGACTTTATTGTTACCACATTAAGCGAACCACTGGAAGTCGTTTCCAAATTTAAATATCTGGGTATCCAGATTGACAATAAGCTCTCTTTTAATGACCATATCGAGGACTTATCCAGGAGGCTCAAAGCCAGGCTAGGCTTTTTCTTTAGAAATAGGCTACTCTTCCCCTTCGAGATTCGAAATAGGCTTGTTCAGGCTACTTTTCTTCCCCTTCTTGACTATGGTGATATAATTTAGTCTTCCACTGCTCTTGCTAATCTAAGCAAGCTGGACGTCCTTTACCATCGTGCATTACGGTTTATTACCAACTCCCCTTACCGTTCACACCACTGTGACCTGTACGCAGCTGTTGGCTGGACATCTCTTACCACTAGACACTTGCTCCATGCTGGTCTCTGGACCCTTAAGTTGCTCCTGCACAAACTACAGAGTTATCTATCATCTCTCATCTGCATTTCTCACAGTGCATACTCTCTCAGGAAATCTGACTTCATTCTGCTGGACATACCTAGGACACGGACCTCCTTTGGTAAATGTGCTATTGCACATGCTCTTCCCTCTATTAGGAACCAACTCGAAACCAAGCTGAAACTAACTAGCATAATTTCAATAAACTTCTACAAAGTGCTAAGTGCAGCTAAGATAAAAGATATCTGCAACTGTTATTAAGCCCCTTCCCATCTCCATGTGTGCCTTATACATTTATGTGTAAGATCCTCATCGCCCTTATGCATGCAGCTTACTTTTGTTTGCTCTATCATTTAACTGAGACACAATTACACTCCCTTAGCTTCTGACTTCCAAGCTGTAACCACTACTGAAAGCATCCACACCTGCCCCCCTTCCCCATCCCATGCCTGGCTCTCTCTACGTATATATTACTTCTTTCACTCTTCCAAGCCTTGTTACTTTGTTATCCTTATTCCCTGTCACTGCTCAATATACTAAAATTATTTATTGCAAACACCAGCTACCATGTCTTGTACTGATGGTGTGCTACCCTGAAGTGATCCATACTGTGCACCATATGTCTCCTCACTATCTGTCGTCATCCGGTGTTGTATCCTTTTATGTAATATCTTGCTTGTACTAAGTGTACTCATGAATACATGTTATACTATTGTTCTATCAAGTATTTTTATTTTTATGTAATTTTTTTTTTTTACCAGTGTACATGTCTCAGGACCTCCTTGTGAATGAGCTTGTTCAATGGAGTTTTCCTGCAATAAACTTGAAACTTCCCCTTCAGACAAATCTGCTGACCCAGGGGCCCGTGGTCCTTTACAGTCTGAAGGCACTTCACTTTCACGCTTGGTTCCTGAAGAGATAGAGGTGAATAGGTTCAATGTTCCCCGTAGGGTTTCGGATATTTTCTTGGCTGCACGTAAACCAGCCACTAGAAAGACCTACACAGCCAAATGATAGCGTTTCTCTCTCTGTTGCGCAAAATTCTCTTTGAACCCTTTTTCCTGCCCACCAAATAAAGTCTTGGAGTACCTTTTAGACCTCTCAAATTCAGGTCTGCAGTACTCTACTGTCAGAGTTCATCTTTGTGCCATTTCAGCACATCATGAGCCAGTACATTCCTTGTCTGTGGCTCAGTTACCTGTAGTTAAGAGGTTTCTTAAGGGTATTCTGCATACCAGACGTCCAGTCGCAGTCTGGGACATTAACCCTGTGCTAGACAAGCTCACTCGGAAACCTTTCGAGCCTCTAGCTACCTGCGAGTTGAAGTTCCTCACTTGGAAAATGGCCTTCCTGGTGGCCATCACTTCGGCCCATAGAGTTTCTGAAATACATGCTGTGGTCACAGACCCCCTGTACAGTGCATTTCACAAGGACAAAGTAGTTCTCAGGACTCACCCTAAGTTTCTTCCTAAGGTTGTCTCAGAATTTCATCTAAACCAACCTTTAGTCCTGCCTACCTACTTTGCTAACTTTCAGAATGAAGGGGAACGTACCCTTCATTCTTTGGATGTTAAGAGAGCTCTGCGATTCTGTCTGGATAGAACAAAAGAAATTTGCAAGGCTCAACAACTGTTTGTTTCCTTTAGCGAGACCCGGCTGGGTCAACCTGTCGCTATCAGGTGCATTTCAGCATGGCTGGTAGCATGTCTCCGCCACTTCTATTCTATGGCACAGGTTAAGCTGGAAGGCAGAGTGTACGCTCACTCTACTAGAGTAGTCGCAGCATCTCTGGCGGAAATCCACAATGTGCCCATTGCAGATATTTGCAATGCAGCTACATGGAGCTCAGTGCATCCTTTTGTTAAGCACTATACTTTGGATGTCCATGCTAGACGACATCTGTCGTTTGGTAGGACTAGTCTTAACGGACTTCTGTCCTAAGTATGTGAGCTCTTAGTTTCTCCTGTTGACCATCTCGGGGGTTTATTAGCTCGGTACTCTCCCACATTAGTGTGAATGAGTGGTGGAGACTTTATGTCCAAGAAAATATGGAAATTATGTACCTACCGTAATTCTTGATCTTCTTGGACGAAGTCTCCACCACTCATTCATACACCCACCCACCATACCCCGAGCTCACATCTCTGTTTTTGGTCTTTACTCCCTCAATGACTGGGCTGTGAAGACTCTATTGTTGACACTTCTTACATGGGTTATTCGGACTATCTTATGTCCAATTTTGTTAGGTTAGACCTCTAGGTTAGTTACGCTGCACCTCCTCGGGGGGCGGGGGGAAGTACTGATGCGGTTGGAGGGTCGACGCCGATGTAGTCTTTACTGCATGCGCCACGGCTTCCTCGCGGCTCCATCTCTGGCGCCGACCCTCTTGAAAAGTTTGCTCCCGCTGGGTCCTTGCGCCTCCGGCGTAAATCCCATTAGTCTGAATGAGTGGTGGAGACTTCGTCCAAGAAGATCAAGAATTATGGTAAGTACTTAATTTCTATTTTTTGTAACCCATGTTGTAAAGTGTTTTATTTTGACCTTTTGTGACAGAGTTCGATTCAGCTTTTCGTACTGCACAGATTGGTGCCAAACTTGTGGTGAGTCATACTAAAGGAGCGGGTGGAGGACCGTAAAGTTCGCAACAACAGCCTACGCAGCAGGCTGAGTCCTCTACAGCTCCATCCACCAGCTTGGGAGTGGCGCCACCATTGCAATCTTTGGTGGCTTCCATGGTGGTGATTGATGCCAAGATCGCCACTATCCTGCAGAGATTTGGGAAGCAGGATGCTAAAATTGAAGTCTCCACTGAAGCAGCCACTTCAGCAGAGGCCTCGGTCATACAGGCAGCAGTCACCAGTAAACTCGTCCAGAAAAATTTCCAGCTTCATTACCAATTGGAGGCCCTTGAAAATACTAACCGAGCCATCAGTGTCTGATTGGTCAGGCTCCCGGAGGGGAGCGAGGTCAAGAGCATCCTTACTTTTTTACAGTCTTGGCTGCCAGGGGCTTTAGACATCCCTTCCAGTATACTGGCCTCTGTCTCCATCAAGGCCTATCAGATTTCCTCGTTCAGTGGCTCAGCAAGGAAATAAACCAAGGTCCGTACTGTTGGTCACAGCCTCGGTAGTGATTCAGGACAATTTGTTACAAGCATCCTGAGATACTCAAAATTTGAATTTCCAGGGCACTACGCTGCATCTATTCCCTGACCTTTCTTATGCAACTCATTCTAGGAGGATGGAGTAAGGGCCCAGCTGAAGAGTTTAGGGATCATGCATTCCCCTCCTTCAAACCCTAGGAAATCTTACTGTATTCTAACTTATGCAGTATGGTCTCACCATAGGACTGCCCCAGAGCCGAAATATTTAATAGAATCTATGCAAATGATGGAATGCTAGGCTCAAGCTCGGTTTTCAAACCACTGTCCCTGGTAACCAGTTTGAAACCGTCAGATTCTTCACTCCGCTTGCCTCAGTAAGACGTCTCCAGAGAGCTCTCCTTTCATCGCTTGAAATTCTTTATTTTCTCAGTTTTACCTAGTAAAAAGTGTATTTATTTGGTATTTAGAGCACTGTCCTTGGTTTTCAGGTAGAATTTGTTTAGATTTTAGTGTCATAGGGTCTTTTCCTTTCAGTGGTTAACCGAGAGAAAAACGGGATCTCCTTTGGTTTTTCCCCTCTTATTCTTTTAATTTGTTACCTTATTTAAATTGTATTATACCAACTTGGGTATAGTCTTTTTTTTTTTTTTAATTGGATTTTAACTGGAGTAACTTCTGGTTTCTAGTGGTTAGCATAACTGACCAAAAAAAAAAAAAGTATTTTAAATTTAGAGTGAATCCTAGAGTGTTTTCTTCTGGGTTATGTCACAGAAAGTCAAGAAGAAAACGGGACCTAAAGGTTTCCAGCACTGTACCGAGTGTGGGGAACCTTTTACTAAGGCAAATCCATATTTAATCTGTGTCTTCTGTCTGGGGTTTGAACACCTCAAGACAGATAGTGAGATATGCAGACAATTTCCTCAGTCCACGGTCGAGAGACGATTGAAGAGACTGCAGGAGAAAATGCCTGAAAAGGCTGCTGACCCAGCCATTGAAACATCGGTTCCTCCTCAGAATGAACCGGAGGAGCTGCCCTCTGAAAGGGGCGCTAGCTCTTCAGCTAAGAAAAGAACCACAGACATGGCTACTGAACCGGCCATTGCGGTTAAGAAAAAACGTAAAGAGAAACACCAGGAACTGCAACCGAAGAAACCAGCGGCTCCTTCTGCAGAAGACATCGCTAACACGATTCGTATAATACAGTCTTTGCAAGTTCCGGTTGGAAAGCAACCGGTAACGGTTCATAGTCCTAGTTCAAACCAGGCCCCGTGGCTTAACAGACCTTAGTGGGGAACACTTTGCAGAAGAAGAGGTGGAGGAAGACGATGAGGAATTTGGGGAGCCATTTGATCCAGAGGTTTCCCCAGATCCTCATCGACCAGATTCCCCTGATAAGGGAACTGAAGATTTCACTTCATATTTTACTTTTATGAAGCAAATTGCTCAGACCCTTGATCTCCCTACTCAGGAATCCACAGAGGATGAGGAGGGAGAGGATTATAGGGAAATGATGGATGTTCCAGCAACAGAGAGATTACTGCTGCCGCTCCATAAATCCCTTAAGAAACAGACACTTAGTCTTGTGGACACCCCCTTCTGTGCCCCTTATAGAAAAGAAGGCGGACAAGAAATACTGGGTAGCCAAAAGTGGTGCCGAGTTCCTTTTTGGGCACCCTAGTCATGAGTAGGTAGTGCAGGCTGCAGCTTATGACAAAGCTGGCATCCCCCTGGCCTCTCACCCTCCGGACAAAGATTCTAGGAGGATGGACTGCATTGCAAAGAAAGTGTATCTGGCATCTTCCCTGGCTGTCGGGCAAGCCACCTATATGTCATATGTGGCCAGGTACCAGAAGAACCTTTGGTACACAGTGATCAAGATAACTAAATCATTCCCATCTCCCATGGCAGCTGACCTAGAGGAAGCTGCAAAGAGAAGGGATTGAGACTGCAAAAACACAGTTCAGAATGACAGTGGACTTAAATGACACTGCATCCAGACAGATAGCAGCATCAGTGTCTCTAAGAAGGTTTACCTGGCTCAGAACTACCAACCTGACCCATGATACACAAACAAAAGCTATGAACTTCCCTTGTGACCCTGGGTCGCTGTTTGGTGAGCAAACTGAGGCATATATGAAGAAAATGGACGAATATAGGTCGGCCTATAAGAGCGCTGCAGTCAGAGAGAGAGTATCTACCCCTCAGAAGCACCAGACTAGAGGTGGCAGTGGCAGAGCTCATTGTAGGCCTTTCTTCCAGCCTCAAGCTTTCCCCCAGTTCCAGCAACAGAGGGGTTACTTGAGGGGCAGAAGGGGCAGTGGCCGTGCTAGCCCCATTGTCCAGCCAGCAGCACAAACCAAGCAGACACCCTGAGATGCCTGCTCGGGTCGCCTTCCCAATACCAGTAGGGGGCAGGCTGGCCCATTGTCTCCAGGAGTGGGAAAACATAACCACAGACAAGTGGGTCCTGGAGGTAGTGGGCCAGGGTCTTGTACTCAGCTTCAAGCTCATGCCAAGGCTGAGGTCAAGAACTTTCAAACCATCCTCCCTATCAGAAACAGTCTTGCTGGAAGAGGAAGTTTCAAGTCTACTGTTGCAGAAGGCAATAGAGCCAGTCCCTCCAGACCAGAGGGGAAAAGGCCTATACTCCAGATACTTCCTCACAATAAAGAAAACCGGGGAATGGCGACCCATTTTGGATCTCAGACACCTAAACAAACATTTGTCAGAACCAAAATTCAAGATGGTAACTCTGACCACCATTCTACCAATCCTAAGGCAGGGAAACTGGTTAGCATCCCTAGACCTAAAGGATGCCTACTTTCACATCCCTATAAGGCGGTCTCACAGAAAGTACCTCAGGTTCAGACTGCCATCAGGTCATTACCAATTCAAGGCAATGCCCTTCGGTCTAACTTCTGCTCCAAGGGTGTTCACAAAATGCCTAGCTGTGGTCGTGGCACTCCTAAGGAGGCAAGGAATAACAGTATTTCCCTACCTGGATGACTGTCTTATAGTGGGTCAATCACATAAACAGGTGAAAAAGGCACTGACATACACACAGGGTACCCTGCATTCATTGGGGTTTCTTGTGAACCTAAAAAAAGTCTGTGCTGGAACCAGTTCAGCTGCTAAAATTCATAGGAGCAGAATTGGACACACTAAAGGGAATGGCTTTCCTCCCTCAAGACAGAGTGGACAACCTAATTCAGGTAGTAAATTCCTTCAAACTGCATGTCCCAAGGCCGGCAAGGCACTTTCTACAACTGCTAAGCCACATGGCAGCATCCACAATAACAGTGTCAGGAGCCAGGTTCCAAATGAGGGACATTCAGTTCCACCCGAGAGCTCACTAGCTTCAAAAAATAGATTCTCTGTCAAAGCTAGTGCCAGTTACAATGCCATTTTTCCAAGCTCTGCAATGGTGGCAAGACCAGACCAGCCTCAGGTAGGGGGTCCCATTCTTGCAACAAGCCCCTTCACTGATACTGACCACAGATGCATCCCTCCTGTGGTGGGGGGCACATCTGGGGAATCACACCGCACATGGACAAAGCAGGAATCACTCCTATACATCAACTTATTGGAACTCAGGGCGGTTCTCCTGGGTCTCCAATCATTCTCAAATCAAGTAAAAGGCAAGGTGGTTCAGGTCAGAACAGACAACACAACCACCATGTATTACATAAACAAGTAAGGGGGCACAAGGTCGACTCCTTTGTGCGTGGAGGCCATGAAAATTTGGACCTTGGCATATTCCCTGGAAGTCTCCATCTCGGCTGGTCCATCTTCCAGGGAGGGACAATGTCCTGGCGGATGCTCTCGGCAGAATAAAACAGAACCACCATGAGTGGTCACTGAACAGGCAGGTCCTAGGGACCATCTTCAGAAGATGGGGCACCCCAGAAGTAGATTTGTTCGCAGCTCCGAACATTCATCAGTTACCACAGTTCTGCTGCAGACTCCCGCCCCCCAGTCAAGGGCACAGTTCCCTGGATGCACTACTACTGGACTGGACAGGGAGGTTTCTGTATGCATTCTCTCCCTTTCCCCTGTTGCTAAGGGTCTTGAACAAAGTAAGAACCCAGCCAGCAACAGTGATTCTCATTGCCCCAGATTGGGCCAGGCAGCCCTGGTACCCCTTGGTACTATCAATGTCAGTAGTCAAACCAATCGGCCTCCCCAAGAGACACAATCTGTTGTCCTCCTCTCGGGGCAGGATCATATACCCCGATCTGCAATCCCTCGGGCTCAAGTCCTGGCTGTTGAAGACTTAGAGTATGCAGATTTGCATTTGTCAGAACAGGTCATGGAAATACTCGGTCTCCAGAAAGCCTTCCACTAGAAAGACTTATTCTTCCAAATGGAAAACATTCACCATTTGGTGCCAAGGCAAGGGCCTGGATCACAACCAAGCCACTTTGCCTATAGTTCTGGATTATTTAGCACATCTCCATTCTTCTGGCTTAAAGGCCTCTACTTTGAGAGTGCATTTGGCAGCTGTCTCAGCTTATTGGTCTGTAGGTATGAGGTTCTCCTTGGCCTCTAACCGAGTATTTGACATTTTTTAAGGGATTGCTGCATTTGCATCCTGCACATAGGGAACAACACCTAGGTGGGACCTCAACATCTGCATCGCCCAGCTCATGCAGCCACCTTTCGAGCCCATGTCTTTAGCAGACCTCAAGTATGTGACTTGGAAAACAGTATTCCTGCTGGCCGTGATTTCTGCCAGAAGGATTAGCGAGCTTCAAGCCTAGTCTACAGAGCCTGATTACATTGCTGTCCATAGAGACAAAATTGTCCTGAGGACTTACAGGAAGTTATTGCCTAAGGTGGTATCAGAATTCCACCTTAGCCTGTCTGTTACACTACCTGTCTTTTTTACTGACCATTCCACCTCAGGTGAACGCAGGCTGCACAGTCTGGATGTAAAAAGAGCAATCGGCTACTACTTTGACCACACTAAAAGTCATAGGCAGGATCAAACTCTGGTCTTCCTCACCTATGAAGAGGTGGGAAAGGGAAATCCACCACGAAAAGATCCATTCCAAGATGGATTGTGGTCTGTATTCAGTTCTGCTACAGCAAATTGGGCAAGCAGCCACCAGCAGGCCTCAGGGCCCATTCGACTGGGGCACAGCAGCCTCTTTAACAGCTGCTAGGGATATCCCCCTAACTGATATATGTAAAGCAGCTACTTGGAAAATGGTCCACACCTTCACCAAACATTATTGTTTGGATGTCCAGGCCAGAGGGGATGCCAGGTTTGGCACAGCAGTCCTGTACAGCCTGTTCCCTAGGTAGGGTCTAACCCACCTCCAAAGGTACTGCTTGGGTAGTCTGCATAAGTCAGAATACAGTAAGATTTCCTGGGGTTTGAAGAAAAAATTATTCACCTTAGTAATTTTATTTTTTCTAAGGGAATCTTACTGTATTCTGAGCACCTTCCCTTCCTCCCTTTCTAGAAACCTAGGGTTATTGCACTCCAGCTGTTCTAGTGTGTGGCAAACCTGTGGGTATGTTTTTTCTCTTGGGCATCTGTGACTTTAGTATCAATGGTGCCAGTTCAATCCCTTTAGGGAACAAAAATGTTTTATTGCCAAGAGGGGGGGATTAGTTGTTTAATAATAAGTAGTGCTTAGTTAGATACAGTACGCTTTTGGTGCATGCTTCGTAAGAATCCCTGACGATTTACAACTGTTTACCAGGGACAGTGGTTTGAAAACTGAGCTCGAGCCTAGCATTCCATCATTTGCATAGGTTCTGTTAACCATTTCGGCTCCAGGGCAGTCCTATTGGGAGACTGTACTGCATAAGTCAGAATGCAGTAAGATTCGCTTAGAAGAAACAAGATTACTAAGGTGAGTAATTTTTTCTTATGCCTGCTCACTTTCAGATTTTTTTACGTTGGCCTTACCTACCAATTTACTGATAATGTTGAAGCGGGGAAATGTATGGACCATATTCGCCAAGAATTCAAGGTTTCCAGACCCAACACCGCCAAAAATTTCTCTAACAAATAAACCTGACTCTTGAACTGCAGTTCAGTTTTTTTTTATGTATTTAGTTAATTTTTGTTGACCGGGAAAGAGGACTAGGCAGTTCTGCCTGTTTTGATCCATGTCCTGGGGGAGAGGGGGAAGATACAGATCATATCTGTGTCAGTCTTCACCATTCATCACCTTTGGGTACTTGGCTGGAGGTCAGGACCCTGCGGGAGCTTTTTGTTTTGGATGGGCGGAGTCGACGCACCATCGGCACCACTCTCGAGGCTGACGCACTGCGTGGCTTTCACAGGTTGGCCGTTAGGTGTTGTCGACTCCGCCCTCCCACCAGTTCTTCATCTCCCACCATCGAGGGGACGGCCCCCCATCCAACTGTGCCCTTGCGGCCGTAAGTAGTCTGTCACCAACCAGCACGACCGTTGCCTCGCATGCGTTGGCCCGCTTCACGACATGAATTCATGTGACGCCTGTTTCTCCATGGACCACTGGGTCATCGAGCAATGCATGTGGAAAGTTGGGTGGGCTCCGCCGACTTTCGGTGATCGGACGCGCACTCGTCGGGCCAAGCCATGTTCTCTCGGCCTTTCCTCCGGGTCCCTTCTGGTTCCTGCATGGACCGAGGAGGAGGGGCTTTCCTTTTTTAGCCTAGCTGTGGCAGAGGCTCTTCTCGTGCAGGAGGCCCGGTCTGCAGTCACTCTTCGTGGCGGCTCCCCGTGTTGTACTTGTGGCTCGGATGCGTCTGGGTCAGCACCATCTCGTGGCGTCTGTGGTTGCCATCTTGGGCCTCGATGCGTCGGCATGTGCACCGTGGGCTCTGATGTCACCATCTCGTGCCGGGTTGTCGCCAGTGGTTCTGTTTGGCACGTGTCCAGTTCTGGAGCCATTCACGCCTCCGAGCATGGACACGGGCGCGTGTGCGTTGGAGCTCGGTAGCTAGGCGCTGTCAGGGCCGTTGTCTGCGCCATCTCTGTCCTCTGTGCCGTGGGGTGGAGTCCGACACCATGGGGGGTTCCAGCTCAGTGCTATTCGTGTGCTGAGGGCTCGTCAGAGCCGTCAGAGCGCTGCTGTTGTCTCGACATGCTGCTTGCGGCGCCGTGGGTCAGAACAGCGCCGTGACAGGCTCTGGCTCTGAGGCCGCTGCCCTTGTTGGGACCGTGTCCTCTTCTGGCACCGTTCACAGTGCGGAAGGGGGCACCAGTATCGACTCTGGTGCAGTCTCTGGTTCTAGTGCCCTGTTCAGTAGGGATGGCAATGGGCATCCATGCACTGTTTGGCACAGGACTTCGATCTCCACCTCTTCTGAAGAGAAGTCGGACTCTGAGTCAGACGGTCAGTCTGGCTCTCTGGAGTTGGCTGCTGGCATGGACAACCTGGTTGTGTCCTCGACAGGCTGGAGTCAGCCCCCCTCTAAGGAGCGGACAGTGACTGCCAGGGCCAGAGTCAGGGGTTCTGACCAGCAGGTAGTGGTGCAGGCCACCATTGCCCTGCAGCCTGTCTCGGAGGGTTCTCTGACCACTCAGCGGTGGTACCCCCTCAGGTGGTGTGCCTGGATCGCCCAACTTTGGGGCGATCAGAGCACCCACTGGAGGGAGGGTGCTGCTCCCTGGATAGTCCCTTCGGGGCCGACCACAGCTGCCTAGGCTGGCTCTCTCGAGGAGAGGAGGCTCTCAGATTCCAAGGGTCAAGGGCATGGGGTCTGTGGTGCCTTTTTCCGAGCCCACCTGGCCTGAGAGAAGCCAGAGTAGATCTCCTTTCTTTGGTTTCCTTGAAAGGGTCCTGTTCTTTGGAGGTAGGGACCGCCCTTCCAGACCTACATGGCACTGGTTGCCTCACGGGGGATTCTTCAGGGCGCAGCCTAGGCAGTTCCAGTTTGGTTGATCTGCTATCTGCTGTAGAGCTTTCCGGAGCTCCTTCCTTCCCTAGGGCTCCTGGTGTGCTCCCTAGCCCAGGTGGAGGTCAGCTGATTCCCATTGTCGGCTCTGCCCTCATCCCTCTGCCACATTCTCCTGCGCTCCCAGGCATTCTTGGTCCTAGCGGGCCTCTGTTCTGGGAGCAGTTCAGACCTCAGGCTGCTCAGTTTCCCTCTTATGTTAGTGCTATGGACAGACAGGTTTTTCAGCCTCCCCCTGAGCAGCCAGCTTCTGAACCTTCGAGGTCCTCTGACTCTTCATCCCCCTCTTCTGGGGGAGAGGAGCCATTTGTACACATCTCTCCAGCTGCTGATCTCACTGAGTATCAGTGATTCCTCGTGAGGATGTTAGAGGACCTGCACATCACCCCTCCCACTCAACACAATCCAGAGCACTCGGCGCACGCCTTTCTAGGTGATTTCAGTGAGGACAGCCTCGTGGTGCGCCCCCCCCAGCCTGCTCCCTTTCGGGAGGCGTTGTTGCATTTCTGGCAGAGACCCTTTCCAGAGTTCCTGCCCTTAGGGATCCTGCCAGTGGTATTGTGCCCCCGAGTCTCTAGATTCCATGTCTCATCTTCAGTCAGGATTGACGCAACTGGACACTCTGATGTGGCTTCATCTCTTCACATCAGGACTGGCCCCTCAGATCAACCTCGATTTTGACTTCTGGGGGAGGAGGACATTCTACTCAGCACGGTTGCTGCTCTCTATTGCAGCACATCAGGCCCACTACATAACCTATGACAGGTTCCTGTGGTCTATGCTGGGTCAGCTCCTAGCCTCCATGCCTGACACAGAGCAAACCAGACAAGCCATTGCACTCTCTGCACGTGGCCTGGAGCTAGCAAGGCACCAGGCAAGGGCATCGTATGATGCCAATGAGGTAGCTACCAGGATTGTAGGGACAGCAGTCTGCACTAGGCGGACGGCATGGCTGCGTCTTTCCCGGTTGTCACACTTGGCCCGGCATAGGGTGATTAACGCCACCCACCAGAGAAGCTATCTCTTCTCCCGTAGAGTGAGGCGGTGTCTGTCGGGGCACCTTCCTACCCCCTCTGGGGGGTCCCTGTCTCACTTTCCCCACTCTCGGGCCTCTCCAGACCCATGAAGGTTCTCCCTCTTGGTGTGTCACCCACTGAGAGCTAAGGGACTCAGCCCCTTAGGGTTATAAACCCCCTGTGGGGTGGCTCAGCACTCACCCAAAGATGATGAATGGTGAAGATTGACGCAGATAAGATATGGAAATTACGTACCTACCGTAATTCTGATCTTTCTGTGTATCTTCACCATTCATCACAATCCCACCCTCCATCCCCCTGGGGCCTCAGTTTCTGTGTCCCCTTCCCTCCCTCTCTGTGCCCCCTCCTTTCTGTGAGTCAGGAGCGGGCTAAACTGAGGCACATAGAGGGACAGTTTTCTTTAGGGGTAGAGTGGTCAGGAGTGGGGGCACTCCTTAAGTGCTTCGGCTCCACTCCTGTGGGGTGGGGGCTGGCAGTTGCCCTCTTTTCTTTCCTTCTCCCCTTCTCCCTGTCAATCCTTGATTTCCTTGTCCTGTGGACATAACCTCAATTAATTTAAGAAACTAGGTTTCTTGCACCAAAATCTCCTTTGGGAGATATCTCTGTTTCCTGTCTTTTCTTCCAGAATAGCTGATTATGCTTATAGGAGTTTTACCAGTAGTTCTGTGCCTGCAATTCTGGCAGTTAGCCTCTTGGCTACTCCTTCGCAGTTCCTATATAAACTGGAGACAGGTCAAGGTTACAGAGTATGTTTCTCCTGTTTCCCCCCGCCCCTCCACTAAATTGTTCCTTACTTCTAAAAACCTTAACCCTTCCTCCTCCTTTCTATTTCCAGAGATTAGTGCCCCTACCCAATCCCCCTTAGTCTTCAAACTTCTTCTGTCCTCTCAGTCGTTTATTTCTCCTTTTAGTTATATATCTTTTCCTTTGTCTGCCCCTTGGACTTCCTTGTCCCACCCTCTCAACCCTTTTTCTAACCTCTACGGTGACTCAGAACTGGCGGGAGGGTGGAGTCGACAACACCTAACGCCCAACCCGAAAACGCCACGCTGAGCGTCAGCTCAAGTGCAGCGCAGATGATGTGTCGACTCCACCCATCCAAAAAAAAAAACCTCCCACGGGGTCATGACCTCCGGCCAAGTACCCAAAGGTGATGAATGGTGAAGATACACAGAAAGATCAGAATTACGGTAAGTACGTAATTTCCATATGTAAACTGACATACAGAACCAGATTAAGCTGTTGGTGGTATTTTAGTGAATGGGAGGGATATTTGGACGGGACATCGGGAAAATTCCCCTACTCACAGTTTCTTATTTTTATTTATTTTTTTTTTATTTATTTGGAAACAATCAGAATTACAACCCTTTGAGTCACAGACTCTTTTGCAAAGGCTCCACGTCGGTTACAAGGGTGGAGGGTAGACAAATACAGTAGAGAACATACATGTAACAGGCAGAATATACATAAAAAAAAATCAAAGGAGCAGTCCAGTCAAACTTAGTGACTGTTGAGGAAGTTAGGCAGCAATCTTGGGATACCCAGGCGGGGATTATGGTGAGATCGTGGGGCCTTGTGTGGCCCTGAGTCGAGGTGGGGGGGCAGATTAACCGGGTGAGCAGAGTAGTCAAGAGCTACATATGGCTCTCTCAAGGAGGTGAGCTTGAGGCCTGTTTTAAGTTGAAAGATGCTGTGGGTCTGTGAGAGGGAGTGGTAACCATTGAGCCAGAGAGGGGCCCGGTATCTGAAGGATCTTTGTCCAAGGAAGTTCTACATTGAGGTACAAGGAAGGGGGCTGCGGCAAGTCTTGTATTGCACGTGAGGTGCAGAACTGATTAGGGGAAAAGTCCGACGGGGGCTAGGTGAAGGTGTATTTTTTTGCAAGGATGCAGGTGTGGAACTGTAATCGTTGTTGGAAGTTTAACCAACCAGATAACGTATAGAGATCATAGTGTGGGTTAGCCGATCACAACCAGTGACTAGGCGGCAGGCTTTGTTCAGGAGAATGTTTATCCTGTTCAGGGAGGTGGGTTCAGCAGAGCCGTGTATAGTGATCCGTGAGGTCCCACCAGGGGAGGATGGAGGTGACTGCTGGCCGCATTGCCTGCGGGGTAGGCAGTGCTTAAGCCGATACAGGATGCCTACCCTTGAGCTGATAGAGGTGAGAGAATTTGGGTGTGCCTCGGTACGAGAGGGAGGTGTCTAGGGTGACACCTAGGTATTTGAAATTGGATACTTGTTCGAGAGGGCACCTTGGCGTTCTTGATGAGGAGAGCAGACTGACTATGAGGATTTTGGCGGTGGGCAAAATCATGGATTTAGTTTTATTATAGTTGATGATTAGCGGTGTTCAGAGAACCAGGTCTCAAGTTCCGGAAGTGCCTTTGAAGGGCCTGCTGGAGGGCGGTAGGTGGGGTGTTTCGAGAACAGAACCGCATCATCAGCATAGAGGAGCAGCTGACCACTGCAAGCCTTGGGGAGGGAGTTTAGGAAGAGGGTGAACAGCAGTGGGCCTAGGATTGACCCCTGAGGGACCCCTGAGGCAACTGTTTTAGGGGTGAGAGGGTGGAGCATATCCTGACTTGTTGCGAGGCGGCCTGTGAGGTAATCCTGGAACCAGGACAAGGTCTCCGGGACCACATTTAGTTTAGGGAGGACTTGAAGCAGGAGCTCGTGACTGACCGTGTCGAAGGCCTTGGTTAGGTCCACATATATGGCCCCGCAATTGAGCCATGGTTGAGGGCTTCATGTAGGAATGAGGTGAGCTCAGTGAGAGCGGTGATGGTACCTATGACCTGAGCGGAAACCATGCTGCTCCTGGCTAAGGAGCTTATGCTTGGATAGGTGTTCGGTTAACTGGTCAGAGACTATTTTCAAGGGCTTTGGAGAGAGGTGGAAGTATTGAGATGGGTCTGTAGTTGCTGGTGTTGGTGGGGTCTCCACCCTTCAGGATGGGCGTGATTATGGCTCTCTTCCAGGTAGAGGGGAACTGGCCTAGGCAGAGCGAGAGGTTAAGAATTTTAGTGAGGTGTGGTAGAGTGGCATCAAGGGAGAGCCTCAGGAGTTTAAGATCAAGGGAGTCATTGCTGTAGCGTGTATGAGAGATGGCCCTGGAAATATAGCGTTTAGCCTCGTGGAGGGTGATGACTCTTATGTTGGATATGACTGAAATATTCATTTATTTAATCTTCTTATTGTATGTTGTACACAATTTCGATGCAGAGTAACTTTTTTTTCCTTTTTTTAATGATTTAAGGGGTAAGGGGGTATACCTCAGGTTAATAGTGTAATTAAATTTTTTAGGTTTTGAATAATTACTTAAAAACAGTTTACCTGAAGTATGATGATAATACTTATTTACTTTCTTTTCATCTCATTTCCTTTTTTGGTTTCCTATATTATTTATTATGAAGTTAATCTTGTTTGGAAATATTTGTGTTTGAAGTTTTAATACAAAATTCCCTACTACTTTAGTAGATGGAAGGGGGGACTGTTTGTGTTTAACTTTTCTTTGATTTTAGAGTGGAAACTACAGAAAGTATGACTAAAATACTTACTTTTAATTTCTTTTCATTTTGAATTTGTATTTTCTTTATTCTGTATGACTCAATACTGTTGTTATGATTTGTTTTGAAGTTATAATAAAAAATTCCCCTACTCATGGATGGGGGCGTTGCTGGCCGACTCTGTGATGGAGGTCCCAGTGGTGGAAAGTTTGATGGAGGAGCAGCAGGCTGGGGCTTTGTCCTCTGGTCTGGCCTGTATCTCTAAAGAGGATGAGGATTCGGAATTTGCTTCCTTTGAAGAAGAAGACGATGAGATTATTTCAGTGCAGCAGTAGGATGTGCAGGCTGAAACGGAGGTAGCGGATGAAGCAGCGCAGCTGGAGCAGGAGATAGAGCAAAGATGCATGGTCTTACTTCAAATGTTGGCGGAAGATGAACAGTATCAAAAGAAAAAAGCTGGGCTCCGTAAAAGGCTGCATAGTGTTTCACCTCAAGATTCCCGTACAAGTGTAATTTTGGAGAAATGGCATCAACCTCAAGAGACGTCCGGCGATCTGCATTTGGACGAAGAGTTGTCTGGTTCAGGTACCGCAGCCGGGCTCCAGACAGATGTGCCACTTAATGTGGCAGTGCAAATTAAAGTGGCTTTTAAAGTTGCATCGCTGTAGCAGAGAGCGCAGAAACATACAGAGGATTGGAATAAGGAAGCAGCTGTGCGGGATGCGGGGCGGAAGTTGTCTGATACTGCGGTATGAATCCTGGATCCTCCGATTATTTCAGGTGGTCCAGCAGCAATGGAAAGTGTGGCACAAAGGGCTCAGGTGTCGGAGATTCGGTCTGACTGTACAGAGGTGCGGCAGGTAATTTCTACTGATGTTTCTAACACTGACATTACTACTACTATCTCGGAGACTGCTCAACCAACAGGGGTAGGAGTAGCTCTTATGATATATACTGTTCTGGAAATGACTGGGGATGCTGATAATACGAGGGGACAAGGGGAAGTGGAATGCTCTAGCTCTAGGCAGGCTCAAGGGGATGTTCCTGTAGTTGATACTTTGGTACAACATCAGGCCCACAGATCGGGGCCGGCCTGGTGGTGCTGGGGGTTGAGGCACTAGACGCCACACTTCGTGCCACGCCGGTGACCCGGGTGTGGGAGCGAGCCCGGATTGCCGAGGGTCGGCAAGGGAGAGAGAGGATAGAGCATCCAGAAGACTGCTCTCTTCTCTTGGGGAGGGATCCAGGGACAGCCCGCTATAGCAGCGGCCCCCAGTGGAGACTGGCAGTACTGCAGCGCACAGTGGCTTGCTAGCAGGGGGGAGACGTCGGGTGGCTGCCTTCCGGGCGTGGGTGGGAGCATCTGCATCACGGGCTGGCGGCATTGCACGTCCCACTTCTGGGGGGGCGTAACACAAGGAAGAAACACCCTTCAGCCCAGATAGGCGACGACTCCCAGCGCCACATGCCCATCACCAGATCTCCACCTCCGCCCCTTCGATCTCCTCGGGGACCTTGGCTGGAGAAGGTTCACAGAGGAGAAAGTAATGTCCTTGAGGAGGTGGGGTCACGGTGGGCGGTAGAAGCAGTGAGGACACTGAGTGGCCCAAGGGAGTTCTGGTACCTGGAGAGCTAAAAACATAAAAAAAAAAAAAAAAACAGGCCCACAGATCTTATGTGGCTGTAACTGCAGGGGTCAGTGGCTAGAATCTAGGTGAGCGGTGCGCTCAAGAGTACACAGAACTAGATTTTCAGATGTGTGTGTACATGAACTGAGCCTTTGCCTAGGTGAAATGCTGTGCATTTGTGCCATAAAGGTGGTTTAGAGACCCATCCTGATAGGATTTATGTGGGGAAATTACTTCTTAAAGAAAAATATGCTGTTCATGGCCTTGGAAATATTTGTTTTGATCCATATTTCTGGGAAGGATGTATTTGATGTAAGCTTTCAACATCCTAGTGGTTTGGAGCGCTTCTGGATGTTATACTGTATAATCAAGTTAAATTTTCCCCTTTGGGACCCTTTTCTTGCCATTCTCCTGACTAAACCCCTGTTGAAAATGATCACGGTAATGTTCCGTAATGAAAGTGTTCATGTGGCTGATATAGTCCACTGGCTGCAGCAGCGATGTGAGGTTCTCGGTGCACCCGAGGCCATTATTGATTCAGAATACCTGTGGACGGGTGGCTTGAAATGTAAAGTGAAATTGATGCAAACTTTGGATGGGATTGTCCATATTCCGAATAGTTTTTTCTTGGGTTGAGACAGTGGGGTCTGTTTTTATGCAGGCCAACCCAAGGCCTTCTATAAATGTGGCTCCCATATACATTTATACAATATTTGTGATCGACTGAAGTGTGGTATTTGCGGGGAATTTGATCACATCAGCTCACAGTGTGCTAATCATTCCCGTTGTAATCTTTGTGATGAGTCTGGCCACATTTATAATGATTACCCTTGGGCAGCCCATAATAAACGTCATACTTTGGATCCAGATGAATAAGTCAACAAGCCACCATACCACAGATGCTGCAGACTACAGTTGAAACGTGCCAGCGGCCTGACACTGCCCTCGCGGACTCTCCCTTCCGATGTTCCTTTAGAAGAGGGGAGAAGCGGGAGATGTTATGCCTCTAACACTTGGTCAACTCCTGCTACTAGGAGAAGTGCAAGACTTACTAAAACATCACTGCCACCAGTGGATTTGGATGTCCATAATCCATTTGATGTTCTACAACAGAGGGACCCTGGTAATATCGAGGATGCTGAAATGTCGGATGCTTTTTCTATACATGACATACAGGATGTGGATGAAACTCGGAGTACATAGGACAAAAAGGAGAAGAAAGAAAAAGGACAAAAACATGATTGAAGAATCCAGGATTACAAATACTTATAGCTAAATGGTTAGGAAGGTTTTTGCTACTTTGAATACTTGCAGCATAAAACACTGCGAAGAGGGTGGCTTTATTCTCCTGGTTGTCAGTCTGCTGTGCATTTGATTTTCCTCCAAGAGACGTGGATGGATTCAAGTTCAATGCTGTATACTGTACTTCTCGTAATAATTGGATGTGGGGACTGTCTTATTGGTCATTTGGGTTAGATAGGGTGGATGGGGTGGGTATATTGTTTTCAGTTGTGGGCTTATTTTTCAAAAATTGGTGGATTTGATTTTGGGAAGGGTCCTTTTTGTGGATGGAATGTGGCATTGGGTTCCTAGTAGGTTTATTTCTCTTCATGGGCCACAGTCGAAAGCTGATAGGGTAGATTTATTCTATGTTTTACGGCCCTATTTAGTCACTACCAGAACCGGTATATATGGGTGGGGATTTTAATGTCACTTTGAATGTTTCAGATAGACTAGGAAGGGGCAAGAAAGTTTACTGTGATTCACGTGTGTTTAAAAAATGTTTGGATACTGCTGACTTGCATGACTGTGCTTCTAATTCAAACCCCAGGAAATCTCACTGTATTCTGACAAATGTAGTATGGTCTCACCATAGGACTGCCCTGGAGCTGAAATGGTTAATAGAACTGATGCCAATAGTAGAATGTTAGGCTCGAGCTCGGTTTTCAAATCACTGTCCCTGGTTGCACTTCCTGCAGCCGTCAGATTCTTTACTCCGCTTGCCTCAGTAAGACATCTCCGAAGAGCTCTCCTTCACTTTCTTGAAGAAGTTTGTTTTTCTCGGTTTATCGAAGTCCATTTAATTATTTTGATTTTTGAAGCCCTGTCCTTGGTTCATAGGTAGACTTAGTCTAGATTAGGTCAAATTTGGTACATTTTTCTGGTTCCTTATCAGTTCATCTCAACCAGGAAGGAACCAATAGTTTCTTTAATTTTCTGAGGTGAATCTCAGTCTTCCCGACTGTTTAGGTAAGTCAGTTGTTGTTATTTAAAAATTTCACCGGGTTAATTCTCAGTTGATCGTTTTTTGCTGACATAAATGTCACAGACCAAGAAAAGAGTGGGCCCCACAGGTTTCCAACATTGTACAGAGTGTGGGGAACCATTCGCTAAAGCAGATCCTCGTCTGATTTGTGTTTTTTGTTTGGGGTATGACCACCTCAAAGAGGACTGTGAGATTTGCAGAAACTTCCCTCAGTTGACACTTGAGAGGTGACTTAAACGACTGCAGGAGAAGATGTCTGAAAAGGCTGATGACCTAGCTACAGACAAACCGGCGACTAGCCAGAAAGAACCAGAGGAACAGCCCTCTGACAAGGGCGATGGTTCCTCAACCAAAGAACGGCCTGAGGATACTGCCGCTGACCCGGCAACCTCAGGTAAAAGAAAGAAAAAAAAGAGAAACATGATGTGGTTGAACCGCAACCGAAGAAAACACCGGTTCCGACTGCCGATGAAATAGCGGGCGTTATAAGGATTATCCAGGCGCTCCAACTGAGTACCCCGGTTCCGGTTGAGAAGTGACCACATACACCAACCTCCGGTTCTACCTTGGTTCCCGGTTTTTCGGAACAAGGGGTAGAGCTTTAAGGAGAAGGTGAGGATGAGGATGAAGATTTTGGAGAACCAGTTGAACCGGGTATTTCTCCTGATCCCCACTGTCCATATTCCCCTGATAAAGGGACTGAAGACTATACTTCCCACTTTGCTTTTATAAAGCAAGTGGCCCAATCCCTGGACCTCCCTACTCAGGAATCCACCGATGTGGAGGAGGAACAAGACTACATGGAGATGATGGATGTGTCAGTCTCCAAAAGACTGTTACTGCCCAGCAACAAATCCTTGAAAAACAGGTAAACAAGGTCCTGCAGACCCCCACTTCTGTGCCACCACTGGATAAAAAGGTGGACAAGAAATACTGGATGGCTAGGGGTGGAGCAGAGTTTCTTTTTGGACACCCAAGCCACAAGGGAGTGGTGCAGGCTGCAGCCTGTGATAAGGCTGGCATACCCTTTGCATCTCACCCTCCAGACAAAGATTCCAGGAAGATGGATTCCATTGCAAAAAAGATTTACCTGGGATCCTCTCTGATTATCAGGCAAGCATCCTATATGGTAAGATTTTTTTTATTTTTATTTATCAAGTCTAGGATTACAAATACCTTTGAGCCTTGGCTCTTTTACAAAGGTTCCACGTCAGAAAATACCAGAGAACTTTATGGAATACCGTGATGGAAATTACAAAGTCTGTCCCAGACCCTATGGAAGCTGCAAAGAGGGGCATAGAGGCATCAAAAGCCCACTTTAGGTGAGCTGTGGACAGTAATGACACTGCGGCCAGACAAATGGCTTCCTCTGTGTCACTCAGAGGGTTTGCTTGGCTCAGACCCACCAACCTGTTCCAAGACACACAATCTAAGGATCTGGATTTCTCTTGCGAGTCTGCTTCTCTGTTTGGTGAACAGACAGAGAATTGTATGAAGAAAATGGATGACTACAAGACAGCCTATAAAAATGCTGCTGCTGGGGATACTGTTGAGCAGCTATCTGGCAATACATGCCTAGAGACAGCTCTATACATCCTGTGGATTAAAACTGTAAAAAGTACTTAACAAGTGAGGTAGAAATGAACAAAAGCTGCAGATTTGAACAGATACAAGTCTCCTGAGTCCATAGATACCAACTTTAACCATGGGTCGAACTCAGAAAGTGGCTGGAAATGGAGCAAAAAACCCACTGGTGGTACCAGACCAGGCCACAACCACGTTGATGACTTCGGGAGCAGAGCCCCCTTGGAAAGCGCTTCAATCAGCTATGCAAGCCAACGACTTGAAAATGGAGTCAATACTCCAGTGCTTTGTGGAGCAGGATGCCAAAATTGAGTTGGTTTGTAACACTGCAGTGATGGCAGAGAAATCAGCAACTCCGGCTTTAGCCACGACCTCTAAACTCGTTCAAGAGAATGCCCAGTTACGCTACAGACTGGAGGCTTTAGAGAACTCCAGTCGAGCCTCCCATGTTCACATTATAGGACTTCCAGAGGAGACCGAAGGGGCAGAGCTGATTATATTTCTTAAATCATGGCTTCCTGAGGTGCTGAACTTACCAGCGGACCTGCTAGTGGACCATCTGTGGAAAGCCTTCAGAATCACCCCTCGATCTGCTGGTCCACGTAGGGATATGCCAAGAGTGATCCTCCTGATCATGGCTAACTCAACGATTCGGGACATGATTTTACAGGCTGCAAGATCAGCAGATGGGCTATCCTTTGAAGGGGCGACGATTCACCTGTTTCCTGACCTGTCTTTTGCAACCCGCACCAGAAGAAAAAAAATCTGATGCAGTTTGGGCACGGCTTAGAGGCCTGGGGGTCTCCCACTCCCTCCTGATGCCTGTTAGGCTCTGAATCCACTATGGTGGGCATATGTTTCAGTTTAGCGACCCAGTGGAAGCCATAGCTTGGGAGTTCCAAGTTTTGGAGGGGCAACAAACCAAAGATTCAGAAGAGGAGACCTGATGTGGACTGTTACACTCTGTTTGAACTGAAGTATAATTTAAATTTATCACTTCTAGCCAAATGAGTGAAGGCGGACTATTTCTGGGCTGTTTGGTTTCATTTAATTGACATTTCCTTGCTAAGAGACTATCAGATAAAAAAAAATAATTTTTTAAATTAACAATATGGAACTAGATATCCAGATTGTTCTGTTTAATTCCTTGATCCCTTGTTACAGATCAAATATTAAAGGGATGTGTAGGCAGTTTTATTAGGCACTCACTATGTTAAGGTAACCATTTTGGACTTGGGGACATATCAACACTGGTTGCTGAGTTTATAAAATTTTAATGTGACGCATTCTGGACTTGTGGCCCGAAAGCCTTAGATGACTGTAGCTATTTAGTTTTCTTTACTCTGCAGATGCCCATTTAGTCTTTCCTCCCACTGCCTGATGCAACTCTGTATAGGTTTCCAGTTCTGATGTACATTGGATGTATCTGTACTATTTTTATTTTCCTTGATGCCTTATAGACGATTGTACTATATGTAATTGCCTTTGTCAAAAGCAATAAAAATAAAGTTTAAAGAAAAAAAAAGTGTTGCTGCTAAAGAAAAGGCCTCTACACCCCAGAATCAACAAGCCAGGGGAGGTAGAGGGAGGGGACACTACAGGCCATTCTTCCAGCCTCAAGCTTTTCCACAGTACCAGCCACGGAGAGGTTACTTCAGAGGCAAGAGAGGTGGCAACCAAACTAGCCCCAGCACTCAGACTGCGTCCCTAGCCAAGCAGACGCCCTGAGGTGTCTGCTCAGGTCGCCTGCCCAACCCCAGTAGGGGGCAGGCTGGCCCACTACCTTCAGGATTGGCAAACCATCACAACAGACAAGTGGGTTCTGGAGGTAGTGGGCCAAGGTCTGGCTCTCTACTTAAAGTTCATGCCAAAGCTGAGGGTAAGGGTCTTCAGACCCTCTTCCCCATCAGAAACATTGCTGTTGGAAGGGGAAGTATCGAATTTTCTGTCTCAAAGGGCAATAGAACCAGTTCCTCAGACACAGAGGAAAGGGGCTCTGTTCAGGGTACTTCCTCACAATAAAAGCGGGAGTGGCGACCCATGCTGGATCTCGGGCACCTGAGCAGACATAAAGCCAAGGTCCAAAGTGGTGACCCAGGCAACAATCCTTCCAACCCTAAGGCAAGGGAATTGGCTAGCATCTCTAGACCTAAAGGATGCATACTGCCACATCCCCATCTGGCAGTCCCACTGAAGATTCCTCAGATTCAGACTGCCATCAGGCCATTACCAGTTCAAGGCAACGCCTTTTGGACTTACTTCTGCTCCAAGGGTGTTCACAAAATGCTTGGCTCTGGTTTTGGCACACCTGAGGAGGCAGTGGATAGCAGTATTCCCTTACCTGGATGATTGGCTAGTCATAGGGCAATCCCCTTAACAAGTAAGGGAGTCTGTGACACTCACACGGGATGTACTACAGTCACTAGGGTTCCTAGTCAGTCTGAGAAAATCCGTATTGGAGCCAGTACAGCTCCTGGAATTCATAGGAGCCACGCTGGATGCTGTTAGAGGAAAGGCTTTTCTTCCACAGACAAGGGCAGGCAGCCTGGTACAGTTGGCAAGTACCTTCAAGCTGCAAAGTCTAAGGTCTGCAAGGCACTTTCTGCAATTGTTGGGCCATATGGCAGCCTCCACAGCAACAGTGTCAGGGGCAAGGTTCCAAATGAGAGATGTTCAGTATCATCTCAAGTTGCACTGGCATCAGAAAAGAGACTTGCTGTCAAAACTGGTGCCAGTTACAGGAACACTTCTACAGGCACTTCAGTGGTGGCTGGACATGGACAACCTCAGATAAGGTGTACCATTCCTGCAGGAAAACCCTTCCTTAGTGCTGACCACAGATGCTTCCCTACTGGGGTGGGGAGCACATCTGGAGGAGCACACTGCCCACTGCACATAGCTCAAGCAGGAGTCATTGCTGCGTATCAACCTGCTAGAGCTCAGAGCAATCTTCCTGGGACTCCAAGCATTTGCCAGCATGCTACAGGGAAAGGTGGTGCAGGTCAGGACAGACAACACAACCACCATGTATTACATAAACAAACAAGGAGGCACAAGGTCAACCCCACTGTGCACAGAGGCCATGAAAATTTGGAGTCTGGCGTACTCTGTGGGGATTTCCCCATCAGCAGTCCACCTGCCAGGGAAGGATATTGTGCTGGCAGATGCTCTCAGCAGGATCAGTCAGAACCACCACGTGTTACAGACTGTGTTCAGAAGGTGGGGCACTCCAGAGGTAGACCTTGTCACTGCCCCAGACAACTACCAGCATCCCCAATTTTGCTGCAGACCCCCAGTGAGAGGCTCAATCCCGCTGGATGCACTGCTTCTGGATTGGTCAGGAAAGTTCTTTGTATGCCTTACCTCCATTCCCATTTTTTCTGAGAGCCCTGAACAAGCTCAGATCCCAGCCGGCTACAATGATTCTCATTGCTCCAGACTGGGCCAGACAGCCAAGGTACTCCCTGGTTCTGGCACTGTCAGTGGCCAAACCAATCACCCTCCCTAGGAAATTGCAACTTGCTGACTTCTTCCCAGGGCAGGATCCTATACCCCAACCTTCGGTCTCTCAGGCTCAAGGCCTGGCTCTTGAGGGCCTAGAGTATGCTGACCTGCATCTCTCTGAAGGGGCAATGGAGGTCCTTAGGGTTTCTAGAAAGCCCCCCACCAGGAAGACCTACACGTCCAAGTGGAAAAGATTCACAATTTGGTGCCAGAACAAGAATCTGGACCACACTCATCGACGGGTTTGCCAGTTGTACTGGATTACCTAACCCACGTTCATTCTCTTGTCTGAGACCATCCACTCAAAAAGTGCACTTGGCAGCTGTCTCAGCTTACCTGTCAGCAGGCAAGGCACCATCTCTGTCTTCGAATCTAGTGTTCAGGAAGTTCTTTAGGGGGCTGTTGCATCTGCATCCCCCACATAGGACTCCTACTCCACTGTGGGACCTGAACATATGTATTGCACAGCTCATGCAGCCACCTTTTGAGATATCTCATCAGCAGATCTCAAGTATGTAACTTGGAAACCTGTGTTCTTAGTTGCAGTCACTTCTGCCAGAAGGATTAGTGAGCTCCAGGCTCTTTCCATGGAGACTGACTATTGCATTCCACAGGAACAAGGTTGTCCTTAGGACCGACAATAAGTTTCACCTAAAGTGGTATCTGACTTCCATATTAATCAGTCCATTACACTACCAGTCTTTTTCACTGACCAATCCACTTCAGGGGAGCGTAGACTGCATAGTCTAGACGTAAAAAGAGCTATCAGTTACCACCTGGAGCATACAAAAGGCCACAGAAGAGACAGGACCCAACTCTTGTTGACCTATGGGGAAGTAGGAAAAGGTAAACCAGCCACAAAATGATCCATCTCAAGATGGATCGTGGCCTGTATCCAGTTCTGTTATGGCAAAGTGGGCAAGCAGCCCCCACAGGGTCTCAGGGCCCACTCCACCAGAGGAACAGCTGCTTCTATAGCAGCTTCAAGAGACATTCCTCTGCTGGAAATCTGCAGAGCAGCTACCTGGAAAACAGTTCACACATTCACCAAACATTACTGCCTGGATACCCAGGCCAGGAGTGATGCCAAGTTTGGTACAGTAGTCCTGCAGAGCCGGTTTTCTAAATGGGTCCTCTGCCCACCTGCAAAGGCACTGCTTGGGTAGTCAGCATTTGTCAGAATACAGTGAGAGATCCTGGGGTTTGAAGAAAATATCACTTACCATAGTAATCTTATTCCTTCCAAGAGAATCTTACTATAGTCTGAGCTTCCTCCCCTACTAGGAGATACAGGGCACTGCATACCAACTCTACATTTTGTGTGGGAAACCTGTTGGTATACCTGATTATTTCTTGGGCATCTGTATCTTGAGTCTTGGAAGATGACATTGCTGTTTAAGAAGGGTTTGTCCCAAAGGGGATTTAGCTTGTTGTATTAGAATAGATTAGTTACTTTGTTTTTAGCTTCTGCATGCTTCGTAAGAATCTATCAGTTGCAGGAATTGCAACCAGGGACAGTGTTTTCAAAACCGAGCTCAAGCCTAACATTCCATTATTAAGTAGCATAGGTTCTATTAACCATTTCGGCTCCGGGGCAGTCCTATGGTGAGACCATACTGCATTTGTCAGAATACACTAAGATTCCCTTGGAAAAAACAAGATTACTATGGTAAGTAATGTTTTCTTCTGGGTGTAAGTTTACTTATGTAAGGGGAACACTCACTAGTTTAATTGATTATTTGTTGGTTTCAAAAAAACTGCATATTCATGCCACGGAAACTATCCCAGTGGAGATTTCGGATCATCTCATGGTTAAATCAGTAGTGAGTACAGAACCAGCCATGGTATCTGCTCCAGGGAGGTGGAGAATGAATGCTTCCGCTCTGCCTGATAAAAGGGTGGAATTAGCTCTTTGAATATATTTATTGCTAAAGTTTCAATTTTACCATTATATCATGATTTAGGGAATGGTGGAGGGATTTAAAAGGGGGGCGCAAAAGCTGGTTGATTTCATATGGTGAGATCTGATTTTTTTCATTTTTTGAAATTAAGGGATCAACTTCATCAATTATATTCTGCTGTATATTCTGGTAATAAGGATGTGTGTGCCCTTATTCAGAAAATAAAATCTGACATGCAGCGATTTCAGCATGATAGGTCTAAAACACTGGATGCAGCAGTGTCCTTTGGCCACACAGAAAAACGTCTTATATAGATCCCTGTGTTATCTGTAAAGCTAGAAGGTATAATTCCCAGATTACTAGTCTCCTTTCGGCTTCTGGCAAGGTTATCGCTGACGGTGCAGGGATTTTCGGTGAAATGGATGAGCATTTGCAAACATTGTTTACTTCCTCAGATGTGACGTAGTTAATGGTTGAGAATTATTTATCAGACATTCAGGTTCTTCAGCTGGGTATGTCGGAGGTTCATGAATTGGTTAGATCGATACAGCAACAGGAAGTTTATGGGGTTTAAAATTGGGAGTTTCACCAGAGAGGGATGGGATCCCATATGAGTTGTATGTAACCTCCTTCCCCCTTTACAAATAGGGGTTCCTATAATGTCTTCCTGGGCTTGCCCAATGCCCACTGTCAGGATGGTGTTCTGTGTCCAGCCGTTTAAAATTGCCTGAATGAGAGCGCTATAGTAAGCCTCCGTGCCTGTCTCTTTAAAAGAACCATTATGCTGTGTTAAGAAATTAGTCTGGGCTGGGTCAGAGTGATTTAAGCCTCTCGACCAGCCCAACAAGTTGTATTTCTGCTCCATTCTGCAGTCGCTACTTGCGCAGAGGGAGCTCTGTTAGGAAAAGTAGTTATTTACTGTTTATCTGTAGCGGTAATAATAATATAGGAGTTTGTCTAACCTGCTTCCATTTGCAGCACAAACATTTAGATAAGAGCCACCATCTTGGTTCTGGACTGCCAGTGTTGGACCAGTCAGAACCACAGGGGACCTAAAATGGAGACTGTCCCCAGAGGCCTTGTGGGAGTGAAGTATGTAGGAATTGTAGTTTTTAAGGTTTGGCACCTAAATGGACCTGGAGAGGGAACCCTTACTGTGACAGACAGCTCTCTCAGCCAACAGATCCTTTTGGATCACTGGGAAAGCCCAGAACTGCCTGTAGCAGTGTCAGTTGTGAGTTGGAGTCTGGAGTGTGAACAGCTCAAGTGATCGAGCAGCTGCTCCTGTGTAGGAGTGCAGGAGAATCGGTGGGACGGTCCTGCTGGTCTGCCTGCTACCTCTCCCAGTGTGAAGAACTGCTGTGACTGTGAAAGTCGGACTTTATCCGATTTCTGGATTGAGACCAGAAAAGTGTGTTATTGCTGCCTGCAAGTGGACTGAAGACTTGCTCCGGAAGCGATAGGCCTGCCAGGCACCAAAGTGAGCCCCGGATAGAGAGGTTTGCGCAGAAAAGCTGCAATTTGCAAACTGACTCTGAACTGTGGCAAGTTATTTTAGAGTGTTATAGAAGTGCTGAATGTGTCATGTGGGTCGCGATTTGGTTCCCACACTGAGTTCTGCTACACCAGCTGGTGGCTGTTCCAGCAATTTTCATGGACTGCATCCCGAATTGCTCACTCTGCCTAGACCCTGCCACCTCGGCCTAGGTTGCCTCTCCCAAATCAGAGACATTTCCGACGAAAGATCCCCTCGGGGATTCGGCCCCTGCTCAACACCACCGAAGATAGCGACCACCACGGTGAGTCATGTAGGCTCTGCTTCCCCTGGCAATCCAGTACAACATCCAGAGGTCTTCATTTCGTCTGTCCTGCATCCTGGTCTGGGTAGCGTGAGCACAAAACAGGGTAGCTCCCTGCAACAAAGTCATTTGTGTGTTCATCTAATTTTATTGTTCTGGGTTTATTTGCAATGGACTTGAGCCATCCAGCTCCAGATTACAAGTATCTGGGTTGAGTGCATGTTAACTGTGTTTTCCTTCCTAAGAGCCCAACAACAGCTGCAACGCCAGCCTACCCTGGGCAACGCTTCAGACTAGCCTGTTTTCCAGCTGCATACCCAGGGTCGCGGTACTTACAGTGCATGCTTTACCAACCTGAATATAATCAGATTTGCCTATCACTGCTAGATTTACGCCCCACCCTTGTTCACATCCCCTGAATAAATCAGATTATGGTTTTCTAAATTTAACCTTGTTAGTGTGTACCTTCTTGGTGGGGATATTGTACTGCCATTGTACTGTTATATCACTGGTCATATTTTCTGGGGGTCTCCAGGGCAATTGCAGCAGATTCAGCCCTGGTGGTAAGTGCGAGGAGTGTGAGCATGTCATTACCGTCATATGGTACATGTGATTGTCTTATTGCTGAACTGTGGAGGCCACTAGAAGGGTTGGTGGGTGGTTATAGCATCCTGGAGGGCCATAACAACAGCAGTTACGCTACCCCAGAACCATTCCTCCGGGTGGAGGCACCTGTTCACCGAGCTCAGGCCCCGCAACCTGTGAGAGTCGCACAGGCAGGGTCAGTAGCCCATAGGATAACGCCACCTAGGGGTTACATAAATAAAACTTTTATTGATGTATTCAGTTATTATTTAATGCATGTTTTTAGTTTTTACTTATGCAAAAGTATGTCCCTTTAGATTTTTCAGTAGGGATGATTAATTTTTTATATAAATCAGGAGATAGGAGGTGTGTGGGGAACTGGAGATCTATGTCTTTTGAATTCAGATTATAAACTTTTGACTACTATTTTGCAGAGACAGCTAAATAAGGTGGCTCCTGTTTTGGTACATCCAGTTCAGGCTTGTTCTGTACCTGGCAGGTCAGTTCAGGATAATTTAGGTTTGGTTCGGGATATTTTCGCATAATGAGATTCCAGGATTTTTGCTCACCTTAGATCAGAGCAGGGCATTTGATAGGGTGAATCATGTGTTTTTGTTTAAAGTTTTACAATCTTACAATATACCAGATAAATTAATTTCTTGTATCAAGATGGTCTGTCAAACTGCTCGGGTGGCTCCCCTAATAAGAGGGATGGAAGTGAAGGCGGTGTCTGTTCTCTCTGGGGTGCTTCAGGGGTGTCCGTTGAGCCCTTAACTGTACGTGTTTGCATTGGATCCTTTGTTGAGAAAAGTGGTAGTTAATCCTGAAATTCATGGGTTGGGTGGTACGGGAGAGGGTGAGATGACTAAAATTATTGCCTATGCTGATGATGTCTGTGTGTTTCAGAAATGACGAGCGTGTGTATTGTTTAATGGATATGTTGGGCCAGTATTCAATGGTTTTTGGAGCTTTATTGAATAAGAAAAAAGTAAAGGATTTGTTTTTGGGACCCCAGATTTTTTCAGATTCTCATTTAGCTGGTATCCCCATTGGATCTGGGCCCAGTAAGATTTTAGGTCTCCAATTTGGGTCTGAGGATGATGCTGTTCTGAACTGGCAGGATAGTTTGGAACTGGTCAATCGGAAGGTCCAGGGATGGAAGGGGTGGTGGTGGCTGTCTAAATTAGAGTTCATGTGGTAAAACAGTTTTTACTTCCATTATTATTGTATGTGGGTATGATGTTCCCTCTGCCTTTAAATCTCAAAACCCATATGTATAGTTTATTTTTTCAAATGATTTGGGGCTGCCGTTTGAATCTGATCAGAAGAGTGTTTACCTATTTACCTAGACAATGAGGGGGTTGGGGATGACACATCTGGTAGTGTTTTTTTATGCATTATTTTGGTCTGTTTCTTTTAAATTGAGTCTCTCATCAATATGGGAACCGGCCCAAATATGGTTTAATGTGGTGTACAGAGACTATTTGAAGTGCTGGGAGATTGCTCCACCCAGTATAGATAAAGGAAGATGGTTACCAGTTTTTTTTTTTTTAGTATACTGTGTTAAAATTAAGGAAATGGAAGATTACTAAACATGATTTAATTACTGTTCCTAGAAAATTATTATATGCTAAAATTATGGAGCTGGAGGGGGTAGTGGAACCAGAGTTTAAACATTGTAGGCCTTCAAAGATGAAGTTATGTGCACCCAGCTAATGAACCCAAGAATTCCTATTAAAATGTGGGATATTGTATGGCTGGGATCCTATGGTAGATTAAATGTGAAGGGCAATACGATGTATAAATAAGTGAACAAAAGGGGGTGTGCTTATCCAGATTGTGCCGCAATACTGGAAACTATGGAGGATGTTTTATTTACATGTTCATATGCCTCAGGATTCTGGATAGTGGCAGCTAGCAAATGGAAGATGCCATGGTTATTATGACTTACTTATGAACAGCTGATTTTGGGTGATGTGTTACAACTCTCTAGCAGATTTAATGCCAGTACTTAAGTCTTTTTTGCCTGTATTAAATATTATTTATGGCAGGCAAGAGTACAGTTTGTTTTGCAACAGAAATGTTTGGGTCACCCACAATTATGTATTATTGCAAATTCTGTTAGAGAGGTATACAAGAAAGAGTGTCTATTTCATCCTAGGGCTCTAAATGTTTGGTGGAGGGATTTTTGTTTCTATTAAAGTATAAATAAAGATTTGTAGGGTAGTGTGAGAGAATATATTAAAAAAAAAAAAAAATCTATTTAGATAGGGATATAATGAGACCTGGATGTATTGTGGTCTTTGTCGTTTTTTTTTTTTTTATGTGTTGTTTGTTGGGCTGGCCACCCACTTTGTATTTTATGTCCTCGTTTATGTATTTGTTGTCTTTGTTTGTCTATTGTGTTTATATGTTATATACATTCCAGCCCTTTTCATTATTAAACTGAATCCATAGAAATAAAATGAATAAAATATTTATAAAAATCCAGTCCTATACTTTGCCTTCCAGATAACCCCTTTGTAGTATCTGGCTAGCATGGTTGTGAATAGAACAGCAGTGTGTTTCCTTTTTTTTTTATTGTGCTGAAATTGCCCTTTGTAGTTATAGCAGGGCTCTGCCCCTTTAAATAGGGCTCCGGGTTCATTTAGGAAGCTTCCCCTGTTTTAGGTATTTTTTTCGTTTATTTTTATTTAAGCCCAGACCTGTTTCCTGATATTTTAGCAGCCCTATAAAGAAATGATTAGTAAACGGCTGTTGCGCGAAGGCTGTGAGGAATGAGTCTCGCCGGTAAAAATTACCGCGCGAATGTGCGCACGATCGCGAAGGCATTTAGCCTTTTCCTGACGCTAAATCAAAGCATTTTTTTTAGAAATGAGCAAAAACCCTTCCACATACCTGCTAAAGGTGGAATAATGTGGCAGTTGTGGGATTTAAGTCCTTTTAAAAAACAAGGATTTTCTCTGCCTTCAGTCCTCAGGGAAACTGTGCCTGCTTACATTATGCTACTTGGGTCTGGTCCTTAGGAGCTGGTCGGCCCTAGAACAGCTGAATTTATATTTTAGTTAAAGGGAGTGGTCCCTGTTTCAGTACATTTTTTTGTGCACAACTCCTATTCAATCTGTATTTTGTTTGTCAACATATAAATGTATTTGGTGGTTAAATTAAAAACATTGGAGCTTGAAAATTAATTATTTTATTGTGCAAAGGAAGAATTTAGTTTATGAAAAGGAACTTGGGGAGGAGTTTTTGGGTCACATGTTTTATAAAGGTATATAAATACCTATGTGTGAGTGAAAAGGAGTTAGTTGACTCAGGAGTCTGACCGGAGGTGCTGCCTCAAAGCCTTCTACTGTGCTAGTGTCCTTTCTAGTACATACCTTTGTTATTTGAATTGATTTTTTTTTTTTATTCAGTACGCTATTTTGTTCAAATAAAGAAGTTAATTTTGTAAATTCTTCATCCAACTGTCTCCTGGTCCATCATTTCCATGCGTTGTGACAAGTTGGTGTTAGAAGTGGATTTGATTGGTGGAAGTTTTGAGCACAAAACCCAGTGGACCTGAATGCAAGAAGGTGAGACAGTCTGGAGTGGAGTGTCTACACGATCCCGTGCCCAGCAATTAAAACTTCCGTTATTGGCTGGTCTGGAGCAAGTGGTAAGAAAGAGGACCAGTGGAAGAGGAGCAGAGATGGAAGACGAGAAAGGACCTGTGGCAGGAGCCCAAGCAGCCAGCTCCGAGATGGAAGAAGGCCCTCAAGACTTGAAGGAATTAATACGCTGGCTGTGTACTCGACAAATGGATATGGAGAGAGAAAATCAGGCCAGATGGGCAGACACACTGAGAGCAATACAAACTATAGGTATGGCTAGAACCCCTGCTGCATCAGGGAGCATACAGAAGGACATTAAACTAGTCAAACTTTCTAGTGCTGATGACATCGAAGCATATTTAATGACCTTTGAGAGGGTAGCTGCTGCCTGTGCCTGGCCCAGAGATCAATGGGTCTGATTAGCCCCCTATCTGACGGAAAAGCCCAGCTAGCTTATAGCCATGTTGAAACTGCCTATATAAATGACTATGGACATGTAAAACAAGCCATCCTAAGAGGTAATGATATTAGCACTGAAACCTATAGACAGCGATTTAGAACCTTGAAGTTTCATGCTACTGACAACCCACAGGATATATATATCCAACTAAAAGATTTAGTGAAAAATGGTTACAACCTGAAACACGGACAATAGCACAGATCTTGAAGCTATCGTTCTGGAACAATTTGTAAACATCCTACCACAAGAAGTACAGTTATGGGTAAAGAACACCGTCCAGAGACAGCAGAAATAGCCATAAGACTGGCGGAAGATTATATGGCTGCAAGACCTCACAGAATGCGACCACTAAAAGTCCTTGGTACATTCCATCTACTTATAAGACCACCTTCTCATGTTCCTATACCTCATACCACAGACAGTAATACTCTTGGGTCTAAACTAAGTCAGAGACCAGTAAAACCATACAAATCAGATATTGTGTGCCATAAATGTAACACAAAGGGGCATATAGCCAGATTCTGCCCTAAAAAGACACTAGAAGATGTACATTTGGCTCTAGCTAACTGGGGGCATTATGTAAGGCCCGTAAGAATTGGGGAAAGAGTGGTCACAGGACTTACAGACTCTGGCAGCAAACAAACTTTAGTTCATGCTTCAGTCCTGGGAACCCAATTAAAGTCAGAGGGCCTACAACCGATGTTATATGTGTACATGGGGCGACATCAGTACCCGTTGAAAGACGGTGGTACAAATGGACGGTCACAGCCAGAGAATGCAAGTGGGGGTGGTCCCTCAGCTTCCTGTTCCTGTTATTATTGGACATGATTTTGAAGACTTTGAAGCTTTATTAACAACTAACCTTACTGCTGTAACAACTAGAGCACAGGTCAGAAAGGAAGAAGTACTGGGACACACATTTCCATTTGAAGATAATCTATTTGAAGCACCTGGTAAAGATAAGAAGCCGAAAAACAAAGAAGAGGAACCCGGAAAAGGTTAAATGGACTGAAGAATGTGAAGAAGCATTCCAGTGCATTAAAGCTAGTCTGTGTTCCTCCCCTGTATTACGCACTCCAGATTTTTCACAAACATTCATTCTGCAAACAGATGCATCACAGTATGGAATTGGTGCTGTATTAACCCAGATTATAGATAAGGAAGAACACCCCATTATCTACATTAGTAGAAAGCTTCATGAAAGGGAAACCCACTATTCTGTGATCGAGAAGGAATGTTTAGCTATCAAGTGGGCCATAGAGGCCCTTCGTTTTTATTTATGGGGTGTAGAGTTTGAATTATGGACTGACCATAATCCATTATGTTGGTTACAAGTAATGAAAGACAAAAACACACGTATAATGCGTTGGTATCTTGCTTTACAACCCTATCGTTTTGTCATCAAACATAGAAAGGGAGCAGCTCATGGTAATGCTGATTTTCTATCACGGTATGGAATGGAACCAAGAGAAAATAATATAGAAATAAAACTTCAGAGATAATTTTCATCAGACCTCGGGGTAAAGTAGAAACAAGAATTTGAAAGAATTAACAACTCATAGTTTACATTTTTGAATATAGGCACCCCGAGGTGGAGCCTTAGGTGTGGGAGGGCTATGGCTCCATCCCTCTTGCTGAGAGATCTGATGATGAATTATTCTTAGGACAATCTTGTGAGAACCAAATCCATAGCTTTGGTTTTAGGTGGGGAGGAATGTGAGAGAATATATAAAAAAAAAAAAATCTATTTAGATAGAGATATAATGAGACCTGGATGTATTGTGGTCTTTGTTGGGTTTTTTTTTATGTGTTGTTTGTTGGGCTGGCCACCCACTTTGTATTTTATGTCCTCGTTTATGTATTTGTTGTCTTTGTTTGTCTATTGTGTTTATATGTTATATACATTCCAGCCCTTCTCATTATTAAACTGAATCCATAGAAATAAAATGAATAAAATATTTATAAAAATCCAGTCCTATACTATGCCTTCCAGATAACCCCTTTGTAGTATCTAGCTAGCATGGTTGCGAATAGAACAGCAGTGTGTTTCCTTTTTTTTTTTATTGTGCTGAAATTGCCTTTGTAGTTATAGCAGGGCTCTGCCCTTTAAATAGGCTCCGGTTCATTTAGGAAGCTTCCTGTTTTAGGTATTTTTTTGCTTATTTTTATTTAAGCCCAGACCTGTTTCCTGATATTTTAGCAGCCCTATAAAGAAATGATTAGTAAACGCGCTGTGCGCAGAACACGTCACAGGGAATGAGTCTCGCCGGTAAAAATTACCGCTCGAATGTGCGCACAATCGTGAAGGCATTTAACCTTTTCCTGACGCTAAATCAAAGCGTTTTTTTTTTTTTTAGAAATGAGCAAAAACCCTTCCACATACCTGCTAAAGGTGGAATAATGTGGCAGTTGTGGGATTTAAGTCCTTTTAAAAAACGAGGATTTTCTCTGCCTTCAGTCCTCAGGGAAACTGTGCCTGCTTACATTATGCTACTTGGGTCTGGTCCTTAGGAGCTGGCCGGCCCTAGAACAGCTGAATTTATATTTTAGTTAAAGGGAGTGGTCCCTGTTTCAGTACATTTTTTTGTGCACAACTCCTATTCAATCTGTATTTTGTTTGTCAACATATAAATGTATTTGGTGGTTAAATTAAAAACATTGGAGCTTGAAAATTAATTATTTTATTGCGCAAAGGAAGAATTTAGTTTATGAAAAGGAACTTGGGGAGGAGTTTTTGGGTCACATGTTTTATAAAGGTATATAAATACCTATGTGTGAGTGAAAAGGAGTTAGTTGACTCTCAGGAGTCTGACCGGGAGGTGCTGCCTCAAAGCCTTCTACTGTGCTAGTGTCCTTTCTAGTACATACCTTTGTTATTTGAATTGATTTTTTTTTTCGTATTCAGTACGCTATTTTGTTCAAATAAAGAAGTTAATTTTTGTAAAATTCTTCATCCAACTGTCTCCTGATCCATCATTTCCCACGCGCTGTGACAGGTAGTGAGCTAATTTGGGGGTTCCTTTATCTGATCTTCTTTTTGTTGGTTGAATTTCTTGGATGTTGGCATACTGCAATATATATATATATATATATATATATAAATTTTTTAATTAAACTTTTTGGTCCCCATTGTCTCCTCCCGCCAACTGGCGTCAGGGACACAATTGTGTTTTTACGGTTTTCCACCAAGGCCTCGGCACACGGCTGTGTGAGCGTGTGGAGGCATGCTTCACACCCTTTGGTGCCAGCTCAGCCCCTTCCACCTCCCAATACGTTTGCTGACCCCTCTCCGCCTGCGCTACCCACTGGACCTCCACCTGGTGGGAGCGGAACTACGGGGGAGGGGGTGCCAGCCCACCCTCAGGAGAGGAGAACTTCCCGCTGGCATGCTCAATCCTGCTCCTCCCCACGCCGGTACACTGATGACCCGAAGTCGTTCCCGAACTTGGGTTGCCAGCATAGCATGAAGTAAGGCGTCCAGTGCCTCAACCCTCTGCGCCACCGGGCTGGCATACTGTGATATTTTTGTGATGTTTATGTTTATCAATAAAACATTCCCCTGCTTTTTTCGAGAAGTGCCATGGGATCTTTAACGTCCAGGTGAACAACCACCAGAGTAGGCAAATGGGACCTCGGTTTAACGTTTCATCTGAAAGGTCACTAGTTAGTATGCCAAGGGGCATTACAGAGCAGAAGTTTAAAGCCTTTTAGAGACTCGACTGCACACGAGAACCACTCGGTGGATGCTCAACACACAGTGGTCTCTGACGACACATCTTCCGTCTTACCCCATCAAAGTGACAGAGCCCCTGCATCGGTGACTTACATGGTGGATACAAGAGGACAACCTTCTACAAGGTCTTCCCTTTGCCCTGCCAGAATCTCAGATAACCATCACTACAGATGCATCTCTCCTCGGCTGGGGTACTCACTGCCAGGGCCTTCACACTCTGGGAGTTTGGACCCAGGCAGAGTCTCGTCTTCACATCAATGTTCTGGAGATGAGGGCAGTCCTGTACACCCTTCGAGTCCTAGAAGATGTTGTCAGTCACAGGGTGATCCTTCTTCAGAGGGACAACAAAGCTGTGATGTATTGATGATCAACAAGCAAGGCGGAGCGCACTCCTACTCTCTCTGCAGAGAAGCTATGAGGGTATGGGAATGGTGCGTCAACCACGATTTCTGATTCAAGCAGTTTACCTGCCAGGGACGCTGAACGATTTGGCGGACCACTTCAGCAGGACAGAAGCAGATTCTCACAAGTGGTCGCTATCACCAGACGCGCAGTCGCTCTTCAACGAGTGGAGCAATCCAGACTTGGACTTTTTGTGTCCACACTCCATGCAAAACTGCCTCAGTTCTGCTCCAAAAATCCAGAACCTGGTGTTTTCTGTCAGGATGCATTCAGGCTGCTGTGAACAAGACGCTTTCTATACACATTTCTTCCTCTTCCATTAGTTCAGAGGGTTGCTGCTCAGACTGGAGGCATATGGGGGCAAGATGATTCTCATTGTACTATACTGGCCTCGACAGATCTGGTTTCCTTTGATCAACAAGTTGCCAAAGGCCCCTCTGAGGCAACTGCCTCTGTGAACGAACTTTCTGACACAGGGATCCCTGGTCCATCCCATATCTGCACTCACTTTATCTCAACGCTTGGCTCCTAAAGAGATAGAAGTGAGCAGGTTTAAAGTTTCTCAGAATCTCAAAGATATTCCTGACCGTTTGTAAGTCTTCCACCAGGAGGACTTATACAGCTAAATGCAAGTGTTTCTCAGAATGGTGTGCTAAGGTCTACTTAGATCCATTTCAGTGTCCTCCAGGTAAAGTGTTGGGGTACCTACTAGATCTTTCAGATGCAGGGCTTCAATATTCATCTGTTAAGGTATACCTCTGTGCGCTTTCTACCTACCATGAGCCAGTTCAAAACTTGTCCCTGGCTCAACTAGCCCTCTTTAAAAGATTCTTCAAAGGCATTCTACATACAAGACCCCTGGTTAAGAAGTCGGTTGCCCCCCAGGATGTTAACCTCGTGCTGGACATGCTCATTCGTAAACCTTTTGAGCCTCTAGCCACGTGTGATCTAAAGTTTCTGACCTAGCAGACTACCTTTCTGGTGGCCATCACTTATGCTCATAGGATCTCTGAGATACATGCGTTAGTCACAGACCCAATGTATACCGTCTTTCATAAAGACAAGGTGGTTAGCTGTACTAGCCCCAAGTTCCTTCCCAAAGTGATTTCAGAGTTCCATCTCAACCAACCCTTGGTTTTGCCCACTTATTTCTCTTAATTTCCAAAATGAAGGCAAGCGTAGCCTTCATTCCCTTGATGTTGAGACCTTCAGTTCTACATCGATAGAACCAGGGTCATCCGACAGGCCAAGCAGGTCTTTGTGTCCTTCAAAGCCACCTGGTTGGGTCCGCCAGTATCCATTAAATGTATCTCTGCTGGATAGTGGCATGCCTTTTCTACTGTTATTCTATGGTGTAGGTCAAGTTGGAGGGTCAGGTGCGTGTCCACTCTACCCGAGTGTTTGCTGCATCTTTGACAGAGATCCGCTTTGTTCCCATTGATGACATTTGCAAAGCAGCTACTTGGAGCTCAGTGCATACTTTCATAAAGCACTATGCTCTGGATGTCCATGCCAGACAGCATGCTTCCTTTGGCAGGACAATCCTTAATGGACTTCTGTCCTGAAGTGAGCTCTGTTTCCTACCGCCCTGCTCGGGGGAGTTGGTTTCAGCTTGGTACTCTGACCCAGCAGTATGAATAAATGGTGAAGACTTTATTCCAGGAAGATATGGAAATTTTGTACTCACCATAATTCTTGATCTTTGACAAGTCTTCAGCATTTATTCATACGCCCACCCACCATCCCCCGAGCTCACTCAATCTGTTACATGTCTTCACTCTCTTATGTGGTTTGGGCTGCAAAGACATTGTTTGAATTGACCCCTCTTATATGGATCAAAAGGGCTATCTTATGCCCTTGTTAGGTTAGGTGTTTCTTAGGTTGGCATACACTGTACCTCCTAGGTAAAAAAGGTACTGAGGTGTTTGGAGGGTTGACGCCGAGATAGCCTACACAGCACGAGCCAGCCTCGCGGTGCTGCGCATGCACGGTCCTACCTCGGCGCCGGCCCTCCTGAAGATTTTTGCATCCCGCAGAGTCCCAGCATCTCCAGCTTGTAACCCAGCAATATGAATAAATGGTGAAGACTTGTCCAGGAAGATCAAGAATTATGGTGAGTACATAATATCCATTTACGCGAATATGTAATTTTTATTTCCATACACCAGTCCTTGGCCTCTGAGTATGCCTTGTATCAGAGATTCCTGACGGTCATGCTGCAGGCACTGGACTTTGGTATTATTGCCAAACACAGTGTCCTGTCCACACAGCTGGGACTTCTAGGAGCTTTCAGTGATGACAATAGCGTCATCAAGGTATTTTCCTATCTGGGGCATGCCGCATGTGTACAAGGTCAGCAAGGACCTATGCAGGCTGATTTTGGGGGGGCCTTCAGAGGAAAATAGCTGTGTGAGAGTGGCCCCATGGCAAATAAGAGCTTTGATATTGAGGGTGAATGTACTGTACTTTGATGGATGAGGGAGTCCAGGTGTAGCAGCCTATTACCAGAAGAAGCATTATAATCAAGAGCTTACTGTGGAGAGACTACTGTACTTTCCTGTTTCATTTGGATCTCCATGGAATCCTGTAGTTCCATTCAGCTTCCTTATCATTTTTTCTGTTGACATTTACCAGTTTTTTTTTTTTTTTGTTTTGTACTTTCAGGGCAACACTGGTAGCTGAGCTGGTGAAACGAGGCGAGTCCATGTTGGAGGCTGGGATTGCAGAGGATAATGCGAACATGCCCAAAATGTTGGACAGCGTGTGCACGAAACTCTGTGAAGAGGGGAGACTAGCCCTTCTGAGGGGCCAAGAGTAAGCTTAAAAATTGTTTTCCCCTCCTATGTCCCCCTTGCCCCGAAACCCACCATTCCACTCCAACGACTTACTCCTTAGCCCAGACACACCATCATATCCCAGGGCTTACCTTTTTACTTCCTGAGGCTACCGGGGATTACCCCCCCCCTCCAGACACTTAAGATGCTAGTGCGACAGGCTGCCTAAGTCAGTGGGTGTGGCTCTGGGTCTGCTGGAGCGTTGCGGACCTTCATCCTGCTTCAGGAGACAGATTTACCCTCTTCTTCCCTTCCTCTGAGGATGATGTCCTCAGATGTGCTTGCACATTGGTGCACGCTGCGCATCCACATCTGTGGCATCTTCCCCTTACCTACATGTATCCTGGGATGTACCTCCTCCTGTGGATACGGGGTGGGGAGCGGCAGTGTTACAGCGAAGATTGGCATACACTTTTCAAAGGGAAGGATCATCCATTGAGATGCTTGACTTCCTTTCATTAGCTGTCCCTCCTATCCGAGCTTTTCCTGAACTCGAGTCGCTAACATTGCAGGCCGGTAGCCCTGTCGCTTAGACAACGACTGGTGAGTAAGCTTAATTTCCAACTGCCTAATATTCAGTTCACTGTCCACACTTAGGCAGTCTTTCACTGAGCATGCTCAGTCACCATAGTAGTCTCCAAGCTTGACTTCTACCATCCAACCTTGTGGTCCTCTGGCTCTGCCCCCAGTGCACTCCGATCTGCATGTTGGAGCAGGAATCCAAGGCAAGTCTTGCCAGGGGAGGTCTGATAGGTTGTGTAGATATGAACTTGAATACTATTATTAGAACTATGGTTACAGGTTAGTAGTCTCTATTTCTGGGGACATGGATATGGTGCACTTCTCCACGCTTCTGGCAGTCTTCCTTTTATGGGTTAACTTGTCAGACATCTTTAGGTTAAGCTCCTCCTACCAGCCCGGGAAGTGGACTCCTTGGCTTCACCCCGTGATGGCTCTTCCTTCACAGCTCTGTGCGCAGTGTAGGTCTTTTCTAAGTGTGCCATTGACAAACTTTGAGTTTTTAGGTATTTTTCTCAGTTCTGCTGCAGTCACTCAACGTACACGATGGAACGTGAAGATTCTAAACCGGGTCTGGGGTTCAAGCATTACGTTCGGTGCACCTGGATGTCCAGTATGGGTCCACACACCTCATGCATTTACTTCCTGGGAGCAGAGCATGACTTTGCCACCTGCGCCTCTGCAAAACCTTATTTCCTTCGTCCCTCGAAGTTCACTATGCCTGTCCTCTACTCGCCTGGCCAAAGGGGAGACACTGGTAAAGTCTAAGGTTGCCCATAAGGAAATCTCCATGGCTGCAGGATCTGCAGCCCAGCTTGCGTCGATGGAAGAAGTGGCGGTGAAAGCTGTGGCGGGTGCCTGGTCAGTCTCAGCTCGGCTTTGGGCCAGGCCCAGTGTTGAGATGTCGTTCTCAGGAACATTTCATGACATGTACAAGTTCTTCCAGACCTTTGGGGAGAACCCTGCCCGACACAGCAAGAAACAGTTGAAGTCATGGGATCGGGAAAGAACACACTCTTCCCGCTCCCACGACCCCCTCAACCGCTCGACTACCATCAAGCCCTCTCTGGTCGAGGGTTAGGCTGCTAGCTCCATGGTATCCTCGTCGGGCTTGTTGGCTTTGACACAGGCTGCAAGGTGGGCGAGATTTTTCTTGACCCATTGTCAGAAGGGACTGATGAAGATTCAGTCTCTCCGACATCCTTTCTGCCCTCGCTCAGGATGGTCAGGAGCAGTCCACAGATCTGGATGTCTTCTCCCAAGAAGTGCCTACCTCCAAGGTTCAGCAGCAGCGGTCGGTTTGTGTCGTATACTCAGCCTCTCTGCCCGCCTCTTTTCACCATCGATGGCCAAGTTGTCGGTCAAGGTCTAGGGATTCCTCGTACTCCCAAACTCGCTCCACTAGGAGGCACAGCCACAGGCATTCCTCATGTTCTTCGTCGTTTGATGAAAAGAGGCTCTGCCGTAGGTTGCGACTGCATTATGAGGATGTGCTGTTGCAGCAGTGGCCTTTGGCTGGGCAGGGTAGGGCTCTACCCACGATCCTGGTGATCCCCTGGTCACCTGTGGTTCAGCCCATTCCAGTCCTACCGAGTGTCTCCGACACCAGTCTCTCCACCAATTCGGGTGCAACCACCGCCATGACAACCATTGCAGGGAGCCCCTGCCAAGGACTCCCATCCAGCTACCAGCTTGCCAGGCTGGCTATCCATGGAAACCACGCACTTGGAGGACCCGTAAGTGGTGTGTGTCGAGAAACGTCCGAGGGTCGTGTTTGAACAGTTTTCATACGACTCCGATGGGTCATCTATGCAGTCCTGGAGGACCCATAGATTTGACTGTGAATCAGTCGTGGAACTGACTACCAACCACGGGCCACTGTCTTTTGGGGCTCTTCGTAGATTGATATCGGAGTCCATGGTAGTCCCTCAAGAATTAGTTCAAAAAAGTGCTAAATATTCCTTTACCAAAATTCTAGACCGGGACAAATCCCCGGAGGTCACCTTCCCGATGACTGAGGCCATACTGGGACCGGCTCTTGAGCTTTGGCAGCATCCTGTGCAGCACCCGCAGCTCATGTGGTCTGCAAGTATGGGTCCCTTCTGGCGACTTGTCCAGTTTCTCAGACCACCCCTCGGCTGAGGGATTGATGGCCGATTTTTGTCATCAAGAAAAAAAGCAATGTTGAAGAAGTGGACAAGCCTCCTGACAAGGAATCCAGAAAGCTTGACCACGGAACAAAAAAGGCGTATGCTGCATCCTCCTTTGGTCTCCATCATGCGAACTTTGCCCTGATGATGGTCAACTTTGGTCACTCCCTGATGGGAGTGCTAGACCACGTCCTCCCTCACCTACCTGCTGCTATACAGATGGCGATGAAGATGGTCAGAGACCAGGGTTAAGCACTGACTAAACATCAACTTCAAATAGCCTTGGATATTGGTGACTCTCACACCCGTTCCATGGCAGCGGCTGTCGCAACGTGTCGCAGGGCCTGGCTGCGAATCTCCACCTTCACGGCAGATACCCAGCAGAAAATGGCTGATGTTCCCTTTCTGGGAGCCAACCTCGTCAGACCAGGGTGGAAGGGCATCTCAAGAGGATTGAGAAGTCCCAACACCACCCTGGATTCTGTGACCTACTCTCAGAAGCAGAAAAAGAAGCCTTTTCAGTTTTGGTCCTTTCAGTCACAGTAGCCAAACTGACAGCTGCCCCAGCAAGGGCAGTCTCAAGCATGGCATCCCAAGGCCAGATTCGCCAGCCAGGGCCCCAAGAAGAGCGGTGGGTAGGGGTAATGTGCCTGTTTGGCAGCAGTTGCCAGTGCCACCTCCAAAGCTGCCCAGTGATGGGTCGGGGGGAGTGTCTACTTCCTACCCATCCAGTCCCTGTCTCAGTTCCCTCTAGGGGGCCAGCTTTGCCATTTCTGGCACAACTGGTCCGTCATTATGTCTGATAGATTGGGTTCTAGATGTGCTGGGAAGAAGGGTTGCCAATAGACTTCAAGGCTCTACACCTTACCAACCCTATGCACCAAAGGAGTCCGTAGTATCGTGGGACATGCTTTGCGCCCTCAGGGACGATGTTGCTCAGCTCCTCAAGAAAGGAGCCATAGCCTGTGTCCCAGACTCCTTGCTATATCAGGGTTTCATGACCAGGTACTTCCTGATTCCGAAATGAACAGGGGAGCTGGTGCCCCATACTGGATCTCCATGATCTGATCAGTTTCTGAGGGAAGTGCAAGTTCAGCATGGTCACTCTGAACCAGATAATACCCATCTCTGGAGCAGGGCGTGTGTTTCTGCTCCCTGGACCTCCAGCACGCCTTCGTCCACATTCAAGTCTGTCCGTCCCACTGCCCGGTACCTCCGGTTCCACGTAGAAGGGGTTCTGTATCAGTTCCAGGTCATGCCTTTCAGCCTCTCATCAGCTCCCAGGGTCTTTACTAAGTGCATGGCAGTGGTGGCTGCATTTCTGAGGCACCGAGGGGTTCCTAATATACCTTACATGGATAACTGGCTGATCACTGGGCCATCCAAGGAGACTGTGGAGTGGTCCAGGGACCTGGCCCTCAAGATCTGCAAAGACTTGGGCCTTCTGGTCAACCTGACCAAGTCCAAACTCAACCTGTCACAGGTGATTCATTTCATCAGGGCAGAGGTGGACTCCCACCACTCCCTCTGAGCCAAGGCCTGACTTCCTGCAGACCGGGCATCGGATCTTACTTCCTTTGCCTGATCATTTCAGGTTGGGTGCTCATGCCCTGCCTGAGACATCCTGCGACTGCTGGGGTACATGGCATCCTGCAGCAGCATGATCAGATGTGCCTACTGGCGAATGCCCCACATGCAGTGGGAGCTGGGCCACCACTGATCTTAGCACCTAAGTCACCTGGACCAGCCGGTAACAGTGACCCAGCCAATGTGGGATACATAGACAGTGTCGGCAGATAAGGGCCTATGGCCCACCCAGTCTGCTCATTTGAGCTTGTAAGTTCAGTTTGTTTTCCTAGAAGTCTGTTGCCCCTTACCCCTGACCTCCAGAATTCCTTTATGTCTATCCCATGCATTCTTAAATCCCGTGATTGTTTCTGCCCCCACCACTTCCTCTGGCAGGGTGTTCCACTTGTCCACCACCTGTTCTGTGAAGAAATTCTTTCTCATGTTTCCTCTGAATCGTCCTCCCTCCAACTTCATCCCATGCCTCTAGTCCTGGAACATCTTTTCGCTTAAAAATAGTGTTTTCCTGCACCCTGTTCCTCCCTGTAAGATACTTGTATGTCTCTATCATATCCCCTCTCTCCCTCCTCTCCTCCAGGGAGTACATGTTCAGTTCCTTCAGCCTGTCTTCATAGGACTTGTGATGCAATCCATGCACCATCTTTGTTGCCCTCCTCTGAACCTTCTCTACCCTGTCTATGTCCTTACGTAGGTATGGTGGAACCAGTGGTGGCTCACATGGAAGGAGGAGTCCTGTTTCCCTACCCAGAGCAGACAGTTGTGCTGACAACCGACATGTTTCTGATGGGTTGGGGGATGCACCTGGGGGACCACAGAGCCAATGGGTTCTGAACCCCTGGGAGTCCCGTCACCACATCAGCTTGCTGGAGCTCTATGCAGTGCGCCTCACTCTCAGAGTTCGCTCCATTTGTCCAGTGTCAGGTTGTGGAGGTCCAGACGGACAATACCACAACCATGTATTAGCTGAACAAGCAGGGTGGCATGCACTCCCTTCATCTATGTTGGGAGGCTCTCCACACCTTGACTCCCATGTGCAGCTTGGATGTAGATCTCTTGACGATCCCTGTAGCAGGAGCCTCCAATCATCTAGCAGACACCAGCCAGGTGGGCGAGGTGTCACATGAGTGGTCTCTGCATCAGGAGGTGTTCTCCCCGTAGGGCAAGCCTCTGATTGAACTCTTTTCTTCCTGGCAGAACGCAAAGCTAAGGCTGTTCTGTGCCCACCCTCCACAGTGCGGGACACTGATAGGTGATTCCTTTGCGAGGCCCTGGATCCCAGGCCTCCTTTATTCCTTCCTTCCCTTTCTCCTGATCAACAAGGTGTTGGTCAAAGCGTGGAGGGACAGAGCATGGATGATCCTGGTAGCCCCAGACTGTCCCCACCAGTACTGGTATTCAGATATCCTCAGCCTCAGCAGCAGGACTCAGTAGCACTTGCCTCTGCACCCAGATCTGCTCCCTTGTCACAAGGGGAAGATCCTGCACTCATATCTTCAGTCCCTGCACCTCACAGTCTGGTTACTGAGCTGCTAGAGTTTCAGGTTTGGGGTCTTTCGGAAGATGTGCTCAACATTGTGGAGGATTCCTGGAAAGATTTGACCTGCCAGTGCTATGCCTTTAAATGGGAAGGGTTTTCCATTTGGTGCCAGGACAGGGAGCTTGACCTCCTGGCCTGCCCTTGTCTAGCATTTTGGACTACTTGTGGTCCCTCTCCCAGTCGGGACTGCAGTTGCCGACCCTCAGGGTGCAGCTGGCAGCCATCTCTACACACCGGGCGCAAGCTGGTATGCTGATGGTGGTGCAGGAGAAGGTGGATGGGCACTTTTTCAAAGAACGGGATCACCTGTCTTCCCCCCAACCCTGGTGCACGAACCACCACATTGGGACTTGCTGCTGGTGTTCACAGTGTTTATGGGCAAGCCATTTGAGCCGATAGACAGGTTTTTGATTATATGCCTGTCGTGGAAGACCACCTTCTTGATGAATATCACCTCTGCCAGAAAGATCAGTGAGCTCTAAGAACTCTTGGTGGAGTCTCCGTAATTGATGTTCCACAAGGAAAAGGCAGTTCTCTGCCCCCACCTGAAGTTCCTCCCAAAGGTTGTTTTGGAGTTCCACCTTAATCAGGTGATGAATCTCCTGGTGAATGTCGCCAGTCCAACCTCAGAGGCCGAGCACAGGCTCCACTCGTTGAACCTGAGGTGAGCGCTCGCTTACTATAAGGAATGCACAGCTGGAGTTCAGGGAGAGGGCTGCCAGACCGGCAGCTAAGTGAATGATTGGCAGGTGGACAGTCTTCTGCATCAACCTGTGTTATAAGTTGGCTGGTAGGGAGCATCCCGCAGAGGTAAGGACTCATTGCATCAGCTATACCGCTTCCTTGGCTGCTTCCAGGGGCATCCCTATGCAGGAAATCTGCAGGGCTGCTACCTGGAAGTCAGCACACATCTTCATCTCCCATTGCAGCATCGACCTTGAGTCACGCCGGGATGCTGCATTTGGGATGTCTGTTCTCCAGTATCTGTTTGCCAAGAAGGAAGGGGTGTGTGCCTTGTCTTCTTTTTCCGGAGAACTGATAGGAATCTGCCAGAAGTGTGGTTAAGTGCACCATATCCACGTCCCTAGAAGTGAGGGTTACTCACATGTAACTGTAGTTCTAAGAGCAGTATATGATACACATCCACACAACCCACCGACCTCCCCTGGCAAGTGACACAAGGATCCCTGCTTCCAGCGTGCAGGATCTGTCGTCATGGGGCGGAGTCAAGGAAAGATATCCGGCAAGTTAACCCTTGAGAGGAAGACTGCTAGAAGTGTGGATGGTGCACCATTTACCACTCCTAGAACTATGGTTGCAGGTGAGTAACACTCATATCTGATGGGCTGAGTGGCATGGAACCTCCTTGTTTGTTAGTACTTTTGCATCATGTTCTGCCCCAGTGGACACCATCATTGTTGATACAGATGGAAACATACAGAAACACAGACAGTGTTGGCAGAAAAAAAAAAACATTCATTGGTCTGTCCAGTCTGCCTAGTTGTACCATACTGTACCCCGTGACCTATTGTCCAGATAGGGTTTTTGCCACTCCCCATGCTCTCTGCCTGACTGATACCCCTTTGAGTAACTATTAAGCCCTTTACTCTGTCCCAGCCATGCCTGAACTCAGTAATGGTTTTTACACCCACCACCTCTGCTGATAGGCTGCTCCTCGGCTCAGGCACTAGCTCAGTAAAGTAAAACTTTCTAATGTACAGTATTTGCTTTAGTGGTGTGGATATAGTTCACTATCCACATAAAGGCAATTCCACTGAAAGTGCTGATTCATCAGAACGTTTTCAAGCTAAGCTCCTCCCACAACCTGGGCAGTATATCCTCTGGCTGCACCACGTGACATATCTTTTCCGCTGGAAGACTTTGGTCTCCTGCTTTGCAGCAGTGCATTATTGTAAGCTACCAAGTGTGGCTTTGGCAAATTCTTTCAGACTTCATTGTTTTTTTTTTGGGGGGGGGGTTGCAGTGCTCCTCTTGGCTTTGTTCTCCCTTTTTTTTTTTTTTATTGATATTTTTTATTTTATGCAATACTGGGTAATACAGTTTGCAATACAGGTGTACAGTTAATAAGAAAATACACTGACATACACAGTGGTGTAAATTATTAACCCAGAGCCATAGCAGGCATTTCATAGAACTAGAATTCCGTACAAGTATAATGAAATCAGACAAGAAGGTGACATATTCGAGCGTAGTCATATACCATACTATGGCCAGGCCCAGATACCAGCAAGGGAGAATAGAATAGGCTATCTGTCTCACCCCGGGCAATACTACGCCCAAAGGGTCCAAGGTTCCCAAAATGTGGTCCCTTCCTCTCATGGTACAAAGTCTGGATAGTGATCCAACTGTTACTGGGTCCACTTTCTCCATCTGTTGTCAAAACTGGCCACCCTGTTATTTAATTTGGCCGATATACGTTCTAAATTGTACACTTCATAGGATAGGCTTCTCCAAGATTCCTTAGCAGGAACCGTGGTTGAGAGCCAGAGTCTAGTAATTACCTTTTTTGCTATTAGGACCAAAAGTACCTGGAGTTTGTATGTGACCCAGTTGATTTTAAAACCTGTGGTGGGAACCGCCGTTCTAACAAAGGCTGACATAAACAAATCAAATGTGTCAAATATGTTTTTCAACTCAGTGATCACCTCTTGCCAGTAACCTTGTAGGTATGGGCAGGACCATAGGATGTGCTCATTCCCCACTGTAAGTTGTCCACAACCTCTCCAGCAGTCCCCATAATCTTGTCCCCTGTACTTAGCAGTGATGTCTGGGCTTCTGAAAAATCGAACTCTGGATTTCTACGCATATTCCTTCCAGTATATAGTGGAAGAGATTTTGGAATGGGGGGGCTGACTTATGCCAGTTTTCTTTTTCGATCTCCGAACCCAATTCTCTAGACCATCTAAGCCTTAGGTAGTCTAGGGTATCTGTAATAAAAAATTGCAGTGCATGGTAGAGGTTACTTATATGGTCTTACTTCGAGATACAGCTCTTGCAGCAGGTTACACCATTAGGACTGTAGCCGGCAGGCGTCAGGACCCCATGGAAATCTTCTAGCTAGCAGTCTTCAACGGGGAATGCCTCCGACATCGGTCCCGCCCCCGACATCAGGCGTAGTACATAAGAAGGCGGTCCCTCCAGAATCCCCAGTTCTTTCCTGCCGTCGACTTACATGTCTCGACCCTCCGGTCAGTGTCTAGCGTGCAACGCCTGCAAAAGTTCTTTTACCGTTTCTTCAACAAGAAACTTCAATTTCTTCAAATCGTCTGCCATCTGATGTCCTCACCAACATCCGCGGAGGGCCATCCGTCTAAGTGTGCCTGCGGGAAGCAAATTCCCTTCAAAGATCCACACTTGGCCTGCGTGCGGTGCTTAGGCCCGGACCACGACACCCGGGCCTGCTCCTTTTGTCAAGGCTTTAACAGTCGGACCTGGATCCGTCATCAGAAGGCCCTCCAAGCTTACCTTCTGGAAGAGAGATTGAAGGTCATGGATCCTGCCTCCAAGGGGGAATCTTCCGAGAAAGCCTGCTGGCACCTCGAAAAACACAGGGAGAGGGTGAGATCTAAATCCCCTTCTAGGGCTTCCGACTCCCACAGCTCCAGCTACCGGTCCGACCGCTCTCCTTCCCAGGCCCGCTCTCAGCCTCCCCCAGTCGCGGTCAAGTCTTCCTCCGGTTCCTCCACTCTACAGCCTGTTATGACCTCCAGGCCTTCTTCTTCGTCCAAGGCCTCGCTGAGGTCAGGGGACCGCCATCACCACAAGTCCAGCTCCCGCCACTCGGCCCCCGACGTCCGGTCGGTCTCCTTGCCTCCTCCCGCCCAGCGGAAAACCAAGGAGCTGACACTCCCCAGCGGACGCCGGACCCACGCCGCCAAGCACCACCAGTCTCGGGGCCCACGACAGCCAGACGCCTGCCGCCAGCCAGGCCTTCTCCACCACGACACCGGCTGGGGACCGACGCCCGTCCCATGCAGATAGAGGAACCCCTACGCCACCTACTGACGTCGGCCAGGAGGTGCCCGCAGAGGAGGAGTCGACACAGCCCGAGGACCAGGCGGGCGAACCCGGTTCTGTGGAGCCCCCAAGGGAACCTTCTCCTGAACCAGAGACCCTTGGGGGGCCAACGCCGGGACCCGACGACCGACCACCGGCGCCCGGCCTGTCGTTGGGCCTCAATATTGCTGAGGTGAAGGAGTTGTTTACTTTCTGGTGGGACACCATTAAGAAGGACGTGGTTCCCACACCCCCTCCTCCTCTTCCTCCACCCGTGACTCCACCAGCCCCAGCGCCCCCCACCCCATCCGGGGCAGCAGGCGAGTACCTTCCCCAGGATCCTGTTGAATCTCCTAGGGCAGACCGCCGGATAAGAGGAGACCTCCGTCCAGATCTTCTTCAGGGTCACCCAGCCCAAGAGACCCAGAAAGCCGCTACTCGCCTTCGACGGAGGACTCGGGATCGGACTTCTCAGGTAGATCCAGGTCCCCTTTTCCCATCAGCGTCCCCTCTCCGGACCCACGTGAGCTCCCAAGATCTCCTCCGGATGACCCATCGTTCTCAGAGAGTATGAGGCATATTCAGGAGAATATGGGCTGGGACGCAGAAGAGCTTGACCCCGAGAGGCTACGCCTTGCATGTTATCTTCGGCAAAAGGACCCAAAGCCTGTGGTGGTACCACCCTTGGTGGACACCTTCGTGAACGTCACCAAGGCAGCGTGGAAACGTCCACATTCGCTCCCGGCGATGCCGAAGAAGGCTGACCACCTGTACAAGGCCCCTAGGGAGGACCAGTACTTGGCATCTCATCCTCTGGCCAATTCCTTGGTCATCACAGACTCACATGACCGGTCCCAAAGGCCGCAACATCTGAGCACCCTGTTACCGGACCCGGAGTCCAAGCAATTGGACGCGATGGCAGGCGCACGTATGCAGCTGCAGCCTGCGCCATTAGGTCCCTCAACTATCTCACCCACATGGTCCAGTTTCAGAACGCCTTGTGGGAGCAGGGAGTAGAGCTGGCAGAAAAGATGCCAGAAGGTGAGCAGAAGGAAGAACTGCTTCAGCTCCTCAGCACGGGTTCAGACGTGGGAACCCAGGTTCTTCGAGCCGCGTGTGACTCCGCGGACTCCTCGGCCAGAGCGGCAGCCTCAGGCGTATGCCTCGAGACGCCATGGCCTGTCTCCGGATTCATCCGGACGCCCAGAAGAACATATTAGACGCCCCTCTCCACGGGAAGTTCTCTTCAGTGAGTCCTCGGAGAAGGTCCTCACCAAGCTTCAGGAGGCCGGGAAGGTCGTGAGATCTGTCCAGGCTATGTACAGATCCAGGCCCGGTTCCTTTCGTAGGAACCAGAGCCTTTTTCGCGGCCAGACTCGGAGACAACAGTCCTGTTCCGGCCCGAAACAGAGGGGCTCCTTCTCCTGGAAAGCCCAGGGGAAGTCGTCTTCAGGTAGAGGCCAACGCCCCGCCAAGTCGGCCCAACCTGCAGGACCCTCGGCCACCACAGCATGACTCCTTCCCGGCCCCCGCCCCTCAGGATCAACGGGACACCAAGGTCGGGGGTTGTATTGTGGACCACCTGCCAGGGTGGCAGTCGATCACCACCAACAGGTGGGTACTCCAATTGGTCAAAAAAGGCCACTTTATAGAGTTCATAGACAAGCCACCCACAAGGCCTCCTCTGCTCTCCCCGCTACTCGGGTCAGCACATATTGCTTATCAGGCAAGAAGTACTCACGCTTCTGCAAAAAGGAGCAGTGGAGTACGTCCCGGAGAACCAGAGAGGAGCAGGCTACTATTCCCACTTCTTCCTGGTTCCAAAGAAAACAGGGGACCTCCATCCAATATTGGACCTCAGCGACCTCAACATGTCGGTCGCCTACAAACGGTTTCACATGGTGATCCTCCAGGGTCTTATTCCCATGTTGAAGAAGGACGCATTTCTGGCGTCACTGGACATGCAGGACGCTTACCTGCACATCCCCGTTGCTCAAGTGCACAGGAGGTTCCTGCGCTTCAAGTTTCTCTGCCACCACTTTCAGTTCCGGGCGCTTCCTTTCGGACTGTCATCGTCCCCCAGGGTCTTTACCAAGTGCATGGCAGTCGTGGCAGCGTCTCTAAGGAGACAGGGCCACTTCGTGTTCCCGTACCTGGACGATTGGCTTCTCATGGCCGCCTCCCGAGAGGCGCCGTTGTTAGCTATCCAGAACACCCAAGCTCTTTTTCAGTCGCTGGGCATACTTATCAATTACGAGAAGTCTCTGCTGGTACCGTCCCAGAAGCCGCAGTTTATAGGCGCAGTTCTGGACACCGTCCAAAGGAAAGCTTTTCTTCCCGAGGACAGAGCGAAACGCATCAGGTCCCTCATCAGGGACCTTTCGGGCAAAGAAGACCGTCCCCACCAGACTGGTCCTTCGCCTGCTCGGACATATGGCTGCGGCCATTCCAACCGTCCCGATGGCAAGGCTCCACATGCGGGTAACCCAGTGGATGCTCAAAGTGCAATGGGATCAGAGGCAAGACCATATGCAGCAGCCAGTCAGAATCACGAGGGCCATGATTCGGGACTGGCAATGGTGGCTAGACCCAGGGACACACTCCGTGGGTGTCCCATTTGTAGCGCCATCCCCGGGAGGTAATCCTCTCCACAGACGCCTCAGGGCTGGGGTGGGGGGCACACCTGAACGGGGTGAGGTCTCAGGGAACGTGGACCCCTCAGAAAGCTCACCTCCACATCATTATTTTGGAGATGAGGGCGGTCCTGTATGCTCTGCAAGCCTTCCAGTCAGAAATTCCACCGAGTACTCTTCTGCTTCAAACAAACAATATGGCGGTGATGTATTACCTCAACAAACAAGGAGGCACACACTCCTGTCCCCTCTGCAGGGAAGCTATGAGAGTGTGGGAATGGGTAATTCGACCCGGCGCGAGCCTGATTACAGTTCATGTTTCTGGAGTGGACAACATGGTCGCAGATGGCCTGAGTCGATCCCAGGCCAGAGTCCACGAGTGGGGAGCTTCTTCAGGAGGTAGCAGAGGATCTGTTTCTTCAGTGGGGCATTCCAGATTTGGACTTGTTCACTTCCCCATCCAATGCAAAACTGCCCAATTTTTGCTCGCTAGATCCAGGGCCTGGTGTTTTTTGGCGAGACGCGTTGTCCCTCTCCTGGGCAGGCAGATTCCTCTACGCTTTCCCTCGCTTCCCGTTGATCCAGAGAATCCTTCTCAAACTTCTCAGGGAGCACACGACAATGATCTTGGTTGTGCCCTTCTGGCCCAGACAGATTTGATTCCCCGTGCTGACGCAATTGTCCCGGGAACCTCCACTTCCGTTACCCATTAGCTCCCATCTGCTGTCTCAAGAGGAGGGTTCGCTAGTCCACCCAGACTTGCGCTCACTGAACCTGCATGCCTGGCTCCTCGAGACATAGCCATTCTGCGACACGGGGTCTCGCAAGAGTGGCAGAAGTCCTTTCTGCTGCCAGAAAGCCGGCAACGCATACGATGTACGCCATGAAATGGCGTCAGTTTTGCCTGTGGTCTCAGGCATGTGGTCTCTCCCCTTTAGAATGCCCAGAAAAATCAGTTCTAGAATACCTGCTTCCCTCTTTCACTCAGGCCTTTCCTACTCCTCAATTAAGGTTCACCTCTGTGCGATTTCAGCTTACCACTACCCGATAGGCCAACGCACAGTGGTGCAACTCGATGCCTCTCGTGACTTTTTGAGGGGGGTGCTACACCTTAGACCACCCATTAAGGATCCCGTCCCTCCTTGGGACCTACTCTTTGTCCTGGAACAGCTCACACTGCCCCCTTTTGAACCTGCCTCAGATTGCGAGCTACGTTTTCTGTCGTGGAAAACGTTATTATTGGTTGCTGTTACATCAGCAAGGAGAATCTCTGAGCTACATGCCCTCATGTGTAGGAACCTTATTTAATTTTCCACCAGGACAGAGTGTCCCTGAGGATTAATCCTAAATTCCTGCCAAGGTGGTCTCAGCCCTTACCTCCTAACCAGGACATCGATTTGTCGGTGTACTTCCCCAGGTACACCAACAGAGGAGAGGCACTGCTTCACACCCTAGATGTTCACCGCTCCTTAAGATACTACTTGACCAGGGCCGAACAGCTGTTTCTTTCCTTTGCTGAGAGGGTGTTGGGCCAACCAGTCTCAAAACAGACTCTTTCTCGCTGGCTTGTCCAGTGCATTTCTTTTTGCTACAACAACAAGCAGAAGCCCCTTCCAGGCACAGTCAGGGGCCTCTCGACTAGGGGGTTGGCTACTTCCTTCGCAGCGCTGCGGAACATCTCCATCTCGGCCATTTGTGCCGCAGCCACATGGAGCTCATTGCACACCTTCATTAGGCACTACAGCCTCGACATCGCCTCACGGCGGAGAGCAGGTTTCCGCCTCGCCGTTCTGCAGGGTCTCCTGTCCTAGATTCAGGATTTTTCAGGATCTCTGTTTTATACCTCCTCCCTAGAGCGTTTCTAGGCGCCATTGCTTGGGAATCAGTCCTAATGGTGTAACCTGCTGCAAGAGCTGTATCTCGAAGTAAGATAGTACAGTTACGTAAGAACTTACCGTAACAGTAGATCTTTGAGAATAGCTCTTGCAGCAGGTACCTTCCCGCCCACCATTCCCCCTTGGAGGAGCTGAGGCCTAACCAGGCTTCGGCAGGAAATCACTCTACATTGTACCTCTGATGGCGGATCCTCGGTCTCCACTTCTGATGTCATCCAGCGGCCGGAAGTCTCCGGCGGGAGAACTGGGGATTCTGGCGGGACCGCCTCCTTATGTACTACGCCTGACGTCGGGGGCGGGACCGACGTCGGAGGCGGTCCCCGCTGAAGACTGCTAGCTATAAGATTTCCGTGGGGTCCTGACGCCTGCTGGCTACAGTCCTAATGGTGTAACCTGCTACAAGAGCTGTTCTCGAAGATCTACTGTTACTGTAAGTTCTTACATAACTGTACTTTCTTGAACATTCCCCCTTAAATGATAGATGACTATCTGCACTAAGCTAGATGGGGATACTGCAACTCTAGATAAGGATTCTTCATATGGAAGGACCTGCTTTTAAGAGCTAAATGTATTGGGTATTGATTTGTAGATATTTTGTAGTTAGTCTGGAGATATGAGAAAGAGTAAACAGCCAAGGGTCCCACCAGTCAAAAGGTAAAGCACAGCTGAAATTGCTCCCACTTCAAAAGAGAAGTTACTAGCCAGATAGGGTGCAAATCTGTGACATATTAGAGTTGAGAGGTAACACCTCTCAGATGCGGAAAAGTTTGTAACCAGCATCTGAGGAATTATGTTGAACATTTCTGGAAGCGGTTCAGTGGGAGGCATAGAAACATAGAGGTTGACAGCAGATAAGGACCGCAAGGCCCATCCAGTCTGCCCGTTTCTTTTTTCTACCTTATAAATGTGCCATCGGCCTTTGCTCTGTCAGTAGCCTATCTATTCATACTCATCTGTATTGCTCCCTTATGCCTATCCCATGCCTGTTTGAAGCCCTGCACTGTATTCATAGCCACCACTTCCTGAAGTAGGCCGTTCTATGCATCCACCACTCTTTCTGTGAAAGAATTTCCTCACATTCCCCCTTAATCGGCCTCCCTCTAATCTCATGCTGTGTCCTCTTGTTCTGCTATTTTTCTTATATTTAAACACGTTAGACTCTTTCAGCTTGTCAATGCCCTTAAGGTGTTTGAATGTTTCAATCATATCACTTCTCTCCCTCCCTCCTTTGCTCAAGGGTATACATATTGAGCTCCATTAATCTGGCCTCATATGTCTTCTGATGCAGTCCCTGCACCATTTTGGTTGCCCTTCTCTGGACTGCCTCAGTTTGGTTAATGTCCTTGTGAAGGTGTGGCCTCCAGTACTGCACGCAGTACTCCAGATGGGGCCTAACCAGTGTCTTGTAAAGAGGGATTATTACCTCCCTCTTACGACTTGTGATACCCCTGCTAATACACCTAACATCCCCTACTACCTACTGCTTTAGAGGTCTGTTGGATGATTTCAGGTCATCGGTGATGATGATGCCCAAGTCTCTTTCTTCCTTTGTGACTACCAGCAACTCCCCTCCCAGCCTCTAGGTGGCTTCAGGGTTTCTCTTCTCTGTGTGCATGATCTTGCACTTCTTTGCATTAAATCCCAGTTGCCACTCTTCTGACCATTTTGCTAGTTTATCCAGATCTCTTGTCATTCTGCTCACCCCATCTGGATCATCTATTCTGTTGCAGATCTTGGTGTCATCTGCAAACAGACAAGCCTTACCCTCTATTCCATCTGCAGTGTCACAAATAAAGATATTGAAGCGGACTGGCCCCAGGACTGATCCCTGAGGTACCCCACTTGTGACTTGCATCTCTTCTGACTGTATACCATTTACCAACACACTCTGTTTTCTGCCCGTCAACCAGTTTGCCACCCAGTTGACCAATTTCTGACCAACCCCGAGCCTACCCAGCTTATTTATCAATCTTCTATGTGGAACAGTGCGGAAAGGTAGGCGACATCAACTGCTCCCCTTGGTCCACCACTCTGGTTACCCAGTCAAAGAAATCTATGAGATTAGTTTGATAGGACCTTCCTTTTGTAAACCCATGCTGTCTTAGATCCTGTGCCCCTATGGTTACTGTAAGATAGAAACATTTCTAGTTACAGAGATGAGCCCTATTGGCTAAATTAGAGGTGGCTCCACGGTCCAAGATAACATTATACAATTTTGTAGTAGTCATCAGTTTGTGAACAAAGGAGTTCTTATACAGAGTCTTGTATAACTCAGTGTAGTAGTACAAATCACCAAAAGGTGGCAATGCCAACTTATATATCATAATTATTCCAAGGACACAGGTGCCTTGGCATCTTACAAGTAAGAAATACACAGAAAATACATGGCAGGATATATGTATTAGCAAGCAAAGTGTATTACAACAATATGCATTCATATCCTGACATCTGCTCTTGTATGGTAGATGCCCTTAGCCCTGTATGTTAGTATAACATATGTCTAAACACTAGCTGTCTACGGTGTACCTCTGAGGGTATCAGTTAGGTTGCAGGGACCTCGTGTAACAATGGATTACATCCGATGTTACATCCGAGGTCTGGGAACGAGCCTGGGCTGTTGGGGGAGGAGGAGGATCAAGCATCCCACAGGACACACTCCTGCTCCAGGGAGGGAGGGTGTCGCATCCGGCTGCATTACCGTCACCTGGGTAACCACAGGTGGTGCTGCAGGGACTTTGTGACTCACGGAGGGGGGATGCTTGGACCGCCTTCTGACGAAGGGGCAGCATTACCCCAAAGTGCCAAGGCTGCAAAGGGTTGTGGAGCCTTGAAATGTGTTGTATTGACGATGTATCTCTTTTTGCTTACATTTGTAAGTATTTTTTTATTTTGTTTTGAAAATATAAATATATTCTCCCTGAATTTTACCTGGAGCGCTGGATATAGTTTTAATGACTGAGCTTTTGGGTTGGCTGCATCAGGCTTTGCTGGCAGCCAGTTGTGTTGTGTGCTCCTAGAGGGTGAGAGTGAGAGGGACAGAAAATCTGGAAAACTGAGATACAGGACTGGGATATGAAGCCTCTGCCTGCCCACCACTTCCGCCACTGGATCCGAGCCACTTTCCACCGGTGATACTGCCAGTCTTCACCTCCACTGTGGGTGGCCAGATGTCTGCTGGGAAGAAATACTGAAGGCATACCCGGCCCTGGGGGTAAGCTGGGTTGGGGTGCGCAGCACAGCAGTGTGTCGTGGATGGGCTGTCAGTCCCGAACTTGGGTAGGATCTCAGGAGGATGGGATCAGGGTGCTTGGTAGACAGTGGAAGGAGGTCCCTGCCTGGCCCAGAGTGGCGGATAAAATGTGTTTAAAGAAGAATGAGGTTCCCTGTCCCAATACAGATGGCAAAAACACCTGAGCATTCGAACAGGGCTCCACATAAGGAAGCTGGAGGGATTAGGCTGTCTGATTCATTGAGCCAAAATATTCTTCCCCCCTCCCTCATACCAGGCTGCCAACAATTCAAGGATCTCTGTGAATGTCTTAACTAGAGGTAACAGCTTGTAAGAGCAAGTTTTCAGAGATTCCAGAATTGGTTAAAAAAATAAATTGGAGAGTTTAGTGGCCGCATGCATGCAGTTGCACACACCATTCAATATGTTTCAATCCTCAGCAGAGCCACAGAATGCTGTGTAACTTTGAGCAAGTCACTTAACCTACCGTTACTCTGTCTTAAATAAATAAATAAATAGACAATAAAAACAGGTTGGGTGAGTTGCTTTGTAAAATATTTGCTCTATCTGGTCTCAGAATAAGTTGGTAATCAACATAATTTGTTTCAGGTTTTGCAGCAGTAATGGTCCAGAAGCTGTCAGGGTTCTGCTTCCAGAAGAGACATCTGCATCGGTGAGTGTGCCTCTCCGAAATTCGTCAGGTCCATGTCGGTCAGCTAGGTTCTTTTGTGTATGATAGCTCTCTGTATATTCCAGCCTGACATCTTCTGTATGGAATGCTGCCTCCCCATAGTGCTTTTTCTGCCCAGCTCCATCACACATTAACCCTCTTCTGGTATCGGACACCTCCCAGCTAGGGTTACCACCTTTTAAGAAGCCCAAAGTGGGGCATTTCTTATTGAAACATGATTTTTCGCAGGACAGTAAATAACCTCGACCAATACAACACACTTGTTTTCTCTACATAATCAGAATTAAGGCTTAGTATTGTAGTTTCTTAATTGCTTCTATTGTTTCTTATCATTTTAAGGTATTTTAGCTAAGATATTATAGTTTTCTGCAACTTTTAGTGGAAAATTAGAAAATATTTTTACTACTATAAAGTCAGGACATGTAGCATTTGTCATGTTTTTTTGCAGGATACAGCTGCCCAAATCAGGACTGTCCTGAGAAAATAGGAACAGGTGGTAACCCTACTCCCAGCCCCTTTGACAGTTAATCCTGGTGCTGCTGCTCCTAAAGCATGCAGTACTCCCCTATGGTATGGCTGTTGTGAAGAGCCATCCTCTCCCTGGCGATCAGAAAGGTGTCTGCCTGCATGAAATGCGGCCCCAGTGTACCAGGGGACTTCACTCAGTCAATTAGTATGATGGGGATAGGGGATCTCCCTGTTTTTTTTGTCTGTTTTAGTCCCCCTCCTTCCCTGACAGCATCACGTCAGTCTACTGGGGCCTTGCACACTGAAGCGGCGCTCTGCACATGTGCTCCTCCTTTATAAGATACTGTCCCTTTGTAACTGTTTTGATATACCCTGATTCTGCTGTCACAAAATACAATCACGCACTTACATCATGCATGGAAATTTGTAAATATTGTACTATATTGACACTAGTGATGGTTCATTGCCTGTTTGTGGCCTGTCTTTGTGTTGTTCACGTACTGTATTCCCTCGTCCCCCATGCATGGCTGAAAATGATCTTTGATCTGGTCCACTTTCCTGGTAAAGTGCACTAAATAGATAAATAATGGAGCAGGCTGTCTGGCTTTCTCTCCCAGACTAGACAGCACTTTCCCCAGCTCCCACCTTCCGTTGCCACCTTTGAAGTCTGCCCCCGAGCCCAGGTCCCCAGCCAGGAAGTTGCTGTGAGTGGCTTGTGAAGTGTACCACCTCACCTTGACATTTGATGTGGGGATTAAAGATTCAGTTACATTTTTAAAGTTTTTGACAGGGATTCTAGTGGTCTTTGTTCCATTTTGCCACATTTGCACTTAATAATCCACAGTAGATGGTCCTGTTTTGAAAATTTCCACTACACAAGAGTGCTGTGGTGCATCCTGGGGCTTGTTAAACTCGAGCCATGGGAGGAAACTGCTGAAACATTTTGGCTCCTCAGTCAGCAAGTGAAACAGAGGAACCAAAGCGATTTGCGCCTGGACAGTTTGGTCACTACAGTTGGAAGATGATTTGGGCCTTCAGGCCTCCCAGAAAGGTTCAGAAATGGTAAATAGGGCCATCCGATAGCCCAGCTGCTCAGCCATGCTGACGATTCTAGTTAAGGTGTTGACTCTGGGGCTGGCAATCGGGTTGCCAGCAGGTAAGAGCATTGCCCTAGGCAGCATGTCCCAGTCTGGGGGGGGGTTGTGCCTTCTGCCGTATCAGTGGATGGTGGCCAGTGAGCTTGCTGTCTCCTCAGGGGGACACCCCTACTTGTTCACAAGGCCAAAGAAGACTGTGTGGGCTGCCATGGAGTCAAGGGGCAACCAGGGGAAGAAACCAAAAAACTCCCTTGGAGTGTCAGCATTTTTGGGACCCAGGTTGTGTGGACCCCTAGTTGCTGAATCCTGTGGGTTGCCAGCTGACAGCAGTCTTTGGCACCAGGTTCTGTGAACCCCTATGGGCTAAATTCTATAGACTGAGCAGTTGCTAGGGCTGGGGTCCATAGAAACATAGAAGCTGACGGCAAATAAGGGCTGCATGGCCCATCCAGTGTGCCCTTTTTTGTTGAATTACGTACATTGTAGACACCTCCAGGTCTACGGCACTTTCTTTGCCAGCCCCTTACCTATATCCCTTATGACTCCCTTGTGCTCATTCCAGGCTTTTTTGAATCTCACCACTGTTTTCACCCCCGCAATCTCTGCTGGAAGACTGTTCCAGGCAACCACCACCTTTCTGTGAAGAAGTATTTCCTCACATGTCTCCTTGACCTCAGTGGTGGAGAAAATGATGGAATCACTTTTGAAAGAAATAATTGTTCAGTACCTAGAGGCCAGCAGGGCACAGGACCCAAAGCAGCATGGATTCACAGCAGGAAGGTCATGTCAGACGAATCTAATCGATTTCTTTGACTGGGTGACCAAAGTAATAGACCAGGGAGGGGCTGTGGATATGGCCTACCTAGACTTTAGCAAGGCATTTGACACAGTCCTGCACAAAAGATTAATAATCAAGTTAGCCAGCCTGGGAGTGGGTCCCAGGGTGGTAGCCTGGGTACAAACTGGCTGCACAACAGGACACAAAAGGTAATAGTGAATGGAACACATTCTGAAGAAAGAGGGGTTACTAGTGGAGTACTTCAGGGCTCAGTACTGGGTCCAGTCCTCTTTAACGTCTTTATAGGTGACATTGCAGAGGGTCTGGAAGGAAAGGTATGCCTCTTTGCAGATGACACAAAGATCTGTAACAGAGTTGATACACGGGGGTAGAAAGGATGAGAAGGGACTTGGCAAGGTTGGAGGAATGGTCAGACATATGGCAACTTAGATTCAGTGCAAAGAAGTGCAAAGTAATGCACCTGGGAAATAAAAATCCAGGAGAAGAGTACACAATAGGAGGGGAGGTACTAACAACAATAATGGAAAGTGATCTGGGTGTAGTCATATCAGATGACCTAAAGGTGGGTAAGCAATGTGAGAAGTCAGTAAGGAGAGCCAGGGGGATACTGGGATGCATAGGGAGGGGCATCACAAGTAGAAAAAGGGAAGTGGTTATCCCTCTGTACAGACAGTTGGTGAGACCCCATCTGGAGTACTGCGTGCAGTTTTAGAGACCTCATCTACGCAAGGACATAGACAGGATGGAAGCAGTCCAGAGGAGGGCAACTAAAATGGTGCAGGGTCTACATCAGAAACCATATGAAGAGAGACTGAGAGAGCTTAATATGTATACCCTTGATGAAAGGAGGGAGGGGGACATGATAGAAACTTTTAAGTACATCAAGGGAATCAACCAAGTCCAGGAGGGTAGCATCTTTCAGAAAAAGAGATGTGTAAGAACAAGGGGGCACAATTTAAAGTTAGAGGAGAACGGCTCGGGGTAATGTGAGGAAATTATTTTTCATGGAGAGAGTGGTGGACGCATGGAACTGCCTTCCTGGAGAGATTGTGGGGTCTAAAACAGTGGGGGAATTCAAACATGCATGGGACAGACATAAGGCAACTATAGTGGGGGTTGCAGGAAGTAGGCTGTTGGTTAACTAGAATCTGCAGCTTATCCAATAGGTAGGGAAATGGGCAGACTGGGTGGGCCAAGTGGTCCTTATCTGCCGTCAAAGTCTATGTTTCTGTGTTTAAACCTAGCCCCCTGCAGCTTCATATTGTGGCCCCTTGTTTTGTAGCACCCTTCCCTCTTAAAAACACCTCCCACTTGTACTTTATTCATCCCGTGAGGTATTTAAAGGTCTCGATCAAATTCTTCCCTCCTCTCCTCCAGGGTGTACATGTTTAATTCCTTTAGCTTCTCCTCATAGGACATTTGATATAGACCCTGTACCATCTTAGTAGCCCTCCTTTGGACAGCCTCTGTCCTGTCTATGTCCTTTCTGAGATATGGCCTCCAGAACTGGGCATAGCACTCCAGGTGGATTCTTACTAAAGACCTATATAGTGGAAACACAACTTCTCTCTTCCAGCCGATAGTACCCCATCTATACATCCCAGCTTCCCACTAGCTTTCCTGATCACTTTGCCACATTGTCTGGTCACCTTCAGGTTATCTGACATGATTTCCCCAGGTCTGTTTACTGCTTGGTCGTTGCTAGTATCTCACCCTGATTTTGTAGTGCACCTCGGGTTTCTGTGCAGACCAAAATATACATCCTTGTATTAAACTTATCGCTAAACTTTGACCACTCCTCCACTTGTTTCAAGCCTCTTTCCTTTATTTGCACCCTCTCCGGAGTGTCCACCCTGTTTCAGATCTTGGTGTCATCCGCAAAAAGGCAGACCTTTCCTTCTAGTTCTTCTGCTATGTACCCTGCTGGCCACTGTCCCCTCAGAGTGAATTCCATTTACTACCACCCTCTGCCTCCTATCCCCTAACTAGTTTCTTACCCAGGTTACCACTTTATTGCCCACCCCCTTGCTACCCAACTTGTTTACCAGCCTCTTATGTGGAGCAGTGTCTTTTGCTGTGGTCCACGTGGGTAGCCTTGGATCCAACACCCTTAAACTGTATACTCAAGCATATAGCGGTAGAGACAGGAAAGTGTTGATCCCACTCTGATGCATTGGTAAGGCCACACTTGGAGTACTGTGTCTAGGTTTGGTCACCCCAAAACAGGGAAGACATACTTTCTATTGAGGGGGTTCAGAGAAAGTTAACTAAACAACTAAAGGGATTAAAAAATAAAAGTTATCATGACAGATTAGTAAGTTTAAATCTTTATTCCCTGTATTACCGCAGATTAAGGGGAGATCTGTGTTTTCTTTACAAGAGCATGAAGGATGAAGTGTTGTTGGAGGAATTGGGCTTTATTCATAATTATGGTAGAACTAGTACAAGAAAACATATGAAACAACTATGTCAACAAGCTTGGGATCACAATTTTCGTAAATATTGGTATAGCTTAAGAGTGTTTGGAGTTTGGAACAACTTACCGATTAAACTTGTGAACAGTACCACGATGAACGAGTTCAAGAATGGGATAGAGTTGCATTTTGGAAATAACAAATTTCTTTTTTTATAAAATTGGTTGGCAAGCCTTATAGGGTAGAATTTCTATCTTTCGGCTTGAATATACCTATGACTGAATCCTCAGATATGCGCTACCTATCATGGAAAACATTATTCCTGGAAGCCATCACCTCAGCTCGCCACATTTCAGAACTGCAGACTCTTATGTCTGAGGAACCCTACTTAATCTTCCATAAAGAAAGGGTCTCACTGCACATCAATCCGGCCTTTCTCCCAAAAGTGATATCAGACTTTACCTTAAACCAGTCAATAAATCTACCAGTCTTTTTCCCAAACTATGCCAGTCCCAGGGAGCAATTACTGCATACTTTGGACGTACATCGTATTTTGAATATCTATATTGCTAGATACGAACCCACTAGAAAGTCACAACAGCGCTTCATGGCTTTTGCCTCCCAAAAAGAGGGACTACCAGTGACGAAACAAACACTCTCAAACTAGGTAACGCATTGCATCACGTACTACTATGCTAAAACACAGAAACCACTACAAGGCAGTATGCATGCCCACTCCACTAGAGCCCTCTCCACCTCAGCAGCCTGCTTCAGAGAGGTATCTATTTCGGATATACAGTATGTAATGCAGCTGCATGATCTACTATCCATATGTTCACAAAACATTACAGTCTAGATATTGCTTCCAGGCAGCGGACCTCCTTTGCCACGCCATTCTCCAAGGATTACTGTCATGACAACCTCCTGTCCTCATAAGGACTGCTTGGGAATCATCCCAAATGTAGTACCTGTTATAAGAGATGCCCTCGAAGAAGATAGTACAGTTTCATACTTACCATAATGGTAGATCTTCGAGAGGATCTCTTGCAGCAGGTACGTTCCTGCCCTCCATCCCCCTCCTTCTCGGAGAGAGCAATTTTTATGTACCACTCACACAGAGAGGGCACCACTAGTCTCCTCGGTTCTCCCTAAGAGCCATGCTTAGTGAGCTGGTAGTCGGTGGAGAACTGAGGATACCGGGGGCCGCTCACTTCTTTTATACCTGCAAGGAGTGATGACATCACGAGTGGGTGGCCCCCACTATGCACTGCTGGAGAAAAGTGACCATCTGGAAGAGCGCCCTCTGGTGGGTTCCTAAAGGTAGTACCTGCTGCAAGAGATCCTCTTGAAGATCTACCATTATGGTACGTACAAAACTATACTATATACTGCCACTCTCGGTTGCGGTCAAGACTACCTATGAAAGCATTATTAATACCATACAGCAGGTTTACAGGGTATCAACTGATGCACTAAGGGATATGGCTGCTGCTTCCAGGATCCATCCTTTCCTATACATTACCATTTATGGGCTTGGTTTCTTCCACTAGGACTTCCTTTGGACGTACAGTTCTCTACGGTCTTCTTTCACAAAGATAGACTTTCCTACCACCCTGATATACACACAACTGCTTGGGAATCATCCCATGTGTAATGACCAGCTGCAAGAGATTACCTCGAAGAAGACAGTACAGTTGTGTAAGAACTTACCATATCAGTAGATCTTCGAGAGTATCTCTTGCAGCAGGTCATGCTGCCCCTCCCTCCATCCCCCTTTTCCTGTCTACACTATGGGACGGAGCTTGTCTTTATTTTCCAACTCCTATATATCTATACATGCACATACTATAGAATAGGAAAAGAATGCATCAATTATATATATCTGTATATTTCTTTTGGTCATATCCAACAACTTGATTTTACTACATTTCTCCTCGGTTCCCTCAGTGACGTCATGGTCAGGTCGCTAACAAGGATAAGAACTGAGGAGTATCGGTACCGCCCTTTCTTTTATACTGCACAGCCCTGGTCATGTGGTGTAGGAGGGGGCGGTCCCAGGTACAGTTGCTGAGAAAATCTTCGAGAAACAAGTGCCTCTGGCAGAAGGTTCCCATGTGTAATGACCTGCTGCAAGAGATGCTCTCGAAAATCTACTGTTACGGTAAGTTCTTAAGCAACTGTACTTTCTGAGGGTGGCAACGACCGCTCTTTTTATAGTCTGGACAGTTTAGCTCCAGGCCCTTCTCTTGCTCCTCAAGATGACCTTTCTTTTCAGGCTGTTCTCCACAACATGTATGCTACACTTGCTTTTGAGCCTTCTGCCATTGACCTGGGGCAACGTCTCCATCTGGAATGGCCCAACGTTTCCACTATGCTGGTCCATCTCATACCCCTTATTCCCTCTGCATTTGAGACTCCTTTGGACGTAGTATGGAATAGGCCTGCATCTATCACCTCTGTCTGTAGGCAGATAGACCGTAAGTATACCGCCCCCTAAGGAGAGGCCCATCCTTGCTTCTCAGCCTATTGTTGTCAAGATTGTGATTTTGGATGAGAATGACAAAGCCATTCTTCCTTAGGAAGTGACTGCGCACCCTATTAATCAGGAGTTGCGCAAGACAGACACTATGGGTAAAAGGGCTTTCGCTGCTGCTACCTTTAGCATTAGGTTAGCCAGCTACAAGGGGCATTTATCTAAGTGTGAGTATGCCCTTTGGACCTCTCTTCTAAGTCTGAAGCAGAATCCCTGCCTGAATCCAAGACAGCACAAGATTCTTCAGACCGTTACTCATTGTGTTTACTCTTAACAGTCATCAGCTAAAGGCAGCTATGGACGCCTTTGACACTCTCACTCTCTACTACTATAGAAATTTGTGTTAGAAGACATTCCTGGCTTCATACATCTGGCTGCTGCAACAATGTCCAGCAGCAGATTATGAATGTCCCCTTTGATGGCTCTTACTTATTTGGACAGCAGGTGGAACAGTCTCTTGAGGCCTCCCAGAAGACTAGGGTGGCCATCAAGGCCTCCAGGCCTGCCCCTCTTATCCCCAAAGGTGGAAGAGGTGAGGCTTTTACCATAATAAACAGTCCTTTTGAAGCAAAGGAGCTCAAGTCAAGTCTCAGGCGCAAAAGAAAGCACAGTCAAAGGCACAGGGCCCCTAAAGCACCTGGTGCTGCTATTTGAAGTTCTGGCCCTGCCTGAGGCGGACCTCTCTTTTCCAGTTGGGGGGGGGGGTGCCTGACCCAGTTTTACCGTCGGTAGGAATCCATCAAGATGGACAAGTGGGTTATCAGCATCATCCGAGAAGGATACTCACCGAATTTTATAGAAGTCCCTCCTAATTATCCACCAAGAAAGCAACCCCTCCTTTCAGCTCACATGTCAGAGCTTCTGGCGCAGGAGATTGTGGGCTTTCTGAACAACAGGGCAGTGGAAGTAGTGCCAGAGACAAAGCGCAACACAGGCTTCTTCTACTCCCATTACTTCCTCGTTCCAAAGAAGTCAGGGGGCATATGTCTCATTCTCAATCTCAGAAACTTGAACAAGTTTGTGGAGCGAGAAAAGTTCAAAATGATCTTTCTAGGGACCCTGCTACCACTCCTCAAGCCACAGGATTGATTATCCTCTTTCTATGTGCAGGATGCTTAACAGCATATCCTGGAACACCACAGATTCCTCCGCTTCGTGTACTGGGTCAGCATTATCAGTTTCGAGTCCTGCCCTGTAGGCTATCCTCAGCGCCTCAAGACTTCATAAAGTACTTTGCCATAATGGTGATTTTCTGTTGTGTTGATTCTGTGCATTAAGGTTCTGTAAGTAAGTAAGTCCCTATCTTGTACTTGTATGCTATGTATTATATTCCTGTATTTTTGTGCTATGTATTATATCCTGTACTTTTCTGTGTATATCCTGTTAACTGACATGGAGCCTTTGGAAACGAGTCCTTGACTCAAAGGGTTGTAATTCCGATGTGAATATAAATAAATTCTCACAGCACACCTAAGAAAACTCAGACTCCCAAGTTTTTCCCTATCTGGATGACTGGTTACTAGCCAGTCCATCCAAGCAGGAGATATAATGAGCAGTGGCCATCGCCTCTCCGTTCCTTACCTCCATGGGAATCCTCTTGAACCTCGAAGTCAGGGCTTCAGCCTTCTTTGCAGCCCCTCTTCATAGGGGCCCTTCTGGACACCACCAGAGCCAGGGCCTTTCTTCGAGAGGACAGAAGGAAAGCAATCCTTCAGATGGCTCATTACAGAATAGTAATGTTCTGGCGCAATCTGTGCAGCGCATGTTTAGGCCCGATAACCTCCTCAGTGTTCACAGTGCTTCTGGCCCGGTTACACATGAGGACAACCCAGTGGATGCTCAGCATGCAGTGGTCTCCAGCAACACAGCCTCAGTCTCAATATCAAGATGGTGAAGCTCCTGCTTCGATTGCTTGCAACGTGGACACAGAAGGACAACCTCCTCCAGGTTCTCCCCTCGTCTCAGCCAGAGCCTCAGATAACCTTCACTACAAATGCGTCTCTGCTAGGATGGGAAGCCCACTGTCAGAGGCACCACACTCAAGGAGTTTGTAACCCTGCAGAGTCCCATCTCCACATCGGTGTATTGGAAATGAGAGAAGTTCTCTGGCCTGCTGGCCCTTGTGGACCTTGTCAGCCACTAGATAGTACTTCTCCAGATGGACAAGTCTGTCACGCTCTACATCAACAAACAAGGAGTAGTGCACTCTTGCCCTCTCTATAGAGAGGCAGTGATAGTGTGGGAATGGTGTCTGGAACTGGACATTCTGATCCAGGCAGTTTATTTACCAGGAGCTAAGAACATTCTAGCAGGCGAGCTCAGCTGAATAGAAATCGACCCTCATGAGTCGTTATTAGCACCAGACGTCGGGCCGTCGCTGTTCAAGTGGGGAACCCCAGATGTGGACCTTTTTTGCGGCCCCACTCAACAACAAAAACTGTCTTGATTCTGCTCCAGAAATCTAGGATATTGCGTTTTCCATCAGGATGCATTCAGGCTGCAGTCAACCAATGTTTTTCTGTATGCATTTCCGCCAGTCCCTCTGATTCAGAGGGTACTGCTGAAGCTGGAGGCACACGGGGGCAGATTCTGGTCACCCCATACTGGCCTTGAGAGATTTGTTTCCTGTGCTGAGCAGACTGCCAGTCAGTGCTCTGAGGGCCCTTCCTCTCAGGATGGACCTTCTGATGCAGGGGTCCCTGGTCCATCCTAGTCAGCGCTCCCTTCACCTCTAGGCCTGGCTCCTGAAGAGATAGAGGTGAACAGGTACAAGGTGTCTTGAGATTCTTTTGACTGCTTGTAAACCTTCTACCAGGAAAACCTACACAGCTAAGTAGAAACGTTTGTCTGTGTGGTGCTCCAAAACTCGGGGGCCCATTCTGAAGACCACCTGACTAGGTTTTTGGAGTACTTGTTAGACCTCTCTGATGCAGGTTTGCAGTACTTTACCATTTAGGTCCACTTGTGCGCTGTTTCAGCGTATCAGAAGCCTGTACAGAATCTCTCTCCAACTCATCTGCCTCTCATTCAAAAGGTTCTTGAAGGCCATTTTGCACATAAAGCCTTCGGTCAGGAAACCTGTAGCTGCCTGGAATATCAACCTTGTATTGGACATGCTTACTCGTAGCTCTATGAGACCATGGCTATGTGTGGCATAAGTTCTTAACTTGGGAAACTGCTTTTATAGTGGTCATCACCTCTGCCCGCAGAGATTCATGCTTTCATCACAAATCCTCCGTATAATGTTTTCCATAGACACAAAGTGGTTCTCTGCACACATCCAAAGTTTGTCCCTGAAGTAGTGACAGAGTTTCACTTATATCAGCCTCTGGTGCTGCCTACATACTTTCCTAACTTCCAGAATGAAGGGGATGGCGCTCTTCATTCTTTGAATGTTAAGAGCCCTCACATTCTACCTGGACAGAACTAAGAACTTCTGACAGTCTAAGCAACTCTTTGTCTCCTTTGATCCTAATCGGATGGAACAACCTATTACAGTCAAATGCATTTCTTCATGGATTGTCAGCTGCTTTCATCACTGCTGGGCTATGGCACAGGTCGAGCTGGAAGGCCAGGTACATGCCCACTCCACCAGAGCAGTTGCCACGTCCTTGTCGTAGACTTGCTCTGTGCCTGGCAGTGATATTTGCAGGGCTGCCACCTGCAGCACAGTGCACACCTTCATCAAGCACTGTGTCCTGGATATCCATGCCAGGCAGCATGCCTCCACTGGCCGGACCATCTTTACTGGACTCTTGTCCTGGGTGAGCTCCAGCTCCTACCACCCTGCCTGGTGGACTTTTGTCTGAGCTTGGTACTCTAACCCGTTGGTGTGAATCAATGGTAAAGATTGATTCCTGGAAGATATGAAAATGACATACTCACCGTAATTCTTGATCTTCTAGGAATATCTTCACCACTGATTCACACACCCACCCTCCATCCCCCAGTCTCACACTCTCTCTCTCTCTCTCTCTGTTTATTGGTCTTCACCCGTTTCTTGGTTGGGCTCTGAAGACACTGTGTTTTTGATTAGTTGACCTTCTTACGGAGGTCACCAGGGCAATCTTGCCCTTAGGTTAAGAGCATTAGTGTTAGATTACGCTGCACCTTCTTAGTAAAAAAGGAACTGAGGCGCTTGAGGGCTGGTGCTGAAGTAAGCCATGCAGAGTGAGCTAGTCTCGTGGTGCCACGCATGCATGCAGCCAACCTCAGCGCCAGCCCTCCTGAAAAGTTCTGGCTCCCGCAGCGTCCTAGCATCTCCGGTACAGAACGCATTGGTGTGAATCAGTGGTGAAGATATTCCTAGGAGATCAAGAAATATGGTGTGTATATAATTTTTATTTGTCAGTGCTGGGGCCTGCTACAGGCTGAATCCTATGGACAGAGCTGTTTTCTGGGCTGCAGCCCTGTGTTGTGCCCCCCCTACGGGTGAAATCCTGTGGACAGAGCAGGTCTTCCAAGAATCAATCTTCACCATTGATGCACATTTGTGGATCTAGGTGGGAGGCACTAGGACCTTCTGGTGGGGGCTGGTGACATGAAAGGCCCCAGGCGCGTGTCACTGGATGCGCCCGCAGGTATACAACAGCAGCACCATCCCCCAACCAACTCGGTTCCCTTTTTCCCCCGCCATTGAGCATGCATCAGTAGCACTGTTGCTCTACTTGGAGCCAGAACTTCACCATCTATACAGTGACAGTGTTCAGTTCTTCGGCTTTAGTCTAAATTATACTTCAGGCTGGATCCTGTGGACAGAGCTGTTGTCTGGGCTGGGGCCCCTTACAAGCTGTATCCTGTGGGCAGAGCTGTTGGGGCTGATGCCCTGGGTTAAGGGGCACCCAACAGGCTTAATCCTGTGGGCAGAGCCGCTGTTGGGGTTGGAGCCCTCTACTGGCTGAATCCCGTGGGCAGAGGTATTCTCAAGGCTGAGGTGCTGGGTTGTGCGGCCTCCTACAGGCTGAGTCTTGTCAGTGATTTTTGGGGCTCGGGACCCTACAGGCTGAATCTTCTTGGCAAAGCTGTTGTTGGGGCTGGGCCCCAGGTTGTGCAGCCCCTACAGGCCAAATCCTATGGGCAGAGCGGTTCTCTGGGCTGGGAGGTGGCGAAGGTCTCGCTGGATGGTTCCATGTGACAAAAATCTATATATTGATAAGAAATGGTGATTAAACAGGGTTTAAAATTCATTGTATTCAGCCAGGTGGTGATCCCAGCAGTAGGGCTTTTGCCTGAGACGCTGGCAACATGAGCTGTTACAGCAATCAGTCTTCACCATTGATTCACACAAATGAGTCTTAGCCGGAGGCACAAGGACCCCGTGGGAGCCAAAACCTTTTAGGAGGGCTGGTGCCAGGGTAAGCTGTACGCACATGCGGTATCACAAGACTGGCTCACACTACATGACTTACCTTGGAACCAGGTCTCCACCACATCAATTCCTTTTTCTCTGCCATCGAGTGCGTATCAGTGATGATGATGTTCGCCTGCTGGGAGTCAGAACTTCCCGTCTGTATGACAGTAGCGATCAGTTCTCAGTTTTAGTGTTTAAAGCTATAATTTATTTTTGTGTCAGTTTAGTGATTTTACAAAATATTTGTCAGTCTGTCACAACCATACCTTGTCAACGGTTGACAGTCATGGAGGACGACAGTAGGGATCCTTCTCAGGCAGACTGCTCTGGCAGTGGGCTTTGTCTGGTCCACTTTCCCCATTGGGGAAGGGTTCTGACAACAGTTGGTTCTGTGCCCATGAGAAAGGACAGTCCTCCAAAGAGCACAAAAAGAAGCAGGCCTGTTTCTGATCCCAGCTGGGGATATCTGTGCTACTCAGCCTCAAGTTCTTCTCTTCCTGTCAAAAGGGGAAGAAACCGTTCTACTTGAGGTCATCATCTGTGAGGTCCGCCTTTAGATCCTTGGTCTTCCAGAGCTGGAGTCCCCCCACCGGTGTTATCAGCATCACTGGAGGCCTTTGGTACTAGGAGATCGAGGTCTCTGGCCTGAAGGCCCTCTCAGTAAGTAGGGACTCCGATGGGCAGTTTTACCATTGGGCAGCTCTAATGGAGCAGTGGGTGTAGCATCTGGCTCATGTGCCTCTGCCAGAGGAGCTGGTCCCTGCCCTCTCGGGGCCAGTGGAACTGGAGCCGCAGGTGGTGCCCTTTAGCTGGCTTCAACATTTGGCTCTGGCAGCAGCCCCTGAGCTCTTGCTGGTGACCTTCCTGCCAACTCCTGTCCCACTGGCGCACCCCCATTCACTGTGTCTTTAACGAGATTAGCTGCAGTACCATTACCAGTCACTGCAGTGCCAGTTGGGTCATTGGCGCCGGTGTCGGATCCAGATTTAGGCCTTTCTGGGTCTGGCCTGGCACAAGTGTCAGTACCAATGCCCCCCTCAGTACCGGGAGTCTGTCCAGTGCCAGATTCATTCCGATTTCGATGCTGTTTCTGGCACTAGCCCCTCATCCCTTGGGGCCAGTGTCACTGATGTTGCCAAGGCCACTTTCTGGATTGGAAGGCATACGATCCACTCCCTCTACATGGTAAATGTAGCATTAGCAGTGTCAGTGGCTCAGTAGTTAGCACACTCGCCTCTGAGGCCAGGAGATCAGAGGGCTGTGTGTTCAGTTCCCACATCTGGCACTTGGGTTAATATCCCAGTACTGACACTATAGTGCAGCATGAGAGGGGTGCTGCACTTCTGAGGTGCCGTCTTTCGGATGAGACATTAAACCGAGGTCCCATCTGTCTGGATTGGTGGCAGTTCAGGTGGATGCTAAAGATCCCATGGCACTTATCGAAAAAGAGTAGGGGAATTTTTTATTACAACCAGAAAGCAAAACATATACAAAATAGTGTTTACAGCACACAAAATCATAATATAAAACAAGGATTTAACAGAAATAAGTATTACATCATACATTCAAAAATCAGCAGCAGTTTAGCGACCCAAAAAACTAACCAGTGCCAACTCCCCCAACTAAAATAGTAGGGAATTGTTTATTATCATAATAGTAGACCAAAAGTGAAATATAAACTGTGGTATGTCACATAAACTAATAAACACATCATATAGAAAACAAAACAAATGAGTATTGTCAACATACCATGTCAGAGCAATGTAAAAGAAATAATATGAAAACATCCCCAAAAAGGATTAGGGGAGTATTGGAACTAAAAAGCAACAATCAAACAATAATATATACAGTAGAAATCATAATGCACAACAAATGGAAACAAAACAAGTATACTAGCATACAAATGAGATGTATAGAAAGCATAGAAACCAAGTATGCACAACAAAACAGCATCATAATATGATTGGAAAATTAAAAAAACAAATAGTACCAGAAGATACAAATGTCCCCCCCTTAGAGGGAGGAAGTGGGTCTAAAACAAAACTTACATGTATGCAGAAAATAGCAGTCCCCACCAAAATTGCCCCAAAAGGAGGTTCTAGCCTTGCAAGCAGGGATATCCAGCACTTTTCAAGAAAACCTGGGCATAGCACCATAACCTTTACCCTGTGTCAAGCCAGTTCATTTTCCTCCACCACAATCGAAACAGTTCAGGATGCACTTTTTCCTTTTCCTGAAGTCTCCAGCTAAGTAATACCTTCTTAATGTTATAAATAATCTGGGATGCAGAGAGTAATTTCTGCTGAAGTGTCAAATTACACCGTGCTTGCCACAGCTGAAAGTCTATATGACCCATTAACAGGCGCATAGTGATTACATCGTAAGTCACCCAGGAGCCCAGCAGAACCCCTTCCATCCAGATCTGTGATGTAGGATCCCGAAAAGGATTTAAAGGCCACACATCCTGAAATTGGGACCAAAAGGAAACTACAAAGGGACAATCCACAAAAAAATGTTCCATAGTTTCAACCACCCCTAAGCAGGTTTCCTCCCTGGGACAAAACCTCTCCAAGAGTTCTTTATGCCTCATATTGCCTTTTACCCCTAATCTCTTGTGGAGACATAGCCGTTAAAAATACCACATATAGCGGGGTACCCTCTTGCTTACTAATAATTGTAATTTGGAATGTTGCTCAGAAACTGGTAAATCATGAAACCAAGGATCCACAAAAAAGTAATCCTGCAATATAGTACTATAGAATTGCTGACGTGTTTGAAGAAGAAAGGATTTTCTGACAACATGCCAGGATTTCAACTTTTGAAACATCGTATGAAAGTGACTAGTCAGTGCACATAGCCATACCTGCCGGGCCACAAAGGAATCCTGAACCCAATGCCTAAGAAGGGGATCTATACTATCAGCCACCCACGGGGACCAGATCTTAACAACCCCTTGAGCAAAAAACTAAATTATAAAAGATAAATATACTATGCAAAGAATACAACGGATTCACCATACCCAAACCTCCTTAAGCGATAGGTAAATAAGTGATACCCTCTTCACGGTTTAATCTATTACCCATAAACAAAGAAAAATACATCATAAAGAGAGGTTTCTAAAGAAGGGGAGGAAAACTGCAGCTATAAACAAAAATATGGCAACAAAAGTTTTAATCAAATAAATTAAGCCAGCTTTAGACATTGGCCCTTGTTCCAGAGTAACACCCTATTACGTGCCTCCAATAATTGGCTCTCCCAATTGTACCGATGATCATCCACACCTCCAAAATAAACACCAAGAATCTTCCTATAGCCAGTTTTTAATAGGCATGTCCCAAATCAATGCCACATCGGTGGCCCCATACCCCAAAGGCAATATCCCACTTTTAAACCTATTAATAGAGGAACCAGACATAGCTGAAAAGATGTACAATAATGTCCGTGCAGCAACAGCAGAATTTTTATCTGACAGAACTAAAACCAAATCATCTGCATATGCTATTGTCACTATCTGTGGGTCCATATAACCAATTGATAATCCAACAATATCATCTGTATTATTTAAAGCATGCAAAAAGGGGTCCAAGGATAAGACAGAGTAGGGGACTTAGTGGACACCCCTGCCGTACTCCCCTATGTACCTCAATATCTCTTCCCAACCATCCATTTATGCTAGGTATCAGAGTGATGTCTGTATATCAGGTACGTAGCCAGTTTATAAATTGTGAGGGAAACCCATACCGTCTCAAACTCTCCCACAGATAACTATATTCTACTTGATTAAAAGCTTTAGCCTGGTCAAGACAAACCAGATGCCCAAACATGTCTCCAGATGCTCCTTCAGCTATAAGCTCCCTGAGTAGGATCAGTGCATCCTGAACCCTTCGATGTGGCACCCCACTAAATTGTGATGGATGTAATAAGGAACCCAATACACCCCGTAATCTAATACAAAAGATTTTCATCAAGATCTTATAGTCAGTGTTCAAAAGAGACAAAGGCCTCCAATTATCTAAATCCCCACACTCCCCTTTATTTTTATACAGTAAAAGCAACACACCCTGTAACATGCTTTTAAGTAGAGACCCTGCCTGTAACCCAGCATTCAATACCCGACATAGGTCAGTACCCAAAACTTCCCACAAACTTTTATAGATTTCATGGGACAATCCATCAGCACCTGGAGTAATTTCCGACTTCAGAGACCAAATTGCAGTCTTTAGTTCGTCTACTGTAATGGGTTGGACCAAAGTAGACTGCTCATCTATAGACAAAACAGGGACTGGTCTTCTAAGAAACCAAACATTAATGGGGGTCTCAGGGAGCAATCTACTCTTAAAGGATGCAGTAACATAGTCATGTATTGTATCTAAAATACCAGTATTTGTTGTAACACGCCCCCCAGTTGAGGTGTTTAAATACATCATAGCTCGGGAGTGTTTAAGAAGTTTCAGATTTTCAAAAGGTAAAGTATCCTTCTTTGTACCTCTAATCCCATATTTATGCTTTCTCTCCACATCCTGTAAAACCTGAGACTGTAAATTAGCCAACTCATCCTTTGCCTTTTTAATTATCCAGACCTGCAGATCCCAAAGACTGGTGGAAGGTAGACAAAAAATGAAGTTGTTCTCTAAGATATTGAAGTCCATCATGAAATCTCCCATTTAAACGACCTATGGTTTTAAAATAGAGTCTGACTTCACATTTCGTATCCTCCCACCAAGTATTTAAATCTTCATATAGAAAGAAAACAGACAAGACCATCAGTCACACCAGGGATATCTAATAAGATAACATTTAATTTCCAAAAACCTGGCCCCTTCCGAACTTCAGGCACGTCACATAACACTAATCTAAGCATTTTATGATCTGATGTGGCCACCTCCTGCAAGGACTGTGATTGCACTACAACCCCTGGTGAAAGAAAAAAAATAGTCAATTCTGGAAGTTCTAGTTCCTCAAAAATAAGTATTTCCAAACCCATTAGAGGTAGGCCCAAAAGCATCATTCAAACCAGTATCTGCAAGAAGTTTTGACAAGCTTGTCATATCACTATACACTTTCTTCCTCGTTGCAGAAGAAACACTGAAAGGCAAGGAGCAGTTAAAGTCCCCCAAGGATAATAACATAAGAGGTGCATAGAAAAGGGTATAATGAATTAAAAAGGGTGACTCGATCAAATTTAGATTGAGGTGCATAAACATTAAGTAACCGTAAGGATAAGGAACCCACTTAACATCCAAAACCAAGGCCCTACCGTAAAATCTCTATCTGATTAATTACTTTTATATGTGAATGAAAAAAACAAATCCCCACCCCACTACACAAATCACTTCCCAAAGACCAAAAACAATCTCCCCACACCCAGCCAGTAGAGGCAGCCTCTATCTCCGTAGGAGAATGCAAACGAACATCCTGCAGGAAAACACAGTCCAGATTTTCATATAAAAAATGAGAATAAGTGCTCTGACGTTTAACAGGAGATTTAATGCTATTTGCATTTAAAGTTGCCACTCTAAAGTAAAAGGGAACCATGAGATCTTATCTGTGTCAGTCTTCACCATTCATCACAGATGGGTATCTGGCCGGAGGTCAGGACCCTGCGGGAGTTTTTTTTTTTTTTAAAGGGTAGGCGGAGCTGACACACCATCGGCGCTGCCCTCGAGGCTGACGCACTGCGTGGCGCTCACGGGTTGGCCAGTAGGCTGTGTCGACTCCACCTGCCTGCCAGTTCTTCGTCTCCCACCGTAGAGGTCGCCTCGTGGGAAGCTCTGAAGAAAATTTTAGGCCTGCTCTTCGAAACCCAATCCTTCGGCGTCAAGTCCGTCGGTACTCCTGCCGGTTCTATTTTTTGCCTCTACTCGACGTCGCCTGGTAAGATCTTTCCTTATCTTTGTATTTTCGTGACGTTGAGTCTGTTTTGTTGTTTTTTTCCGTAGGTCATGTCTCGGTCGGAGGGCAAGAAATCTTCTTAAGGCAGTTCGGCCCCCCATGCGAGCCGGTGCCCATGCGGCGAAAATTCTCCGTCACCACCAACACGACCGGTGTCTCGTGTCTTGGCCGCTTCCGACATGGACACGTGCGGCGCCTACTTCTCTCCATGGACCGCCAGGTCCTCGAACATGACGTGGAAAGTGGGGCGAGGCTCCGCCGACTTTCGGGGATCAGGTTACTTTTCGGGCCAAGCCACGCCTCGGCTTCCTCCGGGTCCCCTCCCGTTCTATAATGGACCGAGGAGGAGGGAGCCTGCCACTTGTAGCCTCAGCCATTGCCAAGGCTTCTTCCAAGGCACAGAGGCCTGTCCCACTCTTCCTGGGAGCGGGCGGAAGGTGCCGCCATGGCAGTCGCCTTCGGGGTGAAGGCTCCCGGTGTCGCTCCCGTGGCTCGGGAGGCCCGGGTCGGCACCGTCCTCGGCGCTGTTCGCGGTGCCGTGGGCCCTGATGGGGCAGTCGTCGGCGCCGACTTGTCGTGCGGTGCCGTGGGCTCTGTCGGCGCCGACACTGTTTGCGGCGCCATGAGATCCACTGCAACGTCGTCCTTTGCCATGTCTCACCTCGGTGCCGTCCTCAGCGCCGAGGTTGAGCCCGGTGCCGTGCCCTCAAGGCTCGGCGTCGTGGGGCCTTCGGTTCCATCAGTCGGTGCCGTCCACGGTGCCACCGCACCAAGGAGCCGGGCGGGGCCCTGCCGGCGCCATATCTTGCCCTTTGGGAGCCGGCGGCAGCGCTTCTGCAACCCGCAGCGCGCTGCGCTGAAGGTACCACCGGGGCTGTCATCGGTGCCGTCCCTGTCCTTGGTGCCGCTCCCTGTGCCGTGAGACTGGATGGAACCGCGACTGGTCCTGGCTCTGGATCTCTGGCTCGGGCTGGGGCCATGCCTCCCTCGGATCCCGTTCGCGGGGTTGCGGGAGGCGCTGGCACCGACTCGGGCACAGCTGTGGTCTCCGGGCCTGGTGGTAGGGATGGTTCTGCCCGCCCTCCTACAGTTTGGCTCAGGGCCTCGGACTCTGCCTCCTCGGAGACGGAGTCGAGCTGTGAGTCGGACATGCAGTCTCACCCCTCGGGGTTGGCTGCTGACGTGGGCAGCACGGTGGTCTCTTCGACCAGTCGGAGCCAGCCCCCTTCTGAGGTGAGATCGGTGGCTACCGAGACTAGGGTCAGTGGTGCTGACCAGCAGGCAGTGGTGTGCGCCACCATAGCTCTGCAGCCTGGTCTTGGTGGTTTCACCGATCCCTCAGTTGTGGTACCCCCTCCGGTGGTGTGCCTTGATCGCCCAACTTTGGGGCCCATCAGAGCACCTGCAGGGGGAGAGGCTACTGCTCCCTGGGTATCCCCTTCGGGCGCTGCCCAGAGATGCCAACTACCTAGGCTGGCCCTCTGGAGGAGGAGGACTCTTTCAGACTCCGAGGGGTCAAGGGGTGTGTGGTCGGCGCGCCGGCCTTTTTCTGGGGTCCACCCGGGCCCTGGGAGAAGCCATAGTGCAGATTTCCTCTCTTCCTCCACGGTCTCTTTGAGAGAGTGCCGTTCTTTTGAGGCAGGGGACCGTCCTTCTGGACCTATACGGTCCCAGTCGCCTCACTGGGTGGATTCTTCCGGGCGCAGCCAAGGCCCGATGTGGTTGTTCATACATCCATTCCTTTTTCTGTCCCTTAGACTCTCTTGTCCCACCCTCCATCCCTTCCTCTTACCTCTCCAGCGACTCAGAACTGGCAGGCAGGCGGAGTCGACACAGCCTAACGGCCAACACGCGAGCGCCACGCAGTGCGTCGTCCTCGAGGGCGGCGCCGATGGTGTGTCGGCTCCGCCTACCCTTTTAAAAAAAAACGCCCGGTCCTGACCTCCGCCAGATACCCATCTGTGATGAATGGTGAAGATACACAGAAAGATCATAATTACGGTAGGTACGTAATTTTCATTTAATGAAAGGGTAAAGTCAATTTACTTTGCTAGATGCTCTTGTTACCCTTCCACTTTTCCCATCTGATGGCTTAGGGCCAATCTGTCCTTCAGCAGGTTCCAAGGGCTCAGGCCTTGGGGTGCAGAAGGCAGAGACATGTTGGAAACCGCCTCTGGAGCCTCTACCAATACTGCAAAGGTATTAGGGTCAGCAATAGAACCATGCATGGAAGGTAAAGCTGTTTTCCTACCCATCTTCCCCTGTCCTTTAACAGATTTCCCTTTCTTGCCACTAACCATAGTAAAACCGTCTACCAAGGGATCCAAACTAGACAATACCGAATCCTGGCAAATAACCCCGCTTGTCCTATCTCTGGTACCTCATGAGTCACCACTTCAGGTATATCTATAGAGTCTGTGCTTGAGGTAGAGTTATCAATCAAACCTGACTCGGGCAAAGGGAGACTAGCCCCAGAGGTACTGGGATCCAACCTTCCTCCAGTAGGAATGCCAAGTCGAACTGCCTCCCTAATATAATGGTCCTGTACCCCAAAATCAGCTTCCGGTGTGTTTTTAGCTGCCAAAGGGCAAAGTTCAAATGTGTGACCCACCACATCACAAAGATTGCATTTAGAGGTTTGGAAACAGTGAGCACTAGGATGACCAGACTCCCACAATAAGAACATTTTAGCACATCACAAGAGGTGCTTATGTGAGTCCGAGACCCACACTTGAAGCAAACCCTTGGCTGACCTGGATAAAAAGGAACCTTATCCCTCCCCAAAAACAGTTGGGAGATGCACCAAATCAGAATCAGTAGAGTGGAGTTTAATCCTAAATTTCCAACCCCATTCCAAAATCCTCTGCATCCAGGATAGGAACAGGATTCCCCTGTATTTCACATCTCTTAGATAACCAGTTAACAATATCTACGACATTAACCCCTTCATTTCTGAACATGATCGTAATGACCCTAAAGGCCTGTTTTGAAAGAGGCAGTACAATAAAGTCCGACCATAGGGGATTAGTTTTTAGATTTAAATAGCGACTCCAGAATAGTTCCAAAAGAGCTGGGGTGCGAAAACTGACATCAAATGTAAACTCTCCAGGAACATGGATCAAGGCGTAGACTTCAGAAGGGGAAAAACCCATACTTTTCTTCAATAAAGTTTTTCCAACATAAAACCTATCAGAGGGATTATCCCTGGGGCCAACATATCGTAAACGAATGGCATTTCGCCTCTTGGCTAATTCTAGAGGTTGCCTAAAATGACTGGCATAGGAAGGTTTTTCCACAGGTTCCAAAGCTGGCCCCTGTATGACAGAGGAAGTAGCCACATCTGCAGCCATTTCCACTGACAGGCTGTCCAAGGGTAGTCCAGAATCAGTAGTAGATTTAGGAAAAGGGGAGGCTGGAAGTTCAGAGACTAAAACAACAGAAGAAGGGACTGATAAAGCCACAGTACTTATCTCTGCAAACTCGGTAGTGCTGAAGATCCATCAGCGGCTTCCATGAATCACCCGAAATCGGAATCCAGCCAGCCCCACGCAGCGCACGCTCCGGAGACCAGGATTCATCTACCAGATCTCCCAATCTTTAGAAGTCGAAACTTCGCTGACTTTCGGCCTTTCAGTAGCCGGATGCAACTTGCTGGGCCCCGCTGCTGCTGCAGTGCTCGGGGAACCCTCCAATCTCTTCCGCTTCCTGTCGTCCTCCACAGCGAGGTTCCTACGTTCCTGTACCAATAATGCACTCACACGAAGAAGTTCCTCTTCCAAACAGCGTTGTTTCTCCGACAAACTAAGCCCCAGCGTAGCAACAGAAACTGAAGGACCACTTGAGTTGGCGTTTTGCTGGCCACCTTGCAGGTGCATCCCAGCCACCATTTCAGCGTTTCCAGACTCGGTGAAATCAACAGGTGAGGAATTACTCTGGGCTATCGCAGCCCAATGTGCAGCTCCTCCACTGTCCTCCTCCTCCTCCACCATCTTGGTCCCACCAGAAAATGGGTCCCCCTGCTCGGAGGAAGTAGGGGAATTTCCCCGGTGTCCTGGCCAAATTTCTCCCATTCACTAAAAATACCGCCAACAGCTTAAGCTGGTTCAATTTCAGTTGCTTACCATCTGTATTCCCCCCGTCCCCCACCATCGCCCCTGAAAAAGGGACTTCTAAGCCCAGTGGGTTTACCGGGTCAACAAAATTCAATAAATGTGGAGGGGATAAGTCTGACTCCAACTCCATTATTTCTGAGAACTGTGATGTGGACTCTTTCTTTAGCCTGGACTCTTCTCCTTGGACTTCGCAGAAATCCATCTGGATTATCAACCCAGAAGGCAGACCCTCTTGGTGCATATGCCAAGCACTTCTAGCACAGGAGATTACTGGCCTTCAAAGCAACAGGATCAGAAAAAAACAGAGGCTGCTACTCCCACTACTTCCTAATACCAAATAAATCTGGGCATGCTCCCCATTCTTGACCTCAGAAACCTGAATAAGCTCATGGAGCGAGAAAAACTCAAAATAATTTCTCTGGGGTCTCTGCCTCCCTTCCAGAAACCTCAGGATTGGTAAGCTTCCCTGGATATGTAGGTGCACCACAGATACCGTTGATTCGTTATGCTGGGACAGCATTGCCAGTTCAGAGTCCTGCCTTTATGGCTCTCCTCGGCCCTTCAAGTCTTTACAGAGTACTTTGCAGTACTCACAGCACACCTGAGAAAACTAGGACTCCAGGTTTACTCTTACCTGGATGTTTGTCTGATAGTCAGTCCATCCAGGCTGGAGATGGAACAGGCACTGTCCACGGCCTCTCAGTTCCTTACCTCCATGGGGTTCTGCTGAAACTACAGAAGTCTGCGCTCCAACCCTCAGAGCAGCTGCTGTTCATAGGCGCTTGTCTGGATACAACCAAGACTCGGGAGTGCAGATCTGTTCAAGCCCACTGCATGGAACAATTGCTGGGTCTTGTAGCATCCTCAGTGTTCACAGTGCCCTCTGCACAATTGCGCATGAGAATGACTCCATGGGGACTTCCGGTTCCGCCACGGAGCAGACAGCAGCTAAGGGAGAGCCTCTGCACCCCGGGGATTAAATTATCCCATTCCTTGCTTGAATTAATCACAAGTAATGGCAAAAGAAGGTCGTAAAAGAGATTGGGGTCTACCACCAACAAGTAGAACCCCAAGGAAGGTGTTTGGGGAAGAAGGAATATCTCCAAGATCCTTTGACCACAGTAGAAGCCGCTCGTGCAGCAGCACGAGGGGCTCAAGTTATGATACAGAGGCCTAGGCGGACCTGCTTTCATGTACCAGATACAAGAACATCCTGAAGGAAATACGGGAATCGAGGAAAGAATTCCAAGCACTGGCCCAGCAAATCTCGACTATGGATACTAAAGTTATCAAGGCAGAGGGCAAAATTAAAGTAATGGAAGAGGATGGCAAGCATTTCACCACCACGATAGAGGCCTTGCTTCACCATGCGCAGGCCCTGCAGAGTAAATGTGTTGACCTGGAGGGGAGATCAAGACGTAGTAATCTCAGGCTCTACAGCCTACCAGAGGGGGCTGAGGAGCCGCCCATGACGGCGTTTCTGGAAAATCTTCTCCAGGATTTGTTGGACTTGCCTCCGAATTATGCCTTAAATATAGAGAGAGCTCACAGATCCCTGGGGCAGAAACCGACGGGGGATGTGGCCCGCCCGCGCTCAATAATCTTTAAGTTAAGCAGTTTTAAAACCAAGGAAGATATTCTGCGGAGGGCCTGGGGCAAAAAAGATCTGTCCTACCTGTCAGCAAAGATCTCGACTACGCTCCAGAAGTCCGACAAGCAAGGCAGTTCTACATACCAATTCTTAAAGCACTGAAGGCAGAGGGTGTTAAATTTCAAACCCCGTTCCCCGCAAAGCTTCGTGTGTTCTGGGAAGAGGGCACTCAACTATATCTAACCCCCAGGAAAGCCATGGAGGCCCTACTGAAGAAAGGAATCCCGATACCATCAGCGGAGGCGGATCGGCTACTGAAGATGAAGTCTGCTTCTCCTGTGATGCCCCAGGCGATGTTGGGACGGGGGAACCTGGGGCCTTTGAGAAAAGTGAGAGAAGCCCTGGACTGGCTTTCGCATAGGGAGCACTTGAGAGACTCTTGTGGAGCTGCCGCTGAGGACTCTAATGGACAATGAAGCACGGCCTAATTCACACGGGCCGTATTGGTTTGGCTATTTCTCACCTTCCTTTGTGGGACTTTTGAAGATATCTCCCGATCTAGCTGGATGGGTGGTGGGGAAGTGGGGGCTGAAAAGGAGGGGTGGGTTGGGGGAGTGGTCGGCCTGGGGTTCTGGTGTCCCTGGCCGAGGGGTGCCGCCCCGGGACCTCTCCGTACACCCCGTTCCTGTCAGATGGAATGAGATTGCTTTAAAAACGCCATCAGCAACCCCCCCCCCCACTAGTTGATATTTTGGCAGTGTAAGCCTTCTTGATTACAAGTCCTTTTAATGGAATGGGAATCTCTTCATTTTAAGCCAAAATATATTGGGATGATAGACGATGTATGTCCCTGGGGTGCGCAAGGTTTAAGTTATTGGTTTATCCTTGAGGCATTTAAAATCAAAACTGTCTCTTAGTGAATCTGTGGTGTCATAAGTTATCTATAAAACCACTCCTTGCGAGCAGTTTAGTTGAAGAGGCTCTGTTCATTCGGGGCAGCCTCACTCTTCAACCCCTACCTCATAGTCTGTTTTGTTGGGCTTATCTTAGAGGTTAGGGCGAGGGATCCTAGGTTTTTGGGTCCCCTACCTTGGAAGTCGTCTGTTTGTTCGTTCTTTTTTTTTTTTTTTTACACACATATATACATTTAGAGTATAGTTCATATACTGAAACAGAGTTACTAGCTTTATTGTGTTATAAGAGACTACTGACTCACCAAAGGGGCTTTTGGCCTTTTTCCATTTCCTTTTTCTTTGCTTCTGTTATTTTTTATTTTTTCAGAGTACCCTTATCCCCAGGTCTTGTGTGCATTTTTGTAAACATCCCCTAATTGCAGCTTGCCAGGTGAGCAGTTTCGAGAGGGCAGACAGACAGAGACCTGAAAAGTATATCTTTGGTCTGTCTAGGAGGGATAGCCAGGGTCAATTTTGACGAAGGAGGACATCTGGGTGCACCTTTTCGAATGGCCAAGAAAGCCACGACTTTTTGTTCCTTTAATGTAAACATCTGACTAATCCGGTCAAACGAAGCAAAACTCTGTCCTTTCTTAGAAAGAGTGGTGCTGACTTTTTCTTTCTGCAGGAAACGCATCTTTCTACGAAAGAGCATCAGAAGTTGGGGAAGTTCGGCTTTGGGGCCACGGCATGTGCTTCTTATGGGAGGGGAAGGCGAAGGGGGGGTGGTGGTCCTGGTCCCGGCCAAGACGCCCTTTGAGCAGACTGGATCACTGGTGGACGGGGAAGGTTGCTGTGCCTTCTTAAAGGGGAATTTTTGGGGGCAAACTTTAACACTGGCGTCTATCTATGTCCCACCCGGATCAGAGTTTCTGGTTTATCGTAGGATTTTTCTAAGACTGCAAGAATGGGCAGAAGGGGAGATTATTTTGGGGGGGTGATTTAAATTTAGTTTTAAATCCTAGCTTGGATACCTCTGCAGGGGTTCACCGGGGCAATAACGGATGCATGAGAAGGGTTGTGAAGATGCTAGGGGAGTTGGGTTATGTGGATGTGTGGCGAATGACTCATGCCAAGCAGAGAAATTATACTTTCTTCTCGGCACCCCACCCCATCCCACTCTCGGTTAGATTATATCCTGCTTCCCACTGAGAATGTTGGTCAGATAAAAGATAGCCAGATTGGGGACAGAACACTGTCAGATCACGCACCGGTGTTTTGCCAGCTTCACCTGGGCGATTTTTCCAAACAAACTTTCTGGAGGCTTAACACGTCCCTATTGCAGGATCCTGAGGTGAAGTTGGCAATTACTGAAACAATCAAACGGGCTGTAGCTGATAACGAGGGCATAGGGGTGTCGGCTCCGCTTCTCTGGGACACCACTAAAGCTATAATAAGGGGCAAATTTATCGCCATTTCAACATATAAAAAAAAGCAGCGGGAAACCCAGAAATTAAACCTGATGGTGGAGATTGAGGCATGTGAATCCAAGCTTAAGTTGAAATATGAGGCTGCGGTCTATAAAAAATTGAGTATACTTAAAGCTGAATTAAACAGCATTCTAGATTATCAAGTAGAGCAAAAGGTGTTGTTCCTAAAGCAGAGATACTACAAAGGCGGCCCGAGGGCCACTGGCCTTTTGGCGGCTCGTTTGCGATCCCAGAGAGCGATGATACCCACCATAGTCCATCCATTTACTAGGTGCAAAACACATCAGACGGCTGATACAGTTGAGGCCTTTAGGGATTTTTACAGTATATATCCCTTTACGCCCCTCCCATTCCCCAAACGAAGAAAGATAAAGTGAAAGAATATCTCAGTAAGATATCGCTACCCACGTTGTCCGATCAGGATAAGGCAATTCTAATGGCCCCTGTCTCTGAAATGGAACTCGGAAGGGAAATCTCTGGACTGAAAACCTCAAAATGCCCTGGCACCGACGGGCTGCCCAGGGAGTTTTACAAACTTTTTAAGGGTCAAGTACTACCCCAATTACATAAAGTTTACAATATGATACTGCCCCCCCTGTTTCATGGGAACAAGCCATTATCTCAGTGATCCCCAAACCTGGGAAAAATCCAACACTTTGCCCCTCGTATCGCCCCATTTCCATCCTGAACACTGATTACAAAATCTTTGTCGATTTTGACTAGGCGTATGCAGAAGTTCATAACGCAGTTAATCAACCTTGACCAGACCGGCTTTATCTCCACCCGACAGGCGCAGAACAATCTGCGTAGGACGGCCCACTTGATCGACTATATAAATTTCACTAAGGACCCCTCTATTCTTCTCAGCCTTGATGCCGAAAAGGCCTTTGATAAAGTTTCCTGGCCCTTCCTTCGGGCAGTTCTGGAAAAGTTTGAATTCCCCGGGTTATTCATTGACGCTATTTTCAAAATATATAATACGCCAACTCTTTCCTGCTTGGGAGGGGTACACGACAGGGGTGTCCTGTGTCACCCATCTTTTTTGCTCTGTACTTAGAACCACTTGCACAGAGTATTAGAGAGAACCGGGATATAAAGGGGGTTAGGATAGGTAGGGAGGAGCACAAGTTGGCCTTATACGCAGACAACATTCTTTTATATATAACAGAGCCCGAGTTCTTCATACCACACCTATTTCAACATCTAAACAAATTCTCTGAGCTCTCGGGCTATACCCTTAATACGGAGGCCATTACCCTAAACTGTGACCCATCACAGATATTAAGGGACAGATACCCCTTGAGGTGGGATCTACGTAGTATGAAATATCTGGGGATAAATCTTTCCCCTAATAATTCCCAACTTTACGATTTAAACTTTCCCCCCTTGATTAGGCAAATACAAATGGACATAGAGAGATGGTCGGTCCTTCCTGTCCCACTGTATTCAAGAATACAGACAGCCAAAATGAATCTGCTCCCCAGATTTTTATTTTTATTTCAATGTGTACCCTGCATAGTTTCAAGGGAAAGATTGAAAGTCTGGCAAGGGATTGTGCTCAAATTTATTTGGTCAGGCAGAGGCCCAAGAATAAGAAGACCGACGCTCCTGCTCCCTAAGGGAGAGGGGGGCTTTGGCGTACCAGGCTTAGAGGGATATTGGATAGCCGCCCAAATGAGGATTGCGCTTCTACTGCTACATCCCACCTATCAGTCTAGGTGGAAGTCAATCGACCTCGCAGTACCCAGATCTCCTCCTTTATTGACCCAGTTTTTTGCTCATGCAACAACAGTGTTTACTCTGCCTGTGTTATTTTGTGGTACGATGGCAGCTCTTGAGGGAATTAGGAGGGGTTGTGAAAGAGGGGCCTCTAAGGCCTACCAGTGGAAATACCAGAGTTGGTCGTAGAGTGCCTTTCACACGATGGCCCATAGGGACCCCTGGTATTGTCGTCAAGAGAAGGGTGGTTGTAAAGCCCCTTGACAGTTACTAAAGGGAGACCAGATCTTAACGTTTGAAGAGGCCGCAGTCAAATTTGGATGGTCGCACAAAGATCTTCTTTTCTATTTTCAGATCAGAGATTACATAACGAAACACATGCGTGACACTATCGGGACTACAGGGAAAACCTCTCAACCAATGGTGTTTGAGGGGATTTGGAGGTCGGGAAGGGGGAGAAGGCGATTTCGGTGTTGTACAAAACCTATATTAATGATTGTAAGTACTCTACAAAATATATTAAAGTAAAGTGGGAAGAGGAGCTAGGGATAAGATTAAACGATGAGAGATGGCTGCAGACCTTTGGGAATGCCTGGCACACTTCTTAGTCGCCGGGATGGCAGGAATTCGTGTGGAAGCTTAGAAGCAGGTACTTTCGGGTTCATGAACAGGTAGCTAGATGGAACCCCCAGGTTACACCATCGTGTTGGCGGGAGTGCGGCATTTCCCCGGCGTCACAGGCCCATATCTTTTGGTTATGTCCTTGGCTCAATCAATTTTGGAGTCGCATTCTTCGGCGCCTGCGGGGAATATTCAATATTGAAAGCCCGATGGGCCCTGAGCATGTGATTCTGGGTTTGTTCCCTCTTGAGATCAGAGGGCAGGAGGCTAAATACCTCTGGAATATTCTGACGGCAGCTGCCTGTAAGGCGATTTCCAGGAAATGGCTTTCCCCACAGGCGCCTACGGAATCAGAATGGAAGGACCTGGTGAACAATATTAAAATATATGAAAGAATCACCTTTTCTCTAAACTTGAGAACCTCACAGTTCAACAATAGGTGGACCAGGTGGGAGCTACTTGCTTGGGAGGATGGCGAAATAGGGGTAGTTGGGTGATCATTGTTACTCCATGGCACGGGTTAAGAGGGGTGCCTATTAAATAGAGGTTGGGAACAAGGTGGGTGTGGAGACTTTGCTCTGTTAAAGAGTGAAATTGACAAACTCGTTAATGCCCTTAGCTGAGATTGGTCAGTCTTTAATCTTGCCTTCTTCAGGCCGAGGTCTACAATTGGTGGGAATGGCAGAGAGTAAGGGGAAAAGGTTTTTTTTTTCTTTTTTTTTTTTTTTGTCCAATAGCTCAGTATGGGTTGGGAACTCTGAATCGGTATGAATTGGTTGAGATTAGTGGTCTCAATTGTTGGAAACCTTGTTAAGGTATTGGACAAAACAGTTATAGTACTGTAAAATGACACATGCTTTTGTCCTGTTAAAACATATAACAAGGTATGCATTGTAATATTTTATTTTTTGGGCAGCAGCCCAGTTGACGGCTGCTGGTTGTGCTCAGCCATAGTTAAGGGTGGTACTTTTCTTGAATGTACAATTCATATAGCTATAAGTATTGTTCTTGTGAACCTGGATGATACAACATTATATCAATAAAACCTGAAGTATAAAAAAAAAAAAAAGAGAATGACTCCGTGGATGCTCCGTGCACAGTGGATACAAGCATCACGTTATCAGACCTACCACATTCTAGTGATCAAGCCCCTGGTTCGGTCCCTCGTATGGTGGTCAGTGGGGGGAGGTCTCCTCCAGGGTTTTCCCTTCTCCCAGCCAGGGCCTTAAGTGACTCTCACCGCAGATGCCTCCCTGTTGGGGTGAAGGGGCACACTGCCTCCAAACACAAGGTGTCTTAGACTCATCAGAGACTAATCTCCACATCAATGTGTTGGAGATGCGAGCTGATCTTCCTGGACCTAAAGTCTCCACTACTCATTCACACTGATGGGACTACGCCGGAGGCGCTAGGACCGAGCGGGTGCCAACATATTTCAGGAGGCCGATGCAAGTATGGCGCGCAGGAATCAGCACCGTGAGCCAGGCTTGCGCCGTATAGATTACATTGGCGTCGACCCTCCAACTGCCTTGGTTCCTTTTTTCCCGCCGACGAGTGTGCTTCAGTGACGACGACGCTCGCTGGGAGTCAAAACTTCACATCTATATGACAGCTTCAGTTTTATTAGTAGTAGTATTAGTTTTGTTATGTTGTAGAAAACAATAAGTACCGATTAAAAATATTAGTTTATTTCATCAGAAGTCTTCAGCCCTCCATTGATGGAGTCGATGATGAGTGGGGCAAGTGACGGTAGGAAGACTTCGCATGAAAGCTGTTCAGTCAGCTGGGCTAGGTCTGGTCTGCTGCCCTCTATGGAGGGGACAGGGTCTGACTATAGACAGTCGGTGCTCGGGGGATGGGCGGTCTCCCCGAAAGCACAAAAAAAAAGTCCCATTCTCAGTACCGCTCAAGCTCTTCTTCGGCCTCCCGGTCGAAAAAGAAGCGGCACAGTTCGAGGTCGCCCTCTTGTACGTCTGCATGTAGATCATCAGTTGCTGGGGGCAGGGGCCAGTCTCCACCTCTGCTGGAGTCCCTTCCAGTCTCTGTCCCTGGTAGCCACATCCTCAATGCGGGAGTTCCTCCCAGCCCATTGGGGAGGTCGTCCAGTGAGCAGTTTCACCATTGGGCTCCTCTTACAGAGCAGTGGGTGCGGTGGTTGTCTCGACTACCTGAGCCGGCTAGTCCGTCACTGGGGCCCTCAGGCCTCTCGGTTTCGGACCTGCAGTCCGAGCGGTTGAGACTTCCGAGTCACGCAGCACCCTCTCCGGTGCTGTCGATTCCGTGCCCTGGTGTCTATCCCCCTCACACGGCTGCGGTGCAGGGGTCCACACCGATGCTTTTATCTCCTGCTTCATTTTTCTTCCTCCAGTCGGGGTTTTCAGACTTCTGTAGCAGTGCCACAGCCAGCGCTGTGCTCGACGCCATGTGTTGTGTCGGCGCCGCACTCGGTGTTGCAGTCCTTGCCCAGCGTTACGCTCAGTGCGCTTCCTATGTCAGTGCCGCCCTGTGTTCTCAGCGCCAGCTTCCCTATGGTGGTGCCAGGAGCTCTGTCGGCACCACATGGATATCAGACGTTTTCAACGCCAATTCTTGGCCCGTCGTAGGGTGATTTCCTCCGCATACCAGAGAACCCATTTTTTCTCCCATGGGGTGAGGCGGCATCTGTCTGGGCAACCTCCTGCCCCATCCAGGTGGTCCCCGTCTCACTCTCCCCAGTCTCGGGCCTCTCCAGACCCGTGAAGGTTCTCTCTCTCAGTGTGTCACCCACTGAGAGCTAAGGGACTTAGTCCTTTAGGGTCCAGGGCCCCCTTCGGAGGGGGGGGCTCGGTACTCTATCAAAGGTGATGAATGGTGAAGATTGACACAGATAAGATATGAAAATGACGTACCTACCGTAATTCTGATCTTTCTGTGTATCTTCACCATTCATCACAATCCTACCCTCCATCCCCCTGGGGCCTCAGTCTCTGGGTCCCCCTCCCTCTGTGTGCCTTCCTTTCCATTGGTCAGGAGCGGGGTGACCTTGGGCACACGGGGATTTTTTTACATCCTGTCAGAGGGAGAGTGATCAGGAGGGAGGGCACTTCTTTCCTCAATGTTTCGGCTCCACCCCTGTGGGGTAGGGGTTGGTGGTTGCTCTCTCTTCTGTCTCTCTCTCCCTCCACCATGCTCCCTCTTTCTTGTCCTTAGGGACTCAACCCTCAAATTAATTTAAGAAACTTGTATCTTATCTGCATCAGTCTTCACCATTCATCACACATGGGTACTCGGCCGGAGGTCAGGACCCCTCGGGAGCTTTTTTTTTTTTGGTAGGTGGGGCTGATGCACCGTTGGCACCGCCCTCGAGGCCGACGTTCTATGTGGCGCTCGTGGGTTGGCCGTTGGGTGCCGTCGACTCCGCCTGCCTGCCAGTTCTTCGTCTCCTGCCGTCGAGGTCACCTCATGGGACGCTTTCTCCAGCAATTGAGTTTGGGCCTACCTGTTTCGTAGTTCGTTCTCTCCAAAATTTTCAACGCCAAGTCCGTCGGTTCTCCTGCTGGTTCTGCTAGCCACTCGACGTCACCGGTGAGATCTTTCCATATTTGATTTTTACAGTGACGTCGGAGTTGTGTATTTTTCCCGTGGGTCATGTCTGAGTCAGAGGGCAAGAAAATTTCAAGACAGGTCAGCCCCTATCGACGGTGCCCACGTTTAAAATTTTCTCCGCCACTGACCAGCACAACCGCTGCTCTTCGGCGTCTTGGCCCGCCTACGACATGCATTCATGCGACTCCTGCTTCTCCATGGACCGCCGGGTCATTGAACAGTCTTGGCGTGGAAAGAGGCGAGCTCCGCCCGACATTCCGAGGCTGGGTGCGCACTCGTCGGGCTAAGCCACGATCTCTCGGCCTTTCCTCCAGGTCCCCTCCTAGTTCTATAAGGACCAAGGAGGAGGGAGCCTCGGCTTCTAGTAGCCTAGCCGTGGCCGAGGCTTCTCCTGCGGTGCAGGAGGCCCAGTCCGTTCCCTTTGGGGGCGGCCGGGAGGCACCGCCATGGCGATCGCCCCTACGGGGACGAAGGCTCTCCCAGTGTCAGACCTGTGGTTCGCAAGGCCCGGGTCGGCGCCATCCTCGGCGCCGTTCGCGGCACTGTGGGCCCTGGCGGAGTCGTCATTGGCGCTGGTCCGTCACTCAGCACCGTTCACGGTGTCAGTACTGCTTGCGGCACTGTGGGAGGCTCTATGGCATCGTCCCTTTCTTTTCCTTGCCTCAGCGACGTCTGCAGCATCGAGGTTGAGCGCGGTACCGTGTCCAGTTCTGGAGCCGTTCGCGACAGCAGACATGGGCACGGCGCCGTGGGGGGTTCAGATGGTGCTGTCGGAGCCTTTGGCAGCACTGTTCCTGCTCGGCGCCGTTCGCAGTGCTGTGGGGTTTCTGACTTCTGCGCCATCTGCGGCGCTGAAAGCACTGTCTGAGCCATCGTCGGTGCAGTCTCTGCCCTCAGCGCTGCTCGCGGCGCCATGGGGCTCAACAGAGCCGTGGCAGGTTCCAACTCCGAGGCTGCTGTTCGGGCCGGGCCCGTGTCCTCTTCGGCCGCCGTTCGCGGTGCTGCGGAGGGCACTGGCTCGGGGGCGGTCTCCATTTCTGGCACTTTGTTTGGTAGGGATGGCAAAAGGCGCCCACCTACTGTTTGGCACAGGGCCTCGGTCTCCACATCTGCGGAGGCGGACTCCAAGTCAGATGGGCAGTCTGGCTCTTTGGAACTAGCTGCTAGTGTGGACAGCCTTGTGGTGTCAACAGACCAGAGTCAGCCCCCCTCTGAGGAGCGGCCGGCGACATCCGAGGCTGGGGTCAGGGGCGCTAACCAGTGGGCAGTGGTGCATGCCACCATTGCACTGCAGCCTGGCCGTGGAGTGTTCGCTGACCCCTCAGTGGTGGTATCCCCTCATGTGGTGTGCCTGGATCGCCCAACTTTGGGGCCGATCAGAGCATCTACGAGGGGGGGGGTACTGTGCCTTGGATAGCTCCTTCGGGTGCTGACCAGGGCTGTCAGCAACCTAGGCTGGCCATCTTGAGGAGGAGGACACTCTCTGATTCCGAGGGGGCATGGGGTCTGCACAGAGGCCTTTTTCGGGGGCCCATCCGGGCTCTGGAAGAAGCCGCAGTGCGGATCTCTGCTCTTCCTCTTCGCTTTCTTTGAGAGAGCCCCGTTCTTTTGAGATAGGGGACCGTCCTTCTGGGCCTGTATGGCCCCAGTCGCCTCACAGGGGGGATTCTTCCAGGCGCAGCCAAGGCAGTTCCGAAATGGTTGTTCAGCTGTCTGCTGTGGAGTCTTCCGGAGCACCTTCATCTTCTGGCACTCCTGGTCAGCTGACTTCTCTTCTTGGCTCTGTCCCCATCCCTCTGCCACACTCTCCCGCGCTCCCAGGCATCCTTGGTCCTAGTGGGCCTCTCTCCTGGGAGCAGTTTAGAGCCGTGGCTGCTCGCTTTCCCCCTTATGTCAGGGCAATGGACAGACGGGTTTTTCAACCTCCCCCCGAGCAGCCACCCTCTGAACAGTTGAGGTCCTCTAACTCTTCATCCCCCTCTTCTTGGGGAGAGGAACCTTCTGTCCACATCTCCCCAGCCGCTGATCTCGCGGAGTATCAGCGATTCTTCGTGAGGATGTTGGAGGACCTGCATCTCTCTCCTGCCACTCAGAGCAATCCGGAGCACTTGGCGCTCGCCTTTTTGGGCGACTTCAGTGAGGACACCTTTGTGGTTCCACCCTGACCTGCTGCTCCCTTTAGGAAGGTGTCGTTGTGTTCCTGGCAGAGACCCTTTTCCGGAGTTCCTGCCCCCAGGGATCTCTGCCAGCAGTATTGCGCGCCCCCCCCCCCCCGAGTCTCCAGATTCTATGCCTCATCCTCAGTCAGGATTGATGCAGCTGGACACTCCGGATGGGCTTCTCGCCCTTCACCGTGACCAGCCCCAAGATCAAGACTCCTCAGATTTTGACTTCTGGGGTAGGAGGACTTTCTACTCGGCACAGTTGCTGCTTTCTATTTCCGCACATCAGGCCCACTATGCAGCCTGTGCCGGGTTCTTGTGGTCCAGGCTGGGTCAGCTCCTAGCCTCATTGCCTGGCATGGAGCAAACCAGACAAGCCATTGCACTCTCTGCACGTGGCCTGGAGCTAGCAAGGCACTAAGTAAGGGCGTCGTATGACGCCAGTGAGGTAGCTACCAGGGTCGTAGGGACAGTGATGTGCACCCTTTGCCCGGCGAAGGGTGGTTAACTCCGCCCGCCAGAGTACCTATCTGTTTTCCCACAGGGTGAGACAGCATCTGTCGGGGCAACTTCCTTCCCCCTCTGGGGGTTCCCCGTCTCACTCTGGGCCTCTTCAGGCCCAGGGTTCTCCTCTTCAGTGTGTCACCCACTGAGAGCTGAGGGACTCTGTCCTTTAGGGTTTAAAAAAAAAAACCCCTTTGGGTGGGCTTGGCACTCATCCATATGTGATGAATGGTGAAGATTGACACATATAAGATATGAAAATTACATACCTACCATAATTATGATCTTTCTACGTATCTTCACCATTCATCACAACCCCACTCGCCATCCCCCTGGGGCCTCAGTCTCTGGATCCCCTTCCCTCTCTGTGCCTTTCCTTGCCTCCCCCCACCCCCGTCTGTGTTGGGGGAGGTAATCTGGGGCACATGGTGGGATGGTATATCTGGGGGGGAGACTGGTCAGGATGGGGTGGCACTCTCTCTCTAGTGCTCTGGCTCCACTCCTGTGGAGTGGGAGTGGGAGGTTGCCCTCCATCCTCGCCGCCTCCTTCTTTTCCTCCTCAAGCCTCAGTTTACTTGTCCGCTGGACATGTTTTAAAGTTGATTTATCCCTACTAAAAATTTATTTTTTCATGTGAGAGGGGGCAGAACCTCTGTTCCCTGTCTCCTTCAAAAGATCCATTTTCTGCCATAAAGGAGTTTCTTTTGCTAGTGATTCTGTGCCTTGAATTCTGGTTTTTAAGCCTCTTGGCTACTCCTTGCAGTTCCTATACACTCTAGAAACATAGAATTTGACGGCAGATAAGGACCGCTTGGCCCACCCAGTCTGCCCATTTCCCTACCTGATGGATAAGCTGCAGGTCCTAGTTAACCAGCAGCCTACTTCTTCCTACCCCCACTCCCTAGAATTGCCTTATGACTGTCCCATGCATGCTTGAATTCCACCACTGTTTTGACTCCACAACCTCCTCTGGAAGGCTGTTCCATACATCCACAACCCTCTGTGAAAAAATCCTTAAATTACCTCTGAACGCCCCCTTCTATCTTCAAATTGTGCCCCTTGTTCTTGCACACCTCTTTTTGAAGATGCTACCCTCTTGGACTTTGTTGATTCCTTGAGGTACTTGAAGTTTCTATCATATCTCCCCTCCCTCCTTTCCTCGAGGCTATACATATTAAGCTCCTTAAGCCTCTCTTCATATGTCTTCCGGTGCAGATGCTGCAGCATTTTAGTTGCCCTCCTCTGGACAGTTTCCATCCTGTCTGTGTCTTTGCGGAGATTGGGTTTCCAGAACTGCACGCAGTACTCCAGATGGGGTCTCACTAGCTGTCTGTATGGAGGGATAATAACTTCCTGTTTTCTACTGGTGATGCCTCTTCCTATGCATCCCAGTATCCCCCCCAGCCCTCCTTGCTGCCCTCTCACATTGCTTGCCCACCTTTAGGTCATCTGATATGACTACCCCCAGGTCCCTTTCCATTTTTGTTGTTGTTAGTATCTCACCCCCCATTGTGTACTCTTCCCCTGGGTTTTTGTTTCCCAGGTGCATTACCTTGCACTTCTTAGCATTGAATCTAAGCTGCCATACATTTGACCATTCCTCTAACCTTGCCAAGTCCCTTCTCATCCTTTCCACTCTTACTCTAGAGACAGGGCAGAATCCAGCATGTTACTGGTGTTTTTCCCCCCTCTCATGCTAAACTTTTATGTTTCATTAATTCCCTATCCTTCCCTAACTCCGGCCCTTTTCTGTTTCCAGAGATTGGGGCCCCCTTCCCAATCTCCCTAGCTTCTCGATTTTTCTTCCTGCTCTGTCCTCTCAGTTGTTTATTTCTCCTTTTGGTTTTATATCTTTTCCTTTTCTGTCCCTTGGACTTTCTTGTCCCACCCTCCCAACCCTCTTTTTCCTCACCTCTCCGGCGACTCAGAACTGGCAGGCAGGCAAGTTGGTGGCACCTAACGGCCAACCCGCGAGCATCATGTAGAACGTCGGTCTCTGTCGGCTGCACCTACCAAAAAAAAAAAAAAGCTCCCGTGGGGTCCTGACCTCCGGCTGAGTGTGCATATGTAATGAATGGTGAAGATGCACCGAAAGATCAGAATTACGGTAGGTACGTAATTTTCATTTCTTACCACCAAATTTGGTTTCGGGGGTACAGCCCTGTATCCTGTCTTTTCTTCCAGAGTAGCCGCTTCTGCTTATGTTGGAGTTATTGCCAGTGATTCTGTGCCTTGAATTCTGGCAGTATAGCCTTCTGGCTACTCCTTCGCAGTTCTTATACAGTCTGGAGACAGGTCAAGGCTTCAGGGTACATTTCACCCCCCTACTCACATCCCATCTTCTAATTCTTCCTTCCCCTCCTCTTCTACTTCCAAAGATTAGGGCCCCTTCCCAATCCCCTTAGATTTCCATCTCTCTTTCTGTCCTCTCAGTCATTTATTTCTCTTTCAGTTTGTATATTTTTTCCTTTATCTGTCCCTTGGACTCCCTTGTCCCTCCCTTCCAACCTTTTCTTACTCTACGGCGACTCAGAACTGGCAGGAGGGCAGGGTCGATGACACCTAACGGCCAACCCGCAAGCGCCATGCAGTGCATTGGCCTCGAGGGCGGCGCCGATGGTGCATCGACTCTGCCCATCCCCCCAAAAAAGAGAGAGAGCTCCCGTGGGGTCGTGAAACTCCAGCCACATTACCCAATTGTGATGAATGGTGAAGATACACAGAAAGATCAGGAATTACGATGGGTACGTAATTTTCATTTCTTCCACAGGAAGTTACAGCATGTCCAATAAACAAAGAATCTTGCAAGATCGACACCCTGGGCAAGCGAGTCTTTGCTGCGTCAGCCTTTGCCATGAACATTGCTAGCGTTCAGGGTTATTTTTTCCAGTACGAGTATACACTCTGGCATTCGCTCAAAGCTACGGTGGAAGCCCTTCACGATTTGGAGGTTAACACAGAGCTTCTACAGACCATTACCAGAGGCATTGAATCCAATAATCAACAGATTAAGGCTGCCATAGATGCTTTCAACACTGCCTCCAGGGCAGCAGCGGCTGGTATTTGCACCCGTCGTCACTCTTGGTTGCGCATCTCAGACTTCATTAATGATGCCCAGCAAAAGGTTATGGCCTTACCATTCAACAGTATGTATCTGTTTGGACCTCAGGTAGAGCAGGCTCTGGAGGCCACTGAGAAATCTAGGTCAGCCATCAAAACAGCTAGATCCCTTCCCGCAGCCCCTCAAAGGGGTGGAAACAGGCGTCAGTTTCATAACCGTCAGTCCTTTCGTGGTAGGGGCAGAGGAGGCTTTAACAGAAACCAAACTCCTCAGCCGCAGAAGAAAGCACAGCAGAAGGCACAGGGCCACAAAGTACCTAGTGCCACCCTCTGAGATTCCGGCCCAGGTTCCACCTCAGCTGTCCAAGGGGGACTCTTTCTTGGCAGTAGGAGGACGTCTGACTCAGTTTTATGACAGGCAGAAGTCCATAACATCAGACAAATGGGTCCTCTGGATAATCCGAGAGGGGTACTCTCTCAATCTGTTGGAAACCCCTCCAGATCATCCACCCGAGCGACAGTCCATGCTGTCTGCCTCTCGGTCAGACCTTCTTGCATCCGAGATTCAAGGCCTTCTGAACAACAGGGCAGTAGAGGTAGTTCCACTGGACCAGCGGAACATAGGTTTCTACTCCCATTACTTTCTAGTTCCAAAGAAGACAAGCGGTATGCGTCCTATTCTCGACCTCAGAAAGTTAAACAAGTTTCTTTTCAAGGAAAAATTCAAGATGATGTCACTCCGTTCCCTTCTACTTCTGATTCATCAACACGATTGGCTAGCTTCCCTGGACATGCAGGACGCCTACCAACACATTCTTATACACCCAAAGCACCACAAGGACCTAAGGTTTGTGGCATTGGGTCAGCACTACCAATTCAGAGTCCTGCCCTTTGGGCTATCCTCGGCGCCTCGAGTTTTTACAAGGTGCTGTGCAATTCTCGTGGCGCATCTGAGGAAAATCAGAATCCAAGTGTTCCCATATCTGGACGACTGGCTCCATGTGAGCCCCTCCAGACAAGACTCTAGAGGCTGTGGCTATGGCCTCAAACTTCCTCATGTCCATGGGAGTTCTGCTAAACTTGAAAAAGTTGCAGTTACAGCCTTCCCAGCGCTCCTCTTCATTGGGGCCCTTCTGGACACCTCTTACGCGAAAGCCTTCCTTTACGGAGGACAGAAGGAGCAGTATTCTCCAGATGGCCTGCTTCATCAGGGAATGCAGCTCAGTCCGAGCTCTCTCGATGCAGCGGATGCTGGGTCTCACGGCATCTTCTGTGCCTCTGGCTCGTCTCCACATGAGAACTTCTCAGTGGATGCTCAGCACTCAGTGGTCACCAACCACACATCCTCAGTCCTTTCACATCAAGATGACAGAACCGCTGAGGCGGTCACTCACCTGGTGGTCTCAGGAGGACAGCCTTCAGGAGGGTTATACCTTTGCCCCTCTGGATCCTCAGGTCTCCATCACCATGAATGCGTTCCTGCTAGGATGGGGAGCTCACTGCCAGGGTCTCTACATCCAGGGCAGGTGGAGTCAGGACGAGTCCCAACTTCACATAAATGTTCTGGAAATGAGAGCCGTCCTTTATGCGGTCCAGACCTTGAAGGACTTACTCTGTCACAAGACCAATCTCCTTCAAACGAACAACAAGGCAGTGATGTACTACATCAATAAGAAGGGCGGAGCACACTCTCACCCCTTATGCAGAGAAGCGATGAGAGTGTGGGAATGGTGTCTGGAGCACAAAGCTCTAATCCAGGTGGTTTACCTGCCAGGAGTACAGAATGATCTGGTAGACCGTCTCAGCAGAACGGAGGCAGATCCTCACGAGTGGTCTCTAAACACAACCATCGTGCAATCACTCTTCGAAGAATGGGGAACTCCAGATCTGACATTTTCGCGTCCCCACTCAACACAAAACTGCCTCTCTCCTGCTCCAGAAATCCAGGATCTGGTGTTTTTTGTCAGTATGCATTCAGACTGCGGTGGACAAAATGCTTTCTGTACACATTTCCTCCTCTTCCCTTAGTTCAGAGAGTGCTGCTCAAACTGGAGGCATAGGGGGCAGAATGATTCTCATCGCCCCATTCTGGCCTCTTCAGATCTGGTTTCTATTGAACGACAGGTTATCAGAAACCTCCCCAAAATCACTTCCACTTCAGACGAGCCTCCTGAATCGGGGCCCTGTAGTCCATCCCAACCTGAGGTCCCTTCATCTCCACGCTTGGCTCTTGAAGAGGTAGAGGTAAACAGGTTTAATGTTTCATGTTTCATTGGGGGCCTGGAGGTAAGGGACCCATTGGCGGGGAGTGACCATGCCACGGTCTGGTTCTGCCTGGACCTAGGAGGGGTAGAAGGCTGCACAAAGACGGAAGTAACCGACTTCAGGGGGGTGGATTTTAAGGAAATGGGAAGGATCCTTAAGGAGCATTTGGATGGGATTGGGTCAGACATGGACGCTGATAGTAGGTGGAAATCATCAGGAGAGGGTGCAGGATGCTACCAGCACCTGTGCAAGAAGTAAGGCAAATGCGGTGGGGCCCAAAACCCTGTTGGTGGACCAGGAGGTCCAGGAGGTGGTTGAGGGAAAGAAAGCAGCCTATAAGAAATTCAAGTGCTCAAGGGTGAAAGGGATCTGGGGAGTATGGAGCTGTTGGCTAGTAGGGCCACTAGAGTGATGGAGGGCTGCCAAGGCAAGGAAGGAGCAGAACCTGGCCAGGGAAATTAGGAGAGGGAAAAGGGGTTCTTTAGATACATTGGGGAAAGACGAAGGGTGAAGGGCAGATTAGCAGGATTAAATCAGGGAGAGATGGGCACAAGACCCAGAGGAGCAGGCTGAGGTACTAAATGAGTACTTCACCTCAGTTTTCCAGCAGGGAAAATGGGGATGCTGCATCATACATGGGAGGAGACAGAGATACTGAGGAGGGGCCCTTACCAATCGGCAGGTCTGGGGAGGGGGGGGCATCACTGGCAGGTGGGGGGAGGGCTAAGCAGGGAGAAGAGGTACTGGAAGTGGAAATCACAGCAGAGAGAGTGAGGGAAGCCCTCAGCTCCCTTAAGATGGAGAAAGCACCGGGGCCGGATAAATTACATCCTAGAGTGCTGAAGGAACTTGCAGATGTCCTGGCTAAACCCTGGCAGAGCTTTCACCATCTCTCTGAGGACGGTGGGTGCCCCATACTGGAAGGTGGCGATGTAGTGCCTATCCCAAGGGGATCAAGGGAGCTGGCAGGGGAACTACAGGCCTGTCAGCCTGACATCAGTGGTGGGCAAGGTGATGGAGGGCATTGTCAAGGAGAGGCTGGGGGGGCCCTGGATAAGTCAGGGTGCCTGGACGATAGACAGCATGGATTCATCCCGGGGAAATAGTGTCAGACAAACCTGGTGGAGTTCTATGACTGGGTGACAAGTGCCTTGGACCTGGGTAGACCAGTGGATGTCCTTTTTCTGGACTTCAGCAAGGCATTTGACTCTGTTCCTCACGTGGGCCTGTTGGATAAACTAGGAGAAATGGGGTGGGAAACCAGATGATCAGATGGATAGGCAATTGGCTCCAGGACCCGGACCCAGAGGGTCGTAGTTGATGGGATAATCTTCTTCCCAAGGAGGGTCATTAGTGGGGTCCCACAGGGATCAGTCCTTGGGCCCCTTCTGTTCAACGCCCACGTATCTGACATAAGGACAGGAATCAGGGAGTGAGATGAGTCTCTTTGCAGATGACTCAAACTGGGGGCAGTGGTGGATGGGGAGGAGGGAGGGTGGCCCTGCAGGGACCTGGAGGCTCTGGAAGATGGTCTAGAAAGTGGAAGCTGAGGTTTAATGCAGGGAAATGCAAGGTACTCCACCTGGGGGCCAGAAACCCAGGCCAAGTGTACACCCTGGGGGAATACTACAAGTCTCAATGGCTGAGAGGGACCTGGGGGTGGTGGTGGATGTCAAGATGAACAACTCTGAGACTTGTAGGAGGGCAGCAGCCAAGGCCAACAGGATGCTGGGATGCATCGCTAGGGGGATCACCTCCAGAAGGAGGGAAGTGATACTCCCTCTGTATAACTGCTTGGTGAGGCCGCACCTGGAGTACTGCGTGCAGTTTTGGAGCCACACTTAAAGAGGACATTAACCTCCTGGAGAGGGTCCAGAGGAGGCAACCAAAATGATTTGGGGCTTGGGGACAGGACCTATGAGGAGGCTCGAAGAGCTAAATATGTACACTTTGGAAGAGAGAGGGACCGGGGATATGATAGAGGTCTTCAGGTACATGAATAGGGTAAATAGGGAGGAACAGTGAGGGTGCTTCAAGGAAGGAGGAAGGGGCCACTAGAGGGATGGGTGGAAGCTGGAGGGGAAGATTCGGGAGAAAGGAGGAGGTGCTACTTCACTGAGGAGGGTGGTAGAGCCATGGAATGAACTACCTAGGGGCTGGTGGAGGCAGAGACAGTGGAGGGGTTCAAGAGGGGTGGGACAGGTACAGGAAGGGTTCAGGAAGCAAAATCCAATGCAGCAAGAATATCGGAACTGGGAAGGAGAAGCCAGAGAAGGCGAGGGGGACAGCAAGGTCAGCACCCAGGGTGGGGGCTGACCAAACGAGCAGACACGAAAGACCATTAGGCCTATTCTGCTGGCATTTTAGTATGTTAGTATGTAGAGTTTCAGATATTCTTTTAGCTGCACGCAAGTCAGCTACTCAAAAGTCTTAAATGGCTAAGTGGAAGCGTTTTTCTGTCTGGTGTGCGAAATCCTTCTGGAACCCATTTTCCTGCCCACCAAGCAAAGTGCTAGAGTATCTTCTGGACCTCTCTATCACTAGTCTACAATACTCCACTGTCAAAGTTCATCTTTGCACAATTTCTGCATACCATGAGCCGGTACTCTCCATGTCTTTGGCTCAGCTACCCATAGTTAAGAGGTTTCTTAAGGGCATTCTGCATACCAGACCACCAGTTAGATGTCCAGTAGCAGCCTGGGACATTAACCTTGTGGTAGACATGCTCACCTGTAAACCTTTCGAGCCTGTAGCTACTTGTGACGTGAAATTTCTGACTTGGAAGACTGCCTTCCTGGTGGCCATCACTTCTGCCCGCAGAGTATCGGAAATACATGCTTTGGTCACTGACCCACCGTATACTGCATTTCACAAGGACAAGGTAGTTCTTCGGACTCACCCCAAGTTTCTTCCTAAAGTTGTCTCAGAATTCCATCTGATCCAGCCCATGGTCCTTCCTACCTACTTTGCAAACTTCCAGAATGAGGGAGAGCGTACCCTTCGTTCCCTGGATGTGAAGAGAGCCTTGCAGTTCTACTTAGACAGGACAAAGGAAATCCGCATTTCTAAACAACTGTTCGTCTCCTTCAGCACGGCCCGGCTGGGTCAGCCTGTTGCTATCAGGTGTATTTCAGCGTGGCTAGTAGCATGCCACTGCTACTCCATGGCACAGGTCAAGCTGGAAGGCAGAGTATACGCTCATTCTACCAGAGCAGTCGTGGCATCTCTGGCTGAAATCCGCAATACGCCCATTACGGACATCTGTAGTGTGACAACTTGAAGCTCCGTGCATACTTTTGTGAAGCACTGCGCCTTGGATGTCCATGCCAGACAACATCAGTCCTTTGGCAGGGCAATCCTTAATGGACTTTTGTCCTAGGTGAGCTCCTCTCTTCTCCTGCCGTCCGTCTCGGTGGATTATTTTAGCTCGGTACTCTCCCAGCAGTGTGAATGAGTGGTGGAGACTTTATGTCCAGGAAGATATGGAAATTACTTACCTACCATAATTCTTGATCTTCTCGGACGAAGTCTTCACCACACATTCACACGTCCACCCGCCATACCCCAAGCTCACTTCTCTTTGTGGTCTTCACTCCCTCAATGGCTGGGCTGTGAAGACTCTGTTTTGTTGACCCTTCTTACATGGGTCATTCAGACTATCTTATGTCCAGTATTAGGTTAGTCTTTCACTAGGCTAGTTCCGCTGCACCTCCTCGGAAAAAACGTTACTGAGGCAGTTGGAGAGTCGACGCTGAGGTAGTCTATACAGCGCGAGCCTGGCTCACGGCGCCGGCCCTCCTAAAAAATGTTGTCTGCTGCTGGGTCCTAGCGCCTCTGGCGTAGTCCCATCAGTGTGAATGAGTGGTGGAGACTTTGTCCAAGAAGATCAAGAATTACGGTAGGTACATAATTTCCATTTTTGTATGGCTTGCCAGACCTAGTAGATGTTGTCAGTCACACAACAGTTCTTCTCCAGAGAGAGAAGAAGTCTATGATGTACTACATCAACAAACAGGGAGAAGCACACTCTTACCTTCTCTGTAGGGAGGAGAGGAGAGTCTGGGAACTGTGCCTGGAACGGGATGCTGCTCCAAGCCGTTTATCTGCCAGGAGTCCAAAGCACTTTGGCAGATGAGCTCAAGTGAACAGAGGTAAATTCTTACGAGTGGTCACTAGCCCCAGACATCGTGAGATTGCTGTTAAATGAGTGTGGCACCCCAGATGTGGACCTTTTTGTGTCCCCACTCAACATCAGACGGCCTTGATTCTGCTTCAGAAATTCAGGGCATGGGACTTCTGGTGACATCACCGACCCATGCAGCGGCACTAGAGCAGAGCTCTGTTCTCTCATGACTTTAAAACTTAAGTTTTGCCTACTGGGGCATTAATTCAGCATTCTTTTGCAGACGTCTCACCGGTATGACAGGCCAGCCGAGGGCCAAAGTGGGCACTTCTGGCAGCCTAAAGCAATAGAAACTTGATCTGCAACCACGGGCCCAAAACAAAGTAACCGCACAGACTAGGCTGCCAGAAGCCGGGGATCCCGCATTGGACGGTAGTTCATTGGGGGATGAAGAAGTCATAACGATCACCTCTTGACAGCTGTGCAGAGAGCTTCACCACCTCACCTGCTCTTTGGAAGGATTTATTTATAAATTAAAACGAATTTAGTTCAAAAATAACAAACAAAAATAAAATTACTTCACCAAACTCTTACAGAGTTTCAATACTTCCAGTAAAAGTACTGCCACAGAGTGGTACCATACGATCAACAGGACCACTATCTTCTGTGTCTCGAACCTATCTGACAAGAATGACTAGTCCTATTCAATTTATACTGCCCATAGAATGACATCACAGGTCATCTGATCTGCCCCCTATCACTAACACAGAACAGAAAACTATGCTAATACAATTATTTGGGCATTATCAGAGACCACCATATTACTTTTTATAACTACTAAACATTCATCCATTTTATATCCAGCAAATATTCATTGAAAGCGTAAAATACTAATATGCATACATAAAGGTCACTTAACATCCTGGCTCCGCCCCTTAATGTGACCTCACCGTAGTAAAAAACTATAAGAGCAGTGAAGGAAGGGGCGGCTTGTCCCTAAGAATCCTGCCTGCAATTGTCAGCTACTCAGGAATTAGAAATCCACTTCTTGGTATGTTTTTTCTTTATTATTTAATAAAGGCATTAATAAGGGGAGAAGAAAGAAATATCTCCGTTAAAACCGACACGTACATTTGTACAATGCCGCTAATTCTGTCCACTAGCAATGTATCCTGGCGTTGGAAATTATGGGCTAGAGCTTCTTATGGGATATCGTAGCCTATCCCGATTGTTTGCCAAAAGCTTTTCTTCGTTTTATACTTTTGTTTATCAATGTTCTTACTTAACTGAAGCAGGAGGACAATGCATGATTTTTGCCCTTCTTTAATATTTAAACCTTTCAAAAGTCTGTTATCTCCCAAAAACTGGCAGCATACTTCACTGCGTTTTGTTGCCTCAGAAAAAGAAAATGCGAGGCATATAGTGTACAAAGGGTGCCTTAGTCGCTTAGGCAGTCCTCATAAAAGAAAACCCTACCCCACGGAAATTCTAGCTGTACGAGGACGGGGTGGAGGGGGGTACTAAGAAATTAAATTGGCAATAGCAACTACCTAGGGGTTTACCAATACAGAGTGTGCCTACTCCACGGACACTCTGAGAATGGCATTCCGGCAATTGCAGGACTGCAACGCGGATCCGTTGAACTGCAGTTCAGTTTGTAAGATACCAAAACCACCATTCTCACGGTCACCTAAGTCCCAAGAAAATATACTCCAAAAAGAAAAGGGTATTTTTAAGACATATTTTGTACACATGAAGAATGGAAAGGGATGAAATCATACTAAAGGTATTTGATTATTCTAATCCTCGTAAATACCTTATATTTCATCCCTTTTGAACATGCTCAACCACGTGTATCCCACCTCATGGACTAGAGAAGAAAATTAGAGGGGTTAGCAAGATAAGGATACCATAATAGGAGGCCAACCCCATTATGGTAGAAAAATGAAATATGGAAAAGAACCAAGGATAGAGAGGTACTACTGCAGTAGATTTTCCAGAAACTGGGATAGAATAGAGGTGAAGTCCGGGGGGGGGGGTTTCCTATCCTACCACAGCAAGGCTGGGCTGTTCTGTGCCCGCCCCCGTCAGCAGGAAACGCTGCAGGGTGGCTTGCCTTCTCCAGGTCATGGACGCCGAGCCTTCTCTCTGCCTTCCCTCCATACCCCTTGATCCACAAAATATTGCTGAAGGCCAGGAGAGACAAGACATGGATGATCCTAGCGGCTCTGGACTGGCCCTGCTAGTTTTGGTTCCCCGATCAACTCCGCCTCAGCAGCAGGCTCCCGAGGTGTCTCCCTCTATGCCTGGACCTGTTCTTTTGCAATCGGGGAAGATACTCCATCCAGACCTATAATCCCTGCACCTCACAGCCTGGTTTCTAAACGGCTAGAGTTCCAGGCTTTGGATCTCTCTAGCAATGTCCTCACTGTGGTCAAGGCTTCTCAGAAAGAGTCAACCCAAAAATGCTATGTCTTCAAATGGAAGAGGTTTTCCATTTGGTGCCAAGGCAAGGGTCTGGACCCTTTATCCTGCTCGGTGGCTAGCATTCTCGACTACCTTTTGTCCCTCTCTCAGTCAGGCCTTCAGTTGATGACCCTTAAGGTGAACCTGGCTGCTGTCTCTGCTTACTGAGTGCAGGCAGTTGGTGGTGCAGGAGAAGGTGTTCTGGCGCTTTTTTAGAGGCCTTGACCATATTTCCCCTCCGGTGCATGAACCATTACCACCTTGGGACTTGTTGCTGGTGTAGGCAAAGCTCATGGGAAAGCCATTCGAACAAATGCACAGGTGTGAAATGTCTCACCTGTCATGGAAGCAGTGAGCTCCAGGTGCTCTCGGTGGAGTCTCCTTACTTGGTCTTTCACAGGGACAAGGTTGTCCTTCGCCCCATCCTGGAGTTCCTCCCGAAGGTTGTCAGATTTCCACCTTAACCAGGTGTTTAATCTCCTGGTGTACTTCACCAGCCACACCTCAGAAGCCAAGCACAGGCTTCATACCTTGGACCTGCGGCGAGCACTGGCCTATTATAAGGAGTGCATGGCTGGAGTTCGGGGAAAGGTTCACCAGCTATTTGTCACCTACGCTGAAGCCACACCTGGCAGACTGGCAGCTAAGTGGACGATTGGCAGGTGGATTGTATCCTGCATCGACCACTGCTTTCGGTTGGCAGGTAGGGAGCCTCTCGTAGGGCTATGGGCTCATTCCACTCGTCATACCACTGCCTCGGTGGCTGCTAACAGGGATGTCCCTATCCAGGAAATCTGCAGTGTTACTACCTGGAAGTTGGTGCACACCTTCATTTCCCACCTCCACATCGACCTTGAGTCATGCCGGGATGCTTGTTTTGGGGCCTCAGTTCTCCAATCTCTGCTCCGTAAATAGGGTGTGTGCGCCTTGCCCCTCCTCCTGGAGAACTGCTAGGTGTCTGCCAGAAGTGTGGATAAGTACACCATATCCACATCCCTAGAAAAACAGATTACTCGCTTGTAACAGTAGATCTTCCACGGAATGGTCTCTTGCAGTAGGTAATTACTTCTGGGAGTTTCCAGCAGAGAGCACTGTCGCGCAGCAGCTCTTCTAGTAGTTATCCCCAGGGACTGACCACACATGACATCATCTTCCTGCTTCCTATACAAGTGTTGGCGGTCCCCTGTATCCTCAGTTCATTTTCTGGCCATCTTCAGCTCACGCAGCAGCTAGTTCAACTTCTGTGTAGCAGTCATCGACGGGAAATTGGATTACAAAACTAATGTCTAAAGATTCTTCAACCAAACAAGCTCTTATTTCGTTCCTGCTGTTGCGGTAGGAAGATATACCACTTTGACAATCAGCAATTAGTCTGCGTCATGCTCCTTCGGCACCCACCACCCCACCCTCCCCCAACTCACAGTCCCATGAGTTTCCCTAACAGTCACTGCAAATGCAGTCTGCCTGACCATGCCCCCTCACACCCCACCATTTACTCTAGCATGTTTTCTCCACTCAGCTTCCCCTCACCCCACCATTTATCCCTATGCCTTATTGCCCTTCTTCCCCCACCCTTCACCTCCACCGTATTATATACCTCTCTCGAGTACCTCCTTTCTTCACCCCACTGCCAGCTATGCCCCTCCATCTGAATTACTGACAAGGCACTCTGTGGCTGCTTATCTCTCTCCCCCCCCCCCCACATAAAGTGTTTTTCTTGTTACCCATGTCTTGAGTTATTCTATAAGTTCTGAATCCAAGCTGTATTGTTCATTGTAATGTACCTTTGCTTTCTCCTATTGTTCTTTGTTTTGCAATCTATGACGTGGAACCTCTGTAAAAGAACTTGCGCTCAAAGGTCTTTTCTGAATCAATAAATAAATAAAAAACAATCACACTTTTTGTGTAAGGTGTCTGGGACCCACACACAACACCAATTCCTGCCACTCCTGTCAGGAGTTTAATTGAGCAACCCGTCGACGGTTGTTTGAAATTCAGCACCTTCTTATGGAGCAGAAAATGTCTCTGTTGGAGAACCAGGGGCTCATGCCAAAGGGCTCCCCAGCTCTGGTTCTCATTCTCGACAGAGGTAAGGTGAGGATAAACTGCCCTCTGGTCGGCCGGCCCGTTAACTGTTTCTGTGCCTCCTCCATCAACTGAGCTTCTTTTTACAGCTCCCTCGTCAGTGGGGGTGCACACCCTCTCGTCGACAGCGCTTTCCAGTGCTTTGAATGCTGTGCAGGCTTTGCCTGCTCCATCATCGGGGGCATATACCCTCTCGTCGACTACTCTATCTAGCGTATTCAATGCAGCCAAATACACGGCTGCTGTGTTGACAGGGGCTCCTCTTCTGTGGACATCTGACTTATTTTATGATAATCATTCCACAGGCTCGTCAATGATGTCCCGTGTTCCGCAAGGGAAACCAGTGGCCTTTGCCCTACAGAATGCCCCTCCACCCTCACAGGTGGCTTCTTACAGGGGACATGCGGACAGAAACCAGGACCCTGATTTTTTCTTTCCAGGGGCAAGACCTGCTCACACTGCCTGTCCCATCCCCTCTATTCCCTCGTTTCCCAAACCCCGCTTTTTACCCCCCCCTTTCCCCCTCTAGAACAGGACATCACCACGATAGTGACGCAGGTCTTGCATAACTTGCAGTATACCCAGCCATCCAACCCAGGAGCGCTAGAGGATCCTTTCCGGTCTCATTCTCTCCCCCCTGCCCCCCCAAAAAGACTTCATAGTCACAGGGACATACTGCCACCCTGGTCACCTCTTCCTAATATGGAAGATTATTTGACGGATGAACCCGACCTAATGGTGGATCTCCCCAGTGACATGGATGAAGAAAAGTTCCAAAATTTGGATTTCCTGAATCCAGAGTCCCCCTACTCAGAAATCTCCTCCTTGGATGAGGACCTGCCTATGCCAGTTGCCACCTCTCCTCTTGATGACCCATCATTCAGTGAAATGATGGTCCAGATACAAAAAGTCATGGGGGTTCTCTACCACAGAACATGACAGACAATGTAAGGATATGGCAGAATATCTGGAACTGCCAGAGGAGCCGGCCTTAGTGGTACCCCTACTGCTTATGACCTACCAGAATGGCATGCTGGCTGCCTGACATCTGCCATCAGCTATCACAGCTGTCCCCCGAAAAGCAGATCACTTATATCATGCTCCCCTGGATCATCCCTTTCTCTCCACCATCCCACAAGTGGATTCAGTGGTCATTGCTGCCTCTCGTGATTGTACTAAAACACCTAAGCACATGAGTTCCTTGCCACCTGATAAAGAATCCCAAAGAAGTGACTACTTGGGGGGGAAAAAGGTGTTAGCCTCAGACACCATGAATATTCAAATCCTGAATTATATGGGTATTATGGTCAAATACCAGTGTACCCTTGGTACTTCGATCATGGAACTGATCAATAAACTTCCTTCCTTCCAGGAAAAAGACAAGTTATTTGCCGCAGAGTCCGCTAGCAGTTCTGTCTCCCGCCACCTGCTCAGGTTGGGATATGATGCCATCGATACCTCAGCCCGACTCTCAGCTACTGGAGTCTCTCTACGTTGCCATGCTTGGCTTCATGTTTCAGATTTTGCTCCTGATATACAGCATAAAATAGCTAATGTACCCTTTAATGGGTCCAAACTGTTCAGGCCAAGTACTCAAAACGTTGTTAGATGACTTGCAGGCAGCAGGTAGAACCCTTCGTATGGTGCATGGCATGTATCACATTCCGCAGCCACCCTGCTGTACACAATATTCCTCCTATTCCAAAAGAGGTGGAACATATAAAGCCTCTAACAGAGGTGGCTTTCAAGGGCGTGCCCAGGCAGCAAGAGGCACCGCCTCTGACACCCATCCCTCGGGAGGGGCCAGGCAAGCCAATGCCCAGTGACCATCTTGGCTTTCCCCTGGCCTCCTCGACCAGGCCTCGAAGGTTGTAGGGGGTCGTTTTGCTCTCCATCTGAAGGCCTGGCATACAATCATTTCGGACAAATGGGTACTTCAGATCATCCAAAGGGGACACACTCTGGAATTTCTCTCCACCCTACCCCCTTCCCCACCCTTGGGGAGTCCATTATCCTCCAGATCATGTCCCTATCCTTCAAGAAGAATTAAAGGAACTTTTAGCCAGACAGGCTGTCCTGCCAGTGCCCCTTCCAGAACAAACAGGATTTTACTTTCACTTTTTTTCTGGTACCCAAGCAAACTGGAGATCTCAGACCAGTACTAGACCTGAGACACCTGAATCGATATATTCAGTACAAACGTTTTTGCATGGTAACTGTAACCTCCATCATGCCTATCCTAAAATAAGTAGACTGGCTGTGTGCCCTGGATATGAAGGACGCCTACTTACCTAGCTCCATTCATCCTGCCCATTACAAATTTCTGTGCTTCCACCTTCTGGGTCAAAACGACCAGTTTCGGGCACTCCCTCTCATCGGCCCCAAGAATGTTCACCAAATGCCTAGCGGTGGTAGCAGCAGCCTTATAGATAAAAGGGCACTTTGTCTTCCCATACCTAGATGATTGGCTAATCAAAGCAGAATCCAGAGAAGCTCTGCTTGCCTTCCTAGCCACTACTCTGAGCATGTTCAACAACCTAGGGATAACTGTCAACTGGCCAAAGTCCAGTCCACACCGGATACACTCTCTCCAATACATCGGAGCTGTTATAGACACAATCTCAGCCAGAGCTTACCTTCTGCGTGCTCGTCAGGACGCTCCTATATCTCTGGCTTCACGAATACAGACTCAGAACATAGTCACGGCCAGACAAATACTGAGACTTCTGGGTCACATGTCTGCAGCAATCCCAACTGTGGCATTCGCCCACCTTCACATGAGGCTTGTCCAGTGGACCCTCCAGAATCAATGGTCTCAAAGAACGGAACAGTTCGATGACTGAATCAGGGTCACTCTTTCTCTGAAGTCATCCCTGTCGTGGTGGACAATCAAAACCAATCTGTGTCAAGGAATGCCTTTCCGCTCCCTCCATCCCATGCAGACGTTAACCACAGATGCTCCCCTGGACGGATGGGGCACACACTTGAGTCCTTATCAGACCCAAGGCCAATGGACCGCCTCTTCCCATCACTCTCATATCAATCTCCTCGAGATGAAAGCGGTCCATCTCGCCCTTCAGGCGTTCTAGCCCTACCTCAAGCCAGGACCATTGCTGATTCAATCAGACAACACTGCAGTGATGTTTTACCTCAACAAACAAGGGGGCACGAGATCACACACCCTCTGCCTGGAGACCCTTGCAGTCTGGCAGGAAGCCATCAGACAACAACTAACAGTTAACAGCCGTCCATCTCCCGGGACAGTGCAATCGGTTGGCAGACTGGCTAAGTCGCTAGTCATCCGCACACAAATGGACACTTCACAAAGAAGTACTCCAAGAAATCTTCAACCTATGGGGAACTCCACAGCTGGACCTGTTTGCCTCCCCAGTCAATCACCTGCTCCCCAGTTACTTGTCCATTATCCCGAGCAACAGGCGACGATCTATAGATGCCGTCCCGACCTTGGACAGGTCTCTACTTATGTGCCTTACCCCCTTCTCTCTCTTGCAACAGACTGTATTGAAACTTCAAATGGAGCCAGCCACCATGCTTCTCATAGCACCAGTGTGGCCATGTCCACCGTGGTACCCTCTACTCCAACCGCTGTCAATAAGGGGACCCATTCAGTTGCCAGTCAGACCGGACCTCCTGACTCAGTGTCACAGATTCCTCCTGAAACCCAGCCTGAAGACCCTTTATCTGCACACTTGGCTCCTGAGAATGGATTCATAAATAGACTCCCAAGTGTCCTCTCCAGTTGCCAACATTTTCCTGGCTGCTCGTAAACCAGCAACCAGAGCCACATATAATTCCAAACGGAAATGCTTTTCCATATGGTCTGCTTCTCGCTCCTTGGACCCTTGCTATTGTCCACTGATGAAAGTTTTAGATTATCTGGCCTTATTATCAGAGTCGGGCTTAAATTACTCCTCCACCAAGGCCCACCTGGCTGTCATATCGGCAATCCACAAACCTTTAGATGGCAAACTTCTCTACCAACATCATTTAGCCACAATGTTTTTGAGAGGAATGGGACATCTTAAGCCTTCTATTAGAAGACCCACTCCTCCGTGGGATCTCAATTTCATTATAGAAAAACTGACCCTTGAACCATTCGAGCAAGCAGCCACCTGTCTCCTTTCATGAAAAACGTTATTTCTAGGGACATGGATATGTTGTTCATTCCACACTTCTTGGCAGGTACCTTGCCACTTTAATTGTTGCCCGGAAGGTCTTCAAGCTGGCTCCTCCCACCCACCTGGGTGGTAAAACTCTCGGCTCCGCCCCATAACGCCAGATCTTCCTTACTGCTTGGAAGCTCAGGTTCCCTCCTTAACGCTCTGCGTATAGACCAGATTCTATTTCTTCGGTTCGCCCGAAAATAATTCTAAAGTTCTTAAGACTTTAGTCTAATTACTCCCTTGCGGCTGCGATGGACAAATTGACTCCCGGATTTCGGCAGTGCCCATACGGGCAGAAGATGTCCAGGACGGACCCGCACTCCATGTGCGTCTACTGCCTCAGCCCTGATCACGACCCGCTGGCCTACAAGTTATGTCGATCATTTTCGGCCAACGTCCTAGAGGACCGCGCTGCCCAGTTACCGCTTGGGCGCCCCGAGAAGCGCTACCTGCCAGTGAGGTCAAAAGAGGCCCGTTGGGCGGTGTCTGCGGCGGCTGACTTGGTTGAGCAACTCGAGCAGATGATCGCCCTCAAGGAGGAGGCGGCCCAGGCCGCATCCTCATCTTCCTCGGTCGCGGCATTTATCCCGCTCTGTCTGGGATCCTCCTACACAGCTTCTTTTAAGGAGCTTTGCCAATCCCTTTCCACGAAGGGAAAGGGGCCATCGGGACACTCTTCTCGGTCAAAAAAGAAGGACTCGAAGGGTAAGTCCCACCATCGACGTTTGTGGGAGCGGGAGGGGTTCCCTTCCCCGGACAGTCGACACTCGACTTCGGTCGAGGTTGCGGCTAAGGCTGGTGGCTTCACGGTGTCCCTATCAGGTCAGTCGGCCAAGACACCAGTCGACGCAGTCAAGATTTTTCTTGACCCGTCGAACGGGCTGTCGACTGGTGAAGCCAACAGTCCTTCATCACCGGTTCCCCTGGTGGAAACCGAGGACTTGCCTGCGCCTCCTGTGCTGGAGTTCCCGGTCGAGGTTCCCGAGCCGAGGGAGGAGCAGGTGTCCCCCACTGCATCCCAGACCCACCCTCAGAAACACCGAGGATCTCGGTCTCGGACCTATTCTTGGTCCAGCCGATCTCGCCGACATCGGCGGTCTCGGCACCGAGGTAAGCAGAGGCGCCGCTCGTCCTCATCTTCCTCCTCGGAAGAGGAGAGGCTTCGGTGCAAATTGCGTCGATGCTATGAGGACTTAATGTGGCAGCGGCTCCTTCTGTCCGGGAATAAGCTGACGCCGTCGCCTTCCCCGACCATTAAGCGGCTGTCACCCAAAAGGCCGAAATAACCCCTCGCGGTGGTCGAGGTGCCCAAGCCTGGGCCGGTTGTTTGGCCGAAACCAGCTGCCCCACTGTTTGTGGTGGAACCTCCGCCTCCACATCTGAAATCGGGGGTGCCGACCAAGGACTTTCAGTCGGGTCAGGGTCTGCCCCACCGGTTGTCGGTCACCCTCGCTCCTGACCGTCCTCGGCAGGTGGAGGGTGGCTCAGGCCCCAGGCAGCTCTTTGCAGACTCCTCTGAGTCTGACGACGACTCCTCCGTTTTCCAGGCCCATTGACCTGGAGTCCTCCGGAGGGCAGTCATTGGACAAGAGCCCATCATCGTTCATGGGTCTGCCTCGGCTCATCTCGGAGTCCACCGGGATGCAGCTCGAGCCCCTATCCAAGCAGGCAAAGTATCCGCTCATGGAAATACTGGACCGAGGGGATTCTCCCACAGAGGCCTTTCTGGTGGCTGAAGCCATTGTTGGCCCAGCCTTGGAGCTTTGGCAGCGGCCGGCTTCCTGTCCTGCGCCTTCGGCCAGGATGGCCAGGAAGTATACGGCCCCGGCTCTTTGTCCGGTTTTGAACACCCTCTGAGGAGGGTTGGTCACCGATAAGCGTTTTCCGGCGCTCCGGAGACGCTAGGGATGTGGATAAGCCCCCCGACAAGGAGTCCAAAAAGCTGGACTATGCCGGGCGCAAGGTGTACGCTGCGTCCTCCCTCGGCCTCCGTCAGACCAGCTCGGCTGTGCTGATGGCGCACTTCTCCCACGCCCTCATGGGCTCCCTGGATGAGATGATCCCTCATCTCCCGGCCGACTTGCAGACTACGGTCAAGCAGGTGTGGGATATGGGAAGGGCAGTGGCGAAACAGCAGCTGCAAATGGCTGTAGACATTGGAGACTCCTTTGCCCGATCAGTAGCAGCCGCAGTGGCCATGCGCCGCAGAGTCTGGCTGAGGATATCCACCTTCACGGTGGATACCCAGCACAAATTGGCGGACATCCCCTTCTTGGGGACTGACCTGTTCGGCCCTGGAGTAGAAGGCCACCTCCAGAGGATCGAAAAGTCCAACGCTACACTGGACTCAGTCACCTCCACTCAGGAGGACAAAGGCTGTCGTCAGCAACATAAGCCTTTTCGACCTTCTGCTCCTGCGGCACGTCCGGCTCAGCAACACCAGCATCAGGGCCAGAAGGCTCGCGCTTGGCACCCCAAAGCCAAGCCTGCAGCTTCCTCCAACAGGAAGCAGGGAGGGAAAGACCCAGGAGGTCCATCGGCCGGTCCTTACTCCAAGCCTGCCCAGTGACAGATTGAGGGGTTTCGCCCCCATTCTCGTCATTCCCCCCTGGGTTCCCCCCATGGGGGGACAGCTCCGCCACTTCCTTTCCGCCTGGTCCGCTATCACCATGGACCACTGGGTGTTGGAGGTGGTAGGAAAGGGTCTGCCTCTGGAGTTCGAGCAGGCTCCGCCCTTCCGAGCCGTCGCCCCACAGGGGGCTGTGGGGTCTGCAGCCTCTCTGTCGGCCCATCGAGCCGACATTGCCCTGCTCCTCCAAAAGGAGGTGATAAGGAAGGTGACGGATCCTCCACCAGACCCAGGGTTTGTGCCCAGGTACTTCCTGGTCCCGAACCAGACGGGGGGGGCTGGCGCCCCATTCTAGACCTGCACGACCTGAACAGGTTCCTAAAGTCTCAAACCTTCAGGATGGTCACTCTGGCTCAGATCATTCCATCCTTGGAATGAGGCGTGTGGTTCTGCTCTCTGGACCTCCGGGACGCGTTCTTTCACATCCCAATCTGTCCGTCCCACCAGCGATTCCTCCGCTTCAGAGCAGAGGGGTCCCTCTACGAGTTCTGGACCATGCCCTTCGGCCTTTCTCTAGCTCCCAGGGTCTTCACCAAATGCATGGCAGTGGTGACAGCATTTCTGCGGCACCGAAGGGTCCAGGTTTACCCCTACCTGGACAACTGGCTGATTGAGGCCTCCTCCAGAATGGAGGTGGAGCGGTCCAGGGATCTGGCCCTCCAGGTTTGCTCTCAAGTTGGCCTCCTTATCAACTAGGCCAAGTCGGAACTCGTGCCAAAGCAGGTGATCCAATTCATCGGGGCAGAGCTCCCGGCGGACAGGGCCGAGATTCTTTCCTCCTTTGCCCAGTCATTTCAGGTTGGGCAATTGCACCCTGCCCAGGACTTCCTGCGCCTCCTGGGCCTCATGGCGGCCTGCACCAGTGTGGTCCATTGGGCCCGTTGGCATATACGTCCCCTACAATGGGGACTGGCCAGCCAACGGTCACAGCGCGCCAGTCCTTTGGATCAGCCAGTGACAGTGACCCAGGAGATGTGGAATGCTCTCCAGTGGTGGATCGTTCCAGCTCATCTGCAGGAGGGCATCCCATTTGTCCGCCCCGAGCCGACGGTCTCTCTGTCGATCGATGCCTCTCTGATGGGTTGGGGTGCCCATCTTGGGGAGCACAGAGCGCACGGCCTCTGGTCCCGTCGGGAGTCCCGATGCCACATCAACCTGCTGGAGCTTCGAGCGGTTTGTCTAGCCCTCCCTGCCTTCGCTCCATTTGTATGGGGTCAAGTGGTCCAGGTCCAGACAGACAATACCACGACCATGTACTACCTAAACCGCCAGGGTGGGACGCGCTCCATGCCTCTGTGCAGGGAAGCTCTCCGCATTTGGTCCCTCGTGCGCAGCCTGGAAGTGGATCTCCTTGCCATCCATGTGGCAGGAGCCTCCAACACTCTGGCCGATGTCCTAAGCCGGATAGGTGCTGCATCTCACGAGTGGTGTCTCCTGCCGGAGGTAGTACACAATCTGTTCTCCCACTGGGGCACACCTCAGGTGGATCTGTTTGCCTCCAGGGAGAATCCGAAGCTGAGGCTGTTCCATGCCCGCCCCCCTCAGCAGGGCTCGCTGCAGGGGGATGCCTTTTCAAGGCCTTGGACCCCGGGCCTCTTCTACGCCTTTCCCCCATTTCCCTTGATCCTCAAGGTGAGGAGGGACAAGGCTCAGGTGATTCTGGTAGCCCAAGACTAGCCCCGCCAATTCTGGTATCCAGATCTCCACAGTCTCGGCTCCAGGCTCCCGAGGCGGCTTCCAGCCTGCCCGGACCTGATCTCAGTCAACCAGGGGAAGGTATTCCATCCGGACCTTCAATCCCTGCACCTGACAACCTGGTTCCTAAGCGGCTAGAGTTCCAGGCCTTGGGTCTTTCCGACGAGGTCCTCAACATTGTTGAGGCTTCCTGTAAGGAGTCGACTAGAAAATGCTACGCCTTTAAATGGAAGAGATTCTCCATTTGGTGTCAGGACAAGGGCCTGGACCCTTCCTCCTACTCCTTGGCAAGCATTCTGTACTACCTGTGGTCCTTTTCTCAGCTTGGGCTTCCGTCGATGACCCTTAAGATGCACCTGGCAGCCATCTCTGCTTACCGGGCACGGGCCGGGAGGCAGTCGGTGGCGCAGGAGAAGGTGGTTGGGCGCTTTTTCAAAGGCCTTGATCACATATCCCCTCCGGTGCGAGAACCTCCACCTCTGTGGGATCTACTGCTGGTATTGGCTAAGCTCATGGGCAAGCCATTCGAACCGATGCACAGGTGTGACATCTCTCACTTGTCGTGGAAGACCGCCTGCTTGGTGGCTATCACGTCAGCCAGAAGGATGGGAGAGCTCCAGGTGCTTTCCATCGAGTCTCCTTATCTGGTCTTCCACAGGGACAAGGTTATCCTGCACCCCCACCCGAAATTCCTTCCGAAGGTGGTGTCGGAGTTTCACCTTACCCAGGTGTCGATTCTGCCGGTGTTCTACCCCAATCACACCTCGGAGGCCGAATATAGGATCCATACTTTGGACCCTAGAAGAGCGCTCGCTTATTATAAGGAGTGGACGGCTGAAGTTCGGGGAGAGGTTCGCCAGCTGTTTGTCACCTGCGCTGAAGCCGCACCTGGCAGACCTGCAGCCAAGCAGACGATAGGCAGGTGGGTCACCTCCTGCATAGATCTCTGCTATAGGTTGGTGGGCATGGAGCCTCCCACCACATCGCTGCTTCCAGGGATGTCCCTATCCACGAAATCTGCAGGGCTGCTACCTGGAAGTCAGCACACACCTTCATTACCCGCTACCACATCGACCTTGAGTCACACCGGGATGCTGGTTTTGGGACCTCATTTCTCCAGTACTTATTTCCCTAGTAAGTATCGGGGGTGTGCACCTTGCCTCCCTCCTCCTGGAGAACTGCTAGGAGTCTGCCAGGAAGTGTGGATTGAACAACATTTCCATGTCCCTAGAAATACAGGTTACTCACCTGTAACAGGAGTTCTAGGAATGGTATGTGTTGTTCATCCACACAACCAACTCGGCCTCCCCGGCTTCGACGCACAACCTGGCTTCCAGCGGGCTAGATCTGGCGTCATGGGGCGGAGCCGAGAGTTTTACCACCCGGGTGGGTGGGAGGAGCCTGCTTGAAGACCTTCCGGCAACATTTAAAGCGGCAAGGTACCTGCCAAGAAGTGTGGATGAACAACGTATACCATTCCTAGAATTCCTGTTACAGGTGAGTAACCTGTATTTCTAGTGGCTGTTCCTTCAGATCACCGTATGTCTGAGCATCATACCCTCGTGTGTAGGGAACCTTACTTGATTTTCCACAAGGAACAGGGCAGTCCTTCGTACCAACCCATCCTTCCTTCCTAAAGTAGTCTCTGAACATACACTAAATCAGTCCTTGGAGCTTCCGGTTTACTACCCTGACTGCTCCAATCTTGGTGAACATCTGTTACATACCTTAGATGTCCATCATATCCTACACTATTACATTAATTGTACCCAGTCGATTAGAACGTCTCAATTGTTCGTCACCTTTGCCTGTGGCAGAGAAGGGCTTCTTCCCATTGCTAAACGAACCGTATCTTCATGGTTGGCAAATTGTATTACTTTTGTTACAAGAAGTACAACAAGAGTTTACCTGGACTGGTCCAAGCCTACTCCACTAGCGCTATGGCCACTACTGTGGCTTGCTTCAAAGACGCCTGCATTTCAGATATCTGCAATGCAGCTACCTGGTCCATAATACATACTTTCACAAGGCATTACAGTCTTGATATTGCCTCGAGACATAGGATGGCCTTCGACCATGCAGTCCTACAAGGTCTCCTATCATAACTGTCCTGCCATATGGACATAACTGCTGGGGATTCTCCCAGAAGTAATTACCTACTGCAAGAGGCCATTCCATGGAAGATAGTGCAGTTACGTAAAGTCTTACCTTAACAACAGATCTTCAAGGAATATCTCTTGCAGTAGGTGCAATCCCACCCTCCATCACTCTCCTTCTCTAACAGAGCAAATTCTGGTCCAGTGACTTAGGGTTGGGACTCATTGGTACCGCGGCTTCCCCTTGGTCCTCGCTTTTGCAAGCTAAATCCGGCGGGTGAACTGACTGTACCAGGGACTGCCCACACTTATACTGGAAGCAGGAAGATGATGTCATTTGTGGGTGGTCCCTGGTGAAAACTGCTAGAAGAGCTGCTGTGCGACAGTGCCCTCTGCTGGAAACTCAGAGAAGTAATTACCTACTGCAAGAGACATTACTTGAAGATCTACTGTTACAGTAAGACTTTACGTAACTGCACTTTCTAGCAGTGGTATATGGTGTACATCCACACTGACCCATCTGACCTCCCCTGGCAAGTGGCACACTGGTATTGCTTCCAGCGGGCAAGATCTGACCACCTGGGTGGGTGGGAGAAGTCAGCTTGAAGACTTTCCGGCTAGCGTTAAAGGGGAAAGGACACTGCCAGAAGTGTGCATGTACATCTTAGACCACTCTTAGAACTACTGTTACAGGTGAGTAACCTGTTTTTGGGGAATGATCTCAGATTATCGAAAGGCCAGCCGGGGTTTTTGGGGGGGGGGGCAGCATTGAGCATCTCGGAGGATGCTTTCTGGGGAGGAAGGGTCACTGCCTTCACTGCAGTCTGCCACCTTGTTGAGCACGGGTGGTAGCAGAGCATTAGGCAGAGCGGGAGGGAGTACATCAGCCAGGCTGTTGTGCTTGCACCGGCACTGCACTCCTAGCCCACTGAAATCCAAGAGGTCTGTGAGAACACAAAAGGGTCCAGCACTCAAAAGGACAGACCGTGGTATATCCGAGCCACACACCACCACCTGAGAGGCCATCTGACCATACTGTAGATTGGTGGGTAAATCCTCTTACCCGATTCCCAACTAGAGGGTACAACAAAGACTCCGTGGAGGATAGCACTTCTGCAGAAGTAAGGGGGGGGGGGTGCCTGCATTGCTCTTGAGGGCAGCAGATGCTAGAGATAGGAAGGGGGTATAAAGAGAAAGTAAAAAAATAAAAATAAAATAAAATTTGTTGCACTCAGTGATTTACAGCAAGGGATGGAAGAGAAAATGGGGTTCTGTAAAGGATACTGAACTCTACCTACTGTTAGAACATTATGCTGGTGAAGGTGGCTTTAATACAGGGGATTTGGGTATCTGCACAAGTGTTTTTACTTACTGGCTGTATCCTTACTCTCTCATAGGTACTGAGTACAGCGCAGAACATCACGGTTCGGCTTGCTACAGAGAAGGCTTGTAATTGGCTGTCGGCCAACATCACAGGTAATTGCAGTGGGCAGTCTGAAATACTGTGGCCATCTGGCAGATTATATTGTTGTTTTTTTCTATAACACTTTTTCTCCGGCCATATACGTCTTTCCAGAGGTATACCCTGATCCATGGGATGCACCCCATAAGGTCCAGAGCCTCCTTAGACCCTTGTAACCCACTAGTTACCCCCATGGCTTGCCATTTGTAGCAGGGACTCCAGGAGGAGTGCCATCCTTCTCGCTGAAGCAGCCCACAGACTTTTGTGGAGCAGGTTACAGTGCCTGCAAGCTTTAGAACCCAGGTGTACTGCCTAGGGCTCCGACCATCTTATAGATGAAAGTGGGATTTTGTCCCTCTGGTTGCCTCCTCCTGCCTAACCTGTGGCCTCATGTGCTCACAGCTGACCCAATGGCAAGAGCAAGCTCCATGGCCCCAACTGCAGGGGTTGCTGTGGTGACACAACTTGCTGCCAGTGCTCCCCAACCAAGGTGTACTGCCACACAGCGACCCCAACTTGCTTCCTGACGCTGCTGTGGGGCCGTCTGGGCAGTCCAATGCTTGCCGGTGGTGGGAGCCACTTGTCGTGTTGGTGATCTTGGCCTGTACACTGAACCTGGATCTTGACTATGGGCCAACTTGAAGCAGAACAAGCTTCCCAGAAGACGTACTTGGAGCAGGCTCTCATCATCCACCCCTTTGACACTCCAAGGGGAGTCATCACAGCGATCACATAGCACTAGCAGCATCAGTGTGACTCGGCACCTTAAAGTCTGTGACCAAGCATGGTGGTAGGGGGGTTTTATAAAGACAAACAGTATGGGTGGGAAAGGTGAAGTTCAGGTATCTCCTCGCACATCTGTCGGGGACAATTGAAGACCCCTGTGGAAGCTGTCTCCACTTTCTCCTTCCAGCTTCAACTTGAGTACCTCAAACATGAAATCTAGGGTAAAACAGAGGAGACGCTGTGCCCTGGATGCAGGAACAAGGACCTGGAGCTACAGAGTGTGGAGTTGGGGAATCCTGTCTCCCACTTCTAGAATGGTCTCTCTCCCCCCACCAACCCCCAAGCTGGGAAATGGAAGGTGAGCAAGTTTTTCCCCCGTAGAAGTGTTTCTTCCATTGTGGCTCATGGGCAGCTGTTGAACCCTGTCCCTGACTTCCCCGACCAGCGACTACCTCCCCTGGGACTCCGCTAGTCTGACAAGTTCCCTTGTGACTTTTCCACCATGGCAGGGTGGAAAAGGGAGGGCTGTTCCTCCCACCCCACCCCAGTCACGTAATCTGAAGTGGACCAGTGTCCTGGTGGTAGCTCAGATGTATCTTGCACTTGTGGCCCCTCCCTTCTTGCCACCCAAAGCTGCACTGCCACCCGGCTTCCACTTGATGGCAGTCTGAGGCCAGGCTAACGGGCCTTCCCACTCCGGTAGAGGAGAGCAGTCTATTGGATGCTCAATCCTCTCGCCCCCTGGCAACACAACTCTTTCCCAAACTCGGGTTGCTGTCATGGCACGAGGTAAGGCGTCTAGCTCCTCAGCACTGCACACCAGCAGGTCGGCACAAGCAAGTATTTAAAAATACCGTTGAAGTGGCTTAGGGTGCATTGTGTGCGCTAAACATTTAAGTAGAGGACAAAATGGCTACTTGGCACCTAATTACATTGGATACATTTTCAATTAGTATTTGCTTCCTCCCTCCTATAAATTTCTCTCTCTCTCTTTTTTAATCATCCATCTGTCTGGTCTCCCCAGGCGATGTGGTGGTGTGTTAGTATGCTTGGGTTCCCTAAATCCAGCTGTCCTATGTGCATGTAAACACACTATAATTACTGGTGACCATAAATATCAACCGGATTACTGTTCTGTTAAAAATAATTCTAGGATCGTGGATATGTTGTTTATCCACACTTTTTGGCATGTCCCCTTCCACTTTAAATCTTGCCGGAAGTCTTCAAGCTGGCTCCTCCCACCCATCCGGGTGGTATAACCCTCGGCTCCGCATCATGACGCCAGATCTTCCTTTCCGCTGGAAGATTCAGGTTGCCTCCCTCGTGCTCATGCATTTTGTAGGCCCTGGCTCTAAACCTTTCAGTTATTCAGAAAATTCGTATAGTTTGCATTCGCGATCACGACTTTGATTCTTCGACTATGGAAGACAAGTCTTCCCCCAGATTTTGTCGGTGCCCCTGTGGCCAGAAAATGTCACGCACCGATCCCCACACCGCGTGCGTTTATTGCTTCGGTGTCAACCATGACACCTCAGAATGCGATGTCTCGCTTTCCATCCTAACGTCCTCGATGACCGTCTCGCATGCCTGAAGTTGGGAAAGCCAGAGAAATGGAACCCTCCGGTGAAATCCGAGGAGGCTCGGTGGGCGATTTCCACGACTGTGGGATCCACCAAGCAATTGGAACACATGTAAGCATTTGAAGAGGAAGTGGCTCGGCTGCAGAAACTACTCTGAGCTTCTTCGTTCCACTCAACCTGGACTCCACCTTCTCGGGTTCCTTCCAAGAGTTGTGCCAGTCTCGCCTGACCAAGGGAGTGTGTCCTGCGGGCATGCACTCCTCTCAATCCCGTAAGCAGGAGAAGGATCCGGGATCGTCTTCATCCCGATGGAGACGTTCAGTCCTGTTCCCCGGCCCATGGAGCTGGCAAAACCTCCGGTTCGGCTTAAAACTCTCTCTGCACCAATTGTGGTGGAACCACCGCCAAAGCAGCCTGGGGAAGGGGCTCCTTCCAAAGAAGATAGGCTGGACACCAGGTTTCCCTGGCGTCTGTCAGTTACTGTCACCCCAGACCGCCCTCGACGGGTCGAAGGTGACTTGGGCAGTCGATCATTATATATCTGGATTCCTTGGATTCAGATGTCACAGGCTTGCATTCTCATCTGGGGGATGACAAATCAGCCAGTGGGGTAGAGACAGAGGAAGGTCCCTCATCTTTTCAGGGCATTCTCCACCTCATCTCTGAGTCCACAGGGATGCCCCTGGAGCCACTCCAGAAAAAGGCAGAGTACCCTCTCACGGACATCCTCAAGAGAAGGGATACCCCCATGGAGGCCTTTCCTACGACCGAGGCCATTGTCGTCCCGGCCTTAGAATCCTGCCTCTTGTCCAGCTCCATCTGCCCACGTGGCCAGCAAGTATGCGGTGCCCATGGGGTCTCTTGCGGGGTTCACAGAGCACCCTTTGAGCAAGAGCCTGGTGACCACCTCTGTGTTCGGGCGTATTGGCAGTTCTGCTGATACTGACCGACCTCCTGAGAAAAAGTCCAAGCTGTTGGACCATTCAACCAGGAAGGTCTGTGTGGCTTCTTCCTTGGGCCTCCGTCAGGTAAGTTCGGCATTCATCATGGCACACTTCTCCCACGCCCTCCTAGGGTCTCTGGACGAAGTCCTCCCACATCTCCCTGCAGACATGTAGACCACGGTCAAGCAGGTCCGGGACCAGGGCCGAGCTATTTCCAAACAGCAGCTTCAGATAGCCCTGGACATTGGGGATTCTTGTGCCCGTTCAATGGCAGCCACAGTTGCCTTTTGTTGCAGGGCTTGGCTGAGACTCTCTTCCTTCCCGGCGGATGCTCAGCACAAACTAGCTGACGTGCCTTTCCTAGGGACCAACCTGTTCGGCCGAGGAGTGGCTAGTCACCTTCAGCGCATTGAGCAGTCCAGTGCCACCTTGGATGCTACTTCTGCCAAGGGCTCTTCGGGCAAGAACCAGCAGAAGAAAAAGAAGCCTTTTCAGCATTCTTCCCCTGCAACTCAGCAGTCCTCTTTTCAAGGAGGACAGCAGCATCAGCGACAGCAGCAGGCTTAAGCTTGGTGCCCCCGGCCCAAGCCCGGGCCCTCCCAGGCCCGTAAAGGAGGCCGAGGTTCCGGTCCTGGATCCTCCTCCTCCAAGCCTACTCAGTGACAGAACAGGGGCTGCCAACCCCTCTCCCGTCACGCCAGTTCTGGGTCCTTCCATGGGGAGCCGGCTCCGCCACTTCCTTTCCGCCTGGTCCGCTGTCACTTAGGACAGGTGGGTTCTCGAAGTGGTCGGTCAGGGACTGCCTCTGAAATTCGAGCAGTACCCTCCAAGCCGAGCCCACACCCCTCGGGAGGAGAGAGTATCCGCTCAGACTCAGTCGGCTCTCAGAGACGACATCGCTCAACTCCTCAAGGAGGCAGTACCTCCAGTGGTGGATCCTCCAGCAGACCCAGGCTTTGTCTCCAGGTACTTCCTTGTGCCCAAGCGGATGGGTGGCTGGCACCCCATTCTAGATCTGCATGACCTGAATCAATATCTCAGGTCACGCACCTTTCGGATGGTCACTCTGTCCCAGATCATACCATACTTGAAGCGAAACATGTGGATCTTCCTGGACATGAGTCTCCACCACTCATTCACATTATTGGGATCTGCGCCGGAGGCACTAGGACCCATCGGGAGCAATCTTTTTTGCTGGAGGGTCAGCGCCAGAGATGGCGCCGCGAGGAACGGTGCTGCGAGCCTCAGCTTGCGCGGTAATGACCATCTCGGCATCGACCCTCCAACCGCCTCAGTTCCTTTTTTCCCGCCGTCGAGTGCGCTTCAGTGACGACGACGCTCGCCTGTCGGGAGTCCAACTTCAAACTAGCAGCATAGTTTTCAGTTTTTATTATTTTGTAGTATTATCTCGTTAACTAGTATCGCTTTAGTTATTCTAGTTTTTAAAATAAATACAATAAAGAAGTCTCAGCCTACATTGATGGAGTCGACCATGAGCAGGTCAGGTGACGGTAGGGAGACTTCGTATGAAAGCTGTTCAGTCAGTTGGGCTGGGTCCGGTCCGCCGCCTTCTCAAGGGGGGGGTCTGACAAAGGTCAGTCCAATACCCGGGGGAATGGGCGGTCCCCGTGGAAGCATAAAAACAAACGGTCGCATTGTAGGCACCGTTCGGCCTCGAGACTCTTCTTGACCCGCAGAGTCTAAAAGAAGGCATCACTCGAGATTCGCCCTCTGATATGTCTCTTGGCGTAGGCGGCTCGGTTATCGGGGCTAGTTGCCGGTCTCCTCCTTCGGAGTCGCCAACTTCTGCTTCTGGTAGCCGACGGCTTCGACATCGGAGTCCTACCCCGCCCGCAGGTAGGTCTTCAGATGAGCAGTTTCATCAGTGGGCCGCTCTTATGGAGCAATGGGCTCGGAGGTTGGTTCGGCTACCTGGCTCGGTCGCTCGTGGGCCTTCGGGCTCTTTGGGTGACCAGGTAGGGCGGTTGGACTTTCCTGGTCGCGGCACCTTCTTGATGCATCGACTCATCGCTGTGTTTCCCCCTCACATGGCTACGGCGCAGGGGGCCACACCGATGCCCTTATCTCCTGCTCTTTTTCCTTCAAAACCTGTTTTTCGGAGTCTGGGAGTGCTTTCGGCACTGTGTGGCTTCTCGGCGCCGTCCTCGGCACTGTGCGTCTTCTCGGTGCCATTTTCGGCGCCGCATGGTTCCATGGCGTCATTCTCGGTGCCGTGCGCCTCCTCGGCTCCGTGGGCTCTCAGGGACTCCTCTTTTCTCTTGTTTCCTTCTTCCTGTTCTGATTTTCATTCCTTTCCTGTCCATGCAGTCCCTCCTGGACTGTCAGGAGATGACGTTGAGCCTGACTCAGACCTTCGGCTGGGTGATGAAGTGGACGAAGCAGGTTCTATTACTGCTACAGAGCCTGTGGTCGAGGACCTGTCATTTAAGTCTCTGCTGAAAAATATGAGTTCCACACTTTCTCTCCAGACTACAGACATCGATCCTGGGAAATTGTTAAGACTCCAATACCTTCATGCCTCGGAGATCCCTACGGATTTGACTCCTCCGATTCAGCCTTCCTTCGAGATGCTGTCCCAAATGGTATGGAATAATCCTGCTCTCTCCCCTTCGGTGGCTAAATCCATTGATAGGAAATATTCAGCCCCCAAGGATCGTCCCATTTTAGCATCCCAAGCCTTTGCAGATCCTATTGTAGTCCTGGCAGAGAACGATAAGGTCGTCCTTCCTCAAACTACTACAGCTCGACCTATTAACAAGGAATCTCGTAAGATAGACACCTTAGGTAAGAGAGTCTTTGCTGCTTCTACTCTAAGTATGCGTATTGCCAGTTACCAAGGCCGTTTTTCCCAGTACGAATATATCCTGTGGCACTCTATCAAGCAAATGGTTGAAGCTCTACCGGAGTCGGATTCAAAGCCAGAGCTTCTTCAAACCATTACCAGAGGTATTGAATCTAACAACCAGCAGGTTAAAGCAGCCATGGATGCTTTCGACACCCGCTTCCTGTTCAGCAGCTGCTGGTATTTGCACCTGCCGCCATTCCTGGCTGCGCACTTCAGGCTTCACGAATGATGCGCAACAGCAGGTGATGGCATTGCCCTTTGATGGTGCATATCTTTTTGGTCCTCAGGTAGAGCAAGCTGTAGAAGCTACCAAAAGACTAGGTCAGCCATTAAGTTGGCTCGACCCACTCCTGCTCCCTCTCGAGGGCATGTCAGTAAACGTCAGTTTCATAACCGTCAGTCCTTTCGAGGCAGAGGCAGGGGAAGTTTCCAAAAGAACCAACCTGCCCAACCTCAAAAGAAGGCGCAACAGAAAGCGCAAGGGCCCAAAGCGCCCAGCGCTGCCTTAACAATTGCTGGCCCAAGTCCCATCTCAACTGCCCGAGGTGGACTTTTCCTCTCCGGTGGGAGGCCATCTGATGCACTTCTACAGCCAGTGGAAGTCCATAACCTCAGACAAATGGCTCCTTCGTATAATTCACAAGGGATATTCACTCAATCTTGTGGAGACCCCTCCGGATCGTCCTCCCAAACGGCAACCCAGGCTGTCTACCCTTCAGTCAGACCTTCTCGCCGCCGAAATTCAGGGTCTTCTGAACAACAGGGCAGTAGAACTTGTGCCGCTGCATCAACGGAACACGGGGTTCTACTCTCATTACTTTCTGGTTCCAAAGAAGTCCGGGGGAATGCGCCCCATTCTAGATCTCAGAAAGCTAAACAAATTTCTCCCCAAGGAGAAATTCAAATGATTTCTCTGGGAACCCTGTTACCCCTTGCTTCATCAGCACGACTGGCTAGCCTCCCTAGACATGCAGGATGCTCACCAGCACATTCCCATTCACCCGAGGCATCACAAATTCCTGAGGTTTGTGGCTCTGGGACAACATTATCAGTTCAGAGTCCTGCCCTTTGGGCTATCCTTGGCGCCGCGAGTTTTTACAAAGTGTTGTGCAGTTCTCGCAGCACACCTCAGAAAGGTCGGAATACAGGTGTTCCCTTATCTGGATGATTAGCTTCTGGCAAGCCCTTCCAGGCAAGGGACTCTGGATGCCATAGAGACGGCCTCTCGCCTCCTTATGTCCATGGGAGTTCTGCTGAACCTCAAGAAATCGCAATTGCAGCCCTCCGAGAGGCTCCTTTTTATAGGGACCCTTCTGGACACATCCTGTGTGAAGGCTTTTCTTCCAGAAGACAGAAGGAACGATATCCTTCAGATGGCCCGTTACATCGGAGAAAACAGATCAGTTACAGCTCTCTCGATGCAACGGATGCTAGGCCTCATGGCATCCTCAGTGTTCACTGTACCACTAGCACGTCTGCACATGAGAACCACCCAGTGGATGCTCAGCACTCAGTGGTCCCCAACCACTCATCCGAAGTCCTATCTCATCAAGGTGACAGAACTTTTAAAGAGGTCTCTCACCTGGTGGTCTCAAGAGAGCAGTCTCCTGGAAGGATATCCCTTTGCTCCTCTGGACCATCAGATCATCATTACCACAGACGCATCCCTAATGGGGTGGGGGAGCTCACTGTCAGGCTCTCCACACTCAGGGTGTGTGGACTCAACTCGAGTCCCAGCTTCACATAAACGTCCTAGAAATGAGAGCCGTCCTTTATGCGGTCCGAGCATTGAAGGACATTCTCTGTCACAAGAGCATTCTCCTCCAAACGGACAACAAAGCAGTGATGTATTACATCAACAAACAGGGCGGTGCTCATTCTTACCCCTTATGCAGAGAAGCAATGAGGGTCTGGGAATGGTGCTTGTAGCACAAGGCTCTAATTCAAGCGGTCTACCTGCCAGGTGTACAGAACGACTTGGCAGACTGTCTCAGCAGAACAGAGACAGATCCTCACGAGTGGTCTCTCGACTCAACCATAGTTCAGTCACTATTCGAAGAGTGGGGAACTCCAGACCTGGACCTTTTTGCATCCCCACTCAATGCAAAACTGCCTCTCTTCTGCTCCAGAAATCCAGGGCCTGGCATTTTCTGTCAGGATGCGTTCAGGCTGCGGTGGACAAAACACTTTCTTTACACCTTTCCGCCTCTTCCTCTAATTCAGAGAGTACTCCTCAAGTTCGAGTCTCAGGGGGACAAGATGATTCTCATTGCTCCCTTTTAGCCTCGACAGCTGTAGTTTCCACTACTCAGCAAGATGTTGGCAGTTCCTCCGAGACCACTTCCCCTGCAGATGAACCTTTTGACTCGGGGACCATCCCAACCTGAGATCACTTCACCTTCACGCTTGGCTCCTGAAGAGGTAGAAGTAAACCGGTTCAGTGTCTCTCGAAGAGTTTCAGATATTCTTCTGGCTGCACAGAAGCCAGCCACTCAGAAAACTTACACAGCTAAGTGGAAGCATTTTTTTGCTCTGGTGTGCAGAGTCCTCTTTGAATCCCTTTTCCTGCCCACCAGATAAGGTTTTGGAGTACCTCTTGGACCTCTCAAATTCAGGTCTGCAGTACTCTACAGTCAAAGCTCACCTTAGTGCCATTTCAGCGTATCATGAGCCGATTTTTTTCCTTTCACTGGCTCAGTTACCTATGGTTAAGAGATTTCTTAAGGGCATTCTGCATACCAGACCTCCTACAAGACATCCTGTTGCAGCCTGGAACATTAATCTTGTGCTAGATATGCTCACTCGGAACCCTTTCGAGCCTCTAGCTACCTGTGAGCTAAAATTTCTCACCTGGAAGACTGCCTTTCTAGTGGCCATTACCTCAGCCTGCAGGGTTTCTGAGATACATGCCTTGGTCACAGACCCTTCCCCCCCCCGTATACTGTGTTCCATAAGGACAAAGTAGTCCTTCATACTCATCCTAAATTTCTTCCTAAGGTTGTGTCAGAATTTCATCTTAACCAGCCTTTGGTCCTTCTCTCTTATTTAGCGGACTTCCAAAATGAAGGGGAACGTTCTCTTCATTCTCTGGATGTTAAGCGGGCCTTGCGTTTCTATTTAGATGGAACCAAGGATTTTCGTAAAGCCCAGCAACTGTTTGTTTCCTTCAGTGAGACCCGGCTGGGTCAGCCTGTCGCTATCAGATGTATCTCAGCATGGCTAGTGGCATGCCTTCGCCACTGCTATTCCATGGCGCAGGTTAAGTTGGAGGGTAGAGTTTACGCTCACTCTACTAGAGCGGTCGCGGCATCCCTAGCGGAAATTCTCAACGTGCCCATTGCAGATATCTGCAATGCAGCCACTGGAGCTCAGTGCATACTTTTGTTAAACATTATGCACTGGATGTCCATATGACGACATTCTTCCTTTGGCAGAGCCATCCTTAATGGACTTCTGTCCTAAGAACGTGAGCTCTTGGTCTCTCCTGCACGCCCTCTCGGGGTTTATTAGCTCGGTACTCTCCAATAGTGTGAATGAGTGGTGAGACTCATGTCCAGGAAGATATGAAAGTGCATTACCTACCGTAATTCTTGATCTTCTTGGGCGAGTCTCCACCACTCATTCAAACGCCCACCCTCCATCCCCTGAGCTCACCTCTCTTGTTGGTCTTCACTCTCTCAAATCTTTAGGCCATGAAGACTTCTTTGTTGACCCTTCTTACACGGGCCGCCCGGACTATCTTATGTCCGGTTTTTAGGTTAGGCTACCCTTCTAGGTCAGTTACGCTGCACCTCCTTGGTAAAAAAGGTACTGAGGCGGTTGGAGGGTCGACGCCAAGATGGTCATTACCGCGTGAGCTGAGGCTCGCGGCGCCGACCCTCCAAAAAGTTTGCTCCCGATGGGTCCTAGTGCCTCCGGCGCAGATCCCAATAGTGTCAATGAGTGGTGGAGACTCGTCCAAGAAGATCAAGAATTACAGTAGGTACGTAATTTTCATTTCTGTTTACTGGATCTGCAGGATGCATTCTTTCACGTCCCAATCCATCTGTCCCATCAGCGGTTCTTCCCCTTCAGGGTCGAAGGGGCCCTGTACAAGTTCCGAGCCATGCCGTTCGGCCTGTCCTCTGCCCCACGGGTCTTCACCAAATGCATTGCAATGGTGGCGGCCCATCTCGGGGGGTCAGGATTTATCCTTACCTCGGCGATTGGCTCCTAGCAGGCTCCACCCAACAGGAGGTGGCTCCCATCTCGGCCTCCTAATCAACGAGGCCAAGTAGGAACTCGTTCCATCTCAAGTAATGGGCTTCATCAGGGCAGAGCTCAACTCTTGTCAAGCCAGAGCTCTGCTTCCAACGGACAGGGCAGAGGTTCTCTCCACCTTTGTCCAATAATTTCTGGTTGGGCAGTTGCGCCCTGCCCGGGACTTTCTGCGCCTTCTGGGCTACATGGTGGCATGCACCTCAGTGGTCTATTGGGCCCGGTTGCACATGCGCCCCCACCAGTGGGAGCTGGCTGCCCAGTGGACTCAGTGCCATGGTCATTTCGACGAGCTAATCACTGTAACCCAGAAAATGTGGGACGCTCTCCGCTGGTGGACAGCCCCAGACCGGTTGCTGGAAGGGATATAGTTTGTCCGCCCTGAGCCAACAGTCGTCTTTATGACCGATGCCTCTCTCATGGGCTGGGGAGCCCACATGAGGGACAAAAGGGCCCACTGGTTCTGGTCCCCGGAAGAGTCCCGATGTCACATCAACCTGTTGGAGCTCAGAGCAGTCAGACTGGCACTGTCAGCTTTCGTTCCTCAGCTCCAGGGTCAGGTGGTTCAAGTCCAGACGGACAATACCACGACCACGTACTACCTCAACAAACGGCGGCACACACTCCCGTCTGCTGTGCAGGAAGGCGCTCCGCATCTGGACCCTCGTGAGCCATCTGGAGGCAGATGATCTAGCCACCTATGTGGCAGGAGCCTCAAACCATCTGGTGGATGCTCTCAGCCGCCTAGGCAAGACATCCCACGAGTGGTCTCTTCATCCAGAGGTAGCTTACAGCCTGTTCTCCCAGTGGGGCAAACCGATAGTGGACCTGTTTACCTCCAGGACCAACACCAAGCTGAGGCTGTTCCATGCCTGCCCCCCTCAGCAGGGCTCGCTACATGGGGATGTCTTCTCGAAGCCATGGACCCCAGGCCTCCTCTACACCTTCCCTCCATTTTCCTTGATCCACAAAGTGGTTCTCAAGGTCAGGAGGACAAGGCGAATGCTATCCAGGTGGCCTCAGACTGGCCATGCCAGTTCTCGTGTCCAGATCTCCTTAGCCTCAGCTGCAGGCCCCCGGGGCGGCTTCCAGCACGCCTGGACCTGATATCACTCAATCAGGGGAAGGTATTCTATCCAGACCTTCAATCCCTGCACCTCACAGCCTGGTACTTGAGTGGCTAGAGTTCCAGGCTTTGGGTCTTTCCAAAGATAGCTTCACTGTGGTGGAAGCATCCAGAAAGGTACTGTCCAGGAAATGTTACACCTTCAGATGGAAACGGTTTTCCATTTGGTGTCAGGGCAAGGGCCTGGACCCTTTGTTCTGTCCAGTGGCTAACATTCTCGACTGCCTTTGGTCTCTCTCCAGAGGGGGTCTGCAGTCTTCGACCCTTAGGGTGCACCTGGCAGCCATCTCTGCTTACCGGGCGTGGGCCTGTCAGCTGATGGCGCAGGAGACAGTGGTTGTACGCTTTTTAAATGGCCTGGATCCCATGCCCCCTCCAGTGCGAGAACCTCTACCTCCACGGGATCTTCTGCTGGTACTGGCAAAACTAATGAGCAAGCCATTTGAACCTATGCATAAGTGTGCCTTGTCACACTTGTCATAGAAGACTGCCTTTCCGGTGGCTATCATGTCTACCAGAAGGACAGGGGAGCTCCAGACGCTTTAGGTGGACTCCCCTTATCTGGTCTTCCACAGGGACAAGGTTGTCCTGTGCCGCCACCCAAAATTCCTCCCAAAGGTGGTGTCAGTTTCACCTTCACCATGTGTTAACTCTGCTGGTTTACTACCCCAGCTACACCTCGGAGGCCGAGTACAGGCTCCATACTTTAGACCTGAGACGTGCTCTCTCCTATTATAAGGAGAGGACAGCGGACATTTGGGGTGAGGTTCGCCAGCTGTTTGTCACCTATGCTGAAGCCACTTCTGGGAGACCTGCAACAAAGCGGACGATTGCAAGGTGGATTACATCATGCATTCGTCTATGCTATGAGTTGGCAGGCAAGGAGTCTCCCAGAGGGATAAGAGCTTATTCTACCCGCCATACCGCTGTATTGGTGGCTGCTTCCAGGGACATTCCTATCCAGGAAATCTGCCGGACTGCTACCTGGAAGTCAGCAAACACCTTCATCACCCACTACCACATCGACCTTGAGTCACGCCGGGATGCTGGTTTTGGGCCCTCTGTTCTCCAATCTCTGTTTCCTAAGTGGGGGTGTGCGCCTTGCCTCCCTCCTCCCAGAGAACTCCTAGGAGTCTGCCAAAGAGTGTGGATGAACAACATATACCACTCTTAGAACTACTGTTACAGGTGAGTAACCTGTTTATATCAACCGGATTTCGGGTTATTATGCTCCAAAGGCACTAATAACCTGAAATCCGGTTGATATGACATTCCCCAAAGAAGAGACTTTAAAACTGTTGCATTCCTTTGTTTCACAAAAAGTATTTTAAGTGCAGTATTTTCAGCTGTGTTTTATTTATGTACAGTTCAATGTCTTCAAAAATAAAACTGCATGCAAGCTAAAAAACATTTTTTTCTTTCAAGCTGCTAGAAATACAGTTTAAACCTCCACACCAGCAATTATGAAAAATAAAGGATAGGTAAGTTTGATGTTATGGATTTTTTTCACACACCCTCAGTGTGTGTGATGACCACATAAACCTCTCGAGCTTCACTCTTGAGGTTTATGGGTCATCACACACCTCGGGTGTTAAAAAAAATCCATAGCACACACTTACCTATCCATTATTCTCTGTATTCTGAAAAATGTACACGCATATTCCATGAACGAGTATCCAGAATAGGGTAATGGTCTATTCTGCTAGTATTCGCAGTATAAAGTTGCCCTTTTGTGTGTTCACTCCCATGTAGTATTCTGAACATTTATTTAGATGGGAATAACCAGCTGGACAATGTCCTTTGTTTACAGGCGTGACTTGGGAGGAAGATGGCAGCAGTGTACGAACACACAAGCTTACATTCAGTACAGTACCATACTGGTGTAATAATAGCGCAGTACTCCCACAATTCATTGCGCATGTCATGTGTAGTTGAGTTATATACAATGTGATATCAGGCACACTACGGGGCATAGGTCAGTATCTGGGATTTTGTTAAAACTTGATGTAGACAAAAAATATTGAGGGAATTTGGTTAGGAAGCCATATTCCTGATCTTATCTGTGTCAGTCTTCACCGTTCATCACCTTTGGGTATAGTGGCCGGAGGTCACGACCCCGCGGGAGCTCTTTTTTTTTTTTTTTTTTTGGATGGGTGGAGTCGACGCACCATCGGCGCTGCCCTCAATGCCGACGCACTGCGTGTCGCTCGCGGGTTGGCTGTTAGGTGTCATCAACCCCGCCCTTCTGCCAGTTCTTAGTCTCCCGCTGTTGAGGTAGCACCTCGGGGGGGGGGGGATAGCTCTGCTGCATGAGAGGCCTGTTGTACACTTTGAAGCCCTTGGCTCTGTTCTTTCTTGAAGTTCGTCAACTCCATTGAATTTAAAGTTTATCCTGCCGGTTCCGCTGTTCGCTCCACTCGACGTCGCCTGGTAAGACTGTTCCTTTTCTTTTATTTTGCGATGTCGAGTCTTGTGTGGTGGTGTTTTTTCTGTAGATCATGTCTCGGTCAGGGGGCAAGGAAACTATGAAAACGGGACAGCCCCCTATGCATCGGTGCCCGTGCAGCCATAAGTATTCTATCACTGACCAACATGACCATTGCCTCGCATGTCTTGGCCCGCTACACAACATGGATTTGTGCGACGCCTGCTTCTCCATGGACCGTTGTGTCATTGAACAACGCGCATGGAAAGTTGGACGAGCTCCACCGACTTTCAGAAGACGGGTACGCACTCGTCGGGCCAAGCTACGCTTTCTCAGCCTTTCCTCCGGTTCCCCTCCCGGTTCTATACGGACCATGGAGGAGGGGGCTTCTGCTTGTAGTAGCCTCGCAGATACAGAAGCCCCTTCCGTGGTGCAGAAGGCCCAATCCATTTCTCTTGGGGGATGGGCGGGAGGCACCGGCTTGGCAATCACCCCTTCGGGAGTGAAGGCTCCCCCAGTGTCGTGCCCTCGGCTCGAAAGGCCTGGGTCAATGGTGTCTGTCGGCGCCGGTCCGTCGCTCGGTGGTGTTTCTGCTGTCGGCTCCGTTCGCGCCGCCAGTGGTGCTGACGACACCGTGGGAGGCTCTACGGCACTGTCCTTGACTATTTCTTGCCTCGGCGTTGTCCACGGCACCATGGTTAAGCATGGCGCATTGTCTAGCTCTGGAACGTGGTCGAAGCCATCATCGGCACCGTCACTGGCCTTGACGCCGCTCACGGCACTGTGGGTCAGGACCGCACCATGGGGGTTTCCAACCTCAGCGCCGAGAGCGCAGTCGGAGACGTCGTTGGTGTCATCTCTGGCCTCGGCGCCATGACAGGCTCTGGCTCCGATGCTGCTGCCGTCGTCGGCGCCGTGTCTTCTTCCCGCACCATTCGCGGTGCGGCTGAAGGCCTCGGCTCTGGTGCAGTCACTCCTTCTGGTGCCCCATTCAGTCGGGATAGCAGCAGGCGTCCACGTACCGTTTGGCACAGAACTTCGATCTCCACCTCCTCCTCGGAGGAATCGGATTCTGAGTCAGATAGGCAGTCTGACTGTTTGGAGTTGGCTGCTCACATGGACACCGTGGTAGTGTCCTCGACAGGCCGGAACCAGCCCCCCCTTGCAGAGAGGACAGTTGCTCCCGGGTCCAGGGTCAGGGGTGCTGACCAGCAGGCAGTGGTGCAGGCCACCATTGCTCTGCAACCTGGCCTTGGTGGTGGGGGGTTGTTTCTGACCCCTCAGTAGTGGTACCCTCTCAGGTGGTGTGCCTTGATGACCCAACTTTGGGCTGATCAGACACCGGCTGGGGAGTGCTGCTTCCTGAATAGCCTCTTTTTAGGTGGTAGGGTTACGGCGGTGACCTTTTTCTGGGACCCATCCAGGCTCCAGAAGAAGTTGTAGCACGGATCTCCGCTCTTCCTTTTCGGTTTCCTCGAGAAGGCCCTGTTCGTTGGAGGTGGGGGACCGTCCTTTTGGACTTTCACGGCTCCGGTCACCTCACAGGGTGGATTTTTCAGGGCGCAGCCTAGGTAGTTCCAGTATGGTTGACCAGCTGTCAGCTGTTTAGTTTTCCAGAGCTCCCTCTTCTCTTGGGGCTCCAGGTGCGCTCTCTAGCCCACGCAGAGGACAGCCGATTCCTGTTGGCTCTGTCCTCTGCCACATTGTCCTGCTCTTCCAGGTATTCTTGGTCCTAGCAGTCCTCTCTCCTGGGAGCAGTTCAGAGCCATGGACAGACAGGTTTTTCAACCTCCCGAGGAGCAGCCAACCTATGAACCTTTGAGGTCCTCTGACTCCTCATCCTCTTCTTCAGGAGGTGAGGAACAGTCTGTCCACATCTCCCCAGCTGCTGATCTCGCTGAGTACCAGCTTTTTCTCGTGAGGATGTTGGAGGACCTGCATGTCACCCCACACACTCAACACATTCCAGAGCATCCGACATGCGCCTTTTTGGGCAGTTTCAGTGCGGACACTCTTGTGCCCCCTGGCCTGCTCCCTTTAGGGAGGCATCAATGCACTTCTGGCACAGACCCTTTTCTGGAGTCCCAGTGCCTGGAGATCTCCACCAGAGGTATTGTGCCCCCCCACCCAGGAGTCTCAGGTAGTCTGCCTGATCCTAGCTCAGGATTGATGCAACTGGATACTCCTCATGGGCTTCGCTCCCTTCACCGTGACCGGTCCCCAGATACAGACTCCATGGATTTTGACTTCTGGGGTAGGAGGACTTTTTACTCTGCATGGTTGCTTCTCTCTATATCTGCTCATCAGGCCCACTGTGCTACCTATGATAGGTTCCTATGGTCCAGGCTAGGTCAATTCCTAGTCTCGATGCCTGACACGGAGGAAACCAGACAAGCCATTGTACTCTCTGCACGTGGCCTGGAGCTAGCAAGGCACCAAGCAAGGGCATCATATGACGCCAGTGAGGTAGCTACCAGGGTTGTAGGGACAGCAATCTGCAGTAGGCGGACGGCATGGCTGCGTCTCTCCCGGTTGTCACCCATGGCCCGGCGTAGGGTGATTACCTCCGCTTACCAGAGAACCCACCTTTTCTCCTGTAGGGTGAGACAGCATCTGTCGGGGCAACTTCCTACCCCCTCCAGGGGGTTCCCCGTCTCACTCTTTCCACTCTCAGGCCTCTCCAGACCCGTGAAGGTTCTCTCTCTCTTGGTGTGCCACCCACTGAGCGCTAAGGGACTTAGTCCCTTAGGGTCGAAGCCCCCATCGGGGGGGGGGCCTCAGCACTCACCCAAAAGGTGATGAATAGTGAAGATTGACACAGATAAGATATGAAAATTGCGTACTTACCCTAATTATGATCTTTCTGTGTATCTTCACCATTCATCGCAATCCCACCCTCCATCCCTCTCCCCCCCCCCCCGGGGTCTCAGTCTGTGGGTCCCCCTGTCTCTCTCTGTACCCTCTTTTTCGCTCCCCTCCTTTCTGTTAGTCAGGAGTGGGGCGACCTTGGCATATAGGGGATATTTTTCTCTAGGGGCAGAGTGGTCAGGATGGGGACATTTCTTCCTCCGCAGCCTGCCCACCCTGTGGGTGGGTGTTGGTGGCTGCCCTCTTTTCTGTTCTCTCTCCCCTTCTCCCCATCAGCTTTACTTTGATTTCCTTGTCCCTTGGACACAACCTCAACTTAATTTAAGAAACTAGGTTTCTTGCACCAAAAATTTCATTTTGGGGGGTATTCCTTGTAGCCTGTCTTTCTTCCAGAATAGCCGATTCTGCTTATGTTGGAGTTATTGCAGGTGATTCTGTGCCTTGAATTCTGGCAGTTTAGCCTTCTGGCTACTCCTTTGCAGTTCCAACATCTGGAGACAGGTCAAGGTTCCAGGGTGTATTCCCTTCTCCCCCTTCCACATCCTTATCTTTAAATTCCTTAACCCTCCCTCCCCTCCTCCTTTCTACTTCCAGAGATTGGGGCCCCTTCTCAATCCCCTTAGTTTTCCAGCTTATTCTGTCTTCTCAGTCGTTTATTTCTCCATTTAGTTTATATATCTTTTCCTTTGTCTGTCCTTTGGACTTCCTTGCCCTTCCCTCCCAACCCTTTCTTACTCTCTGGCGACTCAGAACTGGCAGGAGGGGCGGGGTTCGACACCTAACTACCAACCCATGAGCACCCGCAGATCGTGACCTCGAGGACAGTGCTGATAAAGGCCAACTCCGCCCCATCCAAAAAAAAAAGCTCTCACGCAATGTCGTGACCTCCAGCCACTATACCCAAAGGTGATGAATGGTGAAGATACACAGAAAGATCAGAATTACGGTAAGTACATAATTTTCATTTTCCGAAGATGCAGAATATGGTGTACAAATTCAAGATGGTGTGAGTTTCTTGAAATTTAAACAGGTGTGAAAATAAATATGCTGAGATAAATGTGCAATATCTTCCAAGAATCAGTCTTTACCATTCATCACTGATGGTCTGTGCCAGAGGCACTAGGGCCCCGTGGGAGCGTATGCCTTTTAAAGCTTTGGTGCCAGGGGGTGGACGTTGGAGATAGTACTACCCATGAGGCAGATGTGTGACTTGGCACTCGTGGACCGACCAGTAACCGACGCCAGCCCCCTTGCCTCTTCAGTTCTGTTCTTCCTACCTATAAGGAAGTTACCTCTTGGGAGTGTTTGGCATTTTCTACTGCGTCACGGTTCTGTTTGTTGCCTCTAGCTTGAACACCTTATAGCTTTTTCGACCTCTCTTTGCCGCCTTTTCTTCTCTTATCCCCTTTATACGGCACCGAGCTCTGGGGTTTTTTTTTTGTTTTTTGTTCATCTCCTCTCCGCAAGACCAGCCCCCTTCCTCCGGCCCTCTCAGCCCTGTCAGCCCAGCATCCATTGGTACTCACCTCCTGCTGGAGGTGCCAGCTGGCCAGGTGTGGCACCTGCAGAGGGCCAGCATCATCCTGCCGGTCCACGGTGTATTTCTTCTGACCCAGATTGTGGGAAGTGGCATGTAGTGACACCAGTGGCCAAGCCGTGCGCACTTCCACATGCGGCACACCGGGTGTCTGCTTCATCTCCACCCCCCATCTATGGAATCAGTGTGCCAGCCTCCAGCCGCCACTAGGGGCCAGGCAAATGCCAATCTCCAGTCCTACCCCTTCCCAGGAGAGGAGAGCCCCCCGAGGCCGACCCCAGACAACCCGCAAGCAGAGGTCGCCAGCATGGCTTAAGGTAAGGCATAATGCCTCAGCCATCCACGCCACTGAGCCGGCACCGAGCTCTAGCTTTGCTAATTTTTATTATTTTCTGTGAGTCAATCATGTCTTGATCCCAGTGGCCTAAAACTGACAAGATGGATTCTCCTCCCATGCGTCTGTGTCCTGTGGGAGAAATATGTCCATTCCAGATCGACGTGATCGTAGTTGGAGTGGACTATAACATGGACCACTGTGACTCCTGCTTCTCGATGGACCTTCACACCTTGGAAATCCATGCAATGAGAAGGGAATGGGTGGAACGCCCCCTACTTTTGGAGGCAGGCATTGCACCCGGGACTGAAATGTAAGCTCCTTTGGCTCTTCCTCAAGCCCCTCCCCAGAACTATACATACCAAGGGAGACCAGGCCTCCACTAGTCCTCCTCTTGCCGAGATGGGAGGCCTGGGGGAGGGATCTGTGGGACAGCCAGTCTCCCCCAAGGGGCTGATTGCAGACCCCTTCTAGCCCCAGTAATACTCAGGTATTCATAACTTTCTGCAGTAAGCCTGAAGGGTTGGACTGCCCGGAGAGAATGGAACGTATGCAAATGATGGAATCATCAGCACGGGATAACTTTTCAAATGCTGCCCTATACTAACTGCCAGTGTTCTAAACCTCCTCAGACTTTACTCTCCACCTGAACAGTCTGGTCACTCAGAGTGTCGCTCTTCATCTCCTGTCAGAAATGAAGAAACTTGTAAGTATTCCTTTATTTATTCAATTGTTGCCTTATGTTGATTGTTTTATTTAGCTAAACTTGTTTTTGTGATAAATTAGTTATTTTTGCCAGTTCCTCTCGGTTCGGGTTAACTGGGAGGGAACCGAGTTAGTTTTTGTAGCCTAGGGGTTTTCTAGTGCAAAACCCGCTTTATTTTTGTTTTTACATATTGTTTAAAAGTGTTTTTTTTCTAACCGAAGTTATCGGTTACTGAACCGCTAGTACCGGTTTCAGATTTTAATCGGTTCGGTTCCTCCGGTTCCCTTTTGGTTCTGGAACCAAACATAACCACATTATTGTTAAATTTTTTGCCTTTTGCGGTTCTCGTTTTGTCGGTTTAAATGGCAGAAAGACCGAAGAAAAAAAAAATGGCGAGCTCGGTTATAAGAATTGTACACAATGTGGGGACGTTTTTGCAAAGGCAGATAAGCACACTATGTGTGTCGCTTGTCTGGGTTATGAGCATCTTAAAGAGGACTGTCAAATCTGCCTGACTTTCCCGGAAAAAAACGATTGAAAAATGCCTGGAACGGCTAAAGAAAAAGCTCCCCAAGGGTCCCTTTGGCTCTGACCAGCCAACACCCTCTGTTACTGTGGCTGAACCCACACCTGCTGTTACTTCCACCCCGATACGGGTGATAAAATTACTAAGAGGTCTTCTGAACCGGCTAGCTCCCGGTTCCCTCTAAGAAAGTATGCAAGCTGAAGCATACTGAACCCCCAAATGTTAACTAGGGGACTTCTGTATCTGCTAGTGTCACGCCAACTCCTCTGGAAATCACATAGGCTTTTAAAGTTATTCAGGCTTTGCAGGGTTTGGTGCCCCCTGCACAGCAGCTACCTGTCACGGCAGGTCAGTCTGGCATTACTCCCCCCTATTGAAGAGGAGGAGTGCAGTGATTATGAGGAGGATGAGGGTGAACCCATCTTGCCCGAGGTCTCCCCTGAGCAGGACTTGGATCCCACCCAGGACATGTGAAGATTTTTCTTCTCACTTTACCTTTGTGAGAAAGATGGCAGATACCTTTGACATCTCCACAAGGGAAGAAATGGAGGATGAGGAGGAAATAGAATATCTGGAGATGATGGGTTTAACTCCCACCAAAGCCCTCCTCCTCCCAGTCAATAAATGTTTTAAGAAAGATGCTCGGAAGTTGTTGCAGACCCCAAATTCTGTCCCCCCCCTCTGGATAAGAGGCTGGACAAGAAATATTAGTTGGAGAGGGAAGGGGCAGAGTTCCTCTTTTCCCATCCAGATCACCAAGGGGTCATCCAACAGGCAGCCTACAATAAGGCTACAGTCCCTCTGGCATCCAACCCACCAGATAAAGACTCTAGGAAAATAGATGACATGGCAAGGAAAGGATACCTGTCAGCCTCCCTAGCCATGTGGCAGCCTAACTTCCAGGCCTATGCTGCCCAGTACCAAAAGTCCCTGTGGCAGTCAGTACTGGCCATTTCACAGAAAGCTCCCTCACCCCTTTCTGATGACCTAGCAGAAACAGCTAGGTTTGGGCTAGAGGCAGCTAATTACCAGTTCCAGATGGCTGCTGATACCAACAATACTGCAGCCAGATGGATGGCAAATACTGTAGCCCAGAGGAGATTTGCTTGGCTGAGGGCCACAAATCTCACTGCTGATGCACAGTCTAAGGCCCTGGATTTTCCTTTAGAGGGAAATGCTCTTTTCGGAGAATCCACTGTGGCATACATGAAGAAGGTGGATGAGTACAAGGCCACCTATAGGAGCAACTGTAGTAGAGAGATAGCTTCTCCATCCACCAGGCCTTATGGAAGGGGAGGCCGGGGCAGGTCCTTCCACACCAGGCCCTTTTTCCAGCTGGTGGCCATACCCCAGTACCAACAGTACCCATAGCAGGGGTACTTTAGGGGCAGGGGTCGAAGGGGGTCTAGGCGTGGAGCTCAAGCACAGCATCCACCCCAAGCTAAGACTCCCTAAAGTACAGGCCGCCTCCTCACTCCCTGTCGGAGGCAGACTTTCCCACTTCCTCCAAGCTTGGTTGACCACCACCACAGACAAGTGGGTCTTGGAGGTAGTCGGTCAGGGTCTGTCTCTGGGTTTCAAATACCTTTCTCCTTTAACAGCCAAGGATTTCAGTGCACCTTCCCTGACAGAAAAGACTCTGCTGGAGGCAGAGGTCCAGAAATTGTTACTTTTAAAAGCAGTGGAACCTGTCCCAAGCCCATTTAGAGGAAGGGGCTTTTACTCTAGATACTTCCTCACCACAAAGAAAAGCGGGGAGTGCGGGCTTGTATTGGATCTCAGAGCCCTAAACAGGCATTTAAGAAAGGCAAAGTTCAAAATGGTAACTTTAGCATTGATTCTGCCAACAGTCTAAAGAGGGGACTGGTTGGCATCACTGGACTTGAAAGATGCCTGTTTCTACATTCCCATAAAGGAGTCTCACAGGAAATACCTCAGATTCAAACTCCCTTCAGGTCATTACCAATTTTCAACCCTGCCTTTTGGCCTTTCTTCGGCCCCAAGGGTGTTTACAAAGTGCCTAGCACCAGTGGTAGCACACCTTTGAAGGCAAGGTGTGACAGTTTTTCCGTATTTGACCGACTGGCTGTTGGTGGGCAAATCACCACAACAGGTCATTCAGTACTTAAACCTTACTCAAGGCCTCCTGGGATCCTTAGGATTCATTATCAATCTCGAAATGTCAGTCCTCACTCCTGCACAAAGGTTGCAGTTCGTAGGGCAGAGATAGACACCCTGCAGGGCAGGGCCTATCTCCCGCTGGACAGGGTCAAGAATCTTCAAGAGGTAGCACATTCCTTCACCTAGAACACAAGCAAGCCTGCAGGGCAGTTCTTGCAACTTCTGGGTCATATGGCTGCATCCACAGCCACAGTGCTGGATGCAAGGTTTCAAATAAGGGACATCCAGTTCCACCTCAGGTCTCGCTGGAGTCAAAGGAAAGATTCTCTGTCAAACCCATTCGTCACCAGAACCCTGGCGAGGCCTTGCAGTGGTGGAAAGAAGTTCCCAATCTAAGGGAAGGTGTTCCCTTCAGAAAGACAACTCTCAGTTGTTCTCACAACAGATGCATCCCTTTTGGGCTGGGGCGCTCATTTGGGAGATCATACAGTACAGGGCACCTGGTCAGCTGCAGAGTCCCTCCAGTACATAAACCTGTTGGAACTCAAGGCTGTTTCTCTGGTTCTGAAAACTTTTTCAGGACTGGTACAGTCAAAGGTGGTACAGGTCAGAACAGACAATACCACCACAGTGTGCTACATCAACAAACAGGGAGGCACCAGGTCAGGGCCCCTTTGCACAGAGGCCATGAAAATTTGGACCCTGGCATATTCTCTGGGAGTCTCCTTGCAGGCAGTACATCTACCAGGAAAGGACAATAGCCTGGCAGATGCTTTAAGTCGAATCAACCAGGCCCATCATGAATGGACACTGAACAAATAGGTGGTGGACATAATTTTCCGAAGGTGGGGCACTCCAGAGGTGGACTTGTTCGCATCCCACCAGAACCACTACTTGCCTCAGTATTGCTGCAGGCCACCAGATCAGGGCACTTTGTCACTGGATGCCCTGACTCTAGATTGGTCAGGGAGGTTCCTCTACGCTTTCTCTCCTTTTCCCCTGGTCTTCAGAGTGTTGCTTAAGCTCAGGTCCTATTCAGCATCCCTGATCCTAATAGCTCCGGACTGGCCCAGGCAGCCATGGTGCTACCTAATGCTCTCAATGTCTGCAGCCAAACCGATAAGACTCCCTCTGAGGCACTATCTATTGACCTTCAACCAGGGGACCCTGTTATACCCAAACCTCAAATCCCTCACTCTCAAAGCTTGGTTCTTGAGGAGTTAGAGTATGCTAACTTGCAACTCTCTGAATCGGTACTTCACATTCTGAGGGGCTATAGGAATCCCTCTACTAAGAAAACTTATCCCTCTAAGTAGAAAAGATTTTCCATCTGGTGCTCGACTAAGGATTTGGTTCCATTACAGGCTGGGGTCCCAGCGGTTTTGGATTATCTCTCTCATTTACATTCTCTGGGTGTACGACCAAATTCACTCGAGGTACACCTTGCAGCATTGTCTGCTTACATTTCTGCTGGTGTTAGGGTATCACTAGCTTGAGACCTCATTTTTAAAAGGTTCTTCAAGGGTTTGTCCCATTTGCACCCTCCCCACAGGGTACAGGTACCAGCATGGGACCTTAATGTTTGTATAGCCAAGCTCAGGGGGCACCCCTTTGAGCCTATGGCTACAGCTCAACTTGAATATGTAATTTGGAAAACAGTTTTCCTAGTGGCAGTTACTTCTGCAAGAAGAATACGTGAACTACAAGCTCTCTCTGTGGAGCAGGATTATATCTCTTTTCACAGAGATGAGGTAGTTTTGAGAACAAATAGAAAATTCCTAACAATGGTAGTCTCTGATTTTCACATCAACCAATCCATTACCCTACCTGCCTTTTTCACTCAGCATTCTACTTCTGATGAAAGAAGACTTCATAGTTTGGATGTGAAGAGAGCTCTTAGTTACTATATTAGAGCCACTAAGGACCATAGGCAGGACAGAAAACAGCTGTTTCTGACCTTTTGGGATGTGGGAAAAGGTAATCCAGCTTCTAAAAGATCTGTTTCTCATTGGATAGTTCAGTGTATTCAATTCTGCTACACAAAAGCTGGTAGGGAGCCCCCAACAGGGTTGAGGGCACATTCCACCAGGTGGACAGCTGCTACGCTCACAGCTGCAAGAGATGTTCCTCTAGTGGATATCTGTGAAGCGGCTACCTGGAAAACAGTACACACCTTTACAAAGCATTACAGTCCAGACATCCAGTCCAGAAGATGCTAGGTTTGGCACAGCAGTTCTTACAGTTCATTTCCCAAGTAAATGTCTCCCTGGTGCCTGTTCAGTAGGTCGCTAGTCTGCAGATATGAATACCCACAGAAGAATATCATTTTTAGCCTGTTTTTCCTGTGATTGTTCGCATTATAATTCTCCGCTTTTCCTCTTCTGGTTTCGCTTGCGCCGGCGTCATACATTTAACACACGTGTGTGTGTGCATATATATATATATATATATATACACACACACACTGTGGCACCCTTGTGGTACCGCAGCTTGCTGGAGTGCAGAGGCTTGAGTTCTGGAAGGGGAGATAGGTTGGGAAGTTATGAATACCGGAGTATCACTGGGAAGAAACAGAACTACTAAGGTGAGTAATTTTTTCTTCTAACCCCGGTACTAGTAAGGTATTCATAACTATCTGCAGACTACTAAGCGGTACCACTTAAGACTTGAGGTATTTGAACAAACACATTCTAAAGCCAAAATTCAAAATGGTAACTCTGGGAATAATCCTTCCTTCTCTAAGGCCAGGGGATTGGCTAGCATCTCTGGACCTCAAGAATGCCTACTTCCATATTCCTATCAGGTGCTCCCACAGAAAATACCTCAGGTTGGAGTTGCCTTCAGGCCATTACCAATTCAGAGCCATGCCATTCGGTCGAACATCAGCTCCAAGGGTGTTCACAAAGTGCCTAGCAGGGTGCGCTGCTGAGCAGCCTAGATGGAAGCAGCTTAATCTCGAGCTCCTGAAGGAAACCTAATATTTCAAGCTTTTTACTACCAAATACCTGCAAATTCTACATTTAAAAGTGAATGGACAAGTCTGGAGACATAGTGGACCACTGAGATGGGGAAATCAAAAGGAAGTAGCGCCGCGTCTGCAGACTTTTTCACCCCAAAGCGATCGCAACGAGAGGAGCGGCCTGGGTATAGTGGTGCAACATCAGACCATGCGGAATCTGCCGCTGGCGAGGCCTCCCTCGCAGCTATACATGCCACACTACAGAAACTTGTCAGTTCAGTCCAAGAACTGGATAAAAAATTTGACTCACTCACCCCCAGGGTTTCGGCTCTGGAGACACACATGGACCACTGCGAGACCGTGGTGCAACGTTCAGAGACATCAGTGCTTAAAATTACAGAGGCCACTACTAAATTAATAAAAAAGAACATGCAACTTCGACAATGCTTGGAGAATGTGGAGAACCAGGCGAGGGAATGCAATCTCCGGATAGTGGGCCTCCCGGAAGCGGCTGAGGGGGAAGATGCACTACAATTTGCTAAGACATTGTTGCCAGTGATCCTGGGCATGTCTGAGGAGGATCCCACATTTTCTTTAGAGAAAGCATATCGATTCACACCCCGTCAGGCCCCGATGGATCCTACAACCCCTAGGACTCTAATGCTAATATGTACTGGAGTTGGTGACCGGGACTGTGCCCTCGCTTTGGCTAGAAGACTGAGATCGTTGAAATATGGAGAGGCCATGATTATGATGTTCCTTGATTTGTCTTATAGTACTCGGTAGAGACGAGCCTTTGATTGACTGAGGGGTCGTCTTAGGAAGCATAAGGTGCAACATCAGCTGCTTTTACCAGCAAAGCTGCGAGTGGTTTGGAATTATTTAGTGATGTGAAGGATGCAGACAAACTTGTTCTCCGCATCGAGCAGGAACTGAAAGATCGAGATGGAAGAGAGAACTCGTCAGATGAGGATTAATAGTTACACTGACTGTGGGCTTAAACAGTAAGACTGTTAATGGCTAGGCCTTTGGTGCTAGTTTGTACCATAACATTACCAGCTATATATTATGCCACTCTGTTTGGGAAGCTTTGGACTGGGACTTGCTATGCAAAATATTTTGTTTGCCAGGTCTAATTTTAAGGCCATCAGTTTATTGGTCCCTCTTTATTCTATAGCTGGGTAGATAATTATGGGATTGTTTTTCCCCGGGTTGCTGAATCTTACATGTTTTATTAAACTCAGGATATCTATTAATAATCCAGAATATTCATATTTGTGTTAATAGCTGATATATGTGGGCATTTGTTGTTGGGTTCCTTTTATGAGCCAGGGGATGTTATTTTCTTATTCATTAATCCTATAAATATTAGGGGAATCGCTAGGACCGAGAAGTCCCTTTGTTAATAGGGAGTCGACTTTGAGATATATTTTTTTTAAAGATAGATTCCCCTGGTCTCTTCCATGGCTACATGCAATTGGACAATCCATTATGGAGTTATTTCACTACTCTGTACCTCCCCCCATGATGTAACGAGTAAGGAGATGTCTTTATCTATATCCTTTGTAAGAGGGGATATGTTCTGTACACACTGCTATCCCTCATGTGTAATTGATGTGTGAGATTTGTTTACAAAATCAATAAAGAAATAATACAAAAAAAGTGCCTTGCAGTAGTGGTGGCTTACCTCAGAAGACAGGGTATCACCATCTTCCCGTATCTGGACGACTGGCTCTTAGTGGGTCAGTCATCCTTACAGGTCAAGTCAGCTCTTCAAACTACCCAGGACCTCCTCAGTTCCTTGGGGGTTTCTTCTCAATCTTCCAAAGTCTGTCCTCGAACCAGTTCAACTTCTCACCTTTATAGGCATAGAGTTGGACACTGTATAAGCAAAAGCTTTCCTTCCCCTGGCAAGGGTGAAGGCCCTAGTGGATCTCGCTTCCTCCTTTCGACCTCAGGTCTCCTGCTCAGCAAGACAGTTCCTCCAGCTCCTGGGCCACATGGTAGCTTCCACGGCAGTGGTGCAGGGAGCAAGGTTCCAGATGAGGGACATTCAGTTTCATCTAAGGTCTTTTCAGTCTCAAAAGAAGGATTCACTTACCAAACTGATTCCCGTGACTCAAACTCTGGTCCAAGCTCTCCAGTGGTGGCTGGACCAGGACAACCTCAGACAAGGGGTTCCTTTTCTCCCTCAAGTCCCATCAGTAGTTCTAACTACGGATGCTTCTCTCCTAGGGTGGGGAGCCCACCTGGGAGCCCTGACAGCTCAAGGGGTATGGTCTCCAAAGGAGTCTCTCCTTCATATCAATCTCCTGGAACTCAGGGCAGTTTTCCTAGCCCTGCAGAGCTTCTCAGATTCAGTCAAGGGCAAGGTGGTCCAAGTCAGAACGGACAACACCACCACAATGTGGTACATCAACAAGCAAGGCGGCAACTCTGTCCTCGGCCTTGTGCACAGAAGCCATGAGGCTCTGGTCTCTGGCCTGTTCTATTTAGACTTCTCTGGTAGCAGTTCACCTTCCAGGGAAGGACAACGTACTAGCAGATGCTCTGAGCAGAATTTCACAGGGATATCGCGAATGGTCCCTGGATCCTCACATCCTGAAGGTCATCTTCTCCAGATGAGGCAGTCCAGAGATAGATCTCTTTGCAGCACCGGACAATCATCAACTTCCTCTGTTTTGTTGCAGACCTCCAGTCCTGGGGACGGTTCCCCAAAATGCTCTTATTTTGGACTGGAAGGGCAGGTTTCTCTATGCCTTCCCTCCCTTTCCTCTACTGTTCAGAGTTCTGATCAAGATCAGGACTCAACCCTGCACAGTGATACTGGTGGCTCCAGATTGGGCCAGACAGCCTTCGTATCCTGTACTGCAGTCCTTGTCAGTGTCATGTCCCCTGTCTCTGCCCAGGACATGCAATCTCATGTCTTCCTCCCAGGGGCGGATCTGGTACCCCAATCTCCAGTCTCTCAATCTTAAGGCCTGGCTCTTGAAGAGTTAGAATATGCAGCACTACATCTCTCTCAGGGAGTTCTGAATATTCTGAAGGTCTCCAGGAAACCTTCCACTAGAAAAAACTTACAACTCCAAATGGAAAAGGTTCTGTAGTTGGTGCTCTCAGAAAGGCATCCTGCCTGATTCTGCAGACATTTCCACAACCTTAGACTATCTAGTTCATCTGAATGGTCTCGGCCTTAGGCCTGCCACTCTGAAGGTTCATCTAGCAGCTGTCTCTGCATTCCTCTCAGCAGGGAAGGGCTCTTCCCTGGCATCTCATCCTGTTTTCAGAAAGTATTTCAAAGGTCTGGTTCACATTAACCCCCCCTTAGGGAGCCCACTCCGCCTTGGGATCTTCATGTCTGCATAGCTCGGCTTATGCGCCACCCTTTGAACCTCTGGCTTCGGCCGAATTGAAGTACTTGACCTGGAAAACTGTGTTCCTGGTAGCTATTACTTCTGCCAGGTGGATTAGTGAGTTACAGGCTCTGTCAGTTGAACCTGACTTCATCTCCTTCCATAGGGACAAAGTGGTCCTAAGAACCAATAGGAGGTTCTTGCCCAAAGTGGTATCGGATTTTTATCTGAACCAGTCTATATCTCTCCCTGTGTTTTTCACTGACCACTCTTCTTCAGGTGAAAGAAGGTTACACAGTCTGGATATTAAGAGGGCCCTTAGCTACTACAATGAGCATACTAAGGCACATAAAAATGACTTTTCAATTGTTTCTCACTTATGGTGAAGTGGGGAAAGGTAAGCCTGCCACTAAAAGAACTACTGCCAGGTGGATTGTTTCTTGTATACAATTCTGTTATGACAAATTTAGTAGAACTCCCCTTTCAGGCCTGAGGGCTCACTCGACTAGGGGTACAGCTGCTTCTCTTGCTGCGGCCAGAGATATACCTTTGTTAGAGATCTGTAAAGCAGCCACCTGGAAAACAGTACATACTTTCACCAAGCATTACTCCGTGGACATCCAGGCTAGGAGTGATGCTAGGTTTGGCACAGCAGTACTGCAAAGCCTCTTCCCAAAGTAGGTTCTGCATTCCCTCCTCCATAGGGAACTGCTTGGTAGTCTGCATTATGTCTGAATACAACAAGACTTCATGTTGTTTGAAGAAAAAATGATTCACCATCGTAATGTTGTTTCTTCTAATGGAGTCTTGCTGTATTCAGACCTCCCCCCTGCCTCCCCTCTCAGAACCTGGTTTTTGGGAAGTGGGCTGGCAGGTACAGTGTTGCACCTCAGGGATGTACCTTGTACCCTCCCTCTCGGGCGGGATAGATGTTGTTGTTGTTTTTTCTGGTGTTCTATACTTAAAATATTGTCACTACCTTTCCTTCTTGGGTTCTCGACTTGAGTCTTTTTGGCCCCAAAAAAATCTTTTGCCCTTTGGCTATATGTTTGAACAATTTCCATACTATAGTATATTAGTTTGCTCATAAGAATCTGACGGTTACACTGGGAAGTACCACAGACAGAGGTTTGAAAACCGAGCTCAAGCTCAACGTTCTATGCTTCTGCATAGAGTTAACTCTTTCCTCTCCGGGGCAGTTCAAGTGCTGGGGCTAACTGCATTATGTCTGAATACAGCAAGACTCCAATAGAAGAAACAACATTACTATGGTGAGTCATTTTTTCTTCTCCTGTCACCCCCTCCCCCAAGTATGCATCCAGCCGCACAACCACCTGTGGTCACCCAAGTGACAGTGCTAGGGTGGAGGCATCATCCCTCCCTCACCAGAGGAGGAGAAGTGTCCTCTGAGATGCTCTATCCTTCTTCCCCTGGCCGGCCCTGACAACCTGAGATTGGTCCTGATCCCAGGTCACTGACATCGTGAGTAATAGCGGTACCGCTGTGCCAACGGACTGAAACTATTAACTGTAGCAAGGGGACATTTTTGTTGGGGGGTAGACGGAAGTACTGGTTCTCACAAAGGGTGGTGGGCATATGCAGTGCATTACAGACTAGCACCGTTAACTTACACTGTAAGGAATGATTTTTTAAAAATTATATGATTTCCGAGAGTCAAAAGCAGACAGATCCTACCACTGACAAGCGAGGGGAAGGGGGCAGTCTTGAAGGGCAGCTAGCTTTCTTCAGTCCTGAAATTCATCATTTGTACGTATTACAGACAGAGTTACAGATATGAAGGTTAACTTGTGTGCTCATGATCACACAGTGAATAAGTGTGTATGTGGGATCCAAACATGTGTCTCCAGGTTCACGGATCGACCCTAGCCACTAGGACAAAACTGTAAATATGCTGGTTGCCCCTCTGATTTTATAAGTTATATTGTTGGACTGTAGGAATCTGAGCACACGAAAGAATTGTACTGTGTGTACTAGAAGAGATTTATTTAATTTGGGGCAGGGCGGTTACATCTAGATGTTGCTCCCCAAGACAAAGGGCAGGTTTTTCAAAGGGATCTATCCTGGATCTGTATGCCCCTAATTTCATTTGTACACTTGTTTTTTTTTCTTTTTTTTATTTAGCTTTTTGTGGACCGGGTAAGTGCACTTGACAAATCCTGCCTATTTTCAGGCACGACCCGGGGGAGGGGGATACAGATGAATGCCAACTGACCTTGAACCAGATTAAGCTGTTGGTGGTATCTGTCAGGACTGTTAAAGAGTTGCATCCATCTAACCAATTTGTGGTGTCATTTGGGTAAAAAAGAGACGTAAATTGAATTTCTTCCCTTTTTGGGGGCAGCAAATTGCAATTTTTCTCCTAAATGGATGCAGTTTTTGAAAATCAGGCTGGCGTATGCAGATGCAATACCCAGCTGAGCCTGCAGCCACCCTTTTGACAACTGACCCAAGCGCTCTTTGTTTTTCATGAGGTTTCTTAAACAGACCTTTCATATTTGAAGCAAAAGACCAAAACCCGGGACCGCCCGATGATCCAGCGGAAGCACTACATGCTCCCGGCCGATGACCCGGGTTCGGGAGCTAACTTAGGAGTTTAGTCCGGTGGCTGGCGGACTAGGGTAGCGCTGCCGCACCACAGCACTCCCAGCCAGTGGAGGGTGGCGCCCTGGTCCCACTGCCATAGCAACCCCCGTGGTGGGCCAAAGGAGCTTGTCTCCCCTGCAGGGTGTCGCTACAGGCGTGGGTCCATGCATGTGGATACATGGCCTGCACCAGATGCTGGGGGGAGGGAGAAAATCCATCCCCCAGCGCTCTCTGGCCTTGCAGCATGCGGATCCCCACTGGTTAGATGGGAGTGGAGGCTGGCCAGACAATGAGCCGATTGAAAAGGCAGAGGTGGCAGTTGGGGAGCAGAAAGCTCTGCAGCAAAGAAAAGAGACCAACACCCAGCATAAAGATACGGCAAATGAATGTAAAGGTCAGGTCAGTGGGGATATTATAAAACGGCCACGAGATGAGGAAACGTGGTTACGTGAACCACATCATCTAACAGTGTAGCAAGATTTTTCTTGCTGCATGCCAGGCCCTCAGTCCAATTTAAAATGTGTATTTTGTCAGCCATTTTCTTCATAAACATGTCATTTTATAAGCACAGTAACGCACTCCAGGATGTTCAGTTACACAGATACCCCACTTCTTAGGTGGTAGAAAGCAGTCTGCTGTACCTCGTGCTTCACAACCCACCCGGGGCATGCCTTGAGGTCTGTTTTACAGCACAGCCTCTTGTGAGATTGCCACTTACAAACAATACCACAGTTGATGTTTAAGATCCCAGTTTGATTACATGTCTTTAGATCTAATGGTAAAGCATGCTACAGTGATTTTGGGGGGGGTGGGGCACGAACACTAAAGGTGTTCGTGGTCAGATGCAAGCAACTGGTTAATTTCTGGAAGCTCTTCAGGTTTCTTTTGCTGCATTATAATGATCCTTTCTGCACTGCAGCCCTGATTAAAAGGGAGATGAAAGCCGCTGCTGATCGCATGCTGAAGAGCCCGATCCCTCCTGCTGCAGCAGTGAAAGGGGAGGAGCCAGTGCAGCAGAAGAGAGGGTGTCCCGAAGGATGCAGACACGATGCTCCGCTCCCCTCTCAGACAATCTGTGAGATAAAGGTAGGTCAGAGGCTACATTTTGCAAACACACCTGTTTTCTGTGCCTTTTTTTATGCCCTCTATATTCTAAAATTCTGCACATATTTTCTAAAATTCTACATTTTCCAAAAATTATAGCTTAATTATACATTTTTCACATAGCTACTGTGTTGCTATGTAAACTGTTATTACAATAAAATGGACGCTGTGAAAACAGTATTGAAATATCTCTAGACAACGTGAGAGTATTCTGGGGGGGGTGTGGCTAGTGCTAGAACATGGCGGACGTGTGCTAGTCAAGCTCTTCTAGGCAAAAACTTAAAAGCATGGAGAAATCGGACCCGAGAAGAGCAAGAGTGAAAACCCAGCCATAGGCTTAATCATCTTCGTCGATGGCAATGGGCAGGCATAAAAACAAGCAATCCAAACTACACTTCAAGCCAGTGGAGCAGCCAAAAGACACTTGCCATGGACCAGAGGCCTGTACAGGATCACAGGTACATGTGCCCGGGGAGCCCGAGCCCGATTGCAACATGTCTGAACTGGAGCACTCACTGGCTGGGGTCCCTGCCATCCTAGCCAATGTGCAGTCCGAGATAAAGGCAGGGTTTACCAACATCACCGCTCAAGTAGCACACATGCAAAGTGTAGTAACTGGCCTGTCTGAAACATCAGCCTCCCACACCACACACATCACTGAGCTTGAGCAACGAGTCAACAACCTGGAACACTCCTTAACGTGTGTCACCTCTGACCAGAACAGGTTAAAAGAACAGGTCAAGGAGCTAGGCTCAAAGGTGGACGACCAAGAAAACCACTCCCGGCTCTCCAACCTCCTGAAGGGACCGAGGGCCACAATCCTGACACAGGGCTGCATAAGTGGCTTCTTAATCACCTTGGAATGCCTCCGGAGGCTCTGCAGTTCAAGATAGAGCGGGCACACTGGGTAGGCCCCTCGCCAAAGCCAGGAGATTGCCCTAAGCACTGCCTAATAAAATATCCAAAGCTATACAGACAAGGAGACTGTTCTCAGAGCAGCGAAAGCCCAGGGTAGCATAACGCTGAACAATAGTGTGACGGGGTTGAATAGGACCCTGTCCCAGTTATGGAGAGTTTGAATGCAGGGATCTGTTCTGTTCTCTCCTTTTCTGTCTCTTCTGTGTCTGGTTGTGCAACCAAGTTTTCCAGTGAGATCTAGGAATTGATCAGCCTGACAGTCTCGCAATTCTTTCCCCCTCACTATCTCTCAGCCTTCACTTGCTGTTCTGTCTTTTTCCTCCCTTGCATATCTACAGGTATAAAAATATATGTAAATCATTATGTGGAAATGTAACTGATACTGGGATCCCTTTGTTTAGAAGTTATATATCATTAACTTTTAAATTGTATATAATTATAGTTTGAGATGATTGCAAAAAGCTTTTGGAAACTCGAGGTTATCTGAGAGCAATTTTTAAGCATTTTGCAAAAGCTGTGGAGAAGGGGCCTCAGTTCTGGGACATTGTGTTCCTTCCAGCACCTGCCTGAAATACACTAGAACATTTTAGAAAAAAAACAGGATGCTTGTTAAGAAGGGGGGTTGCGGCCGGCCTGGTGGCGCTGAGGGTTGAGGCGCTGGATGCCACACTTCGCACCACGCCGGCGACCTGGGTTCGGGAGACGGGACTCGGCCGCGGGCTAGCAGGGGAAGGAAGGATTGAGCGTCCCGCAACAGCTCTCCTTCCTTCAGGGTGGGTGAGGGCTACATGCGGCGCTGCAGTGACACCCAGCGGAGGTTGGGTGTATGACAGCGAGCTGCATCTGACAGGGAGGAGAAGCCGGCAGGCGTCTGCACGCGTAAGTGCGGGCGTCATTGCACGTTCGGCTCTCCTGAGGGCTACACTCTATAACTAAAAAATAGGACCTCCACCTCTGTGAAGCCCTCCTTGGGGGCTTCCTTCCTGTGTCGCCGATCCCCCAACCAGTTACTAGGACCGCGGACTGGAATATGGGGTGCCAGCTCCGTAGCCCCATCCTCTGGGGGGTAAGCTAGGGCTGACCGGGGGTACGGTCGGCATAGGAGGAGGACCTCGAGGTCCGTGACCAGGGCGGATACCTGGTGGTAGGATCCAAAAAATAAAAAAAGAAGGGGGGTTGCAAGGACTTATAAAAATAAAAAGCTGCAGTTGCTTGAAGGAGGGACACAGATTGAAGGAAAACTCAGATGCATCTTCTGTTTATTGTGCTTTTGTGAATAGTTATACTGAACAGTTTTTTTTTTTTATTTTATTGTTATTCATAATAAAACTCTAGTTGCAAATTTTACAACTGCTTCTGGTTTTTCCAATGCTTCCTGACCTGTGCCTTGGCAACAAACAGCAAAATCCAGATTTTCCAAGACTACAGCCAGGAGATGCATCTAAAACGTTAGAAATTCAATCCAGTAAAATCGAAGCTGCACTCCCTGGGCTAGTCAGTCGCCTCCATGTACCCCACCAGGTTGCAGGTCGACTGCACAGGAAAACCTCCTAATACTTTGTCTGTCATAGAGAAGCTGAGGAATGGGTAGAGGAGTAGACCAGGGCGTTTGGAGGACGTAGGTCACCCAACCTGAAAACCATCGAGAAAAACTAAAAGTACTGTTTTCCATTTTGTTTGTGCATAAATAACTGATTGGCATGTGCAGCTGACTTCACCTAGGTTCACTCGGCTGGTTCCTTCCTGCACCCCTACTTCCATTGGCCCGAAGTCCCCTCACTGGAATGCAGACTGAACTACGTCTTCCAGGCCTGGATTGGAGCTGGCCGGTAGGGGCGGGAGGGATACAATCTTGGGGTCAACAGCTGGAGCAGAGTGGTTTTGACAGACAGCGATCTCCGTCCTAGACCTCTGGCTGCATTCCCTATGCTCCAGTGAAGTCCTCTGTGGAGTCGGGGTTGTTTCTCAGAGATATCAATGGCTTCTACCCACCTTCATGTCCACATAGGAGAAGGCCTTGTCTTTCGTACCCGAAGTGACCTAAAACAACTCAGAACCTTCAGTGTTTAATGTTAAAAACATTTTCAAGGTTTTGCACCCAGTCGGCTCACTGGAGAGATGTTCAGTGTCGTTCAGGTTTTGTTTGGGTGGCTGTTGTTCTTGCCCTGACCATGTCTGGGGACATGGGTAGCAGCGGGGCTGAAACCAGTGAAGATATTTGGAAACCTTGCTAACGCATGGATTACCGTTACCCTGGAGGCTTTATTTCAGTTTGTGTAATATGACTGCGAGTTGTGACACAGTGACTTGGCCTGAAGAATTTTCTTTTTGGCTGTTTACCATCTGGGAATGACACTTCCCTCTGTGGGGATCATCGAGAGGGATAAAGGGCAGGGGCCGAAAGCTCACTTCTCTCACTGGTGCAAGACTTGCAGTGGTTGGCCTTGGGTCTGGTTCCAAGCGAAGCATTGCTGGCACTGGAACCACACTCCTCACATAGCTGTCCATCACCACTGTTACAGTGACTAAATGCCTTTTGGTTTCTTTATTGGGATAACACTCAGTAGGCACAGTAGGCATAGCCCAAGCATTGAAGTGGGTCAGGAGGGGGGGTTGTGCCTAGTTGGAGGGCCCCCAATCCTGTATTCTAGTTAAGGGCCAATTCTCGGGGTGGTATTTTTTTAGTTGTGCCTTTGCTACGGGCCCACGTTACATCCTGAAATACATGCTTGGCTCACCGTTAATCAGTTTAACCACCATTAGATGCAGGGATACATAGCCAGAAACTGGTTGATCTGACTTGGGGCAGTATTCAGAGCCTTGGAAGCCTCATTTGGTTGTAGGCTCCAGAAGATGTTTTGTTTTAAGTTTCAGAGTTACACTGGGGTAAATGGGGGATTCACAAAGGGGAAAATGTTTTCTATGCTGCAGCTCTGTTCTCATAAACAATATGATTTGCTGGAATGTATGTAGACTAGTAATTTGGTACTTAGCTAATCTGTTCAAGGGTCTAAAAATATGGTTTGAAAATGGGCTAACCCAGTCAAAGTAGCAACGTGGAATGTTAATGGATTAAAGTCAGTTGTCAAAAGAAAATGCGTCCAGTCGGAGGTTGAGGTTTAAGCTCCAGGTCATCCTCCTACAGAAAACACACACGTCTGCAGTGGAGGCCCAGAAGACAGCAGACTCCTTGGGTGGGGTTTGGTTATCCTCCTGTTTCTCTACCAAGGCGAGGGGCATTTCCATCTGGTTCCCTGGAGGGGGGGGGTACAGGTCAAAATTTTTGACCAATTAACAGATAATGCTGGCCGATATGTGTTGGTGAGGGCAGAGCTGGTGGGGGTAAGGGCACTGTCCATTGGCTCTATGTATGTCCGGAATGTGCAAGACCCCATTTTTTTTCCAAAAGCTGGCGGTGGATATGGCCCTGTTCCAGGTCCCTGGATCGGGGGGGGGGTGACTATAATTGTGTTTAGACACTGTATTAGACCGATCCAGTCAGGCACCTGTCCCTCTCCAGAAACGTCAAAGCCTTGGGGGAGATCGAATCAGTGTTCACCTGGTTGGATAAATGAGCTACCAACCACCACCACAAGCCTTACACAACTTGGGCCTTTCAAGTCCGAGCTAAGGAGGTATATCCACCCTCCTGTACATTGCTGTTGCCACTCTTAACCCACGAGCCAGCATGCCTCTGTTCTCCAAAGCCATGCTCCTAAAGACGATCTCCCCTCCTGTACGCCACCATAGCCACTCTTAGCCTAGCAGGTACTAGAACCTTGGGTTTGCCAAGGTTCTTCTTTCACTCTATAGTTTGAAGCAAAACTCCCTGCTCACCACCTGCCCATGTCTGCCCACCTGCCTGCTCACCTTTCTCCTCTCACACTCTCCCTGACAAACCTTCTCCCGCTGACCTCCTTATACCACCCACCTTTGAGCCTACCATCATCCCCCTCCTTTGATTCCTCTTCTCCTACCTAATCCTGATTGGTTCCCTCTACCCTTTCTGCCTCCTCTGGCTGTTGCCTAGTAACCTTTGGGTATCAGTTCTGATGAACAGCTCCATCTCCTGTTTCCTTCTAATACAAGATCCTGCCTAGCTTCCATCTCTGATTTTTTTTTCTCAAACTGGTACCTAACTCTGACAAAGCACTTAATTGTATGGCACGACGTATGAACCCAACCCCGTTGACTGTGTACCCTTGTTTTGGTTATGTGTTGTTGTTTTCCTATGTTATCCTACATTGTTATGCTATGACCAATGTGTACTGATTTCTCCTGTTCACATTTTTCTTGCTATTAGATGTTCTTGACAATGCCTATTAAGTTGCTACTGACTCTAAACTTATGTACCCTCCCCTACCCTTGTGACGATGATCCTTTGTAAATGAGCTTTTAGCTCAAAGGTTGTAATTCTGATTACTAAATAAATAAATAGTTGATGTATGTCACCATTTGAACCTCACTGGCCAGGACTATAGTTTTTATTCCTATGCACATCAGTCATATGCCCATTTAGACAGGCTTCTGGTGAGTGCTTCCCTCCTGGCTACTGTACAATCGGCAGATTACTTGTCTGTATTGCTCTCAGACCATGACTCCCTCACCATAGCCTTGACTTCTTTAAGCTCTCTGCCAGCGGCCAGACCATGGTGGCTAGATACGTGGCATGGCAGCTTCGCAGCCGTGAGGGGAGAAAAGCGTAGGCCAAATCCAGGATCCCACAGGGCAAGTAGTCAATGATACTGCTTCAGTTAGCACAGCATTTAATTATTTTTACAAATCCCTGTACACCTCTGATGTATCCCCCTCCACACAGTAATTGAATGACTTTTTCCTTCGAGCACAGGTGCCGACTCTGGAGGAGGAGGTGGCCAAAAGTCTAGATAACCCGCTTGCCAAAAAGGAGGTGTACCCGGGCTATTAAAGCCTTGAAGGGTGGGAAAGCCCTGGGCTCAGATGGGCTCCCAATAGACTTCTTTAAGAAATCTGACTCTCTACTACTAGATACCCTTTACGAAAAGCTGGTAGAGATTCTAGGTCAGGGACGCTTACTCCCCATCCACACGGTCTGCTACTATTTCAGTCCTTCCTAAGCCTGGCAAGGACCCAATCCTATATGCATTGTACCGCCCTATCTCCCTGCTAACAGCAGATTATAAAATACTTGCTAAGATCCTTGCCACGTGCTTGGACCCCTTGCTCTCGACCTTAGTGCAGACAGATCAGGCCGGGTTTGTGCAGGGAAGACAGGGGAAGAATAACATTTGGAGAACCCTGAACGTGGTGCACTCATGGAGATCGACAGCTAAGCATGGTGTGGCGGTCCTGGCCCTTGATGTGGAAAAGGCCTTCGACCATGTGGAGTGGTGGGGGTATATGTTTGAGACTCTGAAGAGACTGGGCCTTGGCCCGAGATACAGGAGTTGCATGAGCACCCTATACTCCTCCCCCAGTGCCCAGATAGCGATAAATGGGGAGCTGACCCTTCCCTTCATGCTGAGGCAGGGATGCCCCCTGTCACCCGTCCTGTATGTACTCGCACTTGAACCATTGGCAGCAGTTATCTAGGGAAACTGAGATTCATGTGTTTGAGGTGGAGGAGCAGAGCACAAAATTGCCATGTATGCTGTCGACCTCCTTCTATATCTGCACCATCCAGCCTTGGCCCTCCCTGTGGTCTACACCTTGTTAAAGAATATGGACAGTTATCTGGGCACAAAGCAAACTGGACCAGAAGTGATCTGATGCCAACAGGTAAATTAGAAAGAGGCCAACTTATACTAAATTTGGGTGGCTTGCAGATGGTGGATAATTTGAGATACTTGGAGATCACCATATCGGCTAAAAGCAGTTCAGTATACACTCTTAACTATAAACCTCTGTTGTCCAAACTGGCAGATGACTGCGACTGATGGCAAAGTCTTCCAGTCTCATTAATTGGATGAATAAATGTGGTCAAGATCCATTCACAACCCCTTTACTTATTTTAAACAGCTCAACATCTTAATTCATAAATTCCTGTGAAGAGGGAAATCAGCTCCTGTAAAGCATGATATCCCCCAACTATCATCCTCATATGGCGGAACCGGAATTGCCAAACTTTCTGCATTATTATTGTGCCTCACAATTAGCATTTGCCCCAGTAGGTGGGCTTGCGGTCAAAGGCCCCTGGTTGGAACTGGAAGAGGCAAGCTTGGGGGGCTCTCTAAGGGGCAACCTGCTCTCCAGCACTCTTTGGCCTGACCCTCTACCGGAGTTGACCAACTCCTTCACGTTGTTGACAGTTAAAGCATGGATGGCTATGCATAAAACCATAGGTTGTACCCCACAACCTTCACCTTACACGGGTCTGTTTACAGCGATGCACAGACATGAACCCTGCTCAGTGCAGCTGCTTCAGCATTTGTTAAGCTGGCGCCGCTAAGGGCTGCACACAGTGCAGAAATTATTTTCTGGGGAGACTGCTGGACTTTCGACACCTGTATATAGAAATTGAGGTCTGCAGTCAGGTGACTTTTTTGTATACCTAATATCAGAAACCGCCTGGGGGATTCACTGGATGTCGAGAATAATTGGGCCCAACCTTCCCCCTTCGAAGAACTGTATAGTCCCCAGCCGGGTAGGAAACCCCCAACAACTTATTATCAAATGCTACAGGGGAAGGAGAATCATGCAGCTGATAGGGTATGGGCTGCGTGGGAACAAGATTTGGACACCCCAGTCAGCCTAGCTGTTTGTAAGTTGGCCAGTAAACATTTCCTTACTTGCTCTAGAAGTTATAAACTCTGACAAGTTCAACTTAATTTTGTGTATCTGGCATATATCACCCCCAAGCGCATACATATTTTCAGTTCAGAAAGGTCCAGTGAGTGCCCCAAGTGTCAGATCGAGGAGGGAGACTTTTTACACATGACTTTAACATGCCCCAAAGTGGCACCAGTCTTCCTAGACATAAAGTCTCCACCACTCATTCAAACTAATGGTAGTTCACTGGAGGTGTTAGGACCCAGCGGGAGCAAACTTTTTCAAGAGGGTCGGCGCCATGGAAGCAACACTGCGAGCCCCGGTTCGTGCAGTAATGACTCTCTCGGCGTCGACCCTCCAACCGCCTCAGTTCTTTTTTTCCCCGCCATCGAGTGCACTTCAGTGATGGCGTCGCTCACCTGCCGGGAGTTAAACTTCACTAGCAGCGATAGTTCAGTTTATTGTTTTGTAGAATTATTTCGAATCCGTGCCGATTATATATTTTAATTGTACAACAGAAGTCTTCAGCCCTCCATTGACCGAGTCGACCATGAGCGGGTCAGGTGACGGTAAGGAGACTTTGTATGAAAGCTGTTCAGTCAGCCGGGCTGGGTCTGGTCCGCCGCCCTCTCCAGAGGAAGGGGAGGGTCTGACAATGCACGGTCCAGTGCTGGGGGGGGCGGATGGGCGTTCCCCCCGAAAGCATAAAAGGAAACGGTCCCATTCTCAGCGCCTGCTCGGCTTTGAGTTCTTCTTCGACACATAGGTCAAGAAGAAGAGGCATCACTCGAGGTCTCCCTCTGGTATGTCTGCATGTGGACAGTCGGCTATTAGGGCCAGGCACCGGTTTCCACCTCTGTCGGAGTCGTCGGTTTCTGTCTCTGGTAGCCAGCCTCCTCGACACCGGAGCCCCTCCCCACCTATTGGAGGAGCTTCCGATGAGCAGTTTCACCAGTGGACTGCTCTTACGGAGGCAGTGGGCTCAGAGGTTGGTCCAGTTGCTCGAGCCAGTTTTTCTGACGCCGAGGCCTTCGGGCCATTCGGCTTTGGGGGGACGGGTAGGGTGGTTGGGCCTTCCTAGTCGCACGGCGCCTTCTTCGGTGCCGTTGACTCAGCGCTTGGGTGTTTATCCCCCTCACATGGCTGCAGCTCAGGGGTCCACACCGATGCCTCTATCTCCTGCCATTTTTCCCTCAAATCGCAGGGTTTTTTTTACCTCTGGGACTCTCTCAACGGCGCTGCTGGCTCTCTCGGCACCAACCTCGGTGCCGGAGGCTCTGGCGGCATGGCGGCACCGTCTGTGGCACTTTCCTCCTTGTTTTCGGTGCCATTTTCCTCTACGGTGCTGGGGACTGGTGTGGCGTCGACTGGTCTTCAGGGGTTCTCGATTCCAATTCTTTCTTCTTCTCTTCTTCCTCCTGATTTTCACTCCTTTCCTGTCTATACAGTCCCCCCTGGACTGTCAGGAGATGATTTTGGCCTGACCCAGATCTTCGCCTGGGGGATGATGTTGATGACACTGCCGTGGGAGCAGGGATCAATCCTGCTGCAGAGCCTGTGGTTGAAGACCTTTCCTTTAAGTCTCCGCTCAAAAATTTAAACTCTACTCTTTCTCTCCAGACAACAGAAATCGACTCCAATTTCTTCATGTCCTGGAGATCCCTTTGGATTTAACCCCTCCAGTGCAGCCCTCTTTAGAGACCCTCTCTCAGATGGTGAGGAAGAATCCGGCTCTCATTCCTTCCATGGCCAAGTCCATAGATAGGAAGTATGCCCTTCCCAAGAATCGTCCCATTTTGTCCTCACAAGCCTTTGCTGATGCCATTGTGGTCTTGGCAGAGAATAAGGCTGTCCTTCCTCAAGGATCTACAGCCCAACCAATGAACAAAGAATTTTGCAAGATAGACACCTTAGGTAAGAGAGTCTTTGCTGCCTCAACCCTAGGTATGCGCATTGCCAACTACCAGGGCTGTTTTTCTCAATATGAGTGTAATTTAGCATTCCCTCAAAGAAATGGTAGAAGCTCTGCCTGAATCAGAATCTAGCTCAGAGCTACTTCAAACCATGAATAGGGGTATCGAATCCAATAACCAACAGGTCAAAGCTGCAATGGATGCCTACGGTATCGCATCCCGGGAGGCGGCGGCTGGCATCTGCACCCGCCGCCACTCTTGGCTGCGTACTTAGGGCTTCACGAATGACGCCCAGCAGCAGGTCATGGCCTTGCCTTTTTTTTTTTAAAACTTTCTTTATCCTCCTGTGGCGGGTCGACTTCTGCGTCCGCTGAGCCTACCGAACTCAGGGTCCTTCGGGGGCTTGTAGCACCATGCATGCCCCGGCGGATCCCTCGAGTCGGTCCGGGAGCTTCATCCTCGTCAGCCTCCTCCCGTTTGGTCCCCTCGGCTACCTCGGGACCCCCAGAAGTAGTGATGCATGTGTGTGGAGGCACACATGCGCACCACAGCTCCGGACCAGGCTCCTTCCTCCCTACCCTGTGACCTACTGTCAAGGCTCTCTCTTGTGGCGCCGCTCACCAGCCTCCACCGGAGGGCAGCCAAGCACCCAGAGAGTGATCTCCCTACTCCCGAGGCAGAGCCCTGCCAGCCGTCAGCTTCTCTCATCCTCTCCCCCGACGACCCAGGCTCGTTCCTGAACCCTGGTCGCTGGCGAGGTGTGACGTCCAGTGCCTCCACCCTCAGCGCCACTGGGCCGGCACGTTGGCCTTACTTTTTGACAGTGTGCATCTGTTCGGGCCTCAGGTGGAACAACCTCTGGAGGTCACACAGAAGACTAGGTCTGCCATTAAGATGGCTAGACCTGCACCCGCCCCCTCCCGAAGGGGTGTGAACACGCGTCAGTTTCACAACTGTCAGTCCTTTCGGGGGGAGAGGCATCGGAGGTTTTAACAAAAACTACATCCCTCAGCCACAAAAGAAAGCGCAGCAGAAGGCACAAGGGCCCAAAGCACCCAGTGCCATCTTCTGAGTGTCTAGCCCAGGTCCCACCTCAGCCGTCCGAGGGGGACTCCTCAGCGGTGGGAGGATGTCTGACTCAGTTCTGCAGTCAGTGGAAATCTATAACATATCAGACAAATGGGTCCTCTGGATAATCCGCAAGGGGTACTCTCTCAATCTTTCGGAAACCCCTCCGGATCATCCTCCCAAACGACAGCCTAGGCTGTCAGCAGTACATTCCGACCTTCTTGCTTCCGAGGTACAAGGCTTTCTGAACAACAGGGCAGTAGAAATAGTGCTGCTGGATCAATGAAACACAGGTTTCTACTCCTATTACTTTCTGGTCCTGAAGAAAACCGTCGGCATGCGCCCCATTCTGGATCTCAGAAAGTTAAACAAGTTCCTTCACAAGGAGAAGTTCAAGATGATATCACTAGGTACCCTGCTACCTTTGCTTCTTCGACACGATTGGCTAGCCTCCCTGGACATGCAGGATGCCTACCAACACAGTCTCATACACCCAAAGCACTACAAATACCTAAGGTTCATGGCATTGGGTCAACACTATAAGTTCAGAGTCCTGCCCTTTGGGCTATCCTCGGCACCCTGAGTTTTTACAAAGTGTTGTGCAATTCTCACGGCACACTTCAGGAAAACTGGAATACAAGTGTTCCCATATCTGGACGACTGGCTCCTGGCAAGTCCCTCCAGGCAAGAGACTCTGGAGGCCATGGTCACGGGCCTCAGACTTCCTCATGTCCATGGGAGTTCTGCTGAATTTCAACAAGTCGCAGTTGCAGCCCTCCCAGAAGCTCTTCTTCATAGGAACTCTTCTGGACACCTCCTGTGCGAAGGCTTTTCTTCCAGAGGACAGAAGGAGCGATATCTTACAGATGGCCATATACATCAGAGAACACAGCTCGGTTCGAGCTATCTCGATTCAACGGATGCTGGGCCTTATAGCATCCTCAGTGTTCACTGTGCCCTTAGCTCGTCTCCACATGAGAACCTATCAGTGGATGCTCAGTACTCAGTGGTCCCCAACCATTCACCCTCAGTCCTTTTTCATCAAGGTGACGGAACCTCTGAAGAGGTTGCTCGCCTGGTGGTCGCAGAAGGACAATCTTCTGGAACGATATCCCTTTGCCCCCTCTGGATCATCAGATCTCCATTACTACAGACGCGTTCCTGATGGGTTGGGGAGCCCACTGCCAGGATCTCCACACCCAGGGTACAGGGACTCAGGACGAGTCCCAGCTTCACATAAACGTCCTGGAAATGAGAGCCGTCCTCTGTGCAGTCCGAGCCTTGAAGGACATACTGTCACAAGAACATTCTTCTTCAATCGGACAACAAAGCAGTGATTGTACTACATCAACAAACAGGGCGGCGCACACTCTTACCCATTATGCAGGGAAGCAGTGAGAGTGTGGGAGTGGTGCCTGGAACACAAGGCTCTGATTCAGGTGGTTTACCTGCCAGGAGTACAAAATGAGCTGGCAGACCGTCTCAGCAGAACGGAGATTGATCCTCACGAGTGGTCTCTTGACTTAACCGTCATTCAGTCACTCTTCAAAGAGTGGGGAACTCCAGACCTGGACCTTTTTGTGTCCCCACTCAACACAAAACTGCCCCTCTCCTGCTCCAGAAATCCGGGACCTGGCATTTTTTGTGAGGCTGCAGTGGACACGACCCTTTCTTGTATGCCTTTCCTCCTCTTTCCCTAATTCAGAGGGTACTTCTCAAATTGGAGTCTCGGGGGCAGAATGATTCTCATTGCCCTCTTCTGGCCTGGGCAGATATGGTTTCCACTACTCAGCAGTCTATCGGAAACCCCCCCCCAAAGACTCTTCCCCTTCAGACGAACCTTCTGACCCAGGGTCCCGTGGTCCATCCCAACCTGAGGTCGCTTCACCTTCATGCTTGGTTCCTGAAGAGATAGAGGTGAATAGATTACATGTTTCTCATAGAGTTTCAGGTATTCTTTTGGATGCGCGTAAGCCGGCCACTAGAAAAACCTACACAGTCAAATGGAAGCGTTTCTGTATCTGGTGTGCAAAATCCTCTCGGAACCCCTTTTCCTGCCCACCGAATAAAGTTTTAAGAGTATCTTTTAGACCTCTCAAATACAGGTCCGCAGTACTCCACAGTCAGAGTTCATCTTTGTGCCATTTCGGCATATCATGAGCCGGTACTTTCCATGTCACTGGCTCAGTTGCCTGTAGTTAAGAGGTTTCTTAGGAGTATTCGGCTTACTAGACCACCTATCAGATGTCCAGTTGCAGCCTGGGGCATTAACCTTGTGCTAGACCTGCTCAATCATAAACCTTTCGAGCCTCTAGCTACTTGCGACTTGAAATTCCTTACTTGGAAAACTGCCTTCCTGGTAACCATTACTTCGGCCTGTAGAGTTTCTGAAATACATGCACTGGTCACACCCCCTCCCCATACACTGTATTTCACAAGGACAAAGTAGTTCTTAGGACTCATCCTAAGTTTCTCCCTGAGGTTGTATCAGAATTCCATCTAAACCAACCTTTAGTCCTTCCTACTTACTTTGTGAACTTCCAGAATGAAGGGGAGCGTACTCTTCATTCACTGGATGTTAAGAGAGTGTTGCGGTTCTGTCTAGATAGAACAAAAGAAATTTGCAAGGCTCAACAACTGTTTGTTTCCTTCAGCGAGACCCGGCTGGGTCAGCCTGTCGCTATCAGATGTATTTTGGCGCAGCTGGTGGCATGCCTTCGCCACTGCTATACTATGGCACAGGTCAAGCTGGAAAGCAGAGTGTACGCTCACTCTTCCAGAGCAGTCGTGGCATCTCTGGTAGAAATCCGCAAGTGCCCATTGCAGATATTTGCAATGCGGCTACTTGGAGCTCCGTGCATACTTTCGTTAAGCACTATGCCTTGGATGTCCATGCCAGACGACATCAGTCGTTTAGCAGGACCATTCTTAACGGACTTCTAGCTTAAGTATGTGAGCTCTTTATCTCCTGCTGCCCGTCTCGGGATTATTTAGCGTGGTACTCTCCCATTAGTGTGAATAAGTGGTAGAGACTTTGTCAGGAAGATATGGAAATTACGTACCTACCATAATTCTTGATCTTCTTGGACGAAGTCTCACCCCTCAGTCACACGCCCACCCACCATCCCCCAAGCTCACTTCTCTGTTTTTGGTCTTCACTCCCTCAATGGCTGAGCTGTGAAGACTTTATTGTTGGCTCTTCTTATACCGGTCATTCGGACTATCTTATGTCCAATTTTTAGGTTAAGTCCTTCTAGGTTAGTTACGCTGCACCTCCTCGGAAAAAATGTACCGAGGCGGTTGGAGGGTCGACGCCGAGATTGTCATTACTGCACGAGCCGGGGCTCGTGGTGCCGCTTCCTTGCAGTTCCATCTCAGGCGCCGACCCTCTTAAAAAAAAGTTTGCTTCTGCTGGGTCCTAGCACCTCCAGAACTCCCATTAGTGTAAATGAGTGGTGGAGACTTCGTCCAAGAAGATCAAGAATTACAGTAGGTACGTAATTTCCATTTTTGGATTGAAATGCATAGAGTTATGAGTAAAGTGCTGGATATAGTCCCCCCTCTAGATCTCCACTTGAACTACCGTTGGGGCTGACCCCAGTCGCCTGGGGGGGGGGGGATTAAACCTCTGTGGTGTTTGGCTTTGGTAAATGCCCAGAAAACTATAGCCCAATCTTGGATGTCCTCTTCTCCACCCGTTATTTAACAATGGGCCAACAATCTTAAACAATGCATGGCCCAGGAGAGGATCCAGCTGACCCCAAACGGGAGGGGAGAGTGTTTCCAGACCTTGTGGAAGTCCCTGGTGGATTCAGTTGAGTGATTTGTTCCCTATTTAAACGTGGAGATGACCTGTTGCTTTGGCAGGTACACCCCAGCCCCCCCTTCCCTCTTTTCTCTTCACTCATCCACCAGGAGGGGCAGATCAAAACTTTCAACAACTGGGCATCCTATGGTTCCTTCTTTTGGCATATTGATGATGCAGACTTTCATTAATGACTGAAGTTATGCAATTAAGATTTTATTGTTTAACAGCATGTGATTACCAGTAAGTCTTTTAATCTACTGTTCATGTCTTTGTAATCAGCTGCAGCTAAATTTTATCTGATTGTATGTCTGTCAAATTTCTTTCAATAAAAAGTTTACAAAAAAAAACATGAGTATTCTGATCTCATCATAGTCTGTCTTTGTGCTTTGTCCTTGCTGTATCCAGATTCCCTGTTACTTTTTTACTGTTTTACACCCTAAAGGCTTATTTGTGGTGAATTCTGCACCAGTGAAATAAATGTGTTGTAGTGGATAGGTAGCACCACTATAGTTAGGGTTGAGTAGCCTGTTGAATTCTTAAACCCCTAACTTTGTGCATTAATATCTTTGGCTCCATTTGACGAAATACGCTGAACTTTTGTATGTGTTGTCTAGGAGGCAAGGTGGCAATTTTTGTGACGGCAGCTTGTGCGGTTTCTGAGATCTGCAGATGTCATTTTTTGTAAAAGTCTAACTTTTTTCTGTACTTAACATGGCACTTTTTTTACTCTTTCCTACGTGGAATGGAATTTTTTTCCCAGTCTTGTGGGGGACATGTGTAATGTTCTAAGGCAGTGCCTTTGATAGGTCTGGTGAAAAAAATTTGAAGTGGTTCCAGAGTTGCAAGGCACTGAAGTTTAGTATTTTCCCTTCTGAGCATGCACAGTAGATTTTTTGCGATAACGTTTTGGTGCAAAATGAAAAATTAGATGCCGTAAATGCTCATTTTTTATTTCATGCCATTTTGGTATGGCACCAAACTTTTTTTTGTGCCGTGTCAACCGCCATCTTGTTGATTTTTTTTTCCCCACGTCCAGCAAGCATGGAAAATACATTCAGTAAATAAGGTATTATTAAAAAAAAAAAACACAGAACCTAGCTAAACAGGTCCTGTTTAGCTAGATTGTTTTTTAAAATAGGAGCCACAAATACGTTTCCAGCTTAGTGAGAGGAGTCTTTCCCCTGAATTCTTTGTATGAGAACAGTGAGAATTTCTTGACTTCTGCAGCCACACCTGAACTCGTGCTGCTGGCTGCAGTGTGAGCTGCCATTTCCCTGGTGTTTGGTGGCACCACACACACACTCGCACTTCGTTGCCGTTTCTGGCAATGTGTCATATTGCCCTCGTGTCTAGTGGCACCACCCCACCCCTTCGATCACTGTCCCCTTAATTATATAAACTTTCCCCTGGTGTCTAGTGGCACCCCTACCGCCAATCGCTGTCCCTATATTATTATTATATTTTCCTGGTGTCTAGTGGCACCCACCCACTGGTCACCATCCCCGTAATTAAATATATACCATGGTGTCTAGTGGCATTATGATCATCGTCCCTGTAATTACATAAATATATTCCCTGATGTCTAGTGTCACCCGCCCATTGCCATCCCAGTTATCACGAGATATATTCCCTGCTGTCTAGTGGCACCCCACCCTCCCATTTCACCCACAACCTGAAATAAAGAAAATGGTCCCTCAACGTTTTTTTCCCAAACCTGTAAAAAAAAAAAAAGTTCTTCGTCGTCACGTTTCCTTGTTTTTGTCACTTTAACACTAGCTAGAGCATTAAAATAACAGCGTATTTATGTATTTTCCATGCTTGTTGGTTCATGGAAAAAAATCAACAAGATAGCAGTTGCCACGGCACAAAAAAAGTTTGATGCCATTCCCAGCGCTCACCCCATTGTCATAGACTGTACAAATAATTGATAATTTATAAGGGCAAGGGCATACAATAATCAAAGTAAGGTAATACAGCTTATATTAAGGCTGTGTTTTAATAGATTTTAGAAGTTGTAAGGTTTAATTTGATAGCGTGAGCAGCATGCACCACTCCTTAGAGAAAAGTTTAGCTTACTGATAGAATCAAAGGAATGCCGCTTTTTATAGTTGTCAGTAGGCAAGTATTTGTTTTTAATTCTGTCCTGACATTTCTGTCTTTCTTGGGTTTAAAGGTGGGACTGTAATTGGTAATATTTTGCTATTTTTAAACAAGATAGTAACAACAACCTGCCCAGTAATAATGCTTTGGTTAATTTTCCTGGGTTGCTTTATCCTACCGTATAATTATTCTGTCTGTCCTATTGCTGAGTTGGGAAGAACTTCTTTCCAGGTTGAAGTTGACAATAACTTCAGTTGGTGGTCTACTCGGGACAGAGAGCCCCTCGAGGGATTTTATTTGCCCTGTTCTTTGCATGGACTGCCCCCCCCTTACTTTTTTTTATCCCTTTTCTCTGTGATAATGTTTATCCCCTTCATGTCAGTATTAAAAAAATCAAGCCTAGTCTCAAAAGGGAGAGATACTATGAGAACAAGACTGCGCAGGCTTTAAGTTTTATTGCTATTAATTTCTGGTACTGTTCATCCACATCCCAGCCTTGTTTACCCTGGCAATTCTGATTTTTTTTTCTGCTCCTACTTATAAAAATGCTTCTTCCCAGTCTGCTCTATCTTTAAAAATTGTGCATTTGAATATACAAAGTTTAGCAGCTGGACACGATTTGTTGCCTGGGTTGAATATCGAAGTTTCAATATTATCACTGTCTGAAACTTGATTAAACGGTAAAATCAATAATTCAGATATATCCTTGGTGGGTTACAATCATTGTAGAAATGATAGGATTGGTAAACGGGGAGGGGGGGGGAGACTGTGATTTATGTTAAAAGTAGATTTAATTTTACTACTAGTAATTATCCCACTCACAATTCTGGCTGTGACTTAACTTCCATGGACTTACTATTTGGTCAGGATAAGCATCTTACGGTTAGTTCTGTTTGTGTTCCCCCAGAAAATTTTAATCTGGACTGAAACTCATTGCTGGGGTTAAAAATGTCCTCTCTGCACACAGAGAGTGGTTATTGCTAGGTGATTTTAACTGTAAATGGGTTGCTGACTCTAGTAATGGAGCTAGAGAATTTGTGATGGATTTAGGCTTTTTTCAGTCAATTGATGAGGTAATTAGGGCCAATTATAAGTCAGGGGACTTTACTTGATTGAAGAATGGCCACTCATACTGATAGGATTGTTAATTTGGGAGTGCTTCCAGATGTTTTGAGTGACCTCTGTCCTGTTTTTTGTGAGTGGTCAGTTAAATTCACTAGGCGTCTGCCCAAGTATATAGAATTTAGAAATGTGAAGTATTTAACCCCAGAAATGATTGAGATAGCCTGCATGGAAATTGACTGGATTAAACTTGATTCCATCAATAATTTGGATTCATTACTGGAAATGTTTACCTCATATTATTATACCATCGTTAATAAGACTGCACCTTTAAAGAAAATGCAAATTAGGATTAGTAAACAAAAATGGTTATCCCCGATTTATTACATTTAATGAGAACTCGAGATAAAAGCTTGAAACTGTACAAAATTACTAATGATGATTCTTCTGTCAAGAAATACAAAGCTTTAAGAAATCAATGCAAGTCCGAACTCAGGAAGGCAAAAATTAAATGTTGCCTTTCTGAACAAAATAAAATATCTGGTAATCCAAAAAGAACCTGGGAAACTCTTAACAACTTAATTGGGCGTGGAAAAAAGGCTACTGTTTCTGTACTGGTTGGGGACTATTTAATTAGTGATACTTTCCAGGTCTCTGAAGCTTTTAATAAGTTTTTCGGAGATCTGGATAGTTGCAGAAAACTTCCACAGGGCTTTTTTCCTACTGCCACCTTACAAGCTAATGGAAATGTCCACCCTAAATTTTATTTTAAACAGGTTACGCCTGACATTGTTAAGAAATATGTTCAAAAATATGATTCTCAGCCCCATATCTCTCATGATGGAATACATTTTCGAATGATTAAGTTGGGTATAAATTATTTTTCCTATCCTCTTTCTGTTATCTAATTTTTCTTTGTGTCATGGTGTTTTTCCAAGTTGCTGGAAGATGGCTGCTATTATTCCAGTATTAAAATCTGGTACTCCATCTTTGTTATCAAACTATCGACCGATTTCTGTTATCACCTCTCTCCAGAATTTTAGAGAGTATTATACTGGATCAAACCCTTGAACATCTAGAAAAATATTGTTTGCTTACGGATTGCCAACATGGTTTTAAGCCGTTACATAACACTGAGATGGCCTTGGTGGGGTTCGCAGTTGACATTCAGGGAGCCATTGATAAAGGGCAGTCTGTTGCGGCTCTGTTTGTGTACCTCACCAAGGCCTTTGATTTAGTCAAACATTGTCTGCTTGACAGTATTCTATCTAATCTTCATTTTTCTGGTGATGTTATTATTTGATTCCATGATTATTTTACTACTAGATCCCATTGTACTATAATTGGTGGTAGTGTTTCCCCACCTGAGCTCTATTATGTGTGGTGTACCCCAACGGTCAATCCTTGGTCCTCTTATTTTTTCATTATACATGACTGCTGCTCCTTCCGTTTGCTCATGAACTTCCATGATTTTATATGCAGACAATGCAGTTATTTAAAGTTTGGGCTTGAGACCTAATGAAGCTTTGGAAAGGGTACAATTTGATTTTGATTCGTTTCAGAATTGGCTATATTCTAATCATATGGTTCTTAATTCAAATAAAACTAAAGTTATGCTTTTTTCCAAAAGAGCTATCGAGCATCAGAAACTCCACACTATTGAAGCTCAGAATGGGAACCCTGTTGAACTGGTTGATAGCTTTAAATTTATTTTATTTATTTATTTATTTAAAATTGTTGACCAGGAAAGGCACGCTGAGCCGAGGCTCATTTCCAGGTGCGACCCGGGTAAGTAGTACAAATGGGAGACATAGATATAGAAATACAGCAAAAATATCAAATAGCAGATGAAATAGTACAGTATAGTAAATTACATGGAGTTTGGTGGTGAGGTTACACTTTTTGTAAGAGCAGCAGAGTGGAAAAAAAACAAACTTATTCATTTCATTTCTAGACCATAAATTTCCCTAAAATTTTGGAGATGAGTAAATAACATTATTTACAGCAGTGGACTTATCGAAAACTTGAGTTTTCGAGGAGAGGGTGCTGGTGTGGGGGGGTGATTTAGCGGTAATGGCTGGCATGAGGAGATTATTTTTTTTTTTTTACCTAGCGAGGCTGTCGTGGGTTACATTAGGTCCGGGTAGGAAGGGATTGGGTGCACAGCTGCGGCAGGGAGTGGGAGGGAGGGAGGAGCCTGAGAAGCTGTTTGAAGACTGATAGGGAGGGGGCCAGATGGAGGTTGGGAGGGAGGTTCCATAGGAGTGGGAGCCGGTAGGAAAAGGCAGCTTGCCCAGAGGCTGAGAGGGGACGTGAGAAGTGGAAGGTACGAGCATGTCTGTGGTGAAGTGAGTAGCCGGAGGGGTTGGCTTGAGAGAGGCGGGAGGAGAGGTAGAGAGGAAAGGAGCCGAGCCAATATTTCGCTATGAGTGAGGCGCTGTGGGTGGTCTGCCTATGTGAGAGTGGCATCAGAGATAGAGCTAGAGTAGTTGGCAGTGATGAGTGAGTGGGGAGGCAGTGGCGTCGCATGAAGGAGTTTAGCAGGACATCAAGTTTTGCAAGGAGGAAGAAGGCTGTGCCATAAATGACGCCCTGCGTAGTCCAGTACCAGAGGATGTTTTTGTATGAGTTCACCCGAGTAGGAGGCAGGCTTTGTGGCGGTAGAGGATGGCAAGTTTGGGCCAGAGTTTGGTGCAGGTAGCGTCGACGTGGGTGGAGAAATTGAGGTTTGTGTCCAGCCAGACTCCCAGGTACTTAAAAGTGGGTACAGACTTAAGGGGTATTTCTTCCAGGGTGTAGATCGGAGGGGGGGAAGGCTGGGAGGCGAGTTTTTGTCTTGTGCCGAAAACCATGGAGACAGTTTTTTTTGCATTTAGTTTTAACTGATTTTTCGGAGCCAGGCTTGTACTCGGTTGAAATCATTTTGGAGGTTTGGGTGAACACTGCCATGAGAGGGGCCTTAGGCGTAGATAATGGTATCATCAGCGTATAGGTGCACGTTTGAGGTGAGACAGGCTGAAGGGAGGTCGTTTATAAAAAAGGAGAAAAGGATAGGGCCAAGGATGGAGCCTTGGGGGACGCCCATGAGGATGGGTTGAGGGTTAGAGAGGGTGTCCCCGATTTGTACTTGCTGCATCCTATTTTGGAGGTAGGAATGGAACCAGTTTATGGCCTGATTTGCGAGGCCGAAGGAGCTCAATTTGCCTAGCAGTAGAGTGTGGGAGACCAAATCAAAGGCTTTGACTAGGTCAATAAAAATGGCAGTAGTGGTATAACATTAGACTCTGAGTTATCATTTGAAATTCATATTAATAACCTAAGAAAGTCATTACATCAGAGACTGGGCTCACTTTATAGGGTTAAGCAATTTTTGACTTGTGAATCTAGGAAACTACTTGCCCACAGGTTTTTTTTATTGAGCGCTATGGATTATGGCATAGTTATGTATTCAGCTATGTCAGGTAGATTATTTGCTAGACTGAGGGTTACTTATAATTCTGTACTTTGATTCATGCTTGATGTTCCTTTTCGAACTCACAGCTGTCTTTGTTAAAAAATTCGAATAGTCTCTCCAAAATAGGATTTCTCACAGATTGGGCACTTTGTTGTACAAAGTAAAAAATTGCCTTTTATCGCCTGCTGTTTCTGCTTTATTCCTTAGGTCCCTTAACCCTTGTGGTGCTAGGTCCCAAACTAAGTTCACTTTCAAACGTCCTCTTTTTAATAAAGTTTTTGGACAGAGATCAATATTATATAGGGCACCTTTGTTTTTTAATACTCTGGCAAACGACATCATTGAATGTAAAACAGTTTGGACTTTTAAATCTAGGTTAAAACATTGGTTAATGGATAAAGATATTTGTACATGAACAGCATGTGTATTCCATTGTATTTATTGCATTAATATGATGGTTTGTCTGACTGTTGTTTTTATCTGTTAATTGAGTTAACTTGTCACTGGTGAAAAGGGGCAGCTTTGCTCATCCAGCTTACAAGTATAAAAAATAAAATGAAATGAATCTATGTCGTTTCAGAATAATGTAAGGGCAACCATACACAACAAGGCTGTGTTCCCATCGAGAGTCTGTCAGGACATCATAGTGACCTCAAGAGCAAAGCTCGAGAGGTCCTGTGATGTCATAAAAGACCCAGAAAGGGAATACAACCGAGCTGCAATGGTTGACCATACACTGTTTTTTATAGCATTTTGTTACGCCATAAAATCACACAAAAATGGAACTAAATTTGGTGGTTTTACTTGGCTCCATGTAACGTATCCTTTCGGAAATCATCAGCAGTGTCTTAAACGACTTTCACCAGTTTCAGTATCAGCCAGCAAAACCGAATAAACAGAACTAGGATGTCATAATTTAAATTTCATATTAATTTCATCGTATTAAATACCCTATCTCTGTAGTTGGGTGCATCTTTCTTGCTCCTGTCAGTACTCCCAGCCATGTGGTGTAGATTTGTATAGGTCTAATAGAGCAAAATACTCCCTTTTTTTGTATTTTTTATCAACATACAGGGTTCAGGAGGGCATACTTGCACACAAAGGATTTTAAACCTGTCTTAACGTTTTTTATATGTGTTTGTACAGGAACTCCTTTGTATTGCAGTGGGCCCAAGGTTACCCAGTGAGGCGATCGAGCATGCTCAGCTAGAAGGACTGATCAGGAGGATAAGCAGAACGTTAAAATGCAGAAAGGTAAAGAAAACGGGCAGGAGACTTTGTACACCACCGGGGCCCTATTTTTCAAAGATTTTGTAGCGGGCGTAGAATGGGGTGAAAAATCATTTAAAAATAACCCCCAGGTACATATGTTTTACGTGCTTCATGATTCATTATCCTGATAAAAGTGCAGGCTGTCAGCTGAATGCTTGCATTGAGGTGCAAAGACCATGCAAGGCACATGCCCCTCATTGTTCCTTGAGCAGTGTCCCATCCCGTGTTTCCATGGGTCACCATTCACCACTGGTTTAATGGACCAGTATTTGTCCAGGACAAAAACCAGCAGGTTCCAGACCCAGTGAAGTTTTGGGGTCCAGAACTGTGGATATCCACAATGTGCTGAGCAGCATTTCTGAGGGTCAGGCTCTGATACAGTACTGTGTGGGACGGTGTGCAGGACATAATGTTTGCCACGTACTTCTTGCGTCTGTCCTACCAGTATCTAATTCAGTACTTTGCAGTGCCCTATAGAGTTAGTGAAACCAAAACAGGCAGACAGGAAAACAATACAAACTGTAAGAAGTAGTCAGTTGTAACTTTATTTCTGAAATATTTTTCTTTTACCTTTTGCTCACTAGAAAGTCTTATTGTGCTGGACGTGTGGAACAGCTCTTAGCCTGGCAGCTGACGTATCTGTATCTGTCCCCCACTACATCATCAGCATCATGCTCTCACTGACAGTGACATCACAGGCGACTGACCTGGCAGCTACTGAGTGGCTGTTCCTAAGCACCAGTGATGTCACGGTCAGTGAGGTCACTATGCTGATTACGTAGTGGGAGAAATATAGATGTCAGCTGCCAGGCAGAGTGCTGTCCCACACATCACACCTACTAACATCAGATTAATGATCTTCTAATTAAAGGGAAAAGAAAAAGTACCTCTGATATAAAAAGTAATGGTTCACTGCTTTTAAAAACTAAAATTAGTTTTAGGCAGTACACTAGCTCTTTAAAATGTAAGTATGAAGGGCACTGTGTAGGGGATAACACATGAGAGGATATGCAATCATTGCAGATGTACACGTGCCTTAGCGGAGTGCCTTTAACAATCCAAGAAATAGCTGGCCCAGTGGCGCTGAGGGTTGAGGCGCTGGACGCCACGTCAGCGACCCGGGTTCGGGAGTGAGCTCAGGCGATGTGGGTCAACGGAGAGGGAATGGATTGAGCATCCCCAGGACTGCTGTCCTTTCCCAGGGGGAGGGTGTTGGGGATGTCCTGTGTCCCAGTGACCCGAGGTGGAGACCAGGGGCACTGTGGGATCCCAGACTAACAACGAGGGGTGCATGGCAGATGCCAGCAGGGTTGCCGTGCGCCATGGCATCACCACATGCCACGTTCGGGTGAGGGACTCGGGAAGCATTCAGAACACCCCCGAGGGCCGGACAGGTGACTGAATCCCAGTGCCTTGCCACCACATGCCCAACACTGGGCCTCTGCCTCCGCCCCTTGATCTCCCCGCAGGTTTAGGTTGGGGGCCCGTGGGTTAGCGCTAACGCCTTTGAGGGGGCAGATGGTCACAGTGGGCGGTAGCAGTGGCAGGTGAGTGGACTGCCTGAGAGAGTTCCAGCTCTCAGGTGAGACAAATAGACTTTGGGGGAGGATAGTCCAAGAAATGGATATATTCCCTATAACCACATACCCTAAAATGTCTTATCCGTTTTATAGATTTAAAGTGGTTGAAGTGTGTTTTTGTTATGTTAAAAAACACGTGGTTTGATATGAAAATATTTACTGGTTGCAGTGCTTGTTGCTGCTTATGTGTACGTAGTTTGGGTGGATGAAAATATTTACACACCCATGTGACCTGTATGAATGAATCCGGTTCCTAGATTTTCCCTGTTTTCACGAAAAACTGCTCCCCAGATTACTTATTTCTGGTGTATATTTTTCTCTTCTTGTGCCCTTTCACCCTTCATTCGTCAGTACCCCTCACAGTAACTCCTGCTAGGAGAAGCGTTGATGGGCACAGCTGTGAGTTGCTCTGTTACTGCTACATATCATCAGTTCAAGTGCCAGCGGCAAGCACATGAATTCAGATGGCTAGGTTCAGTCCAAACAGTCCTGTAGCTGCTCCAATTCTTTAATTTTTTTTCTTCATAGAGCTGTTTGCTCCCCTGCCACCGCATATGCCTTTTACATGGGGCCTTAGTGCCAGCCCCTGCTGCTGCTGTACTACCACCACCATTCAGCTAGTGGGGATCCACACTGTAGGGGCCTGAGAGCGTCAGCAGCCATCATGCCCCCCAAATCCCTGGCAAAGCTCTCACACACGTAGCAGTGTCCTGCGGGGGAGATGAACTCCCTCGGCCCACTGCAGTGGTCTCTTGGGTGGTGGAACCTGAACGCTTCCCTCCCCTGGCTGGGAGCGCTGCCACATGGCTGCGGCATCCCAGCCCCCAGGTCACCAGCGCATGAGTATGTAGTGCTTCCACTGGGCCAGCAGGTGGTCCATGCTGCTCAGATTCTTTCTCCCTGCCTCCCCCATCATTTATTTCTGCCCGCCCAGCCTCATCACAGCTCACCCGCGTACCACAGCACAGCTATGTCTGACATGGCCTTGCACGTTGATAGCACACCCCTACAGGGGAGGCAAGCTCCCTGGCCCAATGCAAGGGGCGCTACAGTGGCGAAAGCAGACGTCCTCTGGCTCTGGCTGGAGCACTGCTAAACAGCAGTACGTCCCCAGCCCTTGGGACTGCCCAGCTGGCTTCCCACCTTATTTCCGAACCCGAGTCACCAGCATGGGAGCATGCAGCCCTACCCATCGAGCAGCCCATGCTTTTCTGATTCTTGATTGTCATGTTCTGAATTTCTCTCTCACGCTCTCTCTCTCTCTCTTTTCAGTACATGACTCCAGTAACGGAACAGCTGCTAGCCAGGTACACAGTGGAGCTGGCCTCGCTGCTGGGTGAGTAGAGTGTTACATCGGGGGGAGGGGCAGAAGGCAAAGACCTGTGTTCAATCCTATGCTTTCATTTAAGAAACTCGCATAGTTGGCTTCCCAGTAGTGAAGAGGGCTGAGGTGCCTTGTGCCTTACCTTTGGTAACACCAGTGACCTGGGATTGGGAACAGACTCGGGTCGGCTGGGGGGAGGATTGAGCATCCAGGGACTGCTTTCCCTCCTTGGAAAGGAAGTCTGTCAGCCCTGCCTAGGCTGCCCCCAGGTGGAGTCCAAAAGGCAGAGTAGCATCAGGGAATCAAATATGGGATGGAACCGCAGGCCGTTGGGCAAGTGGGCCTCCATGCACATGCATGATGCTCTCATGTGCGGAAGGGAAAGAGGAAAAAATGGCAGCAGAGGGTCTCGTGAAGCCCAGCACAGTCAAGATCCGCGGGCCTGCACTGCCTCTGGGCCTGCTTTGGCATGTTGGGGGGTGGGGAGCAGCCCGAAGGCTCGTGGGGAACATGGACCAGGTAGGAGAGCAGGTGGGAAGATTGCCGGTGTGGTGGGACCAGGGACTGGGCTGATGAGCTGCCCCTCCAGATATGGGGAGCATAAAAATCTGTATGGGAAAAAAAAAAATGAAACTTTCACATAATTGCAGGGTGGGGACTGTACACACAGAAGTGCCTTATTCTAGTGTCGGCTCATTGACCACAAGTGATAGGGTACAAATTGTGACGCCATCAACCCTGAGTTCGGGAATGAGCCCGAGGCATCATGGCCTACGGTGGGGGGGGGGGATTAAGTGTCCCAGCAGAACACTTGGTGTGCTTTATACCCTTTGCTCTTTCGAGCTGGCCCTCTTTGGTCCTGCCCCATGCTCAGCCCTATTGCAAAAGAGTGTCCAACACATCATTTTGGAGGTGGGACCTGGAGAGGGCACTGGGGAAACCCATATAAAGTGGAGGTCATTGTGCCCAGAATGATGGGATGCTGGCAGTTGTTGCTCTGTGAAACCAGGGTGATCAACAGCCTCATGTCTGTATCTCTGTGGCTGTGTAGAAGGCTCCTTGGGTTTGGGGATTTGTGGAAGATTCTTGCCTCATTTCTACACAGATTACTTAAAGTTTGACTGATAAGTACAGTACAATCTTCCGAGGACGTCTGTCTCCATTGAACCACATCACAGAACTGTAAGCCGTTGGTGTCTAGACCACCTGGAACTTTTTGCTGGCTGGGGCCTCCACATCGATGCCTCATTGTCGCCTATATAACGTGGTGTTTCTAGCCTGCCTCAGATCTTCCAGGAATCAGTTTTACCCATTGTTCCCTACTAGGGGTTCCAACCAGAGGCGCTTTCAGGAAGGCCGGCTCTGATATCCGCCACACGCACAAGCTCGCAGCATAGGCTTTCCTCGACACTAGCCCTAACCACTTCAGTTCCTTTTTTCCTGCTGTTGAGTGCGCATCAGTGATGACGACACTCATGTCTGTAGGACAGTAGCATTCAGTTCTTTTCAGTTTTAGTGTTTAAAGGTAGAGTTTGTTATTTTTATGTCAGTTTAGTGTATTTAAAATAAAATGTTTCTATTGGTTTCTCTCAGCCCTGCCGAGTGAACAGTGATGGCCGTGGTAAGGAGGAGCTTACTTAGGCAGAGTGCTCAGGCAGTGAGGCCATGCCTAGTCCACTTTCCCTGTCGGGGAAGGGTTTTGACCATGGGTGGTCCAGTGCCCAGGAGAAAGGACAGTCCTGTCAAAAGCACATAATGAAGCAGGCCCGTTCCGGATCCCAGTAGAGTTCTCAGCACTGACTGGACCTCGAGTTCTTCCTCTTCTCATTGGAAGGGGAAGAAACAGTACTGTTTGAGGTAACACTCTGTGAGGTCTACTGTAAGAACTACAGCCTCTTGGCGCCAGAGGCCCTCAGCAACACCATCGGTGTCACCGGGGGCCTTTGGTTTTAAGATGTTGAGGTTTCAGGCCCAGAGTCCCTCTCTGTCTGTAAGTAGGGACTCCAGTGGGTAGTTCCACCCCTGGGCAGCCCTTATGGAGCAGTGGGTGCAGCATTTGGCTTGCATGTCTCTGCCAGTAGAGCCAGTTCCTGGCCAGTTGAGGCCGGGTGGTGTGTTTGGCTGTGACAACAGCCCTTGGGTCCTTGCCAGTGACCGCACCACTGACTCTTGTCCCACTGGCAGCATCCCCAACCCCGGTTGGGGTAGACCTGGGTGCAGTACCATTACCAGTCAGTCTGGTGGCCAGCTGGTTCATCGACACAGGGTTTGATTCCGTTGTCAGGTTTAGGTCCTTTGGGGCCTGACCTGGTGCTGCGCTCTGTGCCAGGGGTTCCCCAGATATGGGTTCCATTTCTGGTGCTACCTTTGGCTCCCACCCCTTGTCCTTTGGGGCCAATGTCTCTGATGCTGCCAAGACTACATTCTGGATTGGAGGGCCTGCGATACATTCTTCTCTATGAACCCTCCCTCCTGGGAGGATGGGTCTGACAACGACTTAATCATTTCTGAGGGCAAAGACTATGACTCTTCAGCCTAGGCACTTCGGACCCAGGTCCAACTACTGTGTCTCAAGAGGCTCTAGCTTTTCAGTCTTCACTCAGAAATGTGCATTCAGCATTTAATTCCAAGCCCACTGACACTGACTGGGGTAAACGTCTCTGCTTGCAATGGCTAAATGTTTCTATTATTCTGGCCAATTTAATTTCTCCTATTCCACTACCATTTGAAACACTATCTGATGCGGCCTGGAATAGACTTGTTAGAGTAGCATCTGTCTGCAAGCAGATAGACAGAAAATACACTGCCCTTAAGGATAGACCAGTGTACATTTCTCAGCCTGTAGCTGATGCCATTGTTGTTCTCGCTGAGAATTTATTTTTATTTTATGTATTACCGTATCAGAATTGCAACCGTTTGAATCAGATTCATTCATAGTGGCTCATCGTCATACACAGAATAGGACAGGGAGGTGAAAAACATATAGTGAATGGAAGACAGACAGTAGTGCAGGAACAGTAGCATGGCAGAAATATATACAATTACAATTTGTACAGATTGACATCAGGTAGATGGCCCATAACAGCGAGAGAAAAAGGCCCCTTCTTGCAGGAGACAGGTCTATATACAAGATGGCAGCTAAGCAAGAAGGAGTGATCATTGGGCGTATATACTTCATAGACAGTAGTGGTAGGCGGTCAGAAAGCGGTGCTGAGCTCACAATTGCAGGTGTATGTTTATATATGATTGTGGCTCAGCAATCGCAGGGTATGTACACTGGTATATGACCAAGGTTGGTGGTGTGGGTTAGGTGGTTGGACGAGGACCAGTAGTGGAGCAGTTATTTGCAATTGCAGTGACGGGAGCTTAGAAGGTAGCTATGCAGGGATGGCTTGAACGGTTCAATTCTGAGCTCAGACGAGGTATTAGGAGGGAGGGTGTTGAACCAGGAGGGTGCCCTGTGGGGAAAGGATCTCTGAGCAAGGGTCGTCCTAACCCTGGGGACTACTAGCAGGGTCTTAGTGGAGCTACAAGTGTGGACAGGAGGGGTGACCATGTTGATTAGTTTAGTCAGTCCGGGGGTTAATCCGACACAGATTTTTTTAGTGAACAGGCAGGTCTGGTAGAGTAGCCGCTTTTCAAGGGAGAGGACGTTAGACAAGGCATAAAGTGTGCAGGTATGTGTTTTCCTGTCTGCCCCAGTTAGTAGCCGACAGGCCTTGTTGATTGAGAGCTTGATTTTGCCCAAGGTAGTGTCGTCCGCTGCGCCGTATATTGGGAGTCCACTAGGGACAGGACAGATGAGTCAATGGCAAGTCTTAGTGCTTCTGGGGGAGACAGGCTCTATGCTGATATAGCAAGCCTATGCAGGTGTTTATGGCAGAGCAGAGGGTGTGGATGTGTTCATAGAAGGCGAAGGAGGAATCAAGGATGATATCTAGGTATTTGTATGAAGTAACCTGCTCAATAGGGTGGCGGGAGAGGGATTGAATGGACAGTGCAGAGCCCTTGAGTTTGTTCTGATTGTGGGTAAACAGCAGAGTTTTTGTTTTTTTTAGGTTGATCACAAGCCTGTGGTCGAGAAACCACTGCTCAGTCTGGGTAAAAATGGATTGTAGCGCAAGCTGGAGTTGGGCGAGGTCGGGGTGGGATGTGAAGAGGACTGCATCATCTGCGTAAAGTAGAATGTTTTCTGATGAGACATTGGGCAGCATGTTTAGGTATAAGCTAAAGAGTAGTGGCCCCAAGATAGAGCCTTGGGGAACAACGGAGCGGACCTGACGAGTGCTAGAGAGGATATTGTTTATTTTTACGCACTGGGTACGAGCGGCGAGGTAATGGGCAACCCATTTTACAGGGCTCGAGGTGAAGCCAAGTTGACAAGGGTGTTAATAAGGAGAGGGTGGCAGACCGTGTCAAAGGCCTTTGACAAATCGATGAAGACTTCCCCGGCAGGATGCCCTTTGTCCAGGGCAGAGTAAATGAAAGTGGAGAACTCAATGAGGGCAGTTGTGGTGCTGAAACTATGGCGAAAGCCATGCTGTTCCCTGCAGAGTAGGTTATACATAGTAAGGTAGTCTGTTATCTGGTCAGCCACAATCTTTTCTGGGGCTGGGGGGGGGGGGATGGAGGTCAGTCTGTAGTTGCCTGGGCTCATTTTATCACCGCCCTTGTGTATGGGGGTGATGATAGCTCTTTTCCATACTTGGGGGAATTTGCCAAGTCTGAGGGAGAGGTTGAGAAGGTCAGTGAAGGGGGTGAGAACAACATCCAGGGTGGAGTAGAGAAGACAGGAATCAAGTGAGTCACTACTGTGTCTGGAACCCTTTAGGACTTTGATCAGATAGGGTTTGGCAGCAGATGGGGAGAGAGCTTGAAAATAGAAGAGTGGTGGTAGGGAGATCGGGCTGGATCAAAAAAGTTGGTAGGTAGGGTAGAGGAGAGATCTGAGAAGGCATCATTCAGCCCATTAGCAATACCGTGTGTATCAGTGGTGATGGCGCCATCGATATTGAGCTGGGAGGGTGGGGGGGACTGGATTTGCCATTAAGTTCCTTTAGGTTGTCCCAGAACTTCCGTGAGGAGCCCCAGGTGGATGCAAGGGTATTCCTGTAGTATGCCGTCTTTGCACTTCGGATAGCCCAGGTGCATTTGTTTCGCTCCATTCTATAGGCTAGACTATCTGCAGGCTTCCTGGACTCCAGGGCTGTGTGCCAGAGATCATACCTGAGACACATTTGCTTTATGAGAGCTGGAGTGACCCAGAATGACAACGCCATTGTCCATCAAGAGATCACTATGAACCCCATTGACAAGGAGTAGCGCATGATTGACACTGGGCAAATGGGCTTACACGGCAGCTGCTCTAGGCATGCAGATTTCCAGTTATCAAGGGCATTTTTCCAAATATGAGTATACCCTTTGGAAGCACACTTAAGTCTGTGTCAGAGACCCTACCAGATTCAGTGGCTAAACAAAAGTTTTACTGACTGCCAAGCAAACTGAGTTCAGCAATCATCAGCTCAGGGCTGCTGTAGATGCCTTTGGCACTGCCTCCTGCTGTGCCGCTGCAGGCATCTGCATCAGAAGGCATTCTTGGCTGCGAACGTGGTTTTTTTTTTTGTTTGTTTGTTTTTTTCCATGACATACAACAGCAGGTTATAAATGTCCCCTTTGGCGAAACTTACCTGTTTGGATGGCAGGTAGATAAATCCCTCAAGGCATCTCATGAAACTAAGACTACCCTTAAGACTTCCTAGGCCAACCCCTGCTAGCACTCTGAAGGGAGGAGGACTTTTTCTTTCTTTCTGTCTTGCTTTCTTTTTCTCTCTCCCCCCTCCTTCTGTCCTCAAAAGCATCCGAGAGGGATACTTTCTGGACTTTCACAGAACTCTCTCCAGACTACCCACCCAGAAGGCAGCCCCTCTTATCAGCTCACATGTCAGAGCTTCTGGCACAGGAGACTTCTGAGCAGCAGGGCATTAGAAGTAGTGCCAGAGTCTGAGAGAAACATAGGCTTTTAATCCCACTACTTCCTAGTTCTAAAGAAGTCTGGGCATGCACCCCATTCTCGACCTCAGAAATCTGAACAACTTCATGGATAAGTGAAAAATTCAGAAAGATTTCTTTGGGATCTCTGTTTCCCGTCCTGAAACCTCAGGATTCGTTAGCCTCCTTGGATATGCAGGATGCATACCAGCACATATTGGTATACCCCAGCCACCACAAGTACCTCAGCTTGGTAGTGCTGGGGCAAAATTACCGGATCATTGAGGATATCTCTTTCATCAGGCTATACCTTTGGAACATATAGCGGCTAGGCACTAGGAACACATGGAAGACTTTTGCAAGCAGTGAGCTAGGGGCGCCTATGATGTCAGACATCATCATATACATAAATATGGCTAGCCCCTCCTCTCCTCAGTTCTTATTCCATCATCGATCAGAACTGTCAGACCTACGAAACCATCACTGCTTTTAGCCACTTTATTTGTTGCTACGTATATCTAATTTCTACTTATGTCTAAGTAATCACTTTTAGAGTGATTTTGACCTGTATGGTGTCAAAAGAACCATCTAAACTATTTCGGTACTGTGAGTGCGGAGAGAAGATCTATGCAGGAGACTCCAGTGAAGTCTGTGTCTGCTGCTTAGGCCTCTCTGACACCGTGAAAGCTTGTGAGATCTACCAGGGATTCAGCTCTGCAATCAGGCGATGTGGAAAGGGGCGGTGGAGAAATTCCTCCTCCAAAAGACAACAAAAAGAGTAGAGTAGCATCTTCAAGAAAAATCTGTGTCGGGGAGTCACAAACACAAGCACAGGACAAGAATTCCCCAACCATATTCAGGTTGCCCCTGCACACTACAGGTATGACCTCCGCTTTGACATCGTCCACTCTGATGGCAACTCTGACTGCCCTCCACCCGCACCCCCGACCGTCAACCAGATAACAAAGATGGGGCTTGGCATAGGTGCTACCGGCCCCATTCTGGCTGGTACGCCGCTGTCGTTTGGGACTCAACCCTTTCCATTGACCACTCCAGTCATTCCTCCTAACCAAAGCGGCGCAGTTCTTATCACCTTTTCAGATATGATAAGGTGTCTACTGCCTGGCCTCCCTGTTCCAGGTGGCCTGTCGACAGGGAGTCCATTGAATTCTCCGTCGATGCTGCAAGGTACTCTCTTGCCACAGTGACCACCTGAGCTGCCGACATCACCGGCGTGGTCCTTAATTCCTGTTGATGATACAGACGAATATGAATACAATCCTGATCTCATGATGCAGGAAGATGAGAATGAGGAGGAAGACTGTGTGGAGAGCCATTGTGAACATGGTAGCAACTCCACTGTCTTCTCCTATAGTGAGGACTTTGTAGTGAACACACCAATATCACCTCAAGAGGATCCCTCATTTTTTAGCATGATGCAGCAAATGCAAGCTGCCATGGGCTTCATTTTAGAGGAGCAGGATTATACTAAAAATAACCTGCTGGAGTTTCTAGAGATGCCAGAATCTGCCTCTCCTGTGGTTCCTCCTCTGTTACCAGCTTTGGAGGATGCCACTTATGCAGCCTGATATAGATCAGACAGTACCAGCTGTGTTCAGAAAGGCAGACAGAATGTACTCTGCCCCCTCTGTAAAAGCCTTCTTATGTAACTAGCCAGAGACTGACTCAGTGGTGATCACAGCTGCCCATGATAGCTCCAGGACATCTAGGCACCTGAGCTTCCTCCTTCCTGATAAAGAATTCAGGAGGTTGGATGTCCTAGGCAAGCGTACATATGCCTCTGCCTCATTGGGCCTATGTATTGCCAATTACCAGGCCCATTTGATCTATGATCGACTATACTGCCATGGTTTACGGTACTGCCTCTCAGACTTCCCTTGGCAGACTTGACATTCTTCTAAACTCCTGCCGTTTTGCTGCAGCCTCTCCCCCCCTCTCACTCATCACTGTCTTCTCTATTACCCCTGTCTCTTGCTCCCTTGTCTCCCAGGAGAATGATACATTGCGTCACTTTCATTACTAATTTTCTTGTTTGGTTCCCTCCCCTCCTATCTCTCCTCTCGACTCTGCCAAGCAGAATCAAAGACCTTTGAGAAAGGATGTTTGACCATCCAAAACGTGTTGGGCTGATGCCTTCATTTGTTTTACTACGAAATAAAAAAATCTGTATGCTGAATTGAGACTGGTGCCCTTGTTTAAAAGAGGTTGGTGTGTGCTCTACTAGTATGGTTTTTTGATCCATATGATAAAATATCAGGACACCCTTTGGAAGAAGGCTAAGGCTGCTACACAGGCCTTGCCTGAGGGCTCTGCTAAACAGGAGCTAATGAAAACTCCGATGGGTGGTGCTGATGTGGGAAACATTTGATCCGCACAGCCTGTGATGTTCCTGATGCTTCTGCCAGGCTGCAGCCTCTGGCATGTCAGGTGCCACTCTTGGCTCAGGGTAGCAGGTTTTGCCACTGATGTGCAACAGACAGTTCTCAATGCCCCATTCAGAGGGCAGATACTGTTTGGCCAGGACATGGAAGAAGTGTTGGAAGACCTCTAGTAAGATGTTGAAATTGGTACACTTCCTGTACCATAGCCAAAACAGGAGTAGGAGCAGGGGTCCCTTTCACCCAGCTGCAGTCGGGGCAACGCCAGGCCTACAGACAGCAGGGGAGGGGCAACGGTGCAGGAGCCTTGCCAGTTCCCAGCACAAACCCATTCAAGAGCACCTAGTGGTAGTGGAGCTGGTGGCTCTGGCCCCCACTAGCTCAACATGACTTCTTGCACACACACCAACTACCTTTACCTCCAGGGGTGGTTGTAGGGGGTCGCCATCCCTCCACTGGGACCACTGGTGGGAGGTGACTACAGACCCTTGGGTTCTGGAGATTATAGAGGAGGGTCATGCTCTGGAGCTTCTGGACAGCCCTCCAGATCATCCCCCAGTTTCAACAACATACCTACCAGGGCACATGTCCCTGTGGCGAGAGGAAGTATAGACCCGGCTTCAAAAACGGGCCATAGATCCTGTGCCTCTAGAACAGAGGCACACAGGCTTTTACTCTATATATGTCCTCGGCCCAAAGTGAACAGTGAACCTGAGACCTATTTTGAATCTAAGAGAGTGTTTATTTATTGTTCGACTATATTAGTCATTACAAATCAGTAAGTGACAGCCCAGCAAAATACACTGGGGAGAGAGGGCAAGGACAGCAGCTCAAGCTGTGGACCTTGCAATACGAGCAGATTAAATAGGCCAAATGGCCTTCTTCTGCTGGCTTCATTGTATTTTCATAATATTTCAAGTTATATAAACTTCATACACACAAATATAAAATCATCACAGTTAGAATAAAACCAGAATACAATGTACATTTGAGTATAACAAAAGGTACTGATAAATAACAGTAGTTTAAACAACGGGGGGTAAATCCTTTAAGCTTAATACTACATTATGTGCAATTTGCATGGACTAGACCTACCTAGATTATTCCATTAGAACTTCATAGCTGGTAGCCATTCCCTGGGCCATGTTAAAAAGTCCAGAATTTGAACACAAATTAAGAAGAAAGGCTTCTAGATGACAACCTTGTATAAACGTTTACAAAATCAGGATGTAGCAGATTGGAGTACACGGGCCAGAGTTCGTTAACATTTTTTTCCTCATTTTTGTAATGAAGTAGTAGTAGTTTGCCAGTTTTTTAACAGTGTATTCATCTTCAGTATGCAATAAAATGGTTGTCAGAAGAGGTTTCTCCATATCCTTCCAATTACTTGCGTATGAGCCCAGCCAGTAGGCTTATATCTTTTCATACCAGGAACAAAACCAAAGAATGTGCATTAAGTCCTCTTTCCCACCATGGGAACAGAAACAGTTTTGTCCTATTGGAACAGTTTTTTTATATTTAACCAGGAGGATATTACTATCAAATAATTCCAGTTTATAGTTACTAAATATTTTCCTGAGAGGTGGGTTAGTAAGCACCCCCACATAATATTTATAACCATAGAAGCAATTAGCATTTGCATGCCAAGAAGTGTATCTTGAGCTAACTGCTCTCTAGATCATTTTTTATTCAGTATTTTTTTTATTTTAGATTTAATATATTTTTTATATTGTAAACTGTTACATTTTTCTTCAAAAGTCTGTCTAAGATTAGCAAACCATACTCCTCTAAGGCATGATATTTCTTGTACCACAATTCCGTACATCCCAGTTGTAGCCAACTCTTCTTTTCCTTTAAACATCTATTTGGTCATCTGTTTTGAGGCATTCTGGTTATTTGAAGTCAATAATTTATCTTTCTGGAGTCCATTACTGTATTTATGTTATCCAGTCCAAGTTCCGATCTAATATAGGATTCTGGGCATGAATATCAAACCCTCAGAAGTTTAAATATTGGAACAAGGACCCCTGACACCTGAAATGGCAATTCTTCTACGCTTTCCTCCCCATTATAAACAGAAACACAATCTCTACTTACGGAGTATCGTGTTGACGGCAGCCAAGAAGGTACTAACCAGGCTATGGTTACAACCTGTTTTGCCCACGAAGAAACAATAGGAAGATACAATTTATAGTATTTACCAATTGAAAACCATGACTGCCAGTCTACAAAATAAACAGATGGACCATTTGGCTTTTGTACATTTCTAAGCAGCGACCAGATATCGTACCAGGATATGACAGAAGGACTCTAGGGACAATAAACTGGTCCTAGTCGGTCTTCCCCGAAGCACATTTAGGGATAGATAACTAGAGAAATTGGGTTTCCCTTGCCCCCCTTCTACACTGTTTTCACTTCACTTAGATTGGGAGTTTCCCATGGGACCCTCTCCCCTGGCACCACAAATATAACTATACAGAACCGGTCAATGATTCTCTTTGTACTGCTGCTATGCGGACTTATTAGAACTTCCTGATGGTATGTACCACTTTAAACTTTAATAAAAATAAAGTTTTTTAAAAAATATTGCAACAGTCATTTTATCTCTGTTATTCAAATCCCAGATTTCTGCCCCCCACAAAGCATTTGTGAAAATTTTTTAACTTTGATAGTGTTAATAAGGGGTTTTACTGAAAGTCTCCCGTAGACGTAATTACATTTTCCTAAACCTAAGGCAGATCTCTTCATGGATTCCACGGATATATCAGTATGCTTTGTCCAAAGCCCATTGTGGGAAAAAGTCATACACAGGTAAACATAGCCGTTGATTCCTTTTAATTGGCTACTGCCTATGTTCCAGCACCCTATATTTTCCTTACTGCTGAAAATCATAACTTGAGTTTTTGTAAAATTTATTTCTAATTTTAATCCTTTCACTTTTTGGTGTCGCAGATCTAACCTTTTTTTGTAACCATTTCCTAGATAGGGCTAGCAGAATCAAATCATTGGCGTATGCCAGTGCTGGACAGGCATAGTCTAATATTTTTGGAGAGTCAGGCATACAGCTAGTCAGATCTCTCAACAGCTGGTCAATATAGAGACAAAATAAAGTAGGAGCAAGGACACGCCTCTGCTTAACCCCATTATTTGTGGCAATCACATTAGAAAGCTGGTCTTTGACTCCAAGATGGACCATTAGAAACATAGAATTTGACGGCAGATAAGGACCGCTTGGCCCACCCAGTCTGCCCATTTCCCTACCTAATGGATAAGCTGCAGATCCTAGTTAACCAGCAGCCTACTTCTTCCTACCCCCACCCCTAGAATTGCCTTATGACTGTCCCATGCATGCTTGAATTCCACCACTGTCTTTGACTCCACAACCTCCTCCGGAAGGCTGCTCCATGCATCCACAACCCTCTGTGAAAAATACTTTCAAATTACCTCTGAGCCGCCCCTCTTCAAATTGTGTCCCTTGTTCTTGCACGCCTTTTTTTTGAAAGATGCTACCTCTTGGACTTTTGTTGATTCCCTTGAGGTACTTGAAAGTTTCTATCATGTCCCCTTTCCTCCTTTCCTCGAGGCTATACATAGTAAGCTCCTTAAGTCTCTCTTCATATTCTTCTGGTGCAGACCCTGCACCATTTGAGTTGCCCTCCTCTGGACAGCTTCCATCCTGTGTATGTCTTCATGAGATTGGGTCTCCAGAACTGCACGCAGTACTCCAGATGGGGTCTCACCAGCTGTCTGTACAGAGGGATAATAACTTCCTGTTTTCTACTGGTGATGCCCTTCCCTGTGCATCCCAGTATCCCCCCAGCCCTCCTTGCTGCCCTTTCACATTGCTTGCCCACCTTTAGGTCATCTGATATGACTATCCCCAGGTCCCTTTCCATTTTTGTTGTTGTTAGTATTTCACCTCCCATTGTGTACTCTTCCTCTGGGTTTTTGTTTCCCAGGAGCATTACCTTGCACTTCTTAGCAGAGAATCTAAGCTGCCATACATTTGACCATTCCTCTAACCTTGCTAAGTCCCTTCTCATCCTTTCCACCCACCTTGTGCATCAACTCTGTTGCAGATCTTTGTGTCATCTGCAAAGAGACATACTTTTCTTCTCTAGTCCCTCTGCAATGTCGCTTATAAAGACATTGAAGAGGACCCATCCTAATACTGAACCCTGCGGGTACCCCACTAGTAACCCCTTCTTTCAGAGGGACTCCATTTACTATTACTCTGTGTCCTATTCTCCAGCCAATTTTTTACCCAGGCTGTCATCTTGGGACCCACTCCCAGGCTGGCTAACTTGTATATTAATCTTTGCATGGGACTGTGTCAAATGCCTTGCTAAAGTCTAGGTAGGCCATGTCCACAGCCCCTCCCTGATCTACTACTTTGGTCACCCAGTCAAAGAAATCTATCAGATTTGTCTGGCATGACCTTCCCGCTGTGAATCCATGCTGCCTTGGGTCCTGTGCCCCTCTGGCCTCTAGATACTTGACAGTTCTTTCCTTCAGTAGTGATTCCATCATTTTCCCTACCACTGAGGTTAAACTAACAGGTCTGTAGTTTCCTGCTTCTGCCTTGCTCCCACTTTTGTGAAGGGGAATCACATCTGCCCTCCTGCAGTCCTCTGGTGCCACCCCATCCTCCCATGATTTGTTAAAGAGGGTAGTCAGTGGTGTCACTAGTTCACCTTGCCCAGGTATCTTAATATAAAGTATGTATTGTATGTACTAGGTGAGGACAATGCCTTTCTTTAGCATAAGTGATCAGGAAATATCTCTAGAAATTGTCAAATGATGAAGAAAAGTCGATAAAGACGGCATAAAGTTTTTATTTCCTTAACAAGGCATATTTCTGTCAGATGGTGTAATGTAAAACAATTGTAAATAGTAGAATAATCTTTTCTAAATCCTTCTTGTAGTTCACAGAGTCCCCCAGTTAGATCAGTCTGCACTTATTCTACCCAATAAGATTTTATAAAAAAAAAATTTAAATTAACATACAATAAACTAATGAACCTATGCGTAGCTGGATCTGCTGTGCTACCTTTTTTATGAACAGTAATGATTTTGGCTCCCTTCCAAGATAATGGTACAGAGTTTTCCAAGGTACACTTATATAAAATAGTATGTGGTACAATCCAAAGAGAAGTGCTGCATTGGTCTACCTCCACTGGAATTTGATCCAGCCTGAGAGCACATGAAATCTAAGAGAACTGAACTTCATAGAATGCAGGAACGTCTGGATGGGTCACACTGCAAGATCTTCTTCCCCAATCACAACAGGGGATTGGATTTGCTTCCTGGAAGTGAAGAATGCATATCGTCACATCATGGTCCAGAAATGTCACAGAAAGTACCTAAGGTTCCTGTTTCAGAAGGAGCATTATCAATTCAGCGTGTTGCGCTTTGGTTCATCTACTGTGCCACAAATCTTTATGAAATGCTTAGCAGTGGTGCCAGCAGCCCTTTACACGGAAGGCCTGTATGTTTTTCTTTACCTGGACGATTGGCTGTTAAAAGTCCACTCCAGGGACCAGCTTCTGCAGATCTTAGCTCAAACCAGACAAATGTTCAATGCTCTGGGGGCAACGCTCAGTATACCAAAGGCTGTGCTGACAACCTGCCAACATCTGCAGTACATAGGGGCAGTTTTGGATGTAGCCAAGGGTTCAGCTTTCCTGCGGGCCAGCCACCTAATTGCTCAAGCACAATTGGTGCATGGCAGCAGTTATGTCTCAGCAAGGAAATTTCTGCACCTTCTGGGACTCATGGTGGCAGCCGTTGTCACAGTGCCACTGGCCAGGCTGCACATGTGGATATCCCAGTGGACCCTGAGAGTTCCGTGGGATCAGCTGGCAGACGACGTTCCCCTTGCGCAAAACGCTTCCAGTGATGGATGGACCGCACCAGCCTACTCAAAGATGTACCGTTCTTGATTCCTGTCCCTCTTCAGATCCTCACCATAGATGCTTTGGTATCGGGTTTGGGAGCCCATATGGGCCGTTTGCAAATACAAGGCACATGGAACCAGGTGGAGTATGCCTTGCACATAGATGTTCTGAAAATGAGAGCAGTACTATATGGACTCCAGGCCTTCAAGAACCACTTGTCCCCAGGTCTTCTGTTAATATAGATGGACGATGTCAGTGTTATGCATTACATTAGCATACAAGGGGGGGACTCGTTCTTGCCTTTTGTGCAGGGAAGCAATGAGAGTTTGGTATTGGGCTCTGGAACCCGGTCTAGAGCTATCAGCAGTACATGTTCCAAGCATCCAAAACATCTTGGCAGACAAGTTAAGTCAGTCACTGTCTCGGATGCATGAGTTGCAATTACTGACCTTAGTAGTTCATGACCCCTTTGAAAGATGGGGTCATCCAGAGATGGACCTTTTTACGTTCCCACACAGTGCAAAACTGGCATTTTTACTTGCTTGCTCCAGAGCTTGTTTTTTTATTTTTTGCGAGACACGCTGTCCCTCTCTTGGAAAGGCAGATTTCTGTATGCTTTCCCTCCCTTCCCACAAATTCAGAGAGTACTGCTCAAGTTTTAAGGTGGAGGCCAACTCTAATTCTCATTGCTCCCCTATGGCCTTGGCAGATATAGAATCCACTGCTGCAACAATTGACAGTGTAACCCCCAGTACTTCTGTCCCTGTGCTGGGGTCTGTTGTCACAGGAGCCGGGAACCCTAGTCCACCCAGACTTACAACTGCATGCATGGCTCCTGAAGACATAGCAATTGCTTGCTTTGGAGTACCACAGAAGATGTAGATGATCTGGTGGCTGCTAGAAAATCATCCACCAGACATACTTACGCCATGAAATGGAAGCAGTTTGCTTTATTGGCCGCTTTACATAACATGGATCCATTTACCTGTCCAGTTAGTCAGGTTCTAGAGTACCTGCTGCCCTTGTTGGATTTAGGCCTGCAGTATTCATCACTCAAAGTGCACATGGCTACCATATCAGCTTTCCATGTGCCAGTGGATGGCCATACAGTGGCTCAAGTGGAGGTAGCCCATACGCTCTTTTTTTTTTCCCCTGTGGGCTCCACACTGGCAGGCTATTCAGCCCTGTCCCTGCCTCCCCAACCCAGCAGCCACCATTCCAACTCGCCTTGCTGTGTGCGCCCCCATGGCCGGGACCAGGAAGGAGGTCCATCCTCCCCCCACCTGGTGACTCACATCCAGAACTGGGGATCGGAGGTCAGGCAGTGGGAATGGGGGTAGGCAAGGCTTCATTAAGTTGCCTCCAACTCATTCTCCATTTTTCTCCTTGTCCCCAGCCTGGGCGGCATGGAAGTGCAAATGTGCTATGGAACCATGACCCCTCACTTCCACATTGCTCGTACTCTGGCACTGCCACCCGGCCTGCACCAGGTGGCAGCCAAGGAGCAAGACGATATACCTCTCCACCCCACGAGAAGAGAGTTGTCCATTGGACGCTTAATCACCCCCCCCCCCAAAGCTCGCTCCCGAATCCAGCCGCCAATGTGGGAAAAGGTAATGTGTGCTAAGTACTTCAGCCTTCTTCACCACTGAGCCAGCTAAGCCTGGGCAATTGACACTTTTTTTTTGACTCTTATTTGTAGCCCCCCAGCCTAGAACTCTCTCAGGCCACTGCACTCACCAGCTTGCTCTGCCGCCTGCTGTGTTCCCCCTATCATCTTCAAGTACATTACGGTTCCCCAGGTCGGAGAGGACACCCCGGGGAGACTGTAGGGGCAGTGGCGGGGGAACCAGCGTTGGGCGTATGGCACTGGCAGGGTCATTGCCTATCCAGGGCTGGAGGGTGTTTCTGGTAGTGAGCCAAGATCCCCCTCACAGGCACGCCTGACGCCGTCAAGACAACCCTACTCTATGTCAGCGCCACGCCTCTACTGCAGCCCGGTAGCTCCTTGATGGTGCCTCCAGTCTCCACTGGGGTCGCCAGAGCACCAGGCATCCCAAACCTCCTACCAGGAGAGGAGAGCTGCCCAGATGGCACTCGGCTCGTCGGCGCAGCGCGAGGTGCGGTGTCAAGCGCTTCAGCCCTCAGCGCCACCAGCCATTTTACACTTCAAGCCTCAGATTCACAATCCAATCCCAGCTTGGGGCCTGAATTTTATTTTGGAAAAGCTGACTTTGGCTCCTTTTTGAGCCAGCCATGACTTATGGTTTATGCTTTCTTTCTTAGAAAGCGTTATTTTTAGTCAAAGTCACTTCAGCCCAAAGGATTTCAGAGTTGCAGGCTCTCATGTGTGAGCCTTCTTATGCAATTTTCCACCAAGGCAGGGTGTCTTTGCGTACTAATCCTAAGTTTCTTCCAAAGGTGGTGTCTGAGTTTACTTTAAATCTAGCTGTCCACCTGCCAGTGTATTATCTAGAGCATGACAATCCAGGGGAAGCATTGTTCCATACATCAGATGCACATAGAATACTCAGGTACTATATACACCATACAAAGGACTGCAGAAAGTCCTCAGACCTTTTTATTTCATTTACCAAGGGGAAAGGAAAGAGAGTGCCCCAGTTTCTAATAGATGCTTGTCCAAATGGCTAGCACATTGTGTTCTGTTACAGGAAGTACAGTAAGGAACTTGTTGGTGTGGTTCATGGTCATTCTACAAGGGGCATGGCCACTTATGTAGCTTGTTTTTGCAATGTTTCCGCTGCAGAGATTCGCGCAGCTGCCACCTGGAGCACCGTGCACACCTTCACAAAACACTACAGCCTGGACATTGTCTTTCGTAGAAGAGCTGGGTTTGGTCTAGCTGTGCTACAAGGCCTGCTACTGGAAGCCTATGGGCCCCAGCTGCAGAGACTGTTTAGCTTTTGGTACTGTTTGGGACTCGTTCCAAAGGTGTGGCCAAAGAGATGACCTCAAAGAAGATAGAACAGTTACGTAAGAACTTACCATAACCCAAGATCTGGAATCTCTTTAATCAGGCCATTCTGTCCCACCCTCCTTCCCCCTTAGGGGTTGCAATGCAGGATATTTGTGCTGATGTCTCCATTGTTACATTTTCTAGCACACTATCTCGTCTGGTATGTGGAGCGCTGGGGTCTCTCCTGGTTCCCTAAAGGATGTCAGAGCATGATCTCTGGCAGGAAACTGAGGAGACTGCTTGCTAAAGTTTCCATGTGGTCCCAGCACCAGGTGGTTGTATGTTCCAAAGGTGTGTTGCCTGATAAGAGGTTCTCTGGAAGATCTACTGTTATGGTAAGTTCTTACACGATTGTTCTTTTAGACTCCTACCCTATGGGCTCTCCCCATAGAAACATAGAAGTTGACAGCAGATAAGGACTGCAAGGCCTATCCAGTCTGCCCATTTTTTCTACCTTATGAATGTGCCATAGGCCTTTACTCTATCGATGGCCTATCTATTCATACTCATCTGTATTGCTCCCTTATCCCTATCCCATGCCTGTTTGAAGCCCTGCACTGTATTCATATCCACCACTTCCTGAGGTAGGCTGTTCATGCATCCACCACCCTTTCTGTGAAAAAGAACTTCCTCACATTATCCCTTAATTGGCCTCCCTCTACTCTCATGCTGTGTCCTCTTGTCCTGCTATTTTTCTTATATTGAAACATGTTAGACTCTTTCATCTTGTTAATGCCCTTAAGATATTTGAATGTTTCGATCAAAATCACCTCTCTTCTTTCTGTGCTCTAGGGTATACATATTGAGCTCAGTTAATCTGTCTTCATATGTTTTCTGATGCAGTCCCTGCACCATTCTGGTTGCCCTTCTCTGGACTGCCTCCATTTTGTTAATGTCCTTGTGAAGGTGCAGCCTCCAGTATTGCACACAGTACTCCAGATGGGGCCTAACCAGTGTCTTGTAAAGAGGGATTATTACAGCCGTCTTACAACTTGTGATACCCCTACTAATACACCCCAACATCCCCCTAGCCTTACCTACTGCTTTAGTGATCTGCTTGGATGATTTCAGGTCATCTGTGATGACGATGCCCAAGTCTTTTTCTTCCCTTGTGATTGCCAGCAACTCTTCTCCCAACCTATAGGTGGCTTCAGGGTTTCTCTTCCCTATATGCATGATCTTGCACTTCTTTGTGTTAAACCCCAATTGCCACTCTTTCAACCATTTTGCCAGTTTATCCAGATCTCTTCTCATTGTGCCCACTCATCTGGATCATCTACTCTGTTGCAGAGCTTGATGTTATCTGCAAACAGACAAACCTTACCCTTCAGTCCACCTGCAATGTCACTGATGAAAATATTGAAGAGGACTGATCCCTGAGGTACCCCACTTGTGACTTGCATCTCTTCTGACTGTATACCGTTTACCACCACTCTCTTGTTTTCTGCCCACCAACCAGTTTGCCACCCAGTTGACCAACTTCTGACCCACCCAGAGCCTACCCCGCTTATTAATCAATATTCAATGTGGAACAGTATCGAAAGCTTTGCTGAAGTCAAGGTAGGCGACATCAACTGCACCCCCTTGGTCCACCACTCTGGTTACCCAGTCAAAGAAATCTATGAGATTAGTTTGACAGGACTTCCCTGTTGTAAACCCATGCTGTCATGGATCCTGTGCCCCTATGGATTCCAGGTGTTGCACTATCCTTTCCTTAAGGAGTGCCTCCATAATCTTGCCCACTGTTGTACTGAGGTTAGACTGACTGGTCTGTAGTTCTCTGCCACCACTCTTGTGGAATGGGATCACATGAGTCCTTCTCCAGTCTTCTGGGACCTCTCCTGTGCTCAAAGACTCACTAAACAGTTCTAATAATGGCTCTGCTAGTTCCACCCTTAGCTCCTTTAGTACATGGGGATGTATGCCATCCAGTCCCATTGCCTTGTCCAACCTGAGCTTAGCAAGCTCTTGTAGGACCCTTTCTTTTGTGAAGGGACTTGTGTACAGCTCTGTGCTCACCTCTGTCCATGGTGCTGAGCTGTAGGCCCTGCCGTACCTTCTTAGTAAATACTGAGCAGAAATATCTATTTAGGATAGATGCTTTTCCTTGGTCGTCCTCCACACACTCCCCCTTATCCCCTTTGATCTTAGCAATACTCCTTCTGGACTTTCTCCTTTCGCTAATGTATCTGTAGAAAGTATTGTCCCCTTCTTTTACTGTTCATGCTAGTGTTTCCTCTGTTTGGGCCTTTGCCTACCTTCCCTGCTTCCCTTAGGGACATTTGGTATGCCTCCCTATCTTCGTCCCACTGTGTTTCTTATATTTCCTGAAGGTCAACCTTTTGGTTCCGACTTTTTCTGCTACTGTTTTTGAGAACCAAAGTGGTTTTCTCCTTCTTTTGCTCTTGCTTTTCGCCCTAATACAATGGGATGTTGCTTCAAGTATTGCATTCTTAATGCTTGTCCACTTTGCCTGTACCTCCTCTCCTGTATTTCTTCTTGCCAGGGCTAGCTTTACTCTGTTGGCTATCTTATCAAAGTCAGCTCCTCTGAAGTCCCATAATTTTGCCTTGGAATGGGATGATTTAGTTCTGTTGGCCAAATTGAACCATACCATGTGATGGTCACTGGCCCCCAGGTGACCTTCTACCTGGAGATCTGTGATCCTTTCCCCGTTAGTCAGTGCCAGATCTAGGATAGCCCTGTCTCTTGTGGGTTGTTTGACCAGTTGTTAGAGGCCCTACCCCTGCAGGGAATCCACTATGTGTCTAGTTTTGGCGGATGTTCCTGTTGGTGTTGACCAATCTGTATCTGGCATGTTGAAGTCTTCCATTATCAGAACCTCCCCTTTAGCTGTCATGTTTTGTATATCTTCTAACAGTAATGTGTCTAAGTCCTCCCCCTGGTGTGGAGGCCTGTAGGCAACCCCAGTTCATATGGCTGTCCCATTTCCAGGGTGACCCACAGTTCTTATGGCTCCTTATGTGTATTTTGAATTTCTGTAGCTTTGATATTTTCAGTGACATAAAGAGCCCCTCCCCTTTTTTTTTTGCACCTCTGTCTCTTCTGAACAGTACGTAGCCGGGTACTGAAGTCTCCCAAGTGTGGTTACTGGTAAACCATGTCTCGCTAATGGCTACTATGTCCAGCTTAGCCGCTGTCATTGTTTCCTGCAGGTCTGGGATCTTGTTTCCCAGACTACGGGCATTTGTGTACATGATTTTCCATTGGCCAGATTTTGGTGCGTTAGTTGTTGGGCGAGGTCCGGCATTTTTCCTACTCATCGTATGGGGAGCCGGACCTTTTTCCTCAGTGCCTCAAGTCTTTACAAAGTACTTTGCAGTACTCGTAATGCATCTGAGAAAGGTAGGATTCCATGTCTATTCATACCTGGACTACTGGCTGGTCGCCATTCCAGCCAGGAGACTTAACAAGTAGTGGCAACCACCTCCCAGTTTCTTACCCCAATGGGGGTTTTGCTGAATCTGAGGAAGTCTCCGCTCCAATCCTCTCAGCAGTTGCTGTTATAGGAGCTGTCCTGGATATGACCAAGGCCAGAGCCTTTCTTCCAGAGAGCAGACTGCAAACAATGCTGTAGCTGGCTTGTTACATCATTGAGCGTAAGACTGTGCAAGCCCACTCTACGCGGTGCATGCTGGGTCTAATAGCCTCCTCAGTGTTCACAGTGCCCCGGCACTGGTCATAGCTGACACCTGCAGTAGAGCTTTCTCTGACCTTAGCAGCGTACTCACCCTGACTTCTTTGATATTAACTGTAACAAATCCGAGGAAGGTTGTAATGATCCCACCCCAGGGCGCCCCCCGCCCTTCTATTTCAAAACAGTCACCAAAGCTGAAGCCAGGAAATACCTGCAAATGAGTGTTAGGTAAATCACAATACAGTAACAGTTCTCTAGACCTCAGACTTTTATTTATTTAGTTTTTGTTGGACCGGGTAAGTGCACTAGACAAATCCTGCCTATTTTCAGGCACGACCCGGGGGAGGGGGATACAGATGAATGCCAACTGACCTTGAACCAGATTAAGCGGTTGGTGGTATTTTTAGTGAATAAAACTTAATGCCCTCACCCTGGATGAGGTATTAACCCCTCTGACCAAAATACCTAACCTTTTCCTGTGCCATGCTCAAGTCCCCCAGATATGGAAAGCCGCGGCGATCACACCAGTTCACAAAAGTTGGGGCCAGGCCCTTCATGCAGATTATCTCCCCATATCAAGCTTACCCCCTTCTCCAAAGCACTCAAGCGCATAATATCTGATCAACTAGTCGACTGCCTTGTCAAATACCAGATACAATGTCCAGAGCAGCATGGCTTTCACAAGGCACGTAGCACCACCACAGCATTGTTGGAGTACACTGGCTGTATCCACAGTGCTCTATACCATGGGCAGAAAGTGGGGATGACCTGTATCGACCTCACCAAGGCCTTTGACACAGTCAACCACACCTTGCTGCTTAAGGTACTCTCCACAACCGACCTTTCGACTGGCGCCGTGGGGTAGTTCAGAAGTTATCTAGGGAGCAGGACCCAGCAGGTCAAGATAAATGGAGTCCTATCAGACAGTCGGCAAGTGCTCTCTGGTGTCCCGCCAGGCTCAATTCAGTGGGTAGGATCTGGTTCTGCTAGACCACCACAAGAGGCTTCTAAGTCGTGCTTGGCCTTCCATCAGGAAAGTTCCTGTGACTAAGTGGAGACCATTCTCCTTGATGAGCTAATCCCACCTGGACCCCCTTGCTCACCAAGTAAGGGGTTCAAGTGCTCCTGGACCTGTTGTTTCAGGTCAGCCATACTTGATAGTGGGAGTTTCCATTTGCACTTTCGGTCTACCTGAACCAGTGACTTTACCTCCGACTCTTTCAGTTCCTGAGGTCCCTTACGTTACATTAGTACATGTCTTTGACATTATTAATTTTGGTCCTAGACCAAATTGTGAGCCAGGTTCTTGCTGCTCTCCTAGAGTGGTTGCGGCTTCTGGCAGACTTTCTTTGTGTCCATTGCAGTCATCTGCAAGTGATGAGTTACAACTCGGCTTATCTTGTAGGCACTATGTTCTAGTTGCTCTTTACAAGACAGCTGTTTTTATTAGCAGGACAGTCCTTGGCTTGTCCTTTCTGAGTGAACCTATCTCCTACCACCCTACTCAGGGTTGTTGGTTTTAGCTCGTACTCTCCCACTAGTGTGAATGAGTGATGGAGACTTGGTCCAGGAAGATATGGAAATTCCGTGCTTACCGTAATTATTGATCTTCTTGGACAGTCTCCATCACTCATTCACATGCCCGCCCACCATCCTCTGGGTTCACTCGTTTTCTTTCCTGGTCTTCACGGTCCTGTGATTCAGACTGTGAGGACATTACTCTTTGGCCTTTCTTGCAAAGGCTATCTGGGCCCTCTCAGGCCCAGAAACTCAGGATGAGTTATTCTCATTAGTCATGCTGCACCTCCTTGGTCGAAAAGGTACTGAGGTGGTTGGAGGATCAACGCCAAGATAGCCTACACAGGTGCAAGCTAGTCTCGCCGTGCCACGCATGCGTGGTCCTGTCTCGGCGCCGACCCTTCAGAAAATTAGGCTTCCGCTTGGTCCTAGCACCTCCGGCGCTATCCCACTAGTGTGAATGTGATGGAGACTGTCCAAGAAGATCAACAATTACGGTAAGTATGTAATTTCCATTTCTCTAGGGTGAGGTCTTACCATCAGTCAATACAGAGGCAACACCACCTCCCTCCTTCTGCTGGTGATACCTTTCCCTGCGCACCCCAGCATCCCAGTTGCCCTCCCAACTGTCTTGTTGCACTGCCTGGCCACTTTTAGATCATCAGATATGATGACCCCCCAGGTCTGTTTGTGATCGTCAGTACCACCACCAGCCAACCTTCCCCCACCCCCGTTTGTACTCCATCCGGGGTGTCTGTGCCCCAAGTGCCTTATTTTGCACTTTTTCATATTGAAACCCAGCTGCTATACCCTTGACAACTCCTCAGGTTATCTCGAGTCACTGTTCAGCCTTTCCATCGCCCCCTCAGCGTGTCCATCCCATTGCAGAGTTTGGTGTCATCTGCAAAGAGGCAGACCTTCCCTTCCAGCTCCTCTGCAATGTCTCTTATAAAGACATTAACAAGGACTGGTCCCAGCACTTATCCCTGAGACACCCCGCTGGTCACCCTCCATTTCTCTAAGCAAATTCTGTTTACCGCCATCCTCTGCCATCTGTCCATAACCAATTTCTTACCCAGTTTGCCACCCTTGGACTCACTCCTAGGCTACCCAGCTTGCTTATTAGTCTTGTGTGTAATGGTGTTGAATGCATTACTGGAAATCTAAGTAGGCTACATCCACTGCTCCACCCTAATCTACCATTAATTCTCTGGTTACCCGTCAGAGAACTCTTTATCGGATTCGTTTGTTATGACCACCCCCACCACCAGTGAATCTAATGCCTTGGGTCTTTGTAACCCATGAAGTGGAAAAGATTTTCCATCTGGTGCTCCAAAACCTATATGGCCCACTTGACAGAGTTCTGGAGTATTTGCTGGACCTTTCTAACGCTGGCTTACAGTATTCCACAGTTAAGGTTCATTTGCATGCCGTTTTTGCATACCACAAGCCTGTCAGTACCCTCTGCCTGGCACAGCTGCCACTATTCAGGAGTCCTTAAAGGCATCTTACACACAAGGCCTCCCATCAGGAAGCCGGTGGCTGCCTGGGGTATCAGTCTTGTGTTAGACATGCTCACTCACAAACCTTTCAAACGCCTTATGACTTGTGAGCTGAAGTTTTTAACTTGGAAAGCAGTTTTTCTAGTGACCATCTCCTCTGCTTGCAGAGTGGCTAAAAATCCATGCCTTGGTCACAGATCCTCCTTATACTGTCTTCCTCAAGGACAAGGTAGTTCTCTGCCCACGCCCTATGTTCCTGCCTAAAGTGGAGTTGGAGTTCCCTCTGAATCAGCCACTAGTGCTGTGCTGCCCACATACTTTGCCAGCTTCCTGAATGAAGAAGAGCACTAGCTTCATTCTCTGGATGTTAAAAGGGTTCTTACATTCTTCCCGAACAGAACTAAGGACTTCAGGCATTCCAAACAGCTCATTGTATCCTGTGATCCCAGCCAGAAGGGACAGCCTGTTACATCCACGTGCATTTCTGCCTGGATTGCCATGTACCTGCACCACTGCTGTCCTATGGCCCAAGTCAAGCTGGAGGGCCAGCCCTGTGCCTGTTGGTGATATTTGCAGAGCTGCAACTTTGAGCACAGTGTATAGCTTTGCTAAGCCCTGTGCCCTAGATGTCCATGCCGGGCAGCATGCCACCTTTGGCAGGACAGTTCTGAACGGATTATCCTGAGTGAGCCATTGGCCTTACCACCCTAATCCGGAGGATTTTGTCTGAGCTTGGTACTCCGACCCACTAGTATAAATCAGTGGTGAAGATCGATTCCTGGAAGATAAGAAAATTATGTTATCACCGTATTTCTTGATCTTCTGGGGCTATCCTCACCATTGATTCTCATGTCGCCGCCCCCCATCCCCCAGGCTCACTTTAGTATATTTTATTGGTCTTCACCCCTTGTTCTTGGTTTGGGCTGTGAAGACACTGTGTTACTGGTTTGTTTTTTCAACTATTTTTCTGGCCCTCCGTCTCGGAACTCTCTCGAGCCACCTCACTCGCCGGCTCACTCTACCACCCGCTGTGTTCCCCTGCATCTTCAATTTCGTCAAGGTTCCCCAGGACGTGAGGCAGCAACCCAGGGAAACCGCAGGGGCAGTGATGATGAACCAGCATTGGGCGTGTGGTGGAGGCACTGACATGGCCATCGCCTATCCGAGGCAGAGGGTATTTTTCTGGATTTACACCCTCAACGTTGGACGTGCAGTGCCGCCCAGCCCATGACGTGAGTGCTCCCACCCACGTCCAGAAGACAGTTGCCAACATCTACCCCACGCTCGTGAGCCCCCGAGTGTCACAGAGCAGCCGGTCTCCACCAGGGGCTGCTGCTGCGCCAGGCTTCCCCTGGATCCCTTCCCGAGAGAGGAGAGCAGTCCTACGGACGCTTGATCCTCTCTCTCCACTGCCGACCCGGGCTCGCTCCCGAACTCGGGTAGCCAAAGCGAGGTGTGGCGTCCAGCGCCTCAACCCTCAGCGCAACCGGGCCATATTATTGGTTTGTTGACCCTTCTTATAGCGGTCACTAGTGCCATCTTATGCCCTTAGGTTAAGTGCATAAGTACTTGTTAGGAATGGATATGCTGCACCTCCTTGGTAAAAAAAAGGTACTGACACGGTTGAGGGCTAGTGCCAAGGTAAGCCATGCAGTGTGAGCCAGTTTCCTAGCGCCTCTGGCTCAGACCCACTAGTGTGTCTCAGTGGTGAAGATAGTCCCAGAAGATCAGGAATTAGTGAGTACATAATTTTCGTTTACTTATTGTAACAGTAAATCTTTGAGAAAATCTCCTCTGTTGAGCCACAGCCACACACACACACACCCCGTCGGGTGACAGGTAATTATCCTGCCTGCTGTCTCGTGTTGGTTCTCCTGTTATGCCTGAATTGGTATGTTTACTCTGGTTTCCATATAATTTCCTGTGTTCCTGGTTGCTTCAGTTGCTACCTCTCAGACGATTCTCCTATAGCTTGTCTCCGGCGAGGAACAGAGGCATGCTGGGAAAACCCATGTTACATAGGCACCAATGAGGCACGTTGACTTGGGCGGCCCTAGCCAGCAAAAATTCCCAGGAGGTCCTGATTCCGATAGCTTACAACTGCATGATATAGCTCAGAAGAGGAGGCGAGTCTCTGGAAGATCTACTGTTGTGGTAAGTTAAGTAACCATTCATTCCTTTTGTTTTAATTTTGTTAAGGAGCATTTGACCGATAATATCTTGAGTCAGTCTTTTCCATAGAGCCACACTCTTCAGCTCAAAGTCCACATCAACCCCAAAAGTTTTACTCCCAGCAGGTCCTAGTGCCTCCTGCTTTGATACTGCATTACTAAATCAGAAGCCATAACTGTGATACCAGTGGTGGGAAAAACACCTAACTACCACATGATTTGTTGATTAACTGTACTGCATCCTCACATTGTAAATGATATCAATTTCTTGTTACCAGCCAACTTCATTTTGGTATCTTTTAGGGATCTAAACCTTCGTTTTAGTTCATTTTTACTGTTAACAGTTGTGTCCTGCAGCTATCCTCGGTGCTAGCATTTTCTAGTTGTCTAATTGTTGAAATCTCGCTTGTTCCTTGATGCTTTAGCAGTGAGAGCATGATGTCAGTTAGGCAATTTAGTCTTTACAACATGACTGTCTGCTAAACAGGCAGCGGCAACAGTGGGAAATGTCTCCAATAAACTTCAAAACTATCACAGGAGCAGTAGAGTAGGATTGTTCATGTAAATTGTTTTCACTTTGCGTTATCCCGTGGGATGTGGAAGGAGTAGCTGGGCAAGCCTTGGGGCTATGGACTGCCCAAGCTGGGGAGGTAGGGCATATTGGGGGTATCATCCAGCTGGTTTACATACCCATTGTTTCTGATTTCCTGCAACCCTCTCCCTCCCATGTCGATGCAGACGCATATTCATGAGTAGTCCCAGCTGGGCACCCAGGTGACAGTGTTGGAGCAGGAGTTGCTGTGGGGGAATGCCCCCAGAGGAGTTGGAAGAGTATCCTTTGGAAATCTTGATTTCCCCTTCTCCAGGCCAATTTCAGATTCCTGGGGCTTTTCATTTTTGTTAAAGGAAACTATAACCTATGTTCTAGGAGCATGGATATGTTGTTCATCCATACTCTTTGGCATGTCCCTTTCCGTTTAAGGTTCGCCGGAAGTCTTCAAGCTGGCTCCTTCACCCACCCAGCTGGTATATACCTCGGCTCCGCCCCATGACGCCAGATCTTCCTTTCCACTGGAAGATCCAGGTTGCCTCCCTTGTGCTCGCGCATTTCGTAGGCCCTGGCTTTCAAAACTTCCGTTTTACTGAAAAGAAAAAATGTTCGAGTTAGCGATCACCTTTTCGCATCATTGATTATGGAAGAGAAATCTTCTCCCGGATTTTGCCGGTGTCCCTGCGGCCAAAAAATGTTGCGCTCCGATCCCCACCTTACGTGTGTCTACTGCCTTAGTGTCGGCTATGACACCTCATCCTGCAGCTTCTGCTTGGCCTTCCATCCCAAAGTCCTGGGCGACCGCCTTGCACGTTTGAAACTGGGAGACGGAGAAGTGGAACCCTCGGTAAGTCGAGGAGGCTAGGTGAAGCGGTTTCAGCGGCTCTTGGGATACAGCGAGCAATTGTAACGTATGCAAGCAACGAGGAAGAAGCCGCTTCTACTGCGGACTCTTGAAGCTTCTTCGTTCCACTCAACCTTGGCTCCACTTTCTCTGGCTCCTTCAGGGAGTTGTGCCAGTCTCTTACCACCCGGGGAGAGGCGCCGTGGGCTCGCACTCCTCCCGATCCCGTAAGCGGGAGAATGAACCGAGCAAGTCTTCATCTCAGCGAAGGCACTCTTAGGACCAAGAGAGGTCTCAGTCCCAGGAGCATGTGGTCTCGACTTCTGTCGAGATCGCTTCTTCAGCCGCCGGCTTCATGGACCTTCCATCGGGCCAGCCGACCAAGGATGCGGCCAGTGAGGTTGAGATTGTTCTCAACTCAATAGACCCGCTGTCGCCAACTCTTTAGAAAGGACTCCATCCTTGTCTTCCCGATGGGGGACCCAGCCCACTGGTGTTTCCTTCGGACCTGTTGCGGACCCTGGGATCACGGTCAGCGGTGTCTCGACAAAGCGAGTGGCCCACCGATCTCAGTCAAGGTCTAGAACCCCTCGTCCGGAAGGCCAAGGAAGAGCCATAAGCGCTCAAAAGAGCAGCGCCATCAGTTGTCTCGTCCTCTCGGATGACGGAGGCTCCAATGAAACTCCGGCTATAGCGAGGACCTCGTGGCAACAGCTGATCTTGTCCGACACAAGCCAACCCCGACTCCTACCCGGCCATTATTTGGCTTTGCCTCCTAGGCGAGCCGACCTCTGGATCGAAACCTCAGTTCCCCGCCCGCGGGGCAGGAGCGCGATGACCTGTTCGGTCTAAGCCGGTATCTCCACTGATCGTGATGGAACCGCCACCTAAGCAGCCTGTGGAAGGGGCTCCTTCCAAAGAAGACTGACCAGACATCGGGTTTCCCCGGCGTTTGTCGGTGACGGTCACCCCGGACCGCCGTCGACATGTCAAGGGTGATTTGGGCGGCAGGCCACTCTATCCAGACTCCTTGGATTCGGACATCACCGTGCTGCACTCTCTTCCTGGGGATGATGAGTCGTCCATTGGCCTAGGGATGGAGGAAGGTCCTTCGTCCTTCAAAGGGATCCTTTGCCTCATCTCTGAGTCCATAGGGATGCCCCTGGAACCCATCCAGAAAAAGGCGGAGTACCCTGTTACGGACATCCTTAAAAGAGGGGATACCCTGACGGAGGCTTTTCCTGTGGCCGAGGCCATTGTTGGTCCAGCACGCGGAACTCTGGCAGCGTCCTGCCTCTTGTCCAGCCCCGTCGGCCCGCAAGTACGCAGTTCCCATGGGGTCTCTTGCGGGGTTCACAGAACACCCTTCGGCCGAGAGCCTGGTGACCGCCTCTGTGTTCAGGCATACTGCAGTTCTGCTGCTACGGACCGACCTCCCGACAAAGAGTCCAAGCTCTTGGACCATTCGGCGAGAAAGTTCTATGCGGCTTCCTCTTTGGGCCTTCGTCAGGCAAGTTTGTCCTTCGTCATGGCACACTTCTCTCTCACCCTTCTCGGGTTGTTAGACGAAGTCCTCCCACATCTCCCCACAGACATGCAGACCATGGTCAAGCAGGTCCAAGACCAGGGCCGAGCTGTTGCTAAACAGCAGCTCCAGATGGCCCTGCACATTGGGGACTCCTGTGCCTGCTCGATGGCTGCCGCAGTTGCCTCTCGCTGCAGGGCTTGGCTGAGGCCCTCCTCCTTCCTGGCAGATACTCAGCACAAGTTAGCTGATGTGCCCTTCCTTGGGACCGACTTGTTCGGCCCTGGAGTGGCCGGTCACCTCCAGCGCATAGAGCAGTCCATTGCCACCTTGGACGCTACTTCTGCTAAGAGTTCTTCGGGCAAGAACCAGAAGAAGAAGCCATTTCGGCACTCTTCCCCTGCAGTTCAGCAGTCCTCCTTTCAAGGGGGACATCAGCATCAGGCTCAAACTTGGCACCCTCGTCCCAAGCCTGGACCAGACAGGGCCGTAAAGGAGGCCGAGGCTCAGGTCCTGGAGCTTCCTCCTCCCCAAAGCCTGCTCAGTGACGGGGTGGGGCTGCCACCCCTACTCCCGAAACGCCAGCTCTGGGTCTTCCCATGGGGGGCCGGCTCCATCACTTCCTTTCCGCCTGGTCCGTCATCACATCGGACAGCTGGGTTCTCGAAGTGGTCAGTCAGGGACTGCCTCTAGAATTCGAGCAGTACCTTCCCAGCCGAGCCCGCACCCCTCGGGAAGAAAGGATTTCCACCCAAACCCAGTCGGCTGTTCGAGACAACATCGCTCAGCTCCTCCTCAAGGAGGCAGTGGCTCTAGTGGCAGATCCTCCAGCAGACCCAGGCTTTGTCTTCAGATACTTCCTGGTACCTAAGCGGACGGGGGCTGGCGCCCCATTCTAGATCTGCACAACCTGAATCAATATCTCAGGTCACACACCTTTCAGATGGTCACTCTGTCCCAGACCATACCATCCTTGGAGCGAAACATGTGGTTCTGCTCACTGGATCTGCAGGACATGTTCTTTCATGTCCCAATCCTTCTGTCCCATCAGCAGTTCCTCCACTTCAGGGTCGAAGGGACCCTGTACGAGTTCCGAGCCATGTTGTTTGGCCTGTCATCGGCCCCCGGGGTCTTTACCAAATGCATTGCAGTGGTGGTGGCCCATCTACGGCGTCAAGGGGTCAGAATTTACCCCTACCTCGACAGTTGGCTCCTAGCAGGTTCCACCCAGCAGGAGGTGGAGAGGTCCAGGATCTGGCCCTCCAGACCTGCTCTAAACTCTGCTTTCTGATCAACGAGGCCAAGTCGGCACTTGTGCCTTCTCACATGATGGGGTTCATCGGGGCAGCGCTCGACTCTTGTCAAGCCGGAGCTTGGCTCCCGGCGGACAGGGTGGAGGTTCTTTCCTCCTTTGCCCAATCATTTTTGGTTGGGCAGTTGCGCCCTGCCCGGGACTTTCTGCACCTTCTGGGTTACATGGCAGCGTGCTCTTCAGTGGTCCGGTGGGCCCAGTTGCACATGTGCCCGCTCCATTGGGAGCTGGCCGCCCAGAGGACTTAGCGCCACGGTCATTTCGACCAGCTGGTCACTGTAACCCAGAGGATGTGGGACGCTCTTCAGTGGTGCCCCCCCCCCACAAAGACCGGTTACAGGAAGGGAGTCTGTTTGTCCGCCTCGAGCCAACGGTTGTCCTCACAACCAGTGCCTCTCTCATGGGCTGGGGATCCCACATGGGGGACAAAAGGGCCCACTGGCTCTGGACCCCCGAGGAGTCCTGATCCCACATCAACCTGTTGGAGCTCAGAGCAGTCAGACTGGCACTGTCAGCTTTCGCTCCTCATTTCCGGGGTCAAGTGGTTCAAGTCCAGATGGACGATACCATGACCATGTACTATCTCAACAAACAGGGCGGCACGCACTCCCATCTGCTATGCAAGGTGGCGCTCCGCATCTGGACCCTTATGAGCCATGTGGAGGTGGATCTCCTAGCCATCCATGTGGCAGGAGCCTTGAATCATCTGGCGGATGCTCTCAGCCACTTGGGCTGGACGTCCCACGAGTGGTCTCTCCATCCAGAGGTAGCTTACAGCCTGTTCTCCCATTGGGACAAACCGATGGTGGACCTGTTTGTCTCCAGGGAAGACACCAAGCTGAGGCTGTTTCATGCCCACCCCACGCCGCAGGAGTATGCCTTCTCGAGGCTGTGGACCCCTGGCCTCCTCTACGCCTTCCCTCCATTTCCCTTGGTCCACAAGGTGCTCCTCAAGGTGAGGAGAGACGAGGCGAAGGTGATCCTGGTAGCCCCAGACTGGCCCCGCCAGTACTGGTATCCAGATCTCCTCAGCCTCGGCTGCAGGCCCCCGGAGCGGCTTTGTACGCGCCCGGACCTGATGACACTAAATCAGGGGAAGGTATTCTATCCGGACCTTCAATCCCTGCACCTTACAGCCTGGTACCTGAGCAGCTAGAGTTCCAGGCTTTGGGTCTTTCTGAAGATTTATTTATTTCTACACTGTGATGGATGCATCTAGAAAGGAATCTACCAGAAAGTGTTATGCCTTCAATTTTCCATTTGGTGTCAGGGCAAGATCATGGATCCTTTGTCCTGTCCAGTGACTAACATTCTCGACTACCTTTGGTTTCTCTCCAAGGGGGGTCTACGATCATTGACCCTTAGGGTGCACCTGGCAAGCATCTCTGCATACCGGGCATGGGCCGGTCAGCCAACGTTGGTGCAGGAGACAGTGGTCGGATGCTTTTTCAAAGGCCTGGATCACATATCCCCTCCGGTGTGTGAACCTCCACCTCCGTGGAATCTACTGCTGTTATTTGCAAAGCTCATGGGCAAGCTATTCGAACCTATGCACAAGTGCGCCTTGTCACACTTGTCATGGAAGACGGCCTTCCTGGTTGCTATTACGTATGCCAGAAGGATAGGGGAACTCCAGGCGCTTTCGGTGGAGTCCCCTTATTTGGTCTTCCACAAGGACAAGGTTGTCCTACGCCCCAACCCTAAATTCCTTCTGAAGTTGGTGTCAGAGTTTCACCTTAACCAGGTGTTGACTCTGCCGGTATACTACCCTAGTTAAAACTCAAAACTCGGAGGCCGAGTACAAGCTCCATACTTTGGACCTGAGGCGTGCTCTTTCCTATTACAAGGAGATGGTGGCAGAAATTTGGGGTGAGGTTCACCAGCTGTTTGTCACCTACGCTGAAGCCACTTCTGGCAGACCTGCAGCGAAGCGGACCATTGCTAGATGGATTACATCATGCATAGGTCTGTGTTATGAGTTGGCGGGCAAGGAGCTTCCCACAGGGTTAAGAGCTCATTCCACCCGCCATACTGCTGCATCGGTGGCTGCTTCCAGGGACATCCCCATCCAGGAAATCTATCTGGCTGCTACCTGGAAGTCAGCAAACACCTTTATCACCCACTACCAGATCGACCTTGAGTCACACTGGGATGCTGGTCTTGGGGCTTCAGTTCTCCAATCTCTGTTCCCTAAGTATGGGATGTGCGCCTTACCTCCCTCCTCCCGGAGAACTGCTTGGAGTCTGCCAAACAGTGTGGATGAACAACATATCCACGCTCCTAGAAGAACAGGTTACTCACCTGTAACAGCAGTTCTAGGAGTGGTATATGTTGTTCATCCACACGACCCACCTGACTGCAGAAGCACACAACCTTGCTTTTGATGGGCTAAGATCTAGCATCATGAGGTGGAGCTGAGGTATATACCACCCGGGTGGTTGGGAGGAGGCAGCTTGAAGACTTCCGGCAGATTTAAAGTGGAAGGGGACAATGCCAAACAGTGTGGATGAACAACATATACTACTCCTAGAACTACTGTTACAGGTGATTATACAATGGCAAAGTAAAATCAATGCATCTGATAGGCTGACTGGTAATGAGAAGCTTGAGTAAATCCTGTTATAACTCACGCAAAAAGGTACCAGTCAGCCACATGTGCCTAAAATGAATCCGATCCCAAAATTAAAAATGAAAATACCGCCATGTAATTCCCCGGTAAAAGCGCAACCGCTAAAACCCCAGAGGCTCGCATTTGCCCATATGGTGCCAGTTCTCCTAGTAACATATTTTAAGTGTATGTTGAATGCTGATCTTAGGAAAGTCTTTGTTTATTAAAAACAAGGGCTACAACTTACTAAAGTCACGTCCGAAAAGCAGAAAGATGATACTATGCACGCGCTCGTGCATGAGCGCATCGCGGAAGTCACTGCTCCGGCTTTTGAGGCGAGATTTCTAAGTTGTAGCCTCATTTTTAATAAACAAAGAGTTTACCAAGTTCAGCATTCAGCAGACCCCAAAGAGTGCCAATTAGCTGAACGGAGACCAAGGCGTAGAACGAGCCTGCATCTTTTTAGTTGGAAACTATTATGGTTTGCCATCCAGCTCACAGTATTTTCGTATCCACAGTTAATTATTGGGCAGAGGAATTTATTTGCTATACAGACAGCAGCCCATCATGATACATTTCTATGGTGGCAGCAGGGACAGAGCAGTTTTCGAAATTCAGTGAAAGAAGGCTATTGTAAATCAAGAAGAACAGCTCACGGCTACAACTAGAAGTGACATGCTGTCTCCCTAGCAACAAAGGACTATCTTTTCTAGCAGAGTAAAACAATGTTTAAAAACAATTTAATATACAGAAAACCTTTTCTTTTTTACACTAAAAAAATTGGGGAACATTGTATAATCGCAATAAACCACTCCAGGGTGTGGGTTATGCTGGGATTTACCCACTTCTGGTGCGGATTTGGTCACTTGGCTGTGCCTCGTGACCAAACCACACTAGGCGTGGGTAAATCCCAGCATAACTCACACTCTCTTGTGGCTTATTGCTTAAGTAACCTGTTCTTTCTGTACCCTAGAGCCCCTTTCCTTGTTTTACAAACTTCTTGAGTTCTACCTCACAGATTTGTGTGTTGTTGTTTAATTAGTTTTATTTACTGGGGCCCGGATATTCAAACTGCGCTATTCTGAGGCGCAAGCCCTTGCGCTGCTCAAAATAGTTGCGCAGGGGTGTGGCGGGCGATATTCAAGGGTTAGCTGTTGAGCAACTCCTTTGAATCTTCCACCACCACAGCCACTGTGCATGGCGCAGTGGAACTTGCACCGCAAGTTGTCAGAGTTGAGCATTAAACTTGCGGTAAGCTTAAGTACCATTGCGCCATGCGCAAATTTCCGATATTCAAAGGTGACATGCAAATGGGGCCATAATTCATGCAAGGCTGGGGGGCCATTTGCATCTGATTATGGCCCCATTTGCATCCATTATTAATGTAGGTGCGCTGAACCCGAGGACTTGCGCCTGGCGCCCTGCCAGGCAGCAGCCGTCGAGGACCGGCACCCTGCAGCCCGATCATGGGCAGGGCGTGAAAACAACCCCCCAGACATCTCCCAATGCCCGATCGTGGGCAGAGCGTGAAACAACCCCTCCCCAGTGCCCGATCGCGGGCAGAATGTAAAGACCCCCCAACCCGAATATCTCCTGGTGGTCCAGTGGACACGTAATGCCCGATCGCTGGCAGAATGTCAGTGACAACCCCCAAACATCTCCCTGGTGTCTAGTGTCCCCCCACCCCACCCACGAGCCCACCACCCGCCCCCCGGCAGCCAGCGGGCAGCATCCACCGCCCGCCGACTGACTGTCTTGGTAGGGCTGACGCCCAGTGGTGCAGAGCTAGAGCCAGACGGCGTGCAGCTCATACATACGATGACAGTTCAGGATTTGTGGAATGATGTTCATTCACAAATCTGGACTGTCATCGTATTGTATGCTGCACGCCATTGGCTCTAGCTTTGCACCAAGGCGGCAGCTCAACGACAGTCAGGCGGGTGGGATGCTGCCGGGGAGCGGGGTGTGGGCTTCGTGGGTGGGGGGACACTAGACACTCAGGAGATGTTTTGGGGGTTAACACTGGACATTCTGCCCGCGATCGGGCATTACGGTCCACTGGACCACCAGGAGATATTCGGGTTGGGGGGTCTTTACATCTGCCCGCGATCGGGCACGGAGGGGTTGTTTTCATCGCCTGCCCGCATCGGGCATTGGGATGTTTGGGGTTGTCAGTATACATACTGCCCGCGATCGGGCATTGGGAGATGTTTGGCGGGGTTGTTATTATATTATACTGCCCGCGATCGGGCATTGGGAGATGTTTAGGGGGTTGTTATTATACATACTGCCCGCAATCGGGCATTGGGAGATGTTTGGGGGTGGGATTGTCAGTATACATACTGCCCATGCGATCGGGCATTAGGGAGATGTTTGGGCGGGAGGGTTCTTTTCACGTTCTGCCGCAATCGGGCTGGTGGGGGAGCACAGGGACTGAGGTTGGGGGCCAGCCACGGTGGCAGCTGCTGTGTTGCGCCTGCAATACAGCAGCTCACCCGTGGGTGGCCCTCAACTTGATCCTTTTTTTTTGCTCAAAGTTGTGCAGGCAAGGTTGGGGTTGCGCCTGCACAACTCTGCACAACCCGACTGAATATCGGGTTGTGCAGTTTATGCATGGTTCCTCCCCCTCCTGTTGAGCATGCATTCATTTGCATTGCGCTGTTGCTCAACCTGTTTTCAGTGGTGCAACTGCCTCCTGCTGAATATCGCAGAATGGCGCAATGTAGGACTTGCGCATGCGCAACCCTTTTGAATATCTGGGCCTGTGTGTACTTATAGCTCGAGATAAGCTCTGGGCTAAAGCTACACATTCCAAAGAATCTTCGGATTGGCAGGCCTTTAGAACAGCCAGGAATAACTGTGTGAAAAAACTTCGCTCTGCTAAAGCTAACTATTATATTTCTACTCTCGAACAAGCTAAAGGTAACCCTCATAAAATATGGAAAACTATCAAAGCTATAGAAGGACGGCCCATGGCCCCCTCTGTCCCAACAAAGATAGTTGCAAGTGGCAAGATTGTGGAAAACAAGTCCCTAATCCTGGAGGAACTTAACTTCCACTTTGCCACAGCTGGATTAGCTTTTAACTCGTCACCTTATGCTGGTGCTGCGGTGAGCCAGCATACCCCTCCCCCTACATCTAGTCCTGCACCCAGCCCCTTCCAACCGTGCGAGATAACTTATAAAGAAGTAGAAGATTCTCTTCTAACTTAGACACCAAAAAGCGCGAGGGATGATGGCTTGGAACCCTTTTTCCTAAAGTCAGGCTACGCCCATCTCACTGCCCCAATTCTCCACATCTTCAATCTTTCCATTACATCTGCTACTGTGCCGTCCTGCTGGAAATCAGCACATATCCTCCCTCTATTTAAATCTGGTGACCCATGCGATGTAAACAACTATAGGCCTATCTCCATATTGCCTATCCTTTCTAAAGTTCTCGAAAAACTGATCCATATTCAGTTAAAATCTCACTTGGAAACCTTCTCTCTCATTAACCCAGCTCAATCTGGCTTCGGGTCTAATCATAGCACAATCACTGCACTAGCAAAAGTAACCAATGATTGGATCTCTGCATAGATGCTAAGAAGGTAACTGGTGCAGTCTTTTGGACTTCAGCAAAGCTTTTGATACTGTTGATGTAAACTATTAGTCAATTGTCTTGCAAAGTTGGTGCCACATACCATACCACCAGTGGTTCTCTAGCTGCCTAACTGGAAGATTCCAAAAGTAAAGGCAGAAGGCTTTTTCTGCTGCCTTGCCAGTTGCAGAGGAGTCCCCAAGGATCCATCTTAGGCCCTATCTTGTTTTCTTTGTACATTAATGACTTAGATGCTAACATATCTCGTCCAATCTGCACTTTTTTGCAGATGATACTGTGTTGTATACTTCTGGCTCATCATTATCTGAAGTCAAGGGAGTGCTTCAAGCGGACTTCGCACAACTTGAGCATAATCTAATAAAGCTTCTGCTCAATGCTAAGAAGACTAAAGCGATGATATTCTCCCGCAGTGCTGTCACAGGCCCCCCCAATACCCTTGCCCAAGACTTCATTGTCACCATGCTAAACGAGCCTCTGGAAGTTGTAACCAAATTTAAATATCTGGGTATCTGGATCGACAGTAAATTATCTTTCAATGACCACGTCGAAGATGTCTCTAGAAGGTTAAAAGCAAGGTTAGGTTTCTTCTACAGAAATAGGCCCCTTTCCCGCTTGAAACTTCGAAACAAGCTTGTACAGACCACTTTTCTCCCCTACTGGACTATGGCGATGTAATCTATTCCTCCACCACTCTTGCAAATCTAAGTAAACTGGACATCCTTTATCACCATGCGTTACGGTTCATTACCATTCCTTACCGTTAAGCACCACTGTGACTTCCTCATGCAGCTGTTGGTTGGACATCCCTTACTACTAGGCCTGCTCCATGCTGGGCTATGGACTCTTAAACTGCTCCTGCAGAAATTGCCAAGCTATCTCTCTTCCCTTATTAGTATCTCACATAGTGCATACTCATTAAGAAAATCTGACTTTATTATGCTTGACATACCAAGGACACGGACTTCCTTTGGTAAACGTGCTATTGCATATGCCCTTCCCTCCATTTGGAACCAATTACAAACCGTACTGAAACTAACTAGCGCAGTTTCAGTAAACTTCTACAAATCGCTAAGTTCAGCCAAAATAAAAGACACCTGTAACTGTCATTAAGTCTCTTCCTTCCCCACGTGTGCCATATTTATCCACTGGTAAGGTATAATTGATTTGTCATATTAACTGCTTTCCCTTCCCCTTCTACTCCTGGCTTTATTTATGCTTACGCTCCACTGCTACTCTATCAAATCACTCTTCCCCCCCATATCAGTTGTAGTCTGTTTGTTCTAGCTGCCAAAATATATGTATTGCACACACCAGTTATCATGTTTCATTTATCAGTATGCAACCTGTAAGTCGCTTCCCTGTCTCATATCATTGTTTACCACCTGCAGTCACCCTATGTGGTACCCTTTTATGTATATCCAGCCTGTATCATGTAACGTGCATTTCATGTATATACTGTTATTACCTATCTGTGTTTGTACTTTAAGTGTTTATGTCACAGGACCTCCTTGTGAATGAGCTTGCTCAATGGAGTTTTCCTGCAATAAACTTGAACTTGAACGCACATGAAAGGTGCTGAATTGACAGCAGTGGAAACTGAATCCCAGTGTTATCCACATGGCAGGTAAAGTACAGGCGATCACAGACAAGCTTCCCCATACTGCCCTGCCAGTATGCCTCAAGCCAGTCTTGGTGGGGAGGGGGGACCACGATGTAGATGAGCAGGTTAGTTCAGACACCATTCCCATTCAGTACTTGGCCTCCATGGGAAACTACCAGCAATGGTGCCAGTTGTGCTGGTGGCTTTCTGATGTGGACACCTGCCCACTGGGAACTGGACTGAGACCACCACAACTCATTTCATATAGGCCACTGAACAGCCCATAGGTGCTAATGGCTTTCGGCCACTAAACTACCTGTGTTGGATTTGAACCAGCAACCTAGAGGTGAAAGGCTCCCTTGCCCACTAACAATTCACCGAGCCATCCAGATCCCTCAGTTCTAGGGACATGGATATGTTGTTCATCCACACTGTCTGGCAGGTATCCTTGCCGCTTTAAATCTTGCCGGAAGGTCTTCAAGCTGGCTCCTCCCACCCACCCGGGTGGTAAAACTCTCGGCTCCGCCCCATGACGCCAGATCTTCCTTACCGCTTGGAAGCTCAGGTTCCCTCCTTAACGCTCTGCGTATAAGACTGGTTCCTAACTCTTCGCTTTTCCGAAATTAAAGTTTAAGGTTTTCTACACTTCGGTCAACTATTTCCCTCGCGGCTGCGATGGACAAATCGACTCCCGGTTTCCGGAGATGCCCATGCGGGCAGAAGATGTCTCGGACGGATCCGCACTCCACGTGCGTCTACTGCTTGGGCCTTGAGCACGACCCGCAGGCTTGCAACCTGTGCTCTACTTTCTCGGCCTACATCCTGGAAGACCGTGCTGCCCGTCTGCAACTTGGGCGACCAGCGCTACCTTCCAGTAAAAGTCGAAGGAGGCCGGTTGGCAGTTTCCGCGGCGGCGGGTTCGGCAGAACAGCTAGAGCAGATGATCGCCCTCGAAGAGGAGGCGGCGCGGGCCGCATCTTCCTCGGCCGTGGCATTTATCCCGCTCTCCCTGGGATCCTCATATTCTGCTTCCTTTAAGGAGCTTTGTCTGTTCCTCTCCACTAAGGGAGAGGGACCAACATCTGCTGGACCTTTCTCTCGGTCCAAAAAGAAGGACAAGGGTAAGTCCCTCCGTCGACGCTCTTGGGAGTGGGAGAGGTCCCTTCCCCGAGTGGTCGACCATCGACTTCGGCCACTGGCTTCACGGTGTCCCCATCAGGTCACTTGACCGAGACTCCCGTCGACGCAGTCAAGATCTTTCTCGACCCGTTGGACAGGTTGTCGACCGGGGAAGCCGAAAATCCTCTCTCCCCAGTTCCCCCGGTGGTGGTTGAGGATCCCGTGGGCTTGCCAGTGCCTCCGGTTCTGGAGCCCTCGGGTGACCCCTCCGAGCCGAGGGAAGAGCGGGTTTCCCGCACCCTCCTCGGAAAAGCCGAGGTTCACGGTCTCGGTCTTGGACTTTTTCGCGGTCCAGCCGATCCCGCCGCCATAGGCGGTCTCGGCACCACGGCAAGCGGCGCCGCCGCTCGTCCTCCTCCTCGGACGAGGGGAGGCTTCGGCCTAAGTTGCATCGGCGATCCGAGGACCTCATGTGGCAGCAGCTACTTCTGGCCAGGAACAAGCCGACGTTGTTGCCTTCCCGGCCATCAAGTGGCTGTCACCGGAGCGGCCGAAGCAACCCCTCGCTTTGGCCGAGGCGCCTGTTTCCAGGCCTGTTGCTCAGCCAAAACCAGCTGCTCCACCGATTCTGGTGGAACTTCCGCCTCCACAGCCATTGTTTGGGGCTCCGACCAAGAACTCTCGGTCGGCCCAGAGTCTGCCCCATAGGCTGTCTGTCACCCTCACTCCCGATCGCCCTCGGCAGGTGGAGGGTGGCTCAGGCCCGAGGCAGCTCTTTGCGGACTCTTCTGAGTCCGACAACAATTCCTCCCTTTCCTCCAGGCGAGTGGACTTGGAGTCCTCTGGAGGTCAGTCACTGGATGATAGCCCTTCGTCCTTCCTGGGTTTGCTTAGGCTCATCTCGGAGTCCACCGGGATGCAGCTCGAGCCCATATCCAAGCGGGCCAAGTATCCCCTCATGGAGATATTGGACCGAGGGGATTCTCCTACGGAGGCCTTTCCTGTGGCCGAGGCCATTGTGGGTCCGGCCTTGGAGCTCTGGCAGCGCCCTGCTTCCTGCCCTGTGCCTTCAGCCAGGATGGCCAGGAAGTATGCGGTCCCTACCGGTTCCCTGTCCGGTTTCTCGGAACATCCCTCAGCCGAGGGGTTAGTTACCGACAGCGTTTTCCGGCATGCCGGAAACGCTAGGGACGTGGACAAACTTCCCGACAAGGAGTCCAAGAAATTGGACTATGCCGGGCGAAAAGTCTACGCTGCGTCCTCCCTTGGCCTTCGTCAGGCCAGCTCGGCCGTGCTTATGGCATTACTTCTCATGCCCTGTTGGGCTCCCTGGACGAGGTAGTCCCTCATTTCCCGGCTGACCTGCAGACCACGGTTAGGCAGGTGCGGGACCAGGGCAGGGCAGTGGCCAAGCAGCAACTTCAGACTGCTCTGGACATTGGAGACTCATGCGCCAGGTCAGTCGCGGCCGCAGTGGCTATGCGCCGTCGGGCATGGCTGAGGATATCCACTTTCACATCGGATACCAGCACAAGTTGGCGGATGTCCCCTTCCTGGGGACCGACCTCTTCGGCACTGGGGTGGAAGGTCACCTCCAGAGGATCGAGAAGTCCAATGCCACCTTGGACTCGGTCTCATCCGCTCAGAGGGACAAGGGCTGCAGACCACAGCCTAAGCCCTTTCGTCCGTCTGCAACGTCAGGGCCAGCAGGCTCACGCTTGGCATCCCAAACCCAAGCCCGCAGCTTCCTCCCCCAGGAAGCAGGGAGGTAAAGGCCCAGGAGGTCCCTCGGCCAGTTCCCCCTCCAAGCCTGCCCAGTGACGGGTTGAGGGGTGTCGCCCCCAACCTCGTCACCTCACCCCAGGTTCCCCCCGTGGGGGCGGCTCCGCCACTTTCTTTCCGCCTGGTCCGTTATTACCACAGACCGGTGGGTGTTGGAGAGTGGTGGGAAAGGGCCTGCCTCTGGAGTTGAGCAGGCCCGCCCTTCAGAGCCATCGCAACTGGGGCCTCGGGTCCGCAGCCTCACTGTCGGCTCGCTGAGCCGACATCGCCATCCTCCTCGAGAAGGTGATCAGAGAGGTGGCGGATCCTCCTCAGACCCGGGGTTTGTGTCCAGGTACTTCCTGGTTCCGAAACGGACGGGGGGCTGGCGCCCCATTCTCAACCTGCACAACCTAAACAAGTTCCTAAGGTCTCGGACCTTCAGGATGGTCACTCTGGCTCAGATAATACCATCCTTGGAACACGGCGTGTGGTTCTGCTCTCTGGACCTGCAGGACGCGTTCTTTCACGTCCCTATCTGTCCGTCACATCAGAGATTCCTTCGGCTTCGGAGTGGAAGGATCCCTTTTCGAGTTCCGAGCCATGCCCTTCGGCTTGTCTCCTGCTCCCAGGGTCTTCACCAAATGCATGGCAGTGGTGACAGCATTCCTGCGGCACTGAGGGGTCCGGGTGTACCCTTACCTGGACGATTGGCTGATAGCAGCCCCCTCCAGACGGGAGGTGGAGCGGTCCAGGGATCTGGCCCTCCAGGTTTGCTCTCAGGTCGGTCTCCTCATCAACAGTGCCAAGTCGGAACTCGAACCGAGGCAGGTGATTCTCTTCATCGGGGCAGAGCTAGACTCTCTTCGAGCCAGAGCACGGCTCCCGGCGGACAGGGCCAGGGTTCTTTCCTCCTTTGCCCGATCATTTCTGGTTGGGCAATCGCGCCCTGCCCGTGACTTCCTGCGCCTCCTGGGTCTCATGGCGGCCTGCACCAGCGTGGTCTGTTGGGCCCGCTGGAACATGTGCCCCCTTCAATGGGGACTGGCCAGCCAGTGGTCTCAACGCTGCGATCCATTGGACCAGCTAGTGACGGTGACTCAGGGGATGTGGAACGCTCTCCAGTGGTGGATCGTTCCAGCTCATCTGCAGGAGGGCATCCCGTTTGTCTGCCCCGAGCCGACGGTCTCTCTCTCTATCAGCCGATGCCTCTCTGATGGGTTGGGGTGCCCATCTAGGGGAACACCGAGCGCACGGCCTCTGGTCCCCGCGGGAGTCCCGATGCCATATCAACCTGCTGGAGCTCCGAGCGGTCCGCCTAGCTCTCACCTCCTTCGCTCCGTTTCTTCGGGGTCAAGTGGTTCAGGTCCAGACGGACAATACCACGACCATGTACTACCTAAACCGCCAGGGTGGGACGCGCTCCATGCTTCTATGCAAGGAAGCTGTCCGCATTTGGTCACTCGTGCGCAGCCTGGAGGCGGATCTCCTAGCCATTCATGTGGCAGGAGCCTCCAATACCCTGGCCGATGCCCTAAGCCGGATAGGGGCTGTGTCCCACGAGTGGTCTCTCCTTCCGGAGGTAGTACAAGATCTGTTCTCCCATTGGGGGCACACCTCAGGTGGATCTGTTTGCCTCAAGGGAGAACGCAAAGCTGAGGCTGTTCCATGCAGGGGTCGCTGCAGGGGGATGCCTTCTCGAGGCCATGGACCCCGGCCTCTTCTCGCCTTTCCCCATTCCCTTGATACACAAGGTGCTTCTCAAAGCAAGGAGGGACGAGGTGCAGGTGATTCTGATAGCCCCAGACTGGCCCCGCCAGTTCTGATACCCAGATCTCCTCAGCCTCAGCTCCAGGCTCCCGAGGCAGCTTCCAGCTCGCCCAGACCTGCTCTCAGTCAATCAGGGGAAGGTGTTCCATCCGGACCTTCAATCCCTGCACCTGACGGCCTGGTTCCTGAGCGGCTAGAGTTCCAGGCCTTGGGTCTTTCCGACGAGGTCCTCAGTGTAGTTGAGGCGTCCCGTAAGGAGTCGACCAGAAAATGCTACGCCTTCAAATGGAAGAGATTTTCCATTTGGTGTCAGGGCAAGGGCCTTGACCCTTCCTCCCGTTCCTTGGTGAGCATATTGGACTACCTATGGTACCTTTCTCAGCAAGGGCTTAGGTCGACGACCCTTAAGGTGCACCTGGCAGCCATCTCTGCTTACCAGGCGCGGGCCGGGAAGCAGTCGGTGGCGCAGGAAAAAGTGGTCGGGCGCTTTTTCAAAGGCCTTGATCACATTTCCCCTCCGGTGCGAGAACCTCCACCTCCGTGGGATTTACTGCTGGTATTGGCAAAGCTCATGGGCAAGCCCATTCGAACCAATGCACAGGTGTGATCTCTCTCACCTGTCGTGGAAGACCGCCTTCTTGGTGGCTATTACGTCAGCCAGAAGGATGGGAGAGCTCCAGGCGCTCTCCATCGAGTCTCCTTACCTGGTCTTCCACAGGGACAAGGTTGTCCTGTGCCCACACCAGAAATTCCTTCCGAAGGTGGTGTCAAGAGTTTCACCTTAACCAGGTGTTGACTCTGCCGGTGTTCTACCCCAATCACACCTCGGAGGTCGAATATAGGCTCCATACTCTGGACCCTAGAAGGGCACTCGCTTACTATAAGGAGCGCACGGCTGAAATTCGGAGAGAGGTTCGCCAGCTGTTTGTCACCTACGCTGAAGCCGCACCTGGCAGACCTGCAGCCAAGCGGGCGATAAGCAGGTGGGTCACCTCCTGCATAGATCTCTGCTATAAGTTGGCGGGCATGGAGCCTCCCAGAGGGATAAGAGCTCATTCTACCCGCCATACTGCTGCATCGGTGGCTGCTTCCAGGGACGTCTCTATCCAGGAAATCTGCAGGGCTGCTACCTGGAAGTCAGCACACACCTTCATCACCCACTACCAAATCGACCTTGAGTCACTCCGGGATGCTGGTTTTGGGGCCTCGGTTCTCCAGTCTCTATTCCCTAAGTAGGGGGTGTGCGCCTTGCCTCCCTCCTCCCGGAGAACTGCTAGGAGTCTGCCAGACAGTGTGGATGAACAACATATCCATGTCCCTAGAAATACAGGTTACTCACCTGTAACAGGAGTTCTAGGAATGGTATATGTTGTTCATCCACACGACCCACCCGACCTCCCCAGCTTCGACGCACAACCTGAGCTTCCAGCGGGCCAGTTCTGGCATCATGGGTCGGAGCCGAGAGTTTTACCACCCAGGTGGGTGGGAGGAGCCAGCTTGAAGACCTTCCGGCAAGATTTAAAGCGGCAAGGATACCTGCCAGACAGTGTGGATGAACAACATATACCATTCCTAGAACTCCTGTTACAGGTGAGTAACCTGTATTTCTGTTTTCTCATAAGGCGCACGTTGTGCCTCATTTGCACAGGCAAGGGGACTTTGTTGTGTTGCAGCAAAAAGCATTGTAGAGGGTGTCCAGTCTGGCTAGGGAAGTGGAGGGGCGGTACTGTAGACATGAGCACGACTAAATAGGTTATCCCATTTTCCTTCAGTACTAAATAGGTTGGGCCATTAGAGAGTACTTGCTGCTTGCTGACCCTTTGAGCTGGTGTACTGGTTGGTTGGATAACAATGACTGATGTGATTCATTTCAAGTTTCAGGTCAAATTCCACTTCAGGCCCCTAACTCGAAAATTGGAAAAAACACAGAAGCTGGACAAGAGAGTGGAAACCAGACACCTTGTGACCTACTGAACCTTCTTTTGCCTGTTTGGAAAGAGGACTTGTGTGTGCCTGCCCCCCTCGGTCTGTTACTGAGCGAAAAGAACGTTGCTTATCTCATGGGAGCCAAGAACTGGAAGGTGGGTATTCGGAACTGCCTCTGGATTTAAAGATGCAGTTCCAGATCTTTCTTTCAGAACTTTCTCAGATGCAGAAAAATGTGAACCGGGAGGCTGGCCCGCCAGCACAGTGGTAGCGCTACCACCTGCCACGCCCCCGAACCCGGGAGCTGGAGGGCCAGCTGGGGAGGGGATGGGGAGGCTCATGCCTCTGAGAGACAGCTAGATTCTCCTGGGAGGGAGGGGGATGATGACCTCTGGTGGAGACCAGAGGAACAGCAGATCAGTGCCTTACAGTAGGGGGGAACATTACAAGATGTCGGCGTACGCCTTGACGTCATGGTGCAGCCATGACTCCAGGTGCATTACGGGGAAGAAAATCGTGAGCCCGGCATAGCACCACTAATGACAGAGGTGGCACCCCTCACCGACCAGCCCACGAGGCCGTAACAGGGACCCGACACAACAAGAAGGACTGGGGGCTCCCACCCACCCCAACCCCATCTGGGGAGAAGATCCACGGCTACATGGGGGTCTGATTGGTGGATCGCGGTATCTGGTTGGGTTGGAGGTAGGTTTGCCAAAGCTCCTAGGGGGGAAGTAGCAAGTTAAAAAAAAACCTGGGCTGTGCTACACACCTTTCCCTGTGTACCTGTGGTAGCACCAGCCGGTGGGAACAAACTGCAATGTTGCATAAGTGCTAAGGTACTCCAGAGTGTGTCTTTGTGGGATTTAGCCACGCTTTTCGTGGTATATTGCGTGCCAAAAACCACATGAGAAGTAGCTAAACCCCAGAATCATATGCAGCCTGGAGTGCCGTAGTGTTACTGCAAAATGAGCCCCAATGTTAAAAAAAAAAAAAAAGTTTAAACACGATGAAAAGAGAGACAAAGGAGAAAAACATCCTTACAATAAAGAAAAAACCCTTCATGTAATACAGGAACAATATAAGATTTCAGACCCTGTGTCCTGCTAAGATTTACTCTCAGATTCTAATCCTCATAGGGCAATCAGAGTACAGTATGTAAATAAGCCATTTGATGATACTGGGTGTCCTAGTTGGTGTGGTTGGCAAGTGCTAGTGCTGCCCACTGCCCCATGTGTCCAAGCTCAAAAGTATAAGGTCATTCGTAACTGTGATGCACAATCTGCCATGCTGTGTGGAGTTGTTTACACCTGTTATTGTCACCATTTATTGTGTCATCTTTGCTATCTGTAACTCTCCTGGCTCATGCCTGAAAATAGGCAGTGTCTTTGTCTAGTGCACCTACTCGGTTAACAAAATAAATAAATACAGAATGCACCCTCAGGTTTTCCTGTTCACTGAGTAGGAGGGCAGCTGCCTTGAAGAATGTGATCTTTCTGTCTAAAGCTCCACCCATAGTCCTCTTTATGGCTGCCTGCCTGCATGCTGGATTGGGCTAATCAGCTGACATCTTGGGGAATAGACCAGATCTTCCAGGAATCAGTCTTCGCCATTGAGTCACACTAGTTGGTCTTAGCTGGAGGTGCTAGGACCTTGTGGGAGCCAGAGTTTTTCTGGAGGGCTGGCGCCAAGGTAAGCTGCGTGCAAGCATGGCACCATGAGACTGGCTCGTGCTGCATGGCTTACCCCGGCACCAGCCCTCAACTGCCACATTTTTTTTTCCCCCACCATCAAGTGCACATCACTGATGAGGTCATTTGCCTGTCAGAACTTCACGTCTAGGACAGCAGCATTCAGTTCTCAGTTTTAGTGTTTAAAACTAGAGTTTTTTATTTCTGTGTCGGTTTAGTGATTTTATAATAATATTTGTCAGTTTTCTACAGCTCGTCTGAGTCTAATGTCAACGACCATGGAGAATGACAGTAGGGAGCCTTCTGAGGCAGGCTGCTCTGGCAACGGGCCATGTCCAGTCTACTTTCACCACTGGAGAAGGGTCCTGAGCACGGGCGATCCTGTGCTCTGGAGGAAGGACAGTCCTACCAAAAGCATAAAAGAGCGGGCCCATTCCCAATTCCGGTCAGATTCTCTGTGCAGCTCGGCCACAAGTTCTTCCTCTCTCCTCTGGATGGGTAAGAAACTGTACCTCTGGAGTTCACCCTCTGGGAAGTCTGCTGCATGAGCTTCAGTCTTCCAGAGATGGAGGCCCTCACCGGCCCTGTCGGCGTCACCAGTGGCCTCTGGTTCTAGGAGGTCACGGTCTTTGGCCCGAAGTCCCCCTAAGTGGGGGACCCTTATGGGCAGTTCCACCCTCAGGCAGCTCTTCAGAGCAGTGGGTGCAGCATCAGGCTCATGTGCCTCTACCAGCAGAGCCGGTCCCTGGCCCTTCGGGGTCAGTGGAGCTGTGGGCAGGGCCTTCAAGCCAGGTAGAATGTTTGGCTCTGGCAACAGCCCCTGGGCCCTTGCTGGTGACCGTGCTGCAGACTCCTGTCCCGCTGGCTGCACCCCCACCCTGTGTCACTTGGTGGGACCGGTGGGGTGCCACTGTCAGTCACTTTGGTGCTGTCTGGGTCTGGTGCCAGTACTGGGTTAGGGCCCATTGGGTATGGCTTGGTGCCGGTTCTAGTGCTGGTCACTGGTGCCGGATTTGTTTCCAGTTCTGGCACTGGACCCTCGTTCTTGAGGCTGGTGTCGCCAGTGTTGCTGGGACCATGTTCTACACCAGGGGCCGTGTGAACCACCCCTCTCAATACCCCTCCCTCCAGGGAGGATGTAGAGGAGGAGGATGAGTCTACCCCATCCTCATAGTCTCTGAGGGTAGCAACAATGACTTTCTTAACCTGGACTCTTCGGACCTAGGCCCTACTGCTGTATCTCAGGAGGATCTAACTTTTAAAGGAGAAGCACTGGCTCAATTAATGCAGCGATCGCTGGAAAGTTTGGGGCGTCAGTACCCCGATGCCCCCCGTATTCACACAATGCAGACAAGGATTTTCCTTCCACAACACTCATTAATTTTGCAAGTTGGAGGGGAGCAGCGGGCATTTTCAATCACGTGGGCATGGAGCGTCCAAGATCATGCTGCAAACAACGCGATATGCTGACGCTCCACTCCCACTTCCTGTAGTGTGCTTTTATATACAGAGATTTATTATTCTCCCCATTTTCCATGCCCAGCGCTATATTTACACAGTTTGCCTAAATACCATACCATGCAGGGACGGGGGACATTGAAGCCACAGTAGGGACACTCTAGCCAGGTAGGGCACTTGGCTCCGGCAACAGCTTTAGTGTCCTTGCTGGTGACCGTGCCGCCAATGCCTGTTCCACTGGCCGCACCCCTTACAGTGTCACTGTCTTGGGACAACCCCAGGTATCTTTGCTGCTCACTTCTGTGCAGGCTGAACCTCGGACAGTACTGGAATCCGGTCTTTTAGGGCTCGATTTGGTGCCAAGAGGACCCTCGCTTCTGGGCCCAGTCTCTTTGGTGACGCATGTGCCTGTTTTCGACTCCCCCTTTGCCAGTGCCGGGTTCAGTGCCGACTTCCTTTCTTCTGGTGCCGATGTCACCTGTCTTTTCTGACTCCCAGAGCTTGGTCAGGCATTTCTAGGTCCACCCCTCTTCCAGTCCCTCTTTCCAGAGAGGCACTGAAGGGGGATGAGTCTGAACCCAACCTGATTATTTCAGAGGGTGGCGACAATAACTCTCTTTACAGCCTAGATAATGCAATCCCAGGCCCTCCTCCTGTGCCACAGGATTTTTCTTCTCAGGCTCTTCTTCACAACATGTGTGCAACCCTCAGTCTTCCTGGACATAAAGTCTCCACCACTCATTCACACTAATGGGACTATGCTGGAGGCGCTATGACCCAGTGGGAGCCAACAATCTTCAGGAGGGCCGGCGCCAAGGTAAGACCTCGCATGCGCAGTGCCACGAGACTGGCTCGCACCGTATAGGCTGCCTCGGCGTCGACTCTCCAGCCACCTCAGTTCTTTTTTTTCCCACCATCGAGTGCGCTTCATTGACGACAACGCTCACCTGCCGGGAGTCAAATCTTCACATCTATACGACAGCAGCTATAGTGTTTCAGTATTGATTAGTTTTATTATTTTATCAGTCATAAGTAAATTTTTCATCAGAGGTCTTCAGCCCTCCTTCGACGGAGTTGACCATGAGCAGGGCAGGCGATAGGGAGACTTCGGATGAAAGCTGTGTCTTCAGCAGGGCTGGGTCTGGTCCACTGCCCTCTGGAGGGGAGGGTCTAACCACAGGCAGTCCAGTGCTCGGGGAGGTGGGCGACTTTCCCAGCACAAAAGAAGCGGTTCCATTCTCGATCCTCGCCGAGGAATCGGCACCACTCGACCTAGAGTTCTTCTTCGGCCTCCCGGTCGAAAAAGAAATGGCACCGCTCGAGGTTGCCTTCTTTTACATCTGCATGTCGATCATCGGTTACCGGCGGCAGGGGTCCGACCCTGTCTCCTCCGGCTTCTGTTTCTGGTGACCGGTATCCTCGACTCCGGAGTCCCTCCCTGCCCCTTGGAGGGTCCTCTGGTGAGTAGTCTCACTATTGGGACGCTCTTATGGAGCAGTGGGTTCGTCGGTTGTCCCGTCTACCTGAGCTAGTGAGACTGTCGCCGGGGCCTTCGGGCCTTTTGGTTTTGGATCTGCGGGCAGAACGGTTGGGGCTACCTAGTCACGCGGCGCCTTCTCTGGTGCCGTCGACACTGCACTCTGATGTTTTTCCTCTCCTCGTAGGGCTGCGGTGCAGGGGTCAACACCGGTGCCTCTATCTCCTGCTGAATTTCTCAGACTTTCCTCAGCGAGTCGGGGGGGTTGGAAACCTCCGGTGCAGCTCCTCCAGTACTAGCGCCGCACCCGGGGCTGCATCCTATGCCGACACCGCCTGTGTTCTCGGCGCCACCTTCTGTTCTGGTGCTGGGAGCACCTGCAGCACTGGATTTTTTGAGTCCAATTCGTTGTGCTCCTCCTCCTCTTTTTCCTCCCTTTCCTATCTATTCAGTCCCTTCGGGACTAGTAGGAGATATTGAGCCTGATCTTGATCTTAGATTGGAGGACGAATTTGACGACGATTCCTCCCTAAGAGTGGTGGATAAACCTTCTCTTACAACAGAGCTTCTGGTCAAAGACCTTTCCTTTAAGTCTCTGCTTAGAAACGTAAATACCACACTCTCTCTCTCTCTCTCTCTCTCCAGACTTCGGAGACTGATCCTGGGAAATTACTGCATCTGCAGTACCTGCCTCCCTGACATTCCTGTGGAATTGACGCCCCCCCCATGCAAGCCTCTTTTGAGACTCTGTCACAAATAGTGTGGGATAGTTCGGCGCTTATTCCCTCTGTGGCTAAGTCCATAGATAGGAAATACGCCTCCCACAAGGATCGTCCCATTCTGGCCTCGCAAGCCTGTGCCAGATGCCATAGTTGTCCTGGCAGAGAATGACAAGGCTTTCCTCAAGAATCTACGGCACGTCCAATAAACAAGGAATCTCGCAAAATCGACACTTTGGGAAAGTGGGTCTTTGCTGCTTCCACCCTGGGCATGCGCATTGCTAGCTACCAGGGTTATTTCTCACAGTAGAAGCTCTCCGGTATTTGAAAGTTAACTCAGAGCTTTTTCAAACCATTATTACCGGCACTGTATCCAGTAACCAGCAGCTTAAAGCTGCTATGAATGCCTTTGACACTGTGTCCAGAGCACTAGAAGCCACACAGAAAACTAGAACAGCTATCAAAATGGCCAGACCACCATCCGCAGCCACTCAAAGGGGCGGGAACTGGCATCAGTTTCATAACCATCAGTCCTTTCATGGTAAAAGGGCAAAGGGCTTCAACAGAAACCAAGCCCCTCACGCTAAAAGTGCTAGTACGTAAGCAGAAGGCACATGTCCCCAAAGCGCCTAGTGCCACCCTCTGAGATTCTGGCCCAAGTCCCAAATCAGCTATTCGAGGGGGACTCTTCCTCGGCAGTAGGAGAGCGTCTGACTCAGTTTTACGACCAGTGGAAGTCAATCACATCAGACAAGTGGGTACTCAGGATAATCTGCGAGGGGTACTCTCTAAACCTTTCAGAAACCCCTCCGGATCACCTATCCAAACAACAGCCCAAGCTGTCTGCCTTTCAGTCAGACCTTCTTGCTTCCAAGATTCAAGGCCTTCTGAACAACAGGGTAGTAGAAGTAGTCCCACTGGATCAGCAGAACACAGGATCTTACTTTGAGAGGGCTCTTGCAGTAGGTATTCACATACAGTGGCATGAAAAAGTATCTGCCCCTTTCTCGATTTTCTCTATTATTGCATATTTGTCACACTGGATGTTTTCAGGTCTTTAGACAAAATGTAATATTAGATAAAGGGAACCTGAGTGAACAAATAACACTTGTTTTTTTTTTTACTTATTTCAGTTATTTAATGAAAAAAGTTAACCAACACCAACTGGCACTGTGTGATAAAGTAATTGCCCCCTAGTTAAATCAACCCAATTAAAGGGATAATTAGTCAGCTGATTGAATACAGCCAGGCTTGATTACAGCCAGCCCTGCTCAATATAAACCTCACTTATTTTGACCCTTACCATCAGAGTCACGTTGCCAGCACAAAGATTCAACAAGCACATTATGCCACAATCAAAGGAAGTTCCTGAAAAGATCAGAAAAAAAGTTGTTGCTATCTATCAGTCTGGAAAGGGTTACAAAGCTATTTCTAAGGCTCTGGGACTCCATTGAACCACAGTGAGAGCCATAATCTCCAAATGGAGAACACTTGGAACAGTAGTGATTCTTCCCAGGAGGGCGCCTGCCAAAATTACCTGGCGAGCGTAACATCATCCAGGATGTCTCAAAGGATCCTAAAACAACATCCAAAGAACTGCAGGCTTCTCTTGCCTCAGCTAAGGTCAGTGTTCATGACTCCACAATCAGAAAGAGACTGGGCAAAATGGGCTTCATGGAGAGTAAGCAAGCGGAAACCACTGCTAACCAAGAAGAACATAAATGCTCGCCTCTCATTTGCCAAGAAGCACCTGGATGATCCACAAGCCTTTTGGGAAAATGTTCTATGGACAGATGAGTCCAAAGTGGAACTTTTGGACGACATGGATCCCATTATGTTGGCTGTAAAGCAAACACAGCATTCCACAGTAAGAACATCATACCAACAGTCAAACATGGTGGTGGTGGTGTGATGGTGTGGGGATGCTTTGCTGCCTCAGGACCTGGACGACTTGCCATAATTGAAGGAACCATGAATTCTGCTCTGTACCAGAAAATTCTTAAGGAGAATGTCCGGTCATCCGTCCGTCAGCTGAAGCTGAAGCATAGTTGGGTCCTGCAGCAAGACAATGATCCAAAACACAAAAGCAAGTCCACATCAGAATGGCTGAAAAGAAGTAAAATTAAAGTTTTGGAGTGGCCTAGTCAAAGTCCAGACCTAAACCCAATAGAGATGCTGTGGCAGGACCTGAAACAAGCAGTTCATGCTCAAAAACCTACCAGTGTTACTGAATTAAAGCAGTTCTGCGAGGAAGAGTGGGCTAAAATTCCTCCACAGCGATGTGAAAGACTGATATTGAATTATAGGAAGCGTTTGGTTGCAGTCATTGCAGCTAAAGGTGGAGTAACCAGTTATTAGTGTGAAGGGCAATTTTTTCACACAGTGCCAGTTGGTATTGGTTAACTGTTTTCATTAAATAAATGAAATAAGTAAAAAAAAAAAGTGTTATTTGTTCACTCAGGTTCCCTTTATCTAATACTACATTTTGTCTAAAGACCTGAAAACATCCAGTGTGACAAATATGCAATAATAGAGAAAATCAGGAAGGGGGCAAATACTTTTTCACGCCACTGTATAGGACTAAGCCGCCAGGCATCAGGACCCCACGGAAAAATTTCTAGCTAGCAGTCTCTGGCGGGGGACTGCCCCCACATCAGGTGACCGGCATCATATGACATCGGTATAAAAGGGCGGTCCCCCACGCCTGCCTTCCAGTTCTTTCCCGCTGTCGGCTTGTGAAAGTTCCTCTCGGTAGAACAGCGCTCATCAGTCTTTCATCGATCTCTAAGTTTTCGAACTTTTTGACCCATTTTCTCGATTTTTTTTTCAGACAATTTGCTGTGTATGTAGTCCCTAATGCCCTCCAAATTGCATAAAAACAAGTGTGACTTGTGTGGTTCCCAACTTCCACACAAGGACAGCCACCCCTTGTGCCTCTTCTATCTGGGCCCAGACCACCGCGTGGAAAAGTGCCAGCACTGCCAGAAGTTCAACTCCGCTACCCGCAAGAGAAGGCAGAAGTCCCTGGGAGCCCATATCCTTAAGAAGAGAATTGCCTCCATGGAAAAATAGTTAAAAAAGCTTAAGCAGGCGTCTGCTTCCCCTAAAGGTCATAAGAAAAAGTGTGACAAAGAAAAGCACCAGGAGCGGGAATTGGCTTCCACAGCAGCCACGACTTCAGCTTGAGTCGACACGCTCAAGGTAACGTCCCCTCCGGAGGATCGCTCCATGACAGCAGTCTTGGTGGTTACCAAGAAGGCGTCGCCCCTCCCATCCAGCTCTCGGGCCCTTCGGGAGCCTCTGGAGCAAAGGAGGCCTCCGCTCCTGTGAAGGCCACTTTTTCCTCGCAACCTTCCGGTCAGAGCAGGTCCAGTAAGCTGGACGTCGGTCCAACCGACGCACACCCGGACAAGGCTACAAAGCCACTTACTCCTTCGGGGGAGCGCCCAGCCAAAACACCCCCCTACAAGGCCGCATCCCCTTCGCGACCTTCCTTGGGCAGGGAGTCCGATAAGTCGGACGCCGGCTCCACCGACGCCCGCCCGGCCAAGAAGCCTGCGCCAGACCCCATCGAACAGTCTGATGCCACAGGCTCTCCGCTGCATCTCACCATGTTGCTCTCTGAGGTCCCCGCGTCTCCTCGACTGACCCCCGGGAATTATAACCCTCCTTCCCCGGTCGTCACCAAGGACATTGAGATGCTGCTATCAGGGCTCCCTCCTCCTGAGCCGGATTCTCATACGCTGGTCCCGACGCCGACCGACCCCATCCGGCGTCCCCTTACCTGACGACAGGCTCATTCCTCCGTAAGGACCCGCTCAACGGTATACCCAGGCCGGGCCCGACGTTTCCACTGTCTGGTCTGCCAGCAGGGTCTCTGCCAGGTCCCTCTGCTCTGTGAGAGCCCCCGGGTACCCGACACCACAATATCCAGTGCCGCAATACCCGACCCCTCAATATCCAGTACACGACACCGCAGTATCCAGCACCACAGTACCCGATGCCAGGCTACCCGCCATCAGGTTACGGATACTCCTTTTACGGATACCCTCAATATTCATATCCCCCACCTCCGCCGCCCACTCCTCAGCCGCCAGCGGATCTGAAGGAGACCTTGGCTTACTGGTGGGCTGAGGCCAAGGCTCAGTTCACCAGGGAGGTAGAGCGTCATCTCCCGATGCCAGACCCTATACAGGATCCCCTTCGTCGGAGACAGGAGACTCCCTCCCCCCACCCAACACCAGAGGAGAGCCCTCTGCGCCTGAGGCGGGAGGATATGCTTCCAGGGAACTCCTCCAGAGGGGTCCTCCCCTCTCCTAGGGAGGAGTCTTCGTCATCCTCTGTCACAGACTCAGAGTCCGGACACTCTGACCCCAAAGACGAGCCCCATACTCCGGAATGCCCCAGGCCAAGGGATCCTCCGAAGTCTCTTCTGGAGGACCCCTCTTTTCTGGAGTTACTGAGGAAAATCCAGGAAGTTCATCAGTGGCAATCAGTGGAGCCAGACCCACAGCGTAAAAAACTCGCTGCTCATCTGGATCTGCCTGAGACCGCTCCTACACTGATTCCACCCTGGACAGAGCCTCATGCAGATCTTGTCTCCACCATTTGGAAACAACCATCTGCCTTAGCCCCCCCTTTAGAGGAAGGTGGACAGACTTTACCAGGCTCCGGAGGGTGTAGACTTTCTTAGCCTTCACCTCAAGGCGGATTCAGTCATCATCAGCGCCGCTCGCCACCGCTCCGCCAATCCTAAACACCTCAGCTCATCTCCACCTGATACGGAATCCCGGCTTCTGGACCAGTATGGGAAGATGATTTATTCCTCTTCTACTCTAGGCATCAGGGCCCTTAACTATGTGACACATATGGGGGATTTCCAGAAGACCATCCTTAGCCAGGTGGAATCTAAATTGGACTCCCTTTCTGAGTCAAAGACTAAGCAGGAAGTAGGTGACCAAGACCGTTCCACTCGCTCAGCCTGTAGGCACATGCTTCATGCCACTTATGATGCGATGGACACAGCTGGAAGGAGCTCGGCCTTCGCCGTAGGTCTATGGCGTCGTGCCTGACTCAGCATGTCAGATTTGGTCCCTGAGGTACAATCTGCTGTACAGGATGCTCCCTTCAGGGGTTTGGTGCTGTTCTTAGGTGATGTCAAGGACATCATTACTGAACTGCAGGAGAAGGATACTGCACTCAGGTCTGTCCCAGCTATGTACAGGCACCCTCAAGGGCAGCGGCGTCCTTTTCATCGCCAAAACTGACAAAGGCAAAAACCGCAGGGCAAACGTGGCAACAAACGTCGGGCCCATCCAACAACCAAGACTCCCCCCAGCAAAAAAGCCGCAGGAGCCTCTGCTGCTGTGCTGCCCCACACCTCCTGACTCCCTGCCTCTCCCACTGCCTCTGGAGGTTCCAGAGGAACTGGTAGGGGGGAGATTCTCCTCCCATCTGCCGGGTTGGGAGAGGATAACATCAGACGCTTGGGTGCTCCAGTTAATATCAGCAGGACACTCAATAGTTTCTGCAGAAACCACCCCCCAGTCATCTTACTCCCCGCAACATCTTCCTCTGGTCCTAAAGAAAATCTCCCTTCTCTCGAAGGCGGCGATAGAACCAGTTCCCACCCATCTTTGGATAACAGGCTACTATTCCCGTTTCTTCCTAGTTCCAAAGAAGACTGGCGATCTGAGGCCTATCCTAGACCTCAGCTCCCTGAACATGTTCGTGGAGTACAAACGCTTCCGAAAGCTCTCTTTGCTGAGTCTTCTACCACTACTTCGGCAGGGACAGTGGCTATGCGCTCTGGACATGCAGGATGCCTACCTGCATATTCACATATGCCCTTCCCACCGCAAATTCCTTAGGTTTTGCTTCAGGGGGACCACTACCAGTTCAAGGCCCTCCCATTTGGTCTTTCTGCGGCCCCCCTGAGTGTTTACCAAATGCCTGTCGGTGGTAGTGGCCCACCTGCCTACCCAGGGAGTACAGGTATTCCTGTACCTGGATGATTGGCTCCTGTGGCCCCATTCAGGGAGGAATTCCTGCACTCCCTTTCCCTTACCCTGCAGGTTTTTACCAGCCTGGGTATCACCATCAACCATCCCAAGTCCCATCTGGTCCCATGCTAACGCCTCCAATTTATAGAGGCGATTCTGGACACGACCACCGGCAAAACCTTCTTGCCTCCGGACAGGTCAGACACCCTTCAGAACCAGGCTTGTCTTCTGTCCGGTCATAGGAAGGTCGGAGCCAGGCCTATCCTCCGCCTCCTCGGGCTAATGGCGGCTACCATTCCTTCAGTTCACTCGGCTCCATATGAGAATCTCTCAATGGGCGCTCCGGTCTCAATGGGACCAAACCAGGGACAATCTAGACCAAGATGTACTAGTATCAGATCCCATGATCGGAACTTGCAATGATGGATGGTTCAGGAGAACCTGTGCCTAGGAGTTCAGTTCTGCATCGACCCGCCCAACCAGAAGTTGACGACGGACGCATCAGGAGAAGGTTGGGGTGCCCATCTGGGGCCTCACAGGACTCAGGGCAGCTGGTCCAAGTTCGAACAAAACCTGTACAGAAATGTGCTCGAACTGAGAGCAGTTCTTTATGCCCTTCAGGCCCTACTCTCCTTCATCCTCCCCGGTTATCTCTTTATACAGTCAGACAACATGTGCGTAGTCTGGTACTTCAGCAAGCAGGGAAGAACACGTTCCTACCCTCTGTGCCGGGAAGCGATGAGAGTCTAGCATTGGCAGCCCAACACCTCCTCCACTTGACTGCGGTTCACGTTCCGGGAGTGGAAAACACCCTGGCAGACCAGCTTGGTCGGTCTTCAGCCAGGTCCCATGAATGGGAGTTGGATCAAGAAGTCGTAAACGACATCTCTCAACGATGGGGAACACCTCAGATAGACCTCTTCACCTCTCCCCAAAACGCAAAACTTTCCACCTTCTGCTCGCTCGCTCCAGGGTGAGTCATTTTTTGGCGGGACACTCTGTCTCTCGCTTGGAGGGACAGATTCATTTATGCCTTCACTCCCATTCCTTTAATTCCCAGGGTCCTGAACAAACTCAGATCGGAGGGAGCTCGAATGATTCTCATTGCTCCCTTCTGGCCCAGACAAGTTTGGTTCTCTCTTCTGCAACAGTTTTCAGAGGAACCTCCACTTCCTCTTCCTCTGTCACAGCAGTTGTTGACCCAGGATCTGGAGACCCTTGTTCTCAAATCCCTTCATCTCTATGCGTGGCTCCTGCAGACGTAGCTAAAGCCCGCTTTGGAGTCTCTCCTCTAGTAGCGGAGATTTAGTGGAGGCCAGAAAGCATTCCACGAGATCCACCTATGCCATGAAGTGGAAGCGATTTTCTATTTGGGCAAACTCGAAAGATTTTGAGCCTTTCTCTTGTCCAGTCAATAAAGTCCTGGACTACATGCATCACCTCTGCGATCTGGGTCTCAGCCATTCCTCGTTGAAAGTCCACATGACAGCTATCTCAGCCTACCATATTCCCTTTGGAGACAGGACCTTTGCTCAGTTGGAAGTCTCCAAGAGCTTTCTCAGAGGGGTTCTCCATTTGAGACCCCCCGTCCGCATTCCTGCCCCTCCTTGGGACTTGAATTTTATCCTGGAGAAGCTTACTCTGCCTCCCTTTGAGCCGGCAGCTACAGCTGATTTGAAGTTCCTTTCTTGGAAGACACTCTTCTTAGTGGCCATTACTTCTGCTCAGCGCATTTCCAAGCTTCAGGCCTTGATGTGCAAAATCCTGTATTCAGTTTTCCACAAGGAACTTGTGGCTGTACGCACCAACCCTAAGTTTCTCCCTGAGGTGGTGGCTGAATCTATGCCTCCACCAGTCGCCACTGCAGAGCGACGCAGCTTACCCCATCCACCCACCCACTCTCCTGCCAACCCCTGGCTGCCGGAGTTTGTTCCCGAACCCGAGTCGCCGGTGTGGCATGATGTGTGGCGTCCAGCGCTGCAACCCTCCGCATCACCGGGCCGGCCAGCAGGACAATCCTTAATGGACTTCTGTCCTAAGTGAGTTCCTCTCTCCTGCCGTCCGTCTCGGGATTATTTTAGCTCAGTACTCTCCCATTAGTGTGAATGAGTGGTGGAGACTTTATGTCCAGGAAGATATGGAAATTACATACCTACCGTAATTCTTGATCTTCTTGGACGAAGTCTCCACCACTCATTCACATGCCCACCTTCCATCCCCCGAGCTCACTCATCCTGTTTTTGGTCTTCATCCCCTCATCGTTTGGGCTGTGAAGACTCTTGTTTAGTTGACCCTTCTTACACGGTCAAGCGGACTCTTTTAGTCCAGAATAGGTTAGTTTCATTAGGTTAGTTTACGCTGCACCACCTCTGTAAAAAAGGTACTGAGGCGGTTGGAGGGTCAACGCTGAGGTAGCCTATACAGCGCGAGCCAGTCTCATGGCATCACGAATGCTGGGTCCTAGTGCCTCCGGCATAGTCCCATTAGTGTGAACGAGTGGTGGAGACTTCATCCAAGAAGATCAAGAATTACAGTAGGTACGTAATTTCCATCTTTTGAGCCTTCTGCCATTGACTAAGTTGAAACATCCATTTGGAGTAGCTCAACGTTTCCACTATGTCAACCTCATATCTCCTGTTCCCCCTGCGTTTGAGACACACTCAAATGCAGTGTTGGCCAGACCTGAGTCTGTTCCTTCTGACAGTTGATAGACCGCAAGTATACTGCCCTTAAAGATGGGTCTATCCTGGTTTCCCAACCTAGTGCTGCTAAGATTTTCATTCTGGCAGAGATATGACAAGGCCATTCTCCTTTTGGAGGTTACAGCACATCCCCTCAATATGGAGTCGCGTAAGATAGATACGATGGGGGGCTTTTGCTGCAGCTACCCTTAGCATGCGGATAGCTAGCTAACAAAAAGTATGAGTATGCCTTTTGGACCTCTCTCAAGTCTCTTGCAGCGACCTTGCCTGAGTTGGAGGCTAAGTAGAGAATTCTTCGTTCTGTTACCCAAGGCATTGAGTCAAAGAGTCATCAGCTGAAGGCAGCTATGGATTCTTTTGACACTGCCTCCTGGTCTGCTGCTTCAAAATCTGCATTAGAAGGCACTCTTGGCTTCGGACGTCTGATTTCTCCAACAGCGTCCAGCAGCCAGTCATGAGCATGCCCTTCAATGGCTCCCATCTGTTCAGTCAGGAGGTAGAACTGTCCCTCGCGGTCTCTCAGAAGACCAGAATGGCCATTAAGACTTCTTAGCCTTCCCATTGTTACCCACCAAAAGGGAACAGGGCAAGTCTTTTATCACAGCAAGCAGTCTTTTCGGGGTAGAGGTGGGGTAGCTCAAGTCAAGTCCCTGCCTCCCTAGCTGCAGAAGAAAAAACAACCGAAGGTACAGGCCCCAAAAGCACATAGTGCCGCTCTCTGAAATTCCTGCCCTGCCTCAGCTGCCCAGGGCAGACATCTCCTCTTGATTTTTTTTTTTTGGGGGGGGGGTGGCGTCTGGCTCAGTTTTAGCATCAGTGGGAATCCATCACTACAGAAAAGTGGAACCTAAGGATCATCCGAGAGGGATATTCGCTGAATTTCTCAGAGTTCCTTCCAAATTATCCACCCAGAGAGCAGCACCACTTTCATCACTTATGTCAGACCTTCTCTCAAAGAATATTGCGAGCCTCTTGAGCAGTAGGGCAGTAGAAGTAGTGCCGGAGGTGGAGTGCAACACAGGTTTCTACTCCCATTACTTCCTCGTTCCAAAGAAGTTGGGGGCATGTGCCCCATTCTCAGCGTCAGGAAACTGAACAAGTTTATATGGCGAGCTATGCTACTGCCAGTCAGAGGTACAGATATATGGTGTTATATTTTGTGTATGTTTAAACTGCCACAAGGAAAGTGGATGACAGGGTCACGTAGGAGAGAGAGAGAGACTGGATTTTTAAAATGTTTAACTTTCCTCTGACCTGAGGGGGAAGCTTGCTGGGCAGGAAGCCAAATTACTTCAAGGGCTGCTCAACAAGGATATGCTAAAATCCATTTGCCTGTAATAAACCCTGCTCTTCAAGGGACAGCCTTTTGGTTCCAGGAAACTGTTATATTACATCGTATGAGGTGAAAGGACAGGAATATCCTTTCTGTCAGACTTGTGTGAATTCTCTTACAGGTGTCAGTTGTATTACCAGTAAGACAGTGAGACTTCAGAGGCAGTCAGAAAACTGGGTTGTGGGGAAAGCATTAGGAGTGACCTCTATTGGCCTGAAAGAGAAGGCCATGCTGGCCCAGTGGTGTAGAGGGCTGAGACAGCGATGCCTTGCCTCCTGCCACGCCAGTGGTGTTAGTGGTGCAAGCGGGTTATCGAGGGCCGGCCGGGGTGGGAGAGGATTGAGCATCCGGAGGACAGCTCTCCTCTCCCAGGGAGGGTGAGGAACAGAGGCCGGCGATTGCCTGACACCTAGCGGAGGCTAGTGTCACCAGGGCACAGGTCAGAAAGCATAGGAAAACCAGGAGCATGTTCAAAATGTGCAAGTAGCATTTTATTAATAGCAAAAATAAAAAAAAAATTGTTCAGAATAACTATATACAATGGCAGTAGAAACAAGAAAACAGAGTCCTTCTGATTTTTTTTCTCAGTTTCCAATCTCCTTCTCTCAGTCTCTGTCTCTTTTGCAAAACATTGCAGCTCCTTTTTATAAGTCTTTGCAGGAGCTCGTTAAGAAAATAGCATGCTTCTCACACAGTGTTCTTGTAAGTTTCCAGTGTTCTTGTCCATTTCAGCAGGTGCAGTAAAAAGAACATTGTGATCCAGAACTGACCTCTTCTTTATATCTTCTGCAAAACTCTTAAAAATTGTACCTCAGGTTAACCCCTTGAGTTCCAAATAGCTTTGCAGTCATTTCAACAGTATAACTATATACAGTTTTAAACAAAGGGATCCCAGTATCAATTACATTTCCACAAAATGATTCACATGTATTTTTTATACTGGCAGATATGCAAGGGGGAAGAAAATACAGAACAGCAAGTGAGGGTAGAGAGATAGTGAGAGGCAGAGAATTGCACGACCATCGGGGTGATCAAGTCCTAGGTCTCACAAGAAAATTTGGTTGGACAGCCAGACAAGAGATGGAAAAGGAGAGAATAGAACAGACCCTTGCATTTAAACACTTTCTGCATAACAATTGGTACAGGGTCATATTCAACCCAGTCACATACCCCCCTCCTTAAGAGGGAACTTGTTTTACAAAAACAGGTTTCCAATGAGATTTTCTAAATAACTGTCATTAAGCTTCTGAAGAAGGACATGTTGATCCGAAAGCTAAAGCTACTTGTTCTTTTTATAACATCCTTGTTGGTCCAATAAAAGGTATCAAACCAACTGATCTTCTTCGAGATACAGCTCTTGCAGCAGGTTACACCATTTGGACTGCAGGCGTCAGGACCCCACGGAAATTTCCTAGCTAGCAGTCTTCAACGGGGAACCGCCTCCGATGTCGGTCCCGCCCCCAACGTCAGGCGTAGTACATAAGGAGGCAGTCCCGCCAGAATGCCCAGTTCTTTCCGGCCGTCGACTTTGCAAGTCTCGACCTCTCGGTTAGTTCTAGCACGCGACGTCCAGGAAAACTTTCAAAAACTTTTAAAAAATCACTCTCTTCAGCGGTTTTCGTCTGATGTCCTCTCCAATTTCAGTGGAGGGCCATTCTTCGAAGTGTGCCTGTGGAAAGCAGATTCCTTTCAAGGATCCTTATTCGGCCTGCGTTCGTTGCTTGGGCCCAGACCACAACACCCAGGCCTGCTCCTTCTGTCAGGGCTTTAACAGCCGTATGAGGATCCGCCGCCAGAAGGCCCTCCAGGCTTTCCTCCTTGAAGAAAGACTTAAGGCCATGGACCCTTCCTCCGGAGGGGAATCTTCAGGAAAGTCCCACAGGCACCATGAGAAACGCCGGGAGAATGAAGACCCAGATCCCCTTCCAGGGCCTCAGACTCCCGCAGCTCCGGCTCCAGGTCGGACCGCTCTCCGCCAAGGACCGCTCTCAGCCTCCCCTGGTTTTGGTCAAATCGGCTAGTGGTTCCTCTACTCTGCAACCTGCCACGTCCTCCAGGCCCGCATCTTCGGCTAAGGCCTCGTCCAGGTCTGGGGAGCCTCATAAGTCGTACTCCTGGCATTCGGCCCCCGATGTCTGGTCAGTCTCCCTACAGCCACCTCCCCAGCGCAAGACCAAGGAGCTGACCTCCCTCACGCGGACGTCAGACCCGACGTCGGCCAAGGTACACAGGCACTCCAAGGAACCGGCGACCGTCCGTCACTCATCGCCGGTCAGGCATTCTCCCCCCAGGACGCCGGCAAGGGGACCGTCGTCAGATACCGCAGTCAAGAGGACCACACCACCGCCTACCGACGTCGGTCGCGAGGCGTTGTCGGAGGAGGAGTCTACCCAGCCTGAAGACCAGGCAGGCAATCCTGGACCCGTCGAACTCCCACGGGAGCCCTCTCCAGAACCAGAGACCCCCGGGGAGCCGACGACAGGCCACCGGTGCCCGGTCCATCGTCGGGCCTAAACTTGTCAGAGGTGAAGGAGCTCTTCACCTTCTGGTGGGACACCATCAGAAAGGATGTGGTCACCACGCAGCCTCCTCCTGCGCCCGCTGCACCTCCGACGCCTGCACCCCCTCCTCCACCCAGGGGTCAGCAGGACGAGCACCTTCCACCAGGAGCCAGCAGCACCTCCTAGGGGTAGATCTTTGGAGAAGAGAAGGCCTCCGTCAAGATCCTCTTCAGGGTCGCCCAGCCCCAAGAGACCCAGAAGACGTCGGTACTCACCATCCACAGAGGGTTCCAGATCTGACATCTCTGAATACTCCAGGTCTCCTTCACCAATCAGCATCCCCTCTCCGGACCCACGCGACCTTCCTAGGTCTCCTCTGGATGACCCCTCGTTCTCCGAAATAATGAGGCATATTCAGGAGAACATGGGATGGGACGCCGAGGAGCTTGACCCGGAAAGACTACGCCTTGCCCGCTACCTTCAGCAAAAAGACCCCAAGCCTGTGGTAGTGCCACACTTGGTGGACACTTTTGTGGACGTCACCATGGCTGCGTGGAAGCGTCCACATTCGACCCCGGCAATGCCGAAGAAGGCTGACCGCCTGTACAAGGCCCCAAGGGAGGACCAGTACCTGGCTAACCATCCTCTGGCCGACTCCCTGGTCATTACAGCCTCTCATGACCGGTCTCAGAAACCGCAACATTTGAGCACGCAGCCACTGGACCTGGAGTCCAAGCAGTCGGACGTGCTGGGCAGGCGCATGTCTGCGGCCGCAACTTGCGCCATTAGATCATTGAATTACCTCACCCACATGGTTCAGTTCCAGAATGCGTTGTGGGAACAGGGACAGAGACCTGGCGGAGAAATTGCCAGACGGTGGCCAAAAGGAGGCGCTCCTGCAACTCCTCCGCACGGGTTCAGACGTGGGGACCCAGGTGCTCAGAGCCGCATACAACTCTGCGGACTCTTCGGCCAGAGTGACAGCCTCAGGTGTGTGTCTCCGGAGACACTCATGGCTTCGTGTCTCCGGGTTTACCCCGGACGTCCAGAAAAATATGGACGCACCTTACCATGGCGAAGTTCTGTTTGGTGAAGCCTCGGAAAAGGTGATCACCAAATTGCAGGAAGCCGGGAAGGCTATTAGATCTGTCCATGCCATGTACAGATCTAGACTTAGTTCCTTTCGTAGGAACCAGAGTTGCTTCACGGCAGTTCAGAGGCAACAACCACGTTCCGGCCAGCAACAGAGGGGCTCCTTATCTCGGAAAGCCCAGGCTAAGACATCCTCAGGCAGAGGCCAACGAGCCACAAAGTCGGCCCAACCTGCAGGATCCAGTGCTGCCACAGCATGACTCCTTCCCTGCCCCCACCCCTCCTCAGGATCAACGGGAAACGAAGATCGGGGGTCGCATCGCGGACCACCTGCTAGGGTGGCGGTCGATCACCACCGACAGGTGGGTGCTACAGTTAATTAGAAAAGGCCATTATATAGAATTTGTAGACAACCCATACAAGGCCTCCTCTGCTCTCCGCTATTCGGGTCATGCGCCCTGCTCATACAGCAGGAAGTGCTCACGCTTCTACAGAAAGAAGCTTTGGAGCATGTTCCAGGGAACCAGAGAGGAGCTGGATACTATTCACACTTCTTCCTGGTTCCAAAGAAAACAGGGGACCTCCGTCCAATCGTGGACTTCAACGACCTCAATATGTCGGTCATTTACAAGTGCTTCCGCATGGTGACCCTTCCGGGGCTAATCCCCATGCTGAAGAAGGGCACTTTCTTGGCGTCCTTGGACATGCAGGACGCTTACCTGCACACCCCTATTGCTCAAGCACACAGGAGGTTCCTGCGCTTCGAGTTTCTTGGCCACCATTATCAGTTCCGGGCGCTTCCCTTTGGGCTGTCATCAGCACCCCGGGTATTTACCAAGTGCATGGCAGTCGTGACAGCGTCTCTGAGGAGACAGGCCACTATGTGTTCCCGTACCTGGACAACTGGCTTCTCATGGCCCCTTCCAAGGAGGCATTGCTGATGGCCATTCAGCATACTCAGGACCTTTTTTAGTCTCTGGGCATCCTAATCAACTACGAGAAGTCTCTTCTGGTACCGTCCCAGAAACTGCAGTTCATAGGGGCAGTTCTGAACACCGTCAAGGGAAAAGCCTTTCTTCCCGAAGACAGAGCGGAACACATTTGATCCCTCATCAGGGACTTATCAGCGAGGAAGACCGTCCCAGCCAGATTGGTCCTTTGCCTGCTCGAACATATGGCTGCGGCCATTCCATCAGTCCCGATGGCAAGACTCCACATGCGGGTAACCCAGTGGATGTTAAGGGTGCAGTGGACCAAAGGCAAGACCATCTGCAGCATCCAGTCAGAATCACGAAGACCGTGGTTCGGGACTGGCAATGGTGGCTAGATCCGGAACCCTCTCCTGGGGTTCCTTCACAGCGCCGACCACGGTGATAACACTCTCCACAGACGCCACAGGGCTGGGGTGGGAGCGACTTGAACGGGGTGAGGTCTCAGGAACATGACTACTTCCAGGATCTCATCTCCATATCAACATATTGGAGATGAGGCGATCCTTATGCCCTGCAAGCCTTCAGTGGAGATTCCACAGTACTCTCCTGTTACAAACAGACAATACTGCGGTGATGTATTACCTCAACAAACAAGGAGGCACACTCCTACCCCCTTTGCAGGAGGCCATGAGGTGTGGGAATGGAGTAATGCGACGCAGGCGCAAACCTCATTGCAGTTCACGTTCCCGGGTGGACAACACTGTGCATGAACAGCCTGAGTCGTTCCCAGGCCAGAGTCCATGAGTGGGAACTTCTACAGGAGGTGGCAGAGGATCTGTTCCACAGATGGGGCACTCCAGAATTAGATCTATTCGCGTCCCCATCCAGCATAAAACTGCCCAGTTTTTGCTCGCTAGATCAGGGCCTGGTGTTTTTCTGGCGAGGCCGTTGTCCCTCTCCTGGGCAGGCAGATTCCTCCGCCTTCCCTCCTTTCCCGTTGATCCAGAGGTCCTTCTCAAACTTTGCAGGAGCATGCAGCGCTTATTTTGATAAGCGCCTTTTGGCCCTGCAAATTTGGTTCCCGCTTCTGAATCAGTTGTCCCGGGAACCTCCGCTTCCTTTGCCAATCAGCTCCCACCTGTTGTCTCAGGAGGAGGGTTCACTAGTCCATTCCAACTTACGTTCATTGAACCTACATGCCTGGCTCCTAGTGACATAGCCATGATGCGACACGGGGTCTCGCAAGAGGTGGCAGACGTGCTTTCTGCCGCTAGAAAACCGGCAACACAGACTATGAAGTGGCGCAGGTTTTGCCTGTGGACTCAAACACGCGGTTTCTCGCCCTTAGACTGTCCTGAGAAGCTGGTTCTGGAGTATCTGCTTTCCCTTTTTCAATCCGGGCTAGCTTACTCCTCGATCAAAGTGCACCTTTGTGCAATCTTGTTTATCATGTCCCCATAGGCCATCGCATGGTGGCTCAGTTGGATGCTACTCGTGCCTTTCTAACGGGGGTCCTCCACCTTAGGCCGCCCATTAAGGATCCCGTTCCTCCTTGGGACTTGCTCTTCGTCCTGAAGCAGCTTACACTGCCGCCCTTTGAACCAGCCGCGGATTGCAAGCTACGTTTTCTGTCGTGGAAAACGTTTTTAGTTGCAGTTACTTCATCGAGAAGAATCTCCGAATTACATGCTCTCATGTGCAAAGAGCCTTATTTAATTTTCCACCAGGATGGGGTATCCCTGAGGACAAATCCTAAGTTCCTGCCTAAGGTGGTTTCAGCCCTTACCCTTAATCAGGACATCGATTTACCAGTGTACTTTCCCAGGTACACCAATCGAGGAGAAGCACTGCTTCAAACCCTGGTTGCTCACAGGTGTCTCAGATATTATCTGACCAGAACCAAACAGTACCGGAAAGTGGAGCAGCTGTTCGTATCTTTTGCTGAGAGGATGAAAGGGGCCCCTGTTTCAAAGCAGACCCTTTCACGCTGGCTCATTCAGTGTATCTCTTTCTGTTATGACAAACGCAGAAAACCCTTGCCAGGAGCGGTCAAGGGCCATTCTACCAGAGGAGTGGCTACCTCCTTTGCAGCACTCAAGAATGTGTCCACTTCAGCTATCTGTGCTGCAACCACCTGCAGCTCGGTGCATACTTTTATTAGGCATTATAGCCTGGACATCGCCTCAAAGGCGAAGGGCTGGTTTTGACTAGCCGTCCTCCAGGGACTTCTGTCTTAGGCTCAGACGGGGTCTTAATCTCCATCTTTCCTCCTCCCGGCGACACAATGTCGCCATTGCTGGGAATCAGTCCTAATGGTGTAACCTGCTGCAAGAGCTGTATCTCGAAGAAGATAGTACAGTTACGTAAGAACTTACTGTAACAGTAGATCTTCAAGAACAGCTCTTGCAGCAGGTACCCTCCCGCTCACCATTCCCCCTTGGAGGAAGTAGGTTCTAACCTAACACCCATCCTTTGGATTGCAAAGGTCTGTCTTTAGTCTTGGCCATCTGATGGCGGGTCCTCGGTCTCCTCTTCTGATGTCATCCAGTGGCCGGGAGTCTCCGGCGGGAGAACTGGGGATTCTGGCGGGACCGCCTCCTTATGTACTACACCTGACGTCGGGGGCGGTCCCCGTTGAAAACTGCTAGCTAGAAAATTTCCATGGGGTCCTGACGCCTGACGGCTGCAGTCCAAATGGTGTAACCTGCTGCAAGAGCTGTTCTCGAAGATCTACTGTTACGGTAAGTTCTTACGTAACTGTACTTTCTGGATTTTTTCTCTTTAACCTAAAATGCTAAGCTGTGGGACAGCTTATTCCAGGGGAATGAAGCTGTTGTAAAGCATAGTTGGGGATCCCTTGGAAGAAACATTACAACAGTGAGTAATGGTTTCTTTTTTCTTCTCTGACACACTCGCACATTCTGTGACAAACTCGCACATGCCCACACACATGCATACTGTACTTTCAGGGCCTGGATTGGCCACGGGTCTGTACTCTAGTGAGGCACAGTACCAACCTACAAATCTTATAAACATTATCAGTCTGGGGGGATCCAAGCAACATTCCTCCTGCAGTAAATCACATTTTGCTTTCCTTTGTATTGAAATTGAAATGCAAGATTAGAGCCCCGTTCCTGTTCTAACAGAGCTTTTTTGTCCTTAAACTACAGTGGAACAACCTCCTGTGTGTACTCCATCGTCTTACAGAGCACGGCCTGATGGAATTCACCGAAATCCAGGATTCCTTGAAAAGCCTTCAGCAGTTGTCATGGCCCATGGTATGTTGTGAGAACCAGGCACTAAGGTGTTGGCACTGTGTTGTAATTCACAGATCCAAGAGATCTGAGTGCTTTGTACATGTTGCTGTTATTCCTTTTTCTTTTTATTGAGTCAGAAATTGTGACAGAAAGCAACCAGGTGCAGTGCTCTACAGGTATTCATTATCACATCTTGGACAGCAAAAACATCTGGCATTAAAAAAAAAAAAAGGGATTATGATGGCCCGGTGGTGCTGAGGGGAGAGGCGCTGGATGCCACACCTTGCGCCCGTGCTGGCGACCTGGGTTGAGGCGGACTCTGGTCACTGGGGCTGGCGAGGAGGTGAGGATTGAGTGTCCGCGACTGCTCTCCTTCCTTGAGGTGGGTGAAGCACATGCGCCGTGCTGTAGTGACACCCAAGCGGAGGCTACTGGGTGTTCCACAGGCTGAGCATACACAGGGGAGGCGTAGCGGGCGTCTGCACGTCTGTGCATCGACACCATTGCACGTCCAGCTCCTCAACGGGGCAGACACAATGGAAAATCGGTGGGGAAACCTCGGTAGCTAATGGCCAGCCCTGTGCCACTGGAGTTGCGTGGTGTCTTCGCCAGTTCCATGCCGTGGGTCCCCATGGGAGGGGGGGATGCTGCCATTTGCCAGACAATGCGATGAAGCATGTCTCACGCCTGACCAACTCCAGGGGTCGAAGGGGGACCGCTGTGACTAAGTAGAATAGTGATAAGAATAAAAAAAGGGGGATTACACATGTATTGCTGTTATTACAGTAATAGCATATTGAGAACCCAAAGTGTAAAACCATGCAGACTACCTAGGTTTTGATATTATGCTGACACCTAAACCGTTCTAAATTTTGGTGGTCTGTAACCCCTCCAGGAGCCTATAACTGGGATCAAGGGCCAAAGGAATCATCTACTGACATAATGGAAAGGACCCATCCTCTCCATCTGGCCTCAGCGGAATAGTCTGCCTCGTAAGGATGCGGTTTTGCTTTCCATATGTTACATTTCTGTAAGAGTCTTGCACCAGGATTCCACCACAGGTGGTTTTTGCTGCTGCCATAACCTTTTAATGGCCTTTTTGGCTGCCAGCATATATAGGAATACCAGAGAACATAGGGCAACCCTGTGGCCAGGAGGGAGAACAAACAAGAGAACCATCGTAGGGAACATAAGTTCAGCTGTGCAGGACAAACTGCGGAATTGTTCAGAAATCTCCTTCTAGAATGGGTTGAGAACAGGACAAGACCAAAAGATGTGTCTGATCAGTCATGGTGTGACTGCAGTTCCTCCAACAGTGACCATATATTGGAAGTAGAAATTTAGTGAGTGCAGCCAAGGTATGGAAAAAACAGTTTCTACATTTCCAGGTAGATCCTCTCCCAAGTGTAGCTGAGGTAACTTTAATGGAAGGGAGGGTGTATTTTAGTCATTTTGGATAGGAGATGAAGGATGATAATTCCCTGTTCCAGGCTGCTAAAATCGAGTGGGTGAAATCCCCAGGAGGTCCTGTAAACCTCTGTACGTGGTGCCAGGCTTGTGTTGCTATAGCCCTCCTTGTATGGCGCCTATGAGTAATCGAAGAACAGGGGCCAGTTGTGGGAGACTGGTTTTGGAAATTTCCTGTGTGTGCAGGGAAAAGGTCTGATTCAGTGGCGAGGAGTCTATAAAAGTAGAAAACATTTGAAAGAAGGAGTAGATATCGAAGCCTAAGCCATAGGGTCTGGGACGTGAAGTCAGAGTGCCCTTGAAAAAAAAATAGATCTTCAAAGAATCAATCTTCACCATTTATTCCCATGTATTGGGTCTGTGCAAGAGGCACTAGGACCCTGCAGGAGTAAAGTCTTTCTGCAGTCTAGAATCTGTGGGGCCGATGACTGCGCCATCCATCAGACAAACGTGTGACATGGCACTCGTGGCCTGGCCAGTAGCCGACTTCCTCTCTTCCTCAGTACTGTTTTCCCACCGAAGGCACAGCGTGGGAGCATTCCAGTCATTTTGTTTTCCTACTGCGCTGTCTTCCTCAGTTTGCCACTGCGTCGTTCAACACCATACCGTAGCTTCACTTATTTTTCAGTGCCGCATTTTATTTTCTTTCTCTTTGTACAGTGCCAAACCCTTTTCTTTTCCCCTTTTTCTTATTTTCCGTGTGGCACCATGTCCGGTCCCGAGGAGCCCAGGAAGAAGTCTTCAAAGAAAAAAATCAAGGACCCCTACCCAGTACGTCCATCCTCCTGCAGGTGACACATCGCCGTCCAGGATCGCCATGATGCCTACTGGACCTGCCTTGGTGCCAGGCACAACATGGACAGGTGCAATGCCTGTTTTTACATGGACTTCCATACTCTTGAGATCCACGAGTTGAAGTGGGGTCAACCATCCGTTATATATATACACACATACACACTCTTACTTTTGGAGGCAGGCATCACACCAAGGTAAGGTACCTCAGCTCTTCCCCTGAGCCACTTCCCAATACTATACATACTGTGAAAGACAAGGCCTCTCTGCGCACTTTCCCCACCAAGACATTAGAGAGCCTAGGGGAGCGGATTTTATGGACACATGGTCTCCCCTGGAGGACCGGCTGAGCACCACTCCCAGTGCATCTGCTCTTTGGGCAGAAGACACCCCCAGTGGTGAGGTTGAAGCTGTGCTCTGGGCCTCCACTGTTGGGCACCTTGGCATTGCAGCTCTGTGCTGCCATAGCTCCCAGACGGGTACCGGTGAGTTGGACAGTGCCAACTGCAAAACCGAGCCCACTCCCTACGCTGCTTGTGGTGCTGGAAGAGGGAAGGCTTCTGGATCCAGTGGCAGGGCCCATTCTGGTGAGGGGGAGGCTGTGAGGTCTAGGTGGACAGCTCACTCCCTGTTCAGAGTTGGTGGCAGCTCTGGCAGGTGTTGCAGCGCCAGTTCGGACCCTCATTTCTCTCTGGATCCATAATGACCCTCCTCCTCCTCCTCTCCCTGGCATTTTTGGTCCTTTGGCGTCCCTGTCCTGGGAACAGTTTAGGGCAGTGGCTAGTGCATTTCCCCAGTACCTTCAGTCCCTAGATCAGGCATTTTCCCACCTGAGGCCCCTGCACCACCTCCCTCTAACTCCAGCTCCTCGTCATCTTCCTCCTCCAGGGAAGAGGAACCTCCATCCATCTTTTCTTTGATGCTGAGTACACCTGTTACCAGCAGTTCCTTGGGGAGATGATGCAGGAGCTTAGCCTTCAACATTTTGCTGGTTGCAACCCTGCTGACCTGGCACTGTCATTTTTGGGTGAATACAGCAGAGATTTGACATTCATCCGACACCCCCTCTGGACATAGATGCCCAGTGTGTGACCACCACCACCCTGACTGTACGGACTTTGATGTCTGGGGCAGAAGGTTTTTTTTTTTGGCGGCATGTACCATGGTGTGCCTCACTGCACATCAGGCAGCCTGTGGCAGGAACCTGTGGATGACACTGGGTCAACTGCTAGCACCACTGCGAGGCAGCCAGGCAGGACATTCACCTTTCTGCCTAGGGCTTGGAGTTGGTGAGACACCAAGCAAGGGCATCTTATGATGCCAGCAAGGTAACATCCAGGCTGGTGGGAACTGCAGTCTGCATTCGGCAGATATCATTGCTTCACCTATTAAAGTTGACACCTTTGGCTTGGTGTACGGTGCTCGCCTTGTGTTTTTTGTGGAACTACTTCTCCCACAGGGTCAGGCGCGAGTAATCGGGACGCATTCCTGCTCCCAGGCCATGGGAGCATCCATCTGCCCCAGATCCACCTCGGGTCCTGCCAGACCCGTGAGGGGTCCTTACCCTTCACAGAGGACTGAGGGAACAACCATTTTCTTCAGGGTGAGCCAGCACCACCCTTCTTGGCTGGTACGATTGGTACTCTGACCCAATAGGTGGGAATAAATGGTGAAGATTGATTATTGGAAGATATGAAAATCACGTACTCACTGTAATTCTTGATCTTCCAAAATATCTTCACCATTTAGTCACACACACGCCTACCATTCCCTGCTTAGCTAGGAGCCAGGGCCTATGGGCAGCTCACCCTGTTTTCTCCATCTTCATTCTTATCCTCTTGCCACTTCTTTAGTTTTTTTTCTTGGGGTCATCCCTGATCTTACCTGTGTCAGTCTTCATCATTCATCACTGGTGGGTGACTGCCGGAGACAGGAACCCCCCGGGAGACTTTTTTTTTTTTTTCTTTGGAGGAGGAGCTGACTTACTACGTGGCGCTCACTGGTTGGCCAGAAACAGACATTGAAGGGTCTTCCACCTCAGTTCTGCTTCTCCCACTGTCGAGACAGCACCCAAGCAAATTCTGTAGACTTCTGCGGCCTACTTCTACGAGCGGCAGTTCGACGCCGTTATCGACTCTGCCTCAGTTCTGATACTCGACGCCGCTAAAGACCGGTAAGACCTTTTCTTTCTTTTTTTTTTTTTTTTTTTTTGATGCGGCATCAAGTCTTTTCTGATTTTAAGTTTAGTTACCGTTCCATCGTGTCTGGTTGTCAGGACAAGAAGCGATCAAAAAAAATGATTGGGCCCCCTATGCGTCGGTGTCCCTGTGGCCAGCAGAATTCCGTTACCGACTGACATGACTTGCGTCTCACCTGTCTTGGTCCCCAGCACTATATGGACGCTTGCGACGCCTTCTTCTTGATGGACCCGTTGAGTTTTGGAGCACCACGCGTTCAAGGTCGGCAGGGCCCCACCGACTTTTGGGGGGGCGGTGCCAGTCCAAGCACAGGAGACTCTGCTCTACCTCCGGGTCCCTTCCCAGGCCTATGCAGTCCAGTGAAGAGGGGACCCTCCTCCTCCTCCTCTTCCAGCCTTGCTGTGGAGGAGGTCCATACCGCGGTGCCAGAGGGCCGGTCTGGCCCCGTTTGGGGCCAGGCTAGGAACACCGCCCTGGCAGTCACCTCCTCAGAGGTGCAGGCTCCCCTGTTGTCAGGGCCCATGGCTGCGGGTCCCAGCAGGGGGCGGGCCTTGTTTGCTTGGGTAGTAGGGGCTCAAAAGGAAAGAAAAAAAAAACCTCCATAGACAGAGAACCTCAGTCTCAGATCCCGGAGCCACGCCGGTGATCGGGGCAGCGCCACGAGGGATGCGGAGTCGGGTCGTGGCGCTGTTTGCGGCGCTGTGACTGGGGGGTACCTCGGGGCTGTCGAACTGGAGCCCTTCATAATTGTCTCCTCTTTGGAGGTGGAACAGGGTTGGCTGCCTGACTGTTCAGAATCAGAGGGTTCCCCACGACCCAGCACCCTTGCGCCTCCCCAGGTGTCCCCTCCAGTGGCTCAGGTGACCAGGGTTTGTGCAGATCTCCCTGCCACCCCAGCTCGGCAGGCCAGCTGCGGCCTTCTGGTCCCTCTGCTGCTGCGGTAGCAATCGAGTTCTTGAGTGAGGGAGTGGCTGCCATCCCCGGTGCCATTCCTCCTCTCAGAATCAAGATTGAGACCCCACCTCCTGAGGCCCTCTTCAGGGAGTCTGTGGAATCAAGGGAGTCCTTGGCACAGGGGTCGAGGAAGAGGGCTTCCTCGGAGTCGGGGGTGAAGATGAGGGCAAGGGACGGCGGCACACTTCCGTGACCCTTCGGGGTTGAGGGAGGAGCCGTAGTGCTGAACCCTTTGTTCTCCCCTTAGATTTTTCCACGGAGGTCCCTCTGGGTGGGGCTGGGGTCCACCCTTCTGGATCCATGCAGCCCGATCCCCTCATAGGGTAGCTCTCCCTACAGGGTTAAGCCCTCACCATTTCGATTTCCAGGATAGGACAGTGTATCTACAGACCTGCGGTTTTCCTTTGATGCCAGGCTGTCATGTGGATTCTGCTAGCCCTGGCAGGGGCACATCACATCAGGTGACGGACTTGCCCGTACCTCTGTGCCCAGCTCCCCTTCTCCCAGGCCACGTTGAGCCTTTGGGTCCCTTGACCTGGGATCAGTTCAGGTCTCAGGCAGCGGCGTTCCCTCAGTACGTTAGGGCCATGGACGAGTAGATCTTCCAGCCAGTTCCCCCGCCGCAGCCAGAGTCTGATTCATCAAGCTCCTCTACCTCTTTGTCTTCCTCCACTGAGGAAGAAGAACCTTCAGTCCACCTGTCTTCAGACGCTGATCAAGCCCAGTATCAGCACTTCCTGTCGAGGTTGGTTAAGGACTTGCACATTTCTCGCTATGCTAGAGACAGTACCAAGCGTGTGATGCAGGCCTTTCTAGGCAAATATGAGGTGCACCATTTGGTAGCCCCATCCTGGCTGGTTCCCTTCTGGCAAGCATCGTACAGTGCCTGGCAGCATCCATATTCCCAGGAACCAGCCCCTATGGATTGCCACAAGTGGTATTGTGCAACCCGCGGGTCTCCAGGCGCCTTTCCTCATCCACCTTCCGGACTGACGTGGCTGGACACCCCTTTCGGGCTTCGACGCCCGGTCCACGATAGCCCCGCCCCGAGACCGATTCTCGAGAGCTGGATCGGATGGGCCGAAGAGTCTTCTCTTTAGCACGGAATATGTTGGCTATTATTTCTCATCAGGCGCACCACACTGCCTACAACAGGCACCTGTGGGCGATGCTGGGACAGGCCCTAGCATTGCTGCCTGATTCGGAGGCTACCCGGCAAGCCATTGCCCTTGGCCACTATAGGCTTGGAGTTGGCGAGGCACCAAACAAGGGCGTCGTATGACACCAGTGAGTTCACTTCATGGCTTGCGGGGACAGAGATCTGCATTAGGCGGATCACATGGCTTCACCTGTCAAGGTCGTCACCTTTGACCCGGCGCAGGTTATTGACCTCCCCCTTCCAGTGGACCCACCTATTTTCCCGCAGAGCGTGACGGGTGCTTCAGGGGCGCCTTCCTTCCCCTAAGGTTTAGGGGACCCTGTCTCACTCTGATAAATCCCAGCCTTGAACTGGCTGGTGGAGGTTCCCCCTCCCCCGGGGGAACTGAGGGATTTTCTCCCTCAGGGTTATTGGGCCCCCCTCGGGGGTGCTCGGTACTCACCCACCAGTGATGAATGCTGAAGACTGACACAGGTAAAATGAAAATTACGTACCTGCCGTAATTCTTGATCTTCCTGTGTATCTTCACCATTCATCACTGAATCTCTCCCACCTTCCCCTTTGAGGCCTCCGTCCCTGAGACATCCGCCTCCCTTATACCCTGAGACTCTGCCCCCCCTCAGTTCTCTTGACTTTGTCAGGTGGGGAGGAGCTCCATGGGGCAAGGTCTGGGTTTGAGCGTGTCTCAAACCTTTCGGGGTTCTACTTTTGGGTCTCGGGGGGGGGGCACTAGCTTGACCCACTTTCTGGGTCTGCCTGTCTGGGGGAGGTGCCTCGGGCCTCCCGGGATGCCTGTGGAGGGGTTGTGGGATAACACATGGACCAGACACCGAACTTCAAGTTCAACACACAGTCTCTATGTGATGTTTATTCAAAATACAGGAAATAAGCTTCAGCAATGTCATATTTTTTTTTTCAGTACATCAGTTTGCAGCAACAGACTGTCCTTTCTCTGCACTTAGCCAGCACCTACTGACCCTGATCTCTAATCTAACAACTTTTCAGTGAAAACCCTTCATCCCTGTGTGGGCCTTGTTTGCTTGGGTAGTAGGGGCTCAAAAAGAAAGAAAAAAAAAAAAGCTCTATAGACAGAGAACCTCAGTGTAGAATCACTGAAAAAAGGGTTGCCCCAAAGGGCATTTGCAACAAATCAGGTTTCAAAGAAATACATCATACATACTTTCATAATGCAAAGCATCATGGGATACATGTAAATCACCATGACATTTCAGACTTGTTCAGTTTACAGCAATTTACATGCATTTTTAATGGCACAACTAACTTAATTTTTATAATACAGTCACCTAGTGCCGTAGTATTTTCAACATTTACAGGTTTCATACACATAAGGTATATACATAAAGGTATTTTATGACATAGTGCTATTACATACTAAATCCAGCAACGATAAACGCAACCTGTTTTACATACGCTTGGTGGTCACCACAATAACCTCCCTGTACGAGGACCGGACAGGGAAAAGGAAAATTAAAGAGGACATATAGTATAGTCAAAGGAAGGGGTGCCCATAGGTGGCCAGCCTTATGGATTAGGAATTGTAAAGAATAGATTAGGCTAAGCAATAGAACTGTTGCAACAGATTTAAGAAAAGGTTGGTCCTCAAGAGTGGCAGGAGCTCCCTGTCACAACGCCCTTGTCCATATCTCATTTTTCTCCCCCCCCCATCTCCTTGCACCCTTGGTGTTCTGGGGGTAGGGGGAGTGAAAACTGTGTCAGTCCTCGATCTCTTGGGCTTTAGTCTAGGGGGGTGGTCTCTTCCCAAACTCTGTGGCGCAACCTCCTGTCCTCCCTCTCAGCCTCTGAGCAGTGCTGGTTCTGCCCTTTCAGGGGGTTCAGCTTTTAAAACTTGCAGCTCTGGGTGACCACGGGTGGAGGTGCGGCAGGGTACAGCATTAAGAGGGAGGGGGGACGTCAGCCAGGAGCCGTAGCGTTGGCACGTTGTTACGTACTCCGCCCCTGAGTGGCACCACAAGAGGTGCCCAGGGAGGGATTAGGGGACCTACAGCCTAGGTGATCCCCGAGGAAGTTCCCCCGCAGTGGAGAGAAGGGGGCAAAAATTGAAAGTGTAAAAAAAAAAAATTACGGTAGGTACATAATTTTCATTTCTAGGGACATGGATATGTTGTTCATCCACACTCATTGGCAGTATCCTTGCCGCTTTAAATCTTGCCGGAAGGTCTTCAAGCTTGCTCCTCCCACCCACCCGGGTGGTATAACTCAGCTCCGCCCCATGGCCTAGATCTTCCTTACGCTTGGAAGCTCAGGTTCCCTCCTTAGCAGCTCTCGTTTCGCGACTAGTTCCCTATTTCTCCGTTTGGGATTTAAAAATAATATTTTGCAAAAAGACTTCAGTCTTCGATCCTTCGCGGCTGCGATGGTTAAATCGACTCCCGGATTTCGGAGATGCCCATGCGGGCAGAAGATGTCTCGGACGGATCCACACTCCACGTGTGTCTACTGCTTAGGCCTTGAGCACGACCCGCAGGCTTGCGACCTGTGCTCATCTTTCTCGGCCTACGTCCTCGAAGACCGTGCTGCCCGATTGCAACTGGGCCGTCCCGAGAAGCGTTTCCCTCCGGTGAAGTCAAGGAGGCCGGTTGGCGGTGTCAGCGGCGGCGGCTCGGCGGATCAGCTCGGCGGATGGTCGCCCTCGAAGAGGCGGCGGGCGGCGTATCTTCCTCGACGCGGCATTTATCCCGCTCTCTGGGTTCTTCCTACACGGCTTCCTTTAGGAGCTTTGTCTGTCCCTCTCCACTAAAGGAGAGGGCCTCGTCTGCTGGACCTTTTCTCGGTCAAAAAGAGGGACAGGGTAAGTCCCTCAGTCGCGCTCTTGGGAGGCGGGAAGGTCCTCTCCCGGGCCGTCGACCGTCGGCGGTCGACACTCGGCCGGCCACTGGCCTCACGGTGTCCCGTCAGGTCAGTTGACCGAGACTCCCACTGATGAAGTCGAGATTTCTCGACCCATTGGACGGGCTGTCGCCTTTAGCAGCGAATTCCCTCTCCCGGTTCCCCGGGAGAGTTGAGGATCCGTGGGCTCGCCTGTGCCTCGGTTCCGGAGCCCTCGGATGGACCTTCCGAGCGAAGGAGTGCAGTTCGGCCGACACCTCCCGCACCGACCCGGAAATTCCGGGACTCTGGTCTCGGTCTCGGACCTCTTGCGGTCCAGCCCGTTCCCACCGTCATAGGCGGTCTCGGTCTCGGCACCATGATAGCGGCGTCGCCGCATCGCTCGTCCTCCTCCTCCCGGATGAGGAAGCCCGGCGTAAGTACGTCGGCCAGTCGAGACCTTATGTTGCAACAGCTCCTCCTGGCGGGGAATAAGCGACTCCGGCGCCTTCCCGGCCATTAAGTCTTTGTCACGGGCAGCCGACACAACCCCTCGACTTGTCCGAGGCCTACACCCAGGCGGTTGTTGGCCAAAACCAGCTACTCCACGATTCCGGTGGAACCTCCGCCTCCACAGCCACGGTGGGGAGCTCCGACCAAGGATTCTCGGTCGGCTAAGGGGTTTCCATCGGCTGTCAGTTACCCTCACTCCCGAGCCGACCTCGGCAGGTAGAAGGATGGCTCAGGCCAGAGGCAGCTCTTTGAGGACTCTTCCGAGTCGAAGGCGATTCCTCCTTCTTCTCAGCGACTGGACTTGGGTCTTCAGGAGGTCAGCCAATGGACGATAGCCGTCGTCCTTCCTAGGACAACCGGCTCATCTCGGAGTCTACGGGATGGAGCTCGAACCCGTTCCAAGCAGGCCAGGTATCCCCTCACGGAGATTCTGGACGCGGGGATTCTCGCGGAGGCCTTTCGGTGGCGAGGCCATAGTGGGTCCGGCACTGGAACTTTGGCAGCGCCCTGCTTCCTGCCCTCGCCTTGGCCAGGATGGCCAGAAGTATGCGGTCCCTACGGTTCCTTGTCGGTTTTGAACACCCTCTGCTGAGGGTTGGTTACCGACAGCGTTTTCAGTAGCGCCCGGCTGCGCCAGGGATGTGGACAAACCTCCTGACAAGGGTCAAGAAGTGGACTATGTCGGGCGAAAAGTCTACGCTGCGTCCTCTCTAGGCCTTCGTCAGGCCAGTTCGGCCGTCCTCATGGCACATTTTTCTCATGCCCTGTTGGGCTCCCTGGATGAGGTCATCCCTCATCTTCCCGCCGATCTGCAGACTACGGTTAAGCAGGTGCGGGACCAGGGCCAGGGCAGTGGCCAAACAGCAGCTCCAGACTGCTTTGGATGTAGGGACTCATGTGCCAGATCGGTGGCGGCCGCGGTGGCTGTCGTCGGCGGGCTTGGCTGAGGATATCCACCTTTACTTCCGGATACCCAGCACAAGTTGGCGGATGTTTCCTTTTGAGGACTGACCTCTTGACCCTGGGGTGGAAGGTCACCTGCAGAGGATCGAGAAGTCAATGCCACCTTGGACTTCGGTCTCTTCCGCTCAGAAGGACAAAGGCCGCAAACCACAGCCTAAGCCCTTTCGTCCTTCTGGCCCCTTTGGCCCGGTAACAGCGTCAGGGCCAGCAGGCTCGACCTTGGCATCCCAAACCCAAGCGCGGCTTCCTCTAACAGGAGGCAGGAGGAAAGGGCCCAGGAGGTCCCTCGGCGGTCCCTCCTCCAAGCCTGCCCAGTGGCCGGGCTGAGGGTGTCGCCCCATCCCGTCACCTTACCCTGGGTCCCCCGTGGAGAGGCGGCTCCAGGCACTCCGTTCCGCTTGGTCCGCTGTTACCACGGACAGGTGGGTCTTGGAGGTGGTGGGAAGAGGCCTGCCTCTGGAATTGAGCAGGCACCACCCTTCAGGCCGTCGCCCCTCGGGAAGCCGGGATCCCCAGCCTCACTGGCGGCTCGTCGAGCCGACATCACTCTCCTCCTCCAGAAGGAGGTGGTAAAGAGGTGGTGGACCCTCCTTCAGACCCAGGGTTTGTGTCCAGGTACTTCCTGGTTCGAAGCAGGACGGAGGCTGGCGCCCCATTCTAAACCTACACGACCTAAACAAGTTCCCTGGGTCTCGAACCTTCAGGATGGTCACTCCGGCTCAGATTACACCATCCTTGGAGCGGCGTGTGGTTCTGCTCTCTGGACTTGGGGCGCGTTTTTCACGTCCTATCCGTCCGTCTCACAGAGATTCCTTCGCTCCAGGCGGAAGGATCCCTCTTAGATTCCAAGCCATGCCCTTGACTTGTCTCCAGCTCCAGGGTCTTCACCAAATGCATGGCAGTGGTGACAGCATTCCCTGCGGCGCGAGGGGTCGGGTGTACCCTTACCTGGGCGACTGGCTGATGCAGCTCCCTCCAGGAAGGAGGCGGAGTGGTCAGAGATCTGGCCCTCAGGTCTGCTCTCAACTGGGCCTCCTTATCAACGAGGCCAAGTCCGAACTCGAGCGAAGCAGGTGATTTTATTCATCGGCATAGCTCGAGCTCTCTTGACCAGGCGCGGCTCCAGCCCAGACAGGGCCAGGTTCTTTCCTCCTTTGCCCGATCATTTCTGGTTGGGCAATTGCGCCCTGCCGGGACTTCCTGCGCCTCCTGGGTCTCATGGCGGCCTGTACCAGCGTGGTCCGTTGGGCCGCTGGAACATCCGATCCCCTTCAGTGGGGACTGGCCAGCCAGTGGTCAGCAACTGCGATCCCTTGGACCAGCTTGTGCCGGTGACACTGGGGATGTGGAATGCTCTCCAGTGGTGGACCGTTCCAGATCATTTGCAGGAGGGCATCCGTTCGTCCGCCCGAGCCAGCGGTCTCTCTGTCGACCGATGCCTCTCTGATGGGTTGGGGTGCCCATCTGGGGAACACCGGGCTCATGGCCTCTGGTCCCGCAGGAGTCGATGCCACATCAACCTGCTGGAGCTCAGGCGGTCCGCCTAGCTCTCACCGCCTTTGCTCCGTTCCTCCGGGGTCAAGTGGTCCGAGTCCAGGCGGACAATACCACGACCATGTACTATCTAAACCGCCAGGGCGGAGACGCTCCATGTTTCTATGCAAAGGCTCTCCGCATTTGGTCACTCGTCGCCAGCCTGGAAGCGGATCTCCTAGCCATTCCGTGGCGGAGCCTCCAACACCCTGGCCGATGCCCTGGGCGGATGGGGCTGCATCCCAGTGGTCTCTCCTGCGGAGGTAGTACAGCATCTGTTCTCCTTTGGGGCACACCTCAGGTGGACCTGTTTGCCTCCATGGAGCAGCAGCTGAGTCTGTTCCATGCCCGCCCCCTCAGCAGGGCTCGCTGCAGGGGATGCCTTCTGAGGCAATGGACCCCGGGCCTCTTCGCATGCTTTCCCCATTTCCCTTGATCCACAAGGTGCTTCTCAAAGCCGAGGAGGGACAAGGCGCAGGTGATTCTGATAGCCCCAGACTGGCCTCGCCAGTTCTGGTACCAGATCTCCTCAGTCTCAGCTCCAGGACTCAGCGGCAGCTTCCAGCTCGCCGGACCTGCTCTCAGTCAATCAGGGAAGGTGTTCCATCGGACCTTCAATCCCTGCACCTAGCGGCCTGGTTCTGAGCAGCTAGAGTTCAGGCTTTGGGTCTTTCAGTGAGGTCCTCAATGTAGTTGAGGCGTCCCGTAAGTCGACCAGAAAATGCTATGCCTTCAAATGGAAAGGTTTTCCATTTGGTGTCAGGAACAAAGGCTTGGACCCTTCCTCCTGTTCCTTGGCAAGCATCTTGGACTATTTATGGTCCCTTTCTAGTCAAGGGCTTAGGTCGGCGACCCTAAGGGTGCACCTGGCAGCCATCTCTGCTTACAGGCGCGGGCTGGGAAGCAGTCGGTGGCGCAGGAGGAGAGGTGGTCTGGCGCTTTTCAAGGCCTTGATCACATTTCCCTCAGTCGGGAACCCCCACCTCCGTGGGATCTACTGCTGGTACTGGCAAAGCTCATGGGCAAGCCATTCGAACCTATGCACAGGTGTGCTCTCTCACCTGTCGTGGAAGAGCCGCCTTCTTGGTGGCTATCACGTCAGCCAGAAGGATGGGAGGCTCAGGCGCTTTCCATCGAGTCTCCTTACCTGGTCTTCCACAGGGACAAGGTTGTCCTGCGCCCCACGAAATTCCTTCCGAAGGTGGTGTTCAGTTTCACCTTAACCAGGTGTTGACTCTGCGGTGTTCTACCCCAATCACACTCGGAGGCCGAATATGAGCTCCATACTCTGGATCCTAGAAGGCGGCTCGCTTATTATAAGGGCATCGCGGCTGATATTCGAGAGAGGTTGCGCCACTGTTTGTCACCTCACGCTGAAGCCGCATCTGGCAGACCTGCAGCCAAGCGGACGATAAGCAGGTGGGTAACCTCCTGCATAGATCTCTGCTATAAGTTAGCGGGCATGGAGCCTCCCAGAGGATAAGAGCTCATTCTACCGCCATACTGCTGCAACGGTGGCTGCTTCCAGGGCGTCCCTATCAGGAAATCTGCAGGGCTGCTACCTGGAAGTCAGCAAACACCTTCATTACCCACTACCACATCGACCTTGAGTCACGCGGGATGCTGGTTTTGGGGCCTCGGTTCTCAGTCTCTCTTTCCCAAGTAAGTATATGGGGTGTCGTCTTCCCTCCTCCCGGAGAACTGCTAGGAGTCTGCCAATGAGTGTGGATGAACAACATATCCATGTCCTAGAAATACAGGTTTTCACCTGTAACAGGAGTTCTAGGAATGGTATGTGTTCATCCCTGACTCTCATTTCTCCCGGCCGGCGCACAACCCTGAGCTTCCAGCGGGCCAGATCTGGCGTCATGGGGCGGAGCCAGAGTTATACCACCGGGTGGGTGGAGGAGCAAGCTTGAAGACCTTCGGCAAAATTTAAAGCGGCAAGGATACTGCCAATGAGTGTGGATGAACAACATATACCATTCCTAGAACTCCTGTTACAGGTGAGTAACCTGTATTTCTTGTCAACGACACCCCTCCCTTTTTTTGAAAAAGGGAGGTAAAATGGGAGAAATACCCCATTTTAGGGTCCCTATCCCTCCAAGCAGGGGAACATGCATTATTTTTTTTTCTTAAGATAATTTCATTCCTGCCCTGTTTTGCACTTTGTTCCACCTCCTCCATTTTAGTACTTTTCTCATCTGAGGATGTCTTTCCTTTCCTTCGAAAATGTGGCCAAGTTTGGCCAGCTGCAGTTAAGTTCCTCAAGGGCTTGGACAACCTAGTGCTCTTCTACTTAACATGCTGTAGCCCTGCCAACTCATTCAGCCTTTTCTAGGTATCGCAGCCCTTTCTTGGAGGGGAGGACATCACAGGGTTTTTCCCTTTTTCCAGCTTTTGGCCTGGATGATGGCAAGAGGATATTTACATATCTGTCCTATTTTCTGTGTCTTTCTTCCCATGTTTCCTGACCTTGCAGTGCAGGACCTCACTTTTTGCTCTCTCTTTTCTTAGGAGAGAGCCGTTTGTATCTCCACTTTAGCCAGAGCCCCATCGAGGGCTGTTACCCTTTTCCACTTTCCTGTCCAGGTGACTTCTAGCCTCTGGCTCCCTTTTTACCCACTACCCCTGTGCCTTTTAGGCCCACTCCTTAGTTTTTCTTTAAGATGGTTGTCAGGTTTTATTGTTTTTATGATTTTATATCCTAAATACTTTTCTTGTTCCTTTGGGCTAGCCCTTAGCACATCTTTCTCCTTTTTTCACTCCCACTGGTTTCTTTTCGTGGCACACAGAACTGAGGAAGGCAGGGGCTGGTGTTAGTTACTGGCCAGTCCACGAGCACCATGTCATTCGTCTGTCTCGTGGGTGCTGCCATCCCCAATGTCGGCCCCCTAGATTCTAGGCTGCAGAAGGACTTTGCTCCTGTGGGGTCATAATGCCTCCAGCACAGACCCAGTAAGTGTGAATAAATGGCAAGGCTATTCAGAAAGACCAAGAATTGCAGTGAGTACGTAATTTTCATTTTTTCCAATATCAAGGACAAATTCGATCTGTTTCCATAATGGGTTCAGTTGCAGATTGTGCCAGACATATTCCATGCAAAGATGAGCTGCTCTTGCATAATTCAGGTTGGTAAGTTCACCCCTCTGGATACAGCAAGCAGGTGTAAAATAGGGAAACTGATTGATTATAGGACGTTGTCTGCCCCAAATGAAACAAGAAATACTTTTGTTCCAAGAGGTGAAATGAGAGTGCGAGCATTATGGGCAGGGTTTGGAAGAAATACAGAATACGGGGTAGAATATTCACTCTGACCGCTTCTACTCTGTAGAGGAACGGGAGATGCAGTTGACTCCATGTAGAAATGTCCTATGTAAGAGGTTGATAATTTGGAAGTTCAAGATTAGGGAGATGCAATGAGATCTGGATCCTGAGATATATTTTTTGTCTTCCATAAATGTTTATGAAAATTGTAAGTAAGCAATGCAATTATAATTCAATAAATCAGAACATATAACATGCAATATAAAATATAGTAAAAAGTACTTTTAAAGCATCAAACAAAAACACAGAAAACATTGTACATTCACAGTGAGATCATATGATTAAATAAAATCCATTTTAAAAGGTGTAATTAAGTCAATCAGCCTAATTAAAAGCGAAAAGAGAAATAAGACAAAAGCACAAAAAAACAGGGAGAAAGAGAATCAATAAGGACTTGAAAGCTGACGGCTAGTTGTTGGGTGTTTTTTTGTTTGTTTTGTTAACCAGGAGACGCACACTAAGCTGAAAGTGACCTGGGAGCACAAGGAAGGTCACTGACTTGCTCAGGGTCACACAGTATGCAACTGGGGGCTGTGGGATTCTAACCCAGGTCTCCAGGTTTGCAGCTCAGAGCCTTAAACCAATGCGCTATATTGCCCCCTTAAAGGAGTAGTCCACCCAAAACGTGCAAAAAACATATGTTGTGCAGAGTGTTTTGATTTGTATGTTAAGTTGTGTGTCCTTCCCTCTGTCTGCTATTAAGAGTTTTTCCTTAATTAGCCTGCTAGCTTTAGGGTAGTTTACGACCCCTGGAGATTTCCATCTGAGGCAGCTTAATTGTATTTCTTTGTCCTAGAATGCACCTTGTCTCATGTGACAATGATGTAGCAGAGACCATAAATCCAGCAGGAAGCACTGCTTTACAATCAGTTCACAACAGTAGAGATGGCTATATTTTAAAATCTGTAGAATTCAGCTTAGTGACTACCCTCATCATAAAGGTCTTACTGTCCTGAAGAACTTTGCTGCTGGTAATTTCTGTGCAGCTTGTAAAGCTTCCAATATATTTTGTTTGTTTGGCATGTGTGTGATGAATGTTGTATCTCTGCTACATCACTGTCACATGAGACAAGATGCACTGTGAAAACAAGGAACACAATTAAGCTGTCTCAGATAAAGATCCCCATGGGTCGTAAAACTAGCATAAAGCTAGCAGTCTAATTTAGGAAAAAAATCCTAATAGCAGTCAGAGGGGAAGGAAACACTAGAACTTCACTTACAAATTAAAACACTCTGCACAACATATTTTTTTTGCAAGTTTTGGGTGGACTACTCCTTTAAATAGTTGCTGTGCAGTTTTGTAGCAATGTGCTCCACTTTGAGTTGGCTGTTTCTGTCGTTGAAGCCATGAGCAAGCCTCTCCAGTTTTAGAACATCCATAACTTTCCACTCTGCCAAAGTAGGCACTGCATTGTCCAACCATTTCCTTAGTACACAATTTTGGCAGCCATAGAAATTAAAGGTAGGGAGATTTGTCTGAACATAAATATTTATTGGGTAAAAGTGACCAGTTATACAAGAGGGATAACCCTCTTACAAAATGATGAATTTGGGACCAAAAAGTTTGGGTTGAAGGGCAGTCCCAAAGAAAGTGCTTTAAATCTGTGCCTCTGCTGTTACATTTAAGGCAGTTACCTGTATGTTGCAAACCCATCTTTTTTTAAATGACAGGGAGTAAAATATATGCTATGTAAGATTTTATTTTGGCGTATCCTACAGTTTGATAACATGAAGGTTTTATTGGGAAATAACCAAATTGCTTCCCAGTTCCAGCTTGCTACTTCTTATGTAACAATCCCCCAGTAATTGATAGATACAATCACATGACCTCTAACAATACCTAATATAAGCAAGTAGAAAGCTAAAATAGTTGGTTTGACTCTACATATGAATAGGAAGCTCCAAGTATTCTCATTAATAGATAAGGGAGCTTCAATCCTGTTGAACATTCTCATTATAACGTTCCATTAAGTGCTTATAAAATCTGTATCAGCTGAATTTAAATTAGATTTACCACTCAATCCGCTATTTCCCCAGTGTTGTCTTTTATTAAATCTTGATTTTGTTTTACTCCCCAAGGCATCTAGCAGATGATTAAAGAGTGTTTTATTGCCAGTCATAATATTCATATTGCCCCCGAGAGGTTGCTGCAAAGATTTGTCAAGTTTGAAGTCCAGTAAAGCGGTTGTCTGGCCAATTTGTCTAATAGGGTCCGACATAATTTGATTCTTGGCAGAATTTTTTATTCTTAGGGTTGAAAAATAATAGGGAATCCATGTTTAAGTTGCAGTCTTTAACAGTATCAGTTTATATGTTAATCCAGTCCAGAATATGATTCTGAAGCTTTAAAAGTCTGCAAGTTTTAAGCCTCCTTTGTCCTTGACCCTAGTCAGTTTGTAGTAAGCTCGTCCAGGCCTCTTATGTGACCACAAAAATGTATTTACAGAATTTTGCATAGACAAGAAACCAGTGTTTGGGTATAGAATTGGTAATAAGTATAAGGTGATATAAGGGCCAGCTTAACAGACTCCGTTCTACTCCAACGATTTCAGGGCATTCTATGCCATCTCTCATGGTCGCTACCTGTTTTAAACAGGGCAAGATTCAGTTTAGCACGTTTATAACACACTGAGTGAGTCTAACCCCCCTAAGTATTGGATATCATCTTTAGCTAGGTCTAATCCTATTTCATAGACACCTTTCTTCATAAGAACAGTATTTAAAGAAAGGACCTGAGATTTGGTTTAATTAATTTTGTAACCTGAGAGAGCCCCAAAGTCATTAAAGACATCAATAATTTTTGGTATGGAAGCTAGTGGGTTAGAAACTGAGAGTAAGATACCACCCACATAAGTGGAAGTGACATTTTTTCCCCTGTACATCCACACCCAATATGTTAGGGTCACGTTTAAGTAGTAGAGGTTATAACGAAAGGATGAATAGGCTCGGCAAAAGTGGGCATCCTTGTTTAGTTCCTCTACTAATTTTAAAATAAGGAGAGATCAAACCATTAGTTATAACTGCAGATTGGGGGGGGGAGGTATACAGTAATTTAATCCGTATAATGAACTTATCTGGGAAATTAATGTTTTAAAATCCTAAAGAGATACTGCCAATCTACCCAATCACATGCTTTCTCGGCATCTAGTGAGAGAAACGCAGCTGGGGTCTTGGTATTTTCTGCCAATTTAACTATATGAAAGATCTTCCTAACACTGTCCTGGCGAATCGCCAACCCAGACATCTGTCCCATAAGACCTGAAACAGGGTGGATGAAAATGCCCTACAAAGAGCTCCGCCCCAGACTGGAATGATGTTACACATACTGTGCAGTGTACTCCAAATGTAAATAAACCTTGTGTGCCTGACTCCGATTTTTTTTTTTCTTTTTTTACAGTAAGGTAGAGGGTTCTGTGGAAAAACTGAAACTTTTTTGGGGCACAAATAACAGCACTCTCGAAATATTCAGAGAAAAAAAGGGGGTGCCAACACGGCAGCCCAATTCAAACTACATGCAGCAACAGAATACATAACTGTTTGAGCCAACAGTAACATATAATATGTCAGACATGAACTAAATGCGAAGACCAAGCAAGTTGGTTGTCATACAGGTTCGATATACAGCCTCTTTAGATAAGGAACCTTGCTAACTGTGTAACCCATTTTGCTGTAACCAAAAGTCTGTTATGTATTTGTCTTCAGTGTGGCAAGGTACCTTTGGAAATGAGTCTCTGGCTCAAAGATTGTAAACCGATGTACAAATAAATAAATAAAAGGAACCACACTTAAGGGAGTCATTAGAAAGGTTGTCCCTAGTTGTGGAGAGGGTTAGACTTCCAAGGGAGGAGAGTGCAAATTTTCACTCCCTACATGCTGATAAGGGAAAGCTGTAGATGGATCAGTATCTCTTGAGCTGAAGTTGTTGCCGGGTAGGCATGCCACCCAGGCCTTCGTGGGGATAAGAGTTCCCACAAGTGTTACTCCTCTTTCTACTTTATATTTTGTTTGCATTCATGTTATACACACCGACATTCCAAAGAGGGATTTACAAGGATAACAAGCTATTGGATATAAGCTTCTATAACCGACTATATGGCACATTTAAGTACCACTTTGAAGGGGCACAGAGGTGTGTAGTGTCACTCACTGTCTGAATGCCTGTGAAAAGCTTGTTCAAATGAGATGTAGAGCTCATTGGGACATATCGGCAGTCCAGAGATATCCCTGTTTATATCTGTCTGCTCTTATATCAAGGCAACAGCCATTTCATGGAACTTTAACACAGAATGTGATGTCACAGTGGGGCCAAGCTGAGCCTAACATACAGCATGCCCAGCAGTGCCATCACTTCCTTTCTCAAGGTTACAAGAAATGGCTACTCCTTGTTTAAGATGGGAAAGCTGTAGACAGGTAAATCTCTGGAATGCTAAAACCTACAGGTAAGCCACCCTCCAGATCTATTTTTACTTGCATTACTTTTATTTTGCAGTTAATAGTTTTCAGCACGCAAATACCAAAACAGTATCCACAGCAGTTGCATCGTAAAATGCATAGTTATAGCAAGCAACAATATTATGCAACAGAAAAATGTAGCTTACACTTTCAAGAGTTCATAGCCATCTATTCCGTTTATTGAACCCAAGAAAATCGCAATGCTGGGGTACAGAATGGAATGGATGGCTGTGAACTCTTGAAAGTGTAATCTACTTTTTTCAGTCTTTGGTTTGGAATGCTGCTGTTTTGCTTGACTCTTTGTTAGCAAGCACCCGCTCCACGTGTCCATGAGTGTGCAGTTTTTGTGTGTCTCTACTTATTATACAACAGTCCAGGTTAATACTTCATCAGGGAGAGGGAAAATCAGTTTAGCATCCACTGAGAGGCAGAATTTGCCACAAACATAGAAACATAGAATTTGACGGCAGATAAGGACCGCTTGGCCCACCCAGTCTGCCCATTTCCCTACCTAATGGATAAGCTGCAGATCCTAGTTAACCAGCAGCCTACTTCTTCCTACCCCCACCCCCTAGAATTGCCTTATGACTGTCCCATGCGTGCTTGAATTCCACCACTGTTTTTGACTCCACAACCTCCTCCGGAAGGCCGTTCCATGCAGCCACAACCCTCTCTGTGAAAAAATACTTCCTTAAATTACCTCTGAGCGCCCCCCACCCCATCTTCAAATTGTGCTCCTTTGTTCTTGCACACCTCTTTTTTTGAAAGATGCTACTCTCTTGGACTTTGTTGATTCCCTTGAGGTACTTGAAAGTTTCTGTCATGTCCCCCCTCTCCCTCCTTTCCTCGAGGCTATACATATTAAGCTCCTTAAGTCTCTCTTCATATGTCAGACCCTGCACCATTTTAGTTGCCCTCCTCTGGACAGCTTCCATCCTGTCTGTCTTTGCGGAGATTGGGTCTCCAGAACTGCACGCAGTACTCCAGATGGGGTCTCACCAGCTGTCTGCACAGAGGGATAATAACTTCCCGTTTTCTACTGGTGATGCCTCTCCCTATGCATCCCAGTATCCCCCCAGCCCTCCTTGCTGCCCTCTCACATTGCTTGCCCACCTTTAGGTCATCTGATATGACTACCCCCAGGTCCTTTCCATTTTTGTTGTTGTTAGTATCTCACCCCCCATTGTGTACTCTTCCCCTGGGTTTTTGTTTCCCAGGTGCATTACCTTGCACTTCTTAGCATTGAACTTAAGCTGCCATACATTTGACCATTCCTCTAACCTTGCCAAGTCCCTTCTCATCCTTTCCACCCCAGCTTGTGCATCAACTCTGTTGCAGATCTTTGTGTCATCTGCAAAAGAAATACTTTCCTTCCAGTCCTCTGCAATGTAAACATAAAGACATTGAGAGAGGACCGATCTAATACTGAACCCTCGGTACCCCACTAGTAACCCCCTTTCTTCAGAGTGGACTCCATTTACTATTACTCTCTGTGTCCTATTCTCCAGCCAATTCTTTACGCAGGCTGTCATCTTGGGACCCACTTCCAGGCTGGCTAACTTGTATATTAATCTTTTGTGTGGGACCGTGTCAAATGCCTTGCTAAAGTCTAGGTAGGCCATGTCCACAGCCCCTCCCTGATCTACTACTTTGGTTACCCAGTCAAAGAAACCTATCAGATTTGTCTGGCATGACCTTCCCACTGTGAATCCATGCTGCCTTGGGTCCTGTGCCCCTCTGGCCTCTAGATACTCGACAATTCTTTCCTTCAGAAGTGATTCCATCATTTTCCCTACCACTGAGGTTAAACTAACAGGTCTGTAGTTTCCTGCTTCTGCCTTGCTCCCACTTTTGTGAAGGGAATCACATCTGCCCTCCTCCAGTCCTCGGGTACCACCCCATCCTCCCATGATGTGTTAAAGAGGGTAGTCAGTGGTGTCACTAGTTCTACCCTTAGTTCTTTTAGAATTCTGGGATGAATCCCATCAGGCCCCATTGCTTTGTCCACCTTCAGTTTTAAGAGTTCTTTCAGAACCCTTTCTTCTGTAAATGGGCTGGTATCAACTTCTGTATCCAGAGTGTTTCTACTGTTTGTTTTAGGTACCTCCCCCTCTTCCTTCGTAAATACTGTGCAAAAATATTTGTTTAGCATCTCTGCCTTTTCACAGTCACCCTCTGCCCCTCCCTCCCCTTTATTAAGCCTCACTATCCCCCTTTGGTCTTTCTTACGCTCCTGATGTACCTATAACAGGTTTTATCCCCTTCTTAACTGAGTTGGCTGTCTTTTCCTCGGTTTGGGCCTTTGCTATTCTGACTGCCTTCCCAGCTTCCTTTGCTTTAACTGATACAGTTCTCTGTCCTGCTTCTTCTGTGATTCCTTGTACTTCCTGAATGCTTTCTTTCTCTTGAACCTTCACTGCCACTTCCTTTGAGAACCATAGTGGTTTCTTACATCGTTTCGTTTTGTTTATTTGCTTCACACAAAGGCTTTTTACCTCTGTGATGGCAGTTTTTATTATTCCCCATTGTTCTTCCACCCCTCCTTCCTGCCCATTTGCTAGTGCATTCCTTAGGCACTCACCCATTTTGGCAAAGTCAGCCCTCCTAAAGTCCAGTACTTTTGCCTTTGTATGGCTTGACTCTGTTGCTGTGTTTATTGTGAACCATACTGTTCGATGGTCGCTAGTTCCCAGATGGCTACCCACTTCTACATCTGTGATCCTCTCTCCATCTCCATTTGAGAGAACCAGGTCTAAGATTGCTCTCCTCGAGTGGGCTCCAATACTAGTTGTCTAAGGCATGCCCTGTAGGCATCTAGAATACCTCACTCTTCAAGTGGCTGCTGCAACGGCACTCCAGTTAACATCTGGCATATTCAGATCACCCATCAGCAATATCTCCTTTTTCTGCCATTCTAGTTACTTTCTATCATTTCCTTGTCCATTTCCTCCCCTGAGAAGGATCTGTATACAACCCCTGTGCAGATTGTGGTGCCATTGCCAGTCTCCAAATTTACCCACAGTGCTTCTTCTCCTCCCTGTTTTCCCTTTTGTTCTGTTGCTTTGATTCCTTCCCTTATGTAAAGAGCTACTCCTCCTTCTCTTTTACCCTCCCTGTCCCTCCTGTAGATAGTGTATCCTGGTATGTTTACGTCCCAGTCATGGTTTTGTGTGTACCATGTTTCTGTGACTGCCACGATATCCAGATGTTCTTCCTCCATCAAGGCCACTAATTCAGGAAGCTTGTTACTCAGACTACGGGCATTGGTACTCATTGCTCTCCATTTTTTGATGGCTTTACCTTCTGTTGCAGCATCCCCCACTGACCTTTCTACCTCTGTCTTCTTCTCATTTAGTACCCTGTTTTGTAGGGAGAGGCTGGGATTTTCCAGCTGCTTATCAGTGCCTCCCCCCTTGACTAGTTTAAAAGCTTGCAGAAGGAGACCAGTTACACACATATGGTGTTGAAAAGCGAGAAAACAGCCCTTATAACGCTCACTTCGGTCTCCTGTAAAATAATCTTTTAGAATGTTCAGCATAAGCCAGCCCAGTGGAGTAGAGGGTTGGGGTGCTGCACGCCTTACCTCCTGCCACACTGGCAACCCAAGTTCGGGAACAAGCTCGAGTCTGTGGGGGTCACATGGGGGTGGGAGAAAATTAAGTGCCCGGACTGCTGTCCTCTCTCAGAGTGGTGAGGCATGCCAGCTTGGCCCTTGGCTGCCCTCAAGTAGAGACCTGTGGGGGTAGTGCCAGTTTTGGAGTGATTTTTAAGAGGGGGTCACGGTTCCATGGTGTGTGCATGCCTCCATGCACGCACACACACACACTCGTGCCGCCATGTGTGGAGTGATTTGTAAGAGAAGGAGTAACGGTTCCATGGTGTGTTCATGTCTCCATACACACACACACACACTCGTGCCACCATGGCAGGGAACTTGGGGAAGAAAAGCAGAAAAGGCAGACTGTGGCTCCATGAAGTTCCACCCAACACATACTGCCACCTGGCCCACCAAATCCATACTGGATGTGTATCCGCCAGTGGGGGGAGCATGGCCCTCTCCTTCCTGGACCCCTCCACAGGGAGCAATCTGTGGGGGGTCTCTGGATTGGGTGAGTACTGGGGGAGGCAAGGACGGAACACAGGTGGCCTTGCCCAAGTTAGCCAGGGAGAAAAAAGCAATATGGATAAAAAAATGTTCAACACATGCACAAACACACGGCTGCTAAACCATAAAGGTAACAGATCTGTAGCTTCATAAGAGGAGAACCTGGAAACAGGAACATTAAGTAGTTTAAAACATTTTTAAACCATTCACTAGGACAAGTGGCTGGCAGTATAGCCTAGATGTTAGAGGAACGAGGTGTGAACGAGATTGGTACATCCAGCAGACCAGACCTGAGTTTGATTCTCACAACCTCCAGTTGCATACTGTGTGACTCTGAGCAAGTCACTTATTTATTTATTTGCTTTTGTTAACTGGGTTAGCACACTAGACAACCATGTGCCTATTTTCAGGTGCGACCCGGGAGATTACAGGCTACATTCATGAAACATCAGGCAAAAACAAGTAAAGGTTACATTTAAGTGCATCAACCACAAGGTCAATACAAGCAACAACCAGGGTTAACAATGCAGGCAGCAGGTCAATTACCAGTCTGGTACTCTCATGGTTGGCAGTGTCGGACAGCGAAACAGTGAAGCTTGCGGGTAGTGAGAGAAAGAGGCACATTGGGACAGAGGAGGCAGCAGAAAGTGGAAATAGATCAGTATCTATGCGCACACTGAGTGAGCAGTTGGGTTGGGCCTGAGTGGACTAATCCTACTAGCAGACTGCAAGCTCAGGTAGTGGATAAGGTACAGTGGTCCACTTGCCTTTGCAAGATAAGTTAGGTGGTGAATCAGCCAGTCGGAGCGGCATGGGTCAGAGGGGTACGTCTAGTGCAGAGGCAGGTGGAGGTTGTTTTGAGAAAGCCACAGAGGGAGGTTTTAGAGCCATGGTGGGAGGGGGAGGAGCAAATGCTTGATGGAAGGGAGTTCCACAACCTGGGTGCGTACGCAGCAAAGGCTTAGTCACCCAGTTGGGTGCAAGTCTTGGGGGCATGAGAGTCACTGGATCTCAGATGGTAGGAGGGGGTAGCCAGAACAAGGGCTTCAGCGAGGACTAAGGGGGTGGCAGATCTGATAACATTGTCAATGAAGTTGCCCAGGACATAGGAGCGGTGCTTTTCTGGTGGGAGCCTTCTCAAGCTGGGAGTAGAGCTCACAGCGGTGGGTGAGGCAGGGAGCTGAGAGCACAAAGCGACATACGCTGTTGTACACTGTGTCCCATTTAGCAAGACTAGATTTCAGAGCGTGGGCAAAGGTGATGAGTCCGTAGCAGAGCGTAGGTAGGAGGACTCCCCTGGCTAAGGCGAGATGGGCAGCTGGGGTGAGGCAATTTTTCGCCCTGTATGCGAGGCCCAGTTTGCAGTTTGAGGCTTTACATGTATTGCGTATGTGCAGATTCAGATCCAGTTGTGGGTCAGGTGTCACCCCCAGATACTTAACAAAATCTGCAACTTGTAGTAGGGATCCATCGGCACCCAAGATCTGTAGCGGGTCCAGGACAACTTTTATCTTGGCTGTTGCACCAAAGAGCATGGCCTGCGTCTTCTGCAGGTTAACCGTAAGCTTGTGGTCCCTTAGCCAGTTTTGGATTTGGTCAAAGTCTGAGTTTAACTTGGCATTGATGATAGAGATATCCTGGGAGCTGATCATGGTGACTAGGTCGTCTGCGTGCAGAGTTGAACACCCATGTGCCGGGGCCGAGGGTAACTCGTTTATAAAGAGAGAGAACAGGAGAGGCCCCAGGACAGAGCCCTGGGGGACTCCGCAGTTTACCCAAGCAGGCTCAGACAGGGTCTTGTTGAACTTGGTGTACTACTGCCTGCCCGAGAGGTAATTGTTTATCCAGGCAAGGGTGAGGGGGAGAAGCCAAGGGACCAGAGAGAAGAGCACAGTAGTGCATGGTCAACCCGGTCGAAGGCTTTCGAGAGATCCACGAAGATGGCCTCAGTCAGTTTGCCTTGGTCAGCAGCTGACCTGATCATGGAGGTGACAGCTGCTAGGGCAGTGGAGGTGCTGTGCCCTTTTCAGAACCCGTGCTGTGCAGGAGAGAGTAGGTTGTGGGTCAGCAGGTAGTGGGTGAGCTGTGAGTCGATGACCTTTTCAAGTAGTTTGCTGATCGCTGATAGGATCACTATAGGGCGGTAGTTCCTTGGGTCTTTTGGGTCACTTTGTTTGGGGACAGGGCTGACTTTGGCCATCTTCCAGATGTCCGGGACTGTATCTGAGGTAAATGAATCATTGAGGACGTGGGCTATGGGTCGGGCTAGAAAGGATGACCCTAGCCTGAGTAGTTTGGGCTCAAGGGAGTCGTGCCTAGCCCCAGTATGGGGGAGAGGCCAGCAAGGAGCTTCTGGGTCTCCATGACAGAGATGACCCTGGGGTAAAAGGATTGGCGGGGGGTTTCCTGTCTGGGTGGGGGGGCCCGTTCCTTGGGTTCATGTGGCTGGTTGGGGAGAGCTGGCAGGTTAGAGAACTGTGAGTTGAAGGCATTGGCAATTGTGAGGGGGTTGTTGCAGTTTACCCCACCAATGTGCATATCTGCGACCTGAGCTCTGGCGGACCCCCTAACCGCATTCTTAATGTTCTGCCAGAAACTGCTCGGGTTTCTGGCTGTGGTGAGTAGGGCAGATTGACAGAACTCACTTTTTGCAGAGCGGATGGCCCTTTTGCATGAGTTCCTCAGCTGTCTGTACTCAAGGAGGTCTGTACTGGAGAGGGAGTTCTTGTATTTCGCCCAGCATTTATCCCTTTGTTTCATAAGAGAAAAAAGGCCTCCATGGAGCCACTTTGTGACTGCCTGTCACCCTCCTTTTTGTGAGAGGAGCATGTTTGTTTTGCAGTGGGGTGAAGACAGTCAAGAAGTTGTCTAGGGCCCTTGAGGGGTCATTTGTGGTAGTGACCTGAGACCAGTCAGCGTGACGCAGGTCAGCAAGGTAGTCTCCAGCATTGAGTTTGGAGTAGTCCCTCATTTGGATCACCTTGCAGGGGATTTTGGGAGGGGAGATACCCCATATTCTGTAGGTGGGAGAGTGATCCGATGTAGCATCAGGGAGAATGCCACAGGAGACTGTTCTCTCTGGTCTGTTGCTAAGCACCCAGTCAGTGAGGGAACCCTTGTCTCCACATGAGGAGAGCCTTGTGGGTTCAGAGATGAGTTGGCTGAGGGCGAAACCGGCCAACAGGGGCTTGTATTGTTGGACGTTGTGGCCTACCCAGTTGAGGTTGAAGTCACCTAGGACTAGCAGCTCATTTGAGCCAATCATTGGGGTAAGGCTGTCGAGGAGGGAGGAGAGCCCTGGCAGTCCACCCTTTGGGGGGTTGTAGGCACAGATTAGGTGTACCTTTTTGGTGTTGCCTAGCAGGAGGAGGGCATGCAGGAATTCACAAGAGTGGGATAAAGGTGATGTGTCCTAGGACGGATACGTTTAGGTGCATCTTATAGTATAGGAGCACCCCACCACCTCTCTTGTTCCCTACCCTGTCTCGCCTAATAAGGTTATAGCCTGGGAGGGCACATGCAGAGTCTGGAGTCTGTGGCTTTAGCCAGGTCTCCGTGACACCCATAATGTCAGGGTTATAGAGCGCCACCCATGCTGTTAGCTCGGTAAGGTTGGGTAGCAGGCTGCGTATGTTTAGGTGCACTAATCTCAAGCCTTTGTCAGATAGCAAGGCGGGGTGGGGTTTCGGTGAGGGACTAGTAACCAGCAACCATGATTCTGGGCTGGGGCCCCAGCTAGACCGTGAAGCACGGGGCAGCCACTATGAGGTGGTATCCTGTCTAATTTTGGAGGGGGGGGCAGAGGACATGGCGGATTAGTCCTGTGGGACTCGCACGGTGCAGGGGTGATGATGTAAGCACCCTCGGTCAGTTCACTCAGGGCTGCAGTGCAGGCTCAGGCGCCTCCGGAGGGTTATCGTAGTGAGCAGGAGGTTTCAGTGCTATCAGAGAAGTAGCCGTAGCAGCTTGACCTAGCTCAAGCTGTACAAAAGGTAGGTTGCTGCTTCAGTCTGCAGGAGTTGTAGTACGTGCCAATACAAAAAATTGACTTTAACTATGGTACTCCAAATAGCGAGCTGTTCCTAGTTCAAGAGAAATGTTAATCATGCACGGGTTTCACAGACAGTAATTAGTGCCTAGCTATCTCAGATATCGCTAATACTGGTAAGGGCAGTATTTAAAATTATTAGCTGTCTTTAGCAGAGACAGGATATGAGCTACGCATGCACATTTGTTAAGTCACTATTTGTGTACCAGCTGTCATGGCGTTAGGTCAACCAATGGAGAATGCCTTGTCAAGTGGGAGGTGCCAATAGGCATTTAAGGGGAGGAGGGAAGGGTGGGTGGGGGCAGAAAACGTCCCCGCAGCAAGCAGCCCCAAATGTCCTGTTGTAAGTCCCAACACAAACTGTTTGTTGTTTTTTTTTTTTTCTTTTCAAAAATGACCCGATGTGGCCAAGGGAGGTCCGCCCAACCTCAGAAATCAGTCGGTGCCTCAGAAACCTCGGAGTCCCTTTGTAGTTTTTTGCAGGGGGGGGCCCCCATTGTGGAAGGGTCTCCCTCACCTCCCTCGTAGGAGTCTAGAGTGAGCCACTGGGCTCAGTGGCCAGCTATTTACCTAGATAGGCGATCGTCTAGGTGGGCGGGGAGCCAATCATGAACTGGTGCAGATTCAAAAAGTTGGCACCAAAACACTCCGCCGCCGGTATGCACAAAACTTCCTCGCAGCAAGCAGCCCCAAATGTCCCGTTGTAAGTCCCAACACATACTGTTTTTTTCTTTTCAAAAATGTCCCTATGTGGCATGGGGAGGTCCGTCCGACCTCAGAAACCAGTCAGCACCTCAGAAACCCCAGAGTCCCTTTGTAGTCCTTTGCAGGAGGGGGACCCACCACCCAGTGCTCCCAGGTCGCCCCTGAAAACAGGCACTTGTACCTAGTGAGCCTTACCCAGTTACCAAAAAATAAAATAAATGACTGAGTCCCGGCCCTTCAGTAATGTAAACTTATGAACATAACAGTAAGCCTTTCAGATTGTCCCAGAGGAACCTCCTCTTCTAAAGTTGAAGACCTGAACGTCAGCATGGGGAGAGGGGAGAGGGTTGTAAACAAAGTATGTCACATGGCTAGCACCATCTTAGAACCCCTTAAAACACACAGTAAAGTGTAAAATATACAGTAAACTGCATGTACAGATGTGGGATATACCTTTATACACTGAGCCTATGGCTCAAACCTGATGGCGCCTCAGACTCTTCTGCCCCACACTGCAACCCTTCTCCCCAGATAATTTTGCTCCCACTGTAACTGCCGTGCATCAGTGTAGCTAAAGGAGTGCAGCTTAAAAGAGGGGCTAACCCCATATAACTTCAGATACAAAAACCATAAATAGCTGCACACCATAAACAGGAAACAATGGTCCACACTCAATAGGCTGAATTCTGCTCTATATTTGTTTTAGCTCCGTGCCCAGGCATACTTGTATAAATGCAGCATATAACGTGCAGTGTGGACGGAAGTGCCATTCACCAGCAGAGGATAAACTACCCTGGCACCACATCCACCACTAAGGCTTCCTTTTTTGTTTGTGGAACATTGTTTTCTGTCTATGATATGCAACTATCTTTGGTTTTCCTTTACCAAAATAACCCTGTTACTCACAAAATCAGCTAGAAATGTCCGTATTGACTTCCGGTGACGTCACCACCCCGAATGGCCACATAGGAGAGGGGCTCTGACACATCCCACTAGAGAAAACTCCCAGATTCAACTTTATTGCCTTAAAAAAAAGCATATAATCTTAACAAATTATGTCTGGGAGTAAAGACAAAGTGAAACTGCGCCCGGGGAGAGACACAAAGAAAGGGTGGATGGCGGTGGATGTGGGATACAGCCTGCTTCTAGCCACAGCATATCACCAGCTAGCAGTATGGCTGGGGATCTGGATCCCGATACAGACAGAGAAAGTGAGCGGCTCTCCAGGTCCAGATATGAAACGCTCCTAGCTGAAATACGGGCATTTTCTGCTGAAAATAGAGAGTTCTCAGCTCTGCAGATCTGACTGACTGAGGTGGAGGAAAGGTTAGAGCGCTCAGAGAAGACCTCGAGGGAGATCGCTGAGGAGACTACCCATTTACATCAGGTGGTCGACTTTGATAGACCAACATGAAATCTTTCAAGATAAGCTGGTGGATCTAGAGGCTCGTTCCAGGAGGGATAATCTCCATATCTACGGTTTACCAGAGGGATTCTAAACTGGCAAAATGGAAGACTTTCTGACCGACCTGCTCCGAGACGTATTAGACCTCCCCACATCATTCCAGTTTAAAATCGAGAGAGCACATAGAGCCTTGGTGAGGAAACCGACGGATCCAACAGCCAGGCCACGCTCAATAGTTATAAAACTGTCTAGTTACAGAGACAAAGAACTGCTTCTCCGAACAGCGTGGGCTAAAAGAAAGGTAACTTACAACTCAGCTCGACTGATTTTTGATAACGATTACCCTCCTGAAATTATGAAGAAAAGAGTAGCTTACACTCCAATTCTGAGATTCTTGAGGGAGAAGGGGATTCGCTTCCATACCCCATATCCTGCTAAACCGTGGGTCTGCTGGGACTTTGGCACTAAAGTTTATGCAAACCCAGATGAAATTCAGCCAGAACTAAAGAGGATAGGATGGTGTTTCCAGTCGACTGGTCCAGTGCCTCGAGACAGCAGCCCCCTAGATCACATTGGTAGAGTAGTTCAAACAAACGTGCAGGCACAGGCAGAGGATTCCGTTCACTTCAGGACATCAGGGAATTTGTTGCGAGATCTCAGACAGGCCCTGAGGAGGTAGAACATGAAGACCAGAACTCAAATACCTGAACTGACAGAGAGGATTCAAAAGGCCGTCTGCTCACATCTCCCGCTTCAGAGTACCTGTAATGTATAACAGGACACTGATACATTGACTTGTTTATTGATCAGACTGAAATATCATGCACAGCCCCTACCTTGATGTCACCTTTTGAGTTTACAGGGGATATGTTACGGACTATGGGGCGAAAAAGGACCTTTGTTGTTTCTACTTGCAGGTTTAAGTTTACTGAACTCCCCTAAGCATAATTATGTGAGAGATCAGAAGTGGGATGTGCTGAGGCGATGTTGAGGTGCTTTACTGTACCCCCCCTCGCAGCTATTTTTCCGTAGCCCAATTGGGGTATTTTAAGGGAGGGTAGCCATGCAGTTTAGCTGGACTACTCCCCTTATACGGTTGATGTTACTTTTACTCGACCTCGATAGGGGTCGGGGAGGCCTGACCAAATTTACGGTCACAATTCCTCCCTTGGGTTTCAGGTCCTTTTCAAGGTCCGCGAAGCCTTGGCCTAGACGGATAGTTTCTATACGCTCTTCCTCTGGAAGTACTACTGTATATAAGTTTGAACGGTTAAAATATGTTATGCTTAAGTATGTTGTTATGTTGAGAAATGTGCACAACTTAGTTTTTAGTTGTCAATTAGAGAATATTAAGTTGGAATGGATGGGTCAAATGTATGGGGAAGTTCAGAGTTTCCTGACGTGGATGGAGAAGAAACTTTCTGAGGTTTTGACACCCAGATTCCTGGGAGGGGTTTCCCTTGCAGTTCCTCGTATTCCTGGGGACAGTCCAGTTTTGAATACTAAAAATATTTCGGATGGCTAAACAGCCTATAATTAGGATTTGCTCCCACAATGTTAATGGGTTGAATAGCCCAGTAAAACACTACAAAGTGATCAGTTCTCTGAAAAGATTGAAACCTTCATTCTTTCTCCTGCAGGAAACTCATTTGAGTAAACAAGAGCACCAAAAACTTTCTAGATTTGGGTTCTCCACTATAGTGGGCTCGGTCTTCAGGAAAGGGAAAAGAAAAGGGACAGTGGTTCTCGTTCCTAAAAATGTACCCTTTCAGTTGTCCGACTCCTATACAGACCCAGAGGGCAGGCTGGCATTAGTTGTGGGTCATCTGGAGGGACAGGCTATCACGCTGGCCTCAATCTATATTCCTCCTGGGGAGGGGCCCGATGCAAGGAAGCTATTTCAGAGAATTATGGAAATGCACAAAGGGGTCCTGATAATTGGAGGTGATCATAATTTAACCACCTCTCACCTGGATACCTCCATCGTGAATCCCCCAAAGAAATCTCCAGCGCTGCAGGTGATGCAGGCCTGCCTCTCTGGTGCACAATGGGTGGATGTTTGGAGATATCTCCACCCAAACAAAAGAGAGTACACACACTTCTCGGCCCCCACAAAATCTATACCCGGATAGATTACATTCATGTAGCGAAAGAACACCTATACAGGTTGCAAAACTGTACTCAGACACCTACGGTATTATCTGATCACACTCTCCCGACCCTCACTGTGTCATGGGAAAAGGAGAAAACTAATACCCTGTGGAAGTTCAATAATTTTCTGTTGAACTTAAAAGATTTTAAGGAAATGGTTCAACATAAAATCAAACAAATTCTAGTAGACAATGAGAAGCAGGGGACAAGGAAGGGAATACTCTGGGACACCCCGAAAGTAGTTCTCAGAGGCGAGATAATAAAGTATGCGACCTTTTATAAAAAGAAACAACAAGTACGCTTAGATAAACTCCATAGGCAACTCAGGGACCTGCAGGTTTAGCATGCAGCTGGAGATGAGGGGGCGCTCCCACTATTACAGGCCACTAGAGACCAGATCCAAGAGGTACTGGATATTTGCACTGAGCAGGCCTTGCAGCTTATTCGGCAGAAATACTATGAAGGGAGGCACAGAGCTACTCGATTACTAGCCCATAGACTTAGGCAGCACAAGACCCGGTCTGATATTACTCAGATCAGAGATCCAACCTCCAAAAAAATGGGTACTGTTCCCAAGGAGATAGAACAGGCTTCTCAGACCTTCTACAGTGCCTTATACAGAACGGTGGGGGCTCAGGGGATGGAGGCCTTCTTAGAAGGTCTAAGACTCCCGAGACTATCAGATGAACAAAAACGGATCTTGGAGAGACCAATTTCCCTGGTAGAACTTGCCCGAGGTATTTCAGCTCTTAAAACTTTTAAGAGCCCAGGTCCAAATGGTTACACAGGTGATTTTTATAAGGTATTCAGAAAGGAACTATCTCCGGTTTTGCTGGAGGCCTGTAGAAGTGTTCAACTAGGTGAACTAACCCCCTGACACCTGGAGATATGCCTACATCTCTAGTATACCAAAACCAGACAGACACATTACATCCTGCTCCTCCTACAGACCCATTTCGGTTCTTAACATAGACTACAACATTTTTGCCTTTATTGTAGCTAAAAGATTTGAAGTATTTTTGCCAGAGGTAATAGATTTAGACCAGACTGGTTTTGTCCCAGGATGTCAAACACAGGATAACATAAAAAGAACATTACTACTGGTACAGCATGCTAGGAAGGAGGGGTCTCCATTTCTTTTGCTTTCTCTGGACGCAGAGAAACCGTTCAACCGCATTGAATGGCCTTTTCTGTGGGCGGTTCTGGGGAGGTTTGGTGTCCCAGACTATGTTATCAACCTAATAAAGTCAATGTATACGGACCCCATAGCTTTCATCTGCATTAATGGTTCATTTTCCCACCCTATTACACTGTCCCGTGGTACAAGGCAGGGCTGCCCCTGTCTCCCCTGCTGTTTGCTATGTATTTAGAACCCTTGGCCCAAGCTCTGAAGCAGGAGGAGGGGGTGTCTGGGGTGGGACTGCCCTCTGGCACTCATAAACTTGTGTTATATGCAGATGATCTACTGATATATATGACTGAACCTGAGGCCTCCCCAGATAAACTGACCAAATTTGGAGAACTGGCAGGGTATAAGGTCAACCTGTCGAAAGCGGAGGCCTTGGCCCTAAATTTTACCCCCTCCGCAGATCTCAAGAATAGGTACCCTTTTAAGTGGGATTTAAAAAGTATAAAATACCTAGGGGTAAGGATTGATATGACCTGTGAGGAGCTGTTCCCTTTGAATTACTTTCCTTTTCTGCTTAAAACCAATGCTGAACTGGAAAAATTGAGCACCTTCCCTTTATCTCTACACCAAAAAGTGGAAGCCATTAGGATGGTGGTCCTTCCTCGCTTCCTTTATTTGGCTCAAACTCTCCCAATACAGCTAACAGATTCTTTCTTTAGATCGTTAAAAAGGAAGGTATCAACTTACATTTGGGGGAAACGGAAACCGAGGATTAAGCTCTCAGTTTTACAGCTCTCCAGGCAGCAGGGGGTTATGTCCCTTCCTAACTTTAGGCTATATTATTCAGCTTCTCAAATTAGAATTCCGCTGTACTGGTTAGATAAGAACTATAAAGCCAGATGGGAATTTAGGGATGTTGTTCAGACGCTTTCCTTTCCCCCTACCCAGAAAATTGAGGAAATTGAAAACCCACTCACACGTTCTACTTTTGAGGTCTTGGTACAGGATGCTGTCCCTCTCCGAATTCATAAACTGGAGGCCCGCTTTGCTCTCCCTACCTCATATAGCTTCTTTTACTCCGGCTAAATTGTATAAGGGATACCTTAAGTGGCAAAGGAAGGGTCTACACCTGATATATCATTTTATGCCACGGGATATTATCATCATTCACAGACCTAGTTCAAAAGTATGGCATTCAATACTCTGATAGATTTAGATACTTTCAAACTAGAGATTATCTTCCCTCCCTTGAACAGGTGAGGTGGAGGGACTGCCCCCTCCCTGAGCTCTTGATTATTTTAATAAAAGTAATAGATGGAAGGCCCGTCCCAACCCACACTATTTCAAACCTATATAAGGGCTTGCAGTCCCTGATATCCTGTCCCTTAGATAAAACAAGACTAGCCCGGGAGAAAGACTTGGGGATTGGAATCCCGCTGTCAATATGGGAAAAACATCTTAAAACAATGTATATGGGTACCAGCTCTGGACGCTGGAAGGAATTTGCCTGGAAAATATCGGTGAGGTATTTTAGAGCTCCAGTGGTGACTCAGAAGTACAGTAAGCAGGGTGACACAAGTTGTTGGAGGCAAAGCGGATTCCCCCTAGCCACCTTAGGCCACATTTTTTGGTCATGCCAAATTCTGTAGCCTTTTTTGGCCTGTTTCCATGAAGCCCTTCAACATATAATCTCCCCAAATATTGACCCAGACCCACACTCTGTTCTGTTCGGTGATTACCTTCATCTTCAATTGGACGTTCCAACCAGGAAATTTGTTAATCTGTCTTTTCTAGCCGCCAAAAAAGCTATCACCAAAAAATGGATGTCCCCCTTGCCTCTCAACTATGGACCAGTGGCACCAGATAATGATTGACATTTAAAAGATGGAGAAAATTACAGTTACATTAAATAAATCTCAGGCTGTGTTTGAGAATATGTGGAGAAAATGGGTAATATATATCTCACCAATACGAACAGAATTTACTCCATGATCCCTAAGTAATTTTTCATCTTTAGGGGGTATCAGTGGTTCCACCCATCTTTTTCTTTAGATGTATTAGTTTGGCAAAGTGTAAAACATAATGAAATACAAGATGCAAGCGCACTTTATGCTTTTTATTATTTACAATTTATGTTTATTATTTATGTTTCTTGTACTTTTATGTAATTGTCATGTTAATGTATTGTTGGTATATGTTCTCTACCACAAAATAAAGAACGAGAGTTTAAAAAAAAAAAAAAAAAAAAAAAAATGTCCCTATTGAGTTCATTCCCACTCCCCTTCTGAGGTAGTCTCTTCTCCCTTTGAGCCAAAGTCGGCCTATATTTTTTGAATGAGATTACCCATTGCCTGGGTGCCCCTGTAAACCTACTGCTGTCCCACATAGATTATCCATAATTTAGGCGGATAGTGAAGGACATGGTTAACTCCCAGTGATCTCAGCATCACTCGTACAGCTTCAAAGGGCTATCAGATTGAGTTTTTTGGATCCTTGTGGCTACAAAGTTCATAAGGTGTTTCCCCCTCCACTCCTTCTGGAGCCCTCGCACCCAAACGTTGGCAGAGCGGGCTTGATATTCCAGCTCTTCTGACCTGTACTGGAGCACTTTGTTTTCTTTCACGAGTCCTCTAGTTGCTGTAGGAGGCCATCCTAGCTGCCTCCTTCACCTCAGTCATTGTGTTTCACAAATCAGGGTTCTCAACTGGAATTCCACAACTTTAGCATCCAGTGCAATCACCAATTAATCCTGGGCCTCTGCCACTCTTAACACGTCTTTGAGACTTGGATCCTGCCCTCCCATGGCACCGTCTCCCAGGACCTACTGATACCCTTTACCCCTTGCTCCAGATACTGTCTTCTTCTTGGGGTTACCCATCGCAGAACAAATCAGCACTCTGAAAGGTCATACAAGTTGATAAGCGCTACACACCAGTTGACTTTACAAAGGAAAAATGCAGTTATATGCTAAAAACAAGTTATAAATAGTGGTCAGGAGGAGAGCCGAAGAGAAACATGCCTTTCCTAAGCAGCAGTCGGCTCCACCCCCACATTTTCATTATTTTTATGAATTACTAGAAAGCATTCAAGTATTCATTTATTTATTAAGTTGTTTAGTCCTGGAGAAGAAGAACATACAGAGAGCAGGGTTCAGTATTAGGACTGGTCTTCAATGTCTTTATAAGTGACATTGCAGAGGGACTGGAAGGAAAAGTATGTCTCTTTGCAGATGACACAAAGATCTGCAACAGAGTTGATGCACAGGGTGGGGTGGAAAGGATGAGAAGGGACTTGGCAAGGTTAGAGGAATGGTCAAATGTATGGCAGCTTAGATTTAATGCTAAGAAGTGCAAGGTAATGCACCTGGGAAACAAAACCCAGGGAGGTACACAGTGGGGGTGAGATACTAACAACAACAAAATGGAAAGGGACCTGGGGTAGTCATATCAGATGACTTAAAGGTGGGCAAGCAATGTGAGAGGGCAGTAAGGAGGCTGGGAGGATACTGGGATGCATAGGGAGGCATCACCAGTAGAAAACAGGAAGTTGTTATCCCTCTGTACAGACAGCTAGTGAGACCCCATCTGGAGTACTGTGTGCAGTTCTGGAGACCCAATCTCTGCAAGGACATAGACAAGATGGAAGCCGTCCAGAGGAGGGCAACTAAAATGGTGCAGGGTCTGCACCAGAAGACATATGAAAGTGAGACTAAAGGAGCTTAATATGTATAGCCTCGAGGAAAGGAGGGAGAGGGGGGGACATGATAGAAACTTTCAAGTACCTCAAGGGAATCAACAAAGTCCAAGAGGGTAGCATCTTTCATAAAAAGAGGTGTGCAAGAACAAGGGCACAATTTGAAGATTGGGGGCGGCTCAGGAGGTAATGTAAGGAGTATTTTTTCACAGAGAGGGTTGTGGATGCATGGAACGGCCTTCCGGAGGAGGTTGTGGAGTCAAAAACAGTGGTTGAATTCAAGCATGCATGGGACAGCCATAAGGCAATTCTTGGGGGTAGGGGTAGAAAGAAGTAGGCTGCTGGTTAACTAGGATCTGCATCTTATCCATTAGGTATGGAAATGGGCAGACTGGGTGGGTCAAGCGGTCCTTATCAGCCGTCAAATTCTAAGTTTCTATGTTCTATGATACATAGGAAAAAGGGACCGCAAGGTTCCAGTGGGCCTACCTGGTTACCAAAGTTTAAATAAATCACATAGGAATCTTGTTTACTGGGTGGTATGGATTGGAATAACATGGTACAAATTTAAAGGCTATGAAAAGCATCAAATTAAAGGACAACTAAACAGGTAAAATATTAAAATAATACTGGAGAAATATAAAACGACGGATCTTCCTGGACATAAAGTCTCCACCACTCATTCACACTAATGAGATTCACATGGAGGCACTAGGACCAGCGGGAGCCACAAATCTTCAGGAGGAGGGCGGGGTTGAGCAGCTGGAGCCAGCTCGCACCATATAAGCCACCTCAGCATCAGCCTCCAACCGCCTTATTTCCTTTTTCCCGCCGTCGAGTGCGCCTTCAGTAGACGACGACACTCGCTTCGCTAGAGTCAAATCTTCATGTCTATTCGACAGCAGCTTTAGTCATTCAGTATTTGATTTGTAGTATTTATTTAGTTAGTTAAAAGGGGGCGGTTCTCCGGAAAGCACAAAAAGAAGTGGGCCTGTTCCCAATCATTGTCGAGAACCCGGCACCGCTCGGCCTCAGGCTCTTCTTCGTCCCACAGGTGAAAGAAGTGGTACCGCTCAAGGTTGTCCTCTGGTATGTCTGCACGTCAGTCGTCTGTTACAGGAGACAGAAGGCCGACTTCAACCCCATCGGGGTCACCTGCGGCCTCTGTCCCTAGTGGCCGGCATCCTCGACTCCGTAGTCCCTCCCTGCCCCCTGGGGGGGGTCTTCTGGTGAGCAGTTTCATCATTGGGCCACTCTTATAGAGCAGTGGGTTTGGCGGTTGTCCCGACTTTCCGAGCCTGCAGAGTCAACCCCAGGGCCTAGGGGCTTCGAACCTGTTGGCAGGGCGATTGGGTCAACCTAGTTGCGGGCGCCTTCTCCGGTGCTGTTGATGCTGCGCTCTTGTGCTTTAACCCCCTCACATGGTTGTGGCGCAGGGGCCAGCATAGGTACCATTTTCTCCTACTCGTGTTTTCAGATCTTCATTCTTAGGTGCACCAAGAGTTGGATTTGGGTCTCCGGGCACTTGCGCGGTGCCGGTTGCAGTGCCGCCTTCGACTCCGGTCTTGGTGCCGCTTCCAGCACTGGTGCCATTTTTGGAGCCAGTGCCGCCTCTGGTGCCAGGATTCTCAACTCCAATTCAAGGAGCACCTCCTCCTGCTTTCTGTCCTCCCTTTCCTTTATATAATATCCCTCCTGGGCTAGTAGGAGACGACATTGAGCTGGATCCTGATCTGCGATTAGGAGACAACTTTGATGAAGATTCATCTCTCTGAGTGGGAAGTAAGCCCTCTACTTCAGCGGAGCTTCTGGTCGAGGACCTGTCCTTTAAGTCTCTGCTGTAGAATAATCTCACAAATGGTGTGGGACAATCCGGCGCTTATTCCTTTTGTGGCCAAGTCCATAGACAGGAAGTACGCTCCCCCTAAGGATCGACCAATCCTGGCCTCTCAAGCTTTTGCTGATGCCTCAGTGGTCTTGGCAGAAAATGACAAAGCCATTCTCGCTCAGGAGTCTGTGGCTCGTCCAGTAAACAAAGAATCTTGTAAGATTGACACATTGGGGAAATGAGTCTTCGACCTGCTACCCTAGGTATGCGTATTACTAGCTACCAGGGCTATTTCTCACAATATGAGTATACCCTCTGGCATTCGCTAAAAGCCACTGTGGAGACTCTCCCGGAGTCGGACGTTACCGCAGAGCTTCTCCAAACTATCACTTGAGGTATTGAGTCCAATAATCAGCAACTCAAGGCAGCTATGGACACCTTTGACACTGCTTCTAGAGCGGCAGCAGCAGGGATATGCATCCCAACGCCATTTGTAGTTACAAACCTCAGGGTTCACAAATGATGCCCAGCAGAGAGTCATCAAATTTACCATTTGATGGTGCTTATCTGTTTGGCCCACAGGTGGAGCAGGCACTTGAGACCACACAGAAAACTAGGACAGCTATCAAAATGGCTAGACCGGCCCCTGCTGCCCCCTCAAAAGGGGCAGGAACCGCCGGCAGTTTCATAACAGTCAGTCCTTCCATGGTAAAGGCAGAGGGGGAGGGGCTTTAACAAAAACCAAGCCCCTCAGCCGCAAAAGAAAACGCAGCAGAAGGGCCACAGGGGCCCGAAAGCTCCTAGTGCCAACCTCTGAGATTCCGGCCCAAGTTCCTCCTCAGCTGTTCAAGGGGAACTCTTCTTCGATGGGGGGGGGGCTCTGACTCAGTTTTATAATCCGTGGAAGTCAGTCACTCAGACAAATGGATTCTCAAGATAATTCACGAGGGTTATTCTCAACATTTTTCAGATATCCTTCCCGGATCATCCACCCAAACGACAACCCAGGCTGTCGATTACTCAGTCAGACCTCCTTGCTTCCGAGATTCATGGCCTTCCTTCTGAATGACAGGACAGTAGACGTAGTTCCATAGGAGCAGCGGAACACAGGATCTTCCTGGACATAAAGTCTCCACCACTCATTCACACTAATGGGATCTATGCCAGAGGCACTAGGACCCAGCTGGAGCAAACTGTTTTGCAGGAGGGCCGGCGCCAGAGAAGGAGCCATGAGGAGCGGCGCCGCAAGCCTCTGCTCATGCAGCAATGACTGTCTCATGTCAACCCTCCAACCGCCTCAGTTCCTTTTTTCCCGCCGTCGAGTGCGCTTCAGTGACGACGACGCTCAGCTGCCGGGAGTCGAACGTCAAACTAGCAGCATAGTTTTCAGTTTATTATTTTGAAGTATTTTTCTAATAAAGTTCTGCTTACGATAATTTATTCTCATCAAAGAAAGCAGTCTCAGCCTACATTGACGGAGTTGACCATGAGCGGGTCAGGTGACGGTAGGGAGACTTCTTATGAAAGCTGTTCAGTCAGCCGGGCTGGGTTCGGTCCGCTGCCTTCTCTGGAGGGGGGGTCTGACAACGGACGGTCCAATGCCCGAGGGGAAGGGCGGTCCCCCCGGAAGCATAAAAGTTAACGGTCACATTCTCGGCACAGTTCGGCCTCGAGCTCTTCTTAGGCCCATAGGTCAAAAAAGAGAAGGCATCACTCAAGGTCGCCTTCTGATATGTCTGCACATCGATCGGTCATTGGGGTCAGCTGCCGGTCTCCTCATTCGAAGTCGCCGGTTCTAGGGACATGGATATGTTGTTCAATCCACACTTACTGGCAGGTTCCTTGCCGCTTTAAATCTTGCCGGAAGGTCTTCAAGCTGGCTCCTCCCACCCACCCGGGTGGTAAAACTCTCGGCTCCGCCCCATGACGCCAGATCTTCCTTACCGCTTGGAAGCTCAGGTTCCCTCCTTTGCGCTCTGCGTTTTAGGCCTGGATCCTAACTTGTCGGTTACACCGAAACTTATATTAAAATTTACTAGACAATGGTCTTTTTCTTCCTTCACGGCTGCAATGGACAAGTCGACTCCCGGATTTCAGCGGTGCCCTTGGGGCAGAAGATGTCTCAGACCGATCTGCACTCCACATGCGTTTACTGCCTTGGGCTCGATCACGATCCGCAGGCCTGCAAATTGTGCAAGTCCTTCTCGGTCAGTGTTCTCGAAGATCGTGCCAGACTTCAACTTCGCGCCTCCGGTACGAAGTTGAAGGAGGGATACATGGCAATGGCGCGGCGGCGGGCTTGGCTGAACAACTTGAGCAATTGATCGCCCTCGAGGAGGAGGCGGCCCTGGCCACATCTACTTCTTCCTCGGTCGTGGCATTTATCCTGTTCTCTCTGGGATCCTTCTACACGGCTTCATTCAAGGAGCTTTGTCAGTCCCTCTCGACTAAAGGAGAGAGGCCTTCGGGACATTCCTCTCAGTCCAAGAAAAAGGACTGTAAGGGTAAGTCCCACCGTCGACGTTCGTGGGAGCAGGAGAGGTCCCCTTCCCCAGACAGTCAACTTCAGTCGAGGTTGCGGCTAAGGCCGCTGGCTTCACGGTGTCCCCGTCAAGTCAGCCGGCCGAGACACCGTCGATGCAGTCGAGATTTTTCTCGACCCGTCGGACGGGCTGTCGACTGGAGAAGCCAACAACCCTTCTTTGCCGGTTCCCCCAGTGGAAACCGAGGACTTTCCTATGCCAGAGTCCCCGGTTAAGGTTCCCGAGCCGATGGAGGAGCAGGTTTCCCCAGACCCATCCTCGGAAACACCGAAGGTTTCGGTCTCGGACCTCTTCTCGGTCCAGCCGACATCGGCGGTCTCGGCACCGACGAAAGCATCGGCACCGCTCATCCTCGTCTTCGGAGGATAGGCTCCAGCACAAGTTGCGTCGGCGCTACGAGGATCTGATGTGGCAGCAGCTCCTTTTGACCTGGAGCAAGCAGACTCCATCGCCTTCCCCGGCCATTAAGTGGCTGTCACCTGAGCAGCCAAAACAACTCCTCGTTGTCATCGAGGAGCCAGCGCCGGTTGTTCGGCCGAAACGAGCTGCACCACCTATTGTGGTGGAACCCCCGCCTCCACAACCAAAATCTGTGGCTCCGACCAAGGATTCTCGGTCGGGTCAGGGGTTGCCCCATCGGTTGTCGGTCACCCTCACTCCCGATTGGCCTCGGCAAGTGGAGGGTGGCTCAGGCCCCAGGCAACTGTTTGCAGACTCCTCAGAGTCTGACGACGATTCCTCACTGTTCTCCAGGCCCCTCGACCTGGAGTCCACTGGTGGTCAGTCGGTGGACGAGAGCCCATCCTCGTTCCTGGGAATACTTCGGCTCATCTCAGAATCTACTGGGATGAAGCTCGAACCCATTTCAAAGTGGGCCAAGTGTCCCCACACGGAGATACTGGACCAAGGGGATTCCCCTACAGAGGCCTTTCCTGTGGCCGAAGCCATTGTTGGCTCGGCTCTGGAGTTATGGCAGCGGCCGGCTTCTTGTCCAGCACCTTCGGCCAGGAAATGTGCTGTTCCCACCGGCTCACTCTTCGGATTCTCTGAGCACCCCTTGGTGGAGGGGCTGGTGACTGACAGTGTTTTCCACCGCTTCAGAAATGCTCGGGACGTGGACAAGCCACCCAATAAAGAGTCCAAGAAACTGGACTACTCCAGGCGTAAAGTCTACGCTGCGTTCTCCTTAGGCCTTCGTCAGGCCAGTTCGGCCGTACTGATGGCACACTTTTCCCACACCCTTTTGGGCTTCCTAGATGAGGTGATTCCTTATCTCCCGGCTGACCTCCAGACTACGATCAAGCAGGTGCGGGATCAGGGAATGGCGGTGGCAAAGCAACATCTCCAAACTGCTCTTGACGTTGGAGACTCTTGTGCCCGGTCAGTAGCGGCCACAGTGGCCATGCACCGCAGAGCTTGGCTGCGGATCTCCACCTTCACGGCAGATACCCAGCACAAGCTGGCAGACGTCCCCTTCCTAGGTCCCGGGGAGGAGGGTCATTTGCAGAGGATCGAGAAATCCAGTGCCACCTTGGACTCTGTCACGTCTGCCCAGAAGGACAGAGGCTGCCAGCAGCAGCGTAAGCCCTTTCGGCCTTCTGCCCCTGTGTCACGTCCTGCCCAGCAACACCAGCATCAGGGCCAGCAGGCTCGCACTTCGCACCCCAAAGCCAAGCCTGCAGCTTCCTCCAGCAGGAAGCCGAGAGGGAAAGGCCAGGAAGTCTCTCGGCCGGTCCTTCCTCCAAGCCTGCCCATTGACGGGTTGAGGGGTGTCTACCCCAACCTCATCACTCCTCCCTGGGACCCCCGTGGAGGAACAGCTCCGCCACTTCCTTTCTGCCTGGTCCACTATCACCACGGACCGCTGGGTGTTGGAAGTGGTAGGAAAGGGTCTTCCTCTGGGATTCGAGCAGGCCCCACCCTATCGAGCCATCGCCTCACGGGGGGGGCTACGGGGTCCGCAGCCCCTTTCAGCTTGTCGCACCGACATTGCCCTGCTTCTCCAGAAGGAGGTGATCAAGGAGATGGCAGATCCTCCACCAGACCCAGGATTTGTGTCCAGGTATTTCCTAGTCCTGAAACAGATGGGGGGCTGGCACCCCATTCTATACCTACACGACCTGAACAAGTTCGTAAGGTCTCGAACCTTCAGGGTGGTCACTCTGGAACAGATCATTCCATCCTTGGAACAAAGTGTGTGGTTCTGTTCTCTGGACCTCCAGGACACGTTCTTTCATGTTCCAATCTGTCCGTCTCACCAGTGATTCCTCCACTTCAGGGCGGAGGGGTCCCTTTACAAGTTCCGGGCCATACCCTTCAGCCTCTCTCCAGCTCTCAGGGTCTTCACCAAATGCATGGCAGTGGTGACAGCATTCCTGTGGTGCCGAAGGGTCCAGGTGTACCCTTACCTGGACGACTGGCTGATAGCAGCCCCCTCCAGACCAGAGGTGGAGCGGTCCAGGGATCTGGCCCTCCAGGTCTGCTCTCAGATTGGCCTCCTCATCAATGAGGCCAAATCGGAACGCTTGCAAACGCAGGTGATTCAATTCACTGGGGCAGAACTCGACTCTCTTCAAGCCAGAGCATGGTTCCTGGCAGACAGGGCTGAGGTCCTTTCCTCCTTTGCCCAATCATTTCTGGTTGGGCAATTGCGCCCTGCCCGGGACTTCCTGGGCCTCATGGCAGCCTGCACCAGTGTGGTCCATTGGGCCTGTTGGTACATGCATCCCCTTCAGTGGGGATTGGCCTGCCAATGGTCACAGCGCTCTGGTCCTCTGGACCAGCCAGTGGCAGTGACCCAGGAGATGTGGAACGCTCTCCAGTGGTGGATCGTTCCAGTTCATCTGCAGGAGGGCATCCCGTTTGTCTGCCCAAGCCGACGGTCATTAACGACCAACGCCTCTCTGATGGGTTGGGGTGCCCATCTGGGGGAGCACAGAGCGCATGGCCTCTGGTCCCCTTAGGAGTCTCGATGCCACATCAACCTGCTGGAGCTTGAGCAGTCCGACTAGCCCTCACCGCCTGCGCTCTGTTTGTACGGGGTCAAGTGGTTCAGGTCCAGACGGACAATACCATGACCATGTACTGCCTAAACCGCCAGGACGAGACGCGCTCCTTGCCCCTGTGCAAGGAAGCTCTCCGCACTTGGTCTCTCGTGAGCAGACTGGAGGTGGATCTCCTGGCCATCCATGTGGCAGGAGCCTCCAACACTCTGGCCGATGCCCTAGGCTGGATAGGTGCTGCATCTCACGAGTGGTCTCTCCTGAAGGAGGTAGTACACGATCTGTTCTCCCACTGGGGAACATCTCAGGTGGACCTGTTTGCTTCCAGGGAGAACACGAAGCTGAGGCTGTTTCATGCCTGCCCCTCTCAGCAGGGCTCGCTGCAGGGGGATGCCTTCTCGAGGCCATGGACCCCGGGCCTCTTCTATGCCTTTCCCCCATTTCCCTTGATCCACAAGGTGCTTCTCAAGGTGAGGAGGAACAAGGCGCAGGTGATTCTGGTAGCTCCAGACTGGCCCCGCCAGTTCTGGTATCGAGATCTCCTCAGCCTCAGCTCCAGGCTCCCGAGGCGGCTTCCAGCCCGCCCGGACCTGATCTCAGTCAACCAGGGGAAAGTATTCCACCCGGCCCTTCAATCCCTGCACCTGACAGCTCAGTCCCTGAGCGGCTGGAGTTCCAGGCCTTGGGTCTTTCCGACTCGGTCTTCAGCGTTGTTGAGGCATCCCGTAAGGAGTCGACCAGAAAATGCTACGCCTTCAAATGGAAGAGATTCTCCATTTGGTGTCAGGATAAGGGGTTGGACCCTTCCTCCTGTTCCTTGGCCAGCATTCTGGACTACCTGTGGTCCCTTTCTCAGCTAAGGCTTCGGTCGACGACCCTTAAGGTGCACCTGGCAGACATCTCTGCTTAACGGGCGCGGGCCAGAAAGCAGTCGGCGCAGGAGAAGGTGGTCAGGTGCTTTTTCAAAGGCCTTGATCACATAATCCCTCCGGTGCAAGAACCTCCACCTCCGAGCGATCTACTGCTGGTATTGGCTAAGCTCATGGGCAAGCCATTCGAACCGATGCACAGGTGTGACATCTCTCACCTGTCGTGGAAGACCGCCTTCTTGGTGGCGGTCACATCAGCCAGAAGGATGGGAGAGCTCCAGGCACTTTCCATCGAGTCTCCCTATCTGGTCTTCCACAGGGACAAGGTTGTCCTGCGCCCCCACCCGAAATTCCTTCCAAAGGTGGTGTCAGAGTTTCACCTTAACCAAGTGTTGACTCTGCCGGTGTTCTACCCCAGTCACATCTCGGAGGCCGAATATAGGCTCCATACTTTGGACCCTAGAAGAGCGCTCACTACTATAAGGAGGCGGACGGCTGAAGTTCGGGGAGAGGTTCGCCAGCTGTTTGTCACTTACGCTGAAGCCGCACCTGGCAGACCTGCAGCCAAGCGGACAATAGGCAGATGGGTCACCTCCTGCATAGATCTCTGCTACAGGTTGGCGGGCATGGAGCCTCCCAAAAGGATATTAGCTCATTCTACCCGCCATACCGCTGCTTCGATGGCTGCTTCCAGGGACGTCCCTATCCAGGAAATCTGCAGGGCTGCTACCTGGAAGTCAGCACACACCTTCATTACCCACTACCACATCGACCTTGAGTCATGCCTGGATGCTGGTTTTGGGACCTCGGTTCTCCAGTCCTTGTTTCCTAAGTAGGGGGTGTGCACCTTGCCTCCCTCCTCCCGGAGAACTGCTAGGAGTCTGCCAGTAAGTCTGGATTGAACAGCATATCAATGTCCCTAGAAATACAGGTTACTCACCTGTAACAGGAGTTCTAGGAATGGTATGTTGTTCATCCACACAACCCACCCGACCTCCCCGCCTTCGACGCACAACCTGGCTGCAGCGGGCTAGATCTGGCGTCATGGGGCACAGCCAAGAGTTTTACCACCTGGGTGGATCGGAGGAGCCAGCTTGAAGACCTTCCGGCAAGATTTAAAGCGGCAAAGAACCTGCTAGTAAGTGTGGATGAACAACATATACCATTCCTAGAACTCCTGTTACAGGTGAATAACCTGTTTTTTCTGGTGCTGGTCACCGACCTCTTCGACATCGGAGCCCTTCCCCGCCTTCTGGTAGAGCTTCCGATGAGCAGTTTCATCAGTGGGCTGCTCTGATGGAGCAGTGGGCTCGGAGGCTAGTCCAGCTGCCTGGCCCAGTCACTCCGGGGCCCTTGGGCTCTTCGGGGCATCGGGCAGGGCAATTGGGCCTCCCTAGTCACTCAGCGCCCTCTTCGGTGCTGTCGACTCCGCGCTCCGGTGTTTTCCCCCTCACATGGCTGCGGCACAGGGGGCCACACCGATGCCTCTATCTCCTGGTATTCTTCCTTCTTTTCCCTCAAATCCTAATTTTCGGGGCCCTGGGTTGGTTTCAGCGCTGGTGCGCCTCCTGGCGCCGTCCGATGTGCCTGTCATCATAGTCCTCGGCGCCATTGAGTTTCTCAGCACCATGTGGCCTTTTGGCGCCATCTGCTTTGTCGGCGCCATGCGGCCTTTGGCACCGTGCTCTTCTTCGGCACCGAGGCCTGGCTTTTCATCTACCAATCTTCAGGGCTTCTCCTCTCCGAATTCTTTTCCTTCCTCTTTTCCTGCTGATTTTCATTCCTTTCCTGTCCATACAGTCCCTCCTGAACTGTCAGGAGATGATATTGAGCCTGACCCAGATCTTAGATGGGGTGATGATGTGGAAGGAGCTGGACCTAATCCTGTTGCAGAGCCTGTGGTCGAGGACTTGTCATTTAAGTCTCTGCTGAAAAATTTGAATTACACTCTTTCTCTCCAGACTGTGGACATCGATCCTGGGAAGCTTTTAAGACTCCAATACTTTCATGTTCCGGAGATCCCTATGGATTTAACTCCCCCGGTACAACCCTCCTTTGAGATGCTTTCTCAAATGGTATGGAATAACCCTGCTCTCATTCCTTCTGTGGCTAAGCCCATAGTTAGGAAGTATGCTGCTCCCAAGGACCGACCTATTTTGGCCTCCCAAGCCTTCGCGGATCCTATTGTAGTCTTGGCAGAGAATAAGTTCATCCTTCCTCAGACTACTGCAGCTTGACCTATAAACAAAAAATCTCGTAAGATTGATACTTTAGGTAAGAGGGTCTTTGCTACATCCACCCTGGGTATGCGTATCGCCAGCTATCAGGGCTATTTCTCTCAATATGAGTATATTCTTTGGCATTCGCTCAAACACATGGCTGAAGCTCTGCCGGAGTCTGACATTAACTCAGAGCTTCTTCAGACCATAACCAGTAGTATCGAGTCCAACAACCAGCAGGTTAAAGCAGCTATGGACGCCTTCGATACTGCCTCCCGAGCGGCAGCGGGCATTTGTACCCGCCGCCATTCCTGGCTGCGCACTTCATTTTTCACGAATAATGCCCAACAGGTCATGGCATTGCCCTTCGATGGTGTGTATCTCTTCGGCCCTCAAGTAGAACAGGCTCTAGAGGCCACACAAAATATTAGGTCAGCCATTAAAATGGCTCGACCTCCTCCCGCCCCCTCCCGGGGGGGAGGTGTTAACAAACGCCAGTTTCATAACCATCAGTCCTTTCGAGGCAAAGGCATGGGAGGTTTTAATAAAAATCAGGCCCCTCAGCCTCAAAAGAAAATGCTACAGAAGGCGCAAGGACCCAAAGCACCCAGTGCCACCTTCTGAGTTTCTGGCCCAAGTCCCACCTCAGCTGCCCGAGGGGGACTTCTTAGAGGTGGGAGGTCGTCTGACTCAATTTTACAACCAGTGGAAGTCCGTAACTTCAGACAAATAAGTCCTCCGGATAATCCGCGAGGGATATTCCCTCAATTTTTCAGAGAGCCCTCCGGATTGTCCCCCCAAACAGCAGCCCAAACTGTAAATACTTCAGTCAGGACTTCTCGCCTCCGAGATACAAGGCCTTCTAAACAACAGGACAGTGGAAGTAGTTCCACTGGATCAACGGAACACAGGGTTCTACTCCCATTACTTTCTAGTTCCAAAGAAGACCGGGGGCATGCGCCCCATTTTGGACCTCAGAAAATTAAACAAATTTCTTCCCAAAGAGAAATTCAAAATGATACCGCTAGGAACCCTGTTACCTTTGCTTCATCAACACGACTAGTTAGCCTCCCTGGACATGCAGGATGCTTACCAACATATTCCTATTCACCCAAGGCATTACAAATACCTAAGGTTCATGGCTTTGGGCCAGCATTATCATTTCAGAGTCCTGCCCTTTGGGCTATCCTCGGCGCCGCAATTTTTTACAAAAGTGTTGTGCAATCCTCGCAGCGCATCTCAGAAAAAACGGAATAAAATGTTCCCATATCTGGATCGACTGGCTGTCAAGCCCTTCCAGGCAAGAACTCTCAACACCGTGCACAGGCCTCAGACTTTCTCACGTCCATGGGAGTCCTGCTAAATCTCTAAAGAAATCGCAGCTGCAGCCCTCCCAGAGGCTCCTTTTCATAGGAACTCTTCTGGACACCTCCTGTGCGAAAGTTTTTCTACCAGAGGACAGAAGGAGCGATATCCTACAGATTGCCCGATACATCACAGAAAACAGCTAGGTTCAAGCTATCTCGATGCAGCGGATGCTAGGTCTCATGGCATCCTTGGTGTTCACTGTACCCCTAGCACGCCTTCACATGAGAATCTCTCGGTGGATGCTCAGTACTCAGTGGTCCCCAACCACTCACCCTCAGTCCTTTCTAATCAAGGTGACAGAACCTCTGAAGAAGTCACTCACCTGGTGGTCACAAGAGGACAATCTTCTGGAAGGATATCCCTTTGCACCTCTGGATCATCAGATTTCCATTACCATGGACGTGTCCCTGATGGGGTGAGGAACTCACTGTCAGACTCTCCACACTCAAGGTACGTGGACTCAGGACGAGTCCCAGCTACACATAAATGTCTTAGAAATGAGAGCCGTCCTTTATGCAGTCCGGGCTTTGAAGGACATTCTCTGTCACAAGAACATTCTCCTTCAAACGGACAACAAAGCAGTGATGTATTACATCAACACACAGGCGGTGTTCACTCTTACCCTTATGCAGGAAGGAAGGCAGTGGGATGGTGCTTGGAGCACAAGGCTCTAATTCAAGCTGGTCTACCTGCTGGGTGTAGAACGACTATAGACTGTCTCAGCAGAACAGAGACAGATCCTCACTAATGGTCTCTCGACTCAACCGTAGTTCAGTCACTATTCGCAGAGTGGGGAACTCCAGACCTGGACCTTTTTGCATCCCCACTCAACACAAAACTGCCTCTCTTCTGCTCCAGAAATCCAGGGCCTGGCATTTTCTGTCAGGATGCGTTCAGGCTGCAGTGGACAAAACGCTTTCTATATGTCTTTCTGCCTCTTCCTCTAATTCAGAGGGTACTTCTTAAGTTTGAGTCCCAGGGGGACAAAATGATCCTCATTGCTCCCTCCTGGCCTTGACAGATATGGTTTCCATTACTCAACAGTATGTCGGAAACCCCTCTGAAAGCACTTCCCCTTCAAACGAACCTTCTGACTCGGGCCTGTGGTCCATCCCAATCTGAGTTCGCTTCACTTTCATGCTTGGCTCCTGAAGAGATGGAAGTGAACAGGTTCAATGTCTCTCGCAGAGTTTCAGATATTCTGGCTGCGCACAAGCCAGCCACTAGGAAGACTTACACAGCCAAATGGAAGCGTTTTTCGCTCTAATGTGCAAAATCCTATTTGAATCCTTTTTCCTGCCCACCAAATAAAGTTCTAGAGTACCTTTTAGACCTCTCAACTTCAGGTCTGCAATACTCTACAGTCAAGGTTCACCTTTGTGCCATTTCAGCTTGTCATGAGCCAGTACTTTCCTTGTCACTGGCTCAGGTTACCCATGGTTAAGAGGTTTCTTAAGGGAATTGTGCATACCAGACCTCCTATCAGACGTCCAGTCGCAGCCTGGGACATTAATCTTGTGCTAGACATGCTCACTCAAACCTTTCGAGCCTCTAGCTACCTGTGAGTTGTAATTCCTCACTTGGAAAACGGCCTTCCTGGTGGCCATTACCTCGGCCCGCAGGGTCTCTGAGATACAGTACATGCCTTGGTCACAGACCCTCCATATACTGTGTTTCATAAAGACAAAGTAGTTCTTAGGACCCGTCATAAGTTTCTCCATAAGGTTGTTTCAGAATTCCATCTAAACTAACCATTGATCCTTTCTACTTACTTTGCAAACTTTCAAAATGAAGGGGAACGTTCTCTTCATTCCTTGGGACGTCAAAAGAGCTTTGCATTTCTATTTAGATAGAACAAAAGATTTTCGTAAAGCTCAACAACTGTTTGTTTCCTTCCTTCAGCGAGACCCGGCTGGGTCAGCCTGTCGCTATCAAATGCATTTCAGCATGGCTGGTGGCATGCCTCGCCACTGTTTTTCCACGGCGCAGGTTAAGCTGGAAGGCAGAGTGTACGCTCGCTCTGCTAGAGCGGTCGCAGCATCCCTGGCGAAAATCCACAATGTGCCCATTGCAGATATTTGCAATGCGGCCACCTGGAGCTCAGTACATACTTTTGTCAAACACTATGCCCTGGATGTCCATGCCAGACGACATATTTCATTTGGCAGAACCATCCTTAAGGGACTTCTATCCTAAATTTGTGAACTCTTGGTCTCTCCTGCTGCCCTCTGGGGGGATTATTAGCTCGGTACTCTCCCATTAGTGTGAATGAGTGGTGGAGACTTTATGTCCAGGAAGATATGGAAATTACGTACCTACCATAATTCTTGATCTTCTTGAATGTAGTTTCCACCACTCATTCACATGCTCACCCACCATCCCCCGAGCTCACCTCTGTTGGTCTTCACTCTCCCTGAGTCTTTAGGCTGTGAAACCTTCTTTCTTGACCTTCTTATATGGGTCTTCCGGACTATCTTATGTCCAGTTTTTGGTTAGGCTATCCTTCTAGGTTAGTTACGCTGCACCTCCTCATAAAAAAAGGTACTGAGGCGGTTGGTGGGTTGACACCGAGATATTCATTGCTGCATGAGCGGAGGCTCGCGGTGCCGCTCCTCGCAGCTCCATCTCTGGCGCCGGCCCTCCTGCAAAAATGTTTGCTACCGCTGGATCCCAGCGCCTCCGGCGTACATCCCATTAGTGTGAATGAGTGGCGCGGAGACTTCGTCCAAGAAGATCAAGAATTACTGTAGGTACTTCACATAATCACAATGAATATTCTTCCCAGATTCCTTTATTTATTTCAATGTCTTCCTATATTTATTAGTAAATCTCAATTCTTGAATTGGAACAAGTTAATAACTAGCTTTGTCTGGAATGGAAAGAAACCCAGGATTAACCTTAAGATTCTTTAAGCGCATAAGAAGATAGGAGGTAGATCACTGCCAGATTTGGAAGACTATTATTTGGCTGCTCAATTAAGGGTGGCTCTGATCTGGTCCACCTCCAATTTTGACTCAGATTGGAAAACAATTGAATTAGGGGAAGCAGAGGGTGCAGTCCCATTAGATGTAAGAGCCTTAATATCTCAAAACAAACTGGGCATACCCCCTCACCCGCTTTCGCCTGTTAGGAACACCATAACAGCCATACATAGAATCTGGCAAAAATACGGACTGAGGCGGTCTGTCTGGCCCCTGATTAGAATAGCCTGGTCCCCGGACTTCCTCCCGGCAAAGCTAGACCACATCTATAGGCTGTGGGAGAGGCGGGGCCTGGTCTACCCGGATCAATTATTTGCAGGAGGAACAGGTCCTAGACTTTGCCACACTTAAAGAAACTTATGGACTCGAGAACAGAGATCATTTCAGGTTTCTACAAATCAGGGCCTATATAAATTATTGTCAAAAGAGGGACCACACTTCATCTAAAGCAGCCCCTCTGCTAAACTGTATCCGTGAAATCCGGTCAGGACAATTACAGAAAGGCCTCATTTCAGGTTTATACAGGGCCCTATCACAAATGAAAAGAGATCCCTAAATAAAATTAAAATCAGGTGGAGGGAGGAAGGGGAGTTGACATGGAGGAGGAGACTGGCTCAGGGCTTTCAGAGTTACTACTAAGACCACAAACTCGCCTTATTGGCAGGATTTGAATGGAAAGTGAAACCGCTTTCCTCCTCGCCTCTGCTTTGGTATAAAGAAATCCAGCGCAGGCCCAAGAATGCTGGAGACAATGCGGAAGGAGAGGTGACATATCTACATTTTCTGGGAATGCCCAGGGATAAGGGCTATTAGGATGGGATCTGCAACATCCTGCAGATTTTTCTTTAACACAAATTTGAGCTTTTCCAACTTAATTCTGGGAGTCCGTCCCCCCAGGACCTTGGCTCCCCGACACTCTGTATTTGTGGGCTATATTTATTGTATGGCACATAAAAGTATAACTCGCTATATGCGAAGGTTGAACCCACCAGAAGTACAGAGCTGGGTCGCTACGGTACAAGAGATTAATGATATGGAGGAGATACCTACAGATTAAATCAAAAAACAGATTTATACATAAGGAGATGGACAAGGTGGCTCTTGTGGAAAGATATACACCCAACAGTCTCCTCCGGATGTGGTCTGAAATAATTGGGGGGGGGGTGGAGAGAGCGCGAGGGATGGGTTAAGGAACCATGAGACCCCATAGTGGCAAGAATATATTAAGACAGCATGTTTTATTTTGTGGGGATGGTAATGCTGAAGGATAGACTGGAGGAGGGAAGGGGGAAAAAAAAAAGAAACCTTAAAACCCTGTATTGAAAAGTGACAATGTATTATAGCACTACAGAGTAACTGAAATTGAACTATTGTGACTGAAAAGCCTGACAAAGATGAATGTATTTGTACCCATTTGATGTCAATAAACTTGAGTTTAAAAAAGAATTACTGTAGGTACGTAATTTCCATTTCTGTTCACTGTATCTTCAGGACACGTTTTTTCACGTCCCAATCTGTCCGTCCCATTAGTTGTTCCTCCAGTTCAGGGTCGAAGGGATCCTGTACGAGTTCTGAGCCATGCTGTTTGGCCTGTCATCGGCCCCACGGGTCTTCACCAAATGCATTGCAGTGGTGGCAGCCCATCTACGACGTCGGGGAGTCAGACTCTACCCTTACCTCGACAATTGGCTCATAGCAGGTTCCACCCAACAGGAGGTGGAGAGGTCCAGGGATCTGGCCCTCTTGACCTGATTCCAGCTCGGCCTCCTGATCAACGAGGCCAAGTCAGAACTTGTGCCTTCTCAGGTGATGGGCTTCATCGGGCAGAGCTCGGCTTCCAGCTGACAGGGCGGAGGTTCTGTCCTCCTTTGCCCAATCATTTCTGGTGGGGCACTTGCACCCTGCCCAGGACTTTCTGCACCTTCTGGGTTACGATACATGGCGGTGTGCACCTCAGTGGTCCATTGGGCCCAGTTGCACCTGCGCCCCCTCCAGTGGGAGCTGGCTGCCCAGTGGACTTAGCGATTCGGTCATTTTGACCAGCTGGTCACTGTAACCCAGAAGTTGTGAGACGCTCTCCAATGGTGGACCGCCCCAGACCGGTTGCAGGAAGGGATTCTGTTTGTCCGCCCCGAGCCGATGGTCGTTCTCAAGACCGATGCCCCTCTCATGGGATGTAGAGCCCATATGGGGGACAACAGGCCCCGCGGCCTTTGGACCCCCGAGGAGTCCCGATGTCACATCAGCCTGTTGGAGCTCAGAGTAGTCAGACTGGCACTGTCAGCTTTCGCTCCTCAGCTCCGGGGTCAAGTGGTTCAAGTCCAGACGGACAATACCATGACCATGTACTACCTCAACAAACAGGGCTGTATGCACTCCAGTCTGCTATGCAAGGAGGCACTACGCATCTGGACCCTCTTAGGCCAGTTGGGGGCAGGAGTCTCGAACCAACTGGCAGATGCAGACGCTTAGGCCAGACATCCCACGAGTGGTCTCTCTATCCAGAGGTAGCTTACAACCTGTTCTCCCGTTGGGGCAAACCGATGGTGGACCTGTTTGCTTCCAAGGAAAACGCCAAGCTAAGGCTGTTTCATGCCTGCCCCCCTCAGCAGGGCTCACTGCAGGGGGCTGCCTTCTTGAGGCCGTGGACCCCAGGCCTCCTCTACACCTTTCCTCCATTTCCCTTGATCCACAAGGTATTACTCAAGGCGAGGAGGGACAAGGCGAAGGTGATTCTTGTAGCCCCAGACTGGCCGCGCCAGTTCTGGTACCCGGATCTCCTCAGCTTCAGTCTCCCGGAGTGGCTCTGTACACGCTCAGACCTGATCTCTCTGAACCAGGGGGAGGTCATCCATCCAGACCTTCGATCCCTGCACCTCACAGCCTGGTACCTGAGTGAGTAGAGTTCCAGGCTTTGGGTCTTTCTGAAGATGTCTACACTGTGGAGGAGGCATCTAGAAAGGAATCGACCAGGAAATGTTATGCCTTCAAATGGAAAAGGTTTTCCATTTGGTGTCAGGGTAAAGGTCTGGACTCTTTATCCTGTTCTGTTGCTAGCATCCTTGACTACCTTTGGTCTCTCTCCAAAGAGGGTGCACCTGGTAGCCATTTCTGCTTACCGGGCGCAGGCCGGTCAGCCGACATTGGCGCAGGAGACAGTGGTTGGGTGCTTTTTCAAAGGCCTGGATCACATATCCCTTCTGGTGCGTGAATCTCCACCTCCATGGGATCTACTGCTGGTCTTGGCAAAGCTCATGGGCAAGCCATTCAAACCATTGCATAAGTGTGAGCTGTCACACTTGTCATGGAAGACGGCCTTCCTGTTGTCTATCATGTCTGCCAGAAGGACAGGGGAGCTCCAGGCGCTTTCAGTGGACTCCCCTTATCTGGTCTTCCACAGGGACAAAGTTGTCCTGCGCCCCCACCCGAAATTCCTTCCGATGGTGGTGTCAGAGGTTTACCTTAACCAGCTGTTGACTCTGCCAGTATACTACCCTAATTACTCCTCGGAGGCCGAGTACAGGCTCCATACCTTGGACCTGAGATGGGCTCTCTCATATTATAAGGAGAGGACATCGGAAATTCATGGAGAGGTTCGCCAGCTGTTTGTCACCTACGCTGAAGCCACTTCTGGCAGACCTGCAGCCAAACAGACTATTGCAAAATGGATCACATCATGCATAGGTCTGTGCTACGAGTTGGCGAGCAGGGAGCCTCCCAGAGGGATAAGAGCTCATTCTACCCGCCATACTGCTGCATCAGTGGCTGCTTTCAGGGACATCCCTATCCAGTAAATCTGACGGACTGCTACCTGGAAGTCGGCAGACACCTTCATGACCCATTATTACAAAGACCTTGAGTCACACCGGGATGCTGATTTGGGGGCCTCAGTTCTCCAATCTCTGTTCCCTAAGTAGGGGGTGTGCGTCTTGCCTCCCTCCTCCCAGAGAACTGTTAGAACTCTGCCAAAGAGTGTGGATGAGCAATATATCCACACTCCTGGAAGAACAGGTTACTCACCTGTAACAGTAGATCTTACTTCGAGAGGGCTCTTGCAGTAGGTAATTACATATAGGACTGACGTCGGCAGGCGGCAGGACCCCACGGAAAAATTTCTAGCTAGCAGTCCCTGGCGTGGACCGCCCCCACGTCAGGTGATCGGCGTCAGACGACGTCGGTATAAAGGGGCGGTCCCAGACGCCCGCTTTCCAGTTGTTTCCCGCCGTCAGCTCGTGCAGCGCCTCACGGTGAAGTTCATAAAGCTCAGTCCTGTTTCTTCGTCAGATGAACATCGGTATATGTCGTCCTCTTCAAAAAATAAGTGCGACTCGTGCGGCGCCCAACTGCCTCACAAAGATGGTCACTCCCTCTGCCTTTTTTGTTTATGCCCCAACCACGTGGTCGACAAGTGTTTGCACTGCCTACATTTCAACACGGCCACCCGCAGACGACGCCAGCAGTCTCTAGATGCCCATCTCCTCAAAAACATGATGTCCGCAATGGAGAAGGAGTTGAAGAAGTTTCGGCAGGCGTTGACCTCCCCTGAAGGACACAAGAAGCGGGACAAAGAAAGGCACCGGGAGAAGGCCTCTTCCTCCGCGACTCCAACCGGAGCAGCGGCTAAAATAACGTCCCTCCGGGGGATCGCCCGACGGCAGCCTCCAAGGCTTTGGAGGAGGCGTCAGCCCGCCCGTTAGGTTCGTTGAGCCCGCCAGGTGCCTCCGGGCAAAAGGCTTAGGCCCCCAGTACCGCCACAGGCTTGCGGCCGCCTCCCACTTAAGCGAGACGTCAGCTCCTCCGGCATCCGCTGGGAAGGCCCGCTGGGCGCCCGACCAGCCGGGCGCGGCGCGCCGCAGCGATGTCTGGGACCGAACTCTTCCCATTCGGCCCACCTCCGACTTGGGACCCCGAAGTCGGACGCCAGCTCCTCTGGCATCCCGGAGACTCGGCCCCTAAGTTGCACATGGATCCTCGCAGACGTCGCGCTGGGCCTCGAAGCCTCGGCAGACCCTCCCCGTCTGTCATCCCAGGTTCCCCAGCTTTCGCTGCCGTCCGAGACCGAGTCCCCCTGCCGGACCCCAGGGACTTTTCCCCTCTGTCCCCGGGCGAGGCTCGGGATGAGGTTCCGCCGTCGGATCCCCTTCCTACAGAACCAGATCTGACGCCGGCGGGGGATATTCCTCTCCCATCGGGCCCTCCACCCCTCGGTCCTATCACGGTTCATCCGTCCGTGGAGTTCCCTACTGGGCCATCTGCTCCGGCAGCTCCTCTGGTACCTGGGTATCCGCCGTCTTATACGACGCCGGTTTACCCGGGTCCACAGTATTCTGCACTGCAGTACCCGGCGCCAACTCCACCGGCCTTGCGGTACCCGGCGCTGCAATACCCAGTTCTGGTATTCCCGCCGGGTTATGGATCTCTCCTTCACGGTTTCATCCGTGCAACTATCACTGTCCTCCTCCTCCACCCACTAATCAGGGTGGATCTCCAGGAGACTCTGGCCTCTGGTGGGCTGAGGCCAAGGCTCAGCTCACCAAGGAAGTCGAGAGACATCTTACGGCGATGGTGCCACCCCCGGCTCCCATATGCCCCAGATGGCACACTCCCTCTCCACCTCCGGATTCCCGGGCTCTGCCCTCGGGATCCTGAGAGGGGCAGGACACGCGTCCAGGGATCCCCCCTAAGGAACCCGTTCCTCCCCCTAGACGAGCTAGGGAGTCTTACTGTGCTTCAAATTCCTCTTCTTCTTCTTCTTCTCTCTCGGACTCCTCCGATGGTTGTTCCGAGAAAGACGACGAGCCTCGCTCTCCGTCCAAGCCCCGGCCGAGGATTCCTCCGGAGGATCCTTCCTTCACGGAGTTGCTCAGGAAGATCCAGGAAGTCCACCAGTGGCGTTCCATGAACCAGATCCCAAGTCGGTCAAACTTGCCGAACATCTGGACTTGCCCCTTATGGCTACTCTAGTGCCACCCTGGATCAAGCCTCATGCCCACCTTGTTTCCACCATTTTGGAAACAACCATCGGCTTAGCCCCGCTTCCTCAAAGTCCAACAGGCTGTACCAGGCTCCGGGAGGTGTGAGACTTTTGAGCTCTCACCCGTGCAGACTCGGTTGTGATAAGCGCCCGGCTCACAGCCGATACTTTTAAACATTGACTCGTCTCCCGGATAAGGAATCTCGCCTTCATGGATCAGTATGGAAGTAAGATCTATGCTTCTTCCACACTGGGGATCAGGGCCCTAAATTATGTAGCGCATATGGGGGATTACCAGAAGGCTGTCCTTACCCAGGCGGAATCAAGATTGATTCCTTACCTGACTCCCAAAGTCAAGCAGGGTTAGCTCGACCTGGTCCCGTTCTGCTCGTTCAGCCAGTGGAAATCATTCACAGGGGCGACCCTCTCTGACATGATGGACACCCAGGGCGGAGCTCTGCATTTGCACGTAAGTCTTGACGTCACCACATGGCTCCGTGTGTCAGGTCTGGTCCCCGGAGGTGCAGTCAGCAATCACAAGCACCTTTCAGGGTTCTGTGCTTTTCAGTGGCGATGTCAAGGACATAGCCACTGACTTCTGAGAAGAGGCGGCCCCAAATCTGTTGATTCAATGTACCATCCACATCCCCATAGAGCCGTCCCTTTCGCAGGCAGCCGGCCTCGGCGAAACCTCAGGAAGGTGGGCCACAAAGCGTCGAGCCCCACAGCTGCCAGGCCCCGCCACCCAAAAAGCAGCAGGTGCCCCAGCCTGCGGCGCTACCTCACACACATAACTCCTTCCCTCTCCCACCGCCTCTGGGCCCCGGGGGAGCACGGTGGGAATTCTGCCTCCCACCTTCCGGGTTGGGAGAGGGTGTAACGCCAGTTCATGAGTGCTTCAGATCATAGCAGAGGGGCACTCCATAGAGTTTCTGCAGAAACCTCCACGTCACACACACACACCCCCGCCCCCGATCTCCTCTTACTCAAGGGACCATCTTCTGTTGGTCAAGGAAGAAATTTCTACTCTCCTTGCAAAGCAGGCCATAGAGCCTGTCCCCCCTCACCTTCACAGGACGGGTTACTATTCCCATTTCTTCCTTGTACCAAAGAAGATGGGAGATCTCAGACCCATTCTCGATCTCAGCTCCCTGAACCTATATGTGGAATACAAGAGGTTCAGGATGCTCTCATTCAAACCCTCTTGCCCCTGCTTGGCCAGGCCAGTGGCTTTGTGCACTGGATATGCGGGATCGTGCCTCGCACTCCCCATTTACACTGCAAGAAAGTACCTCAGGTTTGCGTCCAGGAATTCCACTACCAATTTGGGCGCCCTTTTGGTCTTTCCGGCTCCCCGAGTCTTCACCAAATGCCTAGCAGCCCACCTGCTTACTTTGGGAGTTCAAGTTTTTCCTACCTGGAGCGATTAGCTCTCCCCAGCCCCGTCCAGGGAACTCTGCATTTTCTCCTTACCCAGCAGGTTTTCACTGGCCTGGGTGATCACCGTAAGCCATTCAAGTCTCACCTGGATCCTTCCCAGAGACTCCAGTTCCTTGAGACAGTCTCGAAACGACAATATGCAGGGCGCTTCCTGCCTCCAGACAGGGGCCTCCTCCAGTCCCAGATTTCCTTCTATCGGAGAGCAGGAGGTCAGGCAGAGTCGGTGCTCTGTCTTCTGGGGCTTATGAGCTGCCATCCCGATGGTTCCGCCGCAGCCTCCACGAGGATCTCAGTGGACTCTCCGCTCTCAGTGGGATCAACATAGTGAGATGATCATCATACAGCTGATCTCTCCGCTTAATGATAAGAGACTTGCAATGGTGGATGGTTCGAGAAAACCTATTCCGAGGGTCCCTTTTTCATTCCCCGCTCAGGCTCTGACCACACGGACATCAGGTGAAGGTTGGGAGCCCATCTGAGCCCCCACGAACCCAGGACTTATGGTCAAAATTGGAGTTAGCTCTTCACATCAGTAATGCTCGAAGCCTGAGCAGTTCTGTATGCTCTCCAGGCCCTTCACCAGTACATCCTTCCTGGTCACCCAGCTGTCCAAACGGACAACATGTGTGTGGTGTGGTACATCAACAGGCGAGGGACTCGGTCCTACCGCTATGCTGGGAAGCGATGAGGTTTGGGAATGGGCAGCAGCTTCACAACCTTCACCTCACGGTGATCCGCTGTTTCAGGAGTCGACAGTACTCTGAGACAAGCTAAGTGGTTTCTGCCAGCTCTGCCACTGCAGGTGAGGTGGGCAAAAAAGTGCTAAGCATCTTCGGACTTGGGGACTCCACAGATGAACCTGTTCACCTCCTCCCAAAACATAAGCTTCCAATTTTGCCCGCTCACCCAGAGCGAGGTGCTCTCGGGACGAGCTGTCTCTAAACAAGAAGGACAGATGCGTCGCCTTTGCCCCCAATTCCTCTGGTCCCTCACTGCAAGGCATTGGAAGGGCGACAATGATAATAAAAACCCTCTCTGGCCAAACCAATTGGTTCTCTCTTCTACAGCAATATAGGTTCTCCTCTCCACACTGTCTGGTTCAGGATCAGGGGACCCTGGTCATCTCAGGACTCAAGTCTCTTCAACTTCATGCATGGCTTCTGCAGACCTAGCCCCATCTCGTTTTGGCGTCTTCCTGGGGCCAAGATTCAGGTGGGCTAAAGCCCTCCTAAGGTCCACCTCAACTGTAGAAGGCGGAAAGATTTTCCATTTGGAAACACCTGGAGCGTGGGGCCTTTCTTCAGTCCTGTGACCGTTCACGCTCGATTATCTGCGTCATCTTTTCGACTGGGTCTCAGTCACTCCTCTTTGAGGTCCACACAAGCGGCTATTTCAACACCATATCCCTTTAAGCTGATAAGGCTTTTGCCCAATTGTAGGTTTCAAGACTTTTCTCAGAGGGCTCCTTCATCTTAGACCCCCTGGGACTTAAACTTTGTTCTCGAGAAACTTACCCTTCCTCCTTTTGAGCCTGCGGCTTCCGCAGACTTGAAGTTCTTACCGTGGAAGACGCTCTTCTTGGTGGCCATTACTTCTGCTACTTGAAATTTCCAAAACTCAGGCCTTATGTGCGTCCCTTATCTGATCTTTCACTAAGAAAGAGTAGCTCTTGTACAGATCCTAAGTTTCTCCCAAAAGTAGTGCGCAGTCCGCCAAATCAGTCTATTGAATTACCTGCCTTTTTCAAACAGTACTCCAACCAAGGAGAATTCTTGCTCCATACCATGGATGTCCACAGGATTCTGAGATACTACACTGACAGGACGAAGGTTCTCAGAAAAACTGATCAGCTGTTCGTTTCTTTTGCTCACAAAAGGGAAGGCAATGCTGTCTCCAAGCAATGCCTATCAAAGTGGTTGGCTCATTGCATCACTTTCTGTTATGACAAGTACTACAAGACCCTACCGGGTCAAGTCAGAGAGTCACTCCACTTGAGGAGTAGCCTCCTCTCATGACTTTTTCAAGAATACGTCCATGCGTAGACATCTGTGCTGCATACCTGAACTTCTGTCCACACATTACTAAACATTACAGTTAGGACATTGCCTCTCGCCATAGAGCATACTTCGGGTTAAATGTCTTTGCAAGGCCTCCTATCTTGAGGTTTGCAAGATCATTTACTACTCCTGAGTGAGTTCCTCCTCCAGTGCCTTTTCATTTGTTCCAGACTGCTTGGGATTCTGTCTATATGTAATTACCTACTGCAAGAGCCCTCTTTCGAGTAAAGATAGTACAGATTCGTAAGTAACACGTAAGAGATCTTCGGAGGCCCTTGCAGGTAATACTTTCCCGCCTCCATCCCCTAGGCTTTTCAGCCTCTTTTCCATTGAGGGAAACATCTGCTTCTCTCTCGTCCAGGCCCTTCCGGCCTGTGGCGAGAAAGAACTGAAAGGCAGGCGTCTAGAACTGTACCCTTTATACGGCGTCTGACACGGTCACCTGATGTGGGGACAGTCGCTGGCGGGGACAGCTAGCTAGAAATTTTTCGGTGGGGTCCTGCCGCCTGCCGACGTCAGTCCTATATGTAATTACCTACTGCAAGAGCCTCTCTCGAAGATCTACTGTTACGGTAAGTTCTTACGTAACTGTACTTTTTCTGAGCTTTCAGTCTATCTCCCCCTCCTCTAAAAGCGCTGAGGAGGGTACCTCAAGTTAACACATAAGAAATGACAAGTTCCCTTTGGGGCTTGTGTTAGTACAAGTCTGGTTCTGTAGTAATTGTTTCTCTGTCCAAGCCTTTAATTTGAAAATATGCAGGGTGTCTCTTCCCTGCAAAGATGGAGATTAATCTCCTCTGACCCTCCCTCCTGAAGGACTTAGGGAGACATCAGGGGTTGATAAAATTATGCCCTCTGCAACTGAATTTCTGACAGCTTGGCAGTTTTTCCAGACTTTACATTTCCAGGCGTGTTCTCGGCTCCTTTGGGTCCGAGTATTCCTCTCCTTTTTATTCCTTATGCCCAAGGATATTATGGTTATTATTATTATTAGTAGTAATTTGGGAGAGGATTTTTCCTTCATGAACTCCTCTCAGGGCCCACTAATTCCTGTCAGTCACCCTGAGGTTGATTCAGATTTTGGTATAATGAGGCAATTATATGCAACCAGTGGATTCCCTGGACTTTTCCCTCCAGGACGACACCAATGAAGAGGTGGAGAACGACGACTTCGTAGATCAGGTGGTTGCTCTCCTCCAAAGATGTTGACATCTCTCTGAAGACATCAACAGGTAGGTTCTGGAAACCCCTCATTCTCTTTTGGGTTTGACAGAAGCATTCAGATGAAATACCAGCTTGGTAAGTGTTCTGCTGTTTTTATCTGTACACTTTCAGACTAAAGAGAGAGTTACTGAAAACAGTGGCCTGCCTTTCAGCCTTGGGCTACTGTCTGTTTTCCCTCCAGAGATAGACTCTAGATAATCATATATCATGTGTAAGAAATTTTACATAATGCCTTCTACCTTTTGTAGCATGCGCTATCATATATTAATGAGTTTTTTGATGTATTCTATCCTTACCATAGTGCGACAGCTCTGGAGCACTGTTCACAGGTTTGACGAAATACCCAAGGGGCATATAGTAGCACTATGCTTTTATAGCCTTAAGTCATAATGTTTCAGCTTCTAGAGTCTTGGTGTAGGTCATTTCCCTCAGGCTGGCCTGTCTTAAAAGTTCCAGCCTTTTGGGTTATGCTTTGGTGCAAGTTTTGGTTTGTCTTTATGGCAAACTGAAGCTGACTGGCACGTATGGATGAGTTTAACTCTCCTAGTATTCGGTTAAAGACAAGCGTTCCTTTCCCAGAAGTCTCAGGATGGAGGGCTTCAGGTAGCAATTATTCTGCCTTTAACCTTTTTTCCCTACGCCAACACATTAGGAATTTTCCAAATATTAAGTTTTCCAGGGGTGCAGGTAGGAATGCTATTTTCATTCCCGGTAATCCCTTTTCTTGTTCCGTAATTTTTCTTCTTGGTTCAAGTTTTTACCCCTTTGGTTGGTGTAAAAAAAAAAAAAAGAGAGAGATATATAAAAAAATGATAGACGTATGCAGATATTGTCGCATAAATATATATATATAGACATGATAAGTAAATAAATAACTGAAGTTTACCTCCAAGTGCTGCATTCTGTTCTTCTCCAGTAGCATGTCAGCAGGGGGAACTGGAGCACTAGAACCTCGTGAGGTTCAAAGTCATGAAAGGGTTCCCTTCTGCTTGGGAGTTGGACCTCTTTTTGGGCTATTACCTAAATTTTAAAGGAAAATAGAGAACAGCAAATTATTATCAACTTTTACAACCTGGGGTCAGGATGTTTCCTTGACTCAGGTCTTTCTTTTGCAAATGCATGGGGATTTTCTTGTTTCCCTCGTAACATTCTATGTTCTCGGTTCCTTAGCCTTTTTTTTTTTTTTCCTCAGGTGGCTACCAGATCTTCCTGGACATAAGTCTCCACCACTCATTCACACTATTGGGATCTGCGCCGGAGGCACTAGGACTCATCGGGAGCAAACTTTTTGCTGGAGGCGAGGAACGGCGCCGCAAGCCCTAGCTCATGCGGTAACGACTATCTCGGCGTCGACCCTCCAACCGCCTCAGTTCCTTTTTTCCCGCCAAGTGCACTTCAGTGATGACGTCGCTCGCCTGTCGGGAGTCAAACTTCAAACTAGCAGCATAGTTTTCAGTTTTTATTATTTTGTAATATTATCTCGATACAGTATCACTTAAATTTATTCTTATTTTTAAAATAAATTACAATAAAGAAGTCTCAGCCTACCTTGACGGAGTCTACCATGAGCAGGTCAGGTAGACGGTGAGGAGACTTCGTGTAAGCTATTCAGTCAGTCGGGGTGGGTCGGTCCCGCCTTCTCCAGAGGGAGGGTCTGACAGCGGTCAGTCCAGTGCCGGGGATGGCGGTCCCGGAAGCATAAAAATAAACAGTCGCACTCTCGGCACACGTTCGACCTCGAGCTCTTCTTGACCCACGGTCTAAAAAGAAGGCATCACTAAAGTCGCCCTCTGATATGTCTGCAGCGTAGGCTCGGTTATCGGGGCTAGTTGCGGTCTCCTCCCAGGTCGCCAACCTCTACTTCTGGTAGCCGACTGCTTGACACGAAGCCCTACCCGCCGCAGGTAGGTCTTCAGATGAGCAGTTTCATCACTGGGCGCTCTTATGGAGCAGTGGGCTCAGAGGTTGGTTCAACTACCTGGCTCGATGCGCTCGTGGGCCTTGGCTCTCTAGGCGACGGGTAGGGCAATTGAGACCTTCCTGGTCGTAGCAGCACCTTCTTTGGTGCCGTCAACTCCAGCAACAAAGTGTTTCCCCCCTCACATGGCTGCTGGCGCAGGGGCCACACCGATGCCCTTATCTCCTGCTCTTCTTCCTTCAAAACCTGTTTTCAGAGTCTGGGAGGAGTATTTTGGCGCGCCCTCGGCGTCGTGGCTAGCCTCGGCGTCGAGATTCCGCTCGGCTGTCGGCTGCAGCGCCCGTGTGGCTTCTCGGCCGTCGCCTCCTAGGGGACTCCTCTTTTCACTTGTTTCCTTCTTCCTCCTCTTCTGAATTTCATTCCTTTCCTGGACTGTCAGGAGATGACGTTGAGCCTGACCCAGACCTTCGGTTGGGTGATGAAGTGGACGAAGCAGGATCTAGTACTGCTACAGAGCCTGTGGTTGAGGACCTATCCTTTAAGTCTCTGTTGAAAAATCTGAGTTCCACACTTTCTCTCCAGACTACAGACATCAATCCTGGGAAATTGTTGAGTCTCCAGTATCTTCATGCCTCGGAGATCCCTATGGATTTGACTCCTCCGATTCAGCCTTCCTTCGAGATGCTGTCTCAAATGGTATGGAATAATCCTGCTCTTACCCTTCGGTGGCTAAATCCATTGATAGGAAATATTCAGCCCCCAAGGATCGTCCCGTTTTGGCATTTCAAGCCTTTCGCGGATCCTATTGTAGTCCTGGCAGAGAATGATAAAGTCGTTCTTCCTCCAAGCTACTACAGCTCAACCTATTAACAAGAATCTAATAAGATAGACACCTTAGGTAAGAGAGTCTTTGCTGCTTCTACCCTAAGTGTCATATTGCCAGTTACAAAGGCTATTTTCTCAATGTATAGTATATCCTGTGGCATTCTATTAAACAGATGGTTGAAGCCCTACCGAGTCAGATTCAAAGCCAGAGCTTCTTCAAACCATTACCAGAGGTATTGAATCTAATAACCAACAGGTTAAAGCAGCCGTGGATGCTTTTGACACTACTTCCGTTCAAGACTGCTGGTATTTGCAACCGGCGTCATTGATGGCCTGCGCATTTAGGGCTTCTGAATGGCACGCAGTACAGGTGATGGCATTGCCCTTTGACGATGCATATCTTTTTGGTCCTCAGGTAGAGCAAGCTCTAGAAGCTACACAAAAGACTAGGTCAGCCATTATGCTGGCTTGACCCCCTCCTGCCCTCTCTCGAGGGCATGACAGTTTCATAATCGCCAGTCCTTTCGAGGCAGAGGAAGTTTCCATAAGAACCAACCTGCCCAACCTCAAAAAGAAAGTCGCGACAGAAAGCGCAAGGGCCCAAAGCGACCAGCACAACCTTATGAATTGCCGGCCCAAGTTCCATCTCAACTGCCGAGGTGGACTTTTTCTCTCAGTGGGAGGTGCGTCTGATGCACTTCTACAACCAGTGGAAGTCCATAACCTCAGACAAATGGGTCCCTCGGATAATTTGCGAGGGTATTCACTCAATCTGGTGGAGACCCCTCTGGATCGTCTGCCAAATGGCAGCCCAGGCTGTCAACCCTTCAGTCAGACCTTCGACGCCCGAGATTGGGCCTGCTGAACAACAGGAGCAGTAAGTGGTGCCACTGCACCAATGAAACAAGGAGTTCTACAGCCATTACTTTCAGGTTCAAAGAAGTCCGGTGAATCGTCCCATTCTAGATCTCAGAAAGCTAAACAAATTTCTCCCCAAAGAAATTCAAAATATTTCTCTAGAACCCTGTTACCTCTGCTCCACCAACCACGACTGGTTAGCCTCCTAGATATGCAGGGCACCTTACCAGCACATTCCTGTTCACCGAGGCATCACAAATTCCGAGGTTTGTGGCTCTGGGACAGCACTATCAGTTCAAGTCCTGCCCTTTGAGGCTATCCTCGGCTTCCTGAGTTCTTACAAAATGTTGTGCAGTTCACTAGCGCACCTCAGAAAGGTCGAATTCAGGTGTTTCCTTATCTGGACGATTGGCTTCTAGCAAACCCTTCCAGGCAAGGACTCTGGGCCTTAGAGCGCCTGCAGCTTCCTTACGTCCATAGAATTCTGCTCAACCTCAAAATCATACTGCAGCCCTCCCAGAGGCTCCTTTTATAGGGACTCTTCTGGACACCTCCTGTGCAAAGGCTTTTCTTCCAGAAGACAGGAGAGCGATATCCTTCAGATGGCCCGTCACGCCGGGAAAACAGCACAGTCACAGCTCTCTGATGCAGCGGTTGCTAGGCCTCATGGCATCCTCAGTGTTCACTGTACCCTAACCGCGTCTGCACATGAGAACCACCCAGTGGATGCTCAGTACTCAGTGGTCCCCAACCACTCACCGCAATCCCTATCTCATCAAGGTGACAGAACCTTTAAGGAGGTCACTCACCTTGTGGTCTCAAGAGAGCAATCTCCTGGAGGGGTATCCCTTTGCTCCTCTGGACCATCAGATCTCCATTACCACGGACGTATACCTACTGGGGTGGAGAGCTCACTGTCAGGTTCTCCACACTCAAGGTGCGTGGACTCAAGTCGAGTCCCAGCTCCACATAAACGTCCTAGAAATGAGAGCCGTCCTTTATGCGGTCCGAGCTTTGAAGGACATTCTGTGTCACAAGAACATTCTCCTTCAAATGGACAACAAAGCAGTGATGTATTACATCAACAAGCGAGGTGGTGCTCACTCTTACCCCTTATGAGAAGCAGTGAGGGTATGGGAATGGTGCTTGAGCCACGAGGCTCTAATTCAAGCGGTCTACCTGCCAGGTGTTCAGAGCGAACTGCTTGAAGACCGTCTCAACAGAAGAACCGAGACAGACCCTCACAAGTGGTCTCTCGACTCAACCATAGTTCAGTCACTATTCAAAGAGTGGGAACTCCAGACCTGGACCTTTTGCATCCCCACTCAGCATAAAACTGCCTCTCTTCTGCTCCAGAAATCCAGGGCCTGGCATTTTCTGTCAGGATGCGTTCAGGCTGCGATGGACAAAATGCTTTCTTTCCGCCTTTCCGCCTCTTCCTCTAATTCAGAGGTACTCTAAGTTCGATCAGGGGACAAAATGATTCTCATTGCTCCCTTTTGGCCTCGGCAGCTGTAGTTTCACTACTCAACAATATGTTGGCAGTTCCTCCGTGACCACTTTACCTGCAGATGAACCTTTTGACTCCAGGGACGGTGGTCCATCCCAACCCTGAGATCACTTCACCTTCATGTGGCTCCTGAAGAGGTCGATAAACCGGTTCAGTGTCTCTGAAGGATTTCAGATATTCTTCTGGCTGCATGGAAGCCAGACATTCGGAAAACTTACACAGCCAAGTGGAAGCGTTTTTCGCTCTGGTGTGCAAAGTCCTCTTTGAATCCCTTTTCCTGTCCACCAGATAAGGTTTTAGAGTACCTTTTGGACCTCTCAAATTCGGGTCTGCAGTACTCTACAGTCAAAGTTCATCTTAGTGCCATTTCAGCATATCATGAGCCGTTATTTCCTTAACTCTGGATCAGTTACCTATGGTTAGAGATTTCTTAAGAGGAGTTCTGCATGCCAGACCTCCTACAAGATGTCAGACTCGGCCTGGGACATTAGTCTTGTGCTAGACATGCTCACTCAGAAACCTTCCAGACCTCTGGCTACCTGTGAGCTAAAATTTCTCACTTGGAAGACTGCCTTCAGTGGCCATTACCTCAACCGCGGGTCTCTGAGATGCATGCCGTGGTCTGAACCCTCCGTATACTGTGTTCCATAAGGACAAAGTAGTTCTTGTACTCATCCTAAATTTCTTCCTAAGGTTGTGTCAGAATTTCATCTAAACCAACCTTTGATCCTTCCCCTCTTGTTTTGCAGACTTCCAAAATGAGGGAACATTCTCTTCATTCTTTGGATGTTAAGAGGGCCTTGCGTTTCTATCTAGATAGAACCAAGGATTTTCGCAAAGCTCAGCAACTGTTCATTTCCTTCAGTGAGACCCGGCTGGGTCAACCTGTCACTATCAGATGTATCTCATCATGGCTAGTGGCGTGCCTTCATCACTGCTATTCCATGGCGCAGATTAAGTTGGAAGGTAGAATTTACACTCACTCTACCAGAGCAGTCGCGGCATCCTTAGCGGAAATCCACAACGTGCCCATTGCAGACATCTCCAATGCGGCCACCTGGAGCTCAGTGCATACTTTCGTTAAACATTATGCACTAGATGTCCATGCCAGATGACATTCTTCCTTTGGCAGAGCCATCCTCAATGGACTTCTGTCCTAGAAACGTGAGCTCTTGGTCTTTCCTGCCGCTCTCTCAAGGGATTATTAGCTCGGTACTCTCCCAATAGTGTGAATGAGTGGTGGAGACTTGTGTCCAGGAAGATATGAAAATTATGTACCTACAGAAAATTCTTGATCTTCTTGAATGAGTCTCCACCACTCGATCACCTCCCTCCATCCCCGAGGCTCACCTTTCTTGTTGGTCTTCCTCCCTCAAATCTTTAGGCCGTGAAGACTTCTTTATCGACCCTTCTTACTGAGGTCACCCGGACTGTCTTATGTCCGTTTTTAGGGTTAGAGCTACCCTTCTAGGTTGAATTCACGCTGCCTCCTTGGTAAAAATGGTACTGAGGCGGTTGGAGGGTCAGCGCCGAGATAAATTACCGCGAGCTAGGGCTCGGTACCGTTCCTCGGCGCCATCTCTGGCGCCGACCCTCCAGCAAAAAGTTTGCTCCCGATGGGTCCTAGTGCCTCCAGCGCAGATCCCAGTAGTGTGAATGAGTGGTGGAGACTCGTCCAAGAAGATCAAGAATTACGGTACGTACGTAATTTTCATTTTTCTTTCATGCCGTTTAGACTGCCTCCAGTGTGTTCTCAGATACAGAATAAAAATCAGTCTATTCTCCAGTTATCTGGGTAGGTTGGCGGTTCTCACTTGAAGACAGGGAATCTCTGGTTTCCCTTCTCAGAGTCTTGGCTGTCCTTAGTCAGTTCTCCTTAACTTTGGTTTTCAAGCCCTAAGTCTGACATGTTATTTCCTACAGTCTTGGGCGGTCTCATACCTACAAGAAAAAAGTTCCCTAACCAACTAAATCTCGGCAACTCTTAAGGGACAATGCTCATCTCTTGTCAGGGGAAGTTTGTTCCCTGTATTTGGTGCATAATTTGTCACTAGAGTCCCAGGGGCTAGACCTCTAGGTCAGATTCCAAATAGAATTTTCGTGAAGCCTGAGCCCTGTTACAGTTTGGACTGGTATAAGGAAACCGTGAACTTCACACCTCTCCCCTTTGAATCTTTGGTACAGAGGCTTCCTTCCAGTGGGCGCTTCCCTTCGGGGGGAGGAGGGGTGGTCCTTCACTGGGCCTTGATTTCTGAGAGAGTCCTCCTTTCATCAGTCCCTGGAGTCTCAGAGCATCCCTATCAGGCCTGCATTTTTTCAGTCCAGAGGTCATTTGGTTGAGAGAGGACCGGATGATATACCTGCCCTGTATCACACCAGCGAGCATTTGGGACTAAGAGCTCCAATCTCTGCCTTAATAGCTACGAGGTTTGATCTCTTAGCTGGCCTTTTGGAGGTGTCTTAGTCTCTCATCCATCTGTCGAGTAAGGATATCCTCTAAGCCGCTTTAGTCAGGGCCACCTCGAGTGAGCCCTCAGCACACAAGTCCTCGCTACATCATTCAAGAGGTAAGGTCAGGTCCAGATCTGAATTTTCGCCTCCAGCCTGAACCACCAGTTTTCCTGTTGCAGGCCCCAGCTCGGGGTTCCTTCCAACAGACTTTCTTATCTCAAGACTGGTCAGAGAAGTGTTCTCTCTCCTATATATCCCTTGTTTCCTAAGTACCTCTCTAGTTAAGGAATCAGCCACCATGATCCCGGTGGCTCTGGATATCCTTGGTACTTTCTTGGGGGGGGGTTTATTAAACAGCCTTCTGGCTGCTTTTGTTTCCACAAGCTACTCCTTTCTTACACAGGAGTAATGTTTTCTCAGCCCCTGGTCTTTTCTCCTCAAGGCCGGGCTCCTGAGAGGCTAGATCTCCTAGAGTTCCTGTAGCCAGATAAGACCTGGAATGTCTTTGAAAGAAAAAAAAAAAGTTTTACTTCCACGAAAACCTTAAGTTTCCCAGTGGAAGAAGTTTTTCTCCTTGGTACAAGGACAAGAGCCTACAGTTTTTCAACCCTCTTTCTTCTTATGACTGGATTCTTCGGTTCATATACAGGCATTGCTGTCTTGTACATGGAACTAGTTTGGACTTTGTGACTTGTTTCCTGAAAAAATGTAAAGGTTTTTATTTCTTACCTACAGTAGGCCTCTTTTTTGGGAGTACACCTAGCGGTTAGTCTGATTCGTTTTTCTGTCTGCTAGAGAAATTTGTCTTTTCTCAGACCATTTCAGAGAGTTCAGCAAGGGGCTGTGTCACTTCCAGACTCTCTAGGGATCAAAGTTTTTTCCCATAGAACGCAAACCTCTCTATATTCAAGTTCATGGGGTGTCCGTTGAATCTTTAACAATCCTGTCCTGAAGAGAGTAATATCAAAGACAACCTTTCTGCTCGTCTTTTCTTCGATAAGACGGGTTTCAGAGTTTCAGGTTTTTCTTTTAGGCCTTTTCCTCTCAGTGCCTTTAAGAACAATTTAGTCCTCTAGACGGATGAGAAATCCGTTTCCCAAGTGTTTACCATTTCCACCTTCAACGACACCTTTTTTCTCTGCCTGTACTGCTCTCCAGCAAATCCTGTCTAGGTTATCTCAAGCTGCTCGGATGGGGCATGAATTAGTCCTGCCATCTGGTGTGTGCGAGCAGTCTTAGCAGTTCAGATACTCTCTTTATCATCTCTTCCTTTCCTGCAATTTCACAGAGAAGGAGAAGGAGAAACCAGTGACCAAGAGTAGTTTTCCACGGGACTGTGTTCCCGTGTTTCGGGTCTGGTTCAGCAAGGCTGGCATTCAGCCCTTCTCGTGCTTAGGACCTACTTCCGGGAGAACAGCTGCCTCCTGGGCAGCATTCAAGGCTATATCCTTACTAGAAGTGTGCAGACCATCTTTTGGAAATTTGCTTCTCACATTCATTAAGATTTTTTCTTGGATGTGTAGTATGATAGGATGCCAAATGTGGCAGGACGGTACTTCAGAACCTCTTCTCGAAATAGGTTTCTGTGCTGTCCTCCCAACTACACTGCTTCGAAGTCTGCATCTGTCAATAGATGCTAAAGAATTCCTGTGGTGAGAAGAAACAGTTACTCGCCGAAGTAATATTATTTCTTCCAGGGTATTCTTTAGCATTATTGACACTCCCACCCTTCCTCCCCTGGAAACCTTGTCCAAAGGCTCTGTTAGGGGATTTAGCCAAATTTTACGACTGTGATTTAAAAAAAAAAAATGCATGTATAATTTTTTCGTTTTAGTGGGTTAGAATATATGGTGGGTTATTGCTAACAGTTTTTTGCCCCTAGCAGGCACAGTTTTTGCTCTTTTTCAGCTCGAAATGCATTCTGAGGTCCCTCAGGCTGACTGCAGGCAGCACTCTACTCTTAACTGTATCCTGATTGACCAGTGCCTTCCTCATTTGCATTGACAACTCCTCTCCAGGGCAGCTGAACCAACTGGCATACTGCATCTGTCAATAATGCTAAAGAATACCCTGGAAGAAGTAATATTACTTCGGTAAGTAATTGTTTCTTCTGGGCCTAGCCCTAGGCCTTTAGCATCCTCGTCATCTAGGGGTTCTTCTCAGCCTTGTACTTGCCTCGGCTCTGTGTCCCGCAGTGGCGCCGGAGGGGATGGCGGCACTGCGCTGGGTTCCGGTGCCATCTCCAGCACCAGGTCGGGTTCCGGCACCATCCCAGCACCAAATCTGATTCCGGTGCCATTTGCTGTGCCGAGGAGGGTTCTGATGTCCCTCACGGTGCTGGCTCTCCCTTGCTTCAGAATTCTGCTGCTAGGGATGTTCTTAGGCCTAGCCCAAGGGGCAGAGCCCATTCAGGTGAGATGGAGGCTGGTACATCCCAGTCAACTCTGTGCTCCATGTGTAGTGTGGCTGGGGGCTGTAGCAGGAGTTCTAGTGTTGATTTGGGTCTTGTGCCCCCCCCCGAACCATCTGGACCTGTGGTAGGTGGGGATAGGGGCTACCCTGTGGGACACTACAGCTCCAGTCTCCTCAGCTGGGGGTTCCCCAAGGGCACCATTCAGATCGCCTCGCTATGACTAGACTTTGGTGGGTGGACGAGATGCACAGCTCCTCCCCTCGGGGCAGGTTATGTGTTCGCTATCATAGCCCTGGCAGAGGACCTGGCTTGGTCCTTCATGACCCACCTAGTTCTCCTCTGCCTGTCCCTCCATCTCTCACAGGCATTTTTGGTCCTACATGACCTGGGAGCAGTTAAGGGCTTCAGCAGGTGCTTTCCCAACCAACCTGAGGGTGATGGACTAGGCAGTCTTTCAGCCTGAAACCCCGGCACCGCCACCCAGAGTCCAGCTTCTCCTCCTCTTTGTCTTCTTCCACTGAGGAAGAGAACTTCTCCATCCCCCTCTCCTCCAATGCCAGCTATACCCATTATCAGCAGTTCCTTTTGGAGATGATGATGGAGCTGCGACTCTCCCACTTTTCCAGCCACAATCCAGCATGTCTGATGCTGTCCTTCCTTTGGGAGTACAGTCATGACTCCACAGTAATACCTTCATTATCTCGGCCATTTGCGGAGGCGTCAGAAGACATCTGACTTTGTCTCTCTGCCCCCTTTCCAGCTCCAAGGGACATCCAGCACAGGTACTGCACACTACTGGGATCTCCAGGAGCCGTGCCACACTCCTCTTCTGGGGTCCAGTTCCTGGACACTCCATCTGGGCATAGGCACCCAGTGCATGTCCATCCTGCGGAGTCGGACTCGGCAGAGTTCGACATCTGGAGTTGTAGGGTTTTCTTGGTGCCGCACACCATGTTGTGCATTGCTTCACACCAGGCGTCCTGTGGCAGGCACCCGTGGACAGTGCTGGCTCAGCTCGTAGTGTGTCTGTCAGATTGTGAGGCAGCCAGACAGGCCATACACTTTTCTCCACGGTCTGGAGCTGGCGAGACACCAGGCGAGGGCGTCCTACGATGCCAACAAGGTAGCCTCCAGACTAGTGGGAACTGCTGTCTGCGTTAGGCGAATGGCATGGCTGCATCTTTCCCAGTGGTCACTTTGGCCCAGCATAATGTGATTGTCCTACATTACCAGGGAGTCCACTTCTCCTATAGGGCCAGGCGTGAGCTTGCGAGGTGCATTCTTGCTCCCAGGCCACGGGAGCATCTATCTGACCCTGACCAGTCTCAGGCCTGTGAGGGGCCCCTGCCTCTCTGTGTCTTCACCCACAGGAGGCTGAGGGAACAGCCATTTCCCTCAGGGTTTTCCAACACCACCATTGGTGGTAGCTTAGTACTCAGGCCCACCAGTGATGAATGGTGAAGATTGATTTTTGGAAGATATGAAAATTATGTACTCACTAATTCTTTTACATACTCACTGTAATTCTTGATCCTCCAGAATACCTTCACCATTTATCACTGCAACCCGACCACCTTCCTTTGCAATGGCCAGGCTTCTGGGCAGTCTTCCTCCTTCCCTTTTCTTTCAGCCTACCTCCTCCTTGCTTTTAAAAAAAGGGGGAAACCCCTTCGGGGGACTTGTTCCCTCCACACGCCCTCCAAAAAAAAAAAGTAAAGGTGGGGGATTTTTATCTTGGGGGCAGTTCTTGACCCAAACTTTTCCCTTAGCTTTCCCTTTGTTGGTTTAAAAAAAAAAAAAAAAAAAATTTGGAAGGATTTATTTCCAAGTCCTTGTTTTTCTCCTTTTTCCTTCTCTTGCCAAAAAGGAGAGCGATAGAGCCTTTTCAAATGCATTGGGCTATTCTAGCCCTTGTTTGTCCTCCCCTTTTAGGTGGAGGAATCTATAGATCTTGCTGGCCTAAGTCTCCATCACTCATTCACACTAGTGGAATAGCGCGGGCTAGGATAACAGGAGCCTAAAAATTTTCTGAAGGGTCAGCGCCAGAGAGACCACACATGCATGAGTACATGAGACTAGCTCACGCCTGTGTAGGCTGTCTTGGGCGTCGACCCTCCAACCCGCCTCTCAATTCCTTTTCTCTACTTAGATTGGTACATGGATGTCGGCGTTGCTCGTCTGCGGAGTTGAAGTTTTCGTCTATCGACAGCAGCTTTTAATATTTTAAGTAGTAATTTCTTATTTACGAACAAGAAGATTATGAAGAAGAAGAAAAAGAAATTCTTTCCTGCCATCAACGGAGTCGTCCTTAGACGGTAGTGGTGACGGTAGGAGGACTTCGTTTGAAAGTTTTATGGCAGAGGGTTGTGTCCGGTCCACCGCCCTTAATTATCAGGGGTGGGGTCCGACTATGGACAGTCTGTTGCTCGGGAGGAGGACAGTCCTCGGCACCAAATCTAGCAGTTCGGGGATCCGGCTGCCACGCTTCTCGACTCCTCTTCCTCGTTGGGGGAAGAAGAATCGGTGCCGCTCGAGGTTCCCATTGGTATGTCTGCACGAGGAGTGTTCATCGGGAGGGGCGATGGGCCTGAACCGACCTTGGTGGGTTCCTCTTAGCCCCACTCCTAACGGCTGCGTTCTCAACTCCAAGCTCCATCTCTGTCCTCGTTGGAGCTCCGGTGGGCAATTTCACCTCTGGGCCGCTCCTATGGAGCAGGGGTTTGACTTTCCAGTTTTTCCTGGCTCTGTTCCTGATTTCGGGACCTCCGGGCCTCAGAGCCGTTGGACTGGAGCAGGGTTGATTGGATCACGAATGGCGAGGTGCCCTCTTGGTGCCTTTGCCATCGTGTCGCCCCTCCTCTCCCTTTTCCATGCAGGGGCCGGCACGGGCACCACCTTTTTCCTTCTCCCCTTCTTAGGATTTCCATTGGCATTTTCCTTCGGCGCCGTAGCTCGGTGCCTTGGTCAGCGCCGTGGCTCAGTGCCTTGGTCAGCGCCGTGTCTTAGTCGGCGCTGTGGGTTGGCGCCATTGCTCTCTGCGGTGCTGTGGGTGCTCTTGTTGCTGCCGCTGGTTGTCGCTGCCATCAGTGGTGCCGCGGATGTCTGGGTGGTGCCGTGCACCCACGGACGGTGCCGAGCACCCATGGATGCCATGGGTGGAGTAGTGAGCACCTGTGGGTGGTGCCATGAGCGCCCATGGGTACCAGGAGTGGCACTGGGGGTGCTGCTGGTGCCCTCGGGTGCCATTCTTGCCATGGGTGTCATGGGTGCCCTCGGGTGCCATTGCTACATTGGTGCCGGGTGTACCTACGGATACTGCCGCGGCTGCTGTCGGGTATCGCCCAGGTTGGCATAGGCACTGCTTGGTACCCTCCTGTGCCACAAGTGGTGCTAGTGCCACACGGTGCTACTGGGTGCTGTATGGCAGAATTAGTCATACATTTTTCCTTTTCGGACTTCTTTTCCACAGAACTTGAGGCGGGATGTTTATCGCAGAATGAACTACTGTTCTGCGGATTATTATTTCCACACATCTTAGTGAGTGGCAGTCTATGTGGTATCTTGTGTCATCCAACGGTTTTCTGCTGATGGAACTCTGCTGTACTGCTCTGCCAGCAGAATCTCATTCTGCTCAGCACTTTCTCTGACCTAGACCTCTCTTGGAGGTCCTTCTGGGGTAGAAGTGCATCTAGATGGATCTTTCCCTGTCCTCCTGGTCAGTAATACAGCAGACGACTCATTTTATATACTGAAGGGCACGTCCTCTCTATTATCAGAGTCCATGATGGAAAATCTTTCCAGTAGTTCCTCGGTAATGGTGTCCACTATAGCATTTCACACTGCGTCTGTGGACCGTCACACTTCTGCGTCTAGACTTTTTCAATCATCAAGATAGTTACACTCTGTGGAACATTCTAATTTAATGGTTGGGAGCTGCTCTGGCTCTTCTGCTCCTTTGATAGGGGTATATAGCCCCCTTGTGATATTGCCTCTTCAGTGGCTTCTTCGGCACAGGTGGTTAACATCTCTCCAGCTGTGATTGTTAGTCTGGTCATGATTTCAAGTATGGACACTCAGGCTCCTTCTGCACTCAGATGGAGAACATCTTCGTCATTTTGTATCAAGACAATCCTTGCAACATTGCAGCCTGAAAGCCTTGTTAGGCTCCAACTAAAAAAATATATATATATATATATATATATTTTATCACAGCACGGGGCCTAGCCGAAATTTCCCTATACCCCCCTTTTTGGATCTGGTCAGGTTCTGCGTCAGCCCCTGTGGTGCTCATTTCCAGAGTACAGTAAAGAGTACCTGATTTCTTCTTCTTCCCCTAGGGGGAGTCCGATCCGGCAGCGGTATGGGTCATCTCTTTCTCTAAGAGAGATTTCTCTCATTCAGAGACATTTCCTAGACCTAGGCGACTGCCCAGTCTGTTAATTCCCCTTTCTTTTTATCAGGCTTTCTTCTCTTGAACAGAGCCTTGCAGCAGCAGAAGCGACTCTCCACCGAGTCGGAACTCAGGTTCCTACTTCCTTGCTTGCTTAATTTAACAGACGATTTTCTCCTTCTTGATGGAAGGTCAAGTAGGTCCTTTTTCTGAGGTAGCTTCTCAAATATTCACACCTTCGGTTCCTGCGCACCAGTCCATGCCAGTCGCTCACGAAGCTATCCTCTTCAAGTGCGGGATGGAGTTATGATGTTTGTTTTTCAGCAAACAAATCAGAATCCTTTCCTACTGCCTCTTTCAGTCATTTCAACAAATGGGTTAGCCCTAACTTGGTCCTGCTGTGTCCCTCATCAACTCACATCTGCATCTATTTGCCTTAGAAATCCAGCCCCTGTTTTTTTCTGTCTGAATGTTTTTTTCTGCAGTGGACACGTCCTCCTGTACACTTTTTCTTTTCTTCCCTGAGTTCAGAGGCTGCTGCTACAGTTGTACACACAGAGGCAGGATGATTCCTTTTGGAATATGCAGTGGGTATGATCTGGTTCTACTAGACCACCACAGAGGCTTCTAAGTCGTGCTTGGCCTTCCATCAGGAAGATTCCTGTGACTAAGAGACCATTCTCCTTGATGGGCTAACCCCACCTGGACCCCCTTGCTCACCAAGTAAGGGGTTCAAGTGCTCCTGGACCTGTTATTTACAGGTCAGCCATACTTGATAGTGGGGGTTTCCATCTGCAGTTTCCGGTCTACCCTGAACCAGTAAGCTTTACCTCTGACTCTTTCAGTTCCTGAGGTCCCTATTATGTTACATTAGTACATGTCTTTGGCGCTATTAATTTTGGTCCTAGACCAAATTGTGAGGCCAGGTTCTTGCCGTCTCCTAGAGTGGTTGTGGCTTCCTGGCAGAATTTAATTTTGTGCCCATTGCAGTCGTCTGCAAAGTGGCGAGTTACAACTCGAGCGCTTATCTTGTAGGCACTGTGTTCTAGATGCTCTTACAAGACAGCTCTTTTTATTAGCAGGACAGTCCTTAGCTGTCCTTTCTGAGTGAACTCTTATCTTCTACCACCCTACTCAGGGTTGTTGGTTTTAGCTTGGTACTCTCCCACTAGTGTGAATGAGTGATGGAGACTTGGTCCAGGAAGATATGGAAATTACATACTTTCCGTAATTATTGATCTTCTTGGACAGTCTCCATCACTCATTCACACGCCCACCCACCATCCCCTGGGTTCACTCATTTTCTTTCCTGGTCTTCACGGTCCTATGGTTCAGACTGTGAGGACATTATTCTTGACCTTCTTGCAAGGCTATCAGGGCCCTCTCAGGCCCAGAAAGTCAGGATGAGTTATTCTCATTAGTTACGCTGCACCTCCTCGGTCGGAAAGGTACTGATGTGGGTTGAGGGCGACACTGAGATAACCTACACAGATGCAAGCTAGTCTCATGGTGCTGCGCATGCGTGGTCCTGTCTCTGCGCCGACCCTTCAGAAAATTTTAGGCTCCCGCTTGGTCCTAGCGCCTCCGGTGCTATCCCACTAGTGTGAGTGAGTGATGGAGACTGTCCAAGAAGATCAATAATTACGGTAAGCACGAAATTTCCATTTTTTGTTAGCCCTTTCTTGTCCCCCTTGGGGACAAGGCGGGGGGAGGGCTGGTGCTCTAGGGGTTGGAAACATTTGGAATTGTAGCCCAGTTTCATACTTGTTCAGCTTTCTTCCCTTGCAGTTTGCCCCCGCATTTGTTTCAGTGGATCATTGTACCTCTCTTTCTCTTAATTCTCTTTTTTTGGGATGTTTTAAACAGAGACAGAGTCAGGAGGATGGGAATCCTTCCCTTTTTGTGTATTCCTGTACCTGTCCATTGTCCTTTGCAGGTACCCCCTTTTCTCTTTTTCCTTCTTTCAGGGGTTGTATTTTTCTCTCTGAGCTCCTATATATATATATCTCCTTGGCCTGGAAACCGGACCTGTTGGTACACTGTTGAGCAATGACTCTGCTCTCAGACCTTTGAAATAGAAGGCTTTCCTTCACCTATCGTTGTCTATTATTGAGTAGGTTGGACTGGCAACCATTAGAGATAGGTTATGCGAGAACATGGTTGCTATTAATACACAAATTGAGGTTTTCTTTTCCTGAACATCCAACTTCAAAACATCTCTTTTCGGAGGAGGAGAAAAACAGGAGGGTATTGAATAGACCAGTCCATTTAAATAAAATTCAACTTGCTAAGAGAAGGAATAGATTTGGAGACAGGACCTTAACCACTAGGGCCGCTGTAGTTTGGAACTTACTCTCTCCTACTGTTCAGGAAATTGCAGAATTCCCAGCCTGCTTTAGGGATACATTGTTTTATTTTTGCAATTGCTATAATTAATACCACATGACTTGTTGTATCTGTGCTTCCATTGCTTCTTAGGTTGTCTTGTGTGTAAAATGTATTTGTATTAATCTAAATATTTTAAATTTGTGTTTTTTATATTTAGTTATGTAACTTTGTTTTGAAAACAGAACTGTCTTGCAAACTGGACTGCAAAGTACAAACGACATGTATTCATATATAAAAATAAAGCTTTTACTACTGCTACTACTACTACTACTGCTTCTGTTTTGGTCATATAGCCTGTTATGGTTCTTATGCCCTGTGGTGGACAACTATGGCTGGCATTGGTTTTTTCCCAGGTCTAACGGGGTTCCTCCTGTTCTCTGAGGCTTCAGGGAAGTACTCCATTCCTTGCAGTCTACCCTTCTAGCTGGTTCTTTGCCATTCTCGCGGATCATGTTCTTCGTTTAGAAGTCAGCTAACCTTGGAGGGCATAAGCCATGCTCTTCTGTGGCTGACAGCAAACTAGCTGTTTTGGCAGCATGTTTTTCGACTGAGAATTTGGGGTCCTCGCTGCTTGCTCGCGCCCTCTCTTCTGCCCAGTTGCCCTGGTCATCCTTGGCCACTTTGAAGACCCTCCTTCCAAAATCATCATCTTCTTCTTTTGGTCAGTTTTTATTCAGTTCTTTTTATATCCTGTATCTTTTTGTCTGTCCCTTAGGCTCCCTTGCCCCAGCCCTTCTCTTTTTCTTACCCGTTTTTCCTCTTCTAGGCGAACAGAACTGAGAAGGTAAAGGGGCCAGCATCGGTTACTGTCCAGCCCACGAGCACTGTGTCATATGTTCACCTTGTGGGCGGCACTGTCTATGATATCAGTCACCTGCCTCCAAAGCTTAAAGACATATGCTCTTATGGGGTCCTAGTGCCTCTGGTCTGACCCACCAGTGGTGAATGGTGAAGATATTCTGGAAGATCAGGGATTATGATGAGCACGTCATTTTCATTTACATGTGTCCACTACTGTGTATTTATTTTTTATTGTGTGTGCCTGACTCTAAACTTTGAAAATAGGCACATGCCTAAAGCGTTTTATGTGAAATAAAAACAAAACATTCAGTAAATTATCATGGAGCGCAGGAGTTAAAACGTCTGAAGAATTCTACTGGGTAAATGGCCACTTCTTCTCCACACAGATGCACACAACAGAAGAGCTCGGTAAAGCCAGGGGTTCAGTTTTATGTGGGTTAGGTTAAGCAGCAAAGATTTCCTTTGTAGGCAGGTAAGGGGGGGCAGGGTTATAAAAGAAACTCCAGAGAATAAAACTGAGTACTGTTTCATGTTTTTAAATTTGTGTATGTGTAAGGAGGGGACTATAAAGGAAACTGAGGATAATGTATGGTCTTTGGTTAATAACCACGCTGTAAGCACTTCAAGAGGTTGCCATGACATCATTATACACCTCGAGAGCGCAGCTCGAGAGGTTTTCAGATGTCATGGCAACCTCAAGAAGTGTTTTCAGTGCGATTGTTAAACAAAGATCATACATTTTATAGTCTATGGGCTACCAAGATTGTGTAATCACAGAGTGAATTACTTTACTGAATTACTTTACAGAGCAGTGATTGTTGTGAGTATTCCGTTTTGTTATACCATTGATATGATATACCCAAGAAGGGTTAACATAGAGGATAATGTATGGTCCTGTATCGGTAACTGGTCTGTTAACCGTCGAGAGGTTGCCAGGGCGACCGTGTAAACCTCAAGAGCGAAGCTCGAGAGGTTTATGTCGCCATGTCAGCCTCGAGACGGTTAACATTAACCGGTTGCCGATAGAAGGACCATACATTGTTTTTTATAGTGTATGGTCCCAAGAAAAAGGGATAACGGCTCCTTACTTTACGAAATAGAGTCACCGCCGTAGCCGTTCAGTCCTTCCCTTACCGCTGCATGCATCCGTCGGTTCCCAAGAGTAAAAAAAGGGCGCGATCCCCTTGTTAACCTATCGATGTGACGTAGCATCGATAGGTCATCAACTTTACTACGTTACATCGATGGTATAACAACCTTAGGAAATGATGATTTTCTAAGGTTAACAGCATTCTACCATACATTATAACATAGTGATGTCATAACAATGGCATAACAAGGTTACAATCTGCTTGATTTCAGTTAATAATAAGGGTTCCCCAAACATTATAACAACATTTATTCAATGTGTTTGTTCATTTTTATTTTCATGCTAAGGTGTAAGGAGCTGAGGAGGCTGCTAGCCCACGTTTGCACCTATCCATTCACCCATAATATGTCAGTCCTTTACTTTCCAGGATATATTTGTCCAGTCTACTCTTAAATCGAGCCTTATTTCTGCTAATTATAGCCTCCCATGGCAGCTGATTCCTTGGATTCACCACCCTCTTCGGTGAGGTTTTGTGCGAGTTTTAGGTATAGGTGATTTTTTTTTTTTTTTTTTTTTAGTGAATAAAGTTGGTGGCCATGTTTGTAAAGGCAATCGGGAATTTCTGAAAAAGGTATTGATATTGTTAGTGTGCTGTGTCATGATTGCCTGCACTTTTTTTTCCTACTCGTGCATTATGCTGTCCAAATTCATATGTTCTGACCAATCAGGACACAGTATTTTCCCAATCCATTTTATAACTTTCAGTATCACTTCATATTGTAACTTTAACAGCATGAATCGTAACACGTGGGTTATATGTAGTCCTACTAAGAACACTGGCAACAGGGCTGGCTCGCCGGTGCAGTGGTTGGATTTCCGCTTGCGACACAGATGACCCAGATTTGGGAACGAACCTGGGAAGTCCAGGGCCGGTCAGGGGAGAACGATTGAGCATCCTAGGGACTGCTCTCCTCGGGAGTGTCCGCTCATTACAGACCTTTTAGCGGAAGCTGGGGTACCACCATGCTGGCGCCGGACGCTGGTTGTCATTGCCGTCCCCATCTCCAGATTGCCGCAAAAACAAAAATAATCATCGGTCCCGGGGCATAATGCCCTGTTCACGCCCACGAGTGTCTGCGGGGGGTAAGCCAGGACAAGCTACCAGTAATCGTCTGGAGGGGCCCCACTTCATGACCCCCCAGTTGGGTAAGCCAGGGCAAGCTACCAGTGACTGTGGAGTGGGGGGTGCCTGTCCGGCAGCCCTGTCCATTGGGGTAAACCTGGGCTTGGGGGGGGGGTGGTGAGCGGGCATGGGTTGAGCACCATTCGGGAGCGGAGGGGGATCCAAATTAAAAAAATATTTAAAAAAAAAAAAGAACACTGGCAACAGCTCAGAACTGTAATCAGTGTGGAATACTGGTGACATGAAAATTCCACTGCCTCTAACTGTGATCAGTCTCCTGAGCCACATGATCAGGGTCAGAAGCATTTTCCAGTGCCTCCTGAATTTGGACTTGATTTTCTTAAGATTTGTGATCTTTTTCTCCCTAGAGGAGTAACTTTAGCAGAAGGATACTGTTTGTCTCTGTAGTTAGTACTCTCTAAGTTCAGTAATGTCTGGTTTCAATTTTAATTGGCATGCCTCCTCTTTTTTTCTCAGGCTTGTTCGTTAATGAAGGTCTGTGTCTGGGCCACTAAGCCTAGTAAATATTTTAAGGGTGTAAGAGATGTAGTTGCAATCCTTATTTGTTAATTTTGTTCTGATTTTCCTGGCCTAGGGCTTGAGGTAAGTCGGGAGATTTTTTTCATTTTTTGACAGTTCCCTTCCCTTTGCTTCTCACTGCAACTTGGTTTAATCCCCCTTTTAGGGATGCATCTCCTGCAGTGGCACAGGGCACTTGGGAGTGGGGTCAAGAGGGTAAGTGGAGGGGTCAGGGGTCAGAAAGGCAGCCAAGAGAAGTCTTGGAAAAATATAAGTGGAAGAGGAATAGCATCAGAGAGTACCAGCATTTATAAAGCTTGAGGGTAAAACATCAGTGGATGGTGCAACAACCCTGCCAGTTTTGTCTGTGCACTAGTGCATGTGGGGTGGGAAGGTGAAACAGGGAGTTATTCTTGGATTTAGTAAGCAGTCACAGTACCTCATCTGATGGCAGCACCTTGCTAACTGTTGGATACAAAGCTCCTAGCCAGAAGCAGCAGGATGGGCTTTCTTTGCTTTGGGCTGGCTCATAATTAACCGTTTCATTTCCCTTATTTGCAGGACTTCTTAAAAGAACTTGAGTTGGCCTCCAAGACCTTGGCATCACTGCATATGAGGGAGGAGCAGCAGGAACTACGAGACTCGCATGTTGAACCGGAGCACGTGGGACAGAAAACAAGTAGCACCCTAACAGAGAGACCATTTTAATGCTCTTCGATGAAGGAAGGAAACAAAAAAGACTTGGATATACATTTTATTGTACTGCATTTATGAGGTACCAGAAAAGCTCCCCTCTTGGGCCTGCACCAGTGAGCTTTATAGACACCAGTGCCTTAACATTTTTCTGGACCAAACTCCTTTTTTACATTTTATAAGCCATCATCCTCATGGATGTGAATGTGAAATCCGTTTGGGGGTTTGGACCTACACCCTGAGCTGAATGAACGTTATATGGCTCCCCATGGTTTGGGAGCACCAAACCTTAGATGTGACTGGCGTAATGATGGGGATGCCCACTGGAGTCGCTGAATTGGTTGGTGCCAGAGCTTGTTTTCAATAGATTTTGTTGCCTTAGGTTGGTGGTTGAAGACAGGATATACAAGCACCTTCATAATGGCTTCACACGGGGGCCCACTACAGTACCTTTTTCTGGGTGTCTTGGCTCTCTTCTGTGGGTTTGGCAGAGCAGGGACAAAGCTCTGGGAGTTAGCATAGTCTTTGTAAATTGTAAACTCCTATGTATGCAACTGAGCAAGCAACCTCACTCTGGACAGAGCCAGCTCTCAGTTTGGAGAGAGGAGGGCAGGCAGAGATTGAGAGTGTGTGCGTGTCTATCACTAATTTGAATTTGGGTGCATGTGTGCAAGGGTCCTGTATAACTACTACACACTTGCCAGGGATCTGAGCAGGCATGTTAAGTCAGAAGTCCCATGTTCATGTTGCCTGCAATGGACAGAAAATGGCTTGTGTGACATTTTAATCCAGTGGGTGATGATATAAGATTGATTCTTAGATGGAGGTCGGTCATACTTTAATGAGGTTCACCCTGTGCTGAAGCCCCATTTTCAGTCTGGAATCCCATAATGAATCTCCTTAACATCTTTTTAAAAAAAAAAAAAAAGGGGGTGGAGCTGAGGGTTGAGGTGCTGGATGCCACACTTCGCGCCACGCTGGTGACCTGGGTTCTGGAACAAGCCTGGGCCGTTTGGGGGGGAGGGGCAGGGACAGAGAGGATTGAGCATCCAGAGGACAGCACTCCTCTCCCGGGAAGGAGGATTCACGCTTGGCACTTGACTGGCCTCTGGCAGAAGCCAGGGGCACAGCAAGTTCAGAGCATACAGTGAGGTTTAGGAAGTGGTGACGGCAGTGACGCCATGACGTCAGGGTGTGTGCCACTCCCCCAGAACATGGGAAAAGTGCTCTTCAGGCTCCGAGAAGACAGAGCACCGAAGCAGACCCCTCGTAGCTCGCACCTGCCTGACCAACCAGATCCCGACGAGACCTGAATTGTTCAGGGTGTAGCAGCCCCACCTTGTCCCTGCCCGGTGGGAAGAACCATGGCTCCATGGGGGAATGGGAAGGTCCAGATAAGGTGGCAGAAGTAGGGGCAGACTCCACTGGTGCTCCCGATGAAGCAGAGCCTGGAGAGACCGGGCGGATAAAAAAAAAAAATGACTACACATGAAGTTCCATATAATTTTCATGTGGAATTCTCTGCTAATTACTGCTGGTTGGGCTGTCCCAATGGCATACAGTGTTGGTGCTGCTGCCTCGTAAGAGACCTGGGCTCATGGCAGCCCCGCCCCTAGAATCCCATGCTGGGGCTGGGTATGGCAGAGGTGAAGTGCTTTGCTCCCATGGAGGGAGTATTCGGGCTACAAGAAATTAACCCTGGCCCCCCCCAAGGAGATGCATTGATGGATGCTGTGAAGACATCTGCTCACCCACGCTCCGGGTTGGGGACGTGTGCGGCTGTGGCCACCCCCATAGTTGGAGCAGGCAGGGAGAACCAGTGGGAAAATTGGGGAGGGGGGGGCATGGAATAAAAAAAATTGCTACTGTAGGATACATTTCTATGTGATCATGTCGGTCTTGTATTTATTAAAAAAAATTGCATGGGGCACACCTATCCCCACTTTAAAAAAAAAAAAAAAAACTACATGAATTGGTCTGTACTTTGTTCTGTATTGCGTACTTTGTGTGGTCCTAGTTTAATAGCCTTGATGTGGAACCATCAAAAGAGCACTTGTTGCTCAAAAGTATTTCCCAACAACAGTGTTAATAGAACTGGCGTCAGACTCTCCAGATGTAAAATTATTTATTTTTCAACACACCAACTTCTTCTGAATTTAAACAGTTGCATTTTATATTTTGACATATCTGTATGTCCCAAGGGTGGGTGTGGGTATAAAAGATACACTGATTCAGTTCATATAAGGCACAACATGCTTGCTGCGTAATTTTATTTCAACAAAGTTTCAAAAATGAAAAAAAAAATAAGGAAATAAAAGAAAATAACTCATTACGTAGCATTTGTCATATGCAACAGTCAGGATCACATAACATCACTGGGATCCTTCTACTGCAGATTGCTTTGAGGATGTGGAGACTGCATGTCCTTCCATCTCCCAGGCTCCGGGCAGACTGGAAAACCAAGGCTGCTTGCAACTGGCTCTGGGCAGACCGAAAAACCAAGTCTGTTTTTGCAGGTATCATTATGAATTTAAAATAAAACAAATTCATTCACCAGCCTTTTTTGTCTATATTGAGGGAAACTTTTTATTTATTCTAAACCTGGCTTTCTCTGAAACTAGGGTTGCCATGGTATGAAATTTTGATGGTATGATAACCACGGTGTGTTGTACCGCAGTTATCGTGATACTGCAGTGTAATGCATTTCCAATGGGAAAACCTAAAATATTCAAAAATAATGCAATTTTAACCAAATTTACAAGTAAGAGCAGATCTTACTTCGAGAGGGCTCTTGCAGTACGTAATTACACATAGGACTGATGCCGGCGGGCTCAGAACCCCACGGAAACATTTCTAGCTGGCAGTTTCTGGCGGGGGACCGCCCACACGTCAGGTGACCGATGTCATGCGACATCAGTATAAAGGGGTGGTCCCTCACGCCTGCCTTCCAGTTCTTTCCCGCCGTTAGCTCGTGGAAGCACCTCATGGTAAAGTTCACTACTTCTCAGTCTGTTGTTGGTAGTTCTACTGTTGTTTTTTTTTCTTGATTTATTCGAATATTAGTCGACTTTTTCGGTGGTGCATGTCGTCCCCTACACCCTCCAAGCACAAGAATAAGTACGACTCGTGCGGCGCCCAACTCCCGCACAAGGACGGTCACTCCCAGTGCCTCTTCTTTCTGGGCCCGGATCACCCCATGGAGAAGTGCCAACATTGCCTGAAATTCAACGCAGTCACCTGCAGACAGAGGCAGCAGTCCCTGGAGGCCCACATCCTTAAAAAAAAAAAAAGATGACCTCCATGGAGAAGGAGCTGAAAAAACTTTGTCAGGCCTCAACTTCCCCCAAGGGCCACCGTAAAAAGACAAGGAGAAACCCCGGGACTCCTCTTCCTTGACCTCCGCGACTTCAGCTGGAGTCGCCGTGTTAAAGGTAACATCCCCCCCCCAGGGGACCAGTCCTCTACAGCCGTCTTGGAGTCTTCCAAGATGGCGTCGGCCCACCCGTCTGGTTCGCGGGCTCTTCTGGTGTCTCTAGGCTAAAGAAGGCCTTCACTCCCAGTAAGACTGCCGCCGCGTGGCCTACTGGTGTGAGTGGCTCCAGTAAGCCAGACGTCCACCCCTTTGATGCCCACTAAGTCACTCGACCCTTTGGGGCAGCACACGGCCCTTGTTCCGTCCAACCAGAGTGCACTCCCATCACGGCCTGCCTCGAGCGACGGTTCCGCTAAGTCGAACGACGGCTCCCCCAACATCTGCCCGACTCCGCTGGTAAGTCAAACGTCGGACCAAGTGACACTCACACAGCGTCGGAACTAACACTGGACCCTAAGTCTCTGTCTGCCGTCCCTGACTCCCCGCAGCCTTTGCTGCCCTCTGAGGTCCCAGTGTCTCCTCAACCTGACCCCAGAGATTTTCCCCCTCCTTCTCTGGGTGATGCCGGGAATCCTAGCATGCTCCCGTCAGGTCTCCCCCCTGCTGGGCTGGACTACCTGATGTCCGGCTCAGACGCCAGTCCTCCCGTTGCCAGGTGACATCCCTCTTCCTCTCCCAGATGCCGCCCCAACACTGGGCCTCCTGTCCCAGGCCCGCCTGCTGGGGCGCCCTTCCGGGCCGTCTGCCCCCGTCTCTGGGTATCCGACTCAATCATTCCGATACCGTCATACCCAGGTCCACAGTATCTGACGCCCCAGCACCTGACACCACAGTACACGGTGCCTCGCTACCCGACACTGGGCTTCCCGCCATCGGGGTATGGATACGTGCAGTATGGATATGCCTAATATCCATACTTCCTTCCTCCTCCACTGCCCCCTCAGCCGCCGGTGGATCTGAAAGAGACTTTGGCCTCCTAGTGGGCTGAAGCCAAGGCTCAGCTCACATAGGGAGGTAGAGAGCAGTCTTCCGACGACTGTGCCGGTTTCGGTCTCCGTACATGAGAGCCGAGAGACTCCCTCCCCACCCCCGGATACCAGAGGCGAGCCCTCCGGTTCCAGGGCAGGGCAGGATATGCTTCCACGAGGGCTTCCTTAGAGGTCCGTTCCTCCCCCACACCAGGAAGAGGAGTCTTCTTACTCCTCGGAAACCTCGGACAACTCCGATGGTTGTTCTGACCCAGACGACGAGCCCTGCTCTCCGGATAAGCCCAGGCCGAGGACTCCTCCAGATGATCCTTCTTTCACGGAGTTGCGCAAAATCCATGAGGTTCATCAGTGGCATTCCTTGGAGCCGGATCCACAGCGCAAGAAACTCGCACACCTGGATCTGCCCGAGACCACTCCGACCTTGGTGCCACCCTGGATCAAGCCTCATGCCGACCTTGTTTCTACTATTTGGAAGCAACCGTCGGCCATAGCCCCCCTTCCTAGGAAGTTGGATAGGCTTTATCAGGCTCCCGGGGGTGTTGACTCCCTTAATTCTCACCCTCGAGCTGATTCAGTCGTGATCAGCGCCGCTCACAGTCAGACGGCTAACCCAAAGCACTTGAGCTCATCACCACCTGACAAGGAATCTCGCCTTCTGGACCAGTACGGGAAGAAGGTCTACGCTTCTTCCACTCTGGGTATCAGGTCCCTGAATTATATTGGTCATATGGGGGATTACCAGCAGGCGATTCTTGGTGAGGTGGAATCTAAGTTGGATTCCCTTCCTGACTCTCAGACAAAGCAGGAAGTGGCTGGTCTAGTCCACTGTGCACGTTCGGCCAGTCGGCACATTCTCCATGCCATGTACGATGCAATGGACGCCGCTGGTAGGAGTTCAGCTTTTGCCGTAGGTTTGCGGCATCATGCCTGGCTCTGTGTCAGGAATGGTCCCGGAGGTACAGTCTGCTATCCAGGACTTGCCGTTTAGGGGTTCGGTGCTGTTCGGTGGTGATGTCAAAGACATCATCACCAATCTGCAGGAGAAGGGGACTGCAGTGAAGTCCATTGACTCCATGTACAAACCCCCTTTGACACAGTGTCATCTCTTTCGCAGACATAATCGGCAAAAGGCGAAACCTCAGGAAAAGCGGGCCAATAAACGTCGGGCCCCTCCAGCTGCCAAGCCCCCCTCGCCCAAAAAAGCAGCGGGAGCTTCAGCAACGACGCTACCTCACACCACCTGACTCTTTTCCTCTCCCACAGCCTCTGGGTTTTCCACAGGAACCGTTGGAAGGGAGGTTCTCCCTCCATCTTCCGGGTTGGGAGAGGATCACATCAGACACTTGGGTGCTCCAGCTGATCGCAGAAGGACACTCAATAGAGTTTCTTCAGAAACCTCCTCGAAAACTACCCCCCAGGTCATCGTACTCCCAAGAGCATCTTCTTCTGGTCCAGGAAAAAATTTCAGCTCTTCTCTTGAAGGAGGCGTTAGCGCTCGTCCCCCTCCCTCTTCGGGGGACAGGGTACTATTCCCATTTCTTCCTGATCCTGAAGAAGTCGGGAGATGTGAGGCCGATCCTCGACCTCAGCTCTCTGAACTTGTTCTTGGAGTACAAAAGGTTCAGGATGCTCTCTCTGCAGGGTCTCCTGCCCCTCCTTCAGCCGGGACAGTGGTTGTGCGCTCTGGATATGCAGGATGCTTACCTGCATATCCCTATTCGCTCTTCCCACCGCAAATACCTGCGTTTTGCGTTCCAGAGGGACCACTACCAGTTAAAGGCCCTCCCATTTAGTCTGTCCTTGGTGCCCCGAGTGTTCACCAAATGTCTTTCAGTGGTAGCGGCCTACCTGCGTACCCATGGGGTACAGGTTTTCCCATACCTGGATGATTGGCTCCTGGCGGCCCCGTCCAGGGAAGAACTCCTGTGCTTCCTTTCCCCTGCAGGTTTTTGCCTGCCTGGGTATTACCATCAACCAGACCAAGTCCCACGTGATCCCGTCCCAGAGGCTCCAGTTTATCGGGGCGATCCTGGACACGACCTCTGGCATGGCTTTCCTGGCACTGGACAGGGCGGCCTCACTCCAGGCTCAGGTCAGCCTGTTGTCCAGCCGCAGGCGGGTCAACGCAAGATCGGTCCTTCACCTCCTCGGGCTCATGGCGGCTGCGATTCCGACAGTCCCTCGCACTCAGCTTCACATGAGAATCTCTCAGTGGATGCTTCGGTCTCAGTGGGATCAGCCGGTGGATGACCTAGATCAACTCATTCTGGTCTCCACTCCTATGGCTAGGGACTTGCATTGGTGGATGGTTCAAGAGAACCTTTGCCGAGGAGTTCCCTTCTGTCTTTCTCCCCCCTCCCAGATGCTGACTACGGATGCCTTAGGCGAGACTTGGGGAGCCCACCTCAGGCCTCACAGGACCCAGGGCTCCTGGTCCAGGCTCGAGAAATCTCTCCACATCAATGTGCTCGAGCTGCGGGCTGTGCTGTATGCTGTTCAGGCTCTGCATCTGCTTTCTGGACACCTGGCTGTCCAGACGGACGTATGTGGTCTGGTACATCAACAAACAGGGAGGAATTGGTTCTTACTCTATTTGCAGGGAGGCAGTGCGAGTTTGGGATTGGGCAGTGCAGCACAACCTTCACTTCACAGCAAGTCACGTCCCGGGGGTTGAGAACACATTGGCAGACCAGCTCAGTCGATCATCTGCTCACACTCACGAGTGGGAACTGGATCGGGGGTGGCAGACGATATCTTCCTACATTGGGGAACACCACAGGTAGACCTGTTCGCATCCCCACACAATGCAAAACTTCCTGACTTCTGCTCACTCACTCCAGGGTGCGGCATTTTTTTGGAGAGATTCTCTGTCTCTAGACTGGAAGGGCAGATTCATCTATGCTTCCCCCCCCCGATCCCCTTAATTCCGAGGGCCTTTCAGAAACTGTTCAGAAGGAGCGCGAATGATTCTGATCACTCCTTTCTGGCCCAGGCAAGTTTGGTTCTCTCTTCTGCAACATTACTCAGAGGAATCTCCTCTTCCTCTGTTGCAGCTTTTTACTGACCCAGGATCAGGGGACGCTGGTCCATCCAGGCCTCAGGTCCTTTCAATTGCACACGTGGCTCCTGCAGACATAGCACAAGCCCGATTTGGGGTCGTCTGTCCCTCCCCCCGCTCCCCGAGTAGTGAAGATTCTGGTGGAAGCCAGAAAACCCTCCACACCATCTACTTAATGCCATGAAATGGAAACCGTTCACTATCTGGGCCACCTCCAAAGATTTCGAGCCTTTCTCATGCTCTGTTGGGCAGCTTCTGGATTACTCACGACATCTCTTCGATCTGGGTCTCAGTCATTCATCCTTGAAGGTTCACATGGTGGCCATTTTGGCCTACCATGTCCCTTTTGCAGACCGGACGTTTGCTCAGCTGGAGGTCTCTAAGACCTTCCTTAGAGGGGTCCTCCACTTGCGACCCCCTATCCAGGTACTTGCCTCTCCTTGGGATCTGAATTTTATTCTCGAGAAGCTTACTCTGCCTCCTTTCAAGCCGGCAGCCTCAGCAGACCTGAAGTTCCTTTCGTGGAAGACTCTCTTCCTCATGGCCATTACTTCTGCTCGAAGGATTTCTGAGCTCCAAGCCCTCATGTGCAAAATCTTGTATTTGATTTTTCACAGGGAACGTGTGGCTCTGTGTACCAACCCTAAGTTTCTCCCCAGGGTGGTAGCGGAATTTATGCTAAATCAATCCATGGAGTTACCTGCTTTCTTTATGCAGCACTCCAATCAAAGGGAGTACCTCCTGCGTACTCTGGATGTTCACCGGATTCTGGGATACTACACCAACAGGACGAAGGATCTCAGAAAGACTGATCAACTGTTTGTCTCTTTTGCTCATAAAAGAGAAGGCAATGCTGTTTCCAAGCAATGCCTGTCTAAATGGTTGGCTCATTGTATCACTTTCTGTTATGACAAGTACAAGACGACCCTGCCAGGTCAAGTCAGAGGCCACTCCACCAGAGGAGTCGCCTCTGCGGCTTGTTTCAAGAACGTGTTAGCGGCTGACATTTGTGCAGCCACTACTTGGACTTCTGTCCATACCTTTACGAAACATTATAGTTTGGACATTGCCTCTCGCCGTAGCGCAGGCTTCGGGTTGGCTGTTCTGCAAGGTCTCCTTTCCTAAGGCCTTCACAGCCAGAGGGTCTACTCCTGAATAGTTTTCCTCCTCCCATTTGCTTCTCCTTGTTCAAGACTGCTTGGGACTCAGTCCTGTATGTAATTACCTACTGCAAGAGCCCTCTCGAAGTAAGGTAGTAGTTACGCAAGAACTTAACGTAACAGTAGATCTTCGAGAGAGGCTGTTGCAGTAGGTAATATCTTCCCACCCTCCAGCCCCTAAGCTTTTTCAGCTCCTTTTCCAGGATGGAAAATATCCACTTCTCTCTCGTCTCGCCTTTTGGCGGGAAAGAACTGGAAGGTGGGTGTGGGGGATCGCCCCTTTATACTGATGTCGCGTGTCGTCGGTCACCTGACATGGGGGCGGTCCCCCACCAGAGACTGCTAGCTAGAAATTTTTTCGTGAGGTCCTGACGCCTGCCGGCATAAGACCTATATGTAATTACCAACTGCAAGAGCCTCTCTCAAAGATCTACTGTTATGGTAAGTCTGTACTTTAAAATGCTAGTAAACTACACATTACGAATTTAATGAGAGAAAACAAGTATGTGCAAGAGAAATATATTTTTTATTGACTGGAAGTCGAATTCCTCATGACCTGAAGATGAGCATGGAGCTTCGAGCACTATAAGCATTTATTTTTTCATTTCATTGCGGTAGACAAGTGACGTGACATGATGATTGATGACATAGACATACCATTTTAGAAAAGTGTTTGTTTAGTGCACTCTTGTCTTCGCTTACAGCACACAATGCAGTACCACACCACACAGTAACTAAACCTACTACTACCTAGTACCAAGTTAACCAATACCAAAAGTACCCTACCAGAACCATACCATACAAAAATAGCAGCACAAGCACACTGTGGGACTGAGTAGGAGACTGGAGTAAGAAGTCGGTCATTTGGTTTACATTTGTGTTAATGTAATGTGAAATTGTCCTTCTTAACTTACAACCTAGATGAGAGATGATGAAAGGAATGTGCATGTACAGTTGTCCACAGACGACTCCTCCACACACTCATTCCATCCACTCCTGGTGGTGTTGCACTGCAGACTGAGTAGACTAAAGTTGCAGAGCAGATGCACTGATGCAGGAGTGTGGGAGTGGGACAGAGTTGCACTTCGTGAAAGTGTGCTGTTCTGCAACTACTAGCTTTAGAAGCAGGCACAGCAACAGCAGTACTAGTACTAATAGAATTAGAACATTTCTGATTGGAAAATCAAGGCTCACTGTCGGGAAATCAAGGCTTACCGTCCTCCTCACCTACAGCTTGAGGCTCCCTCCCAAACCCAGTCCCCTCAAGTGAAGTGAGACTAGTAGTAAAAGTAACAGTAAGTTGTACTACTAGCGCAAATACATTTGGAGAGAGATTCATATTTACTTTTTCATTTGTACCAAAGTACCCCATCCCTAACCCTACCCTACTACCACAACCACACTGTCTGGGTCTGACACAACTCCTGCCTGTAATACAGACAAGTGACTCACCACTCACTGTGTCCGTGTCACTACTCCGAGTCCAAGTCCTCCAAGGCAAGCCAGTAGCCGCCAGAGGCAATCAGCTGAGCTGAGCCAACTGTCAGAGCTAGCCTGGCACCGTCGTGGCATTTAAAGGAATTATCCTATATATCCCAAATGCCATGGTGGCTGGCTGCTTTTTTTTCTCGTTTTTTTGGTGAGGGTTAATAGATATTTGGCTAAGTAAATAGCTACACTACAGCAGCCTCCAGCTGAGGCAGTGAGCCAATGTGAGTTAATAAAGTTGCTTGCTTGGGTTGAGTGAGTGAATCATGCCATATTGTGGTGATTTGAGTCAACCTGTGTCATGTGACTGTGACATGAGTCCAATTCCACACTAAAGGAATCAGCTTATATATCCTCAATGCCAGGCCCATGTCATCATGTTTTTTTTTGGTTTTTTTTGAAGTACTACTACTAGTTTAGCTATAATAAGTAATTAGTAATTTACAGATTTAATATTTTATTTCCTGTAGGTTTTGTTTTAGCTACCCCAAGTGACATGAGTTATCTTGTCAGACGCTGCCTTGGACTAAGGACTCATGAGTCAAATAAATAAAGACTGAAGTCGTGACTCGTGAGCCATGATTGATGACATGATGAGTGAGTCTGAAGGACTGGAGTCCTGGGTCATCAGGGTGGCATTAAAGAAATTAGCCTGTATATCTTCAATGCCATGTTTGGTGGCTGCTGCGACTGGTGCTGACTGAGTAAAATCGGACGTGACTAATTGTTAAGCTAGCAGCTGTGTTATTGCTAGTATGACTAATTATGAATGCAAAATGCAATAAAGTAATTTCTCCTATTGGTTTTGTTTTAGGCAGCCCCCAGTCATAGTCAGCCAAGAGCTCAATTGAGCCAGCCTGAGCCAACCAAAGTTTTGTGACACAGATGACAAGAGTCAGTCAGAGAGGAGGACTCCTCAGGAGTCAGGAGTCAGACTCACTCCGTCACAGGGACCACTGTAGTGCAGGCGTCAGCTGTCAGGCAAGCAGAGACAGGAAGTGGTCCCCAGTGGAACTGGACTGCTAGAGGGACTCTGGGGGGGTGCATCAAGCAGACAAGCTTAGCAGACAGATGAGACAAAAAGAGACAGCAGCTTCACTAAGTGTGGCATGTGCAAGTTCAGCTGAATTGCCATTGCCAGTGCCGAGTATGAAAATTACATCGGAAGGACAGGGAGTGGGGGGGAGAGAGAGAGAGAGAGAGGACTCTCAGACCCGGAGTCAGAATTCAGAAAGCAGCAGCAGCAGATGTCGGAGTCCTTCCTGTTTTCCTGCTGATTTTCATCCCTTTCCTATCCATGCAGTCCCTCCTGGACTGTCAGGAGATGATATTGAGCCTGACCTAGATCTTAGACTGGGTGATGACGTGGAAGGAGCAGGACCTAATCCTGTTACAGAGCCTGTGGTCGAGGACCTGTCATTTAAGTCTCTGCTGAAAAATTTGAATTCCACTCTTTCTTTCCAGACTATGGACATCGATCCTGGGAAGCTTTTAAGACTCCAATACCTTCATGTTCCGGACATCCCTATGGATTTAACTCCCTCGGTACAACCCTCCTTTGAGACGCTTTCTCAAATGGTATGGAATAATCCTGCTCTCATTCCTTCTGTGGCTAAGTCCATAGATAGGAAGTATGCTGCTCCCAAGGATTGACCCATTTTGGTCTCCCAAGCCTTTGCGGCTCCTATTGTAGTCTTAGCAGAGAATAAGGTCATCCTTTCTCAGACTACTACAGCTCGACCTATAAACAAAGAATCTCGTAAGATGGATACTTTAGGTAAGAGAGTCTTTGCTGTATCCACCCTGGGTATGCGTATCACCAGCTACCAGGGCTGTTTCTCTCAATATGAATATATTCTTTGGCATTCGCTCAAACAAATGGTTGAAGCTCTACCGGAATGTGACAATAATTCAGAGCTTCTTCAAGCCATAACCAGGGGTATTGAGTCCAACAACCAGCAGGTTAAAGCAGCTATGGACACCTTCGCTACTGCCTCCCGAGCGGCGGGCATTTGTACCCACCACTATTCCTGGCTGCGCACTTCAGGTTTTACGAATGATGCCCAGCAACAGGTCATGGCTTTGCCTTTCAATGCTGTGTCCCTCATCGACCCTCAAGTAGAACAGGCTCTCTAGGCCACACAAAAGACTAGGTCAGCCATTAAATTGGCTTGACCCTCCTCCCGCCCCCTCTCGAGGGGGAGTTAACAAACGCTAGTTTCATAACCGTCAGTCCTTTCGAGGCAAAGGCAGGGGAGGTTTTAATAAAAATCAAGCCCCTCAGCCTCAAAAGAAAACGCAATTGAAGGCGCAAGGACCCAAAGCGCCCAGTGCTGCCTTCTGAGTTGCTGGCCCAAGTCCCACCTCAGCTGCCCAAGGGGGACTCTTCTTCAGCGGTGGGAGGTCATCTGACTCAATTCTACAACCAGTGGGAGTCCATAACATCGGACAAATGGGTCCTCCAGATAATCCGCAAGGGGTATTCCCTCAGTCTTTCAGAGACCCCCCCTCCAGATCATACCCCCAAATGACAGCCCAGACTGTCAGTACTTCAGTCAGAACTTCTCGCCTCCGAGATTCAAGGCCTTCTGAACAACAGGACAGTGGAAGCAGTTCCGCTGGATCAACAGAACACAGGGTTCTACTCCCATTACTTTCTGGTTCCAAAGAAAACCGGGGGCATGCGCCCAATTTTGGACCTCAGAAGATTAAACACATTTCTTCCCAAAGAGAAATTCAAAATGATGTTGCTAGGAACCGTAACCTCTGCTTCATCATCACGACTGGTTAGCCTCCCTGGACATGCAGGATGCTTACCAACATGTTCCTAGTCACCCAAGGCATCACAAATACCTAAGGTTCGTGGCTTTGGGCCAGCATTATTAGTTCAGAGTCCTGCCCTTTGAGTTGTCCTCGGTGCCGCAAGTTTTTACAAAGTGTTGTGCAGTACTCGCAGCGCATCTCATAAAAATCGGAATACAGGTGTTCCCATATCTGGACGACTGGCTTCTAGCAAGCCCTTCCAGGCAAGGAACCCTCGATGCTTTGCCATGGCCTCAGACTTTCTCACGTCCATGGGAGTCCTGCTAAATCTCAAGAAATCACAACTGCAGCCCTCCCAGAGACTCCTTTTCATAGGAACTCTTCTGGACACCTCCTGTGCAAAAGCTTTTCTACCAGAGGACCGAAGGAGTGTTATCCTATAGATGGCCCGATACATCAGAGAGAACAGCTTGGTTCGAGCTATCTCGATGCAGCGGCTGCTAGGTCTCATGGCATCCTCGGTGTTCACTGTACCCCTAGCACATATAAACCTCTCAGTGGATGCTCAGTACTCAGTGGTCCCCAACCACTCACCCTCAGTCCTTTCTCATCAAGGTGACAGAACCTCTGAAGAAGTCACTCACCTGGTGGTCACAAGAGGGCAATCTTCTGGAAGGGTATCCCTTTGCTCCTCCGGATCATCAGATTTCCATTACCACAGATGTATCCCTGATGGGGTGGGGAGCTCACTGTCAGACTTTCCACACTCAAGGTACATGGACTCAGGAAGAGTCCCAGCTTCACATAAATGTCCTAGAAATGAGGGCCGTCCTTTTTGCAGTCCGGGCTTTGAAGGACATTCTCTGTCACAAGAACATTCTCCATCAAACGGACAACAAAGCAATGATGTATTACATCAACAAGCAGGGTGGTGCTCACTCTAACCCCTTATGTAAGGAAGCGATGAGATTGTGGGAATGGTGCTTGGAGCACAAGGCTCTAATTCAGGCGGTCTGCCTGCCGGGAGTACAGAACGAACTGGCAGACCGTCTCAGCAGTACAGAGACAGATCTTCACGAATGGTCTCTCAACTCAACTGTAGTTCAGCCACTATTCGCAGAGTGGGGAACTCCAGACCTGGACCTTTTTGCATCCCCACTCAACACAAAACTGCCTTTCTTTTGCTCCAGAAGTCCAGGGCCTGGCATTTTCTGTCAGGATACGTTCAGGCTGCAGTGGACAAAACGCTTTCTATACGCCTTTCCGTCTCTTCCTCTAATTCAGAGAGTATTTCTCAAGTTCAAGTCCCAGGGGGACAAAATGATCCTCATTGCTCCCTTCTGGCCTCGACAAATATGGTTTCTAGGATCGTGAATATGTTCATCCACACTATCTGGAATGTCCCTTTCCCCTTTAAATCTTGCCGGAAGTCTTCAAGCTGGCTCCTCCCACACTCCCGGGTGGTATATACCTCGGCTCCGCCCCATGATGCCAGATCTTCCTTTCCGCTGGAAGATACAGGTTCCCTCGTTCTACTTTTCAAGTACCGTAGGCCCTGGAGTTTAATCGACGGTTTTTGCCGCATTCGCTTTCTTTAAAACTCGTAAGAGTTTACGACTTGGATCCGAATGCTTCGGACATGGAGGACAAGTCGTCCCCCAGGTTTTGCCGGTGTCCTTGCAGACAAAAAATGTCTCGCACTGATCCCCACCTCTTGTCCGTTTACTGCTTAGGCGCCGTGCACGATACCTCTGCTTGCACTATCTGTCTGGCCTTCCATCCCAACGTTCTGGACGACTGCAAGGCGCGCCTTCATCTAGGGTGAGCGGAGCTTCGCAATCCACCGGTGAAATCGAAGGAGGCCAGGTGGGCGGTTTCCGCGGCCGCGGGATCCGCCGAACAGCTCGAACAGATGGCGGCTTTCGAGGAGGAAGTTGCCCAAGCTTCGGCCAGCCGAAGTTTTTTCGTGCCACTCAACCTGGACTCCACCTTGACTGGGTCCTTTCGGGAGCTGTGTCAGTCTCTCCCTACTAAGGGTGAGGCACCCTCGGGCTTGCACTCCTCCCGCTCCAAGAAAAAGGACAAGGACCCCAAATCATCATCTTCTAGTCAAAGACGACGTTCCTGGGACCGAGAGCGGTCCGATACACAGGATCAGGCGGTCTCGGCCTCGGTCGAGATCGCTTCCTCTGCCGCCGGCTTCTTGGACTTTCCGTCAGGCCAAGGCACTGAAGCCGAGGATACGGCAGAACCGGCCGAGATTTCTCTTGACCCAATCGAGCCGTTGTCAACTACTCTTTGGAGAGTACACCCATCCTTTCCTTCCCCGACTAGGAGACCCGTCCGGGCATCCCGATCGAGGGACAAGAGCCTGGAACCTCGGTTTTCGTCAGATCCGGCTTTTCCCGACTGACAGAGCCGACACTGTCGGTCTCGATCGAGGAATAGGACCCCGTTGGTCTAAAAACCGAGAAAGGGTCACATACTCTCCCGGAAGAGGCGCCGCCGCCGTTCCTCATCCTCCTCGGACGAGGAGAGACTTAAGACGGAAGTCTCAGTCGACATTATGAGGACCTCATGTGGCAGCAGCTACCTTGACCAGTCAAGCCGTCTACTCCTGCTGCACCAGCCATTACTTGGCCCCAGCCTCGTCGGCCGACCCCTCCCATATCGAGGACTCCGGTTCTTCCTCCGGTGGGACCGGCATGTATTCCTGCTCGGTCTGTTCCAGTCTCCCCACCAATTTTGGTGGAACCACCACCCAAGCAGCCTCACAGAGGGGCCCCCTCGAAGGAGGAGGATCGGACAGATATGGGCTTGCCTCATCGTCTGTCCATCACTGTCGTTCCTGATCACCCTAGGCGTATTGAAGGGGACATGGGCGGGAGACCCTTGTATCCCGACTCCTCGGACTCGGATACCACTGGCCTTCACTTACACCCTGATGATGAGCTGTCAGTGACAGGCTTGGAGGAAGGGCCTTCCTCCTTCCAGGGCATCCTTCGACTCATTCCTGAGTCCACGGGTATGCCATTACAGCCTATCCAAAAGAAGGCAGAATATCCTCTCACGGATATCCTTAAGGGGGGGATACCCCGACGGAGGCCTTCCCAGTGGCCAAAGCCATTGTTGACCTGGCCCTTGAGCTATGGCAGCACCCTGCCTCTTGCCCGACTCTGTCTGCCTACATGGCTCGCAAGTACACCGTACCCATGGGGTCCTTGGCGGGTTTCACTGAGCATCTCTTGGCCGAGAGCCTTGTGACTGCCTCAGTGTTTAGGCGCATGGGTAGCTCTGCGGATACTGACCACCCTCCAGACAAGGAGTCCAAAAATATGGACCACTCTGCCCGGAAGGTATATGCGGCCTCATCCCTGGGCCTCCGTCAGGCCAGCTCGGCAGTGATCATGGCACACTTCTCTCATGCCCTATTGGGGTCACTTGATGAAGTCCTCCCTCATCTCCCAGCAGACATGCAGACCACGGTCAAGCAGGTCCGAGACCAGGGCTGTACTGTTGCAAAACAGCAGCTCCAGACAGCTCTGGACATTGGAGATTCCTGTGCCCGTTCACTAGCTGCCGCAGTGGCCACTCACCGCAGGGCCTGACTGAGATTATCCTCCTTTCCAGCGGATACTCAGCACAAGCTAGCTGATGTGCCCTTCCTTGGTACCGACCTTTTCGGTCCGGGAGTGGCAGGTCATCTCCAGTGCATTGAGCAGTCTAATGCCACTTCTGCTAAGGGTTCTTCGGGCAAGAACCAGCAGAAGCGCAAAAAGAAGCCTTTCCGGCACTCCTCCCCTGCGGTTAGTCAGCCCTCCTTCCAAGGAAGTCAGCAGCAACAGCAGGCTCAAGCTTCGCACCCTAGGCCCAAGCAGGGTCCCCAACAGCCCTGCAAAGGAGGCTGAGGTGCTGGTCCATGAGCCTCCTCCTCCTCCTCTAAGCCTGCACAGTGATGGGTCGGGGTGGCCTCCCTACATCCGCCGCCAGTTCTGGGTCCTCCGTGGGAGGCCGGCTCCGCCACTTTCTTTCCGCCTGGTCCAGTATCACTTCAGACAGGTGGGTTCTAGAAGTGGTCGGTCAGGGACTTCCTCTAGAGTTCAAGTAGTACCCTCCCAGCTGAGCCCGTGCCCCACGGGAGGAAAGGATCTCAGTTGGCGCTCAGTCGGGACGACATTGCTCAGCTCCTCTGCAAAGAGGCGGTAGCTCCAGTGCCAGACCCAGGCTTCATAGAAACATTGAATTTGACGGCAGATAAGGACGCTTGGCCCACCCAGTCTGCCCATTTCCCTACCTAATGGATAAGCTGCAGATCCTAGTTAACCAGCAGCCTACTTCTTCCTACCCCACCCCCTAGAATTGCCTTATGACTGTCCCAAGCATGCTTGAATTCCACCACTGTTTTTGACTCCACAGCCTCGGAGCCGCTCCATGCATCCACAACCCTCTCTGTGAAAACATACTTCCTTAAATTACCTCTGAGCCACCCCTCTATCTTCAAATTCAGCCCCTTGTTCTTGCACACTCTCTTTTTAAAAGATGCTACCCTCTTGGACTTTGTTGATTCCCTTGAGGTACTTGAAAGTTTTCTATCATGTCCCCCTCCTCCTCCTTTCCTTGAGGCTATACATATTAAGCTCCTTAAGTCTCTCTTCATATGTCTTCCGGTGCAGACCCTGCACCATTTTAATCCCTCCTCTGGACAGCTTCCATCCTGTCTATGTCTTTGCGGAGATTGGGTCTCCAGAACTGCACGCAGTACTCCAGATGGGGTCTCACCAGCTGTCTGTACAGAGGGATAATAACTTCCTGTTTTCTACTGGTGATGCCAATCCCTACGCATCCCAGTATCCCCCCAGCCCTCCTTGCTGCCCTCTCACATTGCTTGCCCACCTTTAGGTCATCTGATATGACTACCCCCAGGTCCCTTTCCATTTTTTTCGTTGTTAGTATCTCACCCCCCCATTGTGTACTCTTCCCTTGGGTTTTTGTTTCCCAGGTGCATTACCTTGCACTTCTTAGCATTGAATCTAACCTGCCATACATTTGACCATTCCTCTAACCTTGCCAAGTCCCTTCTCATCCTTTCCACCCCACCTTTTGTATCAACTCTGTTGCAGATCTTTGTATCATCTGCAAAGAGACATACTTTTCCTTCCAGTCCCTCTGCAGTGTTGCTTATAAAGACATTGAAGAGGACCGGTCCTAATACTGAACCCTGCGGTACCCCACTAGTAACCCCCCTTTCTTCTGCGTGGACTCCATTTACTATTACTCTCTGTGTTCTATTCTCCAGCCAATACTTTACCCAGGCTATCATCTTGGGACCCACTCCCAGGCTGGCTAACTTGTATATTAATCTTTTGTGTGGGACTATGTGAAATGCCTTGCTAAAGTCTAGGTAGGCCATGTCCACAGCCCCTCCCTGATCTACTACTTTGGTCACCCAGTCAAAGAAATCTATCAGATTCGTCTGGCATGACTTCCTGCTGTGAATCCATGCTGCCTTGGATCCTGTTCCCCTCTGGCCTCTAGATACTCGACAATTCTTTCCTTCAGAAGTGATTCCATCATTTTCCCTATCACTGAGGTTAAAGTAACAGGTCTGTAGTTTCCTGCTTCTGCCTTGCTCCCACTTTTGTGAAGGGAATCACATCTGCCCTCCTCCAGTCCTCGGGTACCACCCATCCTCCCATGATTTGTTAAAGAAGGTAGTCAGTGGTGTCACTAGTTCTACCCTTAGTTGTTTTAGAATTCTGGGATGAATCCATCAGGCCCCATTGCTTTGTCCACCTTCAGTTTTAAGAGTTCTTTCAGAACCCTTTCTTCTGTAAATGGGCTGGTATCAACTTCTGTATCCAGAGTGTTTCTACTGTTTGTTTTAGGTACTCCTCTTCCTTTGTAAATACTGAGCAAAATATTTGTTTAGTATCTCTGCCTTTTCACAGTCACCTCTGCCCACCCTCCTTCCCCTTTATTAAGCCCTCACTATCCTCCTTGGTCTTCCTTACTCCCTGATGTACCTATAAAAGGTTTTATCCCCTTCTTAACTGAGTTGGCTATCTTTTCCTCGGTTTGGGCCTTTGCTGTTCTGACTGCCTTCCCAGCTTCCTTTTGCTTTAACTGATACAGTTCTCTGTCCTGCTCCTTCTGTGATTCCTTGTACTTCCTGAATGCTTTCTTTTTCTCTTGAACCTTCACTGCCACTCCTTTGAGAACCATAGTGGTTTCTTACATCGTTTTGTTTTGTTTGCTTCACACAAAGGCTTGTTACCTCTGTGATGGCAGTTTTTATTATTCCCCATTGTTCTTCCACCCTCCTTCCTGCCCATTTGCTATTGCATTCCTTAGGCACTCACCATTTTGGCAAAGTCAGCCCTCCTAATGTCCAGTACTTTTGCCTTTGTATGACTTGACTCTATTGCTGTGTTTATTATGAACCATACTGTTCGATGGTTGCTAGTTCCCAGATGGCTACCCACTTCTACATCTGGTGATCCCTCTCCATCTCCATTTGAGAGAACCAGGTCTAAGATTGCTCCCTCTCGAGTGGGCTCCAATACTAGTTGTCTAAGGCATGCCCCTGTAGGCATCTAGAATAACCCACTCTTCAAGTGGCTGCTGCAACTGCACTCCAGTTAACATCTGGCATATTCAGATCACCCATCAGCAATATCTCCTTTTTCTGCCATTCTAAGTATACTTTCTATCATTTACTTGTCCATTTCCTCCCCTGAGAAGGGGGTTCAGTACAACCCTGTGCGATTGTGGTGCCATTGCCTGTCTCCAAATTTACCCACAGTGCTTCTTCTCCTCCCTACCCTTTGTTCTGTTGCTTTGATTCCTTCCCTTGTGAGAGCTACCTCCTCCTCCTCTTTACCCTCCTGTCCCTCCTGTAGATAGTGTATCCTGGACGCTTATCGTCCCAGTCATGGTTTTGTGTGTACCATGTTTCTGTGACTGCCACGATATCCAGATGTTCCTCCTCCACCAAGGCCACTAATTCAGGAAGCTTGTTACTCAGACTACGGGCATTGGTATTCATTGCTCTCCATTTTTGATGGCTTTACCTTCCGTTGCAGCATCCCCCACTGACCTTTCTACCTCAGTCTTTTTCTCATTTAGTACCCTGTTTTGTAGGGAGAGGCTGGGATTTTCCTGCTGCATATCAGTGCTTCCCCCCTTGACTAGTTCAAAAGCTTGCCAATGAAGCATTTAAACCGATTGGTCAAAAGACTTGTTCCCTTCGTGTCCAGGTACTTCCTGGTGCCCAAGCAGATGGGGGGTTGGCACCCCATCCTAGATCTCCACAACCTGAATCAGTATCTCAGGTATCGTACCATCTCTGGAGCGAAACATGTGGTTCTGTTCACTGGATCTACAGGACGCGTTCTTTCACATCCCAATCCATCCATCCCACCAGTGGTTCCTCCACTTCATGGTCGAAGGGACCCTGTACAAGTTCCGAGCCATGCCATTCGGCCTGTCATCGGCCCCTCGGGTCTTCACCAAATGCATTGCAGCGGTGGCAGCCCATTTATGGCGTCAAGGGGTTGGGATATACCCCTACCTCAATGATTGGCTCCTGGCGGGTTCCTCCCTGCAGGAGGTGGAGAGGTCCAGGGACCTGACCCTCTGAACCTGTTCCCATTTAGACCTCCTGATCAACAAGGCCAAGTTAGAACTCATGCCCTCTCAGGTGATGGGCTTTATCAGTGCAGAGCTCAACTCTCGTCAATCCAGAGCTCGGCTTCCGGCAGACAGGGCGGAGGTTCTTTCCTCCTTTGCCCAATCATTTCTGGTTGGGCACTTGCGCCCTGCCCGGGACTTCCTGCGCCTCCTGGGTTACATGGCGACGTGCACCTCAGTGGTCCGTTGAGACAGATTGCACATGCACCCCTTCAGTGGGAGCTGGCCACCCAGTGGTCTCAGCATCAAGGTCTCTTCATCCAGCTGGTCACGGTCACCCAAAGGATGTGGGACGCTCTCCAATGGTGGACCATCCCGAGTCATTTGCGGGAAGGAATCCCGTTTGTCCGCCCCGAGCCGATGGTCGTCCTTATGACCGACGCGTCTCTCATGGGCTGGGGAGTCCACATGGGGGACAACAGAGCCCATGGATTCTGGACCCCCAAGGAATCCCGATGCCACATCAACCTGTTGGAGCTCAGAGCAGTCAGACTGACACTGTCAGCTTTCGCTCCTCAGCTCCAGGGTCAAGTGGTTCAAGTCCAGATGGACAATACCACCACCATATACTACCTCAACAAACAGGGCGGCACGCACTCCCGTCTGCTATGCAAGGAGGCGCTCCGGATCTGGACCTTCGTCAGCCGGCTGGAGGCGGATCTCCTAGCCATTCATGTGGCAGGAGTCTCGAACCAACTGACGGATGCTCTCAGCCGCATAGGCCAGACATCCCACGAGTGGTCTCTCCATCCAGAGGTAGCTTACGATCTCTTCTCCCGTTGGGATAAACCGTTGGTGGACCTGTTAGACTCCAGGGAAAACACCAAGCTGAGGCTGTTCCATGCCCGCCCCCCTCGGCAAGGCTCGCTGCAGGGGGATGCCTTTCTCGAGGCCATGGACCCCAGGCCTCCTCTACGCCTTCCCTCCATTTCCCTTGATCAGCAGGGTGTTACTTAAGGTGAAGAGGGACAAGGTGAAGGTGATCCTGGTAGCCCCAGATTGGCCACGCCAGTTCTGGTATCCAGATCTCCTCAGCCTCAGCCACAGGGCCCCGGAGCGGCTTTGTACACGCCCGGACCTGATATCGTTGAACCAGGGAAAGGTCTTCCACTTGGACCTTCAATCCCTGCCCCTCACAGCCTGGTTCCTGAGCGGCTAGTGTTCCAGGCTCTGGGTCTTTCCGAGGATGTCTACACTGTGGTGGAAGCATCTCGAAAGGAATCGAGTAGGAAATGTTATGCCTTCAAATGGAAAAGGTTTTCCCTTTAGTGTCAGGGAAGGAGCCTGTACCCCTTATCCTGCTCTGTGGCTAACATTCTAGACTACCTTTGGTCTCCCAAAGGGGGTCTTCGGTCATCGAATATTAGGGTGCACCTGGCAGCCATCTCTACTTACCGGGCGTGGGCCGGTCAGCCGACATTGGCACAGGAGACAGTGGTCAGGCGCTTTTTCAAAGGCCTGGATCACATATCCCCTCCAGTGCGTGAACCTCCACCTCCATGGGATCTCTTGCTGGTTTTGGCAAAGCTCATGGACAAGTCATTCAACCCATGCACAAGTGCGAGCTGATCTGTCGTGGAAGACTGCCTTCCTGGTGGCTATCATGTCAGCCAGAAGGACAGGGGAGCTCCAGGCACTTTCGGTGGACTCCCCTTATCTGGTCTTTCACAGCGACAAAGTTGTCCTGCGTCCCCACCCGAAATTCCTTCCAAAGGTGTTGTCAGAGTTTCACCTCAACCAGGTGTTGACTCTGCCGGTATATTACCCTAACTACACCTCGGATGCCGAGTACAGGCTCCATACTCTGGACCTCAGACATGCTCTGTCCTACTATAAGGAGAGGACGGCGGAAATTCGGGGAGAGGTTCGCCAGCTGTTTGTCACCTACGCTGAAGCCGCTTCTGGCAGACCTGCAGCCAAGCGGACTATTGCAAGATGGATCACATCATGCATAAATCTGTGTTATTAATTGGCAGGCAAGGAGCCTCCCAGAGGGATAAGAGCTCATTCTACTCGCCATATTGCTGCTTCGGTGGCTGCTTCCAGGGACATCCCTATCCAGGAAATCTGTTGGGCTGCTTCCTGGAAGTCAGCGAACACCTTTATTACCCATTACGACATCGACCTTGAGTCACAACGTGATGCTGGTTTTGGGGCCTCGGTTCTCTAATCTCTTTTTCCTAAGTAGGGGGTGTGCGCCTTGTCTCCCTCCCTCCTCCCGGAGAACTGCTAGGAGTCTGCCAGACAGTGTGGATGAACAACATATCCACACTCCTAGAAAAACAGGTTACTCACTTGTAACAGTAGTTCTAGGAGTGGTATATGTTCATTCACACGCACCCACGTGACCTCCCCGGCTTAAGGCGCACAACCTGGCTTCTAGCGGGCTAGATCTGGCGTGTGGCGGAGCCGAGGTATTTACCACCCGGGTGGGTGGGAGGAGCCAGCTTGAAGACTTCCGGCAAGATTTAAAGGGGAAAGGGACAATGCCAGACAATGTGGATGAATAACATATACCACTCCTAGAACTACTGTTACAGGTGAGTAACCTGTTTTTCTAGGAGTGGTATATGTTGTTCATCCACACGCACCCACCGACCTCCCCGGCTTTAGGCGCACAATCTGGCTTCCAGCGGGCTAAGATCTGGCGTCAATGGGCAGAGCCGAGGTATATACCACCTGGGAGGAGCCAGCTTGAAGACTTCCGGCAAGATTTAAAGGGGAAAGGGACATGCCAGACAGTGTGAATGAACAACATATATCACTCCTAGAACTACTGTCACAGATGAGTAACCTGTTTTTCTGTTACTCAACAGTATGTCGAAAACCCCTCCAAAAATGCTTTTTCTTCAGACGAACCTTCTGACTCTGGGACCTGAGGTCCATCCCAATCTGAAATCGCTTCACCTTCATGCTTGGCTCCTGAAGAGATAAAAGTGAACAGGTTCAATGTCTCGCAGAGTTTCAGATATTCTTCTGGCTGCGCGCAGGCCAGCCACTAGGAAAACTTACACAGCCAAATGGAAGCGTTTTTCGCTCTTGTACGCAAAATCCTCTTTGAATCCTTTTTCCTACCTACCAGATAAAGTTCTAGAGTATCTCTTAGACCTCTCAAATTCCAGTCTCCAATACTCTACAGTCAAGGTTCACCTTTGTGCCATTTCAGCTTATCATGAGCCAGTGCTTTCCTTGTCACTGGCTCAGTTACCAGTGGTTAAGAGGTTTCTTAAAGGAATTCTGCATGCCAGACCTCCTATCAGACGTCCAGTCACAGCCTGGGACATTAATCTTGTGCTAGACATGCTCACTCAAAAACCTTTTGAGTCTTTAGCTACCTGTGAGTTGAAATTTCTCACTTGGAAAATGGCTTTTCTGGTGGCCGTTACCTCGGCCCTCAGGGTCTCTGAGATACACGCCTTGGTCACAGACCCTCCATATACTGTGTTTCATAGAGACAAAGTAGTTCTTAGGACCCATCCTAAGTTTCTCCCTAAGGTTGTTTTAGAATTCCATCTAAACCAACCTTTGATCCTTCCTACCTACTTTGCAAACTTCCAAAATGAAGGAGAACGAACCCTTCATTCTTTGGACATCAAAAGAGCTCTGCGTTTCTATTTAGATAGAACAAAAGAAATTTGCAAAGCTCCACAACTGTTTTTTTCCTTCAGCGAGACCCGGCTGGGTCAACCTGTTGCTATCAGATGCATTTCTGCATGGCTGGTGGCATGCCTTCGCCACTGTTATTCCATGGCGCAGGTTAAGCTGGAGTGCAGAGTGTACGCTCACTCTACTAGAACGGTCGCGGTATCCCTGGTGGAAATCCACAACGTGCCATTGCAGATATTTGCAGTGCGGCTACCTGGAGCTCAGTGCATACCTTCATCAAGCACTGTGCCCTGGATGCCCATGCCAGGCAACATCTGTTGTTTGGCAGGACAGTCCTTAATGGACTAATGTCCTAAATTTGTGAGCTCTTGGTCTCTCCTGCCGCCCTCTCGGGGGATTATTAGCTCGATACTCTCCCATGAATGTGAATGAGTGGTCTAGACTTCATGTCCAGGAAGATATGGAAATTACATACCTTCTGTAATTGTTGATCTTCTTGGACGAAGTCTCCACCACTCATTCACATGCCCACCCATCATCCCCCGAGCTCACCTCTGTTATTGGTCTTCACTCCTTCAATCTTTAGGCTGTGAAGACTTCTTTCTTGACCTTCTTATACTGGTCTTCCGGACTATCTTATGTCCGGTTTTTGTTAGGCTATCCTTCTAGGTTAGTTATGCTGCACCTCCTTGGAAAAAAAGGTACTGAGGCGGTTGGAGGGTCAACTCCGAGATAGTCATTGCCGCACGAGCAGAGGCTCGTGGCGCTGCTCCTCGTGGCCCCATCTCTGGCGCTGCCCGTCCTGCAAAAAAGTTTGCTCCCGCTGGGTCCTAGCGCCTCCGGCATAGATCCTATCCGTGTGAATGAGTGGTGGAGACTTCATCCAAGAAGATCAAGAATGACGGTAGGTACATAATTTCCATTTCTTATCAATCACTGAAACTGAAAAACACTGCGTGTTTTGCAAATGGCATTGGCATTTGGCATCATGGCAAATCAAATTTTTGTGGTATTATTAAACAATAAAAAATGTACCTGAAAAAATTTCTGGTGTATATCCCATTCTCTGTCTGACTAACCTTTACAATTTTGTGCCTCTGACAGACTGATAGGACTGTCTATTTACTCTCTATTTTTACGATTCTGAATGAACATGACCACTTGTAACAGGGCACCAGCAGCACAAGTAACAGTAATGTTAATGAAATGATCACTGCAGTCTCATGATCATCTGTCACTCACTGACCCTGCCGCCACTGAGGTGACTGACAGTGATGAAGACTCTGAGTCTGTACACGTCGCTGATGATGACAGTGACAGCCAACCCATCCCCAACCACAGACACTTTACCCAATATCCTATAGATAAGAAAATGTAACATACATCATGATGATGTTCACAATATAACATGAGACGAGACATTGTGTTATTATACAGTGTTACTAGTAGTGTTAACAACTTAACAAAAACAGATTTTTGATGCTGGGCCTTGGTGCTGCAGCTTATCCCTCCCTCTCCCCAAGTCCATGCCTACTGCTTAAGTGTAGTCAACAAACGAGTGTTTACTTGTTCAACTTCTCTGGAGGGACTAGGGATGTCATCATGTCACTTGCTCTGAAACCAGTACTGCATCATTTTCTGTTTCTGTTCCAAAAAAACAGCAGAGGAGAGAGGACAATAATGATGTGCACATTTAAAAGTGTGGCTTTTTGTGCAAGGCTGCTGCATTGTGTGTGCTGCACTGCACTGAGCAGTGACTCAGTGCAGAATTGCACACTGCACAAGGCAAGCACAGTCCATGACTTTGCAATGTGCACTACTGCGTTCACTGAGTGATTCAGTCACACTAGCTCACTGACAGTTTTGTGCGCAGTTGGACACTGCCTGTCCTCGCCATTTACCATTAAGGAAGCAGTTATAATGTCACTGCCTGGTGGTAGCTTAATACTTACTTGGTCTCTATGTGCTGTGTGTGTGTGTCATACACAAATTACGTGATGATGACTAAAAAAAAACTTACTGAAACTGAACATTGAAAATTCAAAAAATGAAGGAAGAAGTCAAAAAACTGACACATTTAGTTGAAGAAGTCAAGCTCAACCAACATCATCAGTCCACTGTCCACTCATGGATTGAATAGGTGAGGGCACCTAAACCTTACCTTGCTATAAAAATCTGTATAGCAGTACAGTACAGTAGAGACATCACATTATCCACAAAACTTGAACGAAAAAGGAAGACTGCCTGCACCGCCCGTCTGCTAAGCTCACTGATGCAGTAGCTTTGCCTGCCTGGCGCCTGCATGCTGCTGCTAAATAACTGGCTGCTACTGTACTAAACTGGCTGAGCCTGAGAGAGCAATGGTTAAAACAAAAACAAGCAACAACGGTCAGCAAGTAGCTACACATTGGGCAAATTATATGTTGATCATTCATCACATCATGTATCAACTCATTGGAGTCAGACAGTGTGAGGCTGGACAGTACTGTGGGGCACATATTGATGATCATTCATCACATCATGTATCGACTCATTTGAGTCGGACACTGTGAGGCTGGACAGTACTGTGGGGGCACATATTGAATTTTGGAATGGGATAGCCCGGCTGCCAGCACTTTGGCCCAGTTGGCTGGGGCCAGCTGTAGGAGGAACTGGAAATGGGATGCCGGTGTCGATGACCATGAATGACATGATAACCATACCCATCTATGACCCTCCCCCATCCCGTATTTGCATTGCATTGCTGCACTTTCAAATCGTAACTGCAACAATTGCTTCACTATGTCTCTGCTTGCTGTGTGACTCACTCAAGCACCACCAAGCACGAGCTTCATCAGCAGTAGCATAGTAGTACACTGCTGCAGCAGCAGAAACACTAGACTGTGCTGCAGCCTGCGTGGCTGCACCTGTAGCTCTTGCAGATTTGCAAACACTTAAGTTGTGAAGTACAAGTGCAGTACTGTTCCAGTCTGCCTGTCCTGCCCAGCCCACTTTCCGCACTGCCTACTGCCCCCCAAGCACACTGTCAGCTACGCCCCCACTGCACAGTAGTATTGTGCAAAATGCCCATCCATTGCATTTGCTGGCCAAGCTGGCTGCCACTGCCCTGCTGCCATGCCCAGGCTGAAACAATATAGATATCAAATATAAAGTAAACCTCAAGAAACATGATGCATTATTTGCATTTTGAAAATTGTACCCTCATGCAATGGGCGAGATGAGAAGATATACGTGAGTGAACTGAAAACTCAATAATTGAATCTTGATTTGATTGATGATATGGATGAGTCAGGCCAAGTGCGGCGCTCGCTCAGGTCTACAGTACTGATATACCCTGCCTTCCCACTCCCAGCAATGCTGCTTGGTCTGCAGTGCACTCTGTGAATAACAGTCACACCGAGTCCCACACGACACACAGGAATGAAACAAGAGTTGAGAAACTAGCGACTGGACTGCCGACCATGGCAAAATTGCAACTTTAAATTGCGTCAGACTCTGACATCATCCACCACGATTCCAGACCAGTACTGTGGTTCGGTTTCCCCACCACCCCACTCCCCAACTTCGTTCGAACAAGAAAGGTACTACTGGATAGCGCTGTGGTGCAACTGATGCAATGGCAGTGCCTATGTGGCCTGGCCTGCCCTACCAAATCATATCAGATATAAGATTCATTCATTCAAAATTCCACACGACGACAGGTTTAGTGTGGTCGTGTGGTAGAAGTGAACTAGTCTGTAAGTCTGGACTGGTCATCAGTCAGAGACTCAGAGTAATCAGGGTAAGTTCCTGTGGAGGAAGACTAGCATGTTAACTTTATCTGGGGATAGTCTTGAACAAAATGGTGTGGGAATTCGACCACTGGGGCTGGAAAGTCTCTCAGATGGTATACTTGTTGCAGGAATGCATAGGTATTTTTTTGTTAAGTTCAACAACAGTGGCAGTTCTTCGGCATGTTCACTCCACCAGTATAATGGTTCGCTGTCTGTGTGCAGACGCGGCAGTGCTAAATAGTGAGAGATTTCATTTTTGACTTTGATGTCCAGTGTGATGTCCTCATCATTACACCCTTCCACTGACAACCGTTCGTCTGTAATCTGCCTTAGTAGGTCAGTTAATCCTTTTGGTTTTACCACCACTTGTGCAACTATTGCTGTAGAAGAAGGAGATAGACTAAGACTTGGGTTTTGCTGATGACTGGGTATGGATTTGGTGGATACTGTGCCTCCTGTGGCATATGCAGAAGAGCTAGATGATGATGATGATGAACCTGAACTTCTCGACCTCTTGCTTCCCTTTCCCTGTACTGTAGGTGGTGGTGGCTCCAGTAGTCATGCTCTTCATGGAGTACGTGGTGTTCTCATTTCTAAGTCTGAATCACGAGAGTGATGATCGTGAGTCAAACCAGGATCTTCTTCAGTAAACTACTGCTCCAGGTGCTCCTCATTACCTTCACTCGTAGAACAAAGTGATGACTGCTCCTTAGTGACACTGTCGCCACTGACGTTGATGCCATTGCCAGCAGGTACATTTGGAGGTTGTGGGACTGGCACAGGCACTTACGGTAAGAAGATGGAATGGGCGGGGGCCATCATCAGAAGCACAGTGCAAGAGGTGATCATCAGTGTAGCAAAACATGACCTCTTCATGTTCTAAGCCCACTATAGAGTCTGTCATTGTAAAGAAAACTTAAAATTTTGGGTCCAGGAAATGGGAGATGTCAATTATTTTTTGTTTGTGTTCACACAAATAACTGGTAACAAAATCAGTCCTGATAGTGAGTTTCATTTCCTTTTTCAGAGTGCTGTCTTCAGGTAAGGGCGTCAACAAGTCATTCATAAGATGTTGCAGTACTGGTTTCAGGGCAGACATGCTTATCAGCACCAAGAGAATCTGTGAAATCATTCAGTGGTCCAAGCACCTGACTTACATCTTCAAGAATACTGACGTCTATATCTTTAGGCATTAAGTGCCAGGTGTTTCTGTCAGATACAAGAACAGCGCATGCTGCTTGTTGTTGCTGCAGAAATCTTGATACCATGTTGTACGTGGAGCCCCACCGTGTGACGACATCATGAATCAGAGAGTGTTGAGGAAGGCCCAAGTCTGCCTGCTTGGCTTTCAGAGTTCGTCTTTTCTTCCAACTTCTGCTGAAACCTTGCACAAGATGTCTGCAAGCTCTGATGGCAGCAGCAACTTTGCTGATCTTTAGAGCCTTTCCAATACCCAAGTTTAGGTTATGACCAAAGCAGCTTAGGCAAATAACCTTAGTAAGCAGCTCCCTGAACGTCTTCTTCATGTTAGCTCCATTATCTGTAGATCTTACTTCGAGAGGGCTCTTGCAGTAGGTAATTACATATAGGACTGATGCCGGCAGGCGGCAGGACCCCACGGAAAAATTTCTAGCTAGCAGTCCCTGGCGAGGGACCGCCCCACATCAGGTGACTGGGCGAGGAGATCAATAAGGTTCCTCATGCCCGCCTTTCCTGTTCTTTCCCGCCGTTAGCTCATGCCAGCACCTTGTGGAAAAGTTCATTGCTTGTCAGGCTCCTTCGTCAGTTCTTTTACTGAGTATTTTCGCTTTTTTCTTCTAAAATGTCAGTCATTCGTCGGTGTATGTTGTCCCCTACACCCTCCAAGCACAAAAACAAGTGCAACTCGTGCGGCGTCCAACTCCCGCACAAGGACGGCCATTCCCTGTGCCTTTTTTGCCTAGGCCCTGACCATCCAGTAGAGAAGTGCCAGCACTGCCTTAGTTTTAACGCAGCCACCCAGAGAAGGCGGCAGCAGTCCCTGGAAGCCTACATTCTCAAAAAGATGAGCTCCATGGAGAAAGAACTCAAAAAGCTTCGGCAGGCGTCAACTTCCCTGAAGGCCACGCAAGAAAAGGACAAAGAAAGCACCAGGACAAGGCTCCTCTCCACCATGACTTCCTTAGGGAGTTGCCGTGTTAAAAGGTAATAGAACCCGCTCCTCGGCAGCCGCTTATAGAAACTTCTAAGCTGACGTCGCAACCGCTCTGGCTCGGGCCAGGCCTTTGACCTCTGCAGGCTCTTGAGGCCTCCACCCCAGTAAAGCTGCGGCTCACGGCCTACTAGTGTGGGCGGCTCCATTAGCCGGACGCTGGCCCTCCGGACGTCCCGCACGGAGAAGGTCGGTAAGTCGCCCGACCTTCGGGGCGCACACGCCCTCTTCCGCCAAACCAGGCCGCCTCCTTCGCGCCTGCTTCCTCGTGAAGGGTCGCAGTCGGATGCCGCCCCTCCTGCGCCCGCCTGATCCCGACAAGCCGCACGCCAGTTCGCCTCGACGTCCGCGACAGCAGAAGAGCCGATGCAGGACCTCCCACGCCCATCGCTCCGCTCCCTGCAGCCTTCGCTGCCCTCCGGGACCCTGAGTGTCATCAGCCCGACCCCGGGGATTTCTCCCTTCCATCCCCGGGCGATGCTGAGGTCCCTGTTCCGCCTCCATCAGACCGTCCACCTGCTGATCTGACGTCAGCTCCCCGGACACCAGCACCTCGGCTGCCGGCTCCGACACCAGTATTGCTGACTCCAGGCGACATCCTGCTCCCGGATGCTGCCCCCACGCCGGGCCTTCTACCCCAGATCTGCCCGTGGGGCCTCCGGCTGGGCCGTCTGCTCCGGCAGCTCTCCCGGGTACCCGACCCCGTCGTACCCAGGACCGAAGTATCCGACGCCACAGTACCCGATGCCAGCCTATCCGACGCCGCAGTACCCGGCACCACAATACCCGATGCCGGGCTTCCTGCCTTCGGGTTATGGATACTCACCTTATGGGTATAACCCATACCCTTCTCCTCCTCCACCACCCTCCCCAAGCCGCCGGTGGATTTGCAGGAGACTCTGGCCTCCTGGTGGGCTGAGGCCAAGGCTCAGCTCACCAGAGAGGTGGAGAGTCGTCTTCTGATGACGGTGCCGGCACCGGTCCCCATACGTCCACAACGACAAACTCCCTCACCTCCTCCGGACACTAGGGCTAAACCCTCTGGGTCCAGAGAGGGGCAGGACACGCTTCCCAGAGGGCTTCCCAAAGAGTCCGTTCCTCCCCCTAGATGGGAGAGAGAGTCTTCTTCTTTTTCTTCCTCTTCCTTCTCGGACACCTCTGACGGCTGCTCCGAGAAGGATGACAAGCCACGCTCTCCGTCAAAACCAAGGCCAAGGACTCCCCCGAAGTCTCCTCCAGAGGATCCTTCTTTCACGGAGCTGCTACGCAAAATCCAGGCAGTGCATAAGTGGCAATCCTTGAAGCCAGATCCACAGTGGGTGAAACTCGACGAGCATCTGGATCTGCCCATGACAGCTCCCACCTTGGTGCCACCCTGGATCGAGCCTCATGCCCTCCTTGTTACCACTATTTGGAAACAACCATCAGCATTAGCCCCTCTTCCACGGAAGTCGAACAGGGTATACCAGGCTCCTGAGGGTGTTGACTGTTTAGATTCTCACCCTCGAGCTGACTCGGTCGTGATTAGCGCCACTCAAAGCCGGACAGCTAATCCAAAACATCTTAGATCGTCGCCACCTGATAAAGAATCCTGCCTTCTGGACAAGTATGGCAAGATTTTCACTTCTTCCACGCTGGGGATCAGGGCCCTGAACTATGTCGGTCACATGGGGGATTACCAGAAGGCAATTCTTACTGAGGTGGAAACCAAATTGGACTCCCTGCCAGACTCTCAAGTCAAGCAGGAACTGTCTGACCTTGTCCGCTCTGTATGTTTGGCCAGTTGACACATGCTTCGTGCGACTTACGATGCGGTGGACACTGCTGGACGGAGCTCAGCTTTCGCTATAGGCTTACGATGTCATGCTTGGCTCCGTGTGTCAGGGTTGGTCCCGGAAGTGCAGTCCGCTATACAGGAAGCGCCCTTCTGGGGGTCGGTGCTCTTCGGGGGTGATGTCAAGGACATCATCACCGACCTGCAGGAGAAGGGGATGGCACTAAAGTCCGTCGACTCTGTGTACCATCCCCATCAATCACAGCACCATCCCTTTTGCAGACGGAATCGGCCAAAGGCGAAACCTCTGGGAAAGTGGGCCACTAAATGCCGGCCCCCACAGCTGCCAAGCCCCCTCCGTCCAAAAAAGCAGCGGGTGCTTCAGCTGTGGTGCTGCCCCACGCCACCTGACTCCTTCCCTCTCCCACAGCCTCCGGGCTTCCCGGAGGAACCGGTAGGAGGGAGGTTTTCCCTCCACCTTCCGGGCTTGGAGAGGATAACATCAGATTCATGGGTGCTCCAGCTAATCGCAGAAGGACACTCAATAGAGTTTCTACAGAAACCACCTCGTCACCTCCCCCAGAGGTCATCATCTCGGAACATCTTCTGGTCCAGGAAGAGATTTCAGCACTGTTGCTGAAAGAGGCGCTAGAACCTGTCCCCCTTCCCCTACAGGGAACGGGTTACTATTCCCACTTCTTTCTGGTCCTGAAGAAGACAGGAGATGTAAGACCTATCCTAGATCTCAGTTCCCTGAACCTGTTCGTGGAGTACAAAAGGTTCAGAATGCTCTCACTGTAGAGCCTTCTGCCCCTCCTCTGCTCTGGCCAGTGGCTGTGCGCTCTGGATATGCAGAATACTTACCTGCATATATCCATTCGCCCGTCTCACCGCAAATATCTCCGTTTTGCTTCCAGGGGACCACTACCAGTTCAAGGCACTCCATCTGGCCTCCCTCACCCCGATATTTACCAAATGCCTTGCGGTGGTGGCGGCCCACCATGCACTCCAGGAGTGCAGGTTTTCCCGTACCTGGACGACTGGCTTCTGGTGGCCTCATCCAGGGAGGAACTCCTGCGCTGCCTCTCCCTTGTCCAGCAGGTTTTTGCCTGCTTGGGTATTACCATCAACCATTCCAAGTCTCACTTGATCCCATCCCAGAGACTCCAGTTTATTGGGGCGATACTGGACACGACCCTGGGCAGGGCCTTCCTGCCACCGGACAGGGCGGCCACTATTCAGACTGAGGTAAGTCTGTTGTCCGGCCACAGGCGGGTCACTGCAAGGTCGGTTCTTTGCCTTCTCGGGCTCATTGCGGCTGCTATCCCGACAGACCCTCGCGCTCGGCTCCACATGAGGGTTTCTCAGTGGATGCTTCGCTCCCAATGGGATCAATTGGTGGACGACGTGGATCAGCTGGTCCTGGTCTCCTCTCCCATGGTTCGAGACTTGCAGTGGTGGATGGTCAGAGAGAATTTGTTTCGGGGGGTTCCATTCTTCCTTCCTCCCCCTCCCAGACTCTGACCACAGATGCCTTGGGCGAAGGTTGGGGAGCCCATCTCGGTCCTTATCGGACCCAGGGCTTTTGGTCCAAACTCGAACAAACACTTCACATCAATGTGCTCGAGCTTCGGGCAGTACTTTATGCCCTCCAAGCCCTTCATCTGTATCTCCTTCCAGGCCGCCTTGCCGTCCAGACAGACAATATGTGTGTGGTATGGTACATCAACAGACAGGGAGGGACTCGGTCCTACCCTTTTTGCAGGGAAGCAATGAGAGTGTGGGATTGGGCAGCACAACACGACCATCACCTTACGGCAATTCATGTTCCGGGAGTCGACAACACCTTGGCAGACAAGCTGAGTCACTCATCCACCCTGGCCCACGAGTGGAAACTGGATCAAGGGGTCCTAGACGATATCTTCCTACGTTGGGGAACACCACAGGTCGCCCTGTTCGCTTCCCCTCAAAACGCAAAGCTTCCAGACTTCTGCTTGCTCGTTCAAAAGCGAGGCATTTTCTGGAGAGACTGTCTCTAGATTGGAAGGACAGATTCATCTATGCCTTTCCCCCCAATTCCTTTGATCCCACGGGTCTTGAAGAAACTAGGTTCAGAAGGAGCACGAATGATTCTGATCGCTCCCTTTTGACCCAGGCAAGTTTGATTCTCTCTTCTGTAACAATTCTCAGAGGAACCACCGCTTCCTCTTCCTCTGTCATGATGTTTGCTGACCCAGGATCGGGGGACCCTGGTCCATCCAGGTCTCAGGTCCCTTCAGCTACATGCATGGCTCCTGCAGACATAGCTCAAGTCTGCTTCGGAGTTTCTCCCCAGGTGGCGGAGACTATGGTGGAGGCTAGGAAACCCTCCACTAGGTCTGCCTATGCCATGAAGTGGAAAAGGTTCACAATCTGGGCTGCTTCGAAAGACGTTGAGCCTTTCTCCTGACCCGTTGGACGTCTGCTGGAGTACCTGCGCCATCTCTTTGACCTAGGTCTTAGTCACTCCTCTCTGAAAGTCCACATGGCGGCCATTTCGGCCTATCATGTTCCCTTTGCAGACAGAACCTTTGCTCAGCTGGAAGTCTCTAAGACTTTCCTCAGAGGGGTTCTCCACTTGAGACCTCCTATTCGAGTTCCCGCCCCTCCTTGGGATTTGAATTTTGTTCTTGAGAAACTTACTCTGCCTCCTTTTGAACCGGCAACTTCTGCAGACTTGAAGTTCCTTTCTTGGAAGACACTTTTACTCGTAGCCATTACCTCTGCTTGGAGGATTTCTGAGCTCCAGGCCCTGATGTGTAAAATTCCATACCTGATTTTCCACAAGGAACGTGTGGCTCTGCATACCAATCCTAAGTTTCTCCCCAAGGTGGTAGCGGAATCTACTTTGAACCAGTCCATAGTTACCCGCTTTCTTTACGCAGTACTCCAATCAAGGGGAGTATTTGTTACATACTATGAATGTTCACCGGATTCTGAGATACTACACTAACAGGACGAAGGATCTCAGAAAGACAGATCAACTGTTTGTCTCTTTTGCACCCAAAAGAGAAGGCAATGCTGTTTCTAAGCAATGCCTATCCAAATGGTTGGCTCATTGCATCACTTTCTGTTATGACAAGTACAACAAGACCATTCCGGGTCAAGAGGCCACTCCACCAGAGGAGTCACTGCCTCAGCGGCTTGTTTCAAGAATGTGTCAGCGGCAGACATCTGTGGTCTCGCCACTTGGACTTCCATCCATACCTTTACAAAGCATTACAGTTTGAATATTGCCTCTCGCCGTAGAGCAGGCTTCGGGTTGGCTGTCCTGCAAGGCTTCCTTTCTTAAGGCCTTCACAGCAAGGGGATCTACTCTGAGTAGGCTTTCCTCCTCCCATGTGCTTCTTCTTGTTCCAGACTGCTTAGGACTCAGTCCTATATGTAATTACCTACTGCAAGAGCCCTCTTGAAGTAAGATAGTACAGTTACGTAAGAACTTACCGTAACAGTAGATCTTCGAGAGAGGCTCTTTCAGTAGGTAATACCTTCCCGCCCTCCACCCCCCCAAGCTTTTTCAGCTCCTTTTCCAGTGAAGGAAATCTCCACTTCTCTCTCGTCTGGCCTCTTTTGGCCTTTGGCAGGAAAGAACTGGAAGGCGGGCGTGAGGGCCATCCCCTTTATACCGACATCTCCTGACGCTGGTCACCTGACGTGGGGGCAGTCCCTCATCAGGGACTGCTAGCTAGAAATTGTTCCTTGGGGTCCTGCCGCCTGCCGGCATCAGTCCTATATGTAATTACCTACTGCAAGAGCCTCTCTCGAAGATCTACTGTTACGGTAAGTTCTTACGTAACTGTACTTTACTGTGGCTAGTCTATTTTTGCTGATTTTCCACTCGTCAGGCATGCCTTGGAAGATTTCCAGAATGTTTTCAGACGTGATCCTGTGGTACGAATGTGGTCTTCAGACAGTGAGCCTTGATTTTCCAATCAGAAGTAATGTAATGCACTGTTAAGCTCATGTATGGCTCACCAGCTCCTCCATGACTCGTCCACATATCAGCAGTGGCAGCATACCGTGTTGCACCCACCAATGATTTTTCAACTTGCATTTTTACTTCATTGAATAACTTTAGCGCCTCTTTACCATTGAAATAAGCTCTAGATGGCAGGCGATATTTAGGGTTTAATTTTTGTAACAATTTACAGAAGCCAGGCTTTTCTACTATGTGGAATGGCAGCATGTCTTTAGCCAAAGAGTAAGCTACTGCTGCATTGATTTCCTGGGCCTGCTTAGAACTGGCATCAAATGTTTCTCCCTCTTTCAAGAACTGCAACCAAACTTGGCTGGTTAGCATTTAGTTTTGCACTGTCTTGACAACTCCTACCACCACTTGGCCATTCTCCTAATCCAGGACTAGAACGCACTCCACCACTCTAAAATTGAAAAACAAGAAAGAAATTTGATAACTAACTAAACTATTACTGAGTACGCATTGCAGTTCTCTACGACTTCACTTTCACAAAACAGTAACTCTTTAAGTTGACTCAGGCGGCAAGGGCAATGGGCAAGGAAAGGGCAGCAGTGAGCAATAACTAAGCATTAGCAGCTGAATTAGAAGATCATCATTACATTGGATTAATTTTGGAATCTTGCATCATCATGGAATGATGAATCATGGATCGTTCGGGGGACTGGGTAGCTGGGAGTCGGGACTCTTGGGAGAACTCTGGAGCAAGAGGAGGGACGTAACAGTATGAGTTAACGACTTCACTGGACAGTGGAGGACTCGGGGCACAACAGCAACACACAGGAGGACAATTCAAGCCAGGGCAAAGCCCGACCCATGCCCGCAGGCTGTCGCCACGATAGGAAACAGGAGGACACCCGTCCCACCACTGCCACCAGTGTCTTCTACCACTCACACATCACAATATTACTGCACTCTTACACTGTCTGCCTGTAATCATGTCACGGAGTCATGCTAAGTGTGCATGGCATGGACTGCACTGGCACTGCTGCAGTACTGTGAAGTGGTAGTAAGGTGACACTGGTGGGGGACACAGCGGGGTCCTCCCCCATTTCCTAATCTTCACCCCAGTGGGCATGGGCAGCCACCGCTACCACTACACCTGTGGTGGTCCCTCCAAGCCCCGACTCCACTGTAGAAAGAACGGCTGTGCTCCTGCTGTCATTCATTCACCCTGCCCTGACTCCTCCTGTCTCTCTTCTTCCCTGTCTTGCTCTCAGACCCAGCCTCCAACTCTGCCTCCCACCCGCCCAGAACAGACCATGATCCCATTTCCCCTCCCACTCCCATCATGATCCAAGTAAGTCCAACCATGAACTACTTGGTATATCCTGTCAGTTCCACCAACCGATGAGATCCAAATCCCAATTTCTGATCCTGAACACCCAGAGCCGGCAGTGCAGCCAGCACACCATGCAGGTACGCATGGCCACTGGTCCCTGATGACACTCCCTAATTCGTATTCCGTACCTAGTAATTACATCCCTTCCCCTCCCTGGCTCCCCCCCCCGGCAGTGGATGGGCACTGGGCAGCTGAGCAGTGGCCCTGGCTGCTCGGTCTCTTCCATTTACTATTCTGTTCTGTTTTCTCTCTCTCTCTGAGTGCGATAACAATTTTGAAGTTCGTTCAGTGCAAAATCACATAAGTCAAGAAACTAACTAGGCTGATACCTGAGCTTCTCTGTATTGAAGTGGGTGATAATCTCGCAGGTGGGTAAACAAATTGGAAGTGTTTCCTCCACGAGCTGCAACTCGTTTTGCACGTACGGCAGGTAGGCTTCCCATCCTCATGCACGATACCATCACTTTTTTTTTTTGTAACCAAAGTAGATCCACACTGTGGATTTTATTCTTTTTCTGGGTGGGAAAAGTTCACAGTTTTCATCCAGTTTCCCCATCAGATTCTTTTTGGGTCTCAGAGACAGGAGAAGGAGGTGGGGGGATCTGACGCTGCTGCTGAGTCGGGTCAGGGTCACAGCTCTGGCTCTGACTACTACTATGATTCTGGCTTTCCTCCTGCTGCTGCAACTCTTCAAGTAACAGTACCAACTCCACATCTGCCATGTTACAAGATAAATTGATTTCTTCGACTCCCAGTCCTACAATTACAGTACCAAGTCTGGTTACCTACATTACGTAACCTAACAATAAGAAAGATTACAATTTTTTAGCTGCTCATGTCATGAAATTGAAACAAAATAGATGAGATGAAACAACAGGCGACAGCTACTTAAAAAATTGACTCACTGCTGCTGACAAATCAAATGTGTACCACTGGCAGTGGCACCAATTGACAAGACCTGACCATGACCACCCGACCTTGTCTGACTCGTGACCACACACAAAACCAAAGACACGTACAGTGACCACTTGCCAAGCCTGGGGTGACTTGATTTGACTTGACCTGACCATGACCAAGAAAGGACACACAGTCACGCACACTCATCACCACCACACTAGCACAGGCCCCCATTGGCTTGGTTCTTGGTATGCTGGGAGGAGGTTGGCATCTGAGAGAGATGGGCTGGCATTTGGCAATGAAATTACAGAAGCAGAAACAACAAAACAAACAGCAGTTACTCTGCAATGCCAGTCTGCCAGTGCCTGTGCCACCAAGACTCAGTAGGACTGCCAGCCACAGCAAGTCACTAGTCTGGACTACAGCAATGCAAGCAAAGCAATCATGATGGCATTTGGCACTGGCAGTGGTGCACTGGCGGGCGGGCAGCTGAGCCAGGGACTACTTGTGTGACTCGTCACTCGAGTCGGCCTGAACTGTGACTGTGATGCGCAGCTGCACTGCTGCAGCGTGATGCATCAGCTCAGCTCGCTGTAAGTTTATTTAACCTGTAATGCTCGCCGCCACTTCCAGTTTGCTTTTTGCTGCCTGCCAGTGTGACTGTCTGAGTCACATTTTAAAAATTAAAAAACTGCTAGATAAAGTGCCGTGCCAGTACCACGCCACTGCCACCCACCGGCCACTGCCCACCACATTGCCAGCACCAGCCAATGCCTTCCAATTGCCAATGCCATGCATTGTTTTCTATTCTAATCTGTCAGCCATTCTCTCTCAAATAAAATGAGATCAATAATATTTTTATGAATAAATTAAATGCCATTGCTTGTTTGATTGCGTGCCATCATTTCTATTTGCATAATAAATATGAGGCGGAATAATGCCTGTTCACCCTGTTGTAGGTGTCATTCTTCTGTTTGTCGCTTTATTATTTTACATTACATCATCATATACAATAATATATGCAGTTTACACACTAACATGTCCAACATAGACAGCTTAGTTTACTAAAGGAAAGTAAAAACAAATGCAGGCAAGCAGGTGTTGAGGTGTGCCCACCGCCCCACCCAGAGCCCGCTGCACACCTCTGCTCCACAAAGCTCAGTCGTCCCTCCCCATCGGCCGGCACCTACCCATGACCCCCAAGGGTGGCCATCATAGACCACACCACACAAAAATCCACCAAAAGATCATCTTGGGTGCAGGCTGGTTGGCTTTTCCCTCAAGCTGCTTGCCAATGCCTACTATAAGCTTCCTCGATATGATGCATAATGTATTCATTGATCTGCCGACAACTCCTACTTTTGCCGGTTGGTTCCCTTCGAGTGAATGCAGCAGCCATATGGCATGGCATGCACTGCAGTCACATGGTGCCAAAATCAAAACTGCCACACCTTGCCACAACAAAGAGGGGAAAACAGCATGGCTACTGTCTGCTGGTTTGGTCTAGTAGAGGGTGTAGAAGAAGAAGACGACTACTAGGGAGTCACTCTGACAGGCTGCAGGGGGTGTTAGGCTACTCTCTGAGTCTCGACAGGACAGTTGACTCAGTCTCTCTCTCTAGCTGCTCCTCGTATGGGCACTGGCACAGTCAGAGAGACACGGGGCGTGGCACCAAAATGGGAAAACTTTTTTTTTTTTTAATTCAATGTCAGGCCAGGTTTCCCATTTCCACCAACTGGACTGGATCCGTTCAGTCTCAGCCATACGTGTGCCTGCTGCACTGCTTGCTGCTGTGTCAAAGATACTCCTGTTTTCAAAATTCAATCAAGGCAATAATAAACTGCAAATTTCCCATTCCCATCCAGATCTGTCCCTAATATAATCCCTCACATTTAATTCAGGCCAGGTTTTCCCTTCCCTACCAATTCCCACCAAGGATCCACTGTGACTGATTCCACCACCATCATCCTCCTCCTCCTCCAAGTATTGTTTCCTCCCATACCCCCCAATCTGAGTGAACTTGAGTCCTCCTCTTCCCTTGGTCTCCATTACCCAATGTTTCACTTCCCTCCCAACCCCTCCCGAGTCAGTGCCACTGCCACCACCCATTGTGCCACCTGTGGCTATTTTACCCACCCCACCACCCCACTTTTGTGTCAATAAAAGAACAAGAACTGACCTGGGTAGGAGCAAGGTAGTTTCAGGCTCCTACAGTCCTGTCCTCATTGACTCTCTTGACTCGCCACCGGCTGGCCCAGGTCTCTCACCGCATTTCTCCGACTCTCTCATGTGGCCTGGGGACTGGGGAGGGATACGGGGAGATGATAGGGAATTTGAAGGATCGACTACTCATTTGGGAATTTGGGGGTCCATCAGTTGGACTACAAAAATTGCTTCCGTGCGGTCAGTGGGCCTAAATTTAGTACCAGCGCGTCACTCAAAGTGCTCTCCTGAAACTTGCTCCTCTGTCCTCACTCCTTCTGGATCTGACTCCCTCTGCATGTGAAGCCCACACGCATATCACACTGAAGAACGCCCACTTTCAGATGGTGGAAGGGGACTGGCTGAGTTCCCTGTATCTCCACCAGCTGAATCACAAAAACACAAAAAAAAAAGCTTTTCCCAGGGCATACTGCCAGTGTACTGCACCCCTTCACACTCCAAGAAACGTGGTTAGTCGGCACATACCACGATTTATTGTGAGCAACAGTTACCACGGTTTGGAAAAACTGTCACGGTGTCTATACCGTTCAGTTTCAAACCGCAATATACTGTCACACCGGTATACCGTGACAACCCTATCTGACACCAAACCACTTTGTAGTATATAACATTTTCAGTGTACTTAGGCAGTCAAACATCTTTTATACTATATGTAGTATATGGACAGCCTTCATTGTCGATGGAAACCAGTGGCTTTCTAAACGTTGTTGTAGGGCAGTTCAAAGGTCAAAAAAGCTGTTGTACTATCGTTCTGACATCACATCGATAGTACAACAGCTTTTAGCCCATTCTCTCACCTGATTGGCTCATTCATAGAAGACCTACCAGAACAAAAAAGAAAACATGGCAGCGCGATTTACCGAGCGCCGAACGGTAGACGGTCCATTCATTAAGTGACACTCATAGAACCGCAGACGGCTGTTTGTCAGAAAGAAAATTACTCTTTTTCATTTTAAAATTAAACTGCTCATCCACAGAAGAAGAAAACCAGAAGGAGGAGTTTGCTCAGACAGATATGGTCTGACTGTGAGAAGACGGAGCAAGCGGAAGCAGGAGAGGCCAGAGCGAGTGGGACAGGGAACGGCACCAGTAAAAAAAAAAAAAGGTAAACATTTAAAAAGATTTAAAAAGCCTGCTGGTTTCCATGGACAATAAAGGCTGTCCACATACTATAAAAAACAGGGGATGATGGCCCATCCTCAACAAGGCTGTTTCCCTCTCAGGAGTTGATGACATCAGTGAGACCTCTCGAGCTTCGCTCTCGAGGTCTCTATGATGTCATCAACTCCCTTGAGGGAAACACAGCCTTGTTGTGGATGGGCGACCATCCACTATTCTATATGTGGTGCATAGCAACAGTGCAACAAAAAAATGATTCATATTTTAAAGGCTACCTAAACACAAACCTAAGGGGGACTCTGTTCCAAAAACCCTCCCGTGGAAGCAGAGCAGACAGGGAGGGGTTCTGAATAATACGAGGCATTACCTTAAAATCAGTAGTCTAATACATTTTCGGCATCTTTTTTTTAAAATGCTGAACCCAGGAAATGTTTTTCCAAGATCGTGCTGACCGGAGGCTAAGGCTGCTGGGAATGTGCAGCGTGATGATGTCATCTTAGTTACTGTTATTTAACATGTACAGTACACTCTACTGTACATGCTAAACAGTAAGGATGATAAAGTACACATATACCTGTAATTTTACACGTAGTGCATCAGGCTGCATAGAGACTACCACACTTGCTAAGATGACATCAACGCGCTGCACCTTCCCAGAGCGCTAATTAAGGGTGGCAGACCGGACACAGCCCCTCTGCCATAAAAACTTTAAAAACGAAGTCATCGTACCATCACCGCTACCATCTAAGGACGACTCCGTTGATGGCAGGAAAGAATTTGTTTTTCTTCTTCTTCATAATCTTCTTCTTGTTCGTAAAATAAGAAATTGCTACTTAAAATATTAAATTAAACATTAAAAGCTGCTGTCGTATAGATGAAAACTTAGACCCCGGCAGACAAGCGACGTCGACATCCAAGCCGCTTCTCGGCCAGCGGGAGAAAAGGAACTGAGGTGGTTGGAGGTCGATGCCAAGATAGCCTACACGCAAGCGAGCTAGTCTCGCGGTGCCGCGCATCTGCGGTTCTGTCTCGGCACCAGCCCTTCAGAAAATTTTAGGCTCCCGCTTGGTCCTAGCACCTCCAGCGCTATCCCACTAGTGTGAATGAGTGATGGAGACTTAGTCCAGGAAGATATGGAAATTATGTACTTACCGTAATTGTTGATCTTCTTGGACAGTCTCCATCACTCATTCACACTAGTGGGATAGCGCCGGAGGCGCTAGGACCAAGTGGGAGCCTAAAATTTTCTGAAGGGTCGGCGCCGAAACAGGACCACGCATGCGTGGCACCGTGAGACTGGCTCGCGCCTGTGTAGGCTATCTCGGCCTCGATCCTCCAACCGCCTCAGTACCTTTTCGACCAAGGAGGTGCAGCGTAACTAATGAGAATAACTCATCCTGAGTTTCTGGGCCTGAGAGGGCCCAGATGGCCTTTGCAAGAAAGGTCAAAGAATAATGTCCTCACAGTCTGAACCATAGGACCATGAAGACCAGGAAAGAAAACGAGTGAACCCAGGGGATGGTGGGCGGGCGTGTGAATGAGTGATGGAGACTGTCCAAGAAGATCAACAATTACGGTAAGTATGTAATTTCCATATTTTCCTGGACTGTCAGCTAAAACCAGCAACCCTGAGTAGGGTGGTAGGAGATAGGGTTCACTCAGAAAGGACAGCCAAGGACTGTCTTGCTAATAAAAAGAGCTGTCTTGTAAAGAGCAACTTGAACATAGTGCCTACAAGATAAGCGCTCGAGTTGTAACTCACCACTTTGCAGACGACTGCAATGGACACAAAATGAAAGTCTGCTAGGAAGCCGCAACCACTCTAGGAGAGTGGCAAGAACTCCTTCCTCACAATTTGGTCTAGGACCAAAATTAATCATGTCAAAAGACATGTACTAATGTAACGTAAAAGGACCTCAGGAACTGAAAGAGTCTGAGGTAAAGTCTACTATTTCAGGGTAGACCGTAAAGTGCAGATGGAAACACCCACTATCAAGTATGGCTGACCTGTAAACAACAGGTCCAGGAGCACTTGAACCCCTTACTTGGTGAGCAGGGGGGTCCAGGTGGGGTTAGCCCATCAAGGAGAATGGTCTCCACTTAGTCACAGGAACCTTCCTGATGGAAGGCCAAGCATGACTTGGAAGCCAATTGTGGTGGTCTAGTAGAACCAGATCCTACCCACTGCATATCCCAAAAGGAATCATCCTGCCCCTGTGTGTACAACTGTAGTAGCAGTCTCTGAACTCAGGGAAGAAAGGAGAAAGTGTACAGGAGGACGTGTCCACTGTGGGAAAAAAACATTCCAGCAGGAAAAAACAGGGACTGGATTTCTAAGGCAAATAGAGGCAGATGAGCATCGAGGAGGGACACAGCAGGACCAAGATAGGGCTAACCCATTTGTTGAAGTGACTGAAAGAGGCAGTGACTCAATGCGGTGAGGCACTACCCACTCTGGCCTCCCTGAAGGGAGTAGGAAAGGATTCTGGTTTGTTTACTGAAAAACAAACATCATAACTCCATCCCGCACTTGAAGAGGATAACTTCGTGAGCGACTGGCATGGACCAGTGCACAGGAACCGAAGGTGTCAATATTTGAGAAGCTACCTCAGAAAAAAAGACCTACTTGACCTTCCATCAAGAAGGAGAAAATCGCCTGTTAAGTTAAGCAAGCAAGGAAGTAGGAACCTGAGGTCCGACTTGGTGGAGAGTCACTTCTGCTGCTGCAAGACTCTGCTCAAGAGAAGAAAGCCTGATTAAAAGAAAGGGGAATTAACAGACTGGGCAGTCGCCTAGGTCTAGGAAATGTCTCTGAATGAGAGAAATCTCTCTTAGAGAAAGAGATGACCCATACTGCTGCTGGATCGGACTCCCTAGGGGAAGAAGAAGTCAGGTACTCTTTACCATACTCTGGAGACGAACGCCTCAGGGGCTGAGGCGGAACCTGACCAGATCCAAAAAAAGGGGGGTATTGGGTAATTTCGACTAGGCCCTGTGCTGTGATAAAAATTTTTTTTTTTTTTTTTTTTTAGTCCAAACCTAACAAGGCTTTCGGGCTGCTGTTTTGCAAGGATTGTCTTGATCCAAAATGACGAAGATGTTTTCCATCTGAGCGCAGGAGTCTGAGCGTCCATACTGAAATCATGACAGGACTAATAATCACAGCTGGAGAGATGTTAATCACCTGTGCTGAAGAAGCCACCGAAGGGGCAATATCACAAGGGAGCTATATACCCCTATCAAAGGAGCGGAAGAGTCAGAGTGTTTCCTGACCATTAAATTAGAATGTTCCACAGAGTGTAACTGTCTTGACGATTGAAAAAGTCTAGACGCGGAAGTGTATGGTCCATAGACACAGTGTGAAATACTATAGTGGACTCCATTACTGAGGAACTACTGAAAAGATTTTCCATCACGGACTCTGATGATAGAGAGGACATGCCCTTCAGTATGTAAAATGAGTCGTCCACTGTATTACTGACCAGAAGGACAGGGGAAAAACCCATCTAGATGCACTTCTACCCTAGAAGAACCTCCAAGAGAGGTCTAGGTCAGAGCCACTAGAGACTCTGCCAACAGGAAGGATGTCGAGGAGCTTGGTACCACATAGGGAGCCGAGAAAGTGCTGAGCAGAATGAGATTCCGTTGACAGAGCAGTACAGCAGAGTTCCATCAGCAGAAAACCGTTGGATGACACAAGATCCCACATAGACTGCCACTCACTGTATGGAAAAAATAATCTGCAGAACAGGAGTTCATTCTGCGATAAACATCCCGCCACAAGTTCTGTGGAAAGGAAGTCTGAAAAGGAAAAATGTGTCACTAATTCTGCTATACAGCACCCAGTAGCACCTGTGCAGCACCTGCATCACTCGTGGCACAGGAGGGCACCAAGCAGTGCTTATGCCAACCTGGGCGATACCCTAGGGCAGCCACAGCAGTACCCACAGGCACCCCCGGCACCCATGTAGCAATGACACACGAGGGCACTCCTGATACCCATGACACCCATGGCAAGAGAATGGCACTCAAGGGTGCCAGTGGCACCCATGGGTGAATGTGGTGCTACCCACAGCACCCACGGGTGCCCCCGGTGCCAACCATGGTACTCATGGCACCTGTGGCACCCGTGGCTGCTCACGGCGGCACCCACAGGTGCTCCTGGTGCCACCCATGGCACCCATGGGTGCACTGTGCCACCCACCGGTGCACAGCACTATCCAGACACCCGCGGCACCACTGACGGCACTGACAACCAACAGCAGCAACAAGAGCATCCATAGCACCGCACAGAGTGATGGCGCTGACTAAGGGATTGAGGCACGGTGCCGACCAAGGCTCCGAGGCACGGCGCCGAAGGAAAATGCTAATGGAAATCCTGAGAAGGAAAGGTGGTGCCTTTGCCGGCCCCTGCATGGAAATGGGAGAGGGGATAGGCACGAGGGGTCAACATGATGGCAAAGGCGCCAAGAGGGCACCTCGCCATTCGTGATCCAATCAGCCCGGCTCTGGTCCAATGGCTCCGAGGCCCGGAGGTCCCAAAATCGGGAACAGAGCCAGGAAAAACTGGAAAGTCATACCCCCTGCTCCATAGGAGCGGCCCAGAGGTGAAACTGCCCACCGGTGCTCCAAGGACAGAGATGGAGCTCAGAGTCGAGAATGCAGCTGTTAGGAGCGGGGCCAAGAGGAACCCACCAAAGTCGGTTCAGGTCCATCGCCCCTCCCGACGAACAGTCATGCAGACGTAGCAACGGGCAACCTCGAGCGGCACTGATTCTTCTTCCCCCAATGAGGAAGAGGAGCTCGAGGTTAAGTGGAGCGGATCCCCGGAACCACTAGATTTGTGCTTCAGAGGACTGTCCTCCCCCCGAGCACAGGACTGTCCGTAGTCGGACCTCTCCATTAATTAAGAGCGGCGGACTGGACACAGCCCCTCTGCCATAAAAACTTTAAAATGAAGTCTTCCTACCATCACCGCTACCATCTAAGGATGACTCCATTGATGACAGGAAAGAATTTCTTTTTCTTCTTCTTCATAATCTTCTTGTTCATAAAATAAGAAATTACTACTTAAAATATTAAATTAAATGTTAAAAGCTGCTGTCGTATAGACGAAAACTTAGACTCTGGCAGACGAGTGACATCGACATCCAAGTGCACTCAACGGCGGGAGAAAAGGAACTGAGGCAGTTGAAGGGTCGATGCCGAGATAGCCTACACAGGCGCGAGCTAGTCTTGTGGTGCCACACGAGTGATCCTGTCTCGGCACCGACCCTTCAGAAAATGTTAGGCTCCCGCTTGGTCCTAGCGCCTCTGACGCTATCCCACTAGTGTGAATGAGTGATGGAGACTTAGTCCAGGAAGATCATACCACTGCAAATCCTGCTGAAAAAGCAAAGGAGCTCTCAGCGAGTAAACCAGTAATGCCCTCAGCAGAGTGCATAACCAAGGCCTTACAGGTCCTGCAGGCTTCCCAAGCTGCCGGTTCCTTGGTTCCCAGCCCAGCTACCCTGGGTCAACCACCGGTTCAAACCTTGATTCCCCCCACCCAGGACCTGGAGTTCCTCTGTGAGGAACAAGAGGAGGAAGGAGAACCAATCAAACCCGAGGTCTCCCCAGAGCAGGACTTCAGTTCCCCCCTGAGGGGACAGGAGGATTGCACCTCCCATTATGCCTTTGTATGGCAGATGGTTGATTTGATTTATTTATTCTGGTTAGTCCATGGTCCATATGACCTGTTTACATGATCGACCAGAGTGCATACAACAAAATACAAACTACATCACAATGTTAAATTACAAAATGTACAAAAATACAAAAGACAATAGTACAATACACATAAAAATGTCACAAGAGGATACATAAACATTTTTTACAGTGGCTACATATAACATTCACAAACATATTTTTGAAACATTTGGTGAAATATTTTAGGTACTTTCCCCATTGCAACTTTTATGGCTAATATACTCACAGTAAATTCACATCTTTGTTTAAGAGTTAATATCTCTTCTGTTTTAAGTAGAAGACAATGGTGGTTTTTTTTTTTTTTTACATTTTTATTGAATTTTCATCCATATACAAAGAGACCAATACATACATACAGAGGTTTGTATAAGGGAAAGGAAAAGAGACATCATACACAAAAATGCTCCATACGGGTTGCAGGAACTACTGTAACAGATATCGCAAGCCTTCTTTACAGTCTTCATCTGAGTTGCCTAGTTCCCCTGCTGTTTAACTCAAATGGATACAAGATAATGAGACGATACAGACCAGCACAACACCAAACTAAGACAAGGGAAAGAAAAGAAAAAAAAAAAACATTTAATTCTAACAACTTTTTACATATGTCCACATCAAATAGAGAATTTCATAACCTAAGTTTACTCTAAATCCCTTCATCTCATTTCATACACACATTGAGACACCCAACTTCATTATGTCTGTACCACTGCCACAAACATAGCACTTTTAATTAATTAGGTACCCTGAGTTAGAGTGGGGTCTTTTCCTTATCTTCTACCTTCCTTAGGTGCCCAGGCCCATGACCAGCAACTCCTCCTGGGACATAGCCGTCAACAGCGGATTCCATATAGCCACAAAGGCCTCAATTCTACCCTGAATTTGATAGGCCCTTTTCTCCATTGCCAGTGCAGTAACAGTCATAGCCCTCCACTGTTCAGTGGAGGGGTCCTTTGCTGATACCCAGGTGTTCAGGATGCATTGTCTGGCTAAGGCAAAGGCCACCTTCAACCATTTCTTGTGCAGAGCACATTCCTCCCTCCCCAGATCAACTCCAAATAGGAGCTCCACAGGGTGAAGGGAAACTCCTGCACCTGTCTTCTCTTTAGATACTGCACCACTTTATTCCAAAAACTTTGAAGTCGGGGGCAAGCCCAGAAGCAGTGCATGTAGGTTCCCTTTGTGACTTACATCTAGCACAAATCTCTGACACCTCTGACTGGAACCTGTGCACCACCACTGGTGGGCAGAACAACCTGTGAATAAACTTAAAGGCCGATTCTTTATATCTATTCGACAGCAGTAGCCCCATGTGCGTTTCGATCATAAGTCCCCAGTTAGAGTCCGAGATTGGAAGCCCAAGGTCTTTCTCCCATAGCTCCCTGGTGCTCTCCGTCTTCCCGTCTAGGCCTTCTCTAAGAATACATGCTGCATTACCTGTCATCCCCTTCGGGTTCCCCCTGGCCCTACAAATCAGAGCCTTGATTCGCTGCTGAGAAAGGGGTTGTGCCCCAGGTCTCCTCAGTCTCCTGACAAAGTCCCTAGCCTGAAAGAACCTAAAAGTATGGGAACCAGGGATCCCTCTCTTCTCCCTGAGCTCCAGGAAGGAGCACATGTCTGGTCCAATAAATAGGTCTTTCGCACACTGTATACCTCTTTCATTCCATTCCGAGAATCCCTGATCTTCAAGACCAGGCTGGAAAAAGGGATTTCTATTTATTGGAAGGAGCAGCGTTTCCGTTCTCCCACCCACCATCATCTTTCTAATTTGTTCCCAGCTTTCCAGGGTCCACAGCACCAGTGGGTTAGGTCTGAGTTGGTTCAGATAGGCCCTCTTACCACCCTTAATTAAATAAGCTGACAATCTACCCTTTCCCCCCATCCCTTCTAAGCCCAACCAACTAGCTACCTCTGATTGTGATATCCAGTCCTTAATCACCCTCATCTGTGAGGCCAAGAAGTAGCTCTTTATATCTGGGAAGCTCAGTCCTCCCCCTTTCGAGCTTAATTTTAGCCTATTTAAGCTGATTCTGGACCTTTTTCCTTGCCAGAGGTAGTCAGAGAAGCCTCTTTCAAGTTTCCTAATGTCTTTCTTAATTAGGCCCATTGGGAGCATCTGTAATAAGTATAAAATTCGTGGCAAGACATTCATTTTCAAGAGATTCAGTCGCCCCATCCAAGACACCGGCAATGCTTTCCACCTTTTCATGTCTCTTATTATGTTTTCAACCAACGGCCTGTAGTTCAGGCCATATAGCTCAGAGAGGCTCCTCCCAATGTTAACTCCTAGGTACTTAAAAGAAGTGCTAACCTCCCCCAGCCCCATTTCTCTATATCTTTGAGTTTCCCCCCTCCCAGGCACATTACTTCGGACTTGTCCAGGTTGATTTTGTACCCTGAGAAAAGGGAAAATCTATTTATCATCCCCAGGATGGCAGGGATAGAGCTCTCCAGATTACTTAGATACAAAATCATGTCATCTGCATATAGAGACAATTTGTATTGATGCTCCCTAAACCCTCTCAACCCCGTCACCCTGTCACTCTGTCATATGGCTATAGCCAATGGTTCTATAGCCAGGTCGAACAGGTGCGGGGAAAGAGGGCAGCCTTGCCTCGTCCCCCTATACAGACTGAAAGCCTGCGAGAGGCCTCCAATGACTAACACCGCGGCCTTTGGGGAGTAATATGGGGCCCTACCCATATTTAAAAAAACTTCCCCCATGCCGAATCTGCCCAGGGTCTCAAATAAATACCCCCATTCAATATGATCAAGACCTTCTCGGCGTCCAGTGCCAGAATGGCTGTGGCCCCCAGACGCCGAGAACCATGTGCACCACATTTAACAATTTTCTTAAATTGTGGTAAGAGTGTCTCCCTTTTACAAATCCCATTTGATCCGGGTGCACCAGGTTAGGCATCAGTTCCTCTAATCTACTAGCCAGTACCTTCACGTAAATCTTCGCATCCACATTCAATAGGGATATAGGTCGGTATGCAGCACAGTCCTGGGGGTCCCTGCCCTGTTTTGGGATCACGCAAATCATCGCCATCTGCATGGTGGGGGGGGGGAGGATTCCCCTCCCTTGATTCCCTAAAGATTCCCCATAATAAGTCAACCATTTGTTGCCCCATTGCCCTATAAAACTCGATAGGGAGACCATCTGGCCCAGCCGCCTTGCTCGATTTCAGCCCCGCTACAGCTTTTCTGATCTCTTCTTTAGATATTTCTGCATCAAAGGCTTCCTTTTGCTGGTCACTGAGTTTCCGAATCCTAATCTCATCTAAAAATTGTCTCACCTGTTCTTGTCCCTCAGACTCACTCTCATATAGTAGCCAGTAGAATTCCTTAAACCTGTCCCTTATGGCATGGGGGTCCCTCAAAAGCGCTCCCTGACCATTCTTTATCTCTTGTATTCTCGTCGCCCCTCTTCTGCCCTTAATTAAATTAACTAACATGGGTCCGGGCTTGTTCCCCCATCCGTAGAATCTTTGCTTCACCAGCCACATGAGCCCCCTCGCTTGCTCGGCTAACATGTCGTTGAGTGCCTCTCTGGCCGTGGCCACCACCTGGGCGCTCCCTTCATCCCCTCTCGCTACCCTCCCTTCCAGTCTCTTAACCTGTTGGAATAGTTCTTTGTATTTCCTGTTCTGCTCTTTTTTTGTAGCCGGCCACATACCCAATAATAGCTCCTCTTAAATAAGCCTTGCCTGCATCCCAGAAAACCTGTGTAGACAGGGCAGACTCCTTATTCGTCTCAATGTAACTTTGCAGCTGCTCTCTGAGGAAGTGTTCTAAAGTCCTCTTTGCCCAATAAATAGATAGGGAACCTCCATGAACCAGATCACGTTCTCCCCACCTCCAATTCCACCGTATGGTGGGTTTTTAATGGTAGCTGGGTTGATGCCCTCGATCGTGCCACCCTGGAGACAGTGGAAGACGAGGAGAGGCAGAGTTTTTGGACATGATGGGCTTAGTTCCCACAAAGAGACTCTTGCTACCTATCCATGAGTCTCTTAGGAAGGCTGCTCTTAAAATATTTCAAACCCCCACTTCCATACCAGGGTTAGAGAAAGTACCAGCTTGACAGAGCAAATGCAGAGTTCCTTTTTGTCCACCCTGATCGCAAGAGTGTTGTGCAGGCTACTGCCTGTAATAAGGTCCGGATACCTCTGTCTTCACACCCTCCGGATAAGGAGTCCAGGAAGTTGGACAACTTTGCTTCTCAGGCAAGCTACCTACATGGCCTATACAGCGCAGTATCAAAAGGCCCTGTGGCCATCTGTCTTATCCATGGCTGTCATAGTCACTGGTGATGTGGCTGCAGACCTTGTGGACACAACTAGGACAGCATTGGATGCCACCAAATACCAATTTCACATGGCAGTGTATGCCAGTGACACAGCAGCCAGATTCATAGCCCTTGCAATCTTGTTGCAGAGAATGGCTTGGCTTAGAGCAACCAGTCTGTCACATGATACACAGGCCAAAGCCATGGACTTCCCCTGTGAGAATAACTTTTTGAGGACAAAACTGAGGCCTACATGAAAAAGGTGGAAGAGTACAAGTCCACTTTTAGGAGCAACTCTGCAAGAGACAGGCCCTCTACATCATATAGGACCCAAGATAGGGGAGGCAGGGGCAGAGCTGCATACCCTAAGCCTTTCTTTCAGGTCCAGGCAGGAGGCCCACAAAGCATACTGAACAAGGATCGGGGGCAAAGACCCAGCCCAAGCAGAACCTCTGACGTGTTTGTACAGGTTGCCACCCAACCCCCTGCAGGAGGCTAATTGGCTCACTTAATCCAAGCGTGGTAAGCCATTACTACAGATAGGTGGATCTTGGAGATAGTGAGCCAGGGCTTTTCCCTGACCTTCAAAGCATCCCCCAAACTTCACAGCAGACACTGCAGGTCTGCATTTTCTGCAGAAAGAGTCCTGTTGGAGCTAGAAGTCCAGAAACTACTGCAGATTAATGCGGTAGAACCTGTCTTCACATCCCAAATAGGGAAGGGCTTTTACTCCAGATATTTCCTCACACAAAAGAAAAATGGGGAATGGCGACCCATTCTGGATCTCAGACTCCTGAACAGACACCTAACAAGGCCAAAATTCAGAATGGTCACTTTGGCCATGACCATCCCTACTCTGCAACAGGGAAACTGGCTAGCATCCCTGAATCTCAAAGATGTCTACTTCCACATACCAATCAGACCCAGTCACAGAAAGTACCTGTGGTTCAGACTTCCCTCAGGTCATTATCAGTTTGCAGCACTCCCTTTCAGGCTTACTTTGTACCCAGGGTATTTACAAAGTGTATGGCTGTGGTTGTGGCACACCTCAGACAACTGGGTGTCACGGTATTCCCCTATCTGGATGATTGGTTGGTCATAGGAGACCCCCACCACCCCAGGGAATCCCTCTCCCTCACCCAAGGAGTCCTAGAAACATTGGGGCTTCTCATAAACAGACAAAAGTCACAGCTGGAACCTGTACAGATCCTGCAGTTCATAGGTGCAGAGTTGGACACACTGCAAGGCAAAGCTTTCCTGCCACAGGAAAGGGTAAACAGCATACTAACCCTGGTACACTCCTTCAAGTTGGGCAAACCCAGACCAGCCAGACACTTTCTGCAGTTGCTGGGCCACATGGCAGCCACCACACCCGTGGTACCAGATTCCAAATGAGGGACATTCAGTTCCACCTCAAGTTCTTTTGGTTACAAAGAAAGTATCCACTTTCCAAAGTAGTGCCTGTCACAAGGCCCCAGCCCTGGAATGGTGGAAAGACAGTATCATGGAAGGGTTGCCTTCCAGCAGCTGGTTCCCTGCTCAGTTTTGGGCCCACCTTGGAGAAAATAAGCAAGGAGGTATTAGGACAACCCTCCTGTGCACAGAGGCCATTAAAGTATGGAACCTAGAAAATGGCAGTAGATTTTATTTTTCTACAGGAAACTCACCTTTCCCCGCAGGAGCACTTGAAGCTGGGTACCATGGGGTTCAGTAGTAGCGCTTCCGCCTCATATAAAAAGGGACGGAGGAGGGGGGTGGCGATTTTAATTCCCAAGCACACTTCCTTTATAAAACAGGATGAAATAGTGGATAAGGAGGGAAGGTATGTATTGATGTGTGGGTCCTTCCAGGGTAAACCAGTAACTTTGGCGTCAGTGTACTTTACCCCAGGTTCGAACTCTGCACTATATTTGAAGTTTCTCACCACATTACAAGATTGGGCTCAGGGGGAGATGATATGGGGAGGGGATCTGAATCTGATGTTTAACCCCGCTTTGGATTCCACCACCCAGACTCCAAAAAAAAGACTATGGTACAACCAAAAGAGTAAAAAAGATGTTGAATGAGCTAGGATATGTGGACATTTGGTGCCACCTTGAGGGGAAAAAGAGGGACTACACCTTTTATTCAGCCATACATAGTGTATACACTAGATTAGATTATTTCCTGGTTCCTAAGGAATCAGTAGGGTGGGTTCAGAGGGTCTCCATCGGTGAGTTTTTGCTCTCAGACCACGCTCCGATTTTTATGACCTTTCATTTTTTTTTTTTTTTTATTCTTTTTATCCCCTCCTGGACGCCCCCTGCACTCCCCTCCTTCGGGCTGTCTCAATGCCCTCCAGACTCCCCCACTGAGTCTGCCCCTAGAGTGTCTCTTTTTTCTCAGGTGCTCCTACCTGCCTCCTTAGCACCTTACACAGCGGGGTCTGCCCGTGTTGTGTCGTCTGGGTGGCCGGAGCTGCCGTCATCCGGAGTGCCGAGGGTTGTTTCCTGTTTCTGTCCCTCCCCTCTCACCCCCCCCGAGGGGCGCCGGCTCGGGCAGAACGTGCTTCGCATGCCTGCCAAGTGCCCGGCGTCTCCCCTCCCGGCTCCCTGCCCTAGGAAGCCCGCCGTTGCCCAGTCGGTGGCACACGGCTCTCTCGGCGTCAGGTGTATTAAACACCCTTGGTCCCTCCCGAAGGAGAGCATCCATTAGGACAGTCCTCCTTCCTGCTGAAACCCCTGACGGCCAGTCCGTTTCCTCGAACCCGGTCGCCAGCATGACGCGCGGTGTGGCGGACCTTTCATTTTGGAGAGGCAAGAAAGCACACCTTCTGGAGACTGGATCTTTCTTTACTCCAAGATAAGGAGGTAATGGAGTCTGTCACTCAGACAGTAGAACAAACACTACAGGAGAATGACTTACCAGAGACCTCACCTGCCATTCTCTGGGATACCCTAAAGGCTGTAATTAGGGGGAAATTTGTCGAATGGTCAAACAGGAGAAAAAAAGGAAAGACCAAAAGAGTGGAACTGATAACCCAGATAAAGCAACTCGAAGCACAACAACAAATTAAAATATAATAGGAAAGGACTAAGGCTTTAAAAAAAGATGAAGGCCAGCCTCTCGAATATTTTAGATTATGCAGTGGAACAGGGGTTATTGTTTTTGAGGCAGAAATATTATGAGGGTGGACCCAGATCTCTAAGACTCTTAGCAGGTAGACTGAGGGCCCAACGGAGTAGGGCAACAATACAGGCAGTACAACATCCCACCACAAATAAAGTAGAAAAAGAAACGGGTGGTATAGCAGAATCCTTTCGGGAATATTATTCTGCACTATATAAACAGGAAAATCAACCATCCTGTACCCAGATTCAGGAGTTCCTGGTAGGTCTGGGTTTACCCTCAATCTTACGGGAACAGGCAGTTCATTTGAATTGGCCGATTGGCGACACAGAGGTGGACGCTATAATTAGGGAATTAAAGTCTATGAAGTGCCGGGGGACGGATGGACTCCCTGGAGAATTTTATAAATTGCTTAGAGTCAAAGTTACCCTCATCTTACAGAATCTCTTTCGCTATGTACAAGGTGAAAATGGGAAAAATATCCCCCTCCTGGTCCCAAGCAATAATTTCTGTGCTTCCCAAACCGGCTAAAGATCCCTTAATATGTTCCTCTTACCGCCCTATTTCAATTCTAAATATAGATTATTAAAAGCTTAGCCTCGGTCATGACCAAAAGACTCTAATCAATAATCCCTCAGATAATTAATCCAGACCAAACAGGCTTTATCCCGGGACGTCAGGCCCAGGACAACTTGAGAAAGACCATCTACATAATTGACTACTTAAACAGCACTAAAAAAACCTGCCCTTTTGGTCAGTATTGATGCAGAAAAAGCATTTGATAAAGTGTCGTGGAGGTTCTTGGAGGAGTCCTTGGACTGTTTTGGACTGGGGAAGCCCTTTCAAACCTTAATCTCCAGACTCTACAATACACCAACAGCCTATATCAGGGTAGATGGTCATCATGCACCGGGGTTCCAATTGGAAAGGGGGAGCAGACAGGGCTGCCCACTATCCCCCCTCCTATTTGCATTATATATCGAGCCCTTGGCTCAGTGTATAAAACGAGATGAGGAGATTAGGGGGGTGATGATGGATGGTCGTCAGCATAAGATTTCTCTATATGCTGATGACGTGCTTCTATACTTGGAGGATCTGGAGAGTTCCTTGGGAAGGGTAATGAATAGACTGGCTCAGTTCACTGAACTGGCTGGGTATTCGCTCAATACTTCTAAGACAGAAGTTCTTAAATTTGGATACAGTACTTCTCCTGGATTAAAAGAGACTTACCCAATGAGATGGGATATGGTACAAATGAAGTATTTGGGGCTAAATATAAGTACCTCTCCCTCACAACTGTACCAATTGAATTATGTACCTATGGTACAACAATTAAAGATAGATCTAAATAGATGGAGTGTACTGCCACTCTCGCTACATGATCGAACACAGGCAATAAAAATAAATGCTCTTCCCCATTTTCTATACCTTTTTCAGGGTACCCCATGTGTTGTCTCTAGGAAAGATCTGGAGATCTGGCAGAGGATGCTGATGAAATTTATATGGGTGAACAAAAGGCCTAGAGTAAGACAGCAAACCTCATTTCTACCCAAAGAGGCGGGAGGTTTAGGGGTACCCCAGCTTGAAGGTTATTGGGTAGCTTCTCAGATGAGAATTGGCCTGCTCTGGGGTCACCTGAAGTACAAGACCACTTGGAAAGAGATTAAGATGAGAATCTGTCCTTCCCCCCGCTGTCAGCAATATTGTTCCAAACAAAGGACCAGTTTAGAACTTGGGAAAAGTTACTTAGGGCTACCCATACCACATTAGTGGGTTGGAGACGGGGGACACTGCTGGAAACGAGGTTTTGGGGGACATTGGAGATACGGGTGGTGGGCATACGACCCCACCTTTGGCCCTGCTGTATGGGATTTGTGGTTCCAGGTTAGTGCTAACAAAGGGTTACAGGCCCCCTGGCAATTATTGGGGGAGGGAGGACTGCTGTCTTTCGAAGTGGCCCAGATATGTTTTGTCCTCTCCTCAGTGGACAGAATGTGATACTTGCAAATTTGTAGCTACATTAATAATAAAATTAAAAAGGAACAGAGTACAGGTCTACGAGGGGTCACAGAGCAGATCTTCGAGCAAATATGGAAGTCGGAAAATGCATCAGGAGCCATTTCCCAGCTCTATAAGAGAAGTCTTCAGCAGATTTCCTCAAATTTGCAATATGTTAAAAAAGCCTGGGAGCGAGAACTGAATATTACTATTTACGATGGGGAATGAGCGAAGGGTTGGAGAAGTATGTGGAGATTGTCCTCTTCAATTTCCTGGAGGGAATTTTTATGGAAAATTAGGATTAGATATTTTAGAGTCCCATTGATAGTTTTTAGACAACAAACAGGTGTGCCCTCTAATTGCTGGAGAAAATATGGAGAGGACATTGCCACTCATGCCCACATATTCTGGACATGCCAATCACATCAAAGTTCTGGACAGAAATAGTTACTTCCCTGGGGCAGATATTTTAGCTCCAAAATCAACCGGGCTGGAATATGTCATACTGGGGGACTGGACGAGATCAGGGGTTGAGAAGCGATATATTTATGACAGATCCTGCTAGTGGCTGCCATGAAGACAATTACCAGAAGATGGTTGCAATCATCCACGCCAACAAAACTGGATTGGCTAGAAGTGGTGGCATAGGCCCGACAATTAGAGGAACTGACATTTAGACTACAGTAGAGATACCAGGCCTTCATGAATCGGTGGACCAGATGGACTGTCTGGTTGGGTCAAGAGGGATATGAGTAGCTGGCCTTAGGCCTCCGACCATCCCCTGTCCTGTTTCCCTCTCCTGTGGCCTGGGTCCCCCCTCTTTAGCTCCCGTCCCCCCATATAACAATAAATAATAACAAATGGGGTGTGGGGTGCCCACCTCCCCTGAGTCTGGCAATGCTGAGAGCTGGACATTGGGGTTTATGCTGGGCGCACTGCACGGTTTAGAAAAAGGCAGTGACTTAGCCGCATTAGCATGTGGGTTTTGTACCTCTTACACATAGAGAATGAATTATGCCAATCATAGTATAATTTAACTTTATATAAGGGTACGCAGATACGAAAAGTAATTAGATATAGAGACCCTGATTTTACTAGATTTTATTGTATGTTATTGTGTTTATTTCACCACTAGTTATTATTTTTAGTTCCTGGTTTAAAGTTTTTTATTGATCATATGAATTTTCGAAAAATCAAAACATTTAAAGGGATGTTCAAGACGGGGTGCGTTCTTTACATTAACCTCATCTCTAAGATTATTAGAGAACAGAAGGATTGAACATAACATAACTCCAGTTGTTAAATTTACATTTTACCTGTAATGTATATAACCTTGTTATTTTTTGTAACCTGTAACCTGTTTGATTGAAATGAGTTCAATAAAGAAGTATTAAAAAAAAGGTATGGCACCTAGACTGCTCATTTCAGGTCTCCCTTCCTGTGATCCATCTGCCTGGCAGAGACAATGTCCTGTCCGACTCCCTCAGCAGAATCAGCCAAAGCCACCACGAGTGATCTCTAAACAGGCAAGTCCTGTACTCAGTTTTCAGAAATTAGAGCACTCCAGAAATAGATCACATCGCCTCCCTGGAGAATCACCAGTTGCCCCAGCTTTGCTGCAGGTCTCCAGCTCAAGGGACAATGCCATTGGATGCCATGGCTCTGGATTGGTCGGGGAAGTTCCTCTATTCCTTCCCTCCCTTCCCTCTGCTACTTCGGGTTCTGATAAAGCTAAGGAGACAACCAGCATCTATGATACTGGTGGCCCCAGATTGAGCCAGGCAGCCATGATACTCCTTACTACTAGCCCTATCAGTGGCACAGCTGATTCACCTTCCTCAGAGGCACAATCTCCTAACCACCTCCCAGGGCAGAGTTCTGTATCCGAACCTCAAGTTTCTTCATCTCAAAGCTTTGCTCTTGAAGACCTAGAATACTACAGGTCCTCAGGGTTTCTAGGAAACCGTCAACCAGGAAAACTTGTGCTTCCAAATGGAAGAGATTCTCCCTGTAGTGCAAGCAGAGAGAGATGTCAATCCCTCCCAAGCTGGGCTCCCAGCCTTATGGACTATCTAGTTCATCTAAATTCACTGGGGTGGAGGCCTTCCATTCTCAAGGTTCACCTGGCTGCCATTGCAGCATATACTTCAGCTGGCAGGGAAAGGTCAGTGGCTTCCCACCCTATCTTCAGGATGTTCTTTAAAGGGCTCCTTCACCCACCCCTCAGGGAGCCTGTTCTCCCCTGGGGCCTGAACATTTGCATAGCTAGGCTCATGGAGCCTCCATTTGAGCCTTGGGAACTACAGATCTAAAATGTTACCTGGAAGGCTGTTTTCCTTGTAGCCATCACTTCTGCCTGGAGGGTCAGTGAGCTGCAGGCTCTGTGTACAGAAACCAGTTATATTTCTTTCCACAGGGACAAGGTGATGCTTAGGACCAATAGAAAGTTCCTTTCCAAGGTGATCTCTGAGTTCCATTTGAACCAATCAGTCTCCCTACCTTGTGGTTTTCACTGACCCCTCCAGCCCAGGTGAGCAGAAGTTGCACAGCCTGGATGTCAAGAGGGCACTTGGCTTGGCTTGACTGCATCAAGGTTTTTAGGCCACAGCACACACAGTTGTTCCTGACCTATGGAGAGGTTGGCAAAAGGTAGACCAGCATCCAATAGAACCATTGAGCGCTGGATTGTCTCCTGTATACAGTTCTCACAGCCGTTGCCGGGGGTTCGTATGGTTCGAAAGAACCCCCCCTTTTGACATTTCCCCCTTGTTTTTATCATTTGTAAAATGTTTTCATTATTTCTGTTTTTTTTGTGACTGTCACAAAGTGTTTTTTTTAGTTGTTTAACCAGGAGTAGCACACTAAGCTGAAAGCTTTTTTACAGGAGCGACCTGGGAGCACAGGGAAGTTAAGTGACTTGCTCAGGGTCATACAGTATGTAAGTGGAAGCTGTGGGATTCAAATCCAGGTTTGGTCTGCTGGATGTCAACAGATTTTCAACTCAGAGCCTTAAACCACTGCACTATACTGCCTCTCTAAATGCACACATGATAAACCCCAGCACTTTTTCTCTGCATGCATGCCCCCCCCCATCTGCTACCAATCAGCTCCCTCAGTGCCAGTCAGATGACTGGAGCTGCTTTGTGAGTCTTTCTCCGCACGGTCCCCCTATGACTGGCTGGCCAATTGCAGCTCATGTCAGCATCATGAATGTGACTGGAATACAGCACAGCCACTTCCCTCAATTCACACTGTCGGCTAGCTGTCGGAGAAGATGAAGCATGGCAGCAGGCTCAGAGACGACGTCTCCAGGAGAGCAAAAAGGAAGTAGAGGACCTCAACTATTATCAGTCACTGGCAGGTATATTTTGCTGGCCAGTACTGCCAAAGATGTGTCCCTTAATAACTGTATATCAAGGGATAGGATGTGCAGTTGGGCAAGGGAGCTGTTCAGGTGGGTGGGCTGATGATTTAGAAATAATTTACTTAAGTCATCCTCTATACAAAATGTAAAGTTGTCATGTTTCATATGCCTGTTTTACATTGTCATAAGTTAAGCAAAAGAGGTACCACAGTGGAAAGGCAATGCAAGTGTTTGGAAGGGTCTGGCTGGGATCTACACTGCCACCTCACTAATTGTGCTGTTCAGAGAGGTCTTCACTGTGGTCCCATTTTTATTGACATTCAGGTCCACTTTTTTCTGTGTCATCTGTGTCAGACACTGTTAAAACAAATAAGTTGTGAGAAGCGTTTTCTCCAGGTGACCACATGTGTCAGTAGAATGACATTTGTTGCTGGGGTCTGGAACAACCTTGGGTTACTGGAGTGCTGGCTTGGGGGGGGGAGGGCTGGAGCAGGATTGAGCCATGGCTCTCCCCTCCAAAGGGGTGGATGCCCACCCATCCATAGTCTCGCTCCCACCGGGTGGAGTTCTGGTGGGTGAGCAAGCGGTACAGGTGGTGAAAGAAGTCAGGATGGGTGGAAGTGGCCACCGGATCCTGGCGTGTGCATGTGTGCCTCCATGCGGGTACACACGTGTATGCCATGGCCCGGGGGGGAGGGGGGAACAAAACAGGAAAACGAAAAATGTATATATAAAAAAAAAAAAGGTTGCAGACTGCATAAAAAGAACCCCCCCTTGTAAAAATCCTGGCATCGGCCCTGGTTCTGCTACAGTAAGATTAGCAAACGACCACCTTAGGGCACAGTCTACCTGAGATACAGCTGTGAGGGACATCCCCTACTGGATATCTGCAAAGCAGCTACCTGGAGAACTATACACACCTTCACAAAACACTATTGTCTGGACATTCAGTCCAGAAGTGATGCCAAGTTTGGTGCTGCAGTTCTGCAGAACATTCCCCTTCCCAAGTAGATTCTGTACCCTACCTCCCAAGGTACTGCTAGGTAATCTACATTAGTTAAGCATATTGGGGGATTCCTGGGGTTTGAAGAAAAAATTACCATAGTAATGTTATTTCTTCCAGGGGATCCTTCAGTATGCTTAAATCTCCCACCCTGTCTCCCCTACCAGAACCGGAAAAGGGGTCATTTTCTCTGCGTTTCTGCTGGTCACTTCTTCTCTTGTGACTTGGTTGTTGAAATAATTGTTGAAACCAGTCTGTTGTGTTTTCACTGTTAAACAATGTTTTCTTTTACTCCTATTGGGGACTTAATCCTTGTTGGGATAGCTTAATTACAAAGGCTTTTTAACCTAGTTAGGCTATATAATGAATCTGAGCATTTTAGAATGCAGCAACACCTAGGGGCAGCAGTTTGAATTGTGGCATGAGCCAATGATAGATTCCATCATTTACATATATTCCAATCTTTCTGGGGCAGTTCAACATAGGAAGCTAACTGCATTAGTTAAACATATTGAAATATCTCATGTAAGAAACAACATTACTATGGTAATTTTTTTCTTATATGACAGTAGTGTGTAGATGCATGCAGGTGATTCTGAAGAGGCCAGCATGGAATTCAAATAACATTTTACTGTAGTTGGTATGGTCTCTGTTAACTGTAACGCCTGCTGCCCTGGGAAAGTTAATTTTTTTTGTGTGTTAACATAGCATTTTATGAATGGGATGGGCAGTAAGTGGGTGGCTGTAGGACCCAACCTTTTCCAAAATAAAAACCTGGTTAATTAAGGCTGTTAATGTTGGAAACATTATTTACAGGACTGGGCCTTAATAACCTGTCAGGAATAGTAAATCTTTGAATTTTAGCCCCTTGCCTGACGAAACACTATACTATTGTGTGTGTTTTTGTTGTTTTAACCCAGAACTCACTCACTTCCTTTTACTAGCGGTCTGCAGAAATGATGAGTAGGGGCCAGATAACTGAATCCTGTGTGCCTCTGGCTACTGACGGGGTGGGGTAGCTCATGAACTTTCTTGAGGGGGCTCTTGCAACAGGTAACACCTTTAGGACTGAAGCCAGCAGGTGCCAGGACCCCACAGAAAACTTACAGCTAGCAGTCTATAGCGGGGGACCACTCCCTGACGGCCTGTCACGACATCACGTATATGGCATAAAGGGGCAGTCCCCCAGTCCAGCTTCAATTCTTTTCCCATTGACCCATGCACATCGGCTCCACAGACGTCTTAAGTCGACCACCATTTTTATGCTCATACTGCACTGCGTACCACTGTGAATCTCTCATAGAGGCCTGCCAGCATTGCCTTAGTCATTTAATTATTGCAGGATTTAATGATTGCCAAGATTTTAATCAGCACACTCCACTCCACCGCCAGAAGACCCTCAAACTTAAGCATTCTTGCTTTGTAGAAAGCTAACTGACATGGACAAGGAGCTTCACTGAAAAAGTTAATCTTCTAGGGACGTGGATATGTTGTTCATCCACACTTCTTGACATGTCCCTTTCCCCTTTAATTCTTGACGGAAGGTCTTCAAGCTGGCTCCTCCTACCCACCTGGGTGGTATAACCCTCGGCTCCACACCATGATGTCAGATCTTCCTTTCCGCTGGAAGATTCAAGTTGCCTCCTCTCCGCTACCTCATTTTGTAGGCCCTGGCTTTGATTTCTTCAGACCCTTTGAAGATTAAGCTCATTCAAGCTAGCAATTGCAACTTTTGCTATTCGATTATGAAAGATAAATCTTCCCCCAGTTTTCATCGGTGCCCGTGCGGCCAGAAAATGTCCACGCACAGACCTACATACCGCGTGTGTCTACTGCTTGGGTGTCAGCTACGACACCCAGGCATGCGAGATGTCTCACTTTTCACCCGAACATTCTCAACAATCGTCTCGCATGGCTCAAGTTGGGCAGGCCCAAGAAATGGAATCCACCAGTGAAATCCAAGGAGGCCTGGTGGGCGGTCTCCCTGGCTTCAGGGTCCGCCAAGCAGTTAGAACAGATGTAGTCCTTTGAGGAAGAGGCGGCGCGGCCCACAGAGCTCTCCTCTCAGCCAGTTTTCATTCCACTCAACCTGGGCTCCACTGTTCTTGGGCTCCTTTTGGGAGATGTGCCTATCTCTCCCCCTACCAAGGGCGAGGGACCTTCAGGCTCGCATACCTCCCGGTTCCATAAAAAGAATAAGGAACCGAGAGAGTCTTCGTCTCAGCAAAGACGTTCTTGGGATTGAGAGCGATCTCGGTCACAGGAATCTCCAGTCTCGACTTCAGTCAAGACTGCTTCTTCGGCTGCCAGCTTCTCGGCTTTGCTGACTGGTCAGCTGGCCGAGGTGTCAATCGACGATGCGGTGGAGATCACTCTCAACCCTGTCGATCTGTTGTCAGACGGTGAGGCCGACAACTCACTTACTAGGACCCCAGTCCTGCCTCTTCCTAATCAGGAACTCAGCCTGCTGACAATCCCATTGAGGAACCGGTCCCTGATCTGGGAAAATCACCAGTGCCCCTGGTGTCTCCTGAATGACTTGCTCGGCCAGTCCGTTCGAGGTAGAGATCTCGGACCCCCTCAACCAAGAGGCCGAGGAAGGCACATAAGTGCTCTAAAAAGAGGATATGCCACCATTCCTCTTCATCCTCCTCGGATGAGGAGAGGCTTCAGCAGAAACTCCGTTGATGCTACGAAGATCTAATGTGGCAACAGCTCATTCTGTCTGGGCAGAAGCCTTCTACGGTTTCTACCCTGTCCATTACTTGGCTCTCACCTCCCAGGCCAAAGCTGACTCCGTTGGAACCGGTAAAATCAGTTCCTCCACCTGTGTAGCCAGTAAAACCTGCCACGGTTCAGACAAAATCAGTCTGTCCACCGACAGTGGTGGGGCTGCAACCTAAACAGCCTTCAGGAGGGGCTCCTACAAAGGAATCTCTGATGGTTCCGGGTCTTCCTCGCAGGTTATCAGTCACCCTCATGCCTGACTGCCCCAGGCATGTAGAAGTATACCTTGGTGGATGACAGATTTATCTGGATTCCTCAGATTCTGACAACACTGACCTCCACTCTCATCTGCTGGATGATGAGTCAGTGAGTAGTCTGTCAATGGAGGAGGGCCCTTCATCATTTTTGGGAGTTCTCTGCCTTATCTCCGAATCTACTGGGATGCTGCTGGAACCTGTCCTGAAACAGGCGTAGTGTCTTCTTACAGATATTCTTAAAAGAGGGGATACCCCTACGGAAGCCTTCCCAGTGGCTGAGGTCATTGTAGGCCCAGTTTTGGAGCTCTCGTAGTATCCTGTCTCCTGCCCATCACCATCTGCCCCGGTGTCCCGCAAGTATGTGGTGCCCATTGGGTCCCCCTCAGGGTTCATGGAACATCCCTTGGTGAAGGGATTAGTGACTGCTTCTGTGTTCAGATGCACAGGCAGCTCTGCTGACACTGATAGACCTCCAGACAAGGAGTCCAAAAAACTGGACCACTCTGCCAGGAGGGTCTATGCAACCACCTTTTAGGACTCCATCAGACAAGCGCGGCCAACATCTGGCGCACTTCTGCCATGCCCTCCTTGGCTCCTTGGATGAAGTTCTCCTGCACCTCCCCATGGACCTTCAGACTATGGTCAAGCAGATCTGGGATCAGGGCCAAGCTGTTGCCAAGCAGCAACTTCAGATGGCCTTGGACCTTGGGGACTTTTGTGCCCGTCGGTGGCAGCTGCGGTTGCCATGCACCACAGGGCTTGGCTGAGGCGTTCCACCTTTATGGAGGACACCCAGCACAAATTCACTGATGCTCCTTTTCTGGGTACCAATCTCTTCGGCCCAGGTGTGGATGATCACCTTCAGCAGTCCAGTGCCATCTTGGACACTGCTACTTCTGCTCAAAAGGATGCCCCTGGATCCAAGAAACAGCAGAAGAAGCAGTTTTTTTGGCACCCTACTCCTACGACCAAGCAGCCCTCCTTCCAGGGTAGGCAGCAACAGCAGGCACAAGCTTGGCACCCTCAGCCCAAATCTGGGCCTCCAGTGTCCCGCAGACAGGGAGGTCGGGGTTCAGGTGGGTTCCAATCTGGACCCTCTTCCTCCAAGCCTGCCCAGTGATGGGATAGGGGCAGCCACCCCTATTCCCATCACGCCAGCTCTGGGTCTTCCCATGGGGGACCGGCTCCACCACTTTCTTTCTGCCTGGTCCGCTGTTACCACAGACAGGTGGGTCTTAGAAGTGGTCAACCAGGGTCTGCCTCTAGAGTTCAAGCAGTACCCTCCCTGCCGCGCCCCACAACAGGAGAGAGTATCAGCCCACACTCGTTCAGCTCTGAGAGATGATGAAACCCAACTCCTCCTCAAGGAGGCAGTGGTTTGAGTGGCAGACCCTCCAGTCAACCCAGGGTTTGTTTCCAGGTACTTCCTGATCCCGAAGCGGACGGGGGGCTGGCACCCCATTCTAGATCTGCGCGACCTGAATCAGCTTCTCAGGCCTCGCACTTCAGGATGGTAACTCTGTCCCAGATTATACCATACCTGGAGGAAAACATGTGGGTCTGCTCACTGGATCTCCAGGACATGTTTTTTCACATCCCAATCCATCCGTCTCACCAGCAGTTCATCTGCTTCAGAGCAGAGAGAACCCTATACGAGTTCTGAGCCATGCCATTCAGCCTGTCATCTGCCCCACGAGTCTTCACCAAATGCATTGCAGTGTTGGCAGCCCATCTCCGCCATCGAGGGGTCAGAGTATACCCTTACCTCGATGACTGGCTCTTAGCAGGTTCCACCCAGCAAGAGGTGGAGAGATCCTGGGACCTGGCCCTCCAGACCTGCTCACAACTTGGTCTACTGATCAACAAGGCAAAGTTGGAGCTCATGCCATCACAGGTGATATGCTTCATTGGGGCAGAGCTCAACTCTTGCTGAGCCAGATCACGGCTCCCAGCGGACAGGGCTGAGGTTCTCTCCTCCTTTGCCCAGTCATTTCTGGTTGAGCACTTGCACCCTGCCTGGGACTTTCTGTGCCTTCTGGGGTACATGGCGGCCTGCACCACTGTGGTCCGATGGGCCTGGTGGCATATATGCCCCCTTCAGTGGGAGCTGGCCACCCAGTGGACTCAGCACCATGGTCAATTCGACCAGCTGATCACTGTGACCCAAAGGATGTGGGATGCTCTCCAGTGGTGGACTGTCCCTAGACCATCTGTAAGAAGGGATCCCATTTATCTGCCCCAAGCTGACGGTCATCCTCATGACCGATGCACCTCTCACTGGCTGGGGAACCCACATGGGGAACAACAGAGTCCATGGGTTCTTGACCCCTGAGGAACACTGATACCATATCAACCTGCTGGAGCTCAGAGCAGTCAAACTGGCATTGTCAACATTCACTCAGCAGCTTCGGGGTCAAGTGGTTCAAGTCCAGACGGACAATACCACAACCATGTACTACCTCAACAAACAGGGCGGCATGCACTCCCAGTTGCTATGCTGGGAGTCGCTCTGCACCTGGACACTCGTGAGCTGACTGGAGGCAGATTTTCTAGCCATCCATGTGGCAGGAGCCTCAAATCTACTGCCGCATAGGTGAGACATCCCACGAGTGGTCTCTCCATCCAGCGGTAGCTCACAGCCTGTTCTCCCACTGGGGAAAACCGATGGTGGACCTGTTTGCCTCCAGGGAAAACACCAAGCTGAGGATGTTTCAAGCCCACCCCCCTCAGCGGAGCTCACTGCAGGGGGATGCCTTCTCGAGGCCTCTTCTACTCCTTCCCTCCATTTCCCTTGATCCACAAGGTGCTTCTCAAGGTGAGAAGGGACAAGGCGCAGATGATCCTGTGATGCTGTGGTGTTATCAGAATTTCTTTACACACCCTTGGGGTGTGATGACCACACAAACCTCTCGAGCTTCACTCTTGAGGTTTATGGGTCATCATACCCCTCGGGTGTGAAACAAAAAAAGTCCATGACACACAGTGGCATAACCATTATTCTCTGTTTCTAGGGACGTGGATATGTTGTTCAATCCACAGTTATCAGCAGGTATCATGCCACTTTAAGATGGGCTGGAAGGTCCTCAAGCTGGCTCCTCAAACCCACCCGGGTGATAAAATCCTCGGCTCTGCCCCATGATGCCAGATCTTACTTACCGCTTGGAAGCTCAGTTTCCCTCCATAGCGCTCCTGCGTTTTGTAGGCCTGGATCTTAAATCTTCTGATTTTCCTAAACTTGTGCTCAAGTTCAGTTTTCGCTTGACTCCTTCGCGACTGCCATGGATGTTAAATCCATTCCCGGGTTCCATCGGTGCCTTTGCGGACAGAAGATGTTTCGCACCAATCCTCACGCCACATGTGTTAACTGCCTTGGACTCGACCATAATCCACAGCTTACGGCCTCTGTCTGTCCTTCTCCTCTTTGGTGCTCGAGGACCGCGCTGCCCGACTCCCAACTAGGGTGACCGGGGAAATGGTTCCCGCCAGTTAAATCGAAGGAGGCCCATTGGGTGATGTCCAGGGTGGTGGGCTCCGTGGAGCAGCTGGAACAGCTAATGGCCCTCAAGGAGGAGGTGGCCCAGGCTGCGGCTTCATCCTCCTCAGTGTCGGCCTTTATGCCACTCTCCCTGGGATCCTCCTACACGACTTTCTTTCAGGAGCTTTGTCAGTCCCTCTGTACCAAGGGAGAGGATCCTTCTGGGTCCCATACCTCTTGGTCTAAGAAGAAGGACCACAAAGGTAAGTCCCACTATTGATGTTTGTGGGAGCAGGAGAGGTCTTGCTCCCTGGATCATCATCTCTTGACTTCGGTCAAGGTTACAGCCCGGGTCACTGGCTTCTCGGAGTCCCCAGCAAACCAGCCGGCCGAGACTCATGTCGACAAGACTGAGATTTTTCTCGAGCCCACCAACAGGTTGTTGACTGAGGAGACCAACTCTCAACACCGGTTCCCTCGGTGCCCTCCGAGGACTTGTCTCTGCTTCCAGAGCCGACATCCTCAGTCAAGGACCCAGAACCGAGGGTGCTGCAGGTTTCCCCCACTCCTTCCTCGGCCCGCCTTTGGTGCCCCCAACAGTCGAGGTCGAGGTCCTCTTCTGCTTTGGGTAAGTCCTGCCGACATCGATGGTCTCATCCTGACACTGTGGAAAGCGGCGCCGCCGCTCATCTTCCTCATCCTCCTCAGCTGAGGACAGGCTCTGGTGCAAGTTGCGTCGGTGCTATGAGGATCTTATGTGGCAGCAACTTCTTTTAGCCAGAAACAAGCCGACTCCGGCTCCTTCACAGGCGATTGCGTGGCTGTCACCAGAATGGCCAAAGCAGTCTCCCACCTCTGGTTCCTTGGTTGAGGACCCAGTTCCCGACTCCGAAAGCTCGGCCTAGACTAGCTGCCCCACCCATTGTGGTGGAACCACCACCTCCACAGTCAATTTTTGGGGCTCCGACCAAGGATTCCCGGCCTGCTTAAGGGCTGCTCCATCGGTTGTCTGTCACCCTCACCCCCGATCACCCTCGGCGAGTGGAGGGTGGCTTAGGTGGTCGGCAGCTCTATGCGGACTCTTTGGAGTCTGAAGACTCCTCATTGCATTCCCATCCAGTCAACTTTGAATCCTCTGGGAGTCCGTCTGTGGACGAGGGCCCCACCTCGTTCTTGAATATCTTTCGACTCATCTCGGAATTCACCGGGATGCCACTTGAAACCGTGCAGAAGCGGGCCAGATATCCGCTCACAGAGATTCTGGACAAAGGGGATTCCCCCCTCAGAGGCCTTCCCCATGGTCAAGGCCATCATGGGTCCAGCTCTAGAGCTCTGGCAGCACCCGGCTTCTTGTCCTACGCCTTCGACCAGGATGGCCCGCAAGTATGAGGTTCCTGCCAGCTACCTCGCCGGTTTCTTGGTGCACCCCTCGGCCGAGGGATTGGTGGCTGACAGCATCTTCCAGCGCTCCGGTAACACTAGAGATGTGGACAAGCCCCCAGAAAAGGAGTCCAAAAAGCTGAACTACTCTGGGAGGAAGGTATACGCTGCCACCTCCTTAGGCCTTCGTCAGGCTAGCTCGGCTGTCCTGATGGCACACTTTTCTCATGCCCTGTTGGGCTCCCTGGATGAGGTGCTCCCTCATCTCCCAGCTGACCTTCAGACCACGGTCAAGCAGGTTCAGGATCAGGGAAGGACTGTGGCTAAACAGCAGCTACAGACAGCTCTGGACATTGGAGACTTCTGTGCCCAGTCAGTTGCAGCTGCAGTGGCCATGCACCGGAGGGCTTGGTTGTGGATCGTGACTTTCACAGCAGATACCCAACACAAGCTAACAGATGTCCCCCTTCTTGGACCGACCTGTTCGGCCTGAGGTGGAGGGTCACCTCCAGCTTATCGAGAAGTCTAATACCACCTTAAACTCGGTCGCATCTACTCAGAGGGACAAAGGTCACCGACAGCAGCATAAGCCCTTTTGTCCCACCGCTTCTGTGGCAAAACCCACTCAGCAGCACCACCAGCAGCAGGGCCAGCAGGCTCATTCTTGGCACTCCAAAGCCAAGTCCATCGCTTCCTCAGTCAGGAAACCTGGGGAAGTGTTCAGAGCGGCCTTGGCTGGTTCCTCCTCCTCCTCTAAGCCTTCCCAGTGATGGATTGCGGGGTATCACCCCCAACCTTGTCACACTTCCCTGGGTCCCCCCCCCCGTGGAAACCAGCTCAACCACTTCTTTTCTGCCTGGTCCGCTATCATCACGGATCGCTGGGTGCTGGAGGTGGTCAGCAGGGACCTGCTTCTGGAATTCGAGCAGGTCCCTCCCTTTTGAGCCCACACCCCGTGAGGGGCTACTGGATCCATAGCCTCCCTGTCAGCTCTCTGAGATAACATAGTTCTGCTCCTCCGCAAGGGGGTAATCAGCAAGGTGGCGGATCCTCCTGTTTGCCCAGGGTTTGTGTTCAGGTATTTCCTGGTTCCAAAATGGATGGGGGCTGGAGCCACATTCCTGACCTGCACGACCTGAACAAGTTCCTGATGCCGCCTACCTTCTGGATGGTCACTCTGGCTCAAATCATACCATTCCTGGAACTGGGCGTGTGGTTCTGCTCCCTGGATCTTCAGGATGCATTATTTCACGTCCCAATCCATCTAGCCCATCAGCGGTTCCTCCGCTTTTGAGCGGAAGGAAACCTCTTTGAGTTCTGGGCCATGCCCTTCGGCCTTTCTTCAGCTCCTAGGGTCTTCACCAAATGCATGGCAGTGGTGGCAGCATTCCTGCAGCGCTGAGGGGTCCGGGTCTACCCTTAACTTAGTGAGATACTAACAACAACAAAAATGGAAAGGGACCTGGGGGTAGTCATATCAGGTGACCTAAAGGTGGGCAAGCAATGTGAAAGGGCAGCAAGGAGGGCTGGGGGGATACTGAGATGCATAGGGAGAGCCATCACCAGTAGAAAACAAGAAGTTATTATCCCTCTGTACAGACAGCTGGTGAGACCACATCTGGAGTACTGCGTGCAGTTCTGGAGACCCAATCTCCATAAAGACATAGACAGGATGGAAGCTGTCCAGAGGAGGGCAACTAAAATGGTGCAGGGTCTGCACTGGAAGACATATGAGAGAGACTTAAGGAGCTTAATATGTATAGCCTCGAGGAAAGGAGGAGAGGGACATGATAGAAACTTTCAAGTACCTCAAGGGAATCAACAAAGTCCAAGAGGTAGCATCTTTCAAAAAGAGTGTGCAAGAACAAGGGGCACAATTTGAAGATAGAAGAGGGGCGGTTCAGAGGTAATTTAAGGAAGTATTTTTTCACAGAGAGGGTTGTGGATGTATGGAACAGCCTTCCAGAGGAGGTTGTGGAGTCAAAAACAGTGGTGGAATTCAAGCATGCATGGGACAGTCATAAGGCAATTCTAGGGGGTGGAGGTAGGAAGAAGTAGGCTGCTGGTTAACTAGGATCTGCAGCTTATCCATCAGGTAGGGAAATGGGCAGACTGGGTGGGCCAAGCGGTCCTTATCTGCCGTCAAATTCTATGTTTCTATGTTTCTAACTGGACGATTGACTGGTAGTAGCCCCCTCTAGGTTGGAGGCGGTGTGGTCCAGGGATCTGGCCCTCCGGGTTTGCTCTCAACTAGGCCTCTTTATCAATGAGGCCAAATTGGAACTCATGCCTTTGCAGGTGATCCAGTTCATTGGGGTGCAGCTCGACTCTCTCTGAGCCAGAGCCTGGCTCCCGGCAGACAGGGTCGAGGTCCTTTCCTCCTTTGCCCAATCATTTCTGGTTGGGCAATTGTGCCCTGCCCAGGACTTCCTGTGCCTTCTGGGTCTCATGGTGGCCTGCACCAGTGTAGTCCATTGGGCCCACTGGCATATGCGGCCCCTGCAGTGGGGGCTGGTCCACCAGTGGTCTCAACATTCAGGCCTTCTAGATCAGCCAGTCTTCATGACCCAGGAGATGGGTGGCCTGCAGTGGTGGCTCATCCCAGCTCTTCTGCAGGAGGGTATCCCATTTGTCTTCCCTGAGCCGATGGTCATCTAGACGACCGACACCTCTTTGATGGGTTGAGGTGCCCATCTGGGGGAGTACAGGGCCCATGGTCTCTGGTCCCCTCAGGAGTCCTGATGCCACATCAACCTGCTGGAGCTCTGAGTGGTCCAGCTAGCCCTGACCACCTTCACTTTGTTTGTTCGGGGTCAAGTGGTCCAGGTCCAGATGGACAACACCTCGACTGTGTGCTATCTCAACCGACAGGGTGGGACACACTCCTTGCCCCGTGCAAGGAGGCTGTTCTCATATGGTCTCTCGTGCTCAGCCTGGAGGCAGATCTCCTAGCCATCCATGTGGCAGGAGCCTCGAACAGTCTGGTCGATGCCCTCAGTCAGATAGGTGATGCATCTCACGAGTGGTCTCTCCTGCTGGAGGTAGTGCAAGACCTGTTCTCCCTCTGGGGCACACCTCAGGTGGACCTGTTTGCCTCCAGGGAGAATGTGACGCTGAGGCTATTCCACGCCCGCCCCCTCAGCAGGGCTCACTGCAGGGGGGATGCCTTCTCCAGGCCCCTGGACCCCAGGCCTCTTTTACGCCTTCCCTCCATTTCCCTTGATCCACAAGATGTTTCTCAAGGCAAGGAGGGACAAGGCGCAGGTGATTCTGGTAGTCCAAGCTGGCCTCGCCAGTTCTGGTATACAGATCTCCTCAGCCTCAGTTCCAGGCTCCCGAGGTGGCTTCCAGCCTGCCCGGACCTGCTCTCCATCAACAGGGGGAAGGTACACATCCGGACCTTCAATCCCTGCACCTGACAGCCTGGTTCCTAAGTGACTAGAGTTCAAGGCCTTGTGTCTTTCTGACGAGGTCCTCAACGTCATTGAGGCGTCCCGTAAGGAGTCGACCAGAAAATGTTATGTCTTTAAATGGAAAAGATTCTCCATTTGGTGTCAAGACAAGGAGTTGGACCCCTCGTTCTACCCATTGGCTAGCATTTTGGACTACCTGTGGTCCCTTTCTCAGCAAGGGCTTTGGTCGACGACCCTTAAGGTGCACCTGGCAGCCATCTCTGCTTACCGGGCATGGGCCGGCAAGCAGTCGGTGGTGCAGGAGAAGGTGGTCTGGCATTTTTTCAAAGGCCTAGATCACATATCCCCTCTAGTGTGTGAACCTCCACTTCCATGGGATCTACTGCTGGTATTGGCCAAGCTCATGGGCTAGCCATTCAAACCGATGCACAGGTGTGTGATCTCCCATCTGTCATGGAAGACCACCTTCTTTGTAGCTATCACATCAGCCAGAAGGATCCAGGAGCTCCAGGCACTTTCCATTGAATCTCCTTACCTGGTCTTCCACAGGGACAGGATTGTCCTGCGTTCCCACCCAAAATTTCTTCTGAAGGTGGTGTCAGAGTTCCACCTGAATCAGGTGCTTACTCTACCAGTGTTCTACCCGAATCTCACCTTGGAGGCTTAGTACAGGTTCCATACCTTGGACCTGAGAAGAGCGCTTGCCTACTATAAAGAGCGTACGATGGAGAGGTTCGCCAGCTATTTGTCACCTATGCTGAAACTGCACCCGGCAGACCTGCAGCCAAGCGGATGATTGGCAGGTGGATCACTTCCTGCATTGATCTCTGCTATAGGTTGGCAGGCAAGGAGCCTTCCAGAGGGATAAGAGCTCATTCTACCCACCATACTGCTGCGTCAGTGGCTGCTTCTAGGGATGTCCCTATTCAGGAAATCTGCAGGGCTGCTACCTGGAAGTCAGCACACACTTTCATTTCCCATTACCACATTGACCTCGAGTCACGCTGGGATGCTGGTTTTGGGGCCTCAGTTTTCCGGTCCCTCCTTCCTAAGTAAGGGGGTGTGTGCCTTGCCTTCCTCCTCCTGGAGAACTGCTAGAAGTCTGCCAACAAGTGTGGATTGAACAACTTATCCATGTCCCTAGAAATACAGGTTACTCACCTGTAACAGGAGTTCTAGGAGTGGTATATGTTGCTCATCCACACGGACCCACCCGACCTCCCCGGCTGCGGACCCACACAACCTGGCTTCCAGTAGGCTAGATCTGGTGTCATGGGGTGGAGCTGAGGATTTTACCACCCGGGAAGGTGGGAGGAGCCAGCTAGAAGACCTTCCAACCCATCTCAAAGTGGCAAGGTACCTGCCGACAAGGGTGGATGAACAACATATACCACTCCTAGAACTCCTGTTACAGGTGAGTAACCTGTATTTATTGCTGAAGTCTCGAGTTCCCTATCATATAAAGTGGTAAGGGTATTAAAATCCTACAGTTCTGGTCTTCAGATCATCAGCAAAACATTACAGAACTAAGGATATAATCTACTAAGCAATTAAAATGAAGAAAAACTTTCCTAAAGGGACTAGCAGAGTACAATTATAAAACAACTTATTGCGTTGCCCTGATCTTACAAAAACAAGTTCCCGATAAAAGGGGAGGAGGGAAGATGAGTTCCAATAATATTCCTGATTTAACAAGTGTCCTTTGAAAATCAAACCACCATGAGTTCTTATGCTGCAATCATTAAATGACTAAGAAAAAAAATTATCCAAGTCTCACTACTTGTAATTAAAGTAGCAAAGAAGGAAAATATGATAATAAAGTAATTAGAGTCCCTCAGATTCTCACTTTCACATCAACAAAATATAAAGTACTTCCATAACTCCTTCATCCAACAAATCTTCATCTTCCTCACCCATGGCCATCTCCTCCTCAATCCGATGAGCTAATTTAGTTACATAGAAACATAGACTTTGACGGCAGATAAGGACTGCTTGGCCCATCTAGTCTGCCCATTTCCCTACCTACAGGATAGGCCGTAGATCCTAGTTAACCAACAGCCTATTTCTTCCTAACCCCCACAAGAATTGCCTTATGTCTGTCCCATGCATTCTTGAATTCTCCCATAGTTTTAGACCCACAACCTCCTCAGGAAAGCTGTTCCATGCATCCACTACCCTCTCTGTGAAATAATACTTCCTCACATTGCCCCTGAACCGCCCTCCTTCTATCTTTAAATTGTGTCCCTTGTTCTTGCACGTCTCTTTTTCTGAAAGATGCTACCCTCTTGGACTTTGTTGATTCCACTGAGGTACTTAAAAGTTTCTATCATGTCCCCCTCTCCTTCTTTCCTCAAGGGTATACATATTAAGCTGTTTTAGTCTCTCCTCATATGGCTTCTCTTGCAGACCCTGCACCATTTTAGTTGCCCTCCTCTGGACTACCTCTATCCTGTCTATGTCCTTGCGGAGATGGGGTCTCCAGAACTGGACACAATACTCCAGATGGGGTCTCACCAACTGTCTGTACAGAGGGATAACAACTTCCTGTTTTCTGCTGCTGATGCCTCTCCCTATACATCCCAGTATACCCCCAGCCCTCCCTACTGCCTTCTCACATTGTTCATGCACATAGTTGCTTCCTTGGGATCGTTAAATAAATATTGCTGCCCATTCCACACCAAACGAAGCTTAGCAGGGAGTAATAGTTGATGTTGCACTTTCAGTTGCCTCAATCTACTCCTCGTTCCATCAAATGCCCGCCTTCATTGTCGAGTGCTGTAGGAAAGGTCAGGAAAGAACATCAGCGTTGTTTCTCCACATTTCAAGCTCCTTCATCTTCTCGCCATTGCTAGTACTCAATCTCGGTCACCAGTTCTGGTGAACACAATCAACAGAGTTCAAGGAGTTCCAGAATCCAAGGCTACCCACCTAGGGTAATCCAGTAAGCCTTTTCCATGGACAGCAGGGGATCGTCATCAGCTGTTCCTAGTATGGTAGTGTCAGGAGGTCTAAACCTCACTCTCAGGTTCTTGGCAATAACGGGCATGCAAGGAATCACAAACACGTTGCATAAGAGTAATAAAGCTTGTTTATTGCTATCAAAGGAAAATCACAGTTGCCCAAAGCAGTTCTTACCATTAGGAACTGGGAGCCAATGCTAAGCATTCCTTATACCTTGATGAATCTTCATGTCTCCTGAGATCTCCGAGGTAGAGGACATAATGTCTTACATTATATACCTAAGATAATTACCATGGTTACTATCAGATAGAAACATTTCTAGTTACAGAGATGAGCCCTATTGGCTAAATTAGAGGTGGCTCCACAGTCCTAGATAACATTATACAATTTTATTATAGTCATCACTTTGTGGAAACAGAGGTACAGTTTGTACATAGCCGTGTAGTAGTACAAATCATCAGAAGATGGCAATGCCGATTCATATATCATAATCATTACAAGGACACAGGTGTCTTAACATCTTATAAGCAAGAAATACATGTGTATATTGTAAAGTAAAGTGTATAGCAATTATATGCATACATATCTTGACATCTACTCTTATATGGTAGATGCCCTTAGCTGTATATGTTAGTATAACATACACCTAAATACTAGTTGTCTGGTGTACCTCTGGGGGGTACCAATTAGGGTGCAGAGACCTTGTGTAACATTCCTCCCTTGTTGCCTCAAAAATGGCAACACAAGCAAGAGTAAGGAAGTGGAGAGGGAGCAGGGGTCATTTACAGACCCAACAGGCGAGCCTTGTAAAGGAACTCCAGCAGCTCACGGTGTTGGTGTAATGTGTGCTGTAGGCAGCAAAGCATGAGAAAAAATGTCAGAAATGCTTGTATGATAACATACCTTTAAAGGTTATCTCTAACCAAGTGTTAGTAAGTGCACTATTTAAATTACCATCATTAATGAGGGCATATACTGCTTCATTAGCTTTGGAGATATTATTGCTGATGTGGATGAGATGGGTATCCTTCCTGTCTAAAAGTGATTTTAATGTCAAAGTTAAAGGATCAATGTGTTCATTAAAATAGGGTAAGTACTCCGAAAGAGTGAACAGATAATCAGGGTCCATGATGGGGACAGGGGTAATAACTGTGTGCCCAATAATAGCAGTCTGTTGAGGTATAAAGCAGAAATTAGAATCATTAATAAAACATGCCTTTTCTCCATATGTGAACTATTTAAAATTAGTTGCCACACAAACTTCACCATCCAAATTATATTGCATTTTAACAGTAGGCAGTCTCCATTTTTGTAGTTGTACTGGGCAAGTATAAGTCTGTTTGGAAATCCATGTTGACAGGTGGTGAACCTCCTTCCGATAAGACTGGTACAAAGCATCTGGAGCAGATATTGAGTCCTGGTATTCTGTGCCATTGGTGGTGATGTCCTCGACCATGGAAAAGGACCAAACGATACTGTCTGGGGAATATCCACATACAGGTTGAATAACATCAAATATGTCACATCGACACAAATAAATATACCCTTTCTTCACACAACAATCTGTGTGCGGAGCGACCCCACGTGTCCAGAAGAGGATGGAAAACCAGCAGAGGAGGCAAGTCAAGGTGTTCTCTGTAGATGTTGTCATCAAGGTGCCCAATGGAGTGTACGGATGCTAATTTATCAAATATAGCTGTAGTAGAATCAAAAACATGGTAAAGACACAGTAAAAGAAACACAGTATCCTTAATAGAACATTTCTTAGAAGTAAAACAAGGACCAGTATTGGGGTGCCTGGTCACAAATCCTAAATTCCTAGCAATAGCAATAGGAATAGTAAGAGACTGTAACATACACATGGCAACACAGGGTATTTGCACTGAGGACAATACCATTTAGAGATGTGTCTATCATGTATGATATCAGGGATTCTTCTGGATTCCAGATCAAGGAAGAGATTGTTGATGGTAGTGATAATATATGATCCATGTGCGGAGCATAAGATTTTACAGGCAATGTATTGTTTATCTGCTTCCTCATTGTACTGTGCAATAAGGGCATTAATCTTATCTTTAGAATCTGTAAATGCCTTAGCAATGTCGTGCATATTATATAAAGTGTATCTTACTTCCTGACTAAGGCCATCCACACCATGCAATAATGGGGGTATGATGTCATTGATCATACCAGTTTTGAACTTTTGTGAATGTGCTTTGATAGTAGCAATGTCCGCTTTATTCCAGATAGACATTACAGAACCAAAGACACCAGTGAGGGAACATGTGATACCAGTGACATAAGATGTGTCACGTGTATTTCTTTTATGACTTTGATCATCTGTACTAGGTTTTCATCTAAAATTGCTTCTATGATCGGTGGTATGTACCCCGGCAATAGGGTCTTGGTTACAAATCTGAAAGGCTGCTAAGCTGTCAAGTAACAAAGTACAATAAAACAATGATGTGTTAGTAGTATGACACATACCAAATTCTTTCATATTCCAGTAAGTCAAGTTAAACGATACAGGTATGTGCATATATTGTAAGTTGTTAATCAATGAGCCAGGTAAAGCAGTGACTTTGAGACCACTACAAGGACTAGGGGTTTGTTTTGGACATTCCAAATTTTTGTTCTCAGTAGGGGTAGCACAGATAAATACATGGCAGCTAAGGCCATGTTGTGTACAGCACAAAATTTCCTGGCAGAATCTTTGGAAAGTGAATCACAATATGAGGGATCAATTAAGGCAATGATACTGTATAAACCAGAATGTCTAAGAGAGGTTTGGTGCAAGGACAAGGTACCATTTGAGGATAATTTTGCTTTGGGCCATCCATGGAAAGTTCCCTTGGAGAGTTTGGCCATGGGGAGTATTTATCATTGAGACTTGGTTTGCCACTCAATTTGTAGGGTAGATTTATCTGGAGCAACAACCGAGGCAGTGAGGTAGGCATCTGAACCTTCCTGAATGGTAATCAAATTGTCGGGAAATATTGATGGAGACTCCCTTTGGGGTAGTTGCAGGTGGATCAAGATGAGGAAGGAGGTGCTTTACCATGCCTTGGATTCAGGGGATAACTCCTGAGATGAGAAGAAAATGGAACAAGATAGCCATCTTGTCAGTGTATCTGAAAAGGAAAATTAAACATTAGCAAGTTATTACTATTCTGCCCAACGGGGTGAGGAAAAGTAGTTATACTCCTTTATACAGTTTCAACTGGTTTGCATGTAACCGTTTGTCAGTCAGTTTGTTGTTTTGAATGAGTCTAACTTGATAGATTGCTGGACTGAGCTTGTTGACAATTGGATAGCATCCTTCCCACTTATTGGAGAAAGAATGTGTTGGATGCGCAAATCTGAGAACCATTGCCTGATCCCCAACTTGCCAATCCATTTCTTGTACGTGTTTGTCAAACTGAACTTTGGACTGTTGCTGGGCCTTGCCCATGCAGTTGGCAGCATACAAATGAGTGCGTATGAGGTCTTTTCTGAGTTTTTCCACACATTGGTCCACTGAGACACGGTCTGCAGTGGGGGTGTGCAGGTCAAACAACAGGTGTTCAGGTAATCTCATATTTCTACCAGTCATCACCTCAAAGGGTGTCAACTGCATGGTGGCTGAGGGTGTGTCCCTAATTGCCAGAAGGAGTAATGGCAGTAGGGAATCCCAATCCTTGGGATTGTCCTCAGTGAATTTGGAAAGCATTTGCTTGATCTGTCTGTTGGCCCTCTCTACTTGATCTGATGATTGTGGGTGATATGGTATGTGGAACTTCTGATGAACTCCAAGGAGTTCAAGTGCTTCTTTCATCAACTACCTGTAAAACTGGTTCCTTTGTCTGAGTCTACCTTGAGAGGTAGGCCCCACCTGGAGAAAATCTGTTCCACCAGGATTTTGGCAGTGGTTTTAGCAGTGCATTTCTTATTGGGTAAAACTTTAACCCACTTAGAGAAAAGATCAGTTACCACAAGGGCGCATTTGTTATTTCTGCTAGGTTTGGTTAAGAAACCGACAAAATCAATCTGCAGGGCATGCTAAGGGCCAGAATGCCTTTGTGGTAGTAGTTTGGCATTTCATTTGGTAATGATGGGACTGTTTTGTGCACAAACAAGGCAATGTCTATGTACTGTTTAACATTTTTGGTGACACCAGGCCACCATGAAGTCATCTTAAGCCTTTGGAGCGTGTTTTCCACTCCCTGGTGTCCACCAGTGGGGATATCATGCACTTGGTGCAGAAATTCAGATCTGAGATGATGGGGGACTACCCACAATTTAGTGGGGGTATCATCTGGTTGATACCAAATGAGTTTGTCATCTGGGGACAGGTGTAACTTACCTTCATGCCTTCAGTAAGGGTTATGGGTGGGCAAATTCTTCTAAGTACCTTTGTCCAGGAATCAGAACACATCTTTGTGTTCAGAGTCAGCATGTTGGGCTTCTGACAAATCCAAGGGGGAAAAGATTCAGGTTTCTCCCTGACTGCTGCAACGTGCACAGCTGCTCTGTCCTCTGGATGGTCCATCATCCAGGTGTCCCGCCCCCCCCAGGACCCTTCATTTGCAAGGGTGTCAGCAGTGTCATTAAAGGCATGATAGGGATTATGTATAGAGTGGGCCTTAACCTTGTGTACATAGAGTTTGTGTGTAAATTTCTGTGCCAGTGAATGAATGTATATTACCAGTTCCTTGTGTTTCACCAAGGTGCCATCAGAAGAGATAAAGGAGTTCTGCCAGAAAGGAAGGAATTCTGTAAGAGAGCAACAAACCCAGTTAGAGTCTGTGAAAATTATAGTATCCTCGGTTCCGTGCTGGATCAACTCGAGGGCACAGGACACCGCTGCCATCTCCTGCATACTGCGATGATGCCACATGGCAACGTATAGAAATCTTAACAGTGTTACCAAAAGGGTAAATTACTCATATGCCTATTCCTGCTACCTGTTCTCCCTGATAATAGGAAGCTGAGCCATCTGTAAAGACACAACACAGTGAGGTGTTCTCAAGTAGTTGTGGTGTAGCAGGAAGGAAAGGACCTGGATCTGGTAGATCAGGTGGCTGCAGTGTGCAGTCATGGGGTTCTCCTTGGAAAAGGAGGCCATGCGCCAGCATGGATGGCATTTTGGTTGGGTGGACCTTGATGTGTCTGTTTTGGAGAAGGAGGGACCAGTGTGTCAGTCTGGTATTAGAGACTGATCCATCCTTTACTCTATCTGATAGCAGAAAGGTTGTTGGGGTATGGTTTGTATTGATAATCAGGGGGGAGCACCCAATGATATACAGAAAGTGCTTGACAGCCCAGTAGGTGGCCAGGAGGTTCCTTTCACAAAGGCTGTACTTCTGTTCCACTGGGGTCAAGAGCTGTGATGCATATGCGATGGGTCTCAGGGTGCCATGGACCTTCTGGGCCAACACTGCAGACATAGCAATGTCAGAGGTGGCGGCTTCCAGATGGAATGGCAAGGCTGGATTGGGGTTGACCAAAGCTGGAGCTGAGTCCAGGGCCTGCTTCAGTGACATCACAGCTTGGGCGTGAATGGCGCCCTATGTCCAGGGGACATCCTTTTTCAGTAGTTAATACAGAGGATCAGCTTTCTGAGCAAAATCACAAATAAAATCTCTAGAATAATTTACCATACCTAGAAACTGTGTAAGGGTGGCCATGCTGGTGGGCAGTGGCAGATCTTGCAGTCCCTGTATCTTCTTCCAGGTAGGGCTTTGGCCTTGATCTGTTATCCTCAGACCCAGAAGGAGTACCTCTTTCTGACATAGTTGTGCTTTTGCTGGGTTACATTTGAGGCCTGCTCTGTGGATGAGGGTCAATAGTTCATCTAAGAGATCCAGATGTTGTGCCTGTGTGGCTGTGGCCAGCAACAGGTCATCCACATATTGCAAGAGACACTGGGGTGTAGAGAAACCCTCAAGGGTGTCCATCATGTGTAGATGGAACAGGGAGGGGCTGTTATGAAACCCCTGTGGTAAGCAGGTCCACATGTACTGCCTGCCCTCAAAGGTGAAGGCAAACTTATATTGACTTTTGGGGGCCAATGGCAATGACCAAAAACCATTGTAGATGTCCAGGACACTAAACCATTGCTGGTCAGGGGTCAATAGTCGTAGCAGGTCTGGTGCTGATGCCACAGTTGGGGCACAACTGGGGGTGACCTGGTTTAGTCTCCTGTAGTCAATAGTAAGTCTCCAGGTGCCCATGGGTTTTTTCACAGGCCACACTGGGGTATTTGCAATGGAAACACATGTCCTGATTACACCTTGCTTGAGGAGTGATTTAATTGTTTCCCTAAAAGAAGGCAAGGCCTCAGGTGGAAAGGGGTATTGCCGTTTCCTCTCATGTTCTGGGCCTGTCACTTCAATGACAGTGTGCATCCTGCCACAATCATGCTTGTTAGTGGCAAATGCCTCCAGATGCCTTGTAGGATGGGAAGGAGCTTTGGGAAAAGCTCATGGTTCTTAAACAAATCTATGACGTCATACTCTTTGTTATTTGTGGATATTGTTGCAACCACATGCGAGTCAGGGATCATGATGGTGTGCTATTGTCCCCTGAATTTGTATCAGTAACATGTTGGCTAGGTCTACCACACAGCCGTGCGGTGCCAAGAAGTCAATTCCGATTATACTAGGGTGATCATGCAGTACCATCAGCTGAAAGGTGTGATATGCCTTCAGGTGTCCCAGTATCACAGGCAGTGGCAGAGAGTGGTATGCAGGTAACCTAGTTCTGTCTACCACAGGCATATTAGGCCTCCATCCAGTAGACCAAGGTGATGTGTCTGGGCTGTCATCCTGTAATACAGACACAGCCGCGCCTGTATCTAGTAGTACTGTCAGTAGGCAGCCCCCGACCTCGGCCTCTGTACACGGCCTTCCGTTTGTATCCAAGACCAGCTTATTTACAATATGGACTGGGGCTTGTAATTGTCAATCTGTACCAGTGGAAGCATGGGGAAGCTTGTGAAAGAGGGTCTGGGCCTGGTTCCTTTGAACCATCTCATCATGCTGTACTGATGCTATATAGGGAGCCGCTTCTGGGTTCAGGCCTGTAGGGGCTTGAGAGCCTGGACTTCCCATATCCCTGCAGCCTGTGGGGTCCTGCTCTCCTGGTTGTATTGCAGCAAGGGCCCGTACTGGAGCAGCATCCTCTACGGAGCACACTTTCCCAAGGAGGTCTTGAAGACTCTGGTTCTCATTGGCTATTTCCCTATATGAAAGGCCTGGTCTCTGCCGTTTACCCTTATTGTTCTTATGGTGTTTCTTATTCTTATAGTAGTTCCAGTTCCCACCCCAGGATTATTGTTATTGTTGGGCCTGCTGGGAGTGTTGGTTATCTGTGGGGAGGGGCTGTTTCTCTTGGGCCTGCCCCTCCACTGTGTAGTGCATCGTGGCCTCCAGAATGGCTTCCACGGCAGCTACCTTCTTGGAACCGGAGCCTGAATCATGGATGTAGAGTTGATAAACTCACTCTGTTTTCTGAAGAATATCAGCAAACCTCTCCATGTTGGGATAGGTTTAGTTTAGTTTAGTTTAGTTTAGTTTAGTTTAGTTTAGTTTAGTTTATTAGTCTAGGAATTAATACCTTTGAGCCAGGGCTCTTTTACAAAGGTTCCACGTCACAAAGAACATTTAACAAAGCACGATACACATTACAGGTAAAACCAGACAGGAAAGTTACATCATAAATTTGCTATTAACAGTTTAAGGCAGTAACGTTTTTAAGTTTCATAGAAAAACAAGCTATAACAGGTTCAAGCGGTAGACAATTTGAGGTTAAAGAAACTTCCAGGAGAGGGTGATCATTGAGGCGCCAAGGAGGCTAGAGAGGAGGAAAGGTGGTGGCGGAGAGTAAGTGAGAGGGACAGGAAAAAGGGAGTGAGTTTGGGTGGGAGACAGGAAGTAGTAGGGTACCAGAGGGTTCATTAGTCAGGGAGGAAGAGGCCTCAGATGTGAGGATGGACATGAGGAGTAGTAGTCTTTATCTAGCACAGTCACAGTTGCTAGTGGTGGTGAGGTGGGCATAGAGCATGGATTTGAAAGCTTCAAGCGAGGTTGAGGATAGAGTAGGTGGACTAAGCGCATTGAACCATGTCGGGGCCCTGTATGCGAAAGATCTTTGTCCCTGTGCAGTCCGGCACAGGTGGTTGGCTTTACCTTCTCTCTTATTGCAGAGATCATGTTCTAAGGAACAAGGTCTTGTATACAGTGAGGTCCGCATCCGCGGCTTCTCCTGCGGGGTGCTTCCCTGCTCGGTAGGCCATCCAGAGCCTCTGGTGGAAGGTCACTGGACTTTCCTTTGCATTCTTTTTCACAGGGTATGCAAGCATCACTCCTACCACACCTGGGTTGTGTGCAGTGGTGAGTTCAGATGCTACTTCGTCAAAGGTGGTGTGGCTGTCCTGGTGGAAAGTATCGGGGAGTTTCGTCCACAGACCTGGATCGATGGTCTGGCATAGGATCTGGACCTGGTAGTCTGCAGCGAGACTAAGCATTTCACATTTTACACGCACCTTTTCCAAGTGGCAACTCAGGTTATCGGACGGGCTCATCCGACCAATACGGTCAGCTATTTGCTGAACAGAGTGGGCCATTTGCACGGGATTATTGGGATGATCAAGCGGAGGTAGATTACCTCAGGTACCCTGCAGGGCTGCTTGAGCTGCAGCTTCAGCCACAGTGTGGACCATTCCCTCCTTGGTACCAGCCTCTTGTAGCAGCCGTTTAATCTGGGTCAAGAGAACCCGTTTGTTTCTCTCGGGAATGGTTACATTGCCTAAGGCAGTTTCAATCATTTTCTCTATCTCCTGCTTATCATCCACATTAATAATGGCGATTGGTGGTGCCGTTGGGCTAGGCCTGGGTCTGTTCCCCCCATCATGGGGATCACCATGTTGGCATTGCCTATGATGATCGTCATGCCGTCGATGACGTAGGGACATGGTGTCATGTGACGGGGTACGCTATGTTGTGGATGGCGGGGTGGAGTTACTGGGCCATAGTAAGGGTGTCACTGGGTGTTGTACTGGGGGATGTCGTCATCTGACTCCTCCTTCTCAGATGACGTCGACAAGGTGGGGGCTACGCCTCCCATCCCCTTGACGTGACCAGCCAGCATCTCTCGCTGATGCCGCAGTTTCGTAATTTTATATTCAGAATCCTTATGACTAACTTTTGCAACATTCTGATCCACATCATCCTGCCTGTGCTTCTGTAACACTCTATACCCGGCGCTCAATTCGCAATTGTCCCTAGTAGCTACTCCTAAGTCATTACGTACCTGGTTTATCTCGTCCTGTAACTCTCCCAACTCCTCGTGCATCTGATCATTCATTCTACTTAAGTCATTCATTTGCAAATCCTGCCCCTTATCCTGTCTCAAACTTTCACACTCCGGCTTCGACATACAAAGTTCCTGCTCATTTGCCTTTGCAGAAAGATGCAAAAGGGAATCCTTTTCATTCCACAGAGTTTGGAGCTCAGATTTCAAATTCTGCTCTCATCTTACACATTCAGTTTCCTGCAGTCCCATCTCCTGCTTAGGAGATTAGATTTGCAGTTCAAGGGTTCGAAACCTCGCTTTGGCAGTTTCCAAAGCAGCATAGAGAGCCACGACCAACAGCCCTTTAGCTTCTCGCTTTCTGGCTATTTGTCTCGTCTCTGAGTACTGGGTTGAAATCCCCAGTACGGGGTTTTTGGATCGATTTGCATCCTGCGCGAAGTCAGCCCATCCTCCATGGGAGGCAAAGAAGTTCGAGACATTGAATCTCAGTTCTGCGCAGATATTTGATACGGTGGCCATTGTGTGGGAGGGAATGAAAAATCAAACTGTGAAAAGGCGCCATGCTGTGTATCAATCCACAACAGGTGCACTAGTTCATAGGCAGGCTACTGTGCACTTGTAAGCTTGCAATTCAAAACTGCTGTGGGGTGAGGTGAGTCGGCATCAACCACACGCAGTAAGCAGTCAGACTTTGCAAGTGATTACAAAGTGGGTGAAAAACGGGAGAGGTGATGCGGAAATGCACACCTACTGTCCCTGTTGGGAAGGGAAAGTTGTAGCAACAAGTGAAAACTTGCAAACTCCAACTATTGCCTGCACGCTGTTGCCAATTGTCAGGAGGTCAAAACCTTACTCTCAGGTTCTTGGCAATAATGGGCATGCAAAGAATCACAGACTTGTTGCATAAGAGTAATAAAGCTTGTTTATTAGCATCAAAGGACAATCGCAGTTGCCCTAAGCAGTTCTTACCATTAGGAACTGGGAGCCAATGCTAAGCGTTCCCTATACCTCGAGGAATCTCCGTGTCTCCTGAGGTCTCTGAGGTAGAAGACGTAATGTCTTACATTATATACCTAAGATAATTACCATGGTTATTGTAAGACAGAAACATTTCTAGTTACAGAGATGAGCCCTATTGGCCAAATTAGAGGTGGCTCCACAGTCCTAGATAACATTATACAATTTTGTTACAGTCATCACTTTGTGGAACCAAAGAGGTATAGTTTGTACATAGCTGTGTAGAAATACAAATTAGAAGAAGCCGGCGATGCCGACTCATATATCATAATCATTACAAGGACACATTTGTCCTAAGATCTTATAAACAAGAAATACATATGTATATTGGAAAGTAAAGTGTATAGCTGCATACATATCTTGACATCTACTGTTATACGGTAGATGATTTTAGCCCTATATGTTAGTATAACATACACCTAAATGCTAGCTGTCTGCGGTGTACCTCTGGGGGTACCAATTAGGGTGCTGGGACCTCATGTAACAGTAGGCAAGAATCTGTGAGCGAACATAAGGCAGTCCTCTCCCTCCGCTCCTTCTGGTAACCCCAGCACCCTAAGATTCTGCTCCCTGGCTTGGTTCTTGAGCGATTCAAGACGCTGTCTCAGTAGAGCATTCTCTTTAATTAAACTGGCAGTGGTAGTCACAGTTTTAAGGACTGAAGCAGCATAGCACTGGACTGTCTGTTCACATTGGTCCGTTCTGGTTTCTAAGGTAGTTACTCTCGGGTAATTGCATCGAATTTCTTATCAAGATCTTGCACTGTCCATACTAATTCCTGCAAAGTAGTGTTAACAGTGCTCAGAGTCATTTTGTTGCTCTGCGAGCAACCAGAGCCCGAGGCCCCACCTTCATGAATAGGCGGCTCTTCTTGTTGCAGCTTCTTCGGCGTGAAAAAGGTTCCCAAAGATTTAGATGTTCCTCTAGATGTTTTCATTTTGTAGGAGTTTGGTTGTTTAATTACCAGACTGAAAAACTGTAATGTTAGAAGAGGAAAAACTGAGATTTAATTACTTTTAAAAGTTTAAGCTTCAGGAGCTCGAGACAATTCCTGCTTCCTCATCAGCTGCTCCACAGTGCCCCCCTGACTCTGCCTGTGTTCCACCCAAACTACACCTCGGATGCAGAGTATAGGCTCCATACTTTGGACCTGAGACGAGCTCTCTCCTATTATAAGGAGAGAATGGCAGGAAATTCATTGACAGGTTCGCCAGCTGTTTGTCACCTACGCTGAAGCCGCTTCTGGCAGACCTGCAGCAAAGTGAACATTTGGCAGATGGATTACATCTTGCATTGATCTCTGCTATAGGTTGGCGGGTAGGAAGCCTCCTGTAGGGCTAAGGGCTCATTCCACCCGCCATACCACTGCGTCAGTGGCTGCTTCTAGGGACATCCCTATCCAGGAAATATGCCAGGCTGCTACCTAGAAGACAGCGAACACCTTCATCACCCACTACCACATCGACCTTGAGTCACGCTGGGATGCTGGTTTTGGGGCCTCAGTTCTCCAGTCTCTGTTCCTTAAATAGGCGGTGTGCGCCTTATCTCCCTCCTCCCAGAGAACTGCTAGGAGTCTGCCAAGAAGTGTGGCTGAACAACATATCCACATCCCTAGAAAAACAGTTTACTTACCTGTAACAGTAGATCTTCTACGGAATGGTCTCTTGCAGAAGGTTATTACTCTTGGGAGGTTCCAGCACTGGGCACTGTCGCACGGCAGCTTCTTCAGCAGTCTTTTACCAGGGACCACCCACACATGACATCATCTCCTTGCTCTCTATATAAAAGTGGATGGTCCCTGGTATCCTCTGTTCATTTTTCTGCCAGCTGTAGCTCACACAGCAGCTAGCACAATCTTCTGTGTAGCAGTCATCGAGACTTGAACAAACAAATGTCTAAGAAAGGATCCACAGACAAGCAAGCCTTATTTTGTTGCTGCTCTTGTGGCTGGAAGATTTTCAAACTTGACAATCATTTATATTGTGTTAGGTGTGGGACCCACACACGTCACCACCTCTTGTATTTTCTGCAAAGAATTTAACCAGGCAACTCGTCGACGACGGTTGCAAGAAATTAAAAATTTACTCTTGGAAAAACAGATTTCCCTGTTTCAGCAGACCCAGGGGGCTCATTCCAAGGGCTTTCCTGCTATAGGGTCTCAATCTAAGTATAAAAGGGAGAAGAGGAAACCCTCCTCTCACTCCCTACTGCAATGCATGTTGACTGTGACTTCTGCAACTTGTGCACCGTCGAAAGCAGCGTGTCCTATCAACAGAGCATTCTTTTGTGCCTTCATCATCGACTGGAGTAGTTCTCTTGTCAACAGAGCTTGCCCAGGCACTCAAGACAGTGCATTTGACTGTTCCTCCATCAACAAAGGCTTCTTTCTCTTCGTCGACAGCCACTGTATGTCATGCAGCCAAGCAAACGGCTGCAGAGCCCCTTTTCCGTCTATGTCTTTTGTACCTTACAGTGTTCATTCTTCTCCTGCCTCATCGTCAACAAGTTCCTAAAGGCAAACCAACATCTTTTGCCATGCTTAACACCCCTCCACCTACTCAGGTGCTTTCCTATAGGGGTGTGACTGACCTACAGAGAGACCCAGGGCTATATTTTTCTGGTGCTTGTCTGGATACCTCCCACCACCCTATACCCTCTCTGACACCTATTATTACTAATAGCCAGCCTCGGACAGTGGATATCCCACTGTCGCAGGTATCCAATATTGAACACATTGTACACACAGTACTGCAATCCATGGGATATAGCCAGTCCCCTACCCAGACTCCAGCTCATCTATCCCAGCATTCTGTCTGTCTTCCGCCCAAGCGGCTCCATACCAACCAGGATGTTCCACCTTGGTCTCTCCCAACCCCCTCTTTTAGAGGGTTATCTGTTGGATGAACCCGACCTGGTGGGGACCTCACAGAGGATATTTATGAAGAGGAATTTCCAAATATAGATTTTTCTGGACCCGGACTCTCCGTACTCCTTGGTCTCCTCCCTGGACGAGGATATGCCAGCCCCTCTGTCTGTTTCCCCTCCAGACAACCCATTTTTCAATTATATGATATGATACAGATTCAGAAAGTCATAGGGTTCTCCACTACTGAGCAGGATAAACAGCGATGGGACATGGCTGACTACCTCAAGCTACCCGAGGAGCCTGTCCTGGGCATTCTTCCATTAATGCCTACTTATCAAAACGCCATTTTTGATTCATGGCGTCAGCCTTCGGCTATAACGGCTCTTCCTTGTAAGGCTGACCGACTGTACCAAGCCCCCTTGGACCATCCATATTTGTCCACAATTCCTGCAGCCGACTCAGTGGTCATAGCAGCCACTCACAACCGCACTAAAAAGCCTTAACATATGAGTTATTTACCTCCAGATAAAGAATCCAGGTGACCTGATTACCTGGGCAAGAAGGTCTTCACCTCTGGCACCATAAACATAAGATTCCTAAACTATATGGGCCACATGGTGAAATACCAGCACACCCTGGGTGCCTCAGCCATAGACCTCCTTAACAAAGTACCTCCTTCCCAGGAAAAGGAGCAATTGCTACAAACCACGTCAACCATTATGTCTACTTCTCGCCACCTTCTTAGGTCGGGATACGATGTGGTGGATATTTCTACATGGCTCTCTGCCACTGGTATCGCCTTACGCCACCATGCCTAGCTTCGGGTATCTGGCCTGGCACCAGATGTCCAGCATAAAGGATTCTATGTGATATGGGTGACCGCGGAAGGGTGACCCGCAGAAGAGTGACATCAGGGCAGTGAAAACAATTTCGCCACCCTGACAACCTTGGCGCATGGAAAAACGGTGCTGGGAACTAAAAATACTTGCTTTCTGTGGGGGGGGAGGCTATGCCCCCAACCCCCCCATGGGGGGCATTGCCCCCGCACCTCCCTGCTTAAGGATTCTCAACTCCAGGGGGGTGCATGTCGGGGGGGGCTGTGCGAAAGGAAAATAAAGTAAGATTTTAGGCCAGGTGCAAGAAAAGCACAGTAGCGCCTGGAGCCGAACCTGGAACCCCAGCACCAGAAGCGGAGGCCAACCCTTGATGCCATGGCGCAGCTTGGCAGCCGACCGCAGTGCCACCCCCTACATCCCCTCCGCCCCCTCCCAGGCCACGCTCGCCGTGCTCGCTCCCCTTCCGCGTGCATGTACACGTAGCGACATCCTGTCGCTAGGGTCGCCAACCCCACCACATCCGGTCACCCTCCCTGCCCCCTCACCTTTAGGGCTTTCGCCCATATTGCATCGCCGTTTCGGATGGCACCGTGATTCAGGCGCCCACCTTACGTGCTACCAACATAAAGTAGTCAATGCACCTTTCTGTGGTGACAAACTGTTTGGTCCTGGTACCCAATTCATTTTGGATGACCTCCAGGCCTCTGGATGTACCCTACGAATGGTTCAGGGTATGTACCATATCCCACAGAACCAATACTCATACTATAACAAAAGAGGTAATCGTTACAAGTCCTCTCACCGAGGTACTTTTCGGAGATGCGGTCAAAACACAAGAGGCAATTCAACCGCCATGCAGCCCTCCCATGCCCATCCCTCTGGAGGGGCTGGCAACTCCAGTTCTCAGTGTCTTCCTAGGGCTTTCCCCTCGTCTCCTTGTCCAAGCCTCGGAAGCGGTAGGGGGTCGTTTTGCCCTTCATTTTGAGGCTTGGCAGCAAATAACGACAGATGCATGGGTACTCCAGATTATTCAAACTGTACGTACACTGGAACTAATTTCAGTACCACCTCCACTTCCTCCTCAGAGGGTTCAGTATCCTCAGGCACACCTTCCTATACTCCAGGAGGAACTTACTGCCCTACTAACCAAGCAGGCCATTGTTCCCGTGCCATTGTCACAACAGGATTTTTATTCCCATTTCTTTCTGGTACCCAAGAAAACTGGAGACTTCAGACCAGTACTGGATTTGAGAAGCCTAAATCAGTACATCCAGTACAAACATTTTCGGATGGCTACCTTGACGTCCATCCTGCGACAAGGAGATTGGATGTGCACATTGGATATGAAGGATACATATCTGCATATACCCATTCATCCAGCCCATAAGCAATACCTACGCTTCCACCTGCTGGGCCAAAATTACCAGTTTCGGGCTCTGCCCTTTAGCCTTTCATCAGCCCCACAGGTTTTCACCAAATGTCCAGCCGTGGTTGCAGAGGCCTTGAGAAAAAAAATCACTTCGTCTTCCCCTATTTGGACGATTGGCTAATAAATGCAGACACCAAGGAACATCTGCTATCCTCCCTCTCAGAGACCCTTCAGTTCCACAGTCTCTGGATTATGGTAAACTGGCCCAAGTTCAGTCCTCATCTGACCCAGTCGCTCCAGTATATCGGGGCTATACTGGACACGACTGTAGCCAAGGCAAATCTACCTCCTGCTCATCAGGCTACCCTCATTGGCCTCGTCTCACAGATTCAGTCACGAAAGATAGTCACTGCTTGACTCATGTTATGCCTCCTCGAGCACATTGCCACAGCCATTCAAACCTGTGGTGTTCGCATGATTTCAGAAGCGTCCTATCCAGTGGGTTGTACAAGTGCAGTGGTGCCAGAAAACAGGGCAATTCGAAGACCCCGTCAGGGGAACTCCAGCCTTCAAGTATGCTCGTACATGGTGGACGCTCTGCTCCAATCTCAATTAGGACATCTCTATTCACACCTCCCCTCCTCACCACCTTCTGACAACAGATGCCTTCCTAGAAGGTTGGGTTGCCCATCTCGGTCCCTACCTGACTCAAGGAACATGGCTTTTAGGTCACTCTCGATCATACTTCGACAGGCAGCTCTTGCAGCAGGTATCACAATTAGGACTGATGCCACCTGGTGGCAGCTTCCAGCAATTCTTTCTCTAGCAGTACCGACGTCCCAGCGGATACCGGCTCCACCAAATCACCCTATAAGGAGGAGTTCCCCCGTGCTCCAGTTCTTTCCAGGCCTTACGGTCAGGGTTGGTTGCCGTCGGTTACGCTCACAGTACCGATCGCTCTCTTCCTTCTCCACTGAGAAAATAACTTCTTCTTTTTGCATCTATGTCATCTTCCTCCAAAGAGCATGTTAACAAGTGCTCCTGCGGGTGTTAGATACCCTCAAAGGATGGCCATTCCACTTGCCTTTTCTGCCTCGGGGTCGACCACGACACCGATGCCTGCACTCATTGTCAGGCCTTCAATTCAAGAATGCGTATCAGGCATCAGAACTCCCTCTCCACCTTTTTAGCAGAATCTAAACTGGCCGCCATGGAACAGGCTTCGTCTTCAGGGAATTCTGATCCCGCTCCTGCCAGCCTGCACAAGCATCAGGAGTATCAAAATAAGGAGAGGTCCCACTCTAGGCCTAGGTCCTCGGGCTCAAAGTCCAGGTCATCTGAGCATGATTCCCACCTCACCACCCTTAAGCCATCTGGGGCTTCCTCTGCAGCCAAATCTTCAGGAACCACCCTACAACTGCTGAAGGTGTATCCGCCTGCCGAGAAGGTTCTCTCACCGGGTGCAGGTAAGCACTCCTCCCGCTCGGCATCTTCCTCCAAGGCGGATGACCGACCCTCGAACAAGAAGTCCACTAAACCTAAGTTGGACCATCCCAAGGCCCCCGCCTCTGAGGGACACATGTCTGACTCCAAAGACAAGCGTATGCCAGACCGTCATCCAACCTCAAGGATCCTCCAACCACGACCCTGGCAAGGCTAACCTGCCGCCAGTCAAGGTCCTTCCAATGCCAGCAATCCCAGTGCCCCCGACACCAGTTCTGGCACCCCGTCGACACGGTCACCACTCCACCTAACATCGGAGCCTGATGATGGAGGAACCGGTGCCTGCTGATGTCGGTGATAAGGGCTCAGATCCGATGCCGGTGCCCGCTGACACCAGTGCCGACGTTGGTACGGGTTCTGATGCTCCTCCGACCCTGCCCCAGGATTTCCTAAATTGAACCTTTTGCAAGTGAAGGAACTTTTTTCCCACTGGTGGGACACCGTAAAACACGATCTTCCAGCAGTGTCGCCTCCTCCCACACCTACTCCGGTGCCTGTGCCAGATGCCTCGGAGCCATCTGACTTAGAGGTGGGGCAGGAGCCAGCACCAAAAAAAACACAAGGAAAAGAGATGCAGGAGGACCAGATCCAGCAGTTCCTTCTGCTCTCCCTCTCCGGATGCGAGGCGCAAGAGGAGACGGCATAAGTCTCCATACTCTTTGCCTTCGGACTCGTATGTGGACCCAACACTTCCCGGTTGGACTCTGATACTGAACCAGATTTAGGGGGCATGGAGGAACATCCAAGATCCCCTCCAGATGACCCCAGCTTTATGGAGGTGATGAGGCACATCCAGGCCAACATGGGCTGGGACACTGAGGCCCTGGACCCTGAGCGACTGCAGTAGGCTAAATATCTCCGCTAAAAAGACCCAAAGCTGGTGGTCATCCCTCCCATGGTTGACATCTTTGAGGACATCATGTTCACAACCTGGAAGCGTCCTCACTCCTCCTCGGCCATGCCCAAGAAGGCTCATCGTCTCTACTGGGCCCCTAAGGACTTCTTGGTCGAACCACCCACAGCGGACTCAGTGGTGATTTTGGCAGCTCACGATCGTTCGCAGAGGTCCAAACACCTGAGCACCCAGCCGCCTGACAGGGAGTCAAAGCAACTGGATTCCACGGGCCGCAAGGTGTACTCTGCTGCCACCCGCAGTATCAGGAGTCTCAACTTCCTGGCACACATGGTCCAATTCCAGAATGCCCTTTGGGAACAGCGACTGGACATCATGCAGAGCATGCCCGATTGCCCCCAGTGGACAGAGCTTGCAAAATTACTTCAGACCTGCTCAGACGTGGGCACCCACATTCTGCAGTCACGCTATGACTCTGCAGACACCTCCTCCAGGGTGGCCACTGTCACAATCCCACTCAGCAGGTCAGGCCCTCTGCTCCCACAGTACCAACCTCTGAGTGCAGTCTTGTGAACAGTTAACATAACAGGGTGACCCTCCTGTCTGTTTTGTGGGTTCGAATCAAACTTTGGTCTCAAGTTCTGAAGGGATTCAAACTGTGAACTTCTTGCTAGCATACCCAATGTACAGGCTCAGATAATTCTATTCTTCAGGGGGGCCAGATATTTTTGCCTATGGACACCTAACCAGGCATACAGAATGAACCCTTAAAACTCTATTAAACAGGACTTCCGGTTCCAGTATGACCGGCTAGACATCGTCCCGCTGAAGCTCCCCACTTAGTTCTCGTTAAACTGCTGCCCAAAAGTACAAATAAAATATTTTCTACCAAAATCGTAGTTGGAGAGATTCGTTATGATCCCCCCTCGTAGAAAATGGCAAAAACTCACCCTCATCGTAACCGCTTTCTCCCGATTGCAGACCTCGAGGAGCCGGAAGACCGGGGCCTATTGGATAACGAGCAGTCTGGGGGGAATTAGGGGTTCCGACGGAAGAAAATCAGCAATTCCAGCTAGAACAAGGGGAAAGAGAAAGGGAATAGAACCACAAGCAGACAATATCCTCCGTGCGATCTCTGACTTTCATGGAGAAATGAGAGACTCTGTAAAGGAGCTGCGCACACACATCAGTACCTTGCAGACCCGCGTGGAAGAGGCCGATCACCAGATCTCCCTCAATGCCACAAGAATAGAGGAGGTTGAAGGCACAGTTAAAAAACTCCTCTCGGAGCAATTATATCTAGCATTTCATCAGGAGGATGCTGAAAATAGGAGCAAGTGCAAAAATATACGAATATACAGCCTCCCAGAGGGGAAGAGGGGGAGGATCCAGCAGCATATGCAGATTATCTTTTCCGCCAGCTCCTGGATTTAGATCCATCCTATCAGATCGACAGTGAAAGAGACAACAGAGCTCTGGGTCCAAAGCCCACTTGTGCAGATGCCAGACCTAGATCATTTGTGGTCAAGTTTCAAAGTTGTCAGACCAAAGACCAGTTGTTGAGAAAGGCTTGGCAGAAGGGGTGACTGATGTTGGAAGCGCACAGTTTACTTATGGACAACGATTATGCACCCTACACACAGTTTCCACTCCTCAGGGTGAAAAAAATAAAATTTCGCACCCCCTACCCTTGGAAGCTCTGGGTGCAATTACCTTCGGGTCCAGTGACTTACTTATCAGCTCTGGAAGTGACAGATGATCTGCGTAAGAGGGGAATTATTGAAGGGCCTATTCCAAACCCATGATCGCAACAGCGGAACCAACAGTTGATGAGAGAGCCCTCGACCTTCCCCTCTAGGATCTGCTGGATAAACTATGCCAGTATCGGAACCACACTCTCGCTTTCTAAGTAACTGTGAGTGGGTCCTGTCCCCCTCCCTTATCTGACCACCACCTTCTCATGTTCTGGGACGGCCTCAAGTGCTTTGGGGGAGTTGGGCTGGGGATGGGTCTTTGATTGCCCGAATGGGAAGCCCTAACTCCTTTTGGGCCCAGGCAGCATGGTTGAGGGAGACCTAGTAAAAATCTATATAACATAGTAAAAAAGGGAGATCCTACAACTATATCCCCTCACTCATTATGTCTGCTATTCTGGGCCTAGAAGGTGGGAGGACAATTAACCCTCAGTCTGACTGCTGGCTTGGGGATCCTGGGCGATACATAGAGGGCATGACCCCTTCCCCCCCCACTTCATTCATTGATATGTTTAGTAGGCACTTCAGGGTCTCCATTTACTGAGCCCTGAGGCTTTATGACCCGACAGAATGTTCTAGAGAGGTGGTCGGGGTGAGGATTGAGGGGGTCCAGGCCAGCTCCATACAGCTGAACTATGGCACTTAAAGGATTCTTCTATGAGGGGTCAAGTCACAAGGGAACTTTATATATCTCAGCCTTTATTTTCCTTCTCTCTTCTGGACAAGTATGAACAATCTAATGAGGGAAGGGAAGAGGAAGAGACATTTTAAATGGAAAACTCTTATACCCCCTATCCCCACTCCCTGTGTTTTTTGATGAATGTAGATGTTATTCGATTTTGGCTCCTCCCCCCTTACATATATTTTTTCTCCCCCCCCCTTTTTATCACATAGACTGTATGATCTAAAGAGGACTGATAACTATAAAGTGATTGAGAGCTACAGGTTGGGGTGGGAATTTAGCACTTTAGGGCTGGACGGGATTCACAGCTCCTCCAGGGCCCAGAGTCATGAGATCCCTCATAACATCTGCCTAGAAGATTGGTTCCTCCCTCCCGCCCCCCCCAAGTTCTCTAGGTTAACAATCAGATTCTCTTGTTGGAATCTTGAACCTCCATCTACAAGGTAAAAAAAAGAAATAATCTCGAGGGCCCAATAAGAAACGATTTGGACGTGGTGATCTTCTTTTGCGGGTGCTAAGGTGGCCTATCGTCGTCCTATCAACAAACCATACTCAGGGCATATCCCACATTTGGAAGCTTGCCCTGCGAAGGGTTTCTTGGACCTTGGGGTGGGTTCCTCCTTTCCCGAGACCCATGGGAGTCCTCAATCCTATAGTACTGCCCAATGGGGGACTAGTTGGGAATTTCAAGGGGTATCACTCTACTGACACCCCACATTTGGAAGTCACAGAGTTTCAAGTTAAGGTTGTGACCTCAAGGGTTATCAAGGTCAATCAAAGTTTTAAATTTCTTCAGAGATTGTGGTTGTGGTTACTACTTTTCTTATTTTTCCTTATGTTTACTTATGGGACCAGGGTTAGACCCAAAGTTAGGTTCTTAAAGTTTAAAAAATTTAGAAGTGAGACAATGAGACAACAAAACAAACCACACAGAATAATGTACCAAACGATTTATTGTTATAACAGAAGGACAACTTCGAAGGTGTGCTGGGTCAGCTCGAATTGCTGGGTGAGTGGCCGGTACCTGAAGAGAGGTCCAACACCAGTTTTCTTCATCTCTCCTTTGATGGGGGGAAAAAAACAAAGCAAAATAAATAGTTAAAATGATGGAAACCCCTGTTAAAATATATTCAAACAACATAAATGGTCTTCACAGCCCGATAAAGAGAGCACGCTAGATGCAATCCCTTAAGAGGCAGGCAGCGGATGTTTACTATATACAAGAAAGCTGCCTCTCAGAAGAGGAACATCAGAAACTACAATGGGTAATAGATATAGGGTCTATGCCTCCTCCCACCCCAGTGGTCGCAAGAGAGGGGTGGCAGTTCTTGTCCCCAACTCTACTCCCTGGGAGTTGAAAGAGAGTGTGGTGGACAATCAAGGATGTTTTATAATTCTAACTGGCATACTACATTGTATCACAGTGGTGAAGGCCTACTTGCCCCCTCAATCACCTTGAACAGTGATTAATTTTTTTCTCAACAAGGTAATAGCAAACTTACGTGGCACTTTAATTATGGGAGGGGATTTTAACCTGGCCATGTCCCCACATTCGGACTCCTCTTCTGCTAGAGCTTACCAGTCTAATAGTGCCTCAAAGTACTTTAAGGAAACGCTTTCTCACCTGGGTATTCTGGATGTCTGGAGGAAATTACACACTTCTATTTCAGGCTTTACATATGTGACCCCTCACCCCTGCCGTTCTAGCAAAACGACAGGTGGCGTGCTGTTGAAGCTGACAGCAGTACCTGGTGGGGACTGGGTTCGGGGAGGATGAGGTTACTCGGCACAGGGGGACCTAGGTTTGGCTACTCTGCACAGGGGCACCCAAGTAAATCCGAACACAGGAAACAATAACTGTAATGTCCAGAACCAGGAATGGGATTCTCCAGTGTGGCTATTATTCACATCCAAGCTGAACAAACAAAGCATAGATGGACCCCCATGGGGCTACATTCCTGGTAATGCAGATTCGAGACTACTGAACACTTTATCACTATTTCCAGCACTCAGGCTCTAAACCCACCAGGCACACAGCCCGGACTTGCACACAGCTTTGGGTACACAGCCCGACTTGTACACTTCTTGGGTTTTCCCCACTGGCCCGGCTCCCCTGCAGGCCACTTGATCCACAGTCCATTTTGGGAATGAACCAATTATCCTGTTGTGGCTCCCCAAACCACACTAGAGCCTTCGAATCCTAGAGAGAATTTTCCTTACAATTCCACGTCTGGGTACTTCCCTCATCACTGGCCAAGTGCCTGAGGTAAAGTAGAAATCCACAGAAGAAATCCGTAGAGGTGGACCTGGCCACTAAAGATGGGAGGCCACCCACTTCCAGCTCCCAAAGCCCATACTCAGCCATTTCCCTGGAAACTGAACAATTCCTTTACTGAAAACTTTCAAATGTAGATTAAAGGTAGACGTCTGTCACATCACCTCTACATATCATTTGCATCCCAACAAGATCTGGACTTGAACCTACTTTTAATTTGCTTAGCCCATTACTCTAGGCTTTCACTAATTTAGTAGTTCAATCTCCACATTGTCAAACAAGTCCCAGAGTGAAAAACATAGGCTCTTTTAGCAAGTGCAGACACTCACCCTGACGTTGCAGGTGCCCCACAGGCGACTCACAAATCTTCTTGTTCTTCCAAATAAACTCTGGAACACATAGGCAGCTTTTCCTTTACAAGCAGAACTAGGGGGTTGCCCCAGGAATCTGCAGGGAACCCTTTCCTGCCCCCCATCCCCGAAGGGAGGGGGCACTGAGACCCGAAAACAGCGGTCTCCACCACTTCAATTATCTTCTGTGTCTCTCTTTAAGGTGAAGACACACACCTTTTACTTAAAAGTAGCCCTCTGTCAGGGCTGAGACTCCTAGAGCCTACTCTGAGCTGCTGTGCTGCTTTCACAGCAAGCTCCCAACACCAACTCCACACTGAACTGACTGACTTCAAAACCTCTCAACGGTCTATACCAACTCCCTTGCTGCAGATTCCAATGTGGCTCATGCAGCTGCGATAGTTCTATTGGTGATGTCATCCCTCAGTCTCAGCTGAGACTGAGAACAGAGTGAGACAGTGTGAAACCCATTTAACTGGAGTTTCACAAGCTGCCTTCCCTGCCTACCACTGTGTCTTACTGGGATTCTAGTAACCCCGAGTAACAAGGGGGTTACACATATTTCTCCCCCTGTTTTAAAACTTATTCCAGATTGGACTATCTCCTTATCTCCTGTGAACATTTTTCCAGAGTACAGGACCTTATACTAGGCCCTCGAATTCTATCAGATCACCACCCTTTAACCCTTAAGATTAACCTGGGAAAAGCTAAGCCTTCCAAATTATGGAGACTGCCTCCTCTTCTCCTTAAGGACCCAGACCATGTGGAGTTAATAAAAAATAAAATTTCTCAAGCACTTAGTGAAAATGCCTCACAGGAAGTTACAGAGCCCATTTTATGGGACACCCTTAAAGCTGTTCTAAGAGGTGAAACTATTGCTTTTGCCATTAAAAAAAAAGCGGAAGCTAGAAGCCTTGTATACTTATCTGTTAGAGCAATTGCAATCATATCAGATGCTATATAGGGAGGGAGATAGAGTACTACAGAGCAAGATTGCCTTAGTGAAGCAGGAAATTCAAAAAATCATGGACTTAAGGATCTTACACACACCAACTTTATTAAAATTGACATGCTATGAAGGGGGAGTGCGGGGTGCCCAAATGCTGGCTTGTTCGACTACGAATGCAGAAACGTGCATCCACAATTCTTAAAGTAAAACACCCTATTACCAAACAACTTTCTCACATGGACGAACATATATGAGCTTCTTTCCTGGCTTATTACCAATCTCTCTATCGATCACCACTCGTTTACTCCTCTTCCAGGGAAGAGAGAAAGGAATTCTTCTCTCATCTCTCCCTCCCAAAATTGACAATAGCTCAACAAGCTACTCTGGAAGCACCAATAAGACTAGATGAGATCCTATCACACATTAAGGCCTTAAAGCCAGCAAAATGTTCTGGACTCGATGGTTTAACATCCGAATGGTACAAGAAATTTCTTGAACCCCTTCTCCCTTCCCTTCTAACCACCTTCCGGGCGGTAGCAGAGGGAGAGTCTCCCCCTCCCTCGTGGAATTACGTAACTTTGACCCCAATTCCAAAACCAAACATGGATACAACAGATATTTCTTCTTACCGTCCAATTTCTATTTTAAATGTAGATTATAAAATTTATACAGCCATTTGGGCCTCGCAGTTAGAAACAATATTACCAACCTTCATCCACCCAGATCAATCCGGATTCATAAGACGCCGTAGCACTACAGACAATATTCGACGCACCATGCTACTTCTGGAACATATACATTCCAGACAGATTCCTTTGCATTATTAAGTCTCAATGTGGAGAAAGCTTTTGATAGGGTCTCGTGGGTTTTTTATGGGACACCTTGAGGACTTTTGGCTTTCCTGAATCTTTTCTAACTTGGCTACAACAAATTTACTTACAACCAAAGGCTTACATTCGAATTAATGGGAAATTCTCTTCTCCTTTTTTACTGACGCAAGGAACCAGACAGGGTTGTCCTCTTCCCCAACCCTATTTGCCATATATATTGAACCCCTGGCAGTGGCTTTCCATCAGGATCTGAAGGTGAAAGGGATCCCCTTGGGACAAAAAACTATAAAATCTCTCTACTCGCTGATGACATTCTCTTAACCTTGCTTTCCCTGGAGCTTTCCATCCCTGCGGCTTTAAAAATCTTTCGTCAATATGAACAATTAGCAAACTTTAAACTGAACATATCAAAAACAGAGGCATTAATGTTTAATTTTTCTCCATCCAACACTCTTCGAGGCTCCCTCTCATTGAAATGGCACCGTACTGAAATCAAATATTTACGTATTTATATTCCCATAAAATTAATGCACCTTGAATTAGTCAATTATGAACCTCTCTCAATAAAAATTCAAGAGGATCTGAATAGATGGGGACGGTTGAGGCTTACTTTTTTTCAATGTATAGAGACTATACATATGAATATTCTTCCAAGATTATTATATTTATTCCAGAGTATTCCTACTTTTCTGTCGGATTTTTATTTTCGATCCTGGAATAAGACCATTTCCTCCTTTATTTGGGAGGGTCGAAAACCAAGGATCCATTACCCAATATTAACCCTCAGCTTGGAATGTGGGGGTGTCAATCTTCCTAATTTAAAACTCTATGCACAAGCTGCCTTCTTAAAAATTCTTTATTTGGCTCTCCCCGATGTATCAGTCAATATGGAAGGACATTGAATTTTCACTTAACAATATGTATGATATGGAAAAAATAGCCTTTTCATCTAGGGAATGCACCCCGAGAGATTTTTCGTACTTCACTGCTCAGACATAAAGGGTTTGGCAAAAGATAAAACAAATAAAATCTTTAAAACAACTAATTTTCTCATTTACCTTAATCTCAGCAGATGGGTCATTTTTACCAGCTAATTATGATTCTACATTTAGAACATGGAGGAGACTGGGTTTCAATTTCTATGGGCAATTTCTTGACTCCTGTGGGGTAATTTCTTTCTCTATTTTACAAACTCAATATTCCCTCCTGGAGAGAGATAGGTTCAGATATACCCAGGTGAGAAATGTTATACTTCGACAGAGGGAAACCTCAGTTTGTTTACCCTCTCCCCTTCCAGCATTATGTCAATTAATGAGAGACACCTTACAGGGTAATTTATGGGATAAGATAATCAGCCATCTATATAGAATACTACGGGAGACACTGGGAGATTCTCCTTTAACAATACTTGAAACCTTGGATAAAGATCTGCAAACAGATGTCTCTTTCGAAACATGGCAGGGGGCAACTTTAAAAGCTATCAAAATAACCGCCTCTAACGGGTGGCAGGACTCTGCATGGAAGTCCCATTCTCGATACTTCCGATCTCCAGCAAGACTTACTAAATACCTTCCAGCCCCTATGGCTTCTGTTGGAGAGGCTGTAACTGTAGACTGGCAGATTTAGGTCACATATTTTGGTTCTGCCCAAAGCAGACACCTTTCTAGTGTGCATTACAAATAGAAATGACAGGATGTTTTGGAGAAGACATAGAACTAACAGCCAAAACAGTGCTTTTATCGATCTACTCCCCCATAGTCCCAGATGGGACAGGACCTTATTTCCCTTATTCATTTTGGTAGCAAAGAAAGCAATTACGTGACGGTGGATGACACCCCAGATACCTGGCAAAAAATTACTAAGGAAATATATCAAAATGAACAACTTATAGCCAAATATAGGGATAGACTTCCTCAATTTGAGGTGAAGTGGTGCAAGTGGGTGTTCTATCGGTCAAATTTGGACCCAGATTTTGTCCCTTAGGGAACTAATTTTATTGGGAAGACTTTAATCTTAACAGAAGAACCACCTTGTGGGGAGGGAGACAGGGAGGATGGGAAGAAAGGGAAACAAAGGAAAAGAAATCTTAAAACTCGGGATGAGGAAGGAAAACAAAGAAAATCTATGGGTTAACATATGATGCTTGTGTGGAAATCTGCATAACAAAGATATTTACCATGCCTGATGATAACCTCTGAGTATGTGGAAAGTGTGAAGGTAAATACTTTTATGTAACACCATATCTCACTTCTTAATAAAAATAAAATTGTAAAAAAAAACCTCTATTAAAGACCTCAGAATAAACTCTTACCTATTCCCAGTTTGGTAAAACCAGTAAGCTTTGTACAGTTTCAACTTCAACCATGTATGCATCACTTATCAAGAAAAAGAAGTTCAAAGGCACACCAAGTAGTCTCTAAAGTAGAGGTTTACTTAAAAATATATGAAAAAATGTAAAAGGTAAATACAGAACAGAAGGGTTAAAAAAAGTGAAAATTCCCACCACCAGACAATTAGACATATATCTAATGTATCTCTTCTAATAGTGCTGATAGACAGATGTCGTTGTCAAGAGAGTCCAAACGTGTGTGTTTGCAGGTCACTCACAGTATAATTAAAACACTGTCTTGAGCCTGCCTTCTCCATGATGTCACCCAGCTCCTCCTCTGTTCTTCTGTTTATTAAAAATTATACAATCAGGAGTCATCACTCAGAAGGTAAATTAAATAAGGTTAATTTCTAAGTCCTTCTTTCATCCATGAGCAACATCCTGCTTTTACAGACATCAGAGAAACATTTATGACTTTGCACCAGTGTGACATAACCTGGTTTTCCTCTTCTAAACATCATAAAATGGATATTTTCTATCCTGTCAGCTGGCAAGCTACAATTAAGCTAGATAAACAGGAGATGCTTAATTTAGGCCTCTTCTAGCCTGTAATTATCTCCTGGACTTCCAGGTAACACCTTGTAGCTAAAATGTTGGGGGTTGTCATTCCACAGGCTGTTTCAGCATGTCTCATGAGAGACACTCAACACATTTTTATATGACAAAAATCATAGATTAATCAGAACCAGCTGTCTGAGTGTCACAGCCACCACTGGCATTTGCCTCCATCGCCACGTGTGGCTTTGGGTTTCTGGATTTGATCCAGATGTCCAGATGAACATTCTGGATGCTCCCTTCAAGGGCTCCATGCTCTTTGGCAAAAACACGGAGAAGATCATTATCAGGCTGCAGGACTCTGGCAAGTCATCTGAACTGTGCAGTCCATGTACTGCCTGAAACAAAGGCGAGCTCATAAGCCTAGGAGTCGTTGCAGTGGCACTGCGGAGACGGGGACACTTCGTGTTCCCCTATCTGAACGACTGGCTCCTCCTGGCCCCATCCAGGCCTTGCCTGTTGGAAACCATCAGGGACTCTATTTCACTGTTTCAGCATTTGGGAATCACTGTCAACAGGGACAAGTCTCATCTTTTCCCTTCCCAGAACCTCCAGTCCATTGGAGTGCTTCTGGATACCACCCTTGGGAAGGTGTTTCTTCCCTCCGACAGAGCAGGTCGAATTCAGCTCTTGGCATACCAGATCTCTTTAGCCTCACAAGTCCCTGCAAGACTTCTTCTCAGGCTTTTGGGGCATATGGCCGCTTCCATAGTTTCAGTCCCTCTAGCACGACTATGCATGAGAACCATCCAGTGGTTGCTCAGAGTTCACTGGGATCAAACACAAGACAGCTTGGATGCCTCGATCCGGATCTCAGAGCCAATCCACTGGGAGTTACGCTGGTGGATGTCATCTCAAAATTTACTGGCGGGTATCCCCTTTCACATAGGGGCACCATCCCAGATTCTGACCATGGACGCGTCATCCTCGGGATGGAGCACCCACTTGGGGACACATCACACTCAGGGCTCCTGGTCCCCAATAGAGGAAGATCTGCATATCAATGTTCTGGAGCTGAGAGCGGTCCTTTATGTCCTTCAAGCCCTGGTCTCGGTCCTAGTGCTGGGACACCTGTTGGTCTAAATGGACAACACTTTGGTGATGTTCTACATCAACAAATAAGGTGTTACACACTTGTATCCCCTTTGCTGGGAAGGCATGTGAGTGTGGGATTGGGCTTTGGAACACCAGCTCACGTTAATGGCAATACACGTTCCAGGAGAAGAAAACGTGTTAGCCGATGCGCTCAGCAGGACAAGATTGCAAGCTCACAAATGGGAGCTACTGCAGGAAGTTGCAGATCACATCTTCTGCTGGTGGGAGATGCCAGAACTGGATCTCTTTGTGTCACAATTCAATGCAAAACTGCCCAGTTTCTGCTCGCTAGGTCCAGAGCCTGGAGCTTTTTGGCACAACGCGTTGTCCCCCTCTTGGAAGGGGGGGGTTCCCTCTACGCCTTCCCCCCCCTTTCTGCTTCTGCAGAAGGTCCTCCTCAAGGTGCAGTCAGAGCCTTCCACCCTCTTTCTGATCGCACCGCTATGGCCCCGACAGATTTGGTTCCCCTTACTTCAGCGTCTAGCAGCAGAGCCTCCGCCTCCTCTTTCGCTCTCTTCTCAACTTCTGTCCCAGGACAGGAGATCCCTGATCCATCCGAGTCTGCACTCACTTCACCTGCATGCCTGACTCCTCAGGACCTAGCTAAAGCCAGATTTGGTGTGTTGGATCAGGTAGTGCAAGTTTTGGTTGAGGCGCGTAAGCCTGCCACCAGGGCTACTTGCGCTATGAAGTGGAAATGTTTCTGTATCTGGGCCACAGCCAGAATGGTGCACCCGTTGATCTGTTCGGTTAATTCCATTTTAGAATACCTGCTCTCACTTTTGGAGTCAGGTCTCAGTTACTCCTCCATCAAGGTACACCTAGCTCCCATCTTCGCTTATCACTTATCAGTGTTGGATAAGATGGTGGTTCAGATGGAGGTTTCTAAAGCCTTCCTGCAAAGGATTCTGCATATCAGACCTCCCAGCTGGGATTCTGTGCCCTCTTGGGATCTCTTGTTCATTCTGGACAAGCTTTCACTCTCCCCCTTTTGAACCAGCTATGGAGGCCAAGCTTTGTTTCTTTTCCTGGAAAAAACTACTTTTGGTAGCTATTACTTCGGCGAGGTGCATTTCAAAACTTCAAGCCCACATGTGTAAGGAGCCCTACCTAATTTTCCATAAGGATAGTGTTGACCTTCGCGCTAACCCAAAGTTTCTACAAAAGGTGGTGTCAGAGCTCACTCTCAACCAATCTGTACAGCCTCCGGTGTACTACCCAGAGCGTTCTAATAGGGGGGAGACCCTGCTTCACTCCTTGGATATCCACAGGGCTCTCAGATTTTATTTGGCCAGGACCAAACAGGATGGGAAATCTGATCAACTCTTTGTACCCTTTGCTCAAAGGTCCTTAGGTCACCCGGTCACCAAACAGACGCTGTCACGCTGGTTGGTCCATTGCATCTCCTTCTGTTACTAGAAGCATAACAAGTCCACCCCAGGACTGGTTAAAGCTCATTCTACCAGAGCTGTCACTGCTTCCTTCATGGTGATGAAGCGGGTCCTTGCTGCAGACATTTGTGCTGCTACTACCTGGAGTTCTGTTCATACCTTCATCGGGCATTACAGCCTTGACATCCTTTCCAGACGCAGAGCAGGCTTTGGCCTCACAGTTTTGCAGGGACTGGTTTCCTGAGGGACCCTATCTATTCCTGCTGTTCCTTTACTTTCCCTTCCCCTTCCCTGGGGTTGTTTTAAATTTATACTGCTTGGGAATCAGTCCTAATTGTGGTACCTGCTGCAACAGTGTTCTCTCAAAGTAAGATAGTATAGTTACATAAGAATTTACCATAACAGTAGATCTTTGAGAGAAGCTCTTGCAGCAGGTGTATTTCCCGCCTTCCTTCCCCCAGGGATCAGACCTTTTCCAGGCTGTCCTTCCCCCCATTCGGAGGGAGGAATTGCTTGATTCATACTTCTGACTATTGCCTGTTACCATGTCTCTGCCTGACGAGGGGGGGCATGGGGAACTCCTCCCTTATATAGGGTGATGGGGTGGAGCCGACGTCTGTGGGGGGCGTTCCCACATCACTACTGCTAGAGAAAGAATTTCCGGAAGCTGCCACCAGGTGGTGTCAGTCCTAATTGTGGTACCTGCTGCAAGAGCTTCTCTTGAAGATCTACTGTTACGATAAGTTCATACATAACTGTACCTTACCATATCAATCTTCTGGAAATGCGAGCAGTCCTTCTGGCACTGCACACCTTCAGTGTGCATTTAACTCCAGGTCATCTACTGGTTCAGTCGGACAACATGACGGTAGTCTGTTACCTCAACAAACAAGGAGGAACACGCTCTCACTCCCTTTGCATGGAAGCAATCAAGGTGTGGCGCGAAGTGATCGAACAACAATTGACACTCACGGCCGCTCATCTCCCAGACCGTTACAATCAGCGGACCTTCTGAGTCACCAGTTCTCAGCTCATGAATGGACACTGCTCGACTCAGTCCTGCAAGATCTCTTTCATCTCTGGACTGCTCCACAAATTGATCTATTTGCATCCCCAGAAAACCACAAGCTCCCCAAATACTTCTTCATTGTCACAAACAGAAGGGGAAGCTCTACAGATGCCCTGTCCCAACCCTGGACAGGACTCTCCTTATATGCCTTCTCCCAACTCCCTCTCCTGCTCTGCACTTTAATGAAACTACAGATGGAGCCTGCCACATTGCTTCTCATAGCTCCCATGTGGCCTCGACAAGCATGGTTTCCACTTCTGCAACAGCTGTCGATTGCGGAACCTGTTCCGTTGCCATGCAGGCTGGACCACTTGATGCAGTGCCAAGGCTCTCTCCTGCATCACAATCTGAAGACCCTCCATCTTCATGCTTGGCTCCTGAAGACGTCTTTATAAATAGACTACAAGTCTCTTCTCAGGTAGCTGATGTTCTGCTTGCCACCCGGAAGCAGGCTACCAGGAATACTCATAATTCTAAGTGGAAACGTTTCTCCATTTGGTCTTTTCTCAATTGCTGGACCCTTACTCTTGCCCTCTTACAAAGGTCTTGGACTACTTGGCCTCCTTGTCCTCAGAGGGCCTTAGCTATTCTTCTATAAAAGTCCACTTGGCCGCCATCTCTGCCTTTTACAAACAGTTAGATGGCCAGCTTTTGCATCAACACCATCTGGCTAAGATATTCTTAAAGGGCATATTACATCTGAAGTCTCCTATTCGGCGTCCCATTCCTCCATGGGATCTGAATTTCACGACTGAAAAACTAACAGTGAACCCCTTTGAACCGGCTGGCACTTGTGACCTGCATTTCCTCTCCTGGAAAACGCTGTTCCTGGTGGCTATCACTTTGGCTCAACGAATTTCCAAGCTTCATGCCCTTCTGTGCAGAGAACCTTATCTTATCTTTCATAAGGATCGGATTGTACTTCACACTAACCCTTCCTTTCTGCCTAAAGTGGTTTCTGAACAAATCTTGAACCAGTTCCTGGAGATACTGATTTTTTGCCCTGAGTACTCCAGTCCAGCTGAACATCTTCTGCATACAATGGATGTCCATCGCATCTTTCATTATTATTCTGATTGGATGAAGCCCCTTCGCAAAACCTCACAACTGTTTGTCACCTTTGCCCCAGGTCATGAGGGCCTTCTGGTTCCAAAACACACCCTCTCTTGCTGGCTAGCCCATTACATTACTTTTTGTTACAAAAAATACAATAAGCCCTTACCGGGCCATGTCCAAGCCCATTCCACTAGGGCTGTAGTGGCCACAGTGGCTTGTTTCAAGGGTGCCTCTATTACTGATATTTGCAATGCAGCCACCTGGACTACCATCCATACCTTTACCAGGCATTACAATCTGGATGTTGCCTCAGGATGCAGAACGGCCTTCAGCCGAGCCGTCCTACAGGGCATCCTGTCATAACTGTCCTCCCACATGGACATAACTGCTGGGAACTCTCCCAAGAGTAATAACCTACTGCAAGATACCATTCCGTAGAAGAAAGTGTGGTTACGTAAGAACTTACCATAACAGATCTTCAAGGAATGTCTCTTGCAGTAGGTCTAATTTTGCCCTCCATCCCTCTGCTTTCTCTAACAGGGAAAATCCTGATCTAAGGACTTAAGAGTTGTGACTCACTGGTACCTCGGTTCCCTCGGGGTCCTGGCTTTTGCGAGGCTTCAAACCGACGAGGAACGAGGATACCAGAAGCAACACACTTATATAGGGAGCAAGGAGATGATGTAATGTGTGGACAGTGCCTGGTAAAAGACTGCTGAAGAAGCTGCTGTGTGACAGCGTCCTCTGCTGGAACCTCCCAAGAGTAATTACCTACTGCAAGAGACATTCTTCGAAGACCTACTGTTATGGTAAGTTCGTACGTAACCGCACTTTCTAGGAGTGGTATATGTTGTTCATCCACACTGACCCACTCGACTTCACCGGCTACGAAGCACAAACCTGGCTTCCAGTGGGCTAAGATCTGGCGTCATGGGGTGGAGCCGAGGGTTATATCACCCGGGTGGGTGGATGAGAGAAGCCAGCTTGAAGACCTTCCAGCAAGAATTAAAGGGGAAAGGGACATGCCAATAAGTGTGGATGAACAACATATACCACTCCTAGAACTACTGTTACAGGTGAGTAACCTATTTTTCTTCCCCAGCCTCCAGGGTTTCAGCTTCCTTTCCTTCCTATAAGGAGAGGAAGTTAAGTGGCAAGCACAAGCACCAGGAGAAGCATAAGTAGAAAAACCCCGGTCATCTTCCCGCTCCAGGTCTCTGGCTGAGTCAGCAACCACTCCTGGGTCTCCCCCCCCCAACAGGGGGTTGACTCCTTCCACTGCGGCAACCCTCTCTTTCTCTGGGCTCCCGGTGACCATACTTCCCACTCGTCTTACAGTTTCGGAAGGATGTTCTTAGGGGCTCTGGACTTTGTCCCCTGCCTCTCAGCCCCTGAAGCTTAGTCCCTGCAGGTTCTAAGCCATGTGGCTTGGCCTGTGGTTCTTTGGGTGGCAGGTCTTTGTCTGTCGCTGTCCCAGCCAGAATGTCTGTCAAGTCCTCCCCGACGTCAGGGGGGCCGACTCTACTAGGCGACACCCAGGACATGCGCTCTCATCCCCCATGAAAGCGGCGCCTTCATCCCTCTTGGGAGCCAACTCCCCAGTTTAGACAACCCCTCCTAGACAGACGCTGGCTGAATCACCAGTCCAGCACTCACCTATGCCTGTACCTTTGACACTGGCTTCTCCATCTCCTCCAGCAACCCTATCATCACCTAACCCTCCTAAGTTGCTGGCCGGGCTTGACGCCCACCCTTAGCCGACACCAGATGGTTATGTCCCTCAGGGACCGACACTGGGTAACCCGGATCAGCCTACACCAGTACCCAGGGTTGCTCCAGCCTGATGACCAGACGCCGGGGCCCTCTAAGCCAGCCCTGACAGTGGACACATTGGCCTCACTGCACAATCCTCCACAGGCATTAAATGAGATTTTTGAGGCCTTGTGAGCCTATTTCAAGGTCAAGGAGACCCCTAAGAATCCCTCCAAACCTACTTCTCAGGGTCCACCTACTGACAAGCCTCCAGTTCACCCACCTGCCCCTCCATCTAGGGGAACAACTCTGACACCAGATGGCTCTGGTATCCCCAACTAAAAGTGACGCTGCATATGCAAACTTGCTCCCCTTCGCCCTCCCCAGATTCCTGGGATTCGGATGGGTACTCCTCCTCCTCTACAGGCTGCGATGACTCCGACCTTCTATCACAGCCAGAGAGGACTAAAGACACCCTTTGTTCCCCCCGATGATCCAACTTTCATGGACGTCATACAGCACATCCAACAGCTGGATGGTTGGGATACTAAGGAGCTGGATCCGGAGCGACGTTGGTTAGCCTCCTTTCTCAGAAAGAAGGACACTCTGCCCATGGTCATTCTTCAGCTTATTGACTCCTATAAGGTCATCAACAGGATGGCCTGGAAGCACCCTGTTTTGATGCCTGTGATCTCCAAAAAGTCTGACCGGCTGTATTGTGCTCCCAGAGATGATCTCTTTTATGGGGAGCACTTGGAGGCAGACTCCATTGTTATTAATGCTCCCCACGATCACTGCCAGCCCCCAGGCACCAAAGATCTTTCTGAACATAAAGTTTCCACCACTCATTCACACTAATGGGACTACGCCGGAGGTGCTAGATCTGAGATGGGAGCCAAAAATCTTCAGGAGGCTTGGCACCAAGGTAGGGCCATGCAGAAACAGCACCGCAAGGCTGGCTCATGCCATCTAGGCTACCTTTATTAAAGTAAAAAAATAAATAAACTTTCATCAAAAGAAACGGAAGTCTTCTTCAGCCTGCCTTCGATGGAGTCGACCATGAACGGGCCCAGTGACAGTAGGGAGACTTTGCATGAAAGCTGTGTTTCCAGCTGGGCTGGGTCCGGTCTGCCACCTTCTACAGAAGGAGGATCTGACTACAGGCAATCCGGTGCTTGGGAGGAAGGGTGGTCCTCCCAAAAGCACAAAAAGAAGAATGCCCATTCTCGATCTTCATTGAGAACTCAGCACCGCTCGGCCTCGAGCTCTTCTTCGTCCCACCAGACGAAGAAAAAATGGTACCGCATAAGGTCGCCCTCTGGTATGTCTGCACATTGACCGTTGGTAACGGGGGCCAGAAGATCGACTCCGTTGGGGTCACCTGCGGCTTCTGTCCCTAGTGGCTGGCATCCTCAACTCCGTAGTCCTTCCCCACCCCTTGGGGGGTCCTCTGATGAGCAGTTTCATCAGTGGGCCGCACTTCTGGAGCAGTGGGTTCGGTGATTGTCCCAACTTTCTGAGCCTAAAGAGTCAGCCCCAGGGTCTTCGGTCTAGGGGCTTTGAACCTGCAGACAGGACAGTTGGGTCTGCCTAGTCGTGCAGCACTTTCTTTGGTGCTGTTGGCATTGCACCCTTGTGCTTTTCCCCCTCACATGGCTGTGGTGCAGGGGCCAACACAGGTACCATTTTCTCCTGACCTTGATTCCAGATCTTCATCCTTGGGGGCTCCGGGGGTTGGTTTGGGGATTCTGGGTGCTGGTACAGCACCGCTCGTGGTGTCGCCTATGACTCCTGTGTTGGCGGCACCATGACCAGTGCCGTTTTCTGGGCCGGCACCACCTCGGATGCCAGGACTCTCAACTCCAATTCAAGGAACACCTCCTCCTGCTCTTTTTCCTCCCTTTACTTTATTTACTATTCCTCCTGGGTTAGTAGGAGACGATATTGAACCTGATCTGTGATTAGGAGACGATTTTGATGAAGATTCATCTCTAGTGGGAATCAAGCCCTCTACTTCAGCTGAGCTTCTGGTTGAGGACTTGTCCTTTAAGTCTCTTCTGAAAAATATGAATCCCCCCCCAGACCTCAGAGGTTGATCTGGGGAAGTTGTTGAGACTTCAATATCTGCATGTCCCGGAGATCCATGTGAAGTTGACTCCTCCAGTACAGCCCTCTTTTAAGACTCTCACAAATGGTGTGGGACAATCCGGCACATATTTCTTCTGTGGCTAAGTCCATAGACAGGAATTACGCTCCCCCTAAGGATCGACCAATCCTGGCCTCTCAAGCTTTTGCTGACACCATAGTGGTCTTGGCAGAAAATGACAAAGCCGTTCTCTGCCAGGAGTTTACAGCCCATCCAGTAAACAAGGAATCTCGTAAGATTGATATATTAGGGAAGTGGGTCTTTGCCGCCACTACCCTAGGGATGTGTATTGTTAGCTACCAGAGCTGTTTCTCACAATATGAGTATACCCTCTGGCATTCACTAAAAGCTACTGTGGAGGCTCTTCCGGAGTCGGACGTTACCTCAGATCTCCTCCAAACTATCAATAGAGGTACTGAGTCCAATAATCAGCAGCTTAAGGCTGCTATGGACGCCTTTGACACTGATTCTAGAGCAGCAGCAGCTGGGATATGCACCTGACGTCACTTGTGGTTATGAACCTCTGAGTTCACAAATTATGCCCAGCAAAGAGTCATGAATTTACCATTTGATGGTGCTTATCTGTTTGGCTCACAGGTGGAGCAGGCACTCATGGCCACACAGAAAACTAGGACGGCTATCAAAATGGCCAGACTGGTCCCTGCTGCCCCTCAACGGGGTGGGAACCACTGGCAGTTTCACAACTGTCAGTCCTTTTGTGGCATAGGCAGAGGGGCTTCAACAAAAACCAAGCCCCTCAGCCACAAAAGAAAAGGAAGCAGAAGGCACAGGGCTCGAAAGCGCCTAGTGCCACCCTCTGAAATTCAAGCCCAGGTCCCTCTTCAGCTGTCCAGAACAGACTCCTCTTCGGCAGTAGGTGTTTGTGTTGTTTGTTTTTTGGCTTTATGTGTAAGCACACTGGAAAGAATATCTTTCCCTTTTTAGATGCGACCCAACATGATTCATACAAATACAAACATACAATAACAACGAATAACAGCAGCAAGTACAAAAGGCAGGAATTACAAAATTCCACGTCACAGACAATACATAAAATCAGTTAAAACAATTGGATAATATCTTAAAGTGCTGAAATAAAGATCTAGAAAAAAAGACCATAGGTTTCTGATCTTCCAATACCCATTGGTATATTCGTGGGTGTCTGACTCAGTTTTACAACCAGTGGAAGTCAGTCACTTCAGACTAATGGGTTCTCAGGTTAATTCGCGAGAGTTCTTCTCTGAATTTTTCGGATAGCTCTCCGGATCCTCCACCCAAATGACAGCCCAGGCTGTCAGTTACTCGGTCAGACCTCCTTACTTCTGAGATTCAAGGCCTTCTGAACAACAGGGCAGTAGATAGTTCCGCAGGAACAGCGGAATACAGGATCTTACTTCGAGAGGGTTCCTGCAGTAGGTCATCACATATAGGACTAGTGCCACCAGCCGTCTGGACTGCATGGCAAACTTTTCCAGCAATGCCTGGCAGGGGACCGCCCACCCGATGTCACATGACCAATGTCAGCGTGACCCTATATAGTGGACGGTCCCCACACCCGCCCTCCAGTTCTTTCCCGCTGTTGTCTCGTGCATGTTACCTCACGGTAAACTTCCACAGCGATTGCCGGTGGTTTTTGCATCTTTATTTATGCGTTTTCCTACTTTTCGAGTCTGAATTACAATTTCATGTCTTCTATGCCCCAGAAGAAGTAGCGTCAGGGTTGTGGCACCTAGATACCACACAAGGACACCCACCACAAGTGCGTCATTTGCCTAGGCCCGGACCATCCCACAGCGACCTGCTCAGACTGACAACCGTTCAACCAGGCTACCCGCAAACAGAGGCAGCAGGCTCTGGAGGCCCATCTTCTCAAGTCATGGTTGGCATCACTTGAAAAGCAAATGGAGCAGCTCCAGGACTCTTCTTCTTTGTCACCAGACAAAAGACATAAGAAAGAGAAGCACTGGGAGAAGGAGCGCCCATCAGGTTCCAAACATGATACCAGCAGGCCCTCAACTAGCAAGGCCTTTCCCCTGCTGCCTCCTGTCAAAGTGGTCCGGGGATGCTGGGGGACCAGCCAAGATTCTTTTCCCAGTCTCCTGGGTAAGTTGGCCACTGACTCCTCCAGTGACTGCCCCACCTTTGCCGCTAAGTCAGTCTCCGGCTCCTCCGGAGACCGCCTGGCCACTGATAAGTTGGCTCCTCAAGGACCCGCCCAGCCTCAGTCAATAAGTCAGAAGAGGGTTTGGCCCCCTCCTGCCCGGTTCCATCATCTGCTAAGTCGGCCACCTCTGGCAACCGCCCAGACAAGGCTCTCCCATCGGGGACCACTGTTGTCTCACCCGACGTCCGACACAGCTGGCAGAAGACTAGCTCTCTCTTCCCCCTTGTCCCCCACTGGTAACCCCAACTTCATCTGCGGCTACTTTGGGGGGGAGAAGAGAGCACAGATCACCTTGACATGGTGCATACATTGGGTTCCAACCCCTGCTCACCCGTTCGGGTCTCTAGAAAGGAGGTCCTTCTGCCACCATCAGGTCCTTCATCGGAGGCGCCGCTAGTTCCTTCAGGGGGAACCATTCCAGCTCCGTCTTCTATCCCAACGCCGGACTCAGTTCCTTCTTTGGAGCCGGCAGGTCATGTCCCGATGCCGGACCCTGCGACCTCAGTCTCCTCAGAGCCTTTTCTTCTGCCCCTGCCACCAGATGTTACAGCAGACTAGGTTCTAATGTCGGTCACCCGACGTCTGATCCATTTGAGACGCTGGGCCTGACGTTGGTGGTCACGATGTTAGCTGCACCTACGCAAGCCCCACCTCTTATTTACACCACAGCAGGTCCATCATGGGCAGTCCCAATGTTGGCTCCTCTGACATTGGGTCTTTATTCGAGACCCTCAGTCCTGCACTACCCCTCGGGGTACCCTATGGACCACCCCCTGGCAGGTCCACCACCAGATTGGTTGGCGGGACATTATTATCTGGAATACTCCCCCTATCCTGGATATTCTTTATCATGATACCATGGGTACCATTACTCACCTTCCCATGCTATCCCACCTTTTCCTCCTCCAGCCCCTCCGGTGACCCAGCCAAACTTTAAGACTCTTATTCAGTCCTGGTGGAAGGAGGCGAGGACGGGATTTGTTACGAACCTGGAGAGTCAACTCCCACCTCATTCTCCTGACAGGTCCTCATCCCTCATGGCTCAATTCAGTCCACAGTTCATGTTATGAGGACTACACCCCAGGATATTCCTCTTATGGATTTAGATACACCAGGACATGATCCGGACTCGGGGGAGGAAACGTCTGAGGAGTCTTCGGATCAAGAATCCCAGGTCCCTAGAGGAAAGACCTCTCTGAAATCCCCTCCCGAGGATCCTTTCTGTTCAGATCTCATGAGGACCATTCAACATTTTTATAGTTGGAAGTCTGAGGAATAGGATCCCATGCGGCAATGGCTCGCCGAGCACCTCAACTTAGAGTCTCTGTCCCCGATCCCTGTTCTTCCTTGGATTGGACCTCATGAAGACCTTATTAATATGGTCTGGCAACTGCCACATTCCATCCCAGCTGTCCCCAAAAGGGTGGATAGAATTTGCTGGGCACCTGTGGGAGCTTCCTTTCTGAATACGCACCCCAAGGCGGACTCCGTGGTTATTTCAGCTGCTCACGATCGCTCTTCAGCACCTAATCATATGAGCACTTCTCCGGATAAGGAGTCACGGCAGATTGACCAATACAATAAAAAGATCTACTCATCAGCTACATGCACCTTGCATTCCCTAAACTATGTAGCCCACATGGTGTCTCACCCAAAAGCCACCCTGACCAAGCTTGAGGCCCGAATTCAGTCTCTAGATAATTCGGGCCTCAAAGAGGAGATCGCCACGGATATCCGTCTGTCTAAAATCTTCTGTAGGCATGCTCTTCAGGCTACTTATGACTCTGTTGACACAGTAGCCCATGTCTCAACGACCACTGTCTCCCTTCGGCGGCACACTTGGCTTCACATCTCTGTTCTCGCCAACGAGGTCCAGACAGCGATCCACGATGCCCCCTTTCAGGGCTCAGTACTTTTTGGTGGTGATACCAAGGACATCATTACAGACCTATGGACCATGGCCAGACCCTTAGATCCATAAAGTCCATGTACTGATAGGGCGCCCAGGATCAGCAACCATTTCAGAAAAGGACATGGAGGCAGCGTAAACAAGCCCAGAACCGTCGTCAGGACAAATGCAAGGCCACGGGTGCTTTCTATTCTCTGCCTGCCTCCAAAAGCCAGTGATGCTCAGGGAGTCTTCCCCCTGCCCATCCTGCCACTTCCTGACTCCCTTGCCCCTCGCCCTCCTCAGCCCCAGTGTGAGGAGTCAGTGGAGGGGAGGTTTGCCTGCCACATGCAGGAGTGGCAAAACATCACTGCCGAAGTTTGGGTCCTACAATTAGTGTCCAAAGGACACACCCTGGAATTCTTGGAACCTCCTCCAGAGTTTCCACCATGAAGGTCAGCCTACTGTCAAAACCAGGCTATTCTAGTAAGGGAGGAATTGCAGGCTCTATTGGTAAAAGAAGCAATAGAACTGGTCCTTCTTTGTCACAGAGGGCGAGGGTTTTACTTTCACTTTTTTCTGGTTCCAAAAAAGACAGGTGACCTGTGACCCATTCTTGACCTCAGCAGGTTCAATCTGTTTGTTGAGTACAAGAAATTCAGAATATTGACCCTCCAGAGCCTCCTGCCACTTCTACAGGAGATTCATTGGTTGTGTGCTCTGGACATGCAGGATGCCTACCTGCATCTCCTGATTTTCCCCAGCCAACGGTGCTTCCAGCAGTTTACCTTCCTAGGGGAGCATTTCCAGTTTTGGGCTCTTCACTTTGGCCTTTCCTCTGCACCCAGGGTTTTTACCAAGTGCCTTGCAGTGGTGGCTGCAGCCCTATGACACCAGGGCATAGCGGTTTTCCCCTACCTGGAAGATTGACTGATTTCAGCCCCATCCAGGGATTCTCTGGCAGAGGCTCTCTCAGTCACCCTGGAGTTGTTTTCCAGATCGGGGATTACAGTCAACATCCCCAAGTCCTCACTGGTCCCTACTCTGAGACTGCAGTTTATAGGGGCAGTTTTGGACACAGTCCAGGTCAGAGCTTTCCTCCCCTCAAACAGGAGGGAAACTCTTTATCAGACAAACCACTCTGGTAGCATTTCCAGATATCTCCCAGCCCAAGAGGTCCTTTGGTTGCTGGGTTTGATGGCAGCCTCCATTTCCAGGGTCCCCCTAGCGAGGCTCCACATGAGAGTTTCTCAGCGGTCCTTGCAGGTTCAGTGGGATCAGCTTCAGGATGATTTGAGCCATCTGGTCCTTATTTCCTCCACTCTCCAGAAGGATCTTCAATGGTGGAGGGATCCCTCGAACTTGACTGTGGGTCTTCTGTTTTGGGGCCCAGCTCCCCTAAGCACTCTGACTATGGATGCTTCCAATCTGGGATGGGGGGCTTATATAGGGGATCACCAAACCTAGGGACTTTGGTCACACTTGGAGAGGTCAAGAGATGAGGCCGGTACTGTATGCGCTTCAAGTGTTTCAGTCCTTTCTCCCAAGGGGATTACTACTGATCCAGACAGACAACATGTTGGTAGTCTGGTATATCAACAAGCAGGGAGGCACTCGATTGTACCGCCTTTGCAGGGAAGTGATGAGAGTGTGGAACTGGGCAGTCCAGCACAGTCTGTCTCACGGCAGTGCACATTCCAGGAGTGCAAAACATCCTGGCAGATAGCCTCAGCAGGTCTTACACCCTCGCTCATGAATGGAAACTTAATCTGGAAGTGGTAGATTCTCTGTTTCAGACATGGCGGCATCTGAAACTCGACCTTTGTAGGGATCATGGATATGTTGTTCATCCACACTTATTCGCATGTCCCTTTCCACTTTAAATCCAACTGGAAGTCTTCAAGCTGGCTCCTCCCACCCACCCACCTGGTTGGCATATACCTCTGTTCCACTCCATGACACCAGATCTTCCTTTCCGCTGGAAGATTCAGGTTGCCTCCCTCATGCTCTCGCATTTAGTAGGCCCTGGCTCTCAGACCTTCAGTTTTCCCAAAAATTCACATTGTTCGCATTAACAATCACAAGTTTGCAGCTTCGATCATGGAAGATAAATCTTTCTCTGGATTTTGTCAATGCCCGTGCAGCCAGAAGATGTCGCGTACCGATCCCTACACAGCGTGCGTGTACTGCCTCGGTGTCGGCCATGACACCTCGTCATGCAATATCTGTTTGGTCTTTTTCATCCCAACATCCTCGACGATAGTCTCGCATGTCTGAAACTGGGGAGGCCAGAGAAGAGGAACCCTCCGGTGAAATCCAAGGAGGCCCGGTAGGCGGTTTCCATGGCTGTGGAATCCATCGAGCAGTTGGAACGCATGCAAGCATTCAAGGAGCAGGCAGCTCGCGCCACAGAGTCTTCTCAGAGCTTTTTCATTCCACTCAACCTGGGCTCCACCTTCTCGGGTTCCTTCAGGGAGTTGTGCCAGTCTCTCCCTACCAAGGGAGACGTGCCTGCGGGCTCACACTCTTCTCAATCCCGTAAGCGGGAGAAGGATCCAAGTGCATCTTCATCTCGACAAAGATGGTCCTGGGACCAGGAGAGGTCTCAGTCCCAGGAGCATGCGGTCTCGACTTCGGTCGAGATCGCTTCCTCAGCCACAGGTTTTTCAGCCTTGCTGTCCAGCCAGCCAACTGAGGGCTTAGTTGACGATGTAGAAATCATCATCGACCCTCTTGACCCTTTGTCGCTGACTTCTTAGAGAGGACTCCGGTCCTTGTTTTCTCTGATGAGGTGACCCAGCCTGCTGCAGTCCCCATCGAGGAACTAGCCCCAGACTCCAGGAAGTCACCAGTCCCGCCAGTGTCTCCCGACTGACCGAGTCGGCCTGCCCAATCTCGATTGAGGTCTAAGACCCCCCTGTCCGACAGGCCAAGGAAGAGCCATAAGCGCTCTAAGAAGAGGTGACGCCATCGGTCATCCTCGACCTCCTGGGATGAGGAGAGGCTCCGGCAGAAACTCTGGCGCTACGAGGACCTCATGGCAGCAGCTAATTCTGTCCAAGCATATGCCTACAATGGCTTCCACCCCAGCCATTACTTGGCTTTTGCCTCACAGGCCGAAACCGCCTCCTTCTGAGCTGACCAGATTGGTTCCCCAGCCGACGGAGCTGGCAAGGCCCCCTGTTCGGTCTAAAATGATCTCTCCACCTATTGTGGTGGAACCACCGCCCAGCAGCCTGTGGGAGGGGCTCCTTCTAAGGAAGATAGACCAGACTCCGGACTCCCCCGGCATTTGTTGGTCACGGTCACCCCAGACCACACCCGGTGAGTCGAAGGTGACATGGGCGGTAGGCCATTGTATCCGGATTCTTCGGATTTGGACGTCACCGGTCTACATTCACATCCAAGGGATGATGAATCAACCGCTGACCTAGAGGCGGAAGAAGGTCCCTTGTCCTTTCAAGGAATCCTTTGCCTCATCTCTGAGTCAAAAGGGATGCCCCTGGAGCCAATCCAAAAAAAGGCGGAGTACCCTCTTACAGATATCCTTAAAAGAGGGGATACACTGACGGAGGCCTTTCCTGTGGCCGAGACCATTGTTGGGCCGGTCCTAGAACTTTGACAACATCCTGCCTCCTGTCCAGTTCCATCTGCCCACATGGCATGCAAATACACAGTGCCTATAGGGTCCCTAGTGGGGTTCTCAGAGCACCATTCGGACGAGTGCCTGGTGACTGCCTCTGTGTTCAGGCGTACTGGTAGTTCTGCTGACACTGACCGACCTTCTGATAAAGAGTCAAAACTTTTGGATCATTCAACCAGGAAGGTCTATGTGGCTTCCTCCTTGGGCCTTCGTCAGGTAAGTTCGGCTGTCATCATGGCACACTTCTCTCACGCCCTTCTGGGGTCGTTGGACGAAGTCCTCCCACATCTCTCTGCGGACATGCAGACCATGGTCAAGCAGGTCCAGGATCAGGGCCAAGCTGTTACCAAACAGCAGCTCCAGATGGCCCTGGGCCTTGGGGAGTCTTGTGCCTGTTCGATGGCTGCCACAGTTGCCTCTTGTCGCAGGGCTTGGCTGAGGCTCTCCTCCTTCCCAGCAGAAACCCAGCATAAATTAGCTGATGTGCCCTTCCTTGGGACCAACTTGTTTGGCCTGGGAGTGGCCAGTCACCTTAAGCACATTGAGCAGTCCATTGCCACTTTGGATGCTACCTCTACCAAGAGTTCGTCATGCAAGAACCAGCAGAGGAAAAAGAAAAAGCCTTTTTGGCATTCTGCCCCTGTGACTCAGCAGTCCTCCTTTCAAGGTGGACAGCAGCACCAGCACCAGCACCAGCAACAGCAGCAGGCTCAAGTTTGGCACCCTCAGCTCAAGCAGGGTCCCCAGCAGGCTCATAAAGGAGGCCGAGGTTCAAGTCCTGGATCCTCCTCCTCCAAGCCTGCTCAGTGACAGGGTGGGGGCTGCCAACCCCGCTCCCATCATGCCAGCTCTGGGTCCTCCCGTGGGGGGGCCGGCTTCTCCACTTTCTTTCCACCTGGTCCATTATCACCATGGACAGGTGGGTTCTGGAAATGGTCGGTCAGGGACTGCCTCTGGAATTTGAGCAGTACTCTCCAAGCCAAGCCAAGCCCCTTGGGAGGGATGAGTATCCACTCAAACCCAGTCAGCTCTCAGAGATGACATCGCTCAGCTCCTCTTCAAGGAGGCAGTAGCTTCAGTGGTGGATCCTCCAGCAGATCCAGGCTTTGTCTCCAGGTACTTCCTGGTGCACAAGCGGATGGGGGGCTGGTGCCCCATTCTAGATCTGCATGATCTGAATCAATATCTTGGGTCACGCACCTTCCAGATGGTCACTCTGTCCTAGATCATACCACCCTTGGAGCGAAACATGTGGTTCTGTTCACTGGATCTGCAGGACGTGTTCTTTGACATCCCAATCCATCTGTCCCATCAGCAGTTCCTCCACTTGAGGGTCGAAGGGACCCTGTATGAGTTCCAAGCCATGCCATTCGGCCTGTCATCGGCCCCACGGGTCTTCACCAAATGCATTGCAGTGGTGGCGGCCCATCTCCAGCGTTGGGGTGTCAGGATTTACCCCTACCTCGACAATTAGTTCTTAGCAGGTTCCACCCAACAGGAGGTGGTGAGGTCCAGGGACCTGGACCTCCAGACCTGCTCCCAACTCAGCCTCCTGATCAACGAGGCCAAGTCAGAACTTGTGCCATCTCAGGTGATGGGCTTCATCGAGGCAGAGCTGGCTCTTGTCAAGCCAAAGCTCGGCTTCTGGGAAAATCTCAGCTACAACCATCCCAGCAACTCCTCTTCATAGTAGCCCTCCTGGATACCTCCAATGCAAGGGCCTTCCTCCTGAAGGACAGGAGGAACGATATCCTCCAGATGGCTTGCTTCATCAAAGAGAATGACTCAGTCTGAACTCTCTCGATGCAGCGAACGTTGGGTCTCATGGTGTCATCAGTGTTCACAGTGCCCTTGGCTAGTCTTCACATGAGGACCACTCAGTGGATGAACAGTACTCAGTGGTCCCCGACCACACATCCCCAGTCCTTTCACATCAAGGTGACGGAACCTCTAAAATGGTCACTCACCTGCAGTGCCCCATGATTATTGTGGCAAAGTGGACCTACATTCTGCAGCAGAAGAACTGCTGATTCTTTGGCCATTCTGCAGCAGATAAATTGTGGTTAAACAGCATGCCTTCAAGGGGATTAAGTCTTAGTTAACCCTTTGACTGCCTTTGTGCAACCACTCTGCTACACTGAAAGTGGAACAGCAGGCCATTTAACAGTATGTAGTCTTCTTATCACAGATACCAAACTACAATAACCCAAACCTGGCACAGCCATGGGCATCAGTGTTCTCTTTTAATGACTTTTCCCTCCCACCCTGAATTTGAAGGCTCATCTGTTCTTTTTCTGGAAATTGGTGGCCTTTATTTATTTATTTATTTATTTATTGAGATATTCAGAAAGACCTTTGAGTCATAGACTCATTTACAAAGGTTCCACATCATACATTTAGGTAGAGGGTAACACATGTTGAAATTGTCGGTACAGTACAGCACGTTACGCTACATTACATTAACATTACATTACAGTACATTAACTGATAGTCTTACTGTTCTCCTAGGTTATATAATCGGAGGAGGATATGCACACTCCGCTAAAACTACACAGAAAATAAAACCTGTTTGGATTTCTTCTGGTTTATATTTACAGTTAGCAGATATAGAGACTCCAACTTGAAAGCCATTTGTTTTCTGATTTTTGATCAACATTCTTTTAGATTATTCTTTTTTTTAAAACTAGGCATACTCCAACTGCCTTGCAACAAACATGTTGTGTGCAGTGTGCAACTCTGTATGTTGGCGTGATTGTCATCCTATAATAGTGAAGGACGGTGTAACTTGCAGTGTCTTTAGGATTTGTTGACTCCTGATTTTTCTTTTGGGGACACACTAAAAGCTGCAAGCAAGTCATTCTTATTAAGCTGGAGTGAACTGGATTAGCATATTCTTGTCTCTCAGCAACTCGGAGGGGGGGTGGCAGTGTTCTTCAGTCAGTGACCCTCATTTCACATATGTATAGCAGCGATCAACCCAATTCTCCTTTCCAGTGCTTTTCCTTACCTGCTTGCTGCGGATCTCATCTGTGGCAATCTCCACCATTCATCGCTGCTGAGTATGAGCTGGAGGATCAGGACCCACCGGGATTTTTTTTTTTTGCAAGAGGAGGAGTCGATGTCGAGATGGCGCCACCATCGACGCATTACGTGGCGCTCGTAGGTTGGCCAGTAACCGTCGTTGACACCTCCTCAGTCCCAGTTCTGCTTCTCCCGCCGTCGAGCAAGGACCTCGTGTGTGAAGCTCTTTGAAAGTGCATCAGCATCAAGTTCGATGTGACACATTGGAATGTCCTTCCCCTAACTTTGTGTGGAAGAGTACAATCAATACAGATGAACATCCTTCCTTGTTTATTGTTTTTATTTTAAACTCTTCCCCATAATGGTTCCCAAGGTGTACTGGCACAAACTTCACAAAATCCTATCCAAATTTATATGGCAAAGTAAGCGGCCTCGGATCTCTTACCCTATGCTTTGTCTCCCTAGAGAGTGGGGTGGCCTGGGGCTCCCTGACATTCAAAAATACTGCTTGGCTGCTCAGGGGCCCTGGCTTTATACCTGGCTCAAACAATGTTTAGAGGAAGGGTGGTATGACTTAGAGCTCCAGTAACTAGCCTCTCTGGACCTTACCTACTCGTATGATTTCATCCCAAATACTTCACAATGTAGGCAACCCAGGGACAAGACACACAATTAAGATACTACTTAAACTATGGTGACTAGCAGGTACATGCAATGCTCTTGACCCCCTTACCCTCATCAGACACCATGAGGATTTTGCCTCCCCCTCAAATTAGATATAGGTTATCAATGCTGGGAGGCTCATGGCCTCACCTGGTTTACACACTTCCTTAGTGGAGACACCTGCTTGTCTTTTCAACAACTACAACAGAAATGCACAGTGAGGAAGGAAGACCATTTCCATTTCTTGCAAGTCAGGCACTTTATTTTTCAACACCCACATCTCCAACAATTACAAAGGCCTCAAACAGTACTGGAACAGAATTTCTAATGGTGGATTACCTTGAGGGTCAGATCAATTTCCGGTTTATATAAATTTCTTATGGACCTGCCCCTTCCCCCCCCACGGATCCTATCTGCCTTAAATGGGAAAACAAATCTAACCTCCCTATTACTCAGTCTCAATGGGATCGCAGTCTCAAGATGGAATGGGTGGTGACAGCCTCACTCACCTGGCAAGAATTTAATTGGAAAATATTAATGAGATACTCATGCACCCCAACAATAACGAAACATTTTAAGACTACCTACTCAGACATGTGCTAGGGGGAGTGCAGCCTGGTTGGTTCCCACTGGCACATTTTTTGGAGCTGCCCCATACTAATTCCATATTGGCAACAAGTGCACATGAACATGCAAACACTCTTCAGTATTTCTGTACCATTTACCTCTACCAATTTGGTGCTCGGTCTCTTGGAGGTCTTTGGGGGATTGGGGCCTGTGGCTAAACTTTATCATGTCCTACAAGTGGCTGCTCTAAAATGTATTACATTGAAATGGCTTTCCCCGGACTTCCAGTTCCACCTTCATCCCATGAAGATGTGAGTGACTACTGCTCTGCACCCTCAAGGAGAAATTATCCGATAAATCACAGGAAGGGCAACCCTCACCATCCGCTCGAAACACTACAGTCAACTAATGGCAAAATGCCAGCAAAACATAATCAAAAAGATACCCTGCTAGGGTATCTTAAGCCAACCAGCGGAACAGAAACCCGGGACACCAAGGCCGCAAGCTGCTGCAGATCAGCCTCCATTGTGTCAGGCTCCTGAAGCAAGGTAAGTGAGGAGGACACAAATGATAATTACACAGTCACCTCAAAGAGACTGTTTAAAGAACTTACCAAAATCCGTACCACAATGACTAACCACTAGAAGTCTATCTCTGAAACCACTAAAGGTATCCAGGAAGTTATTCAGTGAACCTCTGACATGGAGCAATGGCTCATGGAGACCAGTGATGCAGTGGAAAAACAAGACTCCGCCGTCCGCTACCTCCTAAGGCGGGAAAGAGAAATCACTGGAAAGCTGGATGATCACAAATTATGAGCCCGAAGAGACAACCTACAGTTATACGGGCTGCTGGAAGACACAGAAACCGGCCCTATGAAATCCTTTTTAAAGGAACATAGTACGTGCGCACAGAGCTCTGGCTAAAAAGCCAACTGGCCCAAAAGCGAATCCATGGTCAATTGTAATGAAATAGATGGATTACCAGATTAAAACCCTCATCCTTCATAAAGCTTGGGCCAAAAAGGAGATTTGCTTTGGTGACAGGTGCTTGTACTTCAATCAGGACTTTACCCTGTTAACACAACAAAAAAGGCACACTTTGCTGGCCATCAAGAAGTTTTGGGGCTCCAAAGGCACAAAAATGCATGTAATTGCACTAGCCCAACTGAAGACATTTTTGCCAGAAGAAGCAAAGACAACACTGCAGCAGCTAGAAGTACCACCCCTGCTCTTCACTAGGCCTGATGATGCCTATCCAACTGAACTGACCAACTCTATCCTATGGAAGAGGGTTGCAGGTGCCACTAAGAAAGGCTGCTCCTCCAGGGCATGCAGTAAACAAACATCGAGCCAAGAAGAAGAATCCCGACCCACCACTTCTGCTTCTTGAGCCCTGTAAAATTGAACATGTACTGTGCCAGCCCATCGATGCACTGGTTGGATTTCCTTTTGCGATGCCGGTGACCTGGATTTGGGAATGGACCAGGGTCATCGGAGGGCCAGCCGAGGGGGGAGAAGGATGGAGCGTCCTGAGGACTGCTCTCCTTCTCTGGGGGAGGACTGGGAGAATGCCTGACGCACCCCTGGCGGAGGCTGGGGGTACCACAGCGACCGGTGTCTGAGTGTTCCAGGGGGGCAGATGCCGGACATCACTGCACATCCCGGCCCCCTGAAAAAAAACATAAAAATCCATGCTGGCCACTCAGGATGACACTGCCTGGCATCTGGCCTCCATAGCTCTCTGCTGCTCTGCTCCAGCGACTTATCATGGCTCCGCAGGCATCACTGCAGGCCCTGAACCCCACCCTGGGGGGGGAGCCAGGGAGTATTGGTGACAGTGGAAGGTGGTCATTGGGGAGCAAGGCAGGTGACTGGAGGGGCTGAAAGCAGAGTGCCTGACTGGGAAAAAAAAATTGAACATGTACTTATAGGCCTAGATATTCAGAAATGCGCCAAAGGCCGGCGCAAGTCCGGCGCAGTGCAAATCCGATGTGCCAAGGTGCAACAGAAGCCATATTCAGAGGTTGCACCAGCCACACTGCACCAGTGCAACCTGGCTGCATATGGCACAGTTGTGTCATGGTGCAACCAGACTTGTGCCATGGTGCAAACACAGTTGCGCCGTGGTGCAGCAAGAGATGCTCCAGCGCAACTGTGGGAGCAGAGCAGCAGAGCAACAGAGGGGGGCACGGCACAGAGAAGAGTCCCAGGAACAGAGCCAGGGAAGCACAGTGACAGACCACGGGAGGCCACTACCAGCAGGGCACAGCAGGGCGCACACAGACACCCAGACACCCCTCCGCAGAATACAACAGTGGCACAGATAGCAGGCAACAGGAGGTGCCAATGGCCAATGGAAGGCCACCAAGGGAGCCCCCCCTGCAGGCTGCTGGCCGTGCCCCCCTCCACCCTCCCAGACCAGAGCAGGCCACACCCAGGACCACGCGGCCAAGCACACACACACACGCCACACAGGCACACAGGAAGCCCACACAGGAGGCACTGAATGTGCCGGGTGGCAGATAGCATGACAGACCACATGGGACAGGCCACACAACGCCAAGCAGAGGCCCCAACACAGTGTGCGGCCAGTACTCGACCAACAATCATGGCCGTGTGCCACCACCATGCACACACCTGCCACACACCCCTGACAGCAGCCCCATGGGCACCCCAAGGCACAGCCACCAATCGAGGGGAAGGACACCACCACAGTGGGACACACCACAGCACACAGCAGTGAACCACAGAAGCACAAATGTGCCCCGACACATGCACACCACACGGACAGACACTGGGTTACTGTAGCATGGCTGCTCACGCCATCTGCAAAACAGACACTGACACAGGCAGGTAAGTCAAAAAATATATATTTCCAATGCAAACTATTTACAAGAATAAGGGGGTGGGAAAGGGTATGAAAGTGAGGGAAGGGGACAGGAAACAGGGACTGTACAGTGGGAAGGGGGACTGTAGGGGAGGTACAGCAGGGGAAATAGGGGAGAACTGGGGCCAAACTAACAGTGGCCATGACCAACTGCCACTTGGTGTCCTCACCACCTCCAGTCTTCCAGCAGCAGGCACTGAACTTGAAGGACTGCCTCCATGGTGGTTGAGGTAATCAGTATGAGCTGCCAGAGCAGCCTGCAGTACACAGGCCTCCGACACCTCCACTGGACACTTATGACAAGGGACAGGACAGGTGATCAGTGCAATGTCCCAAGGAACCATGCCCACCCACAGTGCACAATGGGCAGCGGGAACACACACCCCCGGAGGGCCCGTATTGGCCACCCACAGGGGGGTGGGCCAATGTCTGCCAGCAACTCGGCACACCATGACATTGCACAGAGGTGGTCCCTGTCGTGCAATGGCCACCTGACTGCGCAATGACAGTCACATGGCACAGTGCACCGGTGGCACCACAGCAACACCAGTGGCAGCCAGGCACACGCCCTCCCCAACAGCTGGCACACGTGTCTGATGGATGTGCCACAGTGGCATGCACCATGCACAGTGCGACACGCACAGCTGCCATGGCACATGGCACAGGTGGCCATGCCCGCACCCACACCCCCTGCCCCCCCATGCACAGTGTGAAGGACCATGGCAGTGCCTACCTGCCCTCTGTGGCCCTGCTGGTGCTGGTCTCACTCCTGCTTGTCCTGCTGTGGCCTGCTGTGCTGCTGCAGCAGCCTGGGTCCTCTGATGATCCTCAGATCCTGGGAATGGAAAGAAGACAGGTGCACATCAGGAACCAACCAGAGCAGCTGCCCCCCACCCCTGTGCACAGGGTGTGCCCCTGCCTGACATGACCTACACTGCCGCACGGCCGGAATGCAAGCGGAAGCTGGCAGTCCCACCCCACGATACGTATCACAGTGTACCCCTCTGCAGGGCATGGCAGGCAGCCATGCTAACACCACAGGACAGCACCAGGGCAGACATGCAACATAGGATGACTTACCTGGCTGTGGCATGGCCCCTCACCTGGCGCATGCCTGTGGCCTCCTGAGTCACTCCAGGTCCTGCCGCACGAGGTCGCAGAAATGGTGGTGACACTGCTCCCCAGACCTGGGCACCCCTGTCCTGTGCTCCAGGCTTGTGGCGATTGCCTGCCACACGGTGCCCCTGGGCTGCTGCAGGGGCACCTGCCAAAAGAGCTGGGGGGCGTGGGGATCCACACATGCCACTAGGTTGGCCACCTCAATGGGAGACCAGTTCTGGGCCCTCCGTCTCCGTGCCAGCACCATAATCCACTAACTGCATTGGGTGATGAAAATGGTGGCTGGAGGCACATGTGTTCGCGTGATGTGCAGGTACATGACAGCGCACACACATCGCACAGAGCCGGAGATGTGTGGAATGGGCGTGGCTACACAGGGTCACAGGGTCAGAGATCAGACCCAGGGTTCAGGGGTCAACCGGCATTGCACACATGTGTGATGGGGCATGGCACCCCATGCGTGTCTCCGGCCCATGCACAACATATGCAATGCCACGGCATCACGCTGTCCATGCACGGTGTGCGACTGCCACCATGATGCCGTGACACACATGTGCACTGTGGGTCTGTGCACCATGCATGCGTGCGCATTGTGCTGTTGCAACTTGCTCTGGCACAACCCTACTGCGTATGATACAATATCGCGGTATTCAGCTACCACATGCAAATGAGCTCATCAGTCAATGCAAGGTGCACTGGGTGCATTTGCATGTCATTACTGTTGTGCCACACCTCATTTGCATGCATTGCGCCTTATAAACGCCATGAAACAGCACAGGCCATGGACCGGTATTGCATCCTTTCAAGGTAAGTTGGCATGCCACTGCAGCTCACTGGGAGCAGACAGCACAGCAGGGTGGGACGGATCAGGGAGATGCTGCCACTGACACACTGTGCTGTCCATGTCTACGGGAAGTGAGATGTCGGAACGTGAGGAGGGTGAGGAGCGTGGGTCTGCTTGGAAGCGCAGGCCCAATTTCACTATAGCAGAGACAGAGGCCCTGTTCGATGCATAACTGGACAGGGAGCCCCTGTTGAGTGGTGTCATGGGCACACCACAGGCCAGGGCTGAGGCCTGGGAGGAGGTGGTGGCATACGTCAACCAGCATGGCAGCCACCAGCGGTCGGCGCAGGAGTGCCAGAAGAAGGTGGTCATGGACCAGAGGCACATCAAGGAGAAGGTGGCAGCCATCTGTGCATCCCGGAATGACACTGGAGGGGGGCCTGCAGACACACCAATGCTCATGGCGCAGGAGGAGATGGTGGCAGCCACCATGCACCATAGCATGGTGGAGTGTGTGCCTGGAGGTGGTTTCCAGATGGGTGGAAGCCCATCACTGCATGGTACATATGTCAGCCACACATGGCCGGAGGCATGGAGGGTGCATACATGGGCATGCTGGCTGTCATGTGCATGTGTGTGCACCCACATGCATGCCATGCTGCAGGACACATGCAGTGGCAGTGTAAGGGGGCACATATGAGCAATGCATCACTGACATGCCTTTCTTTCTCTTGCAGCACCAACATGCCTCCGTGCGAATGATGGGGCACCGGTAGCGGCAGCAGCCGTGGACACTGGAATAGCCCTAGAGGACCAGCTGTCCATCTCCACTGGCATCTGGATGCCTGACAGGCTGCAGCTCACCACCACAGTGCAGGCAGATGTCCTGGGCCTGGGGTCGGATGAGGCCCCAGATGTGTTCCTGTGGGATGCCAGCCTTGGTGTCCTCTGCGCAGAGACACAGATCTGAGCAGGGTCTGACACCGATGACGACATCATGATTATCCTGGACAGCATGGGCAATGTTGTGGGTGAGATGCCCCTGCTGGCCACTGACACAGGCAGCATGCCCAGTGCTCTGCCAGTGGTAGAAGCAGCTGCCTGCCACCATTGTGGGTGCAATGGTGTGCACTGCCCTGGCTGTGCCCTGTGGTGGTGATGGTGCAGCCACGCAGGCACTGGGTGGTGTACAGCAGCCAGACGGGTGACAGCAGCAGGCTGAGGGTGCCACCGGGCAGCTGGACACAGGGTCCACCGCTGGTGTGCCTGCTGTGCCCATTCCCCATGCAGACCACACTGTGCAGCATCCACCAGAGAGGGGGACTGTGCAGCATGGCCGGTCACCACATAAGGATCGGCGTCCAACCCAGGAGTCCCAGGACGCTGACCCGTTGGCCGAGCACACCCATTTGCTGTGGGTGTCCGTTCAGCAACAGGTGCTGCTTGCCACTGGGGTGCGTGCACTGTGTGTGTAGGTGTGCTAGTTAGCTGGGCAGCAGGAGAAGGGCACTGTGCAGATCCTGGCAGAGATGCAGCTCATGCAGGAGGCCATGACTGCATCCCTGGATCACATTGCCACTGCACTTTGCACTGCTGGCTGCCACAGGGCATAGCCGGGTACAGATGACTCTCTGCAGCGCATTGTCCACCCCGCAAACCCGGCGTCGGGCGACTCCAACACTGTCAATGCCGGGCTCTGATGTGGGCATCCCAGGCACACCCAGGGCTGGCCTGTTTGGGTGCCTTCACACCCTCACCCGAACACAGTCGTGGTCCCACATTTCAACCCCTGGTGGGCTGTTGCTAACTCCCCTCATGGCTGATGCGCAGCCTGTGGCTGCCAATCGGCCCAGGCATGGCCGCTCCTGTGGCCATGGTGGCCATGGTTCTGTGCAGCAGATCTGATGTGCGGGCTGCCCCGCCTGCAGTCTGCAACTGCTGCCCTGTGCACACATGGGCAGTGTGTGTGTGTGTGCCCACCACTGGTGTGGTGCCCGTGTGTCATGCCACACGCTGCCTGTGTGTGTGTTTGCCCGGCCGCTGGACCATGTGGTGTGGGTGTGATGAAGGCAGTCTAGCACTGGTTGAGCCTGTGCACCGGTGCAATGCATCTTATCCATGCCACATACCACCACCTGGGGGTGTGTGTGTGTGTGTGTGTGTGTGATTCTGTGTGGTTGTGTGCACCTGACTCCCCTACCCCTGCATCGTGCCTCAGTGTGTGCATGCCCAGTGCCGTGCACACCCCTGCATGAGTGCTGTACCTGTTTGTGTGGCCCACGCATGTGTATCGCACCACCTAGCTGTGTGCACCATAGTGCTCCTGTGCGATAGTGTCCCAGTGCCATCGCACATGCTGTTACAGACAGGGATCCCTCCGCCCAGGGAGTGGCTGTCCACCACCCTCTGGCCCATTGCCTCTGTCGTCCCCACTACTGTTGCCCTCATCGACCTTGACAGTTATCCCACGGTCAATGGCCATGTTGTGCAGTATGCAGCAGGCCAGGAATAGGCCACAGGTTTTCAAGGAGCTGTACTGTAGGGCACCGCCTGACCTGTCTAGGTAATGGAAACATGCTTTCAGCATGTCAAAGACATGCTCAATGATGTTGCGTGTGCTGGCATGTGCCTCGTTGTAGCGTTCCTCTGCTGGGGACGACGGGCACCGGTAGGCAGTGAGCAGCCAGGGCCTTGGTGGATATGCACTGTCCCCTGTGTGGATAATGACATGGTTAGCCCTCTGCTATTCTATGCTGCACCCCTTGCCTGTCCGTGGCACCCACACCAACTTGCACACCCTACCCTCTCCATCCCAAGGTATGCTCTGCCCATTGCCCCTTGCCTGTGCCATACTCACCCACTAGATGGCCCATAGGGATGTCCCCACATTCAAACCTGTGGCCCATCGCAGAGCTTTGCCAGATGAATGCATCATATGCACTCCCGGGGTGTGTGTCAGAGATGTTGGTGAAGCGCCCCATGGCATCGCACACCACCTGGAAGTTGACACTCGGCACCCCTTCCTGTTGATGTACACCACGCCCTTGGGGCCAGGTGGCATGCAGATGCCCACATGGGTGCAGTCAATGGCCCCAATCATGCCAGGCACACGTGCAACCCTGTGGATGTCCTGCATGGTTGCTGTACACTCTGCCTGTGTGCTGGGGAAAATGGATGAATTCTGAAGCACGTGACAGCAGAGCATTGAGGAACTGTGTGAGGAGGTGGGACGTGGCTGACTGGGTTATGCCTGTGGTGTCCCCTGTAGGTTTCTGGAAGGTGCCAGTGGTGAGCAGGCACATGATGGCTGTCACCTTCATCTCCACGGACATGTCATGACTCCGTCTGGTGGGTAACTGCATCTCCTCACTGCACAGCTCACAGAACTGCCTCAGAATGGCCCTGTTCAGGTGGTACTGGACCACAATCTCCGTGTCACAGTAGTTCTCGAAGGTGGTGTGGCATGGTACCACCTTTGTTGGGCATACCACCAATGGGCCCTTCCTCGGCCATGTCGCTGTTCCTACTGTCCCCTCATATGGCCTCCATCATGAAGGGTGCACTATCCATGGCCCTTTCTGTCCAATATCCTCTTGGGAGGTTGGCTGCTGCTGGCTGTGTGCCACCCTGGTGCACTGCTGGTCAGTGTGTCTGTCTCTCTCTCACTCTCTCGGCCCCTCTCTCCCTCTCCAGTGCCACCTCTGTCCCTCTCCCTCTGTGTCTGCCTTGGTCTGTCTGTCCCTTTCTTTCTTTCTTTCTTTCCCTCTCGCCTGGTGCAAGTGTTGTCTGTGTGCTTGCGTCCTGTATTTATAAGAGCAAGTCTGCTCGGAGCAACTTTGATTTGCTCCACACTTGCGCCATGGTTTCATGGTTGAATATGCCACTATGCTGGATATTCATGGGCATGCCCCCTGCACTTGCACCTGCAGACATTATTGTTGTGCATTGGCGCAATGGAATTTGCATGGCGCAATGGCTCCCACTGAATATGGCTCCCTGGCGCAAGTCTGCACTTGTGCCGGTGCAACTCAGTTGTGCCATGCGCAAAAGTTTGAATATCCAGGCCATGGACTGCAAGTCATGGCAAGCTGAGGGATCTGAGACCTGCTGGACTCCACGTGGCGCTGGTGGGGAAAGGAAGATGGCGCCATCGTGAGGGATTGCAATGGCGAAAATGCACGCAGCCTAAGCACATTACCTCTTGATTTTGGGACACTGGGAAATTGAGGATGGATGGGATTGACCACCGTAATGATTGGTCGATTGGATGGTGGGCTTACAAGGATCCTGTAAGTATGTATTTCAGTGGGGGGAACTGGAACATGCCCTCAAGGTAAGACAAGTTTAAAACATGATCTGACCCACATCGCTTTTCTTTCCACTGTTTTTTCTCTCTCTGAGATTGCTCTGTGCAGCTGCTGAGGTGGTTTCCTCTTCTTCGTTTTCGGGACCACGATGCTCTGGTAAATTAGGTCCCACAGGAGGCATTGGCTCAGGAAGAGTGAAGGCCAGGTGGCAAGATGGATGGTGGCTTACTGGGGAGCTGTGGTTGGAGCAAAACAGATAGCGTCACCTCACAAAGAGCAAACCTGATGGAGACACCAGAGGAGGAGCAGAGACTGGGCGGTGTGGAGCTCTCCTGGGTCTGTGCACCTGGTAAAGTAAGCTCTCCTTCCTGGGGGAAGGTAAAAATATCTGAAAAAGTGTGCAGAGAGGGAGAATTGCTACCAGAGCAGGGAGTTTCCCTGGGGTCTGGGGGCCACATAGCCAAAAATGCTGGGGGGGTCCATATTATGCATCCTGCAGCCTGAATCACCAGGGATGCGAAATGCAGAAAGAAGTGGGGATAATCATGGGACTGAGAGCTGACACTAGATATCACACCACACCCCAAAATCTTTAAAAAAGAGGGTGGTTGCAGGAGTAATAGGGGGAGCCAGAGAGACCTCGGGTTACCCCGCGGCAACTGGATCCGAGCTCCTATACCATAAAAGGGTGACCCCCCCAAAAAAATTGCGGAAATGTGGGCTAACAGGAATGGTAGCTCATAATGTAGACATAGGATCACAGATTACCCCTAGGTTTTGTTTTTTAGAGGTGTGGACTCAGGCACCCCCACCAGGAGAGATACACATAGACGAGGGAGGGAAAGAAATGTGAACTATAACCTCTTAAGGAATTCACTTACAGTTGGGCAACAGCCTATAGTAAGTCACTGTTGGAAAGGGGAAATAGGATAAAGAAGTATAAAAAAAAGGAAAGGGGAAATAGGTGTGTTACATAGAGCTACATATTAAAGAAACGGTAGCTGGAAAGCGTGAACATAGCTCAAAGCCTCACACTGAGAGGCATACCCCAGCCCTTAAGGTACCATCGAAGGGCCGGGTGCCAAAGATACCTTGGGATGTTCAAGTTCAGCAATGGGTTCGCTGAAAGTCATGATCTTATCGGTGTCAATCTTCACCATTCATCACCTTTGGGTTCTGGCCGGAGGTCATGACCCTGCAGGAGCTCTTTTTTTTTTTGGGATGGGTGAAGTCAATGCACCATCGGCACCGCCCTCGAGGCTGACGCACTGCGTGGTGCTCATGGGTTGGCTGTTAGTGTTGTCGACTCCGCTCTCCTGCCAGTTCTTCGTCTCCCGCCATTGAGGTCGCACCTCATGGGTAGCTCCAAAAAACTTACTGCGTGAGAGGCCTGCTGATCATGAAAAGCCTTCGGCTCTGTTACCGTAGTCCATTGACTCTGATTGCTCATTTCCTGACGGTTCAGTTTTGCTCCACTCGACGTCGCCTGGTAAGACTGTTCCTTATTTTATTTTGCGACGTCGGGTCTTGTTTGGTGTCCTTTTAACTGTAGGTCAGATTTTTGGTGAGGACAAGAAAACTTTGAAGCCAGAGTTAGCCACCCATGCGTGATGGGGTACCTGTCTTGACCATAAGTATTCCGTCACCGACCAGCACAACTGTTGCCTCGCATGTCTTGGCCCGCTACACGACATAGATTCGTGCGATGCCTGCTTCTCCATGGATTGTCGTGTCATCAAACAACGCACGTGGAAAGTTGGATGAGCTCTGACTTTCGGGGGACGGGCGTGCACTCGTCGAGCCAAGCCGTGTTCTCTCGGCCTTTCCTCCGGGTCCCCTCCTGGTTCTATATGGACCAAGGAGGATGGGGCTTCTGCTTCTTGTAGCCTCGCCATTGCAAAAGTCCCTTCCGTAGTGCACGAGGCCCAGTCTGTTCACCTTGGGGGACTGGTGGGAGGCACTGCCTTGGCAATCACCCCTTTGGGGGTGAAAGCTCCCCCGGTGTCGTACCCTCGGCTCGGAAGGCCTCAATTTCACTATAGTCTGTCGGTGCCATTCGCGGCGCCGTGGGCCTTGATGGTGCCATCATCAGCATCGGTCCGTCGCTCGGTGCTGTTGCTGCTGTTGGCTCCATTTGTGATGCCGATGGTGCTGGCGGTGCTGTGGGAGGCTCTACGGCACCATCCTTTGCTGTTTCTCACCTCGGTGCCACAAACGGGTGCCATGGTTGAGCACGGCGCTGTGTCCAGCTCTGGAGCCACTTGCAGCACCAAGCAAGGACAGGTCACTGTGGGGGTTTCGGACCTCGGCGCGGTTTGCGTTGTCGGAGCCATCGTCGGTGCCATCTCTGGCCTCGGCACCGCAAGTGGCACCGTGGGTTGGGATGGCACCATGAAGGTTTCTGACCTTGGTGCCATTCGTGGCACTGAGAGCGTGGTCAGAGCCATCTTTGGCATCGTCTATGGCCTCGGCGCTGCTTGCAGCACCATGGGCCTGGGCGGCGCCATGACAGACTCTGGCTCCAATGCTGCTGCCATCATTGGTGCCATGTCTTCTTCCCACACCATTCACGGTGTGGCTGGGGGCCTCGACACCAGCTCTGGTGCAGTCACTCAGTCTGGTGCCCCTTTCAGTTGGGATGGCAGCGGGCGTCCACGCACCATTTGGCACAGAACTTTGGTCTCCACCTCCTCGGAGGGGGAATTGGATTCTGAGTCAGACAGGCAGTCTAACTCTTTGGAGTTGGTTGCTCATGTGGGCACCTTGGTAGTGTCCTCGACAGGCTGGAACCAGACCCCTTCTGAGGAGAGGACAGTTGCTCCCAGGACTAGGGTTGGGGTGCTGACCAGCAGGCAGTAGTGCAGGCCACCATTGTTCTGCAGCCTGGTCTCAGTGGGTTTTCTGACCCCTCAGTAGTGGTACCCCTTCAGGTGGTGTGCCTGGATTGCCCAACTTTGGGGCCGATCGGAGCACCCACAGGAGGGGAGGGTGCTGCTCCCTGGATAGCTCCTTCGGGGGCTGCCCAGGGTTGCCAGCTGCCTAGGCTGGCTTTTTCGAGGAGGAGGGAACTTTCAGATTCTGAGGGATCAAGGGGTATGGGTTCCGTGCGGTGGCCTTTTTCTGGAACCCACCCGGGCTCTGAGAGAAGTCGTAGCGTGGATCTCCGCCCTTCCCTTTTGATTTCCTCGAGAGGGCCCCATTCTTTGGAGGTGGGGGACCGTCCTTCTGGACGGCCCTGGTCACCTCATGGGGGGGATTCTTCAGGGTGCAGCCTAGGCAGTTCCAGTTTGGTTGACCAGCTGTCAGCTGTGGAGTTTTCTGGAGCTCCTTCTTCCCTTAGGGCTCCTGGTGTGCTCCCAAGCCCAGGCAGAGGACAGATGATTCCTGTTGTCAGCTCTGCCCTCTCTCCTCTGCCACATTCTCCTGTGCTCCCAGGTATCTTTGGTCCTAGTGGTCCTCTTTCCTGGGAGCACTTCAGAGCTGTGGCTGCTCATTTTCCCACTTATGTCAGGGCTATGGACAGTCAGGTTTTTCAACCTCCCCCTGAGCAGCCAGCTTTTGAACTCTTGAGGTCCCCTGACTCCTCATCCCCCTCTTCTGGGGGAGAGGAACCGTCTGTCCACATCTCCCCAGCTGCTGATCTCGCAGAGTATCAGCGATTCCTCGTGAGGATGTTGGAGGACCTGCACATCACCCCACCCATGCAGCACAATCCAGAGCACTCGATGCGTGCCTTTCTAGGTGATTTCAGTGTGGACACCCTTGTGGTGCCGCCCTGGCCTGCTCCCTTTCGGGAGGCGTCATTGCATTTCTGGCAGAGACCCTTTTCCAGAGTCCCAGCCCCTAGGGATCTCTGCCAGAGGTACTGTGCCCCTCCCCAGAGTCTCCAGGTTCCATGCCTCATCCTCAGTCAGGATTGATGCAGCTGGACACTCCTGATGGGCTTTGCGCCCCTCACCGTGACCGGCCCCCAGATCAAGATTATATGGATTTTTACTTCTGGGGGAGAAGGATGTTCTACTCAGCATGGTTGCTGCTCTCTATTTCAGCACATCAGACCCACTATTCTACCTATGATCGGTTCCTGTGATCCAGGCTAGGTCAACTCCTAGCCACTTTGCCTGACATGGCGGTAACCAGACAAGCCATTGTACTCTCTGCATGTGGCCTGGAGCTAGCAAGGCACCAAGCGAGGGCATCTTACAATGCCAGTGAGGTAGCTTCCAGGGTCGTAGGGACAGTGATCTGCACTAGGCGGATGGAATGGCTGCGTCTTTCCCGGTTCTGACCCTTGGCCTGGCATAGGGTGATTTCCTCCCCCACCAGAGAACCCATCTTTTCTCCCACTGGGTGAGACAGCATCTGTTAGGGCAACTTCCTACTCCTTCTGAGGTGTCCCCGTCTCACTCTCCCCACTTCTGGGCCTCTCCAGACCCATGAAGGTTCTCTCCCATGGTGTGCCACCAACTGAGAGCTAAGGGACTTAGTCCCTTAGGGTTAGGGCCCCCTTCGGGGGGGCATGGCACTCTCACAAAGGTGATGAATGGTGAAGATTGACACAGATAAGATATGGAAATTACGTACCTACCGTAATTCTGATCTTTTTGTGTATCTTCACCATTCATCACAATCCCACCCTCCATCCCTCTGGGGCCTCAGTCTCTGGGTCCCCTTCCCTCTCTGTGCCCTCTCCCTCGCCCCCCTCCTTTCTTTTAAGTCAGGAGTGGGGTGACTTGGGGCACATAGGGGGATAATTTTCTCTAGGGGTAGAGTGGTCAGGATGGGGGGGCACTCCTTCTTCAGTGCCTCAGCTCCACCCTTGTGGGGTGGGGGTTGGTAGTTGCCCTCCTTTCTTTTCTTCTCCCCATCAGCTTTCTCTGATTTCCTTGTCCTTTGGACACAACCTCAATTTAATTTAAGAAACTAGGTTTCTTACACCAAAAATTTCTTTTTTGGGGGGGAGATATCCCTGTATCCTATCTTTTCTTCCAGAATAGCTGATTCTGCTTATGTTGGAGTTATTGCTAGTGATTCTGTGCCTGGAATTCTGGTAGTTAGCCTTTTGGCTACTCCTTCGCAGTTCCTATACAATCTGGAGACAGGTCAAGGTTCCAGGGTGTGTTTCCTTTTCTCCTCCTCCCTCCTCCCTCACATCCTCTCCCTCCCACCTCCTTTTTCTACTTCCAGAGATTGGGGCCCCTACCCTATCCCCTTAGTTTTTCAGACTTATTCTGTCCTCTCAGTTGTTTATTTCTCCTTTTAGTTTTTATATCTTTTCCTTTGTCTGTCCCTTGGACTTACTTGTCCCTCCCTCCCAACCCTTTTTCTCACTCTATGGCAACTCAGAACTGGCGGGAGGGCAGAGTTGACAACACCTAATGGCCAACCCACGAGCGCCACGCAGTGCGTGGGCTTCAAGGGCAGCGCCGATGGTGCGTCGACTCCGCCCATCAAAAAAAAAAAAAAAAGAGCTCCCACGGGGTCGTGATTCCGGCCAGAACCCAAAGGTAATGAATGGTGAAGATACACAGAAAGATCAGAATTACGTTAGGTACGTAATTTCCATTTATTGTTAATACTGTCCCAAGTTGTGAAAGTTCTACACTGGTAAAGAGAATGCATGACATCAGATATCTGAATGCTATAAGAAATGGAGAAGGGTAAGATTGTTACCTACAATGTTAGGGGACTAAATAGCCTGATCAAAAGAACAAGAATTTTAAATGAACTGAAAAAACAGAGAGCAGAGGTGGCATTCCTGAAGAGACCCATCTTACACCGGAAGATGCGGGAAAATTAAAAAGGGGGTGGGTGGGCAAGGTGTTCCACTCCTCATGCCAATCACATCCCCAGAAAAGAGGGGTGGCAATTTTAATTCACAAAGACTGCCCAATGGAAATTAAGGAATGCCATCATGATCCAGAGGGCAGATTCCTAAAGATTAGAGGGTCCTATGGATCCATCCCCTGCTCTCTGTTAAATGTATACTCCCCCAACTCAGAAAAGGAAAGAGTAAATTTTATAAAACAGACACTCCCCAGATTTGCCCCCCCCAACCAGGGAACTGTTCATAGTGAGGGGTGACTTCAACACTACCCTAAACCTGTCATTAGGCAAGTCTGGAAGGGAGACGGGAACAAGATCTGCTGCTGCAAAATGCCTGAGTGACTTAACTAGGGAGATAGGCCTGTGACAGAAATGGGAGGGAAAGAGTTAATGGTTTGGATTCTGTAGGTGCCTTATTTTTTTAGCAGTTTGGAAAAAATACAGTCAGGCTGAAATCCTCTATCCAGCAGCATCCAGCTTGAGGAATTCCTAGCTGCTAGATAACAGCTGGGTCATAAATCTCGAGTGGACATCTACGGACACACACAGACCTTGCAGACACGGACACAGGGCAGTTTGAATGGACTGGATCATTCAAATATAAACTTAAGGTGAAAAGGGAATATAATTGGTCACTGATAGGTGTTCACTCTGATTGGTACAATTAAAGACATGCATGTTAGTTGGTTGATGCATTTAAAGGGAGAATAGGAATAACCTATTCTCCATAGAGTATATAAGCTTCTGAAAGGCAGAGAAGGCTCTCTTGCCTTTGGAAGCTGTGAGGGGAAACATAAGCTTGGAATCCTACCTTGTAGCTATGTCCGTGGGAGCTGGCAGTTAGAACAGGGTCCAGTGTCTCTTGTAAGGACAGGGAACGGTAAGTTTAGTGATAGCATATTTCAGTATTAGACTTCTTCTTTTGCCATCTGTTATTTAAAAACATTTGTTTACTTTTCCTGTATGAGTGTTATTCTCTTGTGTTGTAAATACATATCCTGTAAATGCTCATTGTACTTTCTGTTAAGTAAAAAGCTATTTATTTGCTCAACAGTTGTGTCTGTGATGCCATTTGTCTAAGGTAATATTTGGTTTCCACTGGCTGAGGTAAATTCTGTGTAGCATCCGCCACCCGAGAGAGACACACTACCAGACTTTAACCTGTGCAATTGCACGTTTAATTATTCAAGTTTGTACACTTGAAAGAGGTGCCGGAAGGAAAGTCTGGCTGGTGGCAGCGAATACCCGAGGACAGACACCTCTGTAAAAGCTGTTTCAGCCCAGAGGGAGAGGTGGGTTGTCACAGGACCTAATTGAGACCAGGCATCATATTAATCCTAAAACTAGGGACTACGCATACCTTTCCGGCCATCCATGTGCCGGTCCGAGTGCGTCCATGCACAGGGCGACCAAAATCCCCAATTCACCGCCCCTTCCCCAAGGTCTGCCCCCCCCAGAGTTAGAATCCATAGTTAAGGGGGGCATGGGGAGTACAGCCCCCCACATTAAAAGCAGGATTCAAACTTGAAACCCTGGCACCCTACTGACGAGCGCACTCGGATGGGCACTGTCAGATGGTGGAACCATACTCATGCTGGTCCACCTCATACCAATCGTACTCAAGGATCAACCTCTTCTTCATATCAATGGAGTGGGTGCATACCTTAGAGATGGCTCAGATTTTACTGAGAACCTTGTCGGACCATGGGGCAGTAGTATGACCCTCTCCCTGACACCCACCTGGAGGTCATCTTCCTGGAGGCTCAATGTCTCCCTCCTAAATAGGGAGGGATGCAGAGAACTGGTGAAGACCTGCCTGGCTGAATACAAGCAGCTGAACCCTCCCTCAGAATACGCAACAGCGATATGGTGAGGTGACTTTAAGGCAGTGCTAACAGGGAAGCCCATCAGTCTTGTGGCCGCAACAAAGAGAGAGAAAGGGTGAGGGAGCAAAAGATCTTAGATGAAAATATTTTTGATCTAGAAGCAGAACACAAAATTGCATTAGATGATAGTGCAAAGAGAGAGCTAGAAACACAAAGGGATAAACTTAACAAGCTGCTGGATGATAAGATTGAGGGTGCCCTTTGATACTCTAGGCAGAGGTACTACAAGGCAGGGAACTGTGCAGGAAAACTGCTGGCATGACAGCTGCACAAAGAAGTGATAGGGTGGGTGGTCCTCAAAATTTGGCAACATCATAGGTCACTGACATATGACTCAGACCCTAGGAAAATCTCCCAGCATTTTCTAGATTTCTACAAAAGTTTATACACAGCAGACAAAATGGAGCAATGGGAGGAGAAAGCACAGAGCTTCTTCAGTAAAGTGCCCCTACCAAAGTTAAATGAAACTCAGAAGGAGGACTTCCGGTTCCGCCTTCACCCCATGAAGACGTGAGTGATTACTGCTCCACACCCTAGAGCAGAAATGATCTTGTAAATCACTGGAAGGGTGACCCCAACCATCTGATCAATACAGCTAAGACAACTAACGGTAAAATGCCAGCAAAATATAATCAAAAAGATACCCTGCTAGGGTATCTCAAGCCTACCAGCCAATCGGAAACCCAGGACACCAGGGCCACAAGCCACAGCAGACTGGCCTCCCATGCATCAGGCTTGCGTAGCAAGGAAAGCAAGGAGGACACAAACGGTAAGTTTACCATTACCTCAAAGAGACTGTTTAAAGAACTTACCAAAATAAGTACCACGATGACCAACCTCCAGAAGGCTATCTCTGTAAACACCAAAGGCATTCAGGAAGTTACTCAATGGGCCTCCGATATAGAACAAGGGCTCATGGAGACCACTGAAGCAGCGAAAAAGCAAGATTCAGCTGTTCGCTACCTCCTAAGGTGGGAAAAAGAAATCACAGAGAAGCTGAACGATCACGAACTATGAGCCCAGAGGGACAACCTACGGTTATACGAGCTGCCGGAGGACACTGAAACTGGCCCAATGGCATCCTTCCTAGATTTCGTTTTAAAGGAACTGCTGGATCTGCCATGGGACACAAATTTAAATATAGTACAAGCGCACAGAGCACTGGCTAAAAAGCCGGCCAATCCAAAAGCTAATCCATGGACAATTGTCATGAAATTTATGGATTACTGGATTAAAACCCTCATCCTCCAGAAAGTTTGGGCCAAAAAGGAGATATCCTTTGGCGACAGGTGTCTATATTTTGATCAGGAGTTTACTCCGTTAACACAGCAGAAAAGGTGCACTCTACTGGTCATCAAGAAGTTTCTGGGCTCAAAAGGCACAAGAATGCATGTAATTGCACCAACCCAATTGAAAATATTTCTGCCAGACAGCCCAGTGTTCTTCCGCAACTCGAAAGAAGTGAAGGCGACACTACAACAGCTTGAAGTCCCACCCGTGCTCTTTACCAGTCCCAATGACACCTATCCAACTGAGCTGAGCAACTCTAACCTGTAGAAGAGGGCTGCAGGTACCACCAAGAAAGGTCGCCCCACCAGGGCATGCAGAACACAAACACTGAGCCAAGAAGAGGACCCCCGACCCACCACCTCTGCCTCTTGATCCTCATTGAACTGAACATTTATTTATGGACTGAGAGTCACGGCAAGCTGGGAGATCTGAGACCTGCTGGATTCCATGTGGCGTTGGAAAGGAAAGGAAGATGGCATTGCTGTGAGGGAATGCATTGGTGAAAACTCCCGAAGACTGTGAATATGAACACAAACCTATGATTTCAAGTTACTGGGAAACTGAGGATATATTGGATTGATCACGGTACTGATTATTTGATTGATGGGGTGGGAGCTTCCGAGATCCTGTAACTTAGTATGTATTTTGGTGGGGGGGGGGAGAATGGGAGACGCATTCAAAGGTAAGACACGTTAAAATGTGGTCTGAATAGGGGTAATCACCCCCACATTGTTTTTTCTCTCATTTTTTCTTTCCTTAAATGCTATGGTCAGCTTCTCAAGTGGTTTCCTCTTCTTCATTGTAGGGACTGCGATGCCCTGGTAAACGGGTCCCATGGGAGACATTGGAAGAGGGAAGGCCAGATGGCAAGATGGATGGTGGCTGACTGAGGGGCCACAAAGGGAGAAGAGTGGATGGTAGCACCTCACGAAGAGCGATCCTGATGGAGACACTGGAGGAAGAGCAGAGAATGATCAGTGTTGTCTCACAAGGGGGAGGGAGTTCTCCTGGGCCGGAGTACCTAGTAAGGTAAGACCTCCTTCTTGTGGGAAGGTAAAAATGTTGCAGAAACAACATACTGAGAGGGAGATTTGCTACCGGAACCGGGGGATTCCTTGGGGCCTGGTGGCCCACATAGCCACAAATGCTGAGAGGAGGGGGAAGAGTCCATATTGAGCATCCTGCAGCCCGAATCATCAGCGAGGTGAAACACAGGAGGGGGGGATACTCAAGGGAGGGACACTCAGTGATACACCACACCCCACAACATTTAAACAAAAAAATAAACAATAGTGGAAAGGAAAGATGAAAGAGGGGATGGTTGCAGGGGTGTTGAAGGGACCCAGAGAGAACTTGGGCTACCACACAATAACTGGAACCAGGTTTCCAACACATAAAAGGGTAGACCCCTTCCAATAGCCTCCAACTGACAAAATGCAGTGGGACAACAGAATTGATAGCCCTCAATGCAGTCAAAGGTTCGAAGGTTACCCTTAGTACTGATTATTGTATTTTGTTTTTTGATGTGTGGACTCGGGTATCATAGTTTCATAGTTTAGATTCAAGTTCAAAAGATGGAAGTCCATAAATGAACTTGCCACCATTTACTCCTTATGGTGGATTATAAAAATTTGTTTACACCCATTAAAATGTCCAAACTACTTTTAAATTCTGACATGGTTTCACATTCTACAATATGACATGGTAGTGTATTCTAAGTGTTAATTCTCTGAGTGAACCACTGGCTCCTTTTAATAGTATTATTAGTTTCTCTGATGAGTCTTAATTTATGTGACCTTGTGTCCTTATAGTGATGTGTAATTTTATTTAGACCAATGACCTCGAATGGTTCAGGGTTGTTATAGGCCTTGAAGGTCAAACATAACTCTCCCCTTAGACGTCTGTAGTTCATTGACTATAATTGTAGATGCTGTAATCTATCATGGTATTGCATACCTTTAACCTCCTTGATTTGTTTAGTAGCTTTCTCTTGCACTCTTTCTATTCTCATTTTTCCCTGTACAGAATAGGGTGCACTGAAGGGAGAACAGTATTCCAGGTGCGGACGTACAAGAGCTGTATACAGTGGGAGAATAACATCAGAGTCTCTGCTTTTTATCGATCTCAAGATGCAATGCAAAATTTGGTTACATTTCCTAACCATTTTATCTGTGTGAAAATTAAATTTTAGATTATCAGAGATCCAGACACCTAAGTCCTTTTCAACTGTACCTCCACCAGGAGAGATACACATAGAAGAGAGTGGGAAAGAAATCAGAACCATAAGCGCCCAAGGAATTCACTCTCATTTGGGCAACAGCTTATAGTAAGTCAATGTTAGAAAGGGGAAATAGGTGGGTTTACAGAGTTACATATTCAAGAAATGGTAGCTCGAAAACGCAAGTATAGAGCACAGCCTCATGTAAGGAGGCATACTCCAGCCCTTCAGGTAACATTGAAGGGAAGGGTTGGGAGCCAAAGATACCTTGGGATGTTCAAGTTCAACAATGGGTTCGCTGAAGGTTGTGTTAATGTTAAAACTGTTTCAGGTTATGAAGGTTTAACACTGGTAAAGAGAATGAATGAAGTCAGATACTAGAATGTTATGAGAAATGGAGAAGGGTAAGATTGTAACTTACAGTATTAGGGGACTGAACAGCCCTTTCAAAACAACAAGATTTTTAAATGAATTGAAAAAACAGAGAGCAGAGGTCCTACAAGAGACTGATCTTACTCTGGAATAAGCGGGCAAATTGAAAAGGGGTGGGTGGGTGGGTGAGATATTCCACTCTTCACACCACTTACATCCCACAGAAGAGGGGTGGCAATTCACAAAGACTGCCCGCTGGAGATTAAGGAATGCCATCAGGACCCAGAGGGCAGATTCCTAATGATAAGAGGAATTTATGGATCCATACCCTGCTCTGTGTTAAATGTATATGCCCCCAACCCAGAAAAGGAAAGAATAAATTTCATAAAACAGATACTCCCCAGATCCCCCCCCCCCGGGAATTGTTCATAGTGGGAGGTGACTTCCTCATTAGACAAGTTAGGAAGGGAGGGAGACAGGAACAAGATCTTCTGCTGCAAAATGCTTCAGTGGCTTAACTAGGGAGATGGGCTTAATTGAAGCCTGGTGTCATGTTAATCCTAAAACAAGGGACTACTCATGCTGGTCCGCCCCACACCAAAGGATTGACCTCTTCTTCATTTCAATGGAGTAGGCACATACCTTGGAGACAGCTTGGATTTCATTGAGGACCCTGTCAGTCCATGGGGCAGTCTCTTCCTGGCACCCATTTGAAAGTCATCGTCTTGGAGGCTTAATGTCTCTCTCCTAAATAGTGAGGGATGCAAGGAGCTGGTAACCACCTGCCTGGCTGAATACAAATAGCTGAACCCTCCCTCAGAATACTCAACAGCGATGTAATGGGACGGCTTTAAGGCGGTGCTAACTGGGAAGCTCATTAGTCTAGCAGCAGCAACAAAGAGAGGGTGAGGGAGCAAAAGTTCTTAGAAGAAAAGATTTTTGACCTAGAGGCAGAACATAAAATTGCACTGGATGATAAGGTAAAAGGAGAGCTAGAAACACAAAGAGATAAACTTAAGCTACTGGATGATAAAACTGAAGGCACCCTTCGATACTCTAGGCAGCGGTACTTTGAAGCAGGGAATTGTGCAGGAAAACTGCTGGCATGGCAACTTCGCAAGGAAGCAACAGGGCGAGTGGTCCTCAAGATTCAGCAGCATCATAGGCAACAGATGCATGACTCAGACCCTAGGAAAATCTCCCAGCATTTTCTAGAATTCTACAAAAGATTACACACAGCAGACAAAATGGAGCAATAGAAGGAGAAAGTACAGAGATTTTTCAACAAAGTGTCCTTACCACAGTTAAATGAAACTCAGAAGGAAGAACTAGGATCCCTAAAAGCTCAGGAAGAAATAGCGGGAGAGATAAAACAGCTAAAGGGAGAAAAGGCTCCGGGCCCAGATGGCCTCCTGGCTGAGTTTTACAAGACTTTTGGGGATAACATAGCCCCCCCACTTAGGGAAAGTCTTTAGGGCAATTCAAAAGGGTAAAGGGGCCCCACCTTCATGGCAATATGCTCAAATTTCAGTGATCCACAAGGCAGGTAAGGATCCCACTTTATGCGGGTCATACCGACCGATATCCTTGCTTAATGTAGACCAAAAAATATTCACGGCCATATTGGCAAGGCGCCTACAGGGGGTGATGGGGTCTCTAGTCCCCCGGACCAGACAGGCTTCATCAAGGGGAGACTAATCCATGACAACATCCACCGTCTGTCGAACCTGATAGACTGGCAGCAAAAGGGAAAAGAGTCTATGCTGGCAGTATTCATGGATGCCGAAAAAGCATTTGACTGGGTGGACTGGGGTTTCCTCTTCAAAACCTTAGAAGTAATAGGGCTTGGAGAAAAATTCAGAGATAATATAGGGGCACTTTATGCCTCACCCCAAGCTACAGTAAAGGGTCAACAGGGTCACATCTCCCAGATTTCACCTGCAGAGGGGCTCAAGGCAGGGATGCCCGCTGTCCCCACTCATTTTTGCCCTGTGCATTGAACCCTTGGCAGTAGCTGTTAGAACCTCAGAGGCAATCAAGATGATCAGAGCGGGGGCATAAGTACATAAGTTGTAACAAAGCATAGAAGACCTGTTTGGTCCATACAGCTTGCCATAAATTTAAATTAACTAGTATCCCAAAACACTGTTTCTTAACAAATATTCATCTAATTTTGTCTTGAAATCCTGCATAGTACAACTGAGTACCACTTCCTTGGGCAGTTTATTCCATATTGGTACAACTCTGACACTCAACCAATGCTTTCTTCTTATTGTTCTAAATTTTTCCCTTTTTAACTGTAGAGGATGTGCTCTAGTCTGATATGATTTTTTTCTTAATTTTAACCCCAAGGATTCCCTTAGACTAATATCAGAGAGCACTTTGTAAACCAAACACGTCTCCTTGAAACCTCCTGTACTCCAGAGTATATAGCCCATACTTCTGTAAACGTGTTGAATAATCACATCCTTGATTCCCATCAATCAATCTTGTGGCCCTTTTTTGGACCCTTTCCAATGCTACAATCTGTTTTCTGTAGCCTGGAGACCAAAACTGAGCACAATACTCCAAGTGCGGTCGTACCAGAGAACCATAAAGTGGCAATAACACCTCACACCTCCTAGACTTAATATGTCTGCTAATGCAGCTCAGTATATTCCCTGCCCTTTTTACCACCTGGTTACAATGTTGGTTAAACTTTAGATCATTTTGAACCCTCACTCCCAAATCCCTCTCATCAGTTACTTCCCTGAGAATTTTATTATTTAACTTATACGTGGCCCTTTTATTGTTTCATGGCATAAGTGGAACGAGTAGAGGGATTTCTGGCCTTGATGGGGACTTGAGTGACCCGGGAGGAAACCCCAAAGCGAGAGATCGCTATGTCTGTAGGAACCATGCATGAAGATGCAGAGTCCTGAGCCCTGGATGAAGTAGTCGACCTTGATCCTGAGTCAGGAGGCCATGGGTCACTGGAAGTGGAACTGGTGGTTCCCTGGAAAGCTGTTGTAGCAGCGGGAACCAAGTTTGTCCCGGCCAGAGAGGAGCGATGAGCATCATCTTTGCCCTCTCTGCTTGGAGTTTGAGGAGGACCCTCTGGAGAATGGGAAATGGAGGGAAGGCGTACACAAATTTCCCCGTCCAAGAGATAGAGAGCACATTGTGCCAGAAAGCACCATGCCCTGGAACGAGCAAGCAAAAACTGGGAAGTTTTGCGTTGAATTTGGAGGTGAAAAGGTTGATTTCCGGACACCTCCAATGTAGGAAGATGGATTCTGCCACTTTCTGATGTAATTCCCACTCATGAGCTAGGGTCCAAGATCTGCTGAGACTGTCCGCCAAGACATTTAGAATGCCTGGCATGTGCACGGCCATGAGGGCCAGATTGTACCGGACCGCCCAGTTCCACATCCGCATCACCTCCCTGCACAAGGGGTACGAGCGGGTTCCTCCTTGTTTGTTGAGGTACCAAACTACTGACATGACATGTTGTCTGTTTGGACCAGCAGTGATCCCTTGGAAAAGAGGGTCTGGAAAGCCTGTAAGGCATACAGGACAGCCCTCATCTCCAGAACGTTGATATGTAGTGTAGTCTCCAAGCTGGACCACAGTCCTTGGGCTTGGTGCTCCCCTCGATGTGCTCCCCATCCCATGTTTGAGGCATCTGTGGTTAGGGATACTAATGGAGCTGGGATCCAGAAAGTGAAAGAAAGAGCCTCTAGTAAAGAGTCCCTGGACAGGGCTGAAACCAGTCAGTCGTCCAGGTAAGGGAAAACCGCAATGCCCCTGCGGCTAAAGAAGGCTGCAACCACTGCCAGGCACTTGGTGAACACCCAGGGTGCCAATGACAGACCAAAGGGGAGCACCCAGAATTGGAAGTGTTCCCCCTGGAACTGAAACCGCAGGAACAGGCGGTGGCTGGGAAGATGGGGATATGCAGGAAAGCATCCTGCATGTCCAGAACGCTCAACCAATGATTCTCCAGAAGGAGTGGAAGGAGGCTCTGGAGAGTCAGCATCCGAAATTTTTTGTATTCGACAAACTGGTTTAGGTTTTTTAAGTCGAGTATGGGTCTGAAATCCCCCATCTTTTTTGGAACCAGGAAAAAATGGGAGTAAAACCCCCTTCCCCTTTGCTGGAGGAGCGTGCTCTATTGCTTCCTTGAGCAAGAGATTGTTCACCTCTTCTAGGATGAGGAGAGCCTGATCCCTTGAATAGGAGGATCTTTTTGGTGGAGTTTCTGGAGGAAAGCTAAGAAACTCTATCGTGTGTCCAACTGACACTAGCAGCAGGACCCATTCGTCGGAGGTTATCGCCCTCCACTCCTGCGCATGGCAGGCGAACCTCCCCACCACCTACTCCCCGTCGAGAGACTGAGAAGGCAGTGGGGATGGGAAGTCAGGAAGTGGCTAGACGTTCAGGGGGAAGACCCCCTGCATGTCTCTGGTTCTTGGGAGGCAGGAGGGGTGGCTGTATCCGTGGCCTTACGCTTTCCCTGGCGATGTACTGGGGCTTGCTTTCTCTGCCTCCGGGTCCTTTTCTGAAAGGGCTGCTGTTGGTTGCCCAATCGGTACATGGACCTCACTGACCTGAGGGCAAGACCTTTGTCCTGCAGGTCAGTGATAATGTCCTTGGTGTCCCCACCAAAGAGCCCTGAGCCCCTAAAGGGGGCATCTTGAATCGCTGACTGAACTTCGTTAGCAAGTTCAGAAAGGTGAAGCCAGGAGTGCCATTTGAGGGCAACGGCAGTTGCCGAGGTGCAAGCCACAGAATCAACCGAGTCATATGTGGCTCGCAAAGCATGCCTACAAGAGAACTTGGAGAGGCGAAGATCCTTGACAAGCTCCTCTTTTAAACCCAAGGGATCCATGGCCTGACCCGAGCTTTTAACCTGGCTGAGGTAACTTTCTGATGGGACACCATATGGGTCACATAGTTAAGGGATCGGAGAGCGCATGTGGCTGAAGCATAAATTTTTCTCCCGAACTGGTCCATCTGCCTTGACTCTTTGTCCGGAGGAGAGGTGCTCATGTGGTTGGGTGCAGCAGAGCGGTCATGAGCAGCAGAAATGACAACAGAGTCAGCCTTAGGATGCATTTTCAAGAATGGCGCATCCTTTGGTGCCCGCTAAATGCCTGTCTGCCCTCCTGGGGACAGCCGGGAGGGAATGATGTGTCTGCCAGATGGTAGAGGGGAGGTTCTGATGAGGCCTAATCCATGGAGGAATGGGGAACGGAGACAGAGACTCTAAGGCCAGATGTTCTGTGAGTGTCTCATAGGGTCCTGATCCTCTGACTCACAAAGAAATCCTTCTTAGACCTAAGAAGGTCCGAAAAAGCAGGGTTCTCTGGTGGGGATTTCGGGGAAACCTTGCCTGACGTGCCCTCAGACTCCTCCAAGACATTTTCCGCAGAATCATCGGCCCCCTCATCATCATTGTCATCGGTCCCTTCGTCAGGACGGTGATGGATTTCAGAAAGAGCGACATCCTGACGAGCCTTCCCCAAGATGTGCACCATAGCCACAGAAGAACTACTCGGGGATGGGGATCTCAGAGACTATGGGAGAGGGAGTCTGGTCTCCAGGTCCGACACCAACTCTGACCGAGCCCCCTGCCACCAAGACTGAATCAGAGTCTTGAAGTCAGGTGTAACCAGAGGAGGTGGAGGGGGTGGTGGAGGAGGTTGGGGCGGAGGGGGTGGAGGAGGAGGTGGTATTACTGGTGGGGGTGGGTAATGATAACCCTGGAATCCCTGGTAGTGGGGTTAGGGATTGAACCCAGAGTAGAACTGTCCGTAGTGGCTCCAGTCCAGAGTGGGCCAGCTGGGTAGTGGTCCCCAGGGAAACCCAATGGGTAATGGGGGACAGTTTGGGGTCTAGAGTAGATCCCCGTCATCCAGTCTAGCAGTGGGGGTACCCACGTTGGACCTGCCGTTGTGTAAATAGGCTGGGGGTCCGGCGTCGGGACAGCCCATGTCAGGGGAACTGATGTCAAAACCGGCACCACCCAATCCGGTGCTAGGAATGGGGCCGGCATCGGAGGGGCCGGCTTCGGAACCAGACGAAGGGGCTCTGACAGCAGGACTGGATCTGGCATCGGGGCCAATGGTTGAGGCGGATCAATAGGTCCTGGCTGAGGAACCGTCGTCAGGATGTCCAGCATCAGAGTCAATGGCTGAGGCCTATCGCTGGGTCCCGGCTGCGGAACAGTAGTCGGGACATCCGGCATAGGAACAGGGTTTGCTGGGTCCACTGGCAGGATCTTAGCCAGAGACAGCTCTATAGGGATCCTGCCTGGAGGAGGAGAAGGGGTCTGCACTGGTAGGCCAGCTGGCGGAGGAGGAGCCTCCTTTTCCTTGACCCCAAGGGGAGAGCACGGAGTAGACCCCACAGAATCAACAACATTGAGGGGTTCTCCACTGTCCTTGCCAGAAGTGGGTACGGGCGAAGGTAGGGGGGTAGAGGGGCCTTCTCCCCCAGGTTCCGCCGGACGTCGTGTGAGGCACTGTTAGGCCCAGATGGGGGAACCACACCTGAGTGGCTGTCTGGGATGGGCATCTTAGCAGGTGGCGTCAGGTGGGCGGGGGTGGAGGCCCCGGCCGACTTATCGATGGGTGCCGGGTGGGTCCCCACAGGCTGGGGAGCCAGCTTACCAGCTGCCACTCGGTCCCTGGAGGAGCCGGGGGTCGACTTATCGGCTGGTGCGTGTGGTTGTCCGAGGAGCCAATGATTGACTGACCCGCTATGGCCTTACCAGACTTACTGGCCCAATTTCCTGGGCGGTGGCTGGGCCTTGCTCGTCGAGGGCCTTGTGTCATCCGTGGAGCGCTCCCACTCCCGAGATTTCTCTTTGTGTTTCTTCGATGGAGAAGATTTATCTGCTGAGGACTCTCTCAAACGATCCATCTTCTTCTCTAGAGAAGCCAGGCAGGCTTTTAAGAGATGGGCCTCCAAAGCCTGCTGTCTCCTTTTCTTAGTGGCCTGGTAAAAGGTCTGGCACTCTGGACAGAAGGAGACAGGGTGGTCTGGGCCTAGACAGAGGACGCACCTGAGATGACCGTCCTTATGCGGAATCTGCGTGCCACAGGATGAGCACTTCTTCTTGGGCGAAGACATCAATGAACAAGATACAAAAAAGGAAAATTTTCACTAAGGAAAATCCGACACAAGACACTTTCACAATGATTGCTATATGAAAGTCTGCAATGCGACTGTCATGAAGCAATGGCGGGAAAGAACTGGAAGGCAGGCGTGGGGACCGCCAACTATATACAGTCAAGCTGACGTCAGTCACGTGACATCAGATGGGTGGTCCCCTGTCATGGATTGCTAGAAAAGTCTGCTGTGCAGCCCGACGCCAGGTGGCGCCAGTCCTATATGTGATGACCTACTGAAGGAACCCTCTCGAAGTAAGATCATAACTTGTTTACAACATTGGAAAAGGTCAGACCCGAGGTTAGAACGTTCTGTGTTCTTCTAAACTCTCCTGCAGGGTCATATTACATCATGCTGTCTGCTGCAAAATATATCTTAGAAGGGGTTGCTAACATCTAGAAAAAGCAGATACAAACTTTTGTTATTCTTCTATTAAAACTGTCTTCTCAGTTTTGCTTTATGGCCAAAGATCAGAGAAGAAAACAATATATAATTTCAATATTCTTTAAGGGTTTGGCTTGTTTCTAGTTAGTTTTTGGTTAATATGCACAGAAAGCTTTATAAGCACTTCAGCACTTAATTTATAACCAGCCAACCAGCATGTTGGACATTATACAAAACAAATAAACTGCTTGGAGAAGGGGTATCAATTTATGCCAGGGGTATCCACTATGACAGCAGTCACCCTGTCACACTATCAATATAGTACTAGCCGCAAGAAAGTACAGTTACGTAAGAACTTACAGTAACAGTAGATCTTCGAGAGAGGCTCTTGCAGTAGGTAATAACCATTAGGACTAGAGCCATCAGGCACTACTACTAGGACCACACAGAAAACTTTAGCTAGCAGTATCAGACAGGGGACTGCCCACCCGTCACATGACACACATCAGCGTGACAATATATACTGTAGTGGGTGGTCCCCATGCCAGCACTCCAGTTCTCCTGCTGGAGACCTAAGAAGGTGTGACAGAAGAAAGGAGTGGGCTCCTGGAGCCAAAAGAAAGGCTAGAAATAGTTGCAGAAGCAGGTGGAAGGTGGGAGGGAAAAAGGTACCTACTGCAAGAGCCTCTCTCAAAGATCTACTGTTATGGTAAGTTCTTACGTAATTGTACTATCTCACTTCGAGAGGGCTCTTGCAGTAGGTAATAACCAATAGGACTGAGTCCCAAGCAGTGTAATTCAGACAAAGGCTGAAGCACGGGAGGCAGGAAAGGCCTGCAGTAGGTACCAGATTAAGCCAGGAAACCCTGAAGGACAGCTAGTCCAAAGCCTGCCCTGCGCCTAGAGGCAATGTCCAGACTGTAGTGTTAGGTAAAGGTGTGGACAGAGCTCCATGTGGCTGCCGCACAAACATCTGCGGCAGAAACATTTCCTGAGACAAGCCTCTGGCTGAATGTCCCTTGACTTCCCTTGGAAGGGGCTTGTTATACTTCTGATAACAAAATAAAATGCAGTTTGCTAACCATTTTATAAGCATTGTTTGGAAACTGCCATGCCCTCTCTCTTGGGTGCAAAGGAAATGAAAAACTGATCCATTTTACAGACTGACTTTGGTTTGTATAGTAACGCACGGTTCTGTGCATATCGAGGGTGTTCAGAATGGCCACCCCTTGATTAGAATGCTTGGGGTAATACACTGGCAAATGTATAGTCTGATTCAAAGTGAATTCAGACACCACCTTTGGCAGAAACTTAGGTTTTGCATGCAGAGCCACCCGATCTCTGTGAAAAATCAAATAAGGCTCCTTACATATTAGGACCTGAAGCTCGGAAATCCTGCGAGCCGAACTAAGTAGTGGCAACTAAAAAGAGCACTTTCCAGGAAAGGTAGCGCAGGTTGCAACTCATGGCCGGTTCAAAGCGAGGCAAAGTGAGTTTCTCAAGGATGAAGTTCAGATCCCATGGAGGAACGGGGTTCCTGATTGAGAATTCCTTTCAAAAAAGTTTTGAAAACCTCCAGTTGCACCAAAGTCTTGCCATCCACCGGAGTGTGGTAGGCAGAAATGGCAGACAAGTGGTCCTTTAGTGAAGAATAGCTAAGGCGAAGGTCAGAAAGATGCAGCAGGTATTCCATGACTTGTGGGACAGAGCAAGAAAAAGGGTCCTCCATCTTTTTGATCTGATCCTCTCAATTACAGCCGCCTCAAATACTACAGAGAAATTCGATCGAGTCTCCAACTACAAACTAAACAAGGACAAGACAGAGGTGAAGCCTTTGAATCGTGTTTTTGAAAGATGAAATTAATAAATTAGGATTATCCTGGAAACCCTCAGGAATCAAATATCTAGGCATTTACCTTTTGGCTGACTTGTCAAACCTAATCTAGATGAAGTGGTTCTAAACACTGCTCAAGACCTAAAAAGATGGAATTCACTATCTATTGGGGATGGGTAGGGAAAGTACAGTTACGTAAGAACTTACCGTAACAGTAGATCTTCGAGAACAGCTCTTGCAGCAGGTTACACCATTAGGACTGAAGCCAGCAGGCACCAGGACCCCACGGAAATTTTCTAGCTAGCAGTATTCAGCAGGGGACCGCCTCCAATGTTGGTCCAGCCCCCCGACGTCAGGCATAGTACATAAGGAGGCGGTCCCCCAGAATCCCCAGTTCTCCCGCCGGAGACTCCCGGCCGCTAGATGACATCTGAAGTGGAGGCTGAGGATTCGCCTTCAAAGAAGGTATACAGCAGGGAGGTGTTGAAAACACTGAATCCTAGGTAGTAATAAATGGAACAACTCTACCTCCAGAAGGGATGGTGGGTGGGAAACTACCTGCTGCAAGAGCTGTTCTCGAAGATCTACTGTTACGGTAAGTTCTTATGTAACTGTACTATATTACTTAGAGAAACAGCTCTTGGAGCAGGTTACACCATTAGGACGGATTCCCAAGCAATTCTGGAAATCCCTCTCGGATGGGAGGAGGCTAAGGAGAGATCGGGAGTTGAACCGAAGCCTAGGATAGTAGTCCCTGAAGGACTGCAAGACCAAAACCAGCTCTTTGCCGTTAAGCAACATCCAGGCTATAATGCCTGCTGAAGGTGTGCACAGTGCTCCACGTGGCTGCTGCGCAGATGTCTGAAGTGGACACGTTTTTTTAAAGCAGCAAAGGAGGTAGCCATGCCCCTTGTGGAATGTCCCCTAACCGAGCCCGGTAAGGACTTGTTACGCTTCTGGTAACAGAACGTGATACAATGGATGAGCCATCTAGAAAGAGTTTGCTTAGAGACCGGAGCACCCAGCATCCTATGGGTGAAGGAAACAAAAAGCTTATCAGATTTACGGTGTTGCCTGGTTCTGGTCAGGTAGCATCTATGACATCTATGCACATCCAGAGTGTGCAGCAGGGCCTCTCTTCTATTAGAGTACTTTGGGAAGTACGCTGGTAGGTCGATATCCTGGTTAAGGGTGAGGGCTGAGACCACCTTAGGCAAACATTTTGGATTTGTCCTTAGGGACACCCCGTCCTGGCGAAAAGTCAAATAAGGTTCTTTGCACATAACTCCATGTAGCTCAGAAATCCTTCTGGCCAAAGTAACAGCAACTAAAAATAACGTCTTCCAAGCAAGAAGACGTAGCTCTCAATCTGCAGCTGGTTCAAAGGGAGGCAGCATAAGCTGCTCCAGGATGAAGGGCAGGTCCCAAGGAGGAATGGGATCCTTAATAGGAGGCCTAAGGTGGAGGACGCCTCTCAAAAAGGCACGTGCGGTTTCCAACTGGGATAAGGACCGTAGGCCTGTAGGGGCGTGATAGGCCGAGATGGCACAAAAGTGTACTTTTATCAAGGAGTAGGCCAAGCCTGCCTGAAAAAGGGACTGGAGGTAGTCTAATACCAAACCCTCAGAACAATCCAGTGGGGAAAGTCCCCGAGCTTGAACCCAGAGACGAAATCTGTGCCATTTCATGGCGTACATGGCATGAGTGGCCAGTTTTCTAGCCGCCGCTAGAACATCTGCTACCTCTTGTGAGACCCTGTAGCGCATGACTGCTATGTCCCTAGGAGCCAGGCATGCAGGTTCAGACAGCGGAGGTCTGGATGGACCAAGGAACCTTCCTCCTGGGACAGCAAGTGAGAGCTGATTGGCAGAGGCACCGGTGGTTTCTGAGAAAGTTGGTACAGCAGAGGGAACCAAATCTGCCTGGGCCAAAAGGGCGCAATTAAGATCAGCATCACCTGCTCCCTGCGGAGTTTCAAAAGAACCCTCTGGATCAATAGGAAGGGAGGAAATGCGTAGAGGAACCTGCCCGCCCAAGAGAGGAACAACGCGTCTTGCCAGAAAACACCAGGCCCTGGATCTAGCGAGCAGAAATTGGGCAGTTTTGCGTTGGATGGTGACGTGAAAAGGTCTAACTCTGGTGCCCCCCATCTGTGAAACAGATCCTCTATGACCTCCTGGAGTAGTTACCATTTGTGGACTCTGGCCTGAGATCGGCTCAGACTGTCTGCGATAACGTTATCCACTCTTGGAACATGAACGGCAATAAGGTTTGCGCCGTGTTGCAGAACCCAATCCCACACCCTCGTGGCCTCCCTGCAAAGAGGGTAGGAAAGAGTACCTCCTTGTTTGCTGAGGTAATACATCACTGTGGTATTGCCTGTTTGCAGCAGCAGAGTATCCGGTGGAATCTCCGATTGGAAAATCTGCAAGGCATAAAGGACCGCTCTCATCTCCAAAATGTTTATGTGAAGATGAGCTTCCTGGGACGTCCATGAGCCCTGAGACCTGAACCCGTCAAGGTGCGCCCCTCCCCAACCGGACCCTGAAGCATCCGTGGAGAGTGTCACAACTGGAGAAGACGCAACAAAGGGGACTCCCAATGACAGGTGCTCTGGGTCAAACCACCATTGCCAATCCTGGATGACGGCATTCGTGATCCTGACTGGATGCTGCCGATGGTCTTGCTTCTGATCCCACTGCACCCGTAACATCCACTGGGTCACCCGCATGTGGAGACGGGTTAGAGGGGCTGTTGCAATGGCCGCAGCCATGTGTCCGAGCAGGCAAAGGATCAGTCTTGCTGGAATGGTCGTCTTTGACAAGATATCCCTGATGAGGGATCTGATGTGTTCCGCTCTGTCCTGGGGCAAAAAGGCTCGGACGGTGTCCAGGACTGCGCCTATGAATTGCAGTCTCTGAGATGGAACCAAGTGAAACTTCTCCTGATTGATAATGATACCCAGGGACCCGAAGAGGGGCCGAGTACAGTGGATCGCGGACATCAGGGCCTCCTGAGAGGGGGCCATGAGGAGCCAGTCATCCAGGTAGGGGAACACGTAGTGGCCTTATCTCCTGAGAGCCACCGCTATGACTGCCATGCACTTCATGAATACTCGAGGTGCTGAGGACAGCCCAAAAGGGAGGGCTCAGAACCGATAATGGCGACCCTGAAATCCGAAGCGCAAGAATTTTCTGTGCACCCGCGCTATCGGTATATGCAGGTAGGGATCCTGCATATCCAGTGACGTTAAGAAGGCACCCTGCTTGAGCATGGGAATTAATCCTGGAAGTGTCACCATGTGGAAGCGTTTGTAAAGCACCGGAGCGTTAAGATCACTGAGGTCCAGAATCGGACGTAGGTCCCCTGTCTTTTTGGGAACCAGAAAGAAGTGGGAATAGTATCCTGCGCCTCTCTGGTTCCGCGGTACATGCTCTATGGCTTCTTTTTCCAGAAGCGCTAGCACCTCCTGCTGAATGAGCAGTGCGTGCTGTCCTGAATAACGAGAAAGCAGGGGAGGCCTTGACGGTGGGTGATCAAGGAATTCTGTAGAGTGTCCTCTCTCGACCAACTGAAGGACCCACCGCTTGGCAGTTATCGTCTGCCACCCTGAAAGGTGGCAAGAGATGCGACCCCTGACCTTTTGTTCCAATTGATCCAAAGGAGGGGCGGGGGCTGGGAAGGAGTCATGCTGTGGTGGCGTTGCCTCCAGCAGGCTGGATCGGTTTTGCATATCTCTGACCTTGGCCTGGAGAAGACTTAGGCTGGGCCTTATGGTTGAAGTTGCCCCTTTGCTGCTGGCCAGAACGTGGCTGCTGCCATTGTTGCCGGCCACGAAAGCAATTCTGGTGCCTACGAAAGGAACCAGTCTTGGGTCTGTACATGGCCTGTACAGTCCTCACTGCCTTCCCGGTGTCCTGTAATTTTTTGATTACCTTTTCGGAATCTGAACCGAACAGGACCTCTCCGTTGTAGGGGACGTCCAGGATATTTTTCTGGACATCCGAGGTAATCTGGAGACACGAAGCCATGACTGTCTCCGGAGATAGATGCCTGAGGCTGCTCCCCTGGCCGTAGAGTCCGCCGAATCATAGGCGGCTCTCAAAACTTGGGTCCTCACATCTGACCCTGTGTGAAGGAGGTTCAGAAGTTCCTCCTTCTGTTTGCCATCTGGAAGGATTTTAACCAGGCCCTGATCCTGTTCCCACAGGGCATTCTGAAACTGAACCATGTGTGTCAGATAGTTCAGTGACCTGATGGAGCATGTAGCAGCTGCATACATGCGCGCCTACCCAGTGAATCCAATTGCTTGGATTCCTGGTCCAGAGTCTGTGTACTCAAATGTTGCGGCCGTTGAGACTGGTCATGAGAGGCCGTGATGACCAGTGAATCTGCCAGATATGGGTCCTCCGCAGGGGCCCTGTACAGGTGGTCAGCCTTCTTCAGCACCATGGGGGTGGAATGTGGACGTTACCACGCGGCCTTGGTGACGTCCGCAAAGTTGTCCACCAAGGGTGGCACCACCACAGGCTTAGGATCTTTCTGCCAAAGGTATTCAGCAAGGCGCTGTCGTTAGGGTCTAGATCTTCCGTTTCCCATCCCATATTCTCTTGGATGTGCCTCATGATTTCAGAAAAAGAGGGATCATCTCATCAGGCAATGTCAGATCCTCCTCAGAAGTACCCCGGTGACCGGTATCAACCGGTGAAGGGTGGGCAGTCGTCGGCTTCTTAGGTGGCTTGACCAACGTCGGGTTCTGAACAGATGTCAGGTCAGACAGGTGTTTGGCTGGGGAAGGATTGGCAGCCCGCTTAGAGTCCATCGTCCACTTAAGGGACATCAGGTCCTTAGTCTTTCTGGGAGGGGGATCAGGTCCCCTGGGAGGCTGACCTGGTGTCGGGTTCCTGCCATCTGTCTGAAGAAGCAGAAATAGACTTAGAAGAGGACTTGGACTGATGATGGTCAGCAGACTTTGTAGAAGCCCGTGAGGGCGCTGGAGAAGGGTCCGAAGTCCTGGAAGTCTTGCTAGGATGGAGAGTAGCCGAAGAACTGCCCGAAGTCCTAACTTTAACAGGAGGGGGCTGCGAGCAAGCCCTGGAGGGTGAGCGGTCTGAGCGTGTGGAGCCTGAGCTGGTGCACGAGTCCGAGGCCTGGTTCAGGGATCTGGACCTGGCCTTCTCCCGATGTCTCTCCCGGTGCTTATGGGCCTTGGAGGTAGACTCACCTCTGGAGGCAGGGTCTCTATCCATAGTTTTTAATCTATCTTCTAACAGGAACCCCTGAAGTGCCTTCTGACGGCAGATCCTGATGCGGCTGTTAAACTGCTGACAAAAAGAGAAGGCCTTGGTGTTGTGTTCCAGGCCAAGGCACCACAGACAGGCTGAATGGAGATCCTTAAAAGGGATTTGTTTGCCGCAGGCACACTTGGAGGGGTGTCCTTCTGAGGAAGGAGTAGGAGATGCCGACATTTAGACAAATAAATGCTGGAAATTCAAGTCGTCGTTCACTGAAAAAGGTGTCCATAAGAACTGGTGATTCTGGGGGACCGCCCCCTTTTGTATGATGCCCGACGTCGAGGGGGGGAGCCAATGTTGGGGGCGGTTCCCGCTGGATAGTGCAAGCTAGAAAATTTCTGTGAGGTCCTGGAGCCTGCCAGCTTCAGTCCTAATGGTGTAACCTGCTGCAAGAGCTGTTTCTCGAAGTAAGATCGTTATTTAACCAGGAGTAGCACACTAAGCGGAAGCTTGTTTCCAGATGCAACCTGGAAGCACAAAGAAGTTAAGTGACTTGCTCAGGATCACACAGTATGCACCTAGGCAGCTGTGGGATTCAAACCCAGGTCTCCAGATCTGCAGCTCAGAGCCTCAACCCACTGCGCTATACTGCCTCTATTGCCTTTCTAGGTAGAGTGTATGTGATTAAAATTAATATTTTTCCTAGGGTTTCCTTCCCCCTCAATATGCTAAATGTGTTTCTTCCTTTAGCTTGGTTTACAAAACTCAATTCTATTATTAACATATATATCTGGGTGAACAAATCTCCTAAAATTGCTTTGGATAAACTAATTCTGCCAAAGCACCAGGAAGGTTTAAAATTTCCCAATTTAATTCTATAATTTATGGCCTCCCAGGCTAATAAATATTTAAAATGTCTTAATAATATATGTCAACCTAATCACTATATTCCCATATGGGTACAGCTGGAATGAGATTTATTAAAAAAAACATAAGATATCTCCAGAAACAATTTTATATGCTAGGTTAAAATGTGTACCGAAGGATTTAAAAACCTCAGTTGTAGGTTTATCTTTAAAAATACATAATCAGATATGTAAGTATTTAAATCTTAACCTTAGCTATAGCACTCATCAGCCAATTTTATATAATTATAATTTTACTTTTCAAGGCTCCCCATTTACTTATCGGAAAATCCCATGTAATATAAATACAAAAGTGGAAGATGTGTTCAAAGACGGAAGTCTGTATCCCTTGCAAGATTTATTTCAGAAGTGGTCTTTGAGTAGGAAACACAGGACCTTTTTATTCTGTGTTTAGCACTTAAAACTCACTTTAGGCAGTATACATAGCCAACTGAAGAAGAAAACATTATATCCAATGTCTTGGAAGCTACAACTAAAAGTCACCCTACATCCAAAATCTACCAATACTTTTTGAGACTTAAAGTTAAGGACTGTCCCAATCAATGTCTTTTTTGGAACAACATTTTTCATGATGATACTATAGCTTGGACTGGTGTATGGCAAAATGCTTATATCTTCCACTAGATAACCTGAAAATAATACAATAAAAAACTTTGCATAATACCTACCTAACCCCCTACAAATTATTCAAAATGGGTTGTAAGGACAATAATCTCTGTCAAAAATGCTCTAAAGCTAAAGGCTCCCTGGAACACATGTTCTGGTCATGCTCAAATATACAGAATCTATGGCAAGACATTAAAATTAAGGTAACCAATTGCCTATTTAAGGATGTTGTGTGGAACCTAAAAGTGCTTGTTTGGGAGATTTTCCAAGTAGTCTGTCATCAACTGACAAATATATACTATCACTTACAGGAGTTTCAACCAGACTGGTTATACTCGAACACTGGACAGACATTTCACCACCCTTCTCAGAATGGGCATCAAATGTCTGCATAAACCTACACCTAATTCGGATAATTATTTTCATGGTAGGGTATGACAGAATGAAATGATTTGGAACAAGCTTACACTTTTATTAAACTCTTTATAATCAAGTTACTTTAACAGGAACTTATTACCTATAAACTGAAATGTATTTGCTAAAATTGTAGTGTTAAAACCCATATGATGTATGGTTATATATCAGTACCTATTAGAATTTATTTATCTGGGTTCTTTTTAAGACTTTTTGATTTGGAATAAGATTTACAGCACAAGAGGCTTCATGGAAAAGTTTTTTATTCACGTGGTTAACTTTATCTATCTATGCCGGCCCGGTGGCGCTGAGGGTTGAGGCGCTGGATGCCACACCTCGCACCACACCAGCGACCCAGGTTCGGAAACAGACTCGGGTTGTCGGGGGTCGGCTGGGGGGAGGAAGGATCGAGTGTCCCAACGGATGCTCTCCTTCCTCTGAGGGGAGGGATTCCCAACCCTCAGACTGCCGGTGGAGTGCACCGGCACTCGAGGGTTGTGGCTCCGTCACAGGAGTCGAGGGAGGGGCGTTGTGAGGTGTTTGAGGGAGGTGTCACGTCAGCCCGTCGCCCCTCTAGAGACGTCACGTCCTTGTCGCCCAGCGTCCCAGGGGACGGGGGGAAGGGGGAGAAAAGCGGAAAAACGATCCTTGGTGTCCCTAGATGAAGACTGCCCATCCCAAGCCCACCTAAGGACAGACCCCGCTGTGCAAGGAAGAAGAGAGGAGGTAAGAACACTCTAGGGGCAGATCCTGTAAAGAGGGGGCTTCGGGGCATGTGCAGTCGGAAGGAGGGGGGACACCGGGGACAGGAAGGAGGATAAAAAAAAAAAGATAATACCTACCTATGTATCTTTGATGATGTTACAGCTCCCTAGGGGGACAATGGGAATAATCGCTGCCATCAGGCCCAGAAGGTCAAGACCGAATGGGCCAAGGTCTATAGGCTGTCTGCCACTTGGATAGCCTGCTGATGCTAGGTTTCCGCCTGGTCCAAAGGGAAGGAAGCTTGACCCTGAGCAGTATCCAGCACTGCCCCCAATAAATTAGAGGTGTTGTAAGGGAACAAGGTGAGATTTGGGGTAATTCACCGTAGAAACATAGAAACATAGACTTTGACAGCAGATAAGGACTGCTTGGCCTACCCAGTCTGCCCATTTCCCTACCTGTTTGATAAGCTGCAGATCCTAGTTGACCAATAGCCTACTTCTTTCTATGATCCTTGCGTGATCCCCACTTGCCTGAATAGATTCAGGGTAGTAGTCAGGGAGGCTGCCAGGCTGTCCCTCAAAGGTGCTAACAGGAGCCAGTTGTCGAGGTGTGGGAAAACATATATTCCCTGGTGGTGTAGAGCCATCGCCACCACAACTAGGCATGGTAAACACTCTGGGTGCCAAGGAGAGGCCAAAGTGGAGCGCTTTGAACTGAAAGTGTTCCCCCTGGAAAATAAAACGTAGGAAGCAGTGGTGGGAGGGAAAAATTGGGATATGCATCCTGCATATCCACAGCACAAAGCCAAGCAGCAGACCCGGTAGGGTCAACATGCAAAACCTCTTGTACTTCATGTACAGGCTTAGCGTGCTGAGGTCCAGGATCGGACGGAGGTCCCCTGTCATTTTGGGGGCCAGGAAGAAGTGGGAGTAATATCCCTTTCCTTCCTGGATCCGAGGAACAGGCTTTATAGCTGATTTTGTCAGAAGAGCCTAAATCTCTTCCCTTATGAGAGGAATATGGCCTATTGGGTAGTGAGAGGGACCTGAAGGATTTCTTGGTGGTCTCTTTGTGAATTTGATGGTGTGGCCTTGAGCGATGAGCTGAAGGACCCACGTGTCTGAAGCGATCGCCTCCCACCCGGTCAGGTGGTTGGCGACTCTGCCTCCTACTGGTTCCTCCGGAGCCAATGGCGGAGGCTGGGGCCCTGCCACAGGTCAGGAGGGGTGTGAGGGAGTGCCACCCCAGCAGCTCTTTGGTACTTGGCGGGGGGGGTGGCTCCCGCTGACAGGGCCTGACGTTTGTTCTGACATTGGGCTGGCTGTTGCCTATTCTGGCGCCATTGTTGGTGACAAAATGACTGTTTTGTCTTGGTGTTAGAGCAATACATAGACTGGACAGAGCACAGTAGCTTGCAACTGTCCTGGAGCTCAGTGATTATGTCCTTGATGTTGCCCCTGAAAAGGACTGGTTCCCTGAAAGGGGCTTCCTGGATGGCCAACTGGACGTTTTGAGCCAATCCAGATACCCTCAGCTAGGAGCGTTGATAGCGCATGCTGATAGCCGTGGCAGTACTCAGGGTAGAGGCGTCTACTGCATCATATGTTGCTCTGAGGGAATGATGGTAGGAGATTTCCACAGTCCTCACAGTCTGGGAAATGTTGGTTTTAGCCTTGGAATCGGGCAAAGCCTCGAATTCCAATTTCAACTGTCCCAGGATAGATTTCTGGTATACAATCATGGGTGCTGGGTAGTTCAAAGCTCTGAGGGCCAGAGTGGAGGAGGAATAAATCTGATGTCCAAACTGGTCTATCTGCGGAGACTCCTTGTCTGGAGGAGAGGTGTTCATGTGTTTAGGCTTAGTCATACAGTCATGGGCTGCATTAATAACCACTGAGTCCGCTTTAGGGTGAGAACTAAGGTGGTCTTTACCCTCAGGGGCTCGATACAGTCTATCAGCCTTCTTGGCGACTGCGGCCACCAACAAAGGTTGCTGCCAGACCATGGAAGCCAGGTCCTCATGTGGTCCTGTCCACGGAGGAATAAGCAGAGGGGACAGCTCGGGCATATGCAGGTGTTCTGCCAACCTCTTGTGTTGGGGATCCTGATTCTCTTTATTTCACCCACTTGCCTCCTGAATTTTCCAAAGGATCTCAGTAAAGGAGGGGTCTGCTGGAGGGGACTTGGAAGACTCTCTGGGCTTTGGATCCACTGGAGAGGGTGTCTCAAACCCCAAGATGGAGGAGTGTGCAGTGTCTGAGTCCGACAACGGGTTTCCATCCGAAGACAGAGCCTGTGGGAGCGGGATCTCCTGCAGTGAGACTGCGAGGCCCCTGCCAGCACTGGCTACTGTGGTAGGATGTGAGGTCTGTCCGGAGGTAGAGGGTCAAGACTCCACTGGAGAGGGAAATCTCAGCATAAGGTCTATGCGTGCTGGCGTGCAAGCCACAGCTGGTTGCCACTTGTCCAATTCCGAGACCAACTGCATCCTGGTTTCAGACCACCATGACTGTAATGCCTCCCCCTAAAGTCCACCTGAGACTGAGGTGGTATAGGGACAGAGAAGGAGGGGGGCTCATATAGATGGGTGAGTATCCTGGGAATGTAAACCCTGGCATCATATAGCCCAGTGTCAGGTGATAGTAACCCGGTGCTCCATAGGCGTAGGGTATCCTGGCATGTGATACCTGGTGGCAGGTACTCTGGCGAAGGGTTGTGAGGCACAGGGTAGCCTGGCATTGGGAGGCCTGGCGAAGGGCCCGACGGTGGAGCCGAGGGACCAGCTGGAGGTCCCAATGGTGGGTAACCCGGCATTGGACCCGACAGAGGAGCCAAAGGTCCTACTGGGGGCCCTGATGGCAGGTAGTCAGGTGTAGGCCCTGAAAGGGGGTCTGAAGGACGTGACGGGAGCCCTGATGGAAGGTTTGAAGGGCCTGGTAATGTCAGAACTTCTGAAGGAGGTTCCTGCGTCAGCCCCAAGGGGGTCGAGCATCTCACCGGAGTCTGGGGTGGGGAGGCTAGCCAAGATGGGGCAGCCTGTGGAGCAGGGGATGCCAGCTCCCGAGGGAGGACCAACCTCAGACATTCCAGTTCCAACACCAGGGTTGTGTTGGGCGGACACTTCTCAGACTCCAAGTGTGCAGGAGAGCCAGGAAACACCACCAGGGGAGGTGGCAAAGGAGGATCCCAAGAGGGAGAACACTTTGGGGAGGTCTGTGGCCAAAGCGGCAGCATGCACTAATCCAGAGGATCGGTGCTGGGCCTGTTATGGGGCCCGATGGAAGCACAGTGGCTGGGTGGATGCCAGAAGAGCTGGTGTGTGACTTATCAGCCGGGGTGGAACGTTCTTCAGGGGGGCTGATGACCAACTTATCAGCCATTCCACCAGACTTAGGCCCTGGGGTTTTGAGGGGCTTAAGGGTGGTGAAGCTCTCCGATGGATCGGAGGCGCCCACCTGAACTGTGACCAGTTCAGGTGGGGGAACCAAGAGCTGGTCCCCACAAGGAAGGGCAGGCTTGGTCAGGGAAGCGGTACCCACGGCAGCAGGAGGCCGCAGGTGGGAAGGAGACCGATTGTGGTCCTGGTGCTTCTCCGTGTCCTTCTTCTTATGGGAGTCTTGAAGAATCCCCTGGAGAGGAGGACAATCCCCACAGCTTCTCCATGGAAGCCATCCTTAGTTTAAGAATGCAGGCTTCCAGAATCTGTTGATGGTGTTTCCATATGGCCTGGTTGAAATTTTGGCAGGCCTCACAGTCCTCATTCTTGTTTTCTGGTCCCAGGCAGAAGAGGCAGAGGGAATGGCCATCCTTATGAGGGAGCTGAGTGCCGCAGGAATCGCACTTGTTCTTATGCGACTCTGAAGGCATCGAAGACATGCATGAAAAAAGTAATACTTTTCAACACTTTACAGAAAGAAATAAACGCGATGAAATACTCATCCGAAAATGGTGGTCAACTGAGGCAGCGTTATCCGCAAGGTCCGACATGCGCAGGTTGATGGTGGAAAAGAACTGGAGTGCGGACATGGGAACCGCCCACTATATAGCGTCACACTGATGTCTGTACGTGACGGGTGGGTGGTCCCCCACCAGACACTGCTAGCTAAAGTCTTCCATGTGGTCCTAGTGCCTGACAGCTCTAGTCCTAATGGTTATTACCTTCTGCAAGAGCCCTCTAGAAGTAAGATCATAGTGTAACAGCATATACACAACCCCGAGAGTATGGCACAGAATCAAGACTCCGATCTCATAAATTTTACCAGAGACTGGATTCATTAATGTCTTTGGTTTCTTTTACATACGGACAAATCGTGCATTTTCCACATTTTGTAGTGCCTCTAGGTGGTTGTGTCAACCACAGAGTATTCTGGGGCTTCGTGGTTGGCAAGTAGGACTTAACCTTCTCTCTTTTTTTTTTTTTTTATTATTATTTTTCCACACCTTACATCCCCTCAACCCCTTCTCCTTCCGTGCTCAGGGAGTGACACCCTCCACATCTATACCGGCCATCTGGGTCTGACCCAGAGCGCTACACTCGCTGCTTACTGGGACCAATTAGATGTCCCGGATTACCCCCCGGGTGGAGCGAGGAGAGATCTCCCCCTTACCTCTCCTCTCATCCTCTGCAGCAAGCTTGCACAGCAGGATCTGCCCTTGGTCGGCTGATGGTGAGCAGTGGTGCCGGAAGATAGTAAAAGCTGAGGGGGCTGAGAATCAAAAGGGCACTTATAAGGGAACAAAGGGCACTTTTTCTACTAGTTTTTTGCCATACAGAAATAAAAAGTGAAGGGGCTACCGCCCCTTCCGCCCCACCCGGTTCCGGCACCTATGATGGTGAGACTGGCTCCAGAGGACTTCATCCAGGGTGCTGAAGGGCATTTTCCTCCAAGTTTCTCCACCCCTGATGCCAGCATGCAATGGGAAAGTACAGTTACGTAAGAACTTACCGTAACAGTAGATCTTCGAGAGGAGCTCTTGCAGCAGGCTATAACAATTAGGAGGGTCCTAGTGCCTGTGGCATAGTCCTAATTGTTATAGCCTGCTGCAAGAGCTCCCACTCGAAGTAAGCTCAAGGGATCAGGCACACATTGAGACGTGCGTCCGTCTCAGTTCCCTGCCGGCGTCAACCCCCACCCTTGTGTTGCTGCTTGTGCTCCCTTATGCAAGAATCTCCCCTGATGACCCAGAAGGTGGCAATCTTGTAGCGGAGTAAGCTGCACATCCCCCCCTGGAGAAGGAGAGCAAGCCGTTGGGCGCTCAATCCTCCCACCCCCGGCCGACCCACCGCCAGCCCGAGTCCGTTTCCGAACCTGGGTCACCGGCGTGGAGTAAGGTGTGGCCTTAACCTTATCTTTGATGGTAGGTGCAAGTTTGAAAACCAGTTTGGGACCCTTCCTAACATGGGTCTGTAACTTGTCATCTGTTAACAATATCCCGGTTTTTTTCTTAATATGTCCTTCAATTGATTTGCCCTTATGCTGTAACTAATGACAAAACCTTAATCTTTATATTTTTTATCACTGCCAGAGCCAGTACATCACTTTGTTCCAGTCTACTTCTGCCACTGCCTGACCAGTAATAGCACTACTGTAACCCCTTTGTTTTTTAAATCAAATTTTTTATTTAATTTTTAAGACAGAAAGAATGACAATCAAGGATTCCAAATTTTGAATAACAAAGTACATAAACTTATTTATTACATTAGAAATACCTAAACATCTATAATTAAATCTTAAATATGAGGCAAACGTATTTAAATAAAGTGAAAAATGTGAATTCTCGTTTTACTTAGGGTGTTCCAGATAATTAAGTTTTTAAGTACTCAGTGTATCAGTCTGACGTAAACATGATGATAAATATCTGTTCCATTTCTTCTTGTACTGTTCCATTTTACCTAGAGCAAAATGTGAAGGACGTTCATTTTCAGTCAAAGTGTTTAACAATTGAGTCCATGAATCCAGAGTGGGAAGTTTAGTGGATCTCCAGTTCATTATAATCAGTCTTTTTGCTTTGATTAAAATACTTTTTGTTTAAAACATTTTATTTGTGCATTTCTGTGTGTGTTATAATCTTCTCCCCTAGTGCAGTTCCTGAGGCTATGAATTAGATAACCCTTTGGGATGTTGTTATGAATGTGTCTTGGATGACAACTGCTTGCCAGGAGTAAACTGTTATGATCTATAGGCTTTGAAAACAAAGCCGTGGCAACATCTTCTGTAAGTCAAGGAACATATAATCTCAGTCTCACTAATGTTAGCTTTAAAACGTAAGTGCAGATTGATACTATGCAACCAATCCACAAAATCAAAAAATAACTCTTTGGTCCCTTTCCAGATGATAAGAATGTCATCAATAAAACAGTGCCATAAACCCAAATATTGTATATAAGGAATTACATTGTCACGGACTTCATTTTCCCATTTGCCAACATATAGATTGGAGTAACTTGGGGCCATAGTAGCCACCATCGCTGTACCCTAAATTTGTTTATAGTAAGTGTTTTGAAAAATGAATATATTTGATAGTAGGACCAAGTCTGCTAATGTAACCAAATAATTAGTAGAAACTGTTCGTCTTCTATTGAATCAAGAATCAAGAAAATAAGTTAATACTGCCAGTCCCTCCTCATGTGGAACGTTCGTATATAGTGATTCCACATCTAAGGTTCCAAAAACAATCATCATGTACATGTGTGCTGAAAGTTACTTGGTCCATGTTGAGGTCTAAGCCCATAAACTAATTTCAAAGTCAATTTTCGTGTGAAACGGTGAAGATCAATCACTGTTGAAATGATACAAATCCACAGACATGGAGAATGACAGTCCCTTATTATTATTTTTTTGAAACTTTTTTCTGCCTCCTTCTGTCTCCCACGGCGGATCCCATGCCGCCGAGGGAACCCCTATAGTGCCCTGCTCCAATGTTTCTAGAGACCCGGTTAACCCCCTGGGTGGGGTGGAGGTGGCCCTTACCTCCAAGTCCTCATGTGAGCATGCAGCTGAAGTCCTCTTCCCGGTCCCTCCGCGGTCGTTTATTGGTGTGGGGGACCTCTGCCTAGATACGCCATGGGGGTATTTCCTTGTTCTGGTCCTCTCCTGCTGATGTCAGCACTCGATGAGGACCAAGAAGACGGAGGCACATCTCCAGTCCTCGGCTGATGTCCGTCCCTCCTCTCGCATGCCTCCTCGACTGCATCACCACCCGTGGTCACCCAGGCGGTGGCAGTGTTGCAACAAGAAGTGCAATCCACCCCTTCTGGAGAAGGAGAGCGGCCCATCAGGCGCTCAATCCTTCTCCCCCCCGGCCGGCCCTCTGACAACCTAGGCTTGCTACCAAACCCGGGTCACCAGCGGTAGTTCTACTGCTGTACTGACGGGCCAGCACAGTCACTTATTTAAATCTGCCTTCTCCTCTTTGATTATAGTCCTACTTGAAAGACGGGTTGATGCGAAAATTCCACACTTCTTACCTCCTGTATTCCCCTTGACTGATTTGCATGATTTGCCCCCCCTCCCATTTTTTCTTTGGTAGAAGGGCTCCCGAGACCTGGTTCTCCTTGTACTGCATCTCCGTAGAGGAGTTTGTGATCTCGTTGTTTGAGGGGGGCGGCGGCTGTGGTGTTGTATTCTCAAAAAAAAAAAGTCTAAAATACTGTCTGTGTCACTAGGCCAGATGTATAGTCGAGTACTGTGGTATCATTATTGGAGTTTTTAATTTTTTTAAAATAGACTTACTGTAGGTGTTATGACCTCCAGTTCTTTGCTCCAATCAAATACCCTGACAAATCTGTAGTCCTGATCATCCCTTAACATTTTTTTCTGCTTTGCTTTTTTTATTTCAACATAACATACCACTTTATCAGATAACTGTTTTTTATATTTATTAGATTCTTCCAGTTTTTTTCCTTTTGTTCTGTGTCATTCATTACAGAATCTCTTACCGGTGTTGTGTGTTCTAGGATGAGTTGAATGGACCATAGTGCTGCATCTTCCATAAGCTCAAACCATTTTTTCATAAAAAGTTTGTCCTCTGTCCCATAAGCTGGCAGCTTTAAGATTTGGGGGCCCCATGAAACTCTCTTGACAGATAAACTTCTAAAGTGATTTTGTGTCAGTGCATTCTTCAGGCTTTTAGAACTAATTTTTATAATGTTCTGAAGACCACTTTACTATCTCTCTGTGAAGCAGTATCACCTGTTTCATTGCCATTCAGAAATGGATTATTGCCATCCGGATCTGAAAAAAAAAAATGTCTGTGCAAAACTAGTCAAATTGCCAGAACTACTCTCTGTAGAGCCATCTGTTCCCAATACCATATTCACTGAGGGTGATGCTGTTTTCAACAGAGGAGAACTTTGGTTTCAGAGCAAGAAGCAGCAGTCTAGATCTACAGATTTTTTACTGATAAATCACTTCTATCTCAGCAGGAGTCAGTATCTGTTTGGATTAAGCAAACAGGTACTTTATTAGACGAAGGGGGTCTCATTTAAGTAAAAAAAAAGTCACTGTGTGTTTCTCTGAGGAAGGGGGCTGTATCAGCTTAATTTACTGAGTCAGTGCAGAGGGTGAATCTAATTGGGGGTGTGGCTTAGGAGTACAAAAGCAGGTGTCTCCAATTACAGCTTCCTGCCATTTTTAACAGAGGAGAACTTTGGTTTCAGAGGAAGAAGCAGCAGTCTAGATCTACAGATTTTTTACTAATTGCCCTCCTTCCCACCCCTCCACCCAGCCACCCACAGCCAGTTCTAGTTTTATAGCCACTGGATTTGACTGACAACAGGAACTTCCTGTTTGGCTGTAGGAAGGGAAGGATCACTGAGACACATTAGTTTCATCAACCTTGAAGGAACCTAAAAAATAACTCTTTCTCCCCTCCCCCCCCCAAGTTGCTGGAGGTCTGAATACAAGCATGGAAGAAGGAGATTACTGAAGACTACAGGAAGTTCCTGTCCCAGAACAGGAAGGGCGAGAGTTGTAAGGGCACATAGGCAGTGGGAAAGTAAGTGTAAAAATACATAGAGGGAGGAGACAGTAAGCATACAAAGTAACAGGAGAGGAGACACAAAATAAGTCAAGATGGGAGTGGTGCAGTGCAATGGCTGTGGGGCAGCAGTGTTCCAGGAGACATTCTGGAGGCTGCAATGCTGCCCTGTTTGCAAGCACCTCTCTGGTCTGAGGGAGGAAATTGCCCATCTCCAGGCTGACCTGGCTAAGATTCGTGAAACTTCTTCCCCAACCCAGGGACCACCAGGGCCACCACCGTTACCTCAGAAGTTGTCAAGAAAGAGGAGCGGTTGGACCAAGGTGGGCTCAGGGAGGGAGAGGGTGGTGGAACAGAGGTGCATCTCTCCAGTTGTACCTCTCCACAATTCATATGCTGTTCTGGCAAAGAGTGGTTCCTCTATGGAGGCACCTGCAGTGGAGACCAAGGAGGATGCTAGGAACCTCCACAAAGGAGACCCACAGGAGGGTGGCACGAGACTCCACAGGGGAAGAAAACAACTCCTGTTGGGGGACTCAGTCATTAGGGGGGTAGAAATGGGGGAGGAAGGGGATAGGGAAGTAAGGTGCCTGCCTGGTGCCATGGCTCGGAGGGACAGATGCAAATCCTCATGATCATGGGAGCAGCTGGACGAAGGAGGGAGCTGGATGTCATTGTCCACCTAGGGACAAATGACCTGACTGTGAATGGGATCAGAGCAGTGCAAGAGGAGTTTTTGGAGTTGGTGAGGGGCCTTAGACAAGTAGCATGTACAGTAACCTTCTCGGAGGTGCTGCCTGTCTATGGCAAGGATGATGCTAGGGTATTCTGCACCATGGGATTCAATGAATGGTTGAAAAACTGGTGTGGAGTTCAGGGTTTTGGCTTCATTGGGGACTGGGGAGCCACCTGGAGGGATGCAGACTTATACTGGTGCGATGGTTTGCATCTGTTGGGGGAACCAGGATCCTAGGCGACAGGTTTAAATGCTTCATTGGCAAGCATTTAAACTAGCCAAGAGAGGAGGCACAGAAAAGGAGCAGGGAAATCCCACCCTCCCCCACAAAACACAGTAGTTAGAGAGGAAAACACCAAGGTAGAGAAGTCAGTAGGGAGCAGGACAGGGATAAATGCAGAAAAAGGCAGTAAGGACAGGGATGGGGCTAAAAGGGGTAAGGCCATAAAAAATAAATGGAAGGTGATATGTACCAATGCCCGCAGTCTGTGCAACAAGCTCCCTGAACTAGTGGCCTTAAAGGAAGAGGGATGCCTGGATATTGTGGCAGTCACTGAAACATGGTACACAGAGAACCATGACTGGGATGTCAACATACCAGGATACACAGTCTACAGGAGGGATAGGGTGGGTAAAAGAGGAGGAGGAGTAGCTCTCTATATAAGGGAAGGGATTAAAGCAACAGAACTAAAGAGTAAACAGGAAGTTGATGAGTCACTACTATGGGTCACCCTGGAGACAGGAAATGGCACCACAATCTGCAGGGGTTGTGCACAGACCCCATCTCAGGGGAGGAAAAAATTACTCACCTTAGTAATGTTGTTTCTTCTAATGGAGTCTTGCTGTATTCTATTTGCAGTGATCTCCAACCTTTGAACTGCCCCGCAGAGGAAAGAGTTAACTTTCCATGCAAGGCATGGAACGCTGAGCTCGAGCTCGGTTGAAGCCTCTGTCTGCTGTTGTTTGAACCCCAACCGCCAGATCTTTACGAACTATACTCACTGGGCGTTCTGTGTGGAAACTGTAAACTAACACTATCCAACTGGCAACTAAATTTAATAAAGGGGTTTTTGGTTTCAAAGCAAAGACTCAAGTCAGGAAACCCAAAAACAAAACACAACACACACCAAAATAAGGAGGATGAGAAAAAGGGGAACCTCTAGGTGCCAACACTGCTCTGCCCACCCACATCCCAAAACCAGGTTCTGAGAGGGGAGGCGGGGAGATCAGAATACAACAAGACTCCATTAGAAGAAACAACATTACTAAGGTGGTAATTTTTTCTTCAAACAACATGAAGTCTTGCTGTATTCTGACTATTTTCAGACTACCAAGCAGTACCTCCATGGAGGAGGGACAGAACCTACTTTGGCAATAGGCTCTGAAGTACTGCTGTGCCAAACTGAGCATCACTCCTAGCCTGGATATCCAGAGAGTAATGCTTGGTAAAAGTATGGACTGTTTTCCAGGTGGCTGCTTGACATATCTCTAAGATAGGAATATCCCTGGCAGCAGCCAGGGAAGCAGCTGTACCTCTAGTAGAGTGAGCCCTCAGGCCTGAGGGTGGAGTCCTTCCCCATTTTCCATAGCAGAATTGTATACAAGAGACAATCCACCTGGCAACAGATCTTTTAGTGGCAGGTTTTCCCTTACTGACCTCACCATAAGTGAGGAACAATTGGAGGGAGTCAAACCTGTGACCCTCGGTGCGCTCTATGTAGTAGCTAAGGGCCCTTTTCACGTCCAGGCCATGCAGCCTCCTCTCTTCAGAGGAGGAATGGTCAGTGAAGAAAACAGGAAGAGACATAGACTGGTTAAGGTGGAAATCTGAGACCACCTTAGGCAAAAACTTCCTATTAGTTCTTAGGACCACCTTATCTCTATGAAAAGAGATAAAATCAGGCTCCACTGACAGGGCCTGTAACTCACTGATCGTCTGGCAGAGGTAATGGCTACCAAAAACACAGTTTTCAAGTCAAGTACTTAAGTTCTGCAGAGGACAAAGGCTCAAAAGGGGGTTGCATAAGCTGAGCAATGCAAACATTTAGGTCCCAAGCAGGAGCAGGGTCCCTGAAGGGAGGATTGGTGTGTAATAATCCCTTGAAGAATTTACAAAATACAGGATGAGCTGAAAGAGAAGAGGGCTTACCTACTGACAAAAAAGCAGAAACAGCTGCTAATTGTACTTTGAGTGTAGCTGGTCGGAGTCCCAAGCTATTGAGATGAACCATATAGTCCAGGACTGTAGGCAACCCAGCAGACTCTGGAGAAATATGCTTACCAGAGCACCAAATAGTGAAGCTTTTCCATTTGGAGTTGCAAGTCTTTCTGGTGGAAGGCTTTCGAGAAGCCTTTAGAATATCCAAAACACCCTGAGAGAGAGATGCAGGTCAGCAAACTCTAACTCTTCAAGAGCCAGGCCTTGAGATTGAGAGATTTGAGATTCGGATACCAAACTCTCCCCTGAGAGAATGTCAACAGGTTGTAATTCCTGGGAAGAGACAGGGGGAGGTGGACTGCTAAGGACAGCAACAGTGGGCACCAGAGCTGCCTGGCCCAGTCTGGAGCAATCAGAATCACTTTGCAGGGTTGAGACCCGATTTTGACTAGTACCTTGAACAGGAGAGGGAAGGAGAAAAAGCATACAAAAACTTCCCTTCCCAATTGAGAACTAGAGCATCCAGGGGGACTGAGCCCAATACTAGGGGTCTGCAGCAAAAAAGGGGAGTTGGTGATTGTCTGGGGTGCAAAAAGATCTATCTGTGGAGTGCCCCATCTGGAGAAAATCACCTTCAAAACTAGGGGATCTAGGGACCATTCATGATGGCCCTGAGATATCCTGCTGAGAGCATCTGCCAGGACATTGTCCTTCCCTGGGAAGTGCACTGCTGTCAGAGAAGTTTGCAGGGAATAGGCCAGAGACCACAACTTCATTGCTTTTGTGCACAAGGCCGTAGACCGAGTGCCCCCTTGCTTGTTGATGTACCACATTGTCGTGGTATTGTCTGTTCTGATCTGGACTACTTTGTTCTGAACAGACTTGGAAAAAGCTTGCAGTGCCAGAAACACTGCTCTGAGTTCCAAGAGACTGATGTGAAGCAGAGATTCTTGAGGTGACCACAGCCCTTGGGTAGTCAGATCCCCCAAGTGGGCGCCCCAGCCCAAGAGGGAGGTATCTGTTGTAAGGATTAGAGAATGAGGTTGAGTGACAAAAGGAACTCCTTGCCTTAGATTGTCCTGATCCTGCCACCACTGGAGAGCCTGGATCAGGGTTCAAGTTACTGGGACTAGTTTGGTCAGGGGATCCTTTCTCCGGGACCAGAAGGTTCTCAGGTGGAACTGGATGGCCCTCATCTGAAACCTTGCCCCCTGGACCACTGCTGTAGAGGCTGCCATGCAGCCCAGAAGCTGCAAGAAGTGCCATGCTGGTCGAGACACCTGAAGGGTGAAAGAAGAGGCCAGTTTTACTAGTGTCCTTGCCCTGTCCAGAGGAAGGAAGGCCCTTGCTCTTATTGTATCGAGCTCCACCCCTATAAAGGTGAGGAGCTGCACTAGTTTCAGAACTGACTTTGGAAGATTTAGGAGGAATCCTAAGGAAGTGAACAGTTGCTGAGTTATCTGCAAATGTGACTTGACTTGGTCTGGGGACTGACCCACTATGAGCCAGTCATCCAGGTATGGGAAGATGGAGATCTTTTTTCCCCTTAGGGAAGCAACAACTACTGCCAGACACTTTGTGAACACCCTTGGGGCTGATGTTAGACCAAAGGGCATTGCTCTGAACTGATAGTGGTCTGAGGGCAACTCGAACCTGAGGTACTTTCTGTGGGAGCACCTGATGGGAATGTGAAAATAGGCATCCTTGAGGTCCAGGGAGGCTAGCCAGTCCCCTGGCCTTAGAGAGGGCAGAATTATTCCCAGAGTCACCATTTTGAATTTTGGCTTTAAGAGGTGCTTGTTTAAATAGCTCAGATCCAGGATGGGCCGCCATTCTCCTGTCTTTTTGGGGGTTAGGAAGTACCTGGAGTACAAACCTTTTCCTCTGTGTAGGGCTGGAACCCTTTCTATGGCTCTGAGAGCCAAGAGGGAAGAGACCTCTGCCTCTAGGGCAAGGGCCTCTGAAGGATTTGCAGGTGGAAAGGATCTGGTTCTTATCTTGGGAAATTTTTTGAAGCTGAGAACCAGTCCCTGGCTTAGTACTTCCAGGACCCACTTGTCTGATGTTAAAGACTTCCAGTCCTGGACAAAATAAGCCAGCCTGCCCCCTACAGGTAGTGGAGAATCGGCCCTGGCAGACCCATCAGGGTGTCTGCTTGGCAGGGGCTTTAGGCTAAGGGGTGAAGCAGGCCTGCTCATACCCCGTCTGCCTCTCCCTCTAAAGAACCCCCTCTGAGCAAAGGCAGAAGAGGAGGCCTGGGCTTGGTAAAAAGGCCTATGAAAGGGCCTGCCCCTGGAATGCTGCCTCTGAGGAGTGGCTTGCCTTTCTTTGGCCTGAGTACTCCTGTAGGTGGTCCTGTACTCATCCATTTTTTTCATTTAATTCTCTGTCTGCTCCCCAAACAGAGAGTTACCAATGACAGGAAAATCCATGGCCTTAGCCTGGGTATCCTGTGACAGGCTAGTACATCTGAGCCAAGCCATCCTGCGAAGGGCCACAGATGTAGCCATGACTCTAGATGAAACATCACTGGAGTCCACAGCAGCATGAAATTGCACCTTTGATGCCTCAATCCCATCTGCAGCCACCCACTCCAGCTCCTTGGCAAGCTGGTCAGGGGCCTGTTTAGCTAGAGCCATGACAGTGTCCCACCTGGACTTCTGGTATCTAGCTGTGTAGGCCATATAATTAGCCTGCCTGAGTCCCAGGGATGCTGCCATGTACTGTTTCTTTGCCATGGCATCAATCCTCCTGGAGTCCTTATCTGGGGGGTGTGAAGCCAAGGGTACATTTGTCTTATCACAGGCAGCAGCCTGCACTACCTCAACATGGCTGCATTGCTGGGAAAGGAACTCCGTGTCTGAGCCTGAAAGAGTATACCTCTTGTCCATTCTTCTATCCACAGGAGGTATGGAATTAGGAGTTTTTAAAATTTTAAATGTCTGTTTCCCAAAAGACTTATGGAGGGGAATAGACAATCTCCTGGACTCTGGGATGTCCATATCATTTCAACGAAATCAGGCTCCTCCTGATCCTCTACTGCTTCTTCCATAGGAAGCTGGAGGGTTTCAGCCACTTTTTTGTAAAACATAAAATGGGAAGGGGACTCAGAAAGCCTAGGAGGAGAAACACCTGAAGGTCTGTCTGGGGAGATGTCCGGGTCAATGGGCACATCCAGACTTTCATAATCACCATCACTATCTTCATACTCTCCCTCCTCCTCCTCCGGTTCATAAAATTCTTCTAAAGTATAATCGAACTAGGAACCGACGAACCGAACCCCCTGACCGATGGTGCGGTCGATCCGGAACCGATTGAAACTGAACTATCTTATAAACTTTGGCTATTTCATCAGCGGTCAGAGAGAACCTGTGGATCGAACCGCTAACTTATCCCTTCTTTTTCTTTTAACTGGAACCGACTCCTCAGAATCGGTTCTCCTTTGGCCCGAAGAAGTTTCGCTCTGGTCAGAGGGCACCCCTTCTGGTTCAGTCGGAACTGAACCTGGCTGGCCATCCAGGTCAGCGGACTTCTTGGCCTCCCATTTCCCTCAGTCTACCTACTCTCTTATCCAGGGTAGCTTTGGGAAAACTTTTACAAATTTGGCAGTCTGAATCAAGGTGGTCAAACCCCAGACAATAAACACAGGTGGTGTGGGGATCAGCCTTAGCAAAGGCTTCCCCACACACACTACAGTGTTGAAACCCAATGGGCCCGGTTTTTTTCTTGGGTTTCTCAGACATGGCCAATCCTAACCAAAACTTACCCTTTTTTCGGCAATCCACCAGGCAAGACACCCCTACCGGTTCCTGACCGTGTTACGGGTCTTGAAAAAAAACGTAATAAAATCCGTTTTTTTTAGAACCAATACGGACCAGTTACCACACTCTAATAAGAATAGAAAACTTTTTCACAAACCTGATCGGTTCAAACCGAACCGATCCAATGTTTACAACTTCCACACAGAAAACTAATATGGAAATCTATCTAGTACTCACGGTACCACAGAGACTTAACCGACAGGTTAGATTGAAACCGAGAGAAAAAACGACATTTTAACAGACTTTTTTGAACCGAGTGAAGGAGAAATCTCCGGAGCGACTGTTCAGTGAGGCAGAGTAAATAATCTGGCGGTTGGGGTTCAAACAACAGCAGACAGAGGCTTCAACCGAGCTCGAGCTCAGCATTCCATGCCTTGCATGGAAAGTTAACTCTTTCCTCTCCGGGGCAGTTCAAAGGTTGGAGATCACTGCAAATAGTCAGAATACAGTAAGACTTCATGTTGTTTGAAATGGACAAGGAAATTATAGAAGGCATCCTTAAAATGGCAAAAAAAGGGGATATATTGTTGATGGGGGACCTGAATAAGCCAGATGTTAACTGGAGTACCTTTGCTGCAGGCACAACCAAGAGCAGGGTCATTCTTGATGCCCTACAGGGGGCATGCTTCAGACAGCTACTGTTGGAACCCACTCAGGAGGAAGCAATCTTAGACCTGATACTCTCAAATGGGGAAGGAGAAAGGATCTCAGATTTAGAAGTGGGTAGCCATCTGGGAACAAGTGACCACCAAACAGTGTGGTTCACAATAAACACAGCCATAGAGTCAATCCATACAAAAACAAGAGTATTGGACTTTAGGAAGGCTGACTTTGGGAAAATGAGAGAGTGCCTCAGAAAAGCATTAGCAAGCGGGCAAGGAGGGGTGGAGGAACGATGGGAATAATCAGAACAGCCATCACAGAGGCAACAAGCCTGTGTGTGAAGCAAATCAACAAAACAAAACGAAGGAAAAAAACACTATGGTTCTCAAAGGAGGTGGCAGGGACGGTTAAGGAGAAAAGGATAGCATTCAGGAAATATAAGGAAACACAGAAGGAGCAGGACTGATAATTTTATCAGTTAAAGCAGAAAGAGGCAGGGAAGGCAGTCAGAATAGCAAAGGCACAAACTGAGGAAAAGATAGCCAACTCTGTTAAGAAGGGGGATAAAACCTTTTATAGATATATTAGGGAGCGAAGAAAGACCAAGGGAGGTATACAGAGACTTAATAAAGGGGAGGGAATGTGGGCAGAGGGTGGCTGTGAAAAAGCAGGGATACTGAACGAATATTTCTGCTCAGTTTTCACAATGGAAGAACCCAGTCTTGACTGGGTGACAAGTGCCTTGGACCTGGGTAGACCAGTGGATGTCCTCTTTCTAGACTTCAGCAAGGCATTTGACTCTGTTCCTCACATGGGCCTGTTGGATAAGCTAGGAGAAATGGGGGTGGGAAACCAGATGATCAGATGGATAGGCAATTGGCTCCAGGACCGGACAGAGGTGCGTGGTTGAATGGGATAGTCTCATCCTCAAGGAGGGTCATTAGTGGGGTCCCACAGGATCAGTCTTGGTCCCTCCTGTTCAATGCCTATGTATCTGACATAAGGACGGAATCAGAGTGAGATGAGTCTCTTTGCAGATGACTCGAAACTGGGGCGGTGGTGGATGGGAGGAGGAGGTGGCCCTGCAGGGGACCTGGAGGCTCTGGAAAGATGGTCTAGAAAGTGGAAGCTGAGGTTCAATGCAGGGAAATGCAAGGTACTCCACCTGGGGCCAGAAACCCAGGCCAAGTGTACACCCTGGGAAATACTACAAGTCTCAATGGCTGAGAGGGACCTGGGGTGGTGGTGGATGTCAAGATGAACAACTCTGAGACTTGTGGGGGCAGCAGCCAAGGCCAACAGGATGCTGGGATGCATCGCTAGGGGATCACCTCAGAAGGAGGGAAGTGATACTCCTCTGTATAACTGCTTGGTGAGGCTGCACCTGGAGTACTGCGTGCAGTTTTGGAGCCACACTTAAAGAGGACATTAACCTCCTGGAAGGGTCAGAGGAGGGCAACCAAAATGATTTGGGGCTTGGGGACTGGACCTATGAGGAGGCTCGAAGAGCTAAATATGTACACATTGAAGAGAGAGAAGGACCGGGGGACATGATAGAGGTCTTCAGGTACATGAAGAGGGTAAATAGGGAGGAACAGTTGAGGTGCTTGAAGGAAGGAGGAAGGGGCCACTAGAGGGCATGGGTGGAAGCTGGAGGGAAGATTCAGGGAGAAAGAGGAGGTGCTACTTCACTGAGAGGGTGGTGGAGCCATGGAATGCACTACCTAGGGGCTGGTGGAGGCAGAGACAGTGGAAGGGTTCAAGAGGGGTGGGACAGGTACAGGGAAGAGTTCAGGAAGCAAAATCCAATGCAGCAAGAATATTCGGAACTGGGAAGGGAGAAGCCAGAGAAGGCAAGGGGAACAGCAAGGTCAGCACCCAGGGTGGGGGCTGACCAAACGAGCAGACACGAAAGACCGTTAGGCCTATTCTGCTGGCATTTTGGTATGTTAGTAAGAAGAGGGGGAGGTACCTAAACCAAACAAGAGAGAAACTCTGAATGGGGGGTTGATACCCGTCCATTCACAGAAGAAAGGGTTTTGAAAGAACTCTTGAAACTGAGGGTGGACAAAGCAATGGGGCCTGATGGGATTCACCCAAGAATTCTAAAAGAACTAAGGGTAGAACTAGTAACACCACTGACTACTCTCTTTAACAAATCATGGGAGGATGGGGTGGTACCTGAGGACTGGAGGAGTGCAAATGTGATTCCACTTCACAAAAGTGGGAGCAGGGCAGAGGCAGAAAACTACAGACCAGTTAGTTTGACTTCAGTGGTAGGGAAAATGATGGAATCACTTCTGAAGGAAAGAACTGTTGAGTACCTAGAGGCCAGTGGGGCACAGGACCCAAGGCAGCATGGTTTCACAGCAGGAAGGTCATGTCAGATGAACCTAATAGATTTCTTTGACTGGGTGACCAAAGTAGTAGACCAGGGAGGGGCTGTGGATATGGCCTACCAAAATTTTAGCAAGACATTTGACACAGTCTCATACAAAAGATTAATATACAAGTTAGCCAGCCCTGGAGTGGGACCCAAGGTGGTAGCCTGGATAAAAAACTGGCTGGACAACAGGACGCAAAGGGTAATAGTAAACGGAGTCCACAGTGAAGAAAGGAGGGTAACCAGCAGGGTACTGCAGGGTTCGGTACTGGGACCAGTCCTCTTTAATGTCTTTATAAGTGACATTGCAGAGGAACTGGAAGGAAAGGCATGTCTCTTTGCAGATGACACAAAGATCTGCAACAGGGTTGATACACAAGGTGGGGTGGAAAGAATGAAAAGGGACTTGGCAAGGTTGGAGAAATGGTCAAATATGTGGCAGCTCAGATTCAATGCAAAGAAGTGCAAGGTAATGCATCTGGGAAACAAAAACCCAGGGGAAGAGTACACAATGGGGGGTGAGTTAATAACAACAACAAAAATCGGAAGAGACCTAGGAGTAATTATATCAGATGACCTAAAGATGGGCAAGCAATGTGAGAAGGCAGTAAGAAGGGCTGGGGGATACTGGAATGCATAGGGAGAGGCATCAACAGTAGAAAACAGGAAGTTGTTATCCCTCTGTACAGAAAGTTGGTGAGACCCCATCTGGAGTAATGCGTGCAATTCTGGAAACCCCATCTCCGCAAAGACATAGACAGAGTGGAGGCTGTTCAGAGGAGGGCAACCAAAATGGTGCAGGATCTGCACCAGAAGACATACGAGGAGAGACTAAAGCAGCTTAATATGCATACGCTTGAGGAAAGGGGGGGCCATGATAGAAACTTATAAGTATCTCAAGGGAATTAAAGTACAAGAGGGTAGTATCTTTCAGAAGAAGAGATGTGCAAGAAATACAGGTTACTCACTTGTAACAGGAGTTCTAGGAATGGTATATGTTGTTCATCCACACTGTCTGGCAGGTTCCTTGCCGCTTTAAATCTTGCCGGAAGGTCTTCAAGCTGGCTCCTCCCACCCACCCGGGTGGTAAAACTCTCGGCTCCGCCCCATGATGCCAGATCTAGCCTGCTGGAAGCCAGGTTGTGCGTCGAAGCCAGGGAGGTCGGGTGGGTCATGTGGATAAACAACATATACCATTCCTAGAACTCCTGTTACAGGTCAGTAACCTGTATTTCTAGGGACATGGATATGTTGTTCATCCACACTGTCTGGCAGACTCCTAGCAGTTCTCCGCAGGAGGGAGGCAAGGCGCACACCCCCTACTTGGGAAACATTGACTGGAGAACTGAGGCCCCAAAACCAGCATCCCGGCATGACTCAAGGTCGATGTGGTAGTGGGTAATGAAGGTGTGTGTTGGCTTCCAGGTAGCAGCCCTGCAGATTTCCTGGATAGGGACGTCCCTGGAAGCAGCCACCGATGCAGCGGTATGGCGGGTAGAATGAGCTCTTATCCTTCTGGGAGGCTCCATGCCCGCCAACCTGTAGCAGAGATCTATGCAGGAGGTGACCCACCTGCCTATTGTCCGCTTGGCTGCAGGTCTGCCAGGTGCGCTTCAGCGTGAGACAAACAGATGCAACCTCTCCTCGAATCAGCCGTCCGGCCTTATAATAAGCTTGAAGCTTTCTAGGGTCCAAAGTATGGAGCGATACCGCCTCCAAGGTGTGATTGGGATAGAACACCGGCAGAGTCAACACCTGGTTAAGGTGAAACTCTGACACCACCTTCGGAAGGAATTTTGGGTGGAGGCACAGGACAACCTTGTCCCTATGGAAGGCCAGATAAGGAGACTCGATGGAAAGCGCCTGGAGTTCTCCCATCCTTCTGGCTAACGTGATAGCCACCAAGAAGGTGGTCTTCCACGACAGGTGAGAAATGTCACACCTGTGCATTGGTTCGAGTGGCTTGCCCATGAGCTTAGCCAATACCAGCAGTAGATCCCACGGAGGTGGAGGTTCTCGCACCGGAGGGGATATGTGATCAAGACCTTTGAAAAAGTGCTTGACCACCTTCTCCTGCGCCACCGACTGCTTCTCGGCTCGTGCCCGGTAAGCAGAGATGGCTACCAGGTGCACCTTAAGGGTCGTCGACCGAAGCCCTAGCTGAGAAAGGGACCACAGGTAGTCCAGAATGTTCACCAAGGAACAGGAGGAAGGGTCCAGGACCTTGCCCTGACACCAAATGGAGAATCTCTTCCATTTGAAGGCGTAGCATTTTCTGGTCGACTCCTTATGGGACGCCTCAACAACGTTGAGGACCTCGTCGGAAAGACCCAAGGCCTGGAACTCTAGCCACTCAGGAACCAGGCCATCAGGTGCAGGGATTGAAGGTCCGTATGGAATACCGTCCTCTGATTGACTGAGATCAGGTCCGGGAGGACTGGAAGCCTCCTCAGGAGCCTGGAGCTGAGACTGAGGAGATCTGGATACCAGAACTGGCGGGGCCAGTCTGGGGCTACCAGAATCACCTGCGCCTTGTCCTTCCTCACCTTGAGAAGCACCTTGTGGATCAAGGGAAATGGGGGAAAGGCATAGAAGAGGCCCGGGGTCCACGGCCTCGAGAAGGCATCCCCCTGCAGTGAGCCCTGCTGAAGGGGGCAGGCGTGAAACAGTCTCAGCTTTGCATTCTCCCTGGAGGCAAACAGGTCCGCCTGAGGCGTGCCCCAGTGGGAGAAGAGATCTTGTACTACCTCTGGCAGGAGAGACCACTCGTGAGACGCAACCCCTATCCAGCTTAGGGCATCGGCCAGGTGTTGGAGGCTCCTGCCACGTGAATGGCGAGGAGATCTGCCTCCAGGCTGTGTACGAGTGACCAAATGCGGAGAGCTTCCCTGCACAGAGGCACGCAGTGCATCCCACCCTGGTGGTTTAGGTAGTACATGGTCGTGGTATTGTCCGTCTGGACCTGAACCACTTGACCCCATAGAAACGGAGCGAAGGTGGTGAGGGCTAGATGAACCGCTCGATGCTCCATCAGGTTGATATGGCATCGGGACTCCCAAGGGGACCAGAGGCCGTGCGCTCTGTGCTCCCCCAGATGGGCACCCCAACCCATCAGAGAGGCATTGGTCGATAGAGAGACCGTCGGCTCGGGTGGACAAATGGGATGCCCTCCTGCAGATGTGCTGGAACAGTCCACCACTGGAGAGCGTTCCACATCCCCTGGGTCACTGTCACTAGCTGATCCAGCGGATCGAAGTGCTGTGACCACTGGCTGGCCAGTCCCCATTGAAGGGGACGCATGTACCAGCGGGCCCAACGGACCACGCTGGTGCAGGCCACCATGAGGCCCAGGAAGTCCTGGGCAGGGCGCGATTGCCCAACCTGAAATGATTGGGCAAAGGAGGAAAAAACCTCTGCCCTGTCCGCCGGAAGCCGTGCTCTGGCTCGTAGAGAGTCGAGCTCTGCCCCGATGAATTGTATCACCTGCTTTGGCACGAGTTCCGACTTGGCCACGTTGATGAGAAGGCCAACCTGAGAGCAAACCTGGAGGGCCAGATCTCTGGACCGCTCCCCCTCCGCTCTGGAGGGGGCTGCAATCAGCCAGTCGTCCAGGTAGGGGTACACCCGGACCCTTCTGCGTTGCAGTAATGCTGTCACCACTGCCATGCATTTGGTGAAGACCCTGGGAGCTAGGGAAAGGCCGAAGGGCATGGCCCGGAACTCGTAAAGGGATCCCTCGGCTCTGAAGCGGAGGAATCTCTGGTGGGACGGACGGATTGGGACATGAAAGAACACGTCCTGAAGGTCCAGGAAACAGAACCACACGCCTCGTTCCAAGGATGGGATTATCTGAGCCAGAGTGACCATTCTGAAGGTCCGAGACCTTAGGAACCTGTTCAGGTCATGCAGGTTGAGAATGGGGCGCCAGCCCCCCGTCTGTTTTGGGACCAGGAAGTACCTGGACACAAACCCCGGGTCTGGAGGATCCACCACCTTCCTGATCACATCTTTTTCGAGGAGCAGGGCAATATCGGCTTGGCGGGCCAACAGAGAGGCTGCGGACCCCATGGCCCCCCGAGGGGTGACGGCTCGGAAGTGTGGGGCCTGCTCGAACTCCAGAGGCAGGCCCTTTCCTACCACCTCCAACACCCACCGGTCTGTGGTGATAGCAGAACAGGCGGAAAGGAAGTGGCGGAGCCGTTCCCCCATGGGGGGAACCTGGGGGGGAGTGACGAGGCTGGGGGCGACACCCCTCAACCCGTCACTGGGCAGGCTTGGAGGAGGGACTGGCCGAGGGACCTCCTGGGCCTCTACCTCCCTGCTTCCTATTGGAGGAAGCCACGGGCTTGGGTTTGGGATGCCAAGTGTGAGCCTGCTGGCCTTGGTGCTGGTGCTGGTGCTGTTGGGCCGGACGTGACGCAGGCGCAGAAGGGTGAAAGGACTTGTGCTGCTGCTGTTGGCAGCCTTTTTCCTTCTGGGCGGAGGTGACCGAGTCCAGAGTGACATTGGACTTTTCGATTCGCTGGAGGTGACCTTCCACTCCAGGGCTGAAGAGGTTGGTCCCCAGGAGGGGGACATCTGCCAATTTGTGCTGGGTATCTGCCATGAAGGTGGATATCCGCAGCCATGCTCTGCGGCACATGGCCACTGCGGCCGCAACCGATCTGGCACAGGAGTCTCCTATGTCCAGAGCCATTTGGAGCTGCTGCTTAGCCACTGCCCTACCCTGGTCCTGCACCTGCTGGACCGTGGTCTGCAGGTTGGCCAGAAGATGAGGGATCACCTCATCCAGGGAGCCCATGAGGTCGTGGGAGAAGTGTGCCATCAGCACGGCTGAGCTGGGCTGGCAGAGGCCAAGGAAGGATGCAGCGTACACCTTGCACCCGGTGTAGTCAAGCTTTTTGGACTCCTAGTCGGGGGGCTTGTCCACATCCCTAGCGTTCCCGGAATGCTGGAAAACGTCGTCGGTGACCAACCCCTCGGCAGAGGGTTGTTCCAAAAAAACAGGCAAAGAGCCAGTAGGGACTGCATGCTTCCTGGCCATCCTGGCTGAAGGCGCAGGGCAGAAAGCAGGCCGCTGCCAGAGCTCCAAGGCTGGGCCAACAATGGCTTCAGCCACCGGAAAGGCCTCCGTGGGTGAATCCCCTTGGTCCAGTACCTCCGTCAGGGGATACTTGGCCCGCTTGGATATGGGCTCGAGCTGCTTCCCAGTGGACTCAGAGATGAGCCAAAGCAAACACATTAAGGATGATGGGCTTACGTCCAACGACTGGCCCCCGGAGGGCTCCAGGTCAATGGGCCTGGAGAACAGGGAGGAGTCGTTGTCAGACTTGGAGGAGTCCACGAAGAGCTGCCTGGGGCCTGAGCCACCCTCCACCTGCCGAGGACGGTCGGGGGTGAGGGTGACCGACAACCTGTGGGGCAGGCCTTGACCCAACCGAGAGTCCTTGGTCAGCACCCCCGATTTCGGGTGTGGAGGTGGAGGTTCCACCACAATCGGTGGGGCAGCTGGTTTTGGCCGAACAACTGGCCCAGGATTGGGCACCTCGACTACAGCTAGGGGTTGTTTCGGCCACCCGGGTGACAGCCACTTGATGGCCGGGGAAGGTGACGGCGTCAACTTGTTCCCGGACAGAAGTAACTGCTGCCACATCAGGTCCTCGTAGCATCGACGCAATTTGCACCGAAGCCTCTCCTCTTCCGAGGAGGAAGATGAGGACAAGCGGCGGTGCCGCCTACCTTGGTGCCGAGACAGAGACCGCCGATGTCGGCGGGATCGGCTGGACCGAGACAAAGTCCAAGACTGAGACCAAGATCCTCGGTGTTTCTGAGGATGGGTCTGGGAAGGAGCGGGGGACACCCGCTCTTCCCTCGGCTCGGAAGCCCTAACCGGGGACTGCTGCACCGGGGGCGCAGGCAGAACCTCGGTCTCCACCAGGGGAACTGGTGAAGAAGGGTTGTCGGCCTCACCAGTTGACAGCCCGTCCGACGGGTCGAGAAAAATCTCGACCGCGTTGACAGGTGTCTCGGCCGGCTGGCCTGACGGGGACACCGTGAAACCAGCGGCCTTAGCCGCAACCTCGACCGAAGTCGACAGTCCGGGGAAGGAGACCTCTCCTGCTCCCACGAATGCCGACAATGGGGCTTACCCTTTGAGTCCTTCTTTTTGGACCGAGAGGAATGTCCCGATGGCCCCTCTCCATTCGTGGAAAGGGATTGGCAAAGCTCCTTGAATGAAGCTGAATAGGTACCCAGAGAGAGCGGGATAAATGCCGCGACTGAGGAAGAGGATGATGTGGTCTGGGCTGCCTTCTCCTTGAGGGCGATCATCTGCTCGAGTTGCTCCGCCGAGCCAGCCGCCGCGGTAACCGCCCAACGGGCCTCCTTTGACTTAACCGTGGTAGCACTTCGCCTACCAAAATCAAGGCACGGTCCTCCAGGACGCTGGGTCAAAAAATGAACGGCATGACTCGCGGGGCTCGCGGGTCGTGTTCTAGGCCGAGGCAGTAGACACACGTGGAGTGCGGGTCCGTCCTGGACATCTTCTGCCCACAAGGGCACCCCGAAATCCGGGAGTCGATTTGTCCATCGCAGCCGTGAGGGAGAAAGATGACCGAAGTCTTGAAAATTTTAAAATGAGTTTCAGGCGAACCGAAGAATGAGGATCCAGTCTATCACGCAGAGCATTAAGGAGGGAACCTGAGCTTCCAAGCAGTAAGGAAGATCTGGTGTCATGGGGCGGAGCCGAAAGTTTTACCACCCAGGTGGGTGGGAGGAGCCAGCCTGAAGACCTTACGGCAAGATTTAAAGCAGCAAGGAACCTGCCAGTCAGTGTAGATGAACAACATATCCATGTCTCTAGAACAAGAGGGTACAATTTGAAGATAGAGGGGGGGATGGCTCAGAGGTAATGTTAGAAAGTATTTTTTCACAGAGAGGGTTGTGGATGCATGGAACAGCCTTTCTGAGGAGGTTGTGGAGTTAGGAACAGTGGGAGAATTCATGAATGCATGGGACAGGCATAAGGAAATTCTAGTGGGGGGTAGGAAGAAGTAGGCTGTTGATTAACTAGAATCTGCAGTTTATCCATCAGGTAGGGAAATAGGCAGACTAGGTGGGCCAAGCGGTCCTTATCTGCCGTCAAATTCTATGTCTTTATGTCATGTTCTTTATGTATACTAACATGGAAAAAAAGACAGGAAAAGGCCTATGCTACTGAAATAAATCTGAGGCTGGTTAGCATAATAAGGTTTGCCAGAAGGGGCAGAATAAATTGTTGTCCATCTTTCTAGACACAGCTGGTATGTTGTTTGGCCTATACCAGGCTGCATAAGTAGCACCATCCAAAGCTGGAAACGGGAGGAAAAACAGCAGAAGAGTCCGGCATCTCCAGAAGCTCCAGCAGATTCTTTTTAGTAGAATCTTGCTACTCTAAGGTGAAGCCCATGGCAGCTTGCATTTGCTGCATCATGGCAAAAAACAAGGGATCCTCTGGAGGTGATCTGGGCATATTCACTACAAAATCCTCACTACAGGAGGCGACTGGAGCTGGTGCCATGTACATACTTGCTATCTTCAGCATTTCTTACTTCTCCTTCATTATGAGGTGAAGATTATATTCAGATTTGTCGTATCTCTCATCGACAGGAATGAATGACTGCACCGGCGATGTCATTGGCGGTTGAGGAGGTATATTCTGCAAGGTATTAACCTGCAACATCGATGGGACAGTTGTGGGAGTCCCTGTCAATGGGCTGCATGCAACAGGTAGGCCTGGCAGGGTCTACCCTCGGAATGCACCAGCGTTAGGGCGCCAAGTCACTACAGTAGCAAACGGCTATGTCACCATCCACTCTTTTTGCAGTGAGCTGTGCCCCCCGCACCCCCTAACTATAGATCCTAACTCCAGGAGGGCCGGACCTTGGGGTGGGGGCGGCAAAGTCAGGCTTTGGTACCATAGTGACTTGGCACCCTAATGCCGGTGCCCTGAAGCAGTGCAGTGGGCCTGGCAGTAGACGCTGTATCAAGTCTGAGAATGCTAGGAGTACTACCTGTGTGTTGGCGCTACTTTGAGCAGTGGCTGTTGCTGCAGTCATCAACAGCAGAGGTTGAATCTCCATCGATGTACTGGCTGTAATAGGCCCAGCAGCACCTACCCCAAGCCCCAGTCTTGGTGTTTGGTCGATGGTTGGAGTGGCGGGTGGCGTTGCCTGTGGAGTAGATGGTGTTGTAGTGGAAGTCGTACCTGTAGTCTGCAGGGGCGACTTGGATCTTCCCATGGAAGCCCTATCCTTCTCCAACAGCTTGTGTTTGTAGCTCCCTGATGAGGTTTTATCCTGGGACTTCGACAATCATGATGCAGTCAATGGGGAAGGCAAGGCGGATTTGCTGTGTAGCTGCTGCTCCAGTTTTTTGAAGGAGGAATTTCTTCAGAGCCCCCTTCCTGCATTTCCTGGTAGCAGAGTTGAATCCCTGGCAAATCTCACAGGCTTTCACGCTGTGAGAGAGGCCTAGGCAGTAGATACACACTTCGTGGGTGTCATCCTTCTAGATTTTCTTTCTCCACTCACAGTATCGAAAAAGCTTGGATGGTTCTTTCAGCAGCCTAAAGGTTGCAAAAATCACTATTAAAGTGATTACTTTTATAGGAAAAATAATGAAAATGGTGACTCTTTACAGCGATGTTTCTGATGGCGGGTCTGATCGGCAGTAAAAGAACTGAGGAGATGGGGCCACCCACGTTTAGACAGACGCTGGTGCATGACGACGTTTTCGGCAACCCGACTTGCAAAGTTTTTGTGTGGTCCTAGCGCTGATGTGGGTATAGTTCCAAATGTATGGCCTGATGAAAGGGATATCCTCGAAGATTAAAGAAAGTCCTACATCTGAGTCTCAGTTTCTCCCTAAACAAAACATTGCTCTGTTATAATCTGTCTTTTCCTGGCAGTTTAAACTCTCTATCCTGATTGCTGTAAGTTGCATCTCCAGTTTCTCACGAAATGTACTAGAACTTTGTCAGTTTCTTTCCTGAGGCCAGTCTTTGACAGGTGCAACAAAATAGAACATTCTGTCCCAGAGCTGGCCCCCCTGTTGACAATTCTGGAGGTCAAAATACATCTCAAGGTCAACCCCGTTACGAAACCCAAAAAGCTTTCTGCAATTATTTCAGCAATATGAGTATATAAGAAACATAGAAGTTGATAGCAGATAAGGACCGCAAGGCCCATCCAGTCTGCCCATCTCTTTTTCTACCTTATGAATGTGCCATCGGCCTTTGTTCTGTCAATGGCCTATCTATTCATACTCATCTGTATTGCTCCTTTATGCCTAACCCATGCCTGTTTGAAGCCCTGCACTGTATTCATATCCACCACTTCCTGAGGTAGGCCGTTCCATGCTTCCACCACCCTTTCTGTGAAAAAGAACTTCCTCACATTATCCCTTAATCTGCCTCCCTCTAATCTCATGCTGTGTCCTCTTGTCCTGCTATTTTTCTTATATTGAAACATGTTAGACCGTTTCACCTTGTTAATGCCCTTTAGGTGTTTGAATGTTTCAATCATATCACCTCTCTCCCTCCTTTGCTCTAGGGTATACATATTGAGCTCCATTAATCTGTCCTCATATGTTTTCTGATGCAGTCACTGCATCATTTTGGTTGCCCTTCTCTGGACTGCCTCAGTTTGGTTAATGTCCTTGTGAAGGTGCAGCCTCCAGTACTGCAAGAAAGACTCCAGATGGGGCCTAACCAGTGTCTTGTAAAGACAGATTATTACCTCCCTCTTCTGACTTGTGATACCCCTACTAATACAACCCAACATCCCCCTAGCCTTACCTACTGCTTTAGTGGTCTGCTTGGATGATTTCAGGTCATCGGTGATGATGATGCCCAAGTCTCTTTCTTCCCTTGTGAATGCCAGAAACTCCCCTTGCAGCCTATAGGTGGCTTCAGGGTTTCTCTTCCCTATATGCCTGATCTTGCACTTCTTTGCATTAAACCCCTGTTGCCACTCTTTTGACCATTTTGCTAGTTTATCCAGATCTCTTCTCATTCTGCCCACCCCATCTGGATCATCTACTCAGTTGCAGATCTTGGTGTCATCTGCAAACAGACAAACCTTACCCTCCAGTCCATCTGCAATGTCATTGGTGAAGATATTGAAGAGGACTGGCCCCAGGACTGATCCCTGAGGTACCCCGCTTGTGACTTGCATCTCTTCTGACTGTATACCATTTACCACCACTCTCCGTTTTCTGCCTGCCAACCAGTTTGCCACCCAGTTGACCAACCTCTGACCCACCCTGAGCCTACCCAGTTTATTAATCAATCTTCTATGTGGAACAGTATCGAAAGCTTTGCTGAAGTCAAGGTAGGTGACATCAACTGCTCCCCCTTGGTCCACCACTCTGGTTACCCAGTCAAAAAAATCTATGAGATTAGTTTGACAGGACCTTCCTTTTGTAAATCCATGCTGTCTTGGATCCTGTGCTCCTATAGATTCCAGGTGTTGCACTATCCTTTCCCACCTCCCCCTGTATCTCCACTCCTGCCCCTGAACCCAACCACCTCCCATACTCCCCTTATCCCCTGCACCTCCTACCCCCTCGATCTCCTACCTCACTCCCCCCAACCCCCCGCCTTGCTAATAGCTCAAGTCTTTGTACTGGTTATTACATGTCTGTAAGTCAGTGACTATATGTTTGTAACTAAAAATGACGACTGTTGCACACGCTGACGTGGAACCTTTGTAAAAGAGCCTCGGCTCAAAGGTATTGTAATCCTAGATTGAAATAAATAAATAAATTAATTAAGGAGTGCCTCCATAATCTTGCCCACTACTGAGGTAAGACTGACAGGTCTGTAGTTCCCTGCTTCCTCCCTGTTACCACTCTTGTGGAGCGGGATCACATGAGCCCTTCTTCAGTCTTCTGGGACCTCTCCTGTGCTCAGAGACTCACTAAACAGTTCTGATAATGGCTCTGCTAGTTCCGCTCTTAGCTCCTTTAGTACCTTGGGATGTATGCCATCAGGTCCCATTGCCTTGTCCACCCTGAGCTTATCGAGCTCTTGTAGGAATCTTTATTTTGTGAAGGGACTAGTGCACATCTCCCTTCCCCCTGTGTCCATGGTGCTGAGCTGTGGTCCCTGCCTTACCTTCTCTTCAGTAAATACTGAGCAGAAGTATCTATTTAGGACAGTTGCTTTTACCTGGTCCTCCTCCTCACATGCCCCTTGTCCTCTTTGATCTTAGTAATATCCCCACTGGACTTTCTCCTTTCACTAATGTATCTATAGAAAGTCTTGTCACCTTTTTTTACTGTTTGTGCTAGTATTTCCTCGGTTTAAGCCTTTGCCTGCCTTACTGTCTTCCCTGCTTCCCTTAGGGAAGTTTGGTATGCCTCCCTATCTTCATCCCGCTGCGTTCCATTATATTTCCTGAAGGCCAGCCTTTTGGCTCTGACCTTTTCTGCTACTGTTTTTGAGAACCAAAGTGGTTTCCTTCTTCTTTTGCACTTCCTTTTCTCTCCAATACAATGGGATGTTGCTTCAAGTATTGCATCCTTAATGCTTGCCCACTTTGCCTGTACCCCCTCACCTGCATTTCTTTTTGTCAGGGCTAGCTTAACTGTGTTGGCCATCTTATCAAAGTCAGCTTCTCTGAAGTCCCATTTTTGCCTTGGAATGGGATGATTTAGTTTTAGTGGCCAAACTGAACCATACCCTGTGATGGTCACTGGCGCCCAGGTGACCTTCTACCTGGAGATCTGCAATCCTTTCCCTGTTAGTCAGTACGAGATCTAGGATAGCCCTGTCTCTTGTCGGTTGTTGTACCAGTTGTTTGAGGCCCTCCCCCTGCAGTGAATCCACCAGGTGTCTAGTTCTGGCAGATGTTCCTGCTGGTATTGACCAATCTGTATCTGGCATGTTGAAGTCTCCCATTATCAGAACCTCCCCTTTAGCTGTCATGTTTTGTATATCTTCTAACAGTAATGTGTCTATGTTAACAACAAACAGTAACAATCCCTGTGAGTATAAAATAAAAATAACACACAGTAAATTTGCCTTGCCGAAAGAAGCCTTAATCCTTTCCCTTCTCTGGTAAGGGATTCCAGTTTCATATGAAGATTCACATATATTAAGAAGCAAGGGGAGAAAGAAAGAATAAAAACAGCAAGTGAAGGAAGGGAGATAAAAGGAGAGAATTGTGGGACCATCAGAGTAGCCAGTTCCTAGGGGCCACAAGAAAATTTGATTGCACAATCACACAGGCAAGTGACAGACTAAGAGAGTGAAAATAGATCCTTGGTTTTAACTCTCTCTTTATTAAAAATAGGACAGGGTCTTACTCATCCCTGTCACAATGCTGTACCACCTCAGACCAGAGTTCGACTGGGACACACTGTAATGCTGCACTATCTCGGATCAGAATTTTGCAGGAGGGTGCAGCAGCTGTCATGGAGATACTACATCTGCTGAGATCACACTCTGGCCAGACTTCGACTGGGACACACAGATGCTGCAACAGCTCAGACCAGACTTTGGCTGACTGGGACACACTGGAAATACCACACCATCTCAGACCAGACTCGCTGGAGGGTGCAGCAACTGTCATGGAGATACTATACCTGCTGAGATCACACTCCGGGATACAAAAACGGCTGGTGTATACAGTAGTTAAAAGCAACTAAAAGGAAATGTGTGCCATGCAGAATTAAAAAAAAAATTCCAGACACTTTAAAATAAAACAATTATATTTGGAATTTATATAGTAATATTGACAGACTCAACAGTCAGGCATGAATGGTAAAAGCTTATTTTAAAGGATTTCCATAAATGAGTGCAAAACACAAACCTTAAAAAAATTAGATTGAACAGGATAAAAAAAAATCACTTTGTAAAAGTGCGTATAAATAGAAATCTTAAATCTGTAAACTTGAAAAACATATATAAATATAAAAATAAAAATCTTGACTGTACAATTAGCAAGTGATCCTTCACATAATCTTGTCTCTTTCATAGTTCTGATTGTCGGCTTTATCCTCTCAAATCAATGACGCTGTGTCTCATGGTAAAATGCATGAACCCTTCCTTTCAATCCATATTAATCTTCATCTGCAAGGTTTTACATTACATATAAAAACATTTAACATAAGTTAAACATACATATATAGTATATACACACATGATATAAATGTAAGAGAAAGAACTTTACAGTTTGTAGGAATACGTGGAATGCTACATAACAAAAGCAGGTGCAATTACCTCCTGGTGTATAAAAAACAAAAAGGCTTACCGATGCCACTTCCCCCTCAGGACAGCTATATAACACCATGTGGTGGTGGCACCTATGGTCCCATGAGCTGTGACTTATGAATTCAGTGCACTGGTTTTGTTTCTGTCACATTTATGGGGTCGTAGTGGTATCTGCGCACAGCCCTGGTGATAACCGATGAACTGGATCCCTGCAGCCATTTTTATTGTACATTACCTGTTTTCATAGAAGAAATTAACTTGACCAGATCTCCACATAGAAAAAAGGGGGGGGGGGGGGAGAGGTATTTTATACATTGCACCTATGGTCCAGCTTGTAAATGCTTCCCCTGATGGTGTAACTGGCCCCTCCAATGTCAGAAAATGCACTTTTTATGTGTGTGCATATATTCTGGGTTTGGAGCCACCAATGTGTCCAGACAGAATAGGTGCCTTTTTCCATACATAGATGTTTGTACCCAATCAGCTGCCTGCCTTGCAGGGATATACCCTGATTCAAGGATAGATCCTTTATCAGGCCAAAGCCGTCATGCCAGTGGTGGGTGACTGATCTTCTAGGAATCAATCATTACCATTGAGTCCCACTTACAGGTCTGGAATGGAGACACTAGAACCTTGTGGGAGCAAAGATTTGGTGAAGGGGCTGGCAATGGCTACTGGGCATAGCACCTGGTCGCCCCTTACATGGTGCCATATGCTAGCCAATAACCGTTCCCAGCTCCCTCACCAACATCAGTTCTGTTCTTCCCGCCGTGGACAGCGTGCCGTGGGAGCACTCCTAAGTTCACCTCGTTGCTGCCTTTGTGAGCACCAAGTTCACTTTTTCGCCACCAAAGTTCCTTCTGCATCACCATGTCTTCTTCTCTTTTTATGGTACCGTCTTCCTTGGATTCATTTTTCCACACTGTTGAGACCTGTGGAAAAAAGGGGCCACATCAAAGAAAAAGTCTGACAGCTGCCCATCATGTACTGTTGCCCCTGTGGGGGGAAAAAATGGCTATGACAGACTGGCATCGATCCTGTGAGGCCTGCCTTGGACTGGAGGATGATATGAATGCCTGCAATGCTTGCTTCTCTGTGGACCACTGTACTTCAGTGAACCGTGCGTTGAGGTGGGTTCACCCTATCCTCACCCTTGGAGGCCAGTGCTACATACATGTGTGTCCAAGTAGGTCTCTGGCCTCTTTCCCTGGGCCTGTTCCTGGGACCGCTGGTTCCATGGAAGTATGGAGTTCTCCTCGACCTCACCATGTTCAGGCACTGGAGACACCGGTGGATGAGTTTGTTGGAGAGTCGACTCCTCCTTGATGGTCAACTGCAAACCATCCACAGTCTGCCCACCTTGAGCAGCAGATGTCCCCAGTGGCGAAGCTGAAGCTATATGCTCAGTCTACAATAATGGACACCCCCTATGTCTCCTTCTAGTGCTGCCCGTGCTGTTGTCACCATTTGCAGTGACAATGCAGTGGGTGGCACCAAGGACACGGTCGTGGGAGGGACCGGCACCAAGGCTGCTGCCCATTCCACTGCTGGTTCAGATGCCATCACCATCCATGGTGTCACTGGCAACAGTGAGGAGAGGGATGTAGGCGGCGACAGCAGGGGTGCAAATCTTGGGCCCAGATCCAAGCGAAGTGTTGACCACAATGTTGTCTTGGAGACTAAGACTCTGGTATCACCAGTGATACCAAGGATGATGATGGTGCTAGGGACCGTGTCAATCGTGGTGGCAGGAAGAGACCTGTTTCCAGGGATGTCACCAATCCTGGGCCCAGTGCTGGAGGCGACACCGACTTGGGGCAGGATGATGGCCTGGAGGCGGAATTCTCCCCAGAGCCAATGGAAGTCACTGGTGAGGACCATGGTCCCCCCATGGGACCTTTACCACTATGGGCTCCTCACCTGGGGTCCATCATCCCTCAGATGTAGGAGGACACCTTATGGGTGATTCTGCTAGTCTCTCTTCTTGGAAGGAAGAGAAGGGGAAATTGTTTAACCAGGCAAGGCACACTAAGCCAAAGCTTGTTTCCAGGTATGACCTGGGAGCACAAGGAAGTTAAGTGACTTGCTCAGGGTCGCACAGTATGCCAGTGGAGGATGTGGGATTCAAATCCAGGTCTCCAGGTTTGCAGCGCAGAGCCTTAAACCACTGAGCTATATTGCATCTTGGGTGATGCTCCCTACGCAGTTCCACAGCCAAGGCCCTCGAGACCAGGAGGCTCAACCTTCTCTAGAAGGACTCGCCATTTTCTGGAAAGGATACCCCTCCTTCATAGGCCCCGAGGGACCTTTAACGTGGGAGCAAACCCAGGCATCTGTCTTTGCCTTAGAGAACTGCCACAAGGAGCCTGACAACGCCCAGTTCAAACCCTTCTCCACGACACTGACTATATCCAGTGGTGGCACCTCATGTCCATCGACATTCTCATCCAAGGGCAACAAATCATTTATCCATCTTTTTTCTTCTGCTGAGTATGCCTTGTACCGGTGATTCGTGGTGGAGATGCCTGAGGCGCTTGACCTACAAGCTTTTACAAGCCACAATCCAGCAGCTCTGCCATTGGGACTCCTCAGGGTTCCCAATGTCAACACTGTTTCCTCCTCCATGGCCTAGAGCCCTGGAAGGAGGCATCTAGGGCAGTGTGGAGGCATCCCCTCAGTACCGCACACTCATAGGGTCTGCAGGTGAGGTACCTGACCCCTACTCTGGGCTTCAGGTACTGAAAACCCTGTTGGGGATCTCCTGGCGAACAGAACTGAGTTTGGTGAGGGAGGCAGCAATGGTTATTGGCTAGAACGTGGCACGAAGTGGGGGGGTTGCCCAGTAGCCATCGCCAGCCCTCAGGCCAAACCTTTGCTCCCATGGGGTCCTAGTGCATCTGGCCCAGAACTATAACTAGTAATCAATGGTGAAGTTATTCTAGATGATCAACAGTTACAGTAAGTACGTAACTTTCATTTTCCTCCTTCCTTCTCATGGCCTGAGCAATGTCCATTCAACACTATGCATGCACTGTGAGCTCTCAGGCCCTTCTGCTGGTGTGGATATAGTGCTGGAAACTGCAGCCAGCCCTGCCCAAGTGGAGCGTACTGCTGTGTGACAGCTGTTGTAACCTAGGGCCACTTCCCAGCACAGCTCCCCAGGTCCATTCCCGAACCTGGGTTTCCTGCACAGAAGCACTGCCACTGGTCCATCGAGGAGCCCTTGGCACTGTATTCTTGTCTACTGATGTAACTATGATTACCTACTGTATATCTCTGACAGTAGCACCTCAGAGTCCTAAGTGGTTCTTTGTTTACTGACTGTACCTCTCTCCTTGTATTTCTCCCTAGTCATGCCTGAAAATAATTATCCATATGCCTGGTGCAGTTACCTGACCATCAGAAACTAAATATATACATTTTAGTAAACGTAAAGATCTGCTAGGTGTTTCCCTGGTGTGAGAAGAGATAACTACTTCTGGCGATATAAAATTCTCCTCTGCACAAGTTACGGAAAAAGTAGTGGTTGTTTTAAATTCAGTGGACATAACGGATCAGTGCCAAACGAAGCAATAATAGCTTTTTTCCACAGTTTTTTTTGTACTGAACAATTTCATGCCGCTATACATGCAGCCCAGAAGTAACCTGAAGTGCATTATAAAATGGAAATCTTAATTAAAATAGAATTTGTTGTGTATATACACATCTGTTACTAACTGTGCATGCAGCACAAACTAGTCTTGCTGAAATGACAGAAAATGAGTACATTGTATCTGTAGGGCATTATGTGTCAACAGATTTGTGCTCCTTACAGTCCTGTAACCCCCTCTGTATAGGAGCACCTCTCTGGGTACACGGAGGATGAGTAATAATGGGTACAGAATACAAAGCCACTACAACACATGTTACACCTTTGGCACAGTAAATGGATCTATATAAGTGCTTGCTGTTGTGCCCTACCATGTATATAGTGATGGCTGAAACCCAAACCACAAGTTACTTGTTGTTAGTCCTGTCTTGCAGGCCTTTGTATCCCTTTTCCCTTGCAAATGTGTGCAGAAAGGCGTTAAGGACCTCTCGCTGTACATTACCCTAAATGTTTAATGTTTGAAGCCCAAGAAATGACCCAACTGACTGGCAAGGTCCCATCTGTGAGTACATACAGTAAATCAAGTGCTAAATGTCCTTTCCTTGTTCGTATTAGTTGCCAGATGTAAATCAGATTTCCGCATTGAAATAAAATTCTAAAATTCTTGCCCAGATTAGCAGTGCAGCCACATGTTGCCCTGTCCCCAAGGACACCTGGGTTTGTGTGCGAGCCTCAGAATACCACAGCATGTCAGTCCGGGGCCGGGGGCAGACTCTCCACGGGTGTAAGTTGCTTGGTTCTCGTGACAGAGGGGTTTCAAACTGTCCAACATGTGAGCACGCTCTGCCAGCAGCGACACCTGAGTCACCTTCACCTGTGATGGCAGCCACCTGCCTGGCTGGAGGAAGATGCAACCTCATCATTCGAGTGTGGGGCAGATCGGGGGGCCAAGTGAATAATAAAAAATGAACTTTCAACAGCAGGAATCGCAGTATCTTCACTGTAATTAAAGGGTCTTAAAAAAATTTCTGCCTGTGGAGCGTGTTTTCCCTCTTGCAGAGTATGGCAAAGATATCCTTGTTTTACTTGTGGAAAAAATCAAAGCCCGCTCAAGGTACCAGAGTTTTCTTTAACACTGGAGCCAAGGTTTTCCCAGGAAATGTATTCTTGAAGAACAGGGATCTCGCACCTGCAGAACTCCCAATAACAGGAGAAGGATTGCAACAGCAATACTCTAGAATCCATCATGTGTTACTGGTTCCAGTCCATAATTCTGGGATAGGCCAAGCTCACGTCTGAATCCACCTGGAAGCAGGAGGACCACAAGGAGAGGGAGTTCTGGTTTTAACCACACAGAATGTTTGCGAGGCCCAGTAGCACTAACGACTGTCTCTTGATAACAGCACCCAACAACCTGGAAGGGAGAGCAGGGGCACCCAGGTCAACCTGTTTACAAAACAAACAAACCAGAGTAAGTAACGACCTTTTTTTTTTTTTTTTTTAATTTTTGTTTGATTTATGTTTCCCCCTTTGTCCCCTGTTAACTCTGCCTTCCCCCACACTAAGATACTGGAGGAAACATGCGTCTGGGCCTGCAGTTTTCAGCCTTTGCAGATTGTGTGTAAGGCCTTTCAGCATTATTTTATCCTTCTTAAGGATGAGCTGGTCTTTGTTTTCTCATGGTGATTTGCATATACTTCCCATGATGCTTTGCCTCAGTGGCCTATGTGTAATTTGTCAAGTCATGCTTTATTTATAAAAGGCACTTTTCAAATACCAAAGCACCTGTACAACATACAACCATAAAAACAATTTCATGCAATTAAAATCCCAAACCATACAATGTAATTCAAACAGATTAAATAGCATCAGGGAATGCCAACTCAAATAAATACATCTTCAACACAGACTTAAATGAAGATGCAGCCTCATCATTCGAGTGTGGGGCAGATCGGGGGACAAATGAATAATAAACATAAAATGAACTTTCAACTGCAGGAATCACAGTATCTTCACTGTAATTAAAGGGTATTTCTTTAATTCTGAAAAATGAAAGCTACCTACTTACCATAACTGGTCGTCTAACAAAATAACTTCTACATTGATTACCACTTACGGGTCTGGGCTGGAGGCACTAGGACCCTATGGGAGCAAAGCTTTTGGCCAGGGGGTTGGCAACAGCTGCTGGGCACAGCACCAGAGCACCCCCCCCCCCAAAATGATGCCATGTGCTAGCCAGTTACTATTGCCGGCTCCCTCACTACCCTCAGAGCTTACAAGAATCACTCTTCTCCAGAGATTCCCACTTGTGGGTCTGAGACGGAGGCACTAGGACCCTGCAGGAGCTAGAACCTATCTGGTGAGGGCTGGAGACGCAAGAGGCCCCGCGCACGTCACCACACATGCCTGCTGGTATATTGCGGCACCAGTCTCCAACAGCCTCAGTTCATCACCCTTCCCCAGTCAAGTGCACAACAGTAGCATCACCGCTCTTCTCATCGGGGCCAGAACTTCACTATTTCAGTTCTTCTGCTTTACTTTACATACACTAGAGTTTGTTGATCTAAGAATCAATCTTCACAATTGATTCTCACTACTGGAATTTAGCAGGAGGTGCTTGAACTCCGCGGGAGTCGGAACCTTTCAGAGAGCTGGTGACACAGTAGACACCGCATGCATGCCCTCGCATGACGCCCACACCTGCCAGTATACGGCAGCACCAGCCCCCAACCACCTCATTTCCTTTTCTCCCCCGCTGCTGAGTGTGCATCAGTGACATCGTTCACTCGTCAGAACTTCATCTCTACAACAGCAGCATTCAGTTCTTCAGTTTTAGAGTTAATTTTTGTGTCAGTTTAGATATTTTCACATAAATTATTTAGTTTCTCTCAGTCCCCCGTCTGTAAACAATTGATGGCCATGGACAGCTGGGAGCCTGAAGAAGCAGGCTGCTCTGGCAGCAGGACTGTGTCCAGTCCACCTGTCCTCTGGAAGGGTTTCAGACGACAGGCATTCTAGTACTCAGGAGGGAAGACAGTTCTTTGGTAAGTACAAGCATAAGTGGCACCAATCCTGCACACACTCAGCATCAGGGTCCAGACACCACTCGACTTAGGCCTCTCCCTCTCCCTCTTCTCATAAAAAAGGGGAAGAAACAGCACCGGCAGAGGTTGCCCTTTCTTAGGTCTGCCATGAGACATTCTACTTCCATGAGTCAGTTTCCCCATTATCATCACCAATGACAACAGGGACTTCCAGGCCTGCAGGGTCACTGACTCCGGCCCGAAGTCCCTTGTCTTCTTGGGGGATATGGTGGGCAGTTCTACCACTGGGCAGCTGTTATGGAGCAGTGGGTGCAGAGTGTGGACCATGTGGCACCACTGGTAGCACAGCCCTTGATCCCTTGGGGTCGGTTGGGCTGGTGCTGCCAGGCCCAGTAGTATGTTCATCTGTGGCAACATCCTTCGGCTCCTTGTCACGAGCGACACCACTGATCTCTGTCCTGCTTGTGGTGTCACTTCTGTCCTGTCAGGGGACTGACACAGCCATAGTGCCACCGCCAGTTACTCCAGTGCTGGCTGGATCATCGACACCAGGTACGGTGTAATGTCCAATGCCAGATTTGGACCCCTTGAGGCCTAAGTCGGTGTCGGCTATGGCATCTGGTCCAATGTGGCATGGGCTCACAGTGTTGGGAACATTCCCAGTGATGCACATGGTGTCGGTTCTCACTCTGCCCCTAACACCGGGCCTTTGGCCCCTGTAGCTGGTACTGGTGCTGCCTCCACTGCCATGCACTGTGTTGTCAGCCCTGTGACCCCACTCCCTCGTCTATCCTTGTGAGGAGGGTGTAGAGGGGGATGAGTCAGGTCCTGACCTTACTATTTCTAAAGGTGGGGATGATGACTCTTATTATGGTCCAGAGGTCTCAGATACAGTTTCTGTGTCTGTTCCTCAGGAAGACCTTTCTTTCCAGGCTCTGCTCAGAAATATGCATTTGGCATTGGATTTTGAGCCAGCAGCCATCGCCCAGGCTAGGCGACTCCAGCTAGAGTTCCTAAACTTACCTAATATTCCAGTCAGTTTAATTCCTCCCATCCAGCCCACCCTGGAGACCTTGTCTGATGCAGTTTGGCTTAGGTCTGCTACTGTGGCAGCTATCACCAAGCAGGCAGGCAGACAGGAAATACATTGCTCCTAAATGCAAGCCAGTGTATTTCAATCAGCCCAGAGCTGATGCTACTGTTATTCTCACTGAGCCATTGTTCCCAAGGAGGTTACTGTGCACCCTACTAATAAGGAGTCACGCAAGCTCAACACCATGGGCAAGCAAGCTTATGCTTCAGCTGCCTTGGGCATGAGTACAGCTAGCTACTAGGGTAATTTTTCTATGTAGGAATATACCATCTGGAGCAAACTAAAGTCTCTAGCAGCGGCCCTGCCAGAATCACAGGCCAAACACATACTGCTGACTGCTAAGCAAAAGTACTGAATCCAACAGTCACCAGTGCAAACCCTCCATGGATGCTTTTGATGCAGGAGATTGCGGGCCTTCTGAGCAACAGGGCAGTGGAAATAGTGCCAGAGTCAGAACAGAAAGAACAGTTACTGTAACAGTAGATCTTCGAGAGAATCTCTTCCCTTAGTCCACACCTTAGGAACTACACCTGTGTCAGCGCAAGGACCACACAAAAACATTTGCTAGCTGGGGGCTGCCCATGACAGCATCATGTGTCAATGTCTACATAAACATGGGTGGCTCCATTTCTCCTCAGTTCCCTGCCAAAGACTGCGCTCGCAGGTCTCTCTTCTAAGGGAATCAGCAAGTTATACGAACACCTTTGATATTACGCAGAGGCACTGCAAAAAGCAGCCATGGAAACTCCCAAGTCAGAACTGGATGCCATATTCCCCTACAGGTGATAAAAAGGGGGGAAAGAGGGAGGGCTGGCATGGCCTATGGGAAGAATTTCTCTTGAAGATCTACTGTTACGCTTAGTACGTAACTGTTCTGTCTTTTTCGAGGATATCTCTTCCCTTATACCACACTTTTGGAATGAGTCCAAGCAGTCCCAAAAGCCAGAAGGGAGGATGGTGCAGTCTATTCACGACAGTAGGCCCTGTAGGACAGTAAGGTCGAAACCTGTTCATCTACAAAAAACTACGAGAAACAATGTCCAGACTGTGATGTTTAGTTAAGGCACGGACAGTACTCCAGGTGGCTGCAGTGCAGATGTCAGTCGCCAATATTTTTCTGAAGCAAGCAAGACATGTGACCATACCCCTTGTGGAATGACCATGAACTGCACCAAGAAGCACCACCATACTTCCTATAACAGCATGTAAAAACATACTAGCCATTTCGACAAGCACTGTTTTGATATGGGGACACCCTCTTTCTCAGGGGCAAACAAAACAAATAGCATCTTAGGATTCTGTGTATATCCAAAATATGGAGCAATGCTTCACCTCATTGCTTTCCAACAGGGGATAGGAAAGAGCTCCCCTTGTTTGTTTACGTAATGCATAACAGAGACATCTGTACTAGCAGATGACCCAGAGTCTGATGCTCCTGGAAAGCCTGGAGACTGTGTAGGACAGCTCTCATCTCCAGGACATTTATGTGCAGTTTGGCTTTCACCTGGGTCCACAAACCTTGGGTTTGATAAGGGCCCAGATGTGCTCCCCACCCAGATCCTGAGGCATCCAAGGTGGGAATCTGAGTTGGAGTTGGGATTAAGAATGAACTCCCCTCAAGAGGTTGCTGCAGTCCATCCGCCACGTCAAGTGTTTTGTGTAAATGGGATGTGACAAGCACCTTTTGATCCATGTCATACATCAATCGGTCCCACTGCACTCTCAGTGTCCACTGCGGTATCTACATATGTAAGTAAGCCAGTGGCACAGTCACAATGACCGCTGCCACGAGTCCCAGCAGCCACAGGAATGTCCTAGCTGGGACGTAATGACTTATGTACACTGTGCTGGAGCCATGAGATGTTCTGCCCTGTCCAGGGGCAGAAATGCTCTGCCCTGTTCTGTGTCCAGGACTGCACCTCTATACAGCAGCTTCTGGCAAGGGGTCAATACTGACTGGCACATCCAAGGTAACCCCCAGGTCTTATAACAATTACCTTATTCAGGACAGGGTGTGTTCGAGTTGGTTCCTGAAACTGGCTTTCAATAGTCAATCGTCCAGGTATGGGAAGACACACAGACATTCCCTGTGAAGGGCTGCTGCCATGACTGCCAAGAATTTGGTAAAGACCCATGGCACAGAAGACAAGCCAAAGGGCAATACTCTGAACTGGAAGTGCTCCTCTTCCAGAACAAATATCAAATACTTTCTGTGATGCTGCCTGATCTTGATAATGAAGGTATGTATCCATCATACTGAGGGAACAAATCCAGTCCCCTTTTGCAACAGGGGAATCAGATTTTGCAGAGAGACCATGCACAACTTCTTGTATTCTAAGTAGAAGTTTAGGTCTCTCAGGTCTAACACAGGCCTAAGATCTCCTGTCCATTTGGGGACCAGGAAGTATCTGGAGTAGAACCCTTTGCCTTTCTGGCATGAAGGTACAGGTTCAATGGCCTGTTTGGTTAGCAAGGACAGATGGCCCAGTGGATAAGCTGAAAGAGATGGAGGATGCTCCGGAGGGATGTCTAGCAACTCCAGAGCATATATATCCCTTTGCAATTATCTCCAGGATCCACTAGTCTGTGGTAATCTCCCTCTGTTGTGCCAGATGAAGGAAGAAGTGACCCTCTACCACAATTTCCTGTCGTTGAAGTGGTGTGGGGGGAGCCCAGTACAAGTCATGCTAAGCCAGTGGTGGCACAGCCACCGGCCTTGGACACTTTGGAATGAACTCCCGAGGGAAGGGGAACTGGCAAGGCTCCACCAGCCTTACCTCAGCCTTGCTGACAGTAGTCTTAACAGTCCCCTCCTAGAGGAGGGTGACCAAAGTGTCCTTTACCCCAGCCTCTACCATGTGTGGGATATAAGGATTTGATTGACCTTAAAGTCATTCTAGAGACTTGAAAGCCTGTTGATGCTTCATCTACATGGTACCCAAACAGTTTGGTGCCTCTAAAGGAAGCATTTAGAACTGTTTGTTGCACATCAGTTGCAAACCCAGCCACCCTAAGCCAAGAATACCTTATCATGCAAATACCAGTGACCTCTGTCCTGTCAGATGCAGCTCCAGCAGACACATTTTTAAGTAATCCATTCTTTGGCAGTGCCAGTCTGAAAGCTTCTGGAAGGGCCTGGGCTGCAGCTTTGGTAGCCTTCTAGAGGCTATTTTGATACATGAGCATGTGAGACTGGTAGTTAGCAATATGCAGGCTTAATGAGGCAGAGGCATATGCTCACCTGCCCATTACATCGAGCCTTCTTATGACCACAGAATCTGTCTCTGGCTGGTTGGCATAATAAGGCTTAGCAGCAGGAGCAGGGTACTGCTTGTCAGCCTTTCTGGGAACAGCTGGTATAGTATTTGGCCTGTACCATGCAGAAAATGTTGCATCCTCCAATGCAGGGTAAACTGGAGGAACAATGATGGATTACGAATACTTTTGCTCACGATTCACAAAAGAAGAAGAGGAGGAGGTACCTAAACCAAACAATAGAAGCACTCTGGGCAGGGGAGTCGACACCAGTCCATTCACAGAAGAAAGGGTCCTGAAAGAACTCCTAAAACTCAAGGTGAACAAAGCAATGGAGCCTGATGGGATTCACCCCAGAATTCTCAAAGAACTAAGGGGAGAACTAGTGACACCACTAACTACCCTTTTTAACAAATTATGGGAGAAGGGTGTGGTACCTGAGGACTGGAGGAGGGTGGATGTGATTTCTCTTCACAAAAGTGGGAGCAAGGCAGAGGCAGGAAACTACAGACCTGTTAGTTTGACCTCTGTGGTAGGGAAAGTGATGGAATCACTTTTGAAGGAAAGAACTGTTGAGTACCTAGAGGCCAGAGGGGAACAGGACCCAAGGCAGCACGGATTCACAGTGGGAAAGTCATGTCAGACAAATCTAACTGATTTCTTTGACTGGGTGACCAGAGTAGTAGACCAAGGAAGGGCTGTGGATATGGCCTATCCAGACTTTAGCAAGGCATTTGACACAGTCCCACATAAAAGATTAATAAACAAGTTAGCCAGCCCGGGAATGGGTCCCAGGGTGGTAGCCTGGGTAATAAATTGGCTGCACAACAGGACGCAGAGGGTAATAGTAAACGGAATTCTCTCTGAAGAAAGGGGGTTACTAGTGGGGTACCGCAGGGTTTGGTACTGGGACCAGTCCTCTTTAATGTCTTTATAGGAGACATTGCAGTGGGTCTGGAAGGAAAAGTATTCCTCTTTGCAGATGACACAAAGATCTGCAACAGAGCTGATACATGGGGGAGGATGAGAAGGGACTTGGCAAGGTTGCAGGAATGGTTAGAAGTATTGCAGCTTAGATTCAATGCAAAGAAATTCACCTGGGAAACAAAACCCAGTTGAAGAGTACACAACGGGGGTACTAACAACAACAAAATGGAAACGGACCTGGGGATAGTCATATCAGATGACCTTAAGGTAGGCAAGCAATGTGAGAAGGCAGTAAGAAGAGCTGGGGGGGATACTGGGATGCACAGGGAGAGGCTTCACCAGTAGAAAACAGGAAGTTGTTATCCCTCTGTACAGACAGCTAGTGAGACCCCATCTGGAGTACTGTGTGCAGTTCTGGAGACCCCGTATCTGCAAGGACATAGACAGGATGGAGGCAGTCCAGAGGAGGGCAACTAAAATAGTGCAGAGTCTGCAACAGAAGCCATTTGAAGAGAAACTAAGCGAGCTTAATACGTATACCTTTGAGGAAAGGAGGGAGAGGGAGGACATGATAGAAACTTTTAAGTACCTCAAGCAAATCAACAAAGTCCAAGAGGGGAGCATCTTTCAGAAAAAGAGATGTGCAAAAACAAGGGGGCAGAATTTAAAGATAGAGGGGGGACGGCTCAGGGGCAACATGAGGAAATATGTTTTCACAGAGAGAGTGGTGGACGCATGGAACCGCCTTCCTGAGGAGGTTGTGGGGTCAAAAACAGTGGGGGAATTCAAGAATGCATGGGACAGCCATAAGGCAATTATAGTGGGGGGTGGTGGAAGTAGGCTGTTGGTTAACTAGAATCTGCAGCTTATCCAATAGGTAGGGAAATGGGCAGACTGGGTGGTCCAAGCGGTCCTTATCTGCCGTCAAAGTCTATGTTTCTATGTTTCAATGGATGAAGTAAAAGGGAACTTCAGAAAATCCATCAAATTCTTTTTGGTGGAATCCACTTCTTCAACAGCAAACCCCATTGCATTTTGCATTTATCGCATCATTGTCTGGAAGGTAGGGTCTTCAAGAGGAGATGTGGGTGTATACACCACAGAATCCTCATTACAGGAAGATATTGTGGAGCTAGAACATGGACCATATTGTTCTTCTCCATAACACTCCTCCTCCTCCTCCTCTTTATAATCCTCCTCCACTATGAGGTCCGGATTATATCCTTCCTTGTCGTCAGTGTCCCTGTCAATGATGGGAATGGGGGACCTTGATGGCGATGCCAGGGGCTGCTGTTCAGGAGGTACCTGCTGTGTACCAGCCATTGATATCAATGGGGCCTGCGATGCAAGAAACCCCATCAACAGCAATATGGGCTGCATAGGCAAGCCTAGAAGTATGTGGTGAATGTCTGAGAAGGACGCCAGTACTGCCTGCGTGTTGACAAAGGCCTGGCCAAGGGCAATGAGTGCTGGTGAGTTTTTTTTTCTTTTTATTTTATCTTCTTTTTTCTCCCCCAAGCCGCCAGCCGCCTGGTACTTTCAGCCCAGTCACAGGCCACGGGCTTCCACCCCTCACATCAGCCACGACCCTCCGATACCTCATGGCTTTCCCCCCATGGCAGGGCTGCAGCGCTCCCCATACATGCTGCAGACATCGGGATAGGTCGGAGGGCTGGCTTGAGGGGCTAACTTGAAGCCATGGTGGGCTTCATCGAGGGCGGCCGACAGCTGTCCTTTTTCCGGTTTTCTGGGGAGGCGGGGACGTGCAATGACGTCCAGCATCTGCCCCGTCTCCTGTGTGTACTAGCGCTGGTAGCTGCGTGACTCCCGGCCTCCACCAGGGGTCTACCGCGCACCGGGCACTTCCCCACCCTCCCCTTGGAGAAGGAGAGCAGTCCACAGGACGCTCCATCCTTTTTCCCCCAGCTGTCCCTCCAGCATCCTGGGTCTGTTCCCGAACCCAGGTCGCTGGCGTCGCAAGCGGAAATCCAACCGCTGCGCCGACAGGCCGGCCCTGACTGCTGGTGTTGACGACGGCAATGTACCGTCCATAGTAGGTATGCAGTGCCTAAGCCAAGCCCCGGCCTTGGTGTTTGGTCGACAGACGGGGAGGAGGGTTGGCGTCACTGCCGCCGGGGTAGACAATGATGATGCAGGCTGATTACCTGCAGGCTGCAATGGCGACCTAGACCTCACTGGGGAAGCAGATCTTTCCTTATGCTTATGTCCTGACAATGACCTGCCTCTTTCGCTGTCTTCAGACTTCAGTGACTGCAAATTGGTCAATGGAGCTGGCGACACCACTTTCTGACCCTAGGCTTTTTCTCTAATAAAAACTTCTCCAGCACCTTTCTTCTATGTTGCCCGACTGAAGCGAATCCACAAAGAGATCGTCCTGCGCTCACGACCAGAATTAATGCGCTACAAGAAGGGTGGATTATCCCAGAGTACAACTACAGTAGTAAGTTCCAAATACTGTAGCAGCCACTCGATTCAACAAAAGTGCCTCTAAATTCATACTTGTACCTCTCACCTCAGCGCTTTGGAAAAAGCCTTCCTCAGGGGGCTCCCTGAGGAACACTTTTGCCAAAGCGCTGGGGTGAGAGGCACAAGTGAGAATTTAGAGGCACTTTTGTTGAATAAAATGACAACTACTGTTTTCTGAATTTAACTGTTTTGAGTGCCTTTATTTTGGTACCAAGTGGCACTACAGTATTTGGAACTTGCCTGAATAAAGCCCTGGCAAATCTCACAAGTCCTGACACTGGGAGAGAGGCCTATCAGCAGACACACACTTTGTGTGTGTTGTCCTTGTAAATCACTTCTCCGCACTCACAGTACCAGAACAATGTCACTGGTTTTGGCAACATGCAGAGGAGTAGTGTCACTAAAATATTAATAATTACTTTAGAATAAAATAATAAACGACAACAGTTAGTTGGTTGGCATTTCCTTGGTAGGTCTGATGAGTGCAACTGACGACAGGAAAAGAACTGAGGAGAGATGAGGCTGCCCATGTTTATGTAGCTGTTGACGCGTGATGTTGATGTGGGTGGCCCCCGGCAAGCAAAAGTTTCTGTGTGGTCCTAGCACTGACGTGGGTATAGGTCCAAAGGTGTGGCCTAAGAGAAGAGATATCCTCAAAGAAGGTAACAGGGTTCTACTCCCACTACTTCCTAGTAGACAGGGGGCATGAAATCCGAACAAATTCATGAATTGGAAAAAATTCAAAATGATTCTCTGGGCTCCCTGCTACCCTACTTGAAACCTCAGGACTGGTTAGCATCCCTGGATATGCAAGACTCATACCAGCACATTTTGGTGTGCCCCAGGCACTACAGATACCCGTGTTTCATTGTGCTGGGGCAGCATTACAAATTCAGAGTCCTGTACTTTGAGCTTTCTTTGGCATCACAAATCTTGACAAAGTACTCTGTAGTACTCAGAGTGCACCTGAAGAAATTGGGACACCATGTCTTCCCACATTTGGACAACTGGCTAATTTCAAGCCCGTCTAAACAGGAGACAGAATAGGCAGCAGCCACTGCTTCTCAGTTCCTAACTTCCATGGGAGTTCTGCTGAATGTCAAAAAGTCTCAGCTTGAACCTGCCCAGCAACTGTTGTTCATAGGAGCTGTTCTGGATACAACCCGGGCCTAGGCTTTTCTTCTAGAAAGCAGACTACGAGCAAACCTGCACCTGGCATGCTGCATCATGGGATGCAAAACTGCACAAGCCCTCTCCATGCAACATATGTTGGGTCTAATAGCCTCCTCAGTGTTTACAATGCCACTTACACATCTACAAATGAGGACAACCCAGCTGATACTCAGTACATGATGATCACAAGCACTGTACCCTCAGAGTTACCCCATTCAGGTGACAAACCCCTGATAAGGTCCCTGACCTGGTGGTCATTGGAAGAAAGTCTCCTCCAGGGCTTCCCCATCTCCCAACCAGAGACAGATGTGGTTTTTACCACAGATGCCTCCCTGTTGGGGCGAGGAGTCCAATGCCAGTGTCTTCAGACACAAGGTGTCTGGGATCTGTCAGAGACTGATCTCCACATCCATGTGTGGGAGATGTGAGCAGTTTTGTACAGTCTGAAAGCCTTGTCAATCTTGCCAGCCACAAAACAGTCCTCCAGACTGACAAGTCTGTTGTACATTATGTCCACAAACAGGAAGGAGCACACTCTTACCCGCTCTGCAGGAAGGCAAGCAGAGTGTGGGAATGGTGCCTGGAGCTGGGATCCTGCTCCAAGCAATCTATCTGCCAGGAGTCCAGAACACTCTGGCCGACGAGCTCAGTCGAACAGAGGCTGGTCCTCATGAGTGATCAGTAACTTCAGATGTCATGAGATTGCTATTCAACAAGTGGAGTACCCCAGAAGTGGATCTTTTTGTTTCCCCACTCTTGATTCTGGTCCAGAAATCCAGGACATTGCATTTTCTGTCAGAACGAATTCAGACTGTCATGGCAAAATCTGTTTCTGTATGCATTTCCTCCAATCCCCTTTCATTCAGATAGTGCTGCTCAAGCCAGAGGTGCAAAGGGGCAAGAAGATTCTAGTGGCCCCCACTGGCCTCAACAGATATAGTTCGCTATGTTCATGAAAAAGGTGTACCAAAGCAGTAGTGAATTTCACAAGTGTGTAACAGCTCGAGAAATAGCACAGTAGCTGGAATTGTTATATTATTTTGTAGGTAATCCTGTATAGAGACAGATAAGATCAAATTAAATTGCTAGACCAAGAACATTTTTATTTATTGCATTTCCCAAAATACTGTTGTTTTTAGTTTGTTGAAATGAGACATGGAAGACCATGTCAGCTTTGCCATTTCTGTACCTCCATTTTCTCACTTCCCCCATAATAAAATCATTTCAGAAAGTAAACTGTGGTCCTGTGCCTTTATTTTTTTTGTTTTGCAGTCTTGTTAGTTTCTATTAAGTTTTAAATCAGGGGCAAAGAAAACACTGTGTCTTTGTACACCTCCATGTCCATTTCTTTTTTTTTTACTTATTCTTTATACTCTCCCTGCCCGCAGCACTCCCACTCTTCGGGAGACACCTATGGCCTTCTAGTCCCTGCCTTCTTACCTGGAGCCCGGTGCAGTCCATCCCCCATGTAGCCGTGGTTATATCCCCCAGGTGGGCATGGGGCCGGGCCACCCCTGAAGTCCTTCTTGTTGTCGTCGGGAAGCTGGTACCAGGACAGGCAGGGGCACTGGGGATCGGGGCCTGGTGCTCCGTCTACCGGGAGCGCTGTGGGGTGATTTTCCCTTTTTCTCATGGGAGTGGTGCGTGCCCCAACGTCAAGTCGTCACTGCCGGCGTCAACCACTCCCAACCCCTCTGTGCACTCACGTCGCTTGCTGTGCCTCCGATGCCACCAGAGGCCAGTCAGGCGCGAGTGTGTGTCCCCTCCTCCCGGAAGGAGAGCGTTGTCCTCCAGACGTTCAATCCTTTCCCTCCTGCAGCCCCGACGCCCGGCCTGTCTCAACCCAGGTCGCCGGCGCGTGGAGCGGCGGTGGCGCCCAGCTCAACCCTCAGCGCCACCGGCCGGCCCTCCATGTCCATTTCTGCAGGCAGTATACTTTTGTCAATTACAGTGCGGAGAGGTCATTTATTTTAAATCCCCATCACATTCCCCATGGATCACTTGTTTGTATTGGTAGTCTTTACTTTTGTGAGCCACCCTCCCGTTATTGCTTGCAACCTCTGACCCAGCCCAAACATGGTGTCTGTGTTTTCAAACGCAAACGCGCCACGCTCTGGAACTGGGACCAAGCCTCCTGAACCAACTGGATTCCTGGAGTCGACCCATTAGGGGCGTGTGCTGAAAGCAGCTGTTTTCCATTCGGAAGCCCCTCTTGCTTCGGGTACATTGACGTGAGACATACAGTATTCGTGTCTTCTAGTGTTACCCCATGAACAAATGCCACAGCCCAGCTCGGTGTACAAATGCCATGCGGTTTCAGCACTTTTCTTTAGGCTTGAAGAAAAAGCAAGAGCCACACTGAGCGCCCAGACGACTGAATCAATTAAAATAAACAGTTTTGCCTTTATCTGCTGGTGAGTAGGGCTCTACATTAAATTATTTTTGGGAATTTAAACAAAAAAACGATGTGCACAGACACCAAGTTTCTTTGTGTCTCTGTACATATGCCACAGTCTTAAATGGTGTCTGTATACATATGCCACAGTTTTTAATGGTGTCTTTGTACAACGCCACTGGTTTTTTATGTCTCAAATTGAAGCACACTATGTAAACTTTTTGTTTGTGTGCTACTTTGGGGCTGGCAAAGCTCACCTGGGCAGTAGTATTTCGGAGATAAAAATGTATCTGAATTTAAAGTGGTTAATGCTAGACATGTTACATGTTATGCTGTGACCTTGGCTTGTTGGGGGTGGTGGTTGGGGGCTGGATTGTACTGCTTTCCCATGTTTTTTGGAAAATGTTGATTCTTGGATGTTATTTGGCTGACCGTTGATGGGCAAGCACACCTGGTCCTTTGTCCAGGTGTGTTTGCTCAGGGATGTTTGGCCATCTTGGGCACCATGCAGCCTTGACTTTGGGGGGAGGGCTGGGATTGTACTGCTTGTCCATGTTTGGTTGACGAAATGTTGATTCTTGGATGTTACTTGCCAGCACGATGGCTGACCATTGATGGGCAAGCACATCTGGACAAATTAATTTAAAAGCAAAATCTGCACATTCTGGTCCTTTGTCCAGGTGTGTTTGCTCAGAGACACTCCGCCATCTTGGGCACCATGCGGCCTTGAACTGGGGCTGGGATTGTACTGCTTGCCCTTGTTTGGTTGATTAAATGTTGATTCTGGATGTTACTTGCCAGCAGGATGGCTGACTGTCGATGGGCAAGCACACCTGGACAAATTAATTTAAAAGCACAATCTGCACATTCTGGAACTTTGTCCAGATGCGTTTGCTCAGAGACACTTGACCATCTTGGGCACCATGTGGCCTTGAACTGGGGGCTGGGATTGTACTGCTTGCCCTTGTCTGGTTGCCAAAATGTTGATTTTTGGATGTTACTTGCCTGCATGATGGCTGACCATCGATGGGCAAGCACACCTGGACAAATTAATTTAAAAGCAAAATCTGCACATTCTGGTCCTTTGTCCAGGTGTGTTTGCTCAGAGACGCTCAGTCATCTCGGGCATGATGCGGCTTTGGTTCCTCCTCTTTTCATCAGCTTATCAGCGCAGTCTGTTGTATTGTGTAGCATGTGCAGCCTCTCAGGTACACCATATCCAGTGGAATGCACAACTCTGTCAGTATGCCATCTTGCCTCTTTTCTTCAGTTTATCATCCTGTGTACCATGTGAGACCTTTTCAGTGCAGTCTGTCGTATTGTGTAGCATGTGCAGTCTCCCAGGTACACCGTATCCAGTGGAATGCGCAGCTCCGTCAGTACGTCATCTTGCCTCTTTTCTTCAGTTCATCATCCTGTGTACCATGTGAGACCTTTTCGGCGCAGTCCGTCATATTGTGTAGCATGGGCAGCCTTCCCAGGTACACCGTATCCAGTGGAATGCGCAGCTCCGTCAGTACGCCATATTGCCTCTTTTCTTCAGTTCATCATCCTATGTACCATGTGAGACCATTTCAGTGCAGTCTGTCGTATTGTGTAGCACTTGTAGCCTCCCAGGTACACCGTATCCAGTGGAATGCGCAGCTCCGTCAGTACACCATCTTGCCTCTTTTCTTCAGTTCATCATCCTGTGTACCATGTGAGACCTTTCCGGCACATTACATCGTATTGTGTAGCATGTGCAGCCTCCCAGGTACACCATGCGTAGCTCCATCAGTATGCTGTCTTGCCTCTTCAGCTCGTCCTACTGTATGTGAAACCTTTTCAACAACCTTATTTGCTGCATTATTACTCAGTGCACATGGAATCCTCATGTTCTGCTGTTTCCTCTGATCTGAAAACTGATTGTCTTCAACTTTCTTTTATTTTACGCCATGAACAACCAAAGGAGAAGACCATGTGTATCTGCAAACACAGTGCTGGAAGCTGCAGTAATTTCAAGCCCTCTCTGCGTAAAAGATAGATCACGACTTTATAGAGAGAAGATGAAGGATGACACCAGTCATTATGAAGACTATAAACTGAAATCTATTTCCCGTGCAAAGGCATACAGGGAGAACATGAATGAAGAGCAGCGTGCTATCCATCTAGAGAAAGAGAAGGAGTGCCTTATGCAATACCGACTGAAGCTTAAGGAAAAGAAAGCCTTGGAAAGTGTTCAGTCACTAGAGCCAGCCAAAAGAACTACAACAGCTGAGAAAGAGAAAAATAATCAAGTGTGTGAAAAATGGAGGCAGCAGAAAAAAGAGCAGCATGTGGCAATGATGACACAGAAAAGACGACGGATAAATGAGAGAAGGCATGAAAATACAATGTGAGACGTGCAGCAGAAATTGCTGAAAATGCCGTGACCACCAGCACCCCCACAGAGACGCCAGCAATGATGCCACAGCAGAGTTGCAACCCCGTCACAGCTGATCCCCGTTCAGCAAATGCCATCAGGGAAGCAGTGCAAAGGGCACGTGGAGGGTTACCACGATCCCCATCCCGCTTTTCTGCCACAGTTGCCCGTCTTGTCCATTCTGCATCACCAGCCAAGAAGACAGCATTGGTGAAACAGAACCTCACTTGCCATACAAACCTACAGGAGAAACTGGTGGAAGTGATGAAGGAGAAACTGAGCACTCTAAAATGCTTCAAAAAAACAGAGGGAAGACAATTAAGCCGTGAATTAATATGTTCGTTGTCAACTCTGAAAAAAATATTGTTTGCTACGAACTGCAAGCAATACCTTGGGCATCAGTTGGAACAGGATGATGACCATATCAAAGAGCATTAAAAAGGTCACATACAAATCTGCATTGCCTGGTGAAACTGTCCAGCAAGTGAGGGACTTCTATGAAGGGGTAGCCACACCACTGCCTCACAAGAAAACATTCTCCAAACGAACAGGGAAAGTAAAGTCATTCCTGGCAAAACCTCTATCTGTGCTGCATGCAGAGTTCTTCATGGACATCGGGAAGTATCAATTGGAAGAACTAAGTTTAATACTCTGTGGCCACAGCACATAAAACTTGCAAGGGAACAGAAGCTGGAGCAGTGCCTCTGCGAATACTGTGCCAATGCACAACTAAAGCTTCATTCATTGAACTGTGCTGCTGATACACATCAGGCACTGGACTGTCGAGTGCCAAATATATATGAAATGGTGGCAATTATCATGTGCAGAAGGGTACCGGGACAAAGATTTTACGAAAAAGAATGTGTTGAAAAAACTTGTGACAATTGTAGCACTGGTGCACTTGAGGACAGATTTGCGGACCTCCTGAACTGGCATGGACAGGATACAGTGAGGAGGCAGCAGTGGGAGACTGTAAAAGTGACACTTAACAATGGGAAAACTAAGTCCTGTAAAGTACTAAAAACAAAGAAAACTGGACTTTCTAATTCTGTAGGAATCATGAAGGAAGACTTCACATTTCTGGGTCATCACCTGCACGTGGCATCATGGCAGCAACACCAGTTCTTAACACTGTCCAAAAATATGCCTGAGGGATGGGTCCTAATGGTTTTGGACTTTGCTGAAAATTATGCCTGCAAATATCAAGACGACGTGCAATCATGTCACTGGCATCATGAGCAGGCCACTATACACCCAGTGGTTTCCTACTACCACACTGTGAGAACACTGTCAGGGAATCCTTGGTTTTCATTTCAAGTGACTTTAAGCATGACCACAATGCTGTGCATCATTTCACCAAACTGGCAAACACTCACCTTCAAACAGTTTGGGCCATAACCATTACTAAGGAGGTGCAGTTTACAGATGGCTGTGGTAGGCAGTATAAATCTAAATCTGACTTCTATGACATTTTGCAAGCGCACACAAAACATGGCTTCCCCATTGAACGTGCCTTTTTTGGATCCCACCATGGAAAAGGCCCCTCTGATGGTGAGAGTGGAGTCATCAAATCAACGGCAACTAAGGTAGTGACATCAAGGCTAGCAGTCATATCCTCTGCAAAAGAAATGAAAATTACGTACCTACCGTAATTCTTGATCTTCTCTTGTATCTTCACCATTCATTACTGCTTGGGTTAAGCCGGAGGCGCGCACCCGCTACGGACTTTTTTGAAGTGGCTTTCAACGGCGCCGCGAGAATGGTACGCATCACGCCATGCAGAGGGGCGGTCATAGGTGCCGCAGACTCCTCCTCCTCTATCTCAGTTCTGTTAGCTGGAGAGGCGAAAATAAAGGGTAAGAAAAAAGGAAAGCGAGGCAAGAGAGTCGAGGGATAGAAAAAGGAAAGGATATAAACTGAAAAAGGGATAAGCCGGTAGAGAATAGACCGAGGAGAGAGAATTCCTACCCTAAGGGACCGCAGGGCCTCCTTTCTGGGGCGGCTCTAAGGGAGGAACAGAGAGAAGGAAGAGAAAGTAGAAGAAGAAGGAGAAGGAGAAAAGAGGCATGTTGAGAGGGAGAACAGTGCCCATCGAGCATTGGTTGAGAGGCTTATAGGCTCAAGACTAACAAGGGAGCAAGAATCCCAGTTGCTAGGACTGAGGGGAGGTTCAACCGAACCACCTGAACAGATCCGAATGAGGGAAGACTCTCTGGACTCTCAACATGCCCAGTCCCTTCATCCCAGTTGAGGGCTCCTAGACTGTCCAGGCAGAACCTGTTCCGGGTAGAGCGCCCAGCCAGGAAGGGGACTAAGTCCCTTCGCACCTTGTTAGGTGCTAACACAGCAGTGTATGGAAAGACTATGCCTTCTCGAAGGCAATTTTGTATGAAAATAGAGTGGAACTCAATCAGACTCCCTAGGACAAGGCAGGCAGATGCTCATAGCTGACAAGTTCAGTCAGTAGCTAGAAGAGCTAGAAATAATACCTGCCAGGAGGATTCTTGACTTTGCTGGGGCCAGGACAGGCATGGCCACTTGGGCCGTGAAACTGCATGACCTGAAAAAGTTAAGGAATGGCACCCAAAGGGTGGTCAGAAAGAGTTCCCTCAGAAGTAGAGAAAATAATAACCGTGCTCGTTCCTCTTTACCTTAAGGAAAAAGGGAGATCCATTCACTAAGAATGGAAAAACAGAAAATTTTTTTTTTGGCATAAAGGCCAAGGAAAGTAAGAGGAACGAGACATCTCGGAAGGGGGAGATGCCACAGAAGGAAGCCACTGAGGGGAAGGTGGGAGGGTATCAGTAATGAATGGTGAAGATACAAGAGAAAATCAAGAATTACGGTAGGTACGTAATTTTCATATCTTCCTTTGTCAATCTTCACCATTCATTACTGCTTGGGTGAGTACCAAGCCCCTTCCCCCCTTAAAAAGGGGGGTAGAACCCTGAGGGAACAAGACCTCTAGCCTCCTGTCGGTGAGAAACAGAAGAGGAAGACCCTGGCTAATGCAGAGAGAAGCCTATGTGGGAGAAGAGCTAGAAGGTGCCTCCCCTGAGGACGGGGAGACGGAGGAAGCCCCTGCAGAAGTCTTCTAGCTCTGGAGGAAAAGAGACGGGAAAGCACAGCAAATCACCCTACGCCGGGCCAGGGGTGACAACCTTGAGAGACGAAGCCATGCCATCCGCCTAATGCAGATCGCTGTCCCCGCAAGCCTGGAAGCCACCTCATTAGCGTCATAAGATGCCCTTGCTTGGTGTCTTGCCAGCTCCGGGCCTATAGTGGAGAGGGCAATAGCGTGTCTGGTGTGCTCCGTATTAGGCATTAATGCTAAGAGCTGGGAGAGCATCGACCACAGATGCCGACTGTAGGCAGCGTGGTGAGCCTGATGTGATGCAATGCAGGCCACCGCACGAGAGGAAGAGAACACTTTTCGCCCCCACCGGTCGAACTGTAGGGAATCCGGATCTGGTGGACGGTTGTGTGCCAGGCGGCGACGCCCGGAAGGAGTCTCTAGGTATACCAAACCCGAGGACAGGTTGGGAAGGGTACCCAGGAATTCCGAGGGGGCACAATACCTTCGTTGTCAGTCTACCGGGGCTGGAGAAGGGGCGACTGCCAGGAATGGACAGACGCCTACTGGAAGGGGATAGGCCAGGAAGGTACCACCAGGTGCTGGGCACTGAATTCTCCAAGGAATTCACGTGTCTCCTGTTCAGTATTGTCTCGCCTAACGTAAGAGATTCGAAGATCCCTCACCATCCTTGAAAGGAATCGCTGATATTCAGTGAAATCAGCATCGGAGGAAAGATGAGCAAGGGGTTCCTCTCCCTCAGAGGAGGAATACGAGGATGATGGGGAGCTTGAATGTCCAGAAGATTCCTGCTGCGGTGGGGAGAGTTGAAAGACCCGCTCATGCATATATCTAACGTATGAGGGGAAGGCCGCTGCAGAACCTCTGAACTGCTCCCAGGATAACGGACCCGTAGGACCGACATGGCCTGGAAGAGCAGAGGGTGGTTGCAGAGGTACTGGGGAAGGGCACCTGTGAAGAGGCAACTGACCTCTGCTAGGGCTCTGAAATCCGGGGAACGGAGCCCGAGCTAGCGGGATCCTGGACAACAAACCAGGTCGCAAAACAGAACCCTGGGGATGCGACGCCTGGAAGAGCCCAGAAGGGGATCCTCCCCTGTGACGAACCTGGGACTGCATGGATCCAGAAGGGCAGTCCGCAGCAATGCCACTGGAGGGAGTCCCGGGGCCCAAGAGGGAAAGGTGGGGTTCGGCGCTACGGCTCCTAGCCACCCCACGAGGGGTGGCCGGCCGAGACCACGATGACCGTCCCCCGCCCCTCGATCCCTCTGACTCCGAGAGAGCCCTCCTCCTCGACTCCAGCATTCCCCCACCCCGAGAGGTGGCAACAGCACCTGGCAGGGTAGCTGTCACAGACCCCCTAGGAGGGAGAGCCCCCCCCCTCAGTCCCCACCACATCACCCCTCTGGGACCCGGGGCCACCCTAGCCCAAGGGTCCTCAGGGGAGGACGGGAGCGGAGACAGTGGGAGGGGCCCGCTATGCCGCCTAGCACCACGTGTTACTGGGGACCCCGACCCCAAAGAGTCAGGGTGCCAGGATGGGTCCACGTCCGAGTCATCGACCTCCGAAGAGGACGAGACCAGCAGAACCTCCACGCTGGCAACCCCGGGGGTCCCCGTAGGAACGGTGCCGCGAATGGCGCCGGTGCTAGGGATGGTGCCGGACGACCCAAGCCCACTTGCGACTGCTAGGCCTGGTCCCGGCTCCCCTGCTGCGCCAGTTAGGCCCACGATGCTGCCCCCACACTGGAACCCAACTCCGCGCCGCCGAGCGAAACCGAGCCCGCGGCGCCCGAGTGGTGCCGGGTAGAGCGGGCATCACCTACGGCGCTTGAAACCGACACCGGCACCGCAAGTGGTGCCGGATCTGGAAACAGCGCCAGAGGGCGGCGCTGAGGGTCCACCGTGCCAGGTCCAGCAGGCGCGGGCCTCCGACACTGGGAGCCTGCACCCCGAGGAGGTGACTGCCGAGCTGGTGTCCCCGCTGCTGCCCTGAGAGGGACCACGACGCTCCCCAACACCGCGGAAAGAAGCTTCCTTCGGCAAGAGAAGAGGAGGAAGCCTCCTCCTCGGACCATAGGCCCGGAGGGACCCAGGGAAGGGCCTAGAGACCTTACCTGGGAATCCCTGAGCGACGCCCGCCCCTCAGGTCAGCGGGCCTTGCACAGCTTGAACGCTGCGGACTTCGAGGACATGACGGTCCATGGAGAAACAGGCGCTACGCGCCCATGTTGTGATTGGGTCCCAGGCAACGGAGACAGACATCATGTCGGTCCGAGACGGAAAATGGCGCCACAGGAGCACCGATGCATAGGGCGCGTCGCTTTTGACTTACGCCTTGCTCCCTAACCTGACATGATGCGAATCTAAACAAGGAAAAAAAGCAATAAAGCACTCGGCGCCGTATTATAGAAAAACAGGAACGGTCTTACCGGTATACGGCATCGAGAGAGTCGTCTGAGAGAAAACGAGGAGTCTTGAAGTATCAGAAACCGAGAACACTATTCGCTACTGCACAGCAGGTGCAGCCTCGATGGCGGGAGAAACAGAACTGAGATAGAGGAGGAGTCTGTGGCACCTAACGGCTGCCCCTCATGCATGACGCAGTACGTTGCGCTTGAGGGCGGCGCCGTTGGAGCCGTCTTCAAAAAAAACCTCCCGTAGCAGGTGCGCGCCTCCGGCTTAACCCAAGCAGCAATGAATGGTGAAGATTGACAAGGGAAGATCTCTTTTAAGTGCTGCAAAAAAAAACCTAACAATGCAGCCTATTGATGATGGATGCAAACATTCCTTAAGAACATTCTTTTGGGTGGCTGACGAGATACACAGGCCAGAAGGACCCATTCTTAAAACTGTACAGGGAACACTCAAAATACAGTGTGTCAGGTCAGTCGCAAATGGTATTGTTGTAGTGAGGGATTACAGCTTGTTTCTGCACTGCTTGCAGGATTGATGAAGGAGTGTGTGAAAATGCCAGCTATGTGGGTCCGTGGATGGAAAAAATGCTCAGGGAATCTCCTGGTGTTAATAGAAAGTGGGAAAACAACGTGGTGCCATCAACTACAGCCATACAAATTGACAGCACCCTTGCCACAGAACAACTTCCTGTCAACATGCCAGAAAAGAACATGGATGCTGATGTACAGAACAACATACTTTCTGACTGTGTTCCTGACAGCAAAGAGTCCACCACCACGCCAGTCAAGACTGCAAATAACATGGATGCCAATGGACAGAACATGCTGGACAACGTACTTTCCGACAGTGCCCCTGTCATCACAGAGCCCATCCCCATGCCGGTCAACATTGCTCAGTCTGCCACAGACTCCACCTGCTGCACACAAAAGAAAAAAGTCCAAAGACTAGATATAAACATAGAGCACTTCTATGCTGTTTATTATTCAAACTGTTTTTACATTGGACAAGTGAAATCAGTTACTGAACAGACAGTGGAATTTAGCTTTCTGCATCAGCATGGGGGTGCAGCATTCACACGGCCCAGACATGACGACCGTGACAACATACAGAGACGTCAAGTTTTCCATGGTCCACTGAACGTGTGTGGGAAGCCACCCTTTAAACTGACACCTGAAGAAGCACAGGCAATCCAAGAGACATATGACAAACTGAAACAAAAGTGGAATTAAGGATTGCAGGATACCTTGGGCATAAAACGGACAGTACTGATATTGGATATTAAAGGGATAAAGGATGTAAATGTATTGCATACTGTTCTTTCCGTAAAGTTATTGTTTAAAGTTGTTCCCTTAGATTTATTGCTTAGTTTTTCATGTATTTAGATTTCTTGCTTAAAGTTTTTCATATAGCTTAGAGTTTATGTACTTAGATTTATTGCTTAAAGTTATGTATGTACACAGTAACTATTATGTTTTTTGCAATGTTTGCCATGCCATTTTATGAATATGATTATTAGTAAACTTTTTTTTTTTTTTTTATTGTACAGCAGCTGTTTTGCTTCCTTCGTACATGCATCACAAATGTTTGGAGTCTAATGTACATACACCACGATGAGCATTCTTGTTACCAGGCATCCTTTAAGGCAGTTACCTTACCACATGTCTACTTTTAGCCAGTTTGATCATTTTATCCCAAAACGCATTGAAATGTATAAATTTGCTTATTAGTAACATTTGTTTTCAATTCCAGCTGCTGATTGGTGTCCATGCACATACGTCACAACTGCTTGATGTCCACATACATACACCACGGTGTCCACGTACATACACCACGGTAAGCTGTCTTGTTCACGGGAACCATTAAAGTAGTTATCTTACCACATGGTCACTTTTTATTGGTTCAATCATGGTATTTCAAAATACAATTAAAATTTGATATATTTTGATTTTAAAAATTTGACCTTCATGTCACGCTTTGGCACACCATTTTCATGAACATAGCCAGTTTCCTCTATTGAACAGACTTTCAGTCAGCAAACTGAGGACTCTACCACTCAGGACAGCCTTGTTGACACAGGGTCAGCTTGTCCATCCCAATCTGCACTTCCCTTTACCTTCAGGCCTGGCTCCTGAAGAGACAGAAGTGAACAGGTGCAAGGTATCTCAGAGGGTCTCTGAAATACTTTTGACTGTGTGTAAACCTTATGTAACCCCTCACCCCTGCCTTTTTGCTAAAACGACAAGTAGTATGCTGTTGAAGCTGACAGCAATACCTGGTGGGGATCTGGGTTCAGTGAGGATGAGGTTACTTGGCACAGGGGGACCTAGGTTTGGCTACTCTGCACAGGGGCACCCAAGTAAATCCGAACACAGGAAGCAATAACTGTAATGTCCAGAACCAGGAATGGGATTCTTCAGTGTGGCTTTTATTCACAACTAGCTGAACATAACAAAGCATAGACGGACCCCCATGGGACTACATTTACTGGTAATGCAGATTAGAGACTACAACGCGGTCCACTGGAAGAATGAACCAATTATACTGTTTTCAGGCTCTGGACCCACCAGGCACGCAGTCCGGACTTGCACGCGCTTTGGGTACACAGCCTGACTGACCCGGCTCCCCTACCGGCCACTTGATCGGCGGTCCATTGGAAGAATGAACCCATTTTCCTGTCGTGGCTCCCCACACCACTTAGAGTCTGCGACTCCTAGAGAGATTTTCCCATTTGCAACCCACGTCTGGGTACTTCCCCATCACTGGCCAAGTGCATGAGGCAAAGTAGCAACCACAGCAGAAATCCGTAGAGGTGGACCTGGTTACTAAAGATGGGAGGTGTTCCCACCTCCAGCTCCCACAGCCCATACCCAGCCATTTCTCTGGAAAAACGGAAACTTCTGAATGTAGATTAAATGGTAGATGAACTGTCGCATCCCCTCTACAATATTACTTGAATTCACACAGCACTCTAGCATTTGACACTACTCCATTTGTATGACCTAGTCCTATAGGTTTCCCAAATTGTAGCTCAATTCCTAGATTTCTTCACATGTCCCAAGCTGAAGAAACACATTTTTGCCGTCTCATTTTGAGCAAACACTCACCCTTTTGTTGCAGGTGCCCCACAGGCGAATCACAACTCTTCCAACTTTTCAAACACAGGCTGAACTGAAATAGGCAGCTTTTTCTTTCTCCTGGCAGAATTAAGGGGATTGCCCCAGGAATCTGCATGGGGATCTTTACACCCCCCCTGGAGGGAGGGGCACTGAGACCCGAACAGCAGTCTCCACCACTTGAGCACACCTTACTTGCTCAAGACAAACTGGACACTGACTCCTCCTTACTTGAAGGCAAACTGGAACTGAACACTACTCTTTGAAAACTCCCAACGTTCTATCTAACTCCCTCTGCTGCAGATTCCAATGTGGCTTATGCAGCTGCGAAAGTTCTATTGGTGATGTCATCCCTCAGTCTCAGCTGAGAATAAGAACAGAGTGAAACAGTGTGAACCCCATTTAACTGGAGTTTCACAAGCTGCCCTCCCTGCCTACCACTAGGTCTTACTGGGATTCTAGTAACTCCGGGTAACAAGGGGTTACACTTACTCTAGAAATACATAGACAACCAAATGGAAATGATTTTCCATCTCGTGCTTCAAAACTTACATGGACCCCTTTCAGTGTCCACTTGACAGGGTTCTGAAGTACTTACTGGGCCTTTCTGATGCTGGTCTCCAGTATTCCACAGTCAAGGTCCACTTGTATGCTATTTCAGCATACCACATCTATCTACCTATCTGGCACAACTACACAATGCCTCCCATGCAGAAGCCAGTAGCATCCTAGGACATCAACCTTGTGCTGGATATGCTTACTCGCAAGCCCTTTGAGCCTATGGTGACATGTGACTAAGTTTTTAACTAGTAAAGCAGCATTTCTGGTGGTTATCACCTCTGTAAGCAGAGTATCTGAAATCCATGCTTCAGACACAGATCCTCCGTATACTGTTTCTGTAGCGATAAGGTACGCACTTCAAGTTTTTACCTTAAGTGACGTCGGAGTTCCAGCTTAATCAGGTTTGAGTTCTGCCTACCTACTTTGTCAGCTTCCAGAATGATGGAGAGAGGACACTCCACTCACTGGATGTTAAGAAATTCCTTAGGTTTTATCGGTTCTATGTCAAAATCGCTATTTCAAAAACAGCGAGTGCACAATAGCGATACTCATAATAGCAACTTAAAGTATAGCGAACATCAAAATACCTCAATAGCAGGTACAGCGAACTTTGTTCTACTGCTGTATCCATCTACAGAAAGGTTTGCATGACCCTTTTGAAAACTGATGACTGTTAGATGTGGCAGCGGGTCTTGAAACAGATTTATTTTGAGACTCCTGGTACATAAGCAAGTAGTCCCACACGCTGAACACTCACAGAACACTAAGTTTCCTTGACTTCTCTGATGGTTAGAGAAGATAGATATTTAAAAATTGTTTGACATCAGCGTGAAGTGTAGATACTAATGATTCTGTGTCTAGCAGCCTGCTCTTTAGACCCTCCATGTCTAACTTTAGAGAGGAATTTGATACAGTGACCTCTGTGATGCTCAATTTAAGTGTCTGCTAACACATTTTTAATATCAGAGATGTTACTTTTACTGGCAAGTTCAAAGCACTGCGGAAGCGTGGAAGCTCCGTTGTAATTACTTGCCTTCATTAGATTTACGTTCTGGTTATCTTTAGACATGGCCATTGGTTTGATTGAAGCGGAACCACGGCACAGATGATCAAATGCTGACAGCAGGTATGTAACAATCTGACAGTGAAAAAAGGAGTAAACACTCGATACACTGAAGTGACCTTGATGATTTGGTGATAAAATTAGCGTCCACTGTTTAAAGTCTGCATCTGTGAGAAGCAACGGATCCAATAGTCATGCCTTTGACCCATCTGCTTTGGGTTGGATCGAGAAAGACATGGTAACTGGGGCATGGTTCTTACTTTTGCACCCTCCCTCAAACAGGGTACCTGCAGCGAAACAATTACTGATCTTAACAGTAAAACCAAAACTTTATACAAAGTGACCTGAAAACTCCACTCATGGTGAGCAAAGGAAGGCCATCCCCTGGAAAGTAACTTGTGCTATCCATTAGCGTACTGTTCCATATTAAATCAAGGGAGTAACCCTCAAGAAGAACTGCCGCACCATGCCTTAGCTGATGCCTGAAAATGACAGCACTTAGGGGCATGCTTCCCTCAGCATATGTGTAAACTGGTCTATGTATTTGCAATCTTACTGTACCTGATGCATGCCAAATGCTGAATTGCACTCTCAGCAGTGAGTCCCTGGATACTGTACCTTCGTGGCTAGCTTTCCCGATTTGTGTGAATAGTTCTCAGCAGTGAGTAATATCTGCCTATCTTCGTGGCGTACTGATCGCGATTTTGATGTGGGAAAAGTCGCTTTTAATGATGTTAGCTATTGAATCACACTTGCTATTATTCGATGCGCTATTCTTTCTTCACTATTATTTATTCGCGATTCTTTACTCGCTATTATCACAGGATACCGGTTTTATCTGGATAGAACCAGGGACTCAGACAACCTGTTTATCTCCTTCAGTTCAATAACTGGAAGGGACAGCTTGTTATAATCAAGTGTATTTATGCCTGGATTGTAAATTGCCTTTGCCACTGCAATGCCATGGCTCAGGTTAAACTGGAGGGCAGCATACGCACCCACTCCGCATGAGTGGTTGCCATGTCCCTAGCATAGAGATGCTCTGTCTATGCCAGGAAGCTGCCACCATTGGCAGGACAATCCTGAATGGATTACTATCCTGGCTGAGCCCTCTGCTCCTGCCACCCTATTCCAGAGAATTTTTTCTGAGCTTGGTACTGTGACTCACTGAAGGGAATCAATGGTAAAGATTAATTCTTGCAAGATATTAAAATTATGTTCCTACTGTAATTCTTGATCTTGCCAACCATCTTCATTGATTCACATGCCCACCCAACATCCCTGGGACTCACTCCAGTATGACTGTGTTGGTCTTCAGCTCTTTATACTTGATTTGGGCTGTGAAGATACTGTGTTACTAGATTTGAGTGTCCTTCTTATATGGGCCACCAGGGCTATCTTATGCCCTTAGGTTAAGTGCATAGATTCTTGTTAGGTTATGCTGTTCACCTCTTTGGTAAAACTGGTATGGAGATGGTTGGGGGCTGGTGCCGCTGTATACCAGTGGGCTGGTGAAACAGCACTGGCATAATGCCTAATACGTCACCAGCCCTCTGAAATGTTCTGGCTTCCACAGAGTCCTAGTGCCTCTAGCTAAGACCCACTAGTGTGAATCAGTGGTGAAGATATTCTGAAAGATCAAGAATTTCAGTGAGAACATAATTTAAATTTTTTGTGGCCATGTTATTTTCATACTAGATCTTCCAAGAATCAGTCTTCACCATTGATTCTCACTTATGGGTCTGGGCCAGAGACACTAGGACCCTGTGGGAGGAAAGCTTTTGCCAAAGGGCTGGTCAAGTCTACTGGGTATGGTGCTTGCACCCCACCCCCACATAGTGCTATGAACCAGCCAATAAATGATAATTACGTACTCACCGTAATTCTTTATCTTCTTGGACAGTCTTCACCATTTATTCACACTGCTGAGTTCTCAGTCGTTAGCACCAAGACTCTGCAGGAGCCAAAATCTTCGGGGGGGCAGTGCTGAGTTAGGCTGTGTGCACATACAGTAACGGCCCCCAACCCCTCAGTACTTTTTTTACGGAGTAGGTGCAGCATAACTTAAGTAAGCAATACTAAACCTAACGAGGGCATAAAATAGCCCTGTGGACCTGTATAAGAAAGGTCAACAATAACAACGTCTTCACAGCCCAAACTGAAACAAGGGCGGTGAAGACTAGGATACAGAGAGAGTGAGCTCAAGGGATGGCGGATGAGCATGTGAATAAATGGTGAAGACTGTCCAAGAAAATCTAGAATTACAGTGAGTATGTAATTTTTATATCTTCCTGGACATAGTCTTCACCATTTATTCACACTGTTGGGTAGAGTACCAAGCTCAGCCAAAACTCCCCCGAGCAGGGTGGTAGGAGATGGCACTCACTCAGGACAAAAGTCTGTCAAGGACTGTCTTGCTGAGGGAGGCATGCTGCCTGGCATGGACATCCAGGGCATAGTGCTTAACGAAAGTATGTACTGTGTTCCAAGTTGCTGCTTTGAAAATTTCAGAAATGGGGACAGAGTGAATTTCTGCCCGAGAAGTTGCAACTGCTCTGGTAGAATGGTCATGTACCTGGCCTTCCAATTTGACCGAAGCCAAGGAGTAACAATGGTGAAGACAAGCCACTATCCAGGCAGAGAAACATTTAATCATAACTGGCTGGCCCAGATGGGCAGCACTGAAGGAAACAAAGAGTTGTTTGGAATGTTAGACATCTTTGGTACTACCAATGTAGAACCTGAGGGCTCTCTTCACATCCAGAGAGTGGAGAGTTCTTTCTCCCTCGTTCTGGAAGTTAGGAAATTACGTGGGCAACACCAAGTGCTGGTTCAACTTGAACTCCAACACCACTCTGAGCAAGAACTTGGGGTGTGTGCGAAGAACCACCCTGTCTCAGTGAAACACTGTATATGGAGGGTCCATTACTTAAGCATGTATTTCAGAGACTCTGGGCTGAGGTGCAAGCCACCAGGAAAGCTGCTTTCCAAGTTAGAAATTTAAGATCACACAAGGCCAGAGGTTCAAAGGGCTTACAAGTGAACATGTCCAATGTAAGGTTGATATCCCAGGGAGCGCTAGGCTTCCTAACTGGGGGCTTTGTGTGTAGAATGCCTTTTAGGAACCTCTTGAAGACAGGTAGTTGAGCCAGTGTAAGGTTCTGGACCAGCTTGTGATAGGCCAAAGAAGCACAAAGGTGAACCTTTACAGAGGACTACTGTAGTCCCGCATCAGAGAGATCTAGCAAGTACTCCAAGACTTTGTCCGGTAGACATCTGAATGGGTCCAAACGAGATTGAGTACACCATTCTGAGAACTGTTTTCATCTGGCTGTTTATGTCTTCCAGGTACAAGGCCTGCGAGCAGCCAGGAGGATCTCTGAGAGCCTCCTGGAAACCCTAAACCTGCCCACCTCCATCTCTTCAGCAGCCAAGCCTGAAGATGAAGGGAGTGCAGGTTGTGATGGACCAGGGGACCCCTGTGTCAGTAAGTCCATCCACAGAAATAGAGACTTTGGAGGGACCACAGATAACTTGTAGGTCAATGGAACCAAATTTACTGTAGCCAGGACAGGGTAATCAGAATCATTTTTCTCCTGTAAGTCTCTATTCTGAGCAGCACCCTCTGGACTACTGGAAGTAGAGGAAATGTGTACAGAAAGCAATTTGTCCACCACAGTCTGAATGCATGCTGACAAAAAATGCTAGGTCCTGGATTTTTGGAGCAGAACTGAGGCAATTTTGCTGTGAGTGGGGATGCAAAAAGTTCTAGTTCTGGAGTTCCCCACTCATTGAAGAGCAACTGTACGACACCTGGTGCTAATGACCACTCATGAGGATCTGCTTCTGTTTGACTGAGTTGGTCTGCTGACTAGTTCTACTCTCCTGACAGGTATACTGCCAAAATTAGAGCATTCTGCTCCAGGCACCACTCCCGTAACCTCAATGCATCCCTGCAAAGCTAGTAGGAGTGTGCCTCGCTTTGCTTGTTGATGAAGTACATCACTGACTTGTTGTCCATCTGCAGAAGGATCACCTTGTGACTGACCAAGTATACTACGGTTTGGAGTATGTAAAGGACTGCTCTCATTTCTAGAACACTGATGTGGCGATGAGACTCCATGTGAGTCCATACTCCCTGGGTGTGATGGCCCTGTCAGTGAGCCCATACCCCAGAAGAGGTGCAATTGTGGTGAGAGTTATCTGATACTCTGGTGGAATGGAGTGAAGGGGAGACCTTGAAGAAGGATGTCCTCCTGTGTCCACCATGCTAGAGACTGATACAGTGGTTCTGTCACTTTGATGAGGAAAGACGGAGGATGAACCGAGTACTGAGCATCCACTGAGTGGTTCTCATGGGCAGCTGTGCCAGAGGTACCATGAAGACTACAGTGGCCATGAGATCTAGTATCCCTTGCATGGAGTGAGCCCACACTGAAGTTGTTCTCTATGATGAAATGCGCCATCTGGAGGATGTCCTTCTGTCTGTCCTCCAGGAGGAAGGCTCTCACCTTGGTGATGTCCAACAGAGCTCTTATGAAGAGGAATTGTTGTTAGGGCTGAAGCTGTAACTTCCTAAGATTTAGAAGTACCCCATGATGGTCAGGAACTGGGTTGCTGTGTTCACTGCTTCCTCTGTACCATGTCTGGGCAGACTTGCCGGAAACCAATTGTCCGGGTATGGGAATACTTGGAGGTCGAGCTTTCAAAGGTGCGGTGCAAGAAGTGCGAAGCCAAAGGGCAGGACTCTGAACTGACAGTGCTGACCCAAGGTCACAAATTGAAGGAACTTGTCATGGCTTTGGTGAACTAGAATACGCTGGTATGCATCCAGCATGTCCAGGAATGCCAACCAGTCTTGGGGTTTGAGAAGTGGAAGAAGGGTCGGTCCCCATGGAGACCATCTTGAACTTCTTGTGGTACAGAAACTTGTTTAGTTTTCTGAGGTCGAGGATGGAGCACATGCCCCCTGTCTTTTTTGAAACTAGAAAGTAATGGGAGTAGAAGTTTGTGTTGTGTTCTGCTTGAGGTACTACTATCACTGCCCTGCTTCTCAGAAGACCTGCAATCTCTAAAGTGAGGAGGTCTGATTTGGCAGCTGATAAGGAGGGTTGCCTCTTGGGTGGACAATCCTGGGGAATTTCTGAAAAGTTTGTAGGTATCCCTCCCAAATGATCCTCAGGACCCATTCATCCATGGTGATTTATTATTCCTTTATTATCTCGGATTTCAGCCTTTGAGCTACAAGCTCATTTTCAAAGGTTCCACGTCAGAGTGAGAACATAACAGCAACAGTAAATACAGTGGATGATACAGTAACATGTGGGAATTATAACAAAGGAAAAACAAGAAAACAGAATAAAGGACTTCTGGTGACGCAATGGCAGCTTAGCTCCCCATCTCTTCGTCTCCGGTGTAGAATCTAAACTTAATCGGGCGCATTGCATGGCCATCCTCATTCGAAATTCACTCCATTGCATTTGCGGTGAACATCTTCGATGGGACGTACAAAGAAAAAGGACCCTTTGGGTTCAGAAGCGATGCTTACACCTGGGCGCTCCAAACCACCAACGGCCCTCAGCCCTGCGCCATCCTGCTCCTCGCTTATTTCGGGGTCCGGAGAGGAGGACTCTGGCTCAGATTCTGACCCGACGAGCACCAGGTTGGAGTCAAAGAAAATACTGAAACTCTTGCAAAGGATTGACGGGAAAGTTTAGGACATTCAGCGAGATTTTAAGAAACTTGAAAACAGGACGACGGCAGTGGAGCAACACACTGAGGCCTTACAAAGTGAAAATATGGCACTTGGCCGTTCCGTAGCATTTCTATACCATAGAGAGAAAGCCCTCTCCCTTAAAATGGAAGATTCGGAGGCCCGTTTGAGAAGAAACAATATCCAAGTGGTAGGCATCCCGGAGGGAGTTGAGCAAAAAGATATGGCTGGCTATATGGCAAGTTGGTTGAAGGTCGAATTACAGCTGGATGAGGACTTTGCCCTGGAAATAGAGAAGGCACATCGATCAGTCTCCCCCAGACCTAAACAAGGTGCTCCCTCAAGGGCCATTCTGATCAAATTTCTGAAATATCCAGTGAAAGAAAAAATACTTTGTTTGGCTTGGCGGAAAAAGGATCTGAAATTCGATGGTTTCCGGGCATTCGTAGACCAGGACTTTCCACCGACTCTGGTAGCTAAAAGGAAGAAAGTTCTGTATGTTGTGAAACAGCTGAGAAGCAAGGGGGTTAAGGCACAGATTCATTATCCAGCAAGATTGTGGGTTGACACTAAACATGGCCCGACGATCTTTGACTCCCTTTGGGCAGCAAAATCTTACCTCAGTCAGAAGGGGGTCCCCTTGTCAGATTTGAAGGAGGAGATGGCGGAGTGCGAAGTGGAGAAATTGTTGTGATCTCTCGTGCCTGGGTCTGATAAGCTGACGCCATCAGACTCCCGTTCGGCAGCTCTTTTCCCTCTGCAGGCAGATTTGTGAAGATGGTTTCCTGGGTCCAAGCCAACCTGAGACTGCAGGACATATCCTCGTTTTCTGGGGCGCCGCGGGGTTCCCAGGTTGGCTGTACAGGTATTCAATGGGGTGCTGCAGTTTTACTACTATTGGGAACTAATTTCTGGGTCCCTTGGTTTCCGTGGGTGTAATTCCTTTTGGGATGGACCTAGATGGTGCGTTTCTGTTTTGGCTCCCCAGTCGACCCACTCGTGGAACGGCGATGCAAGTTTATTTTCCTCCTTCCAGCATTAAGGTGCCGGTGGTTATCCTAGCCACTTTTCCTCACCAAAAATAGACAGTTGGAACCGTTCAAACCGTTGGCTCTAGAACTGGTATTGTCTCCCACTTTTTCCTTTGCTCTGTTGGACTCTCCCATAGACATTGTGCATGTACCTGGGAGCAATGCGTAGGTTTTGAGAACTTACATACTGAATCTGGGATAAGGACTAGAGACATAATTCGGCAGTCACCCTGTGGTCTTGTAATCTATCACTACTTTCTGTTCCATGGGGAAGTCTGTGGTCGGGGTTGTTTCTAGGGTTCCTCAGATGCATTTAATGGGGGTGGGAGCTCCATCCTGGTGTTGGGGAGGTGATTTTTGTTATTGTAATATGTGCATTATACCAATGGATGCTGGAGACTGGGGTAGCTTTTCCAGCCTTTTTCTGGAATCCCAGTTGTTCACATAAAGGGCACAGGCCCAGGGGTCTCTCTTTAATAGGGAATCCTCTGACCTTTTCACCCTCGTAGTTAGGGTGTAGTTCCCTTTAGGTACTCAGCTCCCTGTACACTCTTGGTGGGATCCTTCTCACTTAAAGAGTATTGGGGCAGTCTCTTCTGCCACTTTTGGTTGTTTACCGTTGACCTTCACCCTACGTTGTTGGCTAGTGTAGTTTCAGGTCTTTTCTTTAAGTGTATGGTTGTACTACGTTCTTATTTTTCCTTTTGGTTTTCTCTGGTTTCTCTACTATTATTTCTTCCCTTTCTTCATAGAGGCTCTTTTCATCATGTCTGGTAATGGAATGCTATATATGTTTGAATTTTTCTTTTACCATAGGAGCTTACTGGTAGTACAAATATGGCTAATCTAACAATTTGCGACCTAAATGTGAAAGGGATTAATAATGTGATCAAATGCTCAAAGATTCTGGCAGAATTACACAGGGAGAAATGTGATATGGCCTGCTTACAAGAGACTAGACTGACGAATCAGGAACACTTAAAATTAAGGAGGACTTGGGTGGGCATGGTTTGCTCTGATGAGCATCCAAAATTTAAGAAAGCAGGGGTGGTGGTGTTGTTTCACAGGGGGTTGCCATTTCAGATTCAGAAGGTGTTTAAAGCGGATACAGGTCACCTTCTGATTGTTTTGGGGAATATTTAGGGGTAGACTTTTACATCTGGTAGCTGTATATGCACCTACCCCTCCCTCCAGGGACTTCTTTAGAATGTTATTTAGCAGACTGGCTATGTTACCCACGGGTCAGATAGTGTGCATGGGAGATTGGAATTGCGTTGAAGATGTTAATTTGGATAGAAGCCCCGGTAGGTCCCCAGGATCGAAAGCCTGTTCTAGACTACTTAAATCGCTGTGTCTGGAGGGAGGGATGGCAGACCCCTGGAGGCACCTCAATCCTAACATTCGAAATTACACTTTTTATTCCCCGTCTTCTAGGTCATTTTCCCGCCTAGACCGTTTCTATACTCAGCGTGGGTTACTTCACACTTTCCACAGGGTGGATATTCTCCCCACTATGATTTCGAATCACGCAATGGTAAGGGCAGAGTTGAGCTGTGGGGATTTGGGTAGCAGATCCCGTTGGAGATTTGACCCAGGATTAGTTAATGATAAACAATATGTCACCTTCACTAAACAGGTTATACAATACTTTTTAGAGGAAAACTCTCTTCAAGACTCATAACCTAAATTTGTGTGGGATGCTTTAAAAGCTGTTGTACGAGGTCACACAATTGCTTTTGCTTCTCATAAAAATAAACACCACAAAGCGGCAGTCCAAGATGCCTTGAGGGAGATCCAGGATCTGGAATCTGAGCATAAGTGTTCAGGAGCTAAACTCACCCTTAGAAAACTGAACGACGCCAGATCGAGATATGATTCCCTTTTGCAGCGTCGTATAGAGAACTCGTTAAGATACGCGGAGCCAGAAATACTATGAGAGGGGGGAGAGGGCTGGTAAGTTGCTCTCGTGACCACGCCTTAGAAACAGGAAGTGGAGATATATAGTATATGCCTTTACCCCCCGATTCTCCAGATAAGACCCAACCCTTGGAAATAGCGGCTGCTTTTCAGTCATTTTACCACCATCTATACGAGGAGGAGAGGAGCCCACTGCATGCTAAGAAAATGGCTGAGTTTTCTGACAGGTTAGACCTGCCTAGGCTCTCCCCTGAACAAGGAGAGGGGCTGGATGTCCCGTTTACCAGTGGGGAGGTACAACAGGTGATAAAATCCCTAAAAACAGGTAAGGCCTCTGGTCCGGATGGTTTTACTGCCGACTTTTACAAGTGTTTTGCCAAGGAGCTCTCACCTCTCCTCACCCTGGTTTGCAGTGTTGTACAGGACCCCGGGGCTCTTCCAGACACCTGGCAGGAGGCCCTCATTTCTGTGATACCTAGACAGGGGAAGGATCCTACTCATTGCTCAAGCTATCGACCTATCTCCCTGTTAAATCAGGATGGGAAGATATTTGCAACACTGGTGAGTCGGAGACTTCAATCAGTTATCCCTGACCTGGTTCATGCAGACCAGACGGGATTCATTCCCGGCCGCCGCCTGCAGGATAACATTGCCTTCTACTTGATGTTCTCTCTGGGGTGGATTCTCCCCAGATTGGACAGCCTAGGGCGGTCCTATCACTTGATGCCAAAAAGGCCTTTGATCGCCTGGACTGGCACTATTTGGATTATACCCTGGGGCATTTTGGCTTCGGTGCTAAATTTAGGTTATGGATCTCCAACCTTTACTTGGACCCCTGAGCCAGGGTTCAGGTGAATGGAGTTATCTCATCCTCCTTTGAGATTCGCAGGGGGACCAGACAGGGTTGTCTCCTCTCCCCTCTTTTATTTGCCCTAAGTTTAGAGCCGATAGCAGCGTACATTAGGCAAACGGACCTCTTCCAGAGAGTTTGTTTTCAGGGAACTGAGGTTAAGATCTCTTTATATGCGGACAATGCTCTTCTATACATTACTGACTCGGTTGTTTCTATCCCCAAAATTTTTTATTTTCTGGAATCCTTTGGCGCTATTTGAGGGTACAAAGTTAACGTGGGTAAATCAGAAATACTTCCATTTGGGATCGGGGGGGTCACCTACCAGATTTAGGTCAATTGAAATGGAGCAAGGAGGGCTTTAGATACTTGGGGATTTGGATACCCAGGAATCTACAAGATCTTTATAAGCTAAAACTCCTCAGGTTATTGCAAGAAGTTCAATCTGATTGCAACTGGTGGAGGGAGCTCCCACTTTCGCTTTCCGGTAGAATAGAGAGTGTTCGGATGAACGTCCTGCCTCGATTTATATTTGTTTTTTCTGCTCTCCCACTGAGGGTCCCTCCAACTTTCTGGAGGGAGATTCAATCCACCCTCTCTAAATATATATGGTTGGGTAAGAAACCTCGGGTTAGGTGGAAGGTGCTGACAGCCCCCAAGGAGCGGGGGAATGGGCCTACCGGATCTGCGTAAATACAGTTGCAAGCCTTGATCCAGTGGCATCGGGAACCTACCCCACGCTGAGCAGAGGTTGAGGCTTCCCTTTCTCCAATGCTTACCCTCACAGACATGTTGTTCCTTGACCCTCCCAGACTCCGACTCTTGGAACTCTCTAACCCACTCACCACGGTAATTAAACAGTCCTGACTAGAAGCCTGTTCCAAATTAAATCTACTACTTACAACTGGGCCTTCCACATTTATAACCAGCTGCAATGATTTTTTACCCATGAAACTGGACCTTGCATACCACCGTTGGGCAAAATATGGGTTACTAAGGGTGGGCCAATTCCTAACAGGCAACTCTTTTAAATCATTTCAACAGCTACAGGTAGAATTTGCCCTTCCACAAACAGATTTTTTTAGATTTCTTCAATTCAGGCATTATCTTTACACCACAGGAATTTCCTCTCTAACCGATGCCCCGGGAAATTCCTTGCAAGAATGTATCCTGACCTTGGTATCTATTCCAAGTTCCACTCATTTAATTTCTAAATTAGTATAAATTATGAACATTGCTGAGGACGATCAGGTGTCTAGGATCACGGGAATATGGCAAACTGAACTGGGAGATGTCACACACCTGAGGAGTGGTTAAAGATTTGGAGAGGGGTACACGTGACCACAGCATCCTTGGTCTGGAGAGAGTTTCGGTGGAAGGTGGTGGTCAGATATTTTAGATCTCCAGTAATCACTAAACATTTTGGGGGTTGTAACTATGACCTCTGCTGGAGGAATTGTCAAGCTATAGGTACCCATTCTCACATTTTTTGGCAATGTGGTATTGTGATGGATTTTTGGGATGAAGTTCATGGAGCGGTGGAGGCGATATTCGGGTTGTCTTTTCCTAAGCTCCCGAAACATTGGCTTTTTGGGCTGCCTCCTGTGGGTTTGAAATCCAGGGCACAACGATACCCGTTTTATATTTTTGGGGCAGCCACTCTTAAATCAATTACCAGGTGTTGGTTAACCCCCGACAGGCCCTCATTACAATCTTGGTATGATATTTGTTCCGGAATTTTGGAGATGGACTATCTGACTGCCAGGCTCCGCTTTTCTGTGGATAAATTTAAAGTGAGATGGTTACCGTTTTTACACTACAAGGCTTTGAAAGAGAATAAAAACGTACTGGAGGTCTTGGCCACCTTTTCATTAGATACTGTGTAGAATATCTGCCGGAACGACTCTTAGCGTTTTATTATGTACTGTTAATTTCAGCCTCTCTTTCCTCTTCTTCTCTCTGTCTTTTCCTTGCTGATCTTTTCCAACTTCCTACCAACTTTTCCCGTTTTCTCTTTCAGTTATATTACTTTTATTGTGGGTGTTTTTAGCCCAAATTTTTCTTTTTAAACTGTATTCACATTAAGTTTAAGTATCTGTAATTGTAAATTACAACAATTTAACTGTGGTTAAAGATAAAATGTTAATAAAGTACTATTTCCAAAAAAAAAGAAAGCAGGATAAAAAACATAGCAGTATTAGGTGGCAATAAGCACTAATACAAGACTGTCATTATGGTAACAAAAAGAAAGCACTACAAGATTGGTAAATTAAGGCAACAAAAAACGGACAAGGGATTAATTTACTAGAGGAAGGGAAGGGGCAATAGAGAGGAAATAAGGAAGGGGGGGGAAGAACTGCCAGGAGGTGGCTTAGAAAGATAGAGCAGGAACGGAAGTGGAGATAAGGGGAGTTATGGATGAGTGTGGGGAGAGGTGGGCACTACAAGGGATGGGTTTTGTTAAGAGGATTTAAACAGCGGTTAGGGACGCATTGGGAGGGAACATGGGGGTAGGACTGAGGGGAGACAGGATAGGAATGGGGAGGAGAAGATGAGGAAACACAGCACGTGCTAAAGCTGATCAGAGGGTAGATAGAGTGCAGGGAAGGGAAGGTGGAGATGGGTAGGGGGAGGAGGTAGATCCGAGATTAGGGGGAGGAGGTAGCTCGAGATTAGTATTTAGGGATACAGCTGGAGGATAGTGAGTGGGGCAGGTGATGGAGTAATTACAAGAGAAAGGGAGGAAATAAGGAAAACAAGGGAGACGGAGTGGGAGAGGTGAGGTGAGTAAAAACATAAGAAGTGCTAAAGTTGTTCAGAGGGCTGGCTGATTAGAAGGAGGTAGAGGTGGACTGCGATAAGTAGTGGGGATGGGGCATGGTGATAGTGCGAGGGGCAGGGAGTAGAGCATGGATAGGGGTAAGGGATACCCCTAACCATGCTCCAAGCCAGGGAGGATGGTGACAGGAGGAAGAGGAGAGCTGGAAGGCAAATGTGGGGGGCCTAATCTGAGCAATCACATCTCCCTCGGTCATGAAGTGCTGTCTGAGTTCTCTTTTGGACGGCCCAAGTTTGGAGTAGTTTAGGATGATGGCTGGGAGCTCATTGAGCCAAAGTGGGGCCCTATAGGAGAAAGTTCTTTGGGCCAAAGCAGTGCACTGAATGGGATGTGCAGTGGGTTCCTTGTATTGCCTCTGGTCCGAAAAGAATTTGTGCCGGTTTAAGTATCCTCTGGATGGATTTCAGGGTCAGTCCTAATAGGGCTTTTCTTCCTAGACAGACTTGGTACTGAATTCACTCTTGTATTTTTAGCCACTTAGTTTGCATGTAGAGCTCACAGGTATGCATGAGTGAATCTACGCTTAGCACTAGCTTACAGGCCTTGTTTAGTGTGGTTCTTACTCATTTAAGTGTAGTGTCCGTGGCTGTGCTATACACAAGGCTGTAGTCAACAGAAAAAGGAATAGAGCTTTTTACTGCTACAGTGAGGGCCTTGTCAGTCAAGTAGGAACGGTGCCTATAGAGCAGGCCTAATCTGGTGTTGGCTGTTTTTACAATTTGGTCAATGTGTTGTGTGTAGGACAGGGAGCTATCAAGGGTGACACCCAGATATTTAAAGGTGTTTACTTGTTCCACCAGTTCAAGCCTGCTGTTTTTGACAGTGAGACTGCTAGATTTTTTCTTGCCCTGGTGGTTGCAGAACAGCATGTTTTTTATTTTTTTATAGTTTAGGAGGAGTTTGTTTTGAGTGAACCACTCCTCAACCCTCATAAAACTCTCCTGTAATTTGTTTGTTAAAATGTTGGGGGTGTGGAGCCCAAGCTAGATGACTGATTTGATTTTAAGTACAGTGTAAATACTTATGAAAAAGGCTTCAAATATCTATTCATTTCGTCTTTTATTAGTTTTAATCGACAGCTACTGGGGTCGGAACTACTCAACCTTAAATTGGGGAAATCTCAGGAGAAACCACTTCAGGATGGAGCTACGAGTAAAAATCCACAGATACCTCCAACCATGCAGTCGGTTCCAGATCCTGCAGCTGCAGCCCTTGAAGAACCAGAGATCAAAACACTACAGACAGTGGGGGCCAAGCTTAACACTCTAATAAAGTCAGTACGAAAAAGTCAGCAGAAGAAGGCCATCTGGTCTATCAAGGCTACTCGTATTGCAGGGTCCACAGCATGAGCTAATGTCCCTGCCCTCCTTCCCCATTCTTCCCATCCTCCCTACCCATGATTTTTACCTTCCCCCTATGCCTATCCCAGCCCCTCTTAAAGCTGCCCACTGTCTTTAACGAGATGACCTCTTCTGGCAGCACATTCCAAATGTCCACCACCCTCTCCGTGAAGAAGTGCTTCCTGACCTCCCTCCTAAACCTCACATCCTCCAGCTTAAGACTGTGCCCCCCTTGTGATATGGTTGCCACTCAGCTTAAAGAGACTCTCCTTATCAACCTTATTTATCCCTTTCAAGTACTTGTATGTCCCAATCATGTCTCCCTCTCTCTCTCTCTCTCCTGTCTTCCAGGTTTGATTCATTCACTAATCGAGTCACCACTTTGGAAAAGACAATGGATGCCGTGCAAACGGCAACTTTGGAGGCCACCAAATGATCAGATTCTGCAATGGGGCAGCCACCAATATCATAAAAGAAAACCATCATCTCCGAACTCGTTTGGAAACTTTGGAGAATCAGGCAAGGTCTACAAATTTAAGAATCGTTGGAATGCGTGAGAGGAGTGAGGGCGACCATCTGATTTTCCTCCTGCAAGAGTAGTTCCAGTAGCAGTCTGCCACAGACCTAAGAAATCATCCTATTTCTATACAAAAGGCTTACCAGGTCACTTCCAGGGGGGTGGCCAGACAATCCAGAGCCCCCCATGCCATTGTGGTCGTTATGGATTGAGTACTGGCCTTGACGAGGTGCAGTAAAACCCTGCTTCAAGATGGCTTTCAGATTGAAATTTTTCCAGATCTGAGCTATGCTACAAGGCAATGGAGGAAGAAGTTTGACGGTGTCCGGGCAATGCTGTGGGCCGCTGAAATTCCGCACAGGATGGTATTTTCAGCTCATTTGAAGATTGTTTATAAAGGCAAAGTATTCTTGTTTATGGATGCATCGGATGCCCTGAAATGGGCACAAAAACATGCAGCAGTTTGTCTGAACCTTTTGAAACCTGATCTCTACAGCTCAGAAGATGAAAATACATGAACTATTGGAAGACAGGATTGTGAGTTTTAATGGTTTCCTCCTGCTTTACTAAAAGGTGATGGAACCCTTTGCAGGTATCCCGTAGTTTACTGCTGTTGTTTTTCTCTGTTTGAGACTTTGTGGGACAATCTTCACCCCAGGCTGAGTCTATTACAATTGATGTTTAATTTTAAAATATGGTAATCATTTGATGGTTAACTTTCAGTTAGTTTGTATTAAATCTTGGTACACTTCAGTGTTATTTGGCACCTAGTTAAAACACATGGGGAAATTAATCTGGTAAAATTGTGTAACTTAACACTGTTCTTGCTCTTTTCAAAGGCAGTGTGTTTCATTAATTAAGCCTTGCTCCTTTATTACCCTCCTCTGGTAGGAGGATAAAGACTTTGAATTATATCTTTCTTTTCATATCGAATTCTATGCCATGCAGCTCATGGACTCCAACTAACAGCTGCTAACTATATGGACTATAATATGTTTCGATAATACAAAAGAAAACTGACCCCATATTACGTATCTTTTTGACACAGGATACAACTTACCAATTTTTTTTTATATACTTTATTTTTTCATTTTATCATATATCATTGCAATAAACAATACACATAGCGAACAGACCACATAGATTTTCAATCATTGTGGAAAAAGCCCCCTTAACCATAGGATAAAGGACTATAGATGCATCCACTATATAGCTTACATCAGTAGACAGTACCAGTAAATTTAAACTAAATAAAAAAACCAAAAAAACAGTTATGCTGTGTTGGAGAGTCCAAGAGCAACATGGCTACTACAAAGAAATATAAGGATTGTCCATCAATGTCCAGCCTTTTTTAAGGGAACGTGTCCCCGCAGGGACTAGTGGCACCATGTGTGAACCTAAATGTAAAAAACAGACCTATTTTTAACTTTCTGCAGCAGAATTTAGAAGAAAAACGTCTTATTTAAACAAACAATTGCATCCTCATCTAACAACCTCTCCAAGGAGAAACAGAATAGAGCTCCATACTTATAGTTTTCTAACATAACCCGACAATGTATAAACTAATCAAGATAAGCACGGCACTTAGCTTAGACAAAAATTCAGGAAAGTCCCGCAAAAGAGTACAAGTGTTCAAGTGTCTCCATCGGTCTCCTCGACTGCATCAGTCACATCTCACTACCTAAAAAACGCAGCCATGCGGTCGGCCCATTTGCCCGCTTCAACAGGATCGGAAAAGAGGAACACCTTCCCTTGATGTGTAATCCGTAATCTCGCAGGGAAGATCATGGTATGGGTGATGCCCACTTCCCTCAAGGATCTGTGCATGCCATCAAACCTTTTCCTATGCTGGCGGGTCGAGTAGTTCAGGTCCGGAAAGAAGTAGACTGGACTATCATCCTGTATGATAGGGCTAACCCTCCGGGCACATATAAGAATGCGATCTCGGGTGCCAACCCCCACCGTCACTACCATGAGAGTTCTGGGCTCCTCTGAATTTTGGGGTCGCCCTCTGGGGGTGATACGATAAGCTTTCTGAATGTCCCAAGAGATGCCATTGCCTTCCGACAGCAATTTTTCAGTGAGCCACTCGTGAAGAAACATAATTGGGTGGTCTCCCTCACTCCCTTCGGGGAGACCAAGGATTCGAATACTGCCTGCCTGGACCTGATTTTCTAAGGCCTCTAGCCTGGCATGGAGATGTTGGTTTCCTTTTACCATTAAAGCACTGGTAGTTGAATTATTGTCTGACTGCTTTTTAATCTCCTGGAATTCGCTTTTAAGGCCATCTACAGCATTTTTGACCACCAGCACTCGGCTATTGAAATTATACACCTTCTGATTTAAGGTGGAAATGGAGGAAATTAAACTCTGAAGCTTGTGTCCCAAAATCGCCATAGTTTCTGTAGATGCAGTGTCTAATTCAGCTTGCTGGCTTGAGAAGGGTCGCGGGGCCCCAGCCGTTCCCTTGCTTCTCTCAGTCCCACTCTGCGATTTTTCCTTTTTAGGATTACCCATTTTACTAATTTGAAGGCACTCTTTCAGGTTCTGGTACTTAAAAATTAGTTCTACTGCCCTAAAATAGCGTATTTAACAATTTATCTGGGTATGATGAGGATCTAAACAAATCTGCTGCTGCACTGCTCGGGCCCCACAGCGTCCCCCCACAACTTACTGATTTTATTAAGAGGAGTGGCGCCCTCATTGCATTAGTATGTCATGTTCTATGTCAGTATTACATATGCTGTACGTGAGTATTAAAACAATAAACATATAGTATAAAAAAAAATGTTTAGATGGGAGCTACTTGCAAAGATGACAGCATCAACCGCGTAGAGGAGAAGCTTGGCTGAGCAGATATCAGGGAGGGAGTTGCGGTCCAAGGATGGATCCCTGATATATCCCCTAGTGATCCCTTCCTGTCATCAGAAGTGTATGTTTTGTATTTTTACCTGCTGGGTTCTCTGGGCTAGGTAGCTCTGGAACCATGAAGCTGTCTCAGTGGATATACCAAGGGCAAGTAATGTTTTTAGAAGAACAATATGGTTAACCATATCAAAGGCCTTTGTGAGGTCAACATATATCGACTCCACAAGGTTCCCTTTGTCCAGAGACTCATGAATGCACAGTACTCAGTAAATTCCAAGAGGGCAGTAGTGGTGCTGTGTGATTTACGAAAGCCATACTGTTGTGGGCACTGGATATTGTATTTATACTGATATAAATCAACCAACTAATCCGAGACTATCCGTTCAAGGGCCTTTGATAGAGGGGGTAGGACAGAAATCAGTCGGTAGTTTGAGTGGATTGCACAGTCTCCACTTTTATGAACTGGGGTAACTACAGCTGATTTCCATATCGTGGGGAATTTCGCTACTTGAAGGGAGAGGCTGAACATTTTTGTGATTGGATGGACTATTTCCTGTAGTGTGAGTGCTATCATTTTAAGATCGAGGCTGTCAATACTATACCGTGAGTTACTGCGGATTCTCCTGAGGCATTTGTTTGCATCAAAGGCAGAGATTTCCTTGAAACAGAATGAGGGGGAGGGGTGGACGGCATGTGAGTGGTCTGTTTGTTGTCCGTGCTGTCACTATTGAAATCTAGAAAATCTGGTGGGAGTACTGAGCTAAGGTCAGTAAATGCTAAGTTGAAGGTGTCAGCAATAATTTTTGGATCTTGTAAAATATCAGCATTGACCACGAGCACTGAAGGAGAGGACTTGTTGACTTTACCCGTGACGTCTTTGAGGTTATTCCAGAAATTTTTCCCATCCCTCCAGGTTTTATTTCGACTGTCTTTGCAGTGATGTGCTTTTGTGAGCCTGATCTTGCGGGTACAGCTATTTCTGGCTGCCCTGTATTTCTGCCAGTCAGCAGGTTTACTGGTCGTCTTGGCTCGGTGCCATAGGTGGTCTCTGTCTCTCAGGAGTTCAAGGAGGGATTAGGTGATCCATCCATTGTTATGGTTTTTTAACCTCCATTTTTTTTAACTGGGTCAAAGATGTCACAGGCTGCACTGAAGGTGTTAATGAAGTGCTCTGTGACAGGGCTGAATATGGCCCTGTCCCAGCTGTTATGCAGAAAGTGTTTAAACACAAGGGACTGTTCCATCCTCTCCTTTTCTGTCTTGTTGCACAACCAAATTTTCTCATGAGACCTAGGCCTTGATCACTCTGATGGTCTTGCAATTCTCTGCCTCTCACTATCTCTCTACCCCTCTTGCTGTTCTGTCTTTTCTCTCCCTCTGCATATTTGCTGGTATAAAAATATATGTGAATCATTATATGGAAATGTAACTGATACTGGGATCCCTTTATTTAGAACTGTATATAGTTTTACTGTTGAAATGTATATAGTTGTACTTTTGAAATGATTGGAAAAAGCTGTTTGGAACTCAATGGGTTAACCTGTTTGCAAACTCTCTGAGAAGCTATAGGCAAGAGGTCAGTTCTGGGTCACAATATTCTTTTTGCTGCACTTGTTGAAACTTACAAGAACACTGTGTGAGAAGCATGCTGTTTTCTTAACGAGCGGGGGTTGCAAAGACTTCTAAAAACAGAGCTGCAATTTCTTGCAAGAAAGAGACACAGAGACTGAGAGAGACTGAGCCTGGAAATTGAGATGAAACCCAGATGGACTTTCTCTGTTTATACTGCCTTTGTAAAAAGTTATACTGAAAAATGTAATTTTTTTATTTTACTGTTATTAATAATAAATCACTTGTTGCAAATTTTACAACTGCTCTTGGTTTTCTTATGCTTCTTGACCTCTGCCTCGACGACATGCTCCAATGCTGGTCGACACTGCACATGGTGTCAAGGTGGGTCCAGTCGAGCTGCTGGAGGTGGGTTTTGAAAGAATTCAGCAGCTCTTTTTTTAGCACTCTGCTAGCAGTAAAAAGGGCAGATTTCTGTGTTTTATTAGACCAAAGACAGGTGATGGATTAATGATCTCTAAGTGAGTCATGGTGTACTGAGACCTCATATATTCTCTCTTGTTGATTTATTAGGACCCAGTCAATCAGGGTATGGGTGCCAGTGCGGTAGTTAAGTCTGGATGGTACACTCACCATTTGGGTAAGGCAGAGACTGGTCAGGACATCTTTATATGGCACTGCATCTTTGGATAACCAATTAATGTTGAAGTCACCCATGACAAGAAATTCCCTGTTGCAGCAGAGGGTATTAAAATAATTAACCAGTCTATTAAAGTTGATAGTCTGGTCTCTGGGCAGCAAACAGACTGTGAGGATTGTTAGTGATTTATTTTGGTAGGCAAGTAGAATTCTAATAGCTACAGCCTGTGCTTCTTTGTCTAAGTCAATCGCTTCAAGTGCGTGTCCACGAAGGGTGTCTTTTAGGTAAACCAGACAAACCCCACCCCCCTTTTACCTACTGTCTTTCTGAAAAATAATGTAGCCATTTAGGTAGAACACAGAGTTGGGAATTTTAGGTCTAGGTCATGTTTCCGTGAGAGTGAGGACATCAGGGTTATGCTGATGGACTCAAAGTTGAAATTGATCCAATTTAGGTAGGAGGCTATGTATATTGATGGAGGCCAGCTTCAGTGTTCCCCTATTGGTTTCTTGGGCCTGCTCCAGCCCAGTGGGGCCAGGATTCAGGTGTATATTGCCTGAGAGTAGGAACAGTATAAACGCACAGCGAATTAAGGGAGTTTTAAGCCATTCAAGCCTCCTGTGTTTGTTTTGCCTAAGGGTGGGCTTTCTTTTCATATAATATATGAGAATAGAAGGGTAAGGCGGTTGGGAGATCGTGAGTGCACAGGTAGGGGATGGAGTATGCATGTTCCTATGTTCAGAGTAGCTGACTGTGGAACTGGAGGGAGTACAGGACATAAGGTGTTCAGACGTTAATAGTGGATGGCAGTGCGGTAAGGATCCAGAGTTATCACTGGGTGATGGAGCTGCCATTAGGAGATGATGGAGTTCCACTGATTGTAAATATGGGATAGACAATCTCTCACTGGAGGAGAGATCCACCGGAAGGGACATTCATAACCTGTTGCTAGGCGTCAGAGGAAAATCTTGAAGTCTGCAGCCAGGAATGTCTCCTTATGTAGATTTCAGCAGTGGCAGCGTGAGAAGCAAATGCATCCGTGGCTGTCTTTAGCTGGTGACTGCTGAACTCTATACCATATTTTACAGTATGAAGAAGTATCTGCTTAGTATCCCACTCTGGTAGAGATTCTGCCAAAGACTTAAGAGAGGTCCAGAGGACATACTCTCATACTGAGAAAAATGACCTTGATAACTGGCAAGTCGCATTCCCAAGGTGGCTGCTGCGAAAGCTCTCTTACCCATAGTGTCAATTTTGTGGAATTTTTTATTAACAGGGTGTACCGTGTACATAAGATGAATCCTGATGTTGAGCCACATTGTTCCAGATGTGATACAGCACCAGGAACATTACAGCACATGCTTATATTATGTCCCAAACTGAATTCCTGGTGGGATTCCATTTTATTATTTATATCTGATGCTATTAAAAAACCTTCATTAAAAACCCAGCTTGGATGCTGTTACTGGTAGTGCCATCCGTAAATTCTCTTTCCTTTTCAAATCAATGTTTAATAAATATCAGCCTGGCACAGGCCTTTAAACAAATGTTGCTTAACTGGAAAGACTCAGAGCCCCTACACTTTATGACGGGGATACATGCACTGGAACAAATACATTACACCTCCATAAAACAGATGCAAACATTTGAAAAGATATGGCTGCCTTTCAAGATTAAACTTGATTCTACTAGGAGCCCTTGAGAGATCTTTCGTGTACCTAAATGCTCCAGGATGAATTTAGGTCCAATAATTAAGAATGCATAATTACATAAGAGTCTTGGGAAATCAGAATAAGGATGAAGGATATCAAGACTTTCACATGTTATGAACAATTATGGACCTACAATTATTTAGCGTATTAAACGTAAATATGATAATTTATATTGGATGATATTTATCACTTCTCTTTTTGCAATGTGTAATATGAAATCCTTTTTTCTTTTTTTACTGGAAATGTTGCATCAACTGTGTCACTAATATCTGCGGGTATGTATCTTTATATTGAATTAATCAATAAAAAAATAATAGCTTGTGCCATAACCTCTTGGGGGAGGCTGGCCTCGTCATTTTCTGCAAGGATGATAGTCTTGTCCGCAACTGGTTGAGAAGCCAAAAATGAAAATGACGTACCTACCGTAATTATGATCTTTCTGTGTATCTTCACCATTCATCACTGTTGGGTACTTGGCTGGAGGTCAGGACCCCGCGGGAACTTTTTTTTTTTTTTTAGGAAGGTGGAGCTGATGCACCATCGGCACTGCCCTCGAGGCCAATGCACTGCGTGGCACTCACGGGTGGGCCGTTAGGCTGCGTCGACTCCGCCTGCCTGCCAGTTCTGAGTCGCCGGAAAGGTAAGAGGAAAGGAGTGGAGGGTGGGACAAGGAAGTCCAAGGGACAGGAAAAAGGAAAAGATATATAAACAAAAGGAGAAATAACAACTGAGAGGACAGAAGGGGAGAAAAGTCAGAAACTAAAGGGATTGGAAGGGGGCCCCAATCTCTGGAAAAGGAAGAGGGAGGGAGGTAGGGTGGGTAAAGAATTTAGGATGAGAGGGGGGAGTTAAACATCCCAGACTCTGGTCCGTCTCCAGATTACATAGGAACTGCAAGGAGTAGCCAAAGGCTTTCTGCCAGAATTCAAGGCACAGAATGACTGGCAAACACTCCAGATAAGCAGAGTCGGCTATTCTGGAAGAAGGACAGGGTACAGAGAATTAACACCCTCTCAAGGAAAGATTTATTAATTTTTTTTAACAAGGAGAAATAGGTTGGATGGGAACAGGGAGGAGGAGAGAAAGGAAGGCAACTGTCAACTCCCACCCCACAGGGGTGGAGCCAAAGCACTGGAGAAGGAGTGCCCCCCCCCGCTGCCCACTCTCCCTGGAACATTATCCCCCTGTGTGCCCCTGTTTTACCCCACTCCTAAAGAAAAGAGAGGAGGAAGGATGGGCACAGAGAGGGAGGGGGACCCAGAGACTGAGGCCTCAGGGGGATGGAGGGTGGGATCGTGATGAATGATGAAGATACACAGAAAGATCATAATTATGGTAGGTACGTAATTTTCATATTTTATCTGTATCAATCTTCACCATTCATCACTGTTGGGTGAGTACTGAGCCCCCCCCATAGGGGGTTTCTTTTTACATCCTAAGGGAAAAAGTCCCTTAGCTCTCAGTGGGTGACACACTAAGAGGGAGAAACTTCAGGGCCTGGAGAGGCCCAACAGTGGGGAGAGTGAGACAGGGTCCCCCCGAAGGGGGAAGGAAATGGCCCCGACAAGCGCCGTCTCGATCTACGGGAGAAGAGATAGGTTCTCTGGTGAGTGGAGTTAATCACCCTACACCAGGCCAAGGGTGACAACCTGGAAAGGCGCAGCCATGCCGTCCGCCTAGTGCAGACCGCTGTCCCTACGACCCTGGTAGCTACCTCGTTGGCATCATAGGATGCCCTCGCATGGTGCCTTGCTAGCTCCAGGCCACTTATAGAGAGTGCAATGGCTTGTCTGGTTTGCTTCGTATCAGGCAATGAGGCTAGGAGCTGACCTAACCTGGACCACAAGAACCTGTCATAGGCTATATAGAGGGCCTGATGTGCAGAAATGGAAAGCAATAACTGTGCCGAGTAGAAAGTCCTCCTACCCCAGAAGTCAGAATCTGAGGAGTCTTGATCTGGGGGCCGGTCACGGTGAAGGGCACAAAGCCCATCAGGAGTATGCAACTGCGTCAATCTGGACTGTGGATGAGGCATGGAACCTGGAGACTCCGGGGGTGTGCAATACCTCTGGCTGAGATCCCTTGGGGCAGGAACTCTGGAGAAGGGCCTCTGCTAGGAATGCAACAACGTCTCCTGAAAGGGAGCAGGCCAGGGCGGCACCACAAGGGTGGCCTCGCCAAAATAGCCTAGAAAGGCATGCGCCGAGTACTCAGGATTGCTAATAGTGGCAGGTGTGAGGTGCAAGTCCTCCAACATCTTCACGAGGAAGCGCTGATACTCAGCAAGATCAGCAGCTGGAGAGATGTGGAGAGAAGGTTCCTCTCCTTCAGAAGAGGGGGATGAGGAGCTGGAGGGCACCGGCTGTTCAGGGGGTGTCTGCTTGGAGGGAGGTTGAAAACCTGACTGTCCATCGCCCTAACTTAAGCTGGGAACCGAGCAGCCATCGCTCTGAACTGCTCCCAGGAGAGAGGCCCGCTAGGACCAAGGATGCCTGATAGTGCAGGAGAATGTGGCAGAGGAATGGGGACAGAGCCGAGAAGAGATGTCGGCTGATCTCCGCCTGGGCTAAGGAGCAGACCAGGAGCACCCGCAGAAGAAGGTGACCTGGAAGACCCCACAGCCGACAGCTGAAAGTACAGTTACGCAAGAACTTACCGTAACAGTAGATCTTCGAGAACAGCTCTTGCAGGAGGTTACACCATTAGGACTGAAGCCGGCAGGCGTCAGGACCTCACGGAAAAATTCTAGCTAGCTATCTTCAGCGGGGACCGCCCCCAACGTCGGTCCCGCCTCCGACGTCAGACGTAGTACATAAGGGGGCGGTTCCGCCAGATTCCCAGTTCTCCTGCCGGAGACCGAGGATCCACCATCAGATGATAAACGGGAGAAATCCCTGTTGTTAAAGGCTAAAGCCATGCCTCCTCCAAGGGGGAAGGTACCTGCTGCAAGAGCTGTTCTCGAAGATCTACTGTTACGGTAAGTTCTTACGTAACTGTACTATCTTACTTCGAGACACAGCTCTTGCAGCAGGTTACACCATTGGGACTGATTCCCAAGCAGTAACGCTGCCAAAAATTCCGGGAGGAGGAAATTAGGAAATACATTCCAGGTCCTGAATCTAGGACAGGAGACCCTGTAGCACCGCCAGGCCGAAACCGGCTCTTCGCCGAGGGGCGATGTCCAGGTTATAATGCCTGATAAATGTATGCACAGAGCTCCAAGTGGCTGCAGCACATATGGCAGAAGTGGAGACGTTTTGGAGTGCTGCAAAGGAGGTGGCCACGCCCCTAGTGGCATGACCCCGGACTGAACCCGGGAGGGGCTTCTGTTTGAGCTCATAACAGAATGAAATACACTGGACAAGCCAGCGAGACAGGGACTGTTTGGATACAGGTTGACCCATCATCCTCTCAGAAAAGGAAACGAAAAGTTGCTCAGAACTATGAAATGGTTTAGTTCTGTTGAGGTAATACCTCAGGCTGTGGTGAACATCCAGGGTGTGGAGCAGAGCCTCTCCTCTATTCGAGTAGTTCGGGAAGTAGACCGGCAGGTCAATGTCCTGATTTAGAGTGACTGAAGAGACCACCTTAGGCAAAAATTTAGGATTCGTCCTCAGGGATACTCTGTCCCGGTGGAAAACTAAATAAGGCTCTTTGCACATGAGAGCGTGAAGCTCAGAAATTCTTCTCGCTGAAGTAACAGCAACCAAAAATAGCATTTTCCACGACAGAAAACATAGCTCGCAATCCTCGGCAGGTTCGAAGGGGGAGCATGAGTTGTTCCAGGACAAAGAGCAAATTCCATGGAGGCACTGGGTCCTTAATGGGTGGTCTAAGGTGTAACACCCCTCTCAAAAATTCCCGAGAGGCGTCTAATTGTGCCACTGTATGATGTCCCACCAGAAGGTGGTAGGCTGAAATGGCACAGAGGTGCACCTTGATAGAGGAGTAGGCTAGACCCGAATGAAAGAGGGAGAGCAGGTAGTCCAACACCACTCCCACCGGGCAACCTAAAGGGGAAAAATCGCGTGCTCGCGACCATAAACAAAAACGGCGCATTTCATGGCGTACGTCGCATGCATTGCCGGCTTTCTGGCTGCAGAAAGAACTTCTGCAACCTCTTGCGAGCCCCCATGACGCAAGATGGCTGTGTCTCTAGGAGCCATGCATGCAGGTTCAGTGAGCGTAAGTCTGGGTGGACTAGTGAACCTTTCTCCTGAGACAGGAGATGGGAGCTGAACGGCACCGGGAGCAGAGGTTCCCGGGATAGCTAAATTAGCAAGGGGAACCAGATCTGTCTGGGCCAAAAGAGGGCCACCAGAATTATTACTGCATGCTCCCTGCGCAGTTTGAGAAGAACTCTCTGGATCAACGGGAAAGGAGGGAAAGCGTAGAGGAATCTGTCCGCCCAGGAGAGGGACAACGCGTCTCGCCAGAAAACACCAGGCCCTGGATCTAGCGAGCAAAAATTGGGCAGTTTTGCGTTGGATGGGGATGCGAACAAGCCTAACTCTGGAGTTCCCCATCGAAGAAACAGATCCTCTGCTACCTCTTGAAGAAGTTCCCACTCGTGGACTCTGGCCTGGGAGCGACTCAGGCGTCTGCAATCGTGTTGTCCACCCCGGGAACATGTACAGTGATCAGATTCGCGCTGTGTCAGATTACCCAATCCCACACCCTCATGTCCTCCCTGCAAAGAGGGTAAGAGTGTGCGCCTCCTTCTTTGTTGAGGTAATACATCACCGCCGTGTTGTCTGTCTGAAGCAGAAGAGTACTCAGCGGGATTTCTGACTGAAAGGTCTGCAGGGCATACAGAACCAATCTCATCTCTAGAACATTAATATGGAGATGAGCTTCCAGCGGGTTCCACGTACCCTGGGACTTCACCCCGTCCAGGTGTGCCCCCCACCCTAGACCTGAGGCGTCTGTGGTGAGGATTACCTCCGGGGATGGCGCTACAAACGGGGCGCCCATGGACAGCGACCCTGGGTCTAGCCACCACTGCCAGTCTCGAATCACGGTGTTCGTGATCCTGACCGGATGCTGCAAGTGGTCTTGCTTTTGGTCCCACTGCACCTTGAGCATCCACTGAGTTACCCGCATGTGGAGCCTTGCGAAAGGGACGGTAGGAATGGCCGCAGCCATGTGTCTGAGCAAGCGAAGGACCAACCTGGCAGGGACGGTCTTGTTCGACGATAACTCCCTGATGAGGGATCTGATGCGCTCCGCTCTGTCGTCTGGAAGAAAAGCTCTTCCCTGAACGGTGTCCAGTACTGCACCTATAAATTGCAGTTTCTGTGATGGTACCAGGAGAGACTTCTCGTGGTTGATTAGGATACCCAGAGATTGGAACAGGTCCTGGGTGCTCTGGACCGCACGTAACAACGCCTCTCTGGAGGCGGCCATGAGAAGCCAATTGTCCAGGTACGGGAACACATAATGGCCCTGTCTCCTTAGAGACGCTGCCACAACTGCCATGCACTTGGTAAAGACCCTGGATGCGGATGACAGTTCGAATGGAAGGGCTCGGAACTGAAGGTGGTGGTCAAGGAACTCGAAGCGCAGGAACCTCTTGTGCGCCTGAGCTATAGGGATATGCAGGTATGCGTCCTGCATGTCTAGAGACGCTAAGAAGGTGTCTTGTTTCAGCATGGGAATAAGACCTGGAAGAGTCACCATGCGGAATCTCTTGTAGGCGACCGACACGTTGAGGTCGCTGAGGTCCAGAATCGGACAGAGGTTCCCTGTTTTCTTTGGACCCAGGAAGAAGTGGGAATAATATCCTTGTCCTCTCTGGTTCTCCGGGACGTACTCTATCGTTCCCTTTTGCAAGAGCGCGAGTACTTCTTGCCAGATCAGAGATTTGTGCTGACCCGGATACCGGGAGAGCAAAGGAGGCCTCGAGGGTGGCTTTTCTGCGAATTCTATATAGTGGCCTCTTCCGACCAACTGAAGAGCCCATCTGTCGGTGGTTATAGCCTGCCATCCCGGCAGGAAGTTTGCAATGCGGACCCCCGACCATGATTTCCCGTTGATCCTGAGGGGCGGGGGCCGGAAAGGAGTCAGGCTGTGGCGGCTGAGGGTCCTGCTGGCTGGGCCGGCTTGGGAGTATGCTGGCTCCGGCCCGCGGGTTGTTTCCCTTGGGCTCTATGAAAACCGGAGCCCCTCTGTTGTGGAGCGGAGCGGGACTGCTGCCTCTGCATCTGTCCACGAATTTGGCTTTGGTTCCTACGAAAGGAACTAAGCCTGGGTCGGTACATGGCCTGAACCGACCTCACCGCCTTCCCGACCTCTTGAAGTCTGGTAATAATCTTCTCTGAAGGTTTACCAAACAAGACTTCTCCCTCGAATGGAGCGTCCATGATATTCTTCTGGACGTCCGGGGTAAAGCCGGAGACGCGTAACCAAGAGTGCCTCCGGAGGCATACGCCAGAAGCTGCTGCTCGGGCCGAGGAGTCCGCGGAGTCATAGGCGGCTCGTAGCACTTGGGTTCCCATGTCCGAACCCATACGGAGGAGCTGAAGCATCTCCTCCTTCTGCTCACCTTCCGGCAGTTTTTCAGCCGCTTCCAGACCCTGTTCCCACAAGGCATTTTGGAACTGAACCATGTGGGTCAAATAATTCAGGGATCTGATGGCACAGGTAGCGGAAGCATACATGCGCCTACCCATAGCGTCCAACTGTTTGGACTCTGGGTCCGGTGGCAGGGTGCTCAGATGTTGCGGTCTCTGGGACCCATCATGTGAGGCTGTGATGACCAGAGAGTCGGCCTGAGGCTGCTGAGTCAAGTACTGGTCTTCTCTAGGAGCCTTGTACAAGCGACCAGCTTTCTTCGGCATCACCAGGAGCGAATGTGGATGCTTCCACGCTGCCTTGGTGACGTCCACGAAAGTGTCAACCAAGGGTGGCACCACCACAGGCTTGGGGTCCTTCTGCCGAAGATATTTGGCAAGGCGTATTCTTTCGGGGTCTAGCTCTTCCGCATCCCATCCCATGTTCTCTTGGATGTGTCTCATAATATCCGAGAACGATGGGTCATCCGAAGGAGACTTCGGCATCTCACGTGGATCCGGAGAAGGGATGGAGCAGGGAGATGGGGGTCTGGATGTTGAGAAGTCTGATCCCGTGTCCTCCATCGAAGGCGATCGTCGGTGTCTTCTGGGTCTCTTGGGGCTGGGTGACCTAGAAGAGGATTTAGACGGAGGTCTCCGTTTGTCTGGTCTCCCCTGGGAGGGGTTCCGTACTCCCGGGAGGAGGTAAACGGCTTGCCGACCCCGATGGTGAGGGGGGTGCAGGAACTGGAGGTGTAGGAGGAAGAGGAGGAGGAGGAGGAGGGGGAACCATGTTCTTCTTTATGGTGTTCCACCAGTAAGTGAAGAGTTCCTTCACATCCGCTATAGAAAGGCCCGACGAGAGTCCGGGCGCCGGTGGACGGTCGTCGGGTCCCGGCGTCGGCTCCACAGGGGGCTCGGGTAACGGCGAGGGTTCCCTGGGCGTCTCGACAAGACTGGGGTCGCCCGTCTGGTCCTCGGGCTGCGTCAATTCCTCCTCGGTCAAGGTCTCCTGACCGACGTCGGTCGGAGGCGTCAGGGCTCTCTTCTCAAGAGGAGCGGGCGCCGGCCCCCCTACCGCGTCCGCTGAGGTGTTGGCTTGGCCGGCGACGGCCGTCTGGCCGACGGCGGCTCCAGGGATGTATGGCGAAAGGACGACGACGGACGCACCGGCGTCAGGTCCTGAGGTCTCTTCAAAGAAGTAAGCTCCAACGTCTTGCGAGGAGGCAAGGAAGCTGACCTGACAGGTTCCGAAGGGCGGGAACCCGGCTTATGATGATGGCGATCCCCAGACTTCACCAAGGCCCTAGAGGATGAAGACGAGGACGGCCTGGCGGACTTGGCCTGAAAAGAGGAAGACTTCCTGACCGCAGCCGGGGGATGCGGAGAGCTGGCCCTGGAAGGGGAGCGGTCGGACCTGGAACCGGAGCTGCGTGAGTCCGAAGCCCTGGGGGGGGACCTGGAAGGGCCTTCTCCCTTCGTTTTTCAGCGTGCTTGTGGGTCTTTTTAGCGGATTCCCCCTTGGAAGACATGGTCTTTAGCTTTTCTTCCAGTAAGAAAGCCTGAAGGGCCTTCTGACTCCGGATCCGGTTCTACCGTTAAACCCTGGCAGAAGCAGCAGGCCGGGTATCGTGGTCTGGGCCCAGGCACCGGACGCAGGCCATGTGGGGGCCTTGAAGGGATCTGTTTCCGCAGCACACTTGGAAGAGTGACCGGAGGTCGGAGAGACATCAACTAAAACTTGCTTGAAGAAATCCAAATTTCCCGTAGGAAAGAACTTAACCACGCGTCGCGCGCTAGAGCTGAACCGAAGGGTCGAGACATGCAAGTCGACGGCGGGAAAGAACTGGGGAATCTGTGGGACCGCCCCCTTATGTACTACGTCTGACGTCGGAGGCGGGACCGACGTCGAGGGCGGTCCCCGCTGAAGACAGCTAGCTAGAATTTTTCCATGGGGTCCTGACGCCTACCGGCTTCAGTCCTTTTTTTTTTTTTTTTTTTTTTATATACTTTGTTTATTTGTTTAACATTTCATTTTCATGTCACACAGATCTATTACATTACATTGGTTACATATGAAATATCTTACTTTTTCCATCATATTAATACATTTCAATCTTATTCAATGCAATTCTTTTCATAGGCTTCTAACAAAAACAGATATAGCCTTCTCTTTTCTTTTTTCCTTTTTACAACCTTATAACACTTCACTAAATCTATTCATGGGGGATAAATTAACCGTTTATTTCAGCTAACAAGCAGTTGGGAAAAAGAAAAAGGGGGGGATTTATTCCACTTCATCTCTCTATATACATCCCAACGTGACCATCTATTAGTGTATGACTCTATATTATGATTGACAGCAAAGGTAATTCTTTCCATTGCTTGGATTTGAGAGATTATTTGCAACCAGTCCCTGAACTCTGGAAGAGATCGCTGCATCCACTTTTTTGTGATTGCTTTCAATGCAGCAATGTTTAACATGGCCCAGAGATATCTCCCTTCTTTTTCTTTAATTCCCATGGGACATAATCCTAGCAGAATATTCTCTGGGCCTATACCCATTGTTAAACTGAAAAGCTTACTGATAAGGGATATGACCGCTTGCCAATAAGCCTGAAGCAATGGGCATGTCCAAAAAACATGTTCCATATCCGCCTCTAAATTGCCACACCCTCTCCAACAATCGGCCTTGGATCTTATGCCCATCTGCACCTGTCTACCTGGAGTCAGAAAATATCTTACTTTAATTTTCCATGCAAATTCTTGCCATATAGGTGAAGATGTGGTACGCCAACTACTCCTGAATACCTGACCCCATTGTGTTTGGTTAAATCTTAACCCCAGCTCTTGCTCCCACTTCTTCTGGAGAGAATATGTACGTTCGCTCTGTCTGCAATGGAATTCCAATACAGCATTGTTATGGCTCCTTACCGTGTTCTGAACTCCAAATCGTTTCAAAGGCTCTGGGATAAGGTCTCTGGTCCTCATAATGGAGACTCTTTTGCAGTTTACCATTTATATATTTTCTCAATTGATAATAATAAAGAAGGTCTTTACTTGTCCAATTATATAGGGCCCGAGCTCTTTCAAAAGATAAAATTGTTGTTCCTTGCAGTAACTGCCACACAGCACACATGCCCCCCTCCTCCTGTCTCTTATACCAGTTTGAAAACTTTGCTGGGGTAAAGTTTTTGTCTGCAGTCCACCAAACGTATCTCCATATATCTCTAACTGTATAACCTCGCCTTATTCCCTGTAACCATCCGGAAAGAGTCACCCCAACAGTAGTCATAGACTCCTTAATCTCATGTATTCTGAAATTTGGATCAAAAATCTTGGAGCATAATTGTGATCTCCCTACCTGGTTCAGTTCTAATTGTTGCCAGTGGGCCCTGTAATTCTTATGCGTCCACAGTAATGCTGTTTTCATTTGAACTGCAATCCAGTAATCCACCAATGATGGACAAGCTCTACCCCCTTCCTGTTTCGGCAAGAACAAGGTTTTCTGGGCTATTCTTGGGAAAGTATTACCCCATAAGTATGTCATAATCCACCTCTGCCAGTTTTTTATTTCTTTCAATGGTACTATACATGGTACCGTTTGAAATAAGTATAAAAATTTCGGTAATATATTTGTTTTAATTATTTGCAATCTTGAGTAAAATGGGAAGGGTATACACCTCCATTTCTGGAGATCTTCTCTCACCTGCCTGCATAGTGTGGGAAAATTGTCCCTAAAAAGTGTAGCTGGAGATTTGCCTAACATAACTCCCAGATATTTTATGGTCTCACAGTCCCATTTCATAGGGTATTTAGATTTGATCTCCTCTGCTACAGCTGCAGACAACAGTAATACCTCGGTCTTAGACCAGTTAAGGGTGTAGCCAGATATATCGGTGAACAGTTCAATTTGTTTAAAGACCTGTGGTAGAGATACAGAGGAATTAGTCAGGTATAGCAGAACATCGTCTGTATATAAAGCTATCTTATGAGTAACATTTCATATTTCTACCCCCTCTATCTCGTTGTCCATCCTGATACTCTGAGCTAAAGGCTCTATATATAAGGAGAAAAGTAATGGTGAGAGTGGGCACCCCTGTCGAGTCCCCCTTTCCAACTGAAAAACTCCAGAGGTATGGCCATTCGCCCTAATGTATGCTGATGGATGAGCACATAATTTAGATAAAAATTTCAAAAAAGGTGCCGGGAATCCAAAACCGGCCAGGGCACCTCACAAAAAGGACCAAGAGACTTGATCAAAAGCCTTCTCCACATCTAAGCTTATCACACAGGCCGGGATCTTTGATTTATGCAAGTGCTCAATTATATCTACAGATCTCCTTATGTTATCTGAAGTTTGCCTCCCCTTCACAAAACCTGTTTGATCTAGGTTAATTAGTTCTGGCAGAAGATTTTCCAATCTTCTGGCCATTATCCCTGCTATTATCTTATAATCTGTGTTTAATATGGAGATTGGCCTGTACGAAGAGCACAGTGTGGGGTCCTTGGCTGGCTTCGGCAGCACCGAAATTATAACCTGAGCCCACGAGGGGGCACTCCCCTCCTCCTCCTTCCATAGTGAATTATAAGCCTCTTTTAGTAAAGGCACAATTGCCTCTCGGAATGTTCTATAAAACTCGTTTGGAAGACCATCTGTTCCAGGACATTTGCCTGCCTTCAATCGAGATATTTCTGCTTGTATTTCACCCACTGAAAAAGAAGAAATCAGGTTTTTTTGTTGTTGAACCGTCATTTTAGGTAGCTGAAGAGGGGACAAATATTTCTCTATGACCTCAGGGGATGGGTTCGCTTTTTTAGCATATAATGTTTGATAAAAAGACTTGAAGGCATCAGCTATGCCTTCCACATTATGTTTCCAAGTCTTATCCCTTGAATCCCATATTTTTGGTATACATGCTTTAGCTTTCCACTTTCGAAGCCTGCTCGACAAAAATTTTAATGCTCTTGGGCCTCCCCCGTAAAACCTTTTCCTTAAATATATCATTTTTTGTTCCACCTGATAGTCAAGCATTTCTATAAGCTCCCTCTTCAGCTTCCCCAATAGTTTCCCCCTCTCTGTACTTAATTGTTGCTGTTGTTGGAATTCCAGTGAAGCTATTTGATGTTGCAAATGGACCTTCTTTGCCTCTCTCAGCTTTTTGTTTCTGGAGGAGATCTCTATAAGTTTGCCCCTAACTAGAGCCTTTACTGTGTCCCACAATATACCTGGTGATATGTCCGGACCTTTATTTTCTTTAACCGTTTGTTCTATTACCTTTTCTATTGTCTTCTTGACCTCCTGGTTATGTAGCAGGGAGAGATTCAGTCTCCAGAATGTATTACGTTTAGAGGGGCCAAGTCTAAGTCTCATATATATTGGGGCGTGATCTGATTGTATTATGTCTCCAATCCATGACTCAGTACACAAAGATATTGAGTCTTTAAACGTTAAGAAATAGTCCAGCCTCGAGTACGTTTGGTGTGCTGCAGAAAAGAAGGTATATTGTCTATTATTTTTATGCGTCTGCCTCCAGACATCAATTAATCCTAACTCACCCATTAACTTCACTACCTTATTTGCTGTCCCCCTTCTCCTGTCTGACCACCCCACCAGATGTGTCTTTATGTACATTAAGACGAAGATTTAGGTCCCCTCCTATAACTAAATGACCTTCCGCCCACTCTGATACTTTCAAAAAGAACTCTCTATAAAAAGAGAAGTCTGATCCCGGAGGGGCATACACTGAAACCAGGGAAATTACATTTCCATTATATTTGCCCTTTAACCCCACAAAACAACCCTCCTTATCTTTGAAAGTATCCTGCACTTCAAAGGGGCATTTGTTAGGGACCAAAATAGCAGTACCCCTACGCCTGCCTTTCTTATACGATGTATATTGGACTAACTCAAAGCCAAATTTCTTAAGCTTCTCATGCTCTACCTGGTTTAAATGTGTCTCTTGTAACATTATAAATGAAGCTTGTGACTTGCGTAAAAAGGCCATCACTCTACTTCTCTTAATCGGGTGCGTTAGTCCATTTACATTAACAGACAATATTACTGATTCACAATTAACCATTCTCCCAAGCTGTTAGCTTATAGTTTACATGTATCCACATATAATGCTCCTTCCCCTTTACTCCGCCCCCCCGACCCCTGTCCAGCCCAACTGCAAGAAATCCCCCATAAACACTTAAACTCCTAAATTGTAACAAACAAAACCACATCGCTAGATGTGGAGACAACTATAACAAATTTAAGTTTGTTTTAAATTTGTACTTCCACAAGTGGAAACCCCTTAACACCACCAGGGGTCTCTAATGCCAGTAACCTCCCACCACTGTAGTGCGAGGTCTCGTCTTACCACCGCAGATGTGGTGTTCTCATGAGCCTGGTAGGATTGAATTGGGCTCAATATACTTTAAGATGTGACGTCACTCAGCCGTTAATCGCCCCTTTAAATGTTATATGAGCCAATTATCCCCCCCCCCAGAAGACTAAATGATTTGCTTCTTTAACCCTGACACATTCAAACCCGCTATATAGTCACCGTTTCTATATTAATTTGTTAAACAGGACCCATAGCACAACACAGTCTGATTCGACTTGAATCGTTTTTCAAATAATTACTCCAGTCATTCTAAAGCTGGGTAGGTGGAGCCAGGATGAAGTCAATTAGTCAGTGAGCACCATGCTTAACTACATCACTCAGCCAGTCCAAATTCACCTCCGGTAGGCTTTTTTTTCCCCTTGTTATAAGCTACCATATATAATGCTGGCTTAACATAAGCATAGTACTTTTATTTTCTGCAATACTTGCATTCCATCTTCGATTTTCAAGAACTTCACTCAACTCCAAGTAGTCCTTTGCAGGGCCATCACGACTTTCCTGAAGCTTCTGGAGTAACTTTCAACACGAGGAGCGCACGAGTGATGTCATCTCTTGCTGCTGCCTCTCTTTCTCTTACCCAATGAGGTTGTCCATTCAAGGACCCTTCTGAGGCCTCCTGGGAAGATGAGTTTTATTCCCAGCGCTGCTGTGTTCCATTAGGCCCTTCTCTGTAAGTGCAGCTCTGGCTTCTTCGGTGAATTATAAATTTTAACACCATCCGCCAAAATACCCTCAGCCTTGCAGGAAAAGGAGTATGAAAGTGATATCCCTTGGTTTTTAAAAGTTTAATTATTTCTGCGTATTGAGAGCATTGTCTCTGAATTTCTTGCTCGTAGTCATGATCAAAAAAAGTCTCTGGTTTAAGTATGTGACCTCCTTCAATCTCCAGGCCCGTATTAAGATGTCTTCCTTTATTTTCTAGCTGTTGAACTTAATTATTACCAAGCGTGGTCTAGCATTTTCCTCAGTAGGTTTTGGCTGAAGAGCTCTATGCGCTCTCTCGATATTTAACTGATACCCAACAGGCAGTTGTAGAACATCTATCAAGAGGTCCGAAATAAATTCATGCATGAGCCCGGTTTCCGAGCCTTCGGGCAAGCCGTACAGTCTAATCTTCTCTCTACGCGAGCGACTCTCAAGGTCTATACATTTCTCTTGTAAGTTTTCTGTTTGGATAATTAGAGCCTGCAAAATCTTTCCATTCTGAAATATGCCGTCTTCAGTCTGTGCAATCCGTTTCTCCGCTCCCTCCACACGCTGCTCAAGCCCTGAGAGTTTTTGATTCAAATTTCTGAATTCCAGCTTCGTTTCCGCCCTCATCTCTCTTAATTCCCTGAAAAGTTGCTCAAAACGAGAGCGAGATAATTGCTCCATCTCCTCTTCAGTGTCGGCCATGCTAGATATGGAAGGGCTGCGTCTCGATCTTCTGGAGGACGAGTGCGATCCTTTCTCATCCTGTAAGTTTGGCTTCAATTTCACCCTTTCTTTGTTTGGCTTGTCCTTAGCACAATTTGTATTCGCCATTACTCCCATTTTTTTTTATTTACTTTAGCGGGTATTTTTGTCTTTCTGAGTAGATGGGGTAAGGAGCTCGCTTCACTTGCTCCCTCTAGGCTCCGTGACATCACCGGAAGTCCCCGGCTTCAGTCCTAATGGTGTAACCTGCTGCAAGAGCTGTGTCTTGAAGTAAGATCAACCATTTCGGTACTGCCTTGGCTGTGCCCGGAAGAATCCTCCCTGTGAGGCGACTGGGGCCATATAGGTCCAGAAGGACGGTCCCCTACCTCAAAAGAATGGGGCTCTTTCCTAGAGACCGAGGAGGAAGAGCAGAGATCTGCACTACGGCTTCTCCCAGAGCCCGGGTGGACCCCCAAAAAAGGCCGCCATGCTGACCCCACACCCCTCGACCCCTTGGAGTCTGAAAGAGCCCTCCTCCTTGAGAGGGCCAGCCTAGGTAGCTGATAGCTCTGAGCAGCACCTGAAGGAGCTATCCAGGGCACAGCACCTTCCCCTCCCGTAGGTGCTCTGATCGGCCCCAAAGTTAGGCGATCTAGGCACACCACAGGTGGGGGTACCATTGCTGAGGGGTCAGTGAACCAACCAAGATCAGTCTGCAGAGCAATGGTGGCCTGCACCACTGCCTGCTGGTCAGCACCCCTGACCCTAGTCTCAGTAGCCACCGACCCCACCTCAGAAGAGGGCTGAATCCGGCTTGTTGATGAGACTACTGGGCTGCCCACTCCAACAGCCAACCCCAAAGGGTCAGACTGTCCGTCTGACTCAGAGCTCAACTCCACCTCCGAGGAGGTAGAGGCCGAGGCCCTGTGCCAAACCACGGGAGGGCGCCCACTGCCATGTTTGCCAAAGGGGCCAGAAACCAAAACTATGCCCAAGCCGGTACCAGTGCCCCCTACAGCACCATGAGTGGAATCCACAGGGGGTATGGCTTCAGCCCGAACAGGAGCTCCAGAGTCGGGACTAGCCACGGTGCCATCTGGCCCCATGACGCTGCGAGTGGCACTGATGATGATGGCACCAGCGACGGCCCTGACAGCACCATTGGTGCCAAGGACGGCATTGCGAATGGAGCTGAGGTCCGAGGAGGAGCCGACGACGGCATTGACGGCACCATCAACACCGAGGACACCGCCACCCGGCTCCACGGTGCCGCGAACAGCGCCAAGGGCAGAGGCAGTGCTGACAACAGCACCGACAGCAGATTCCGACGGCCCCAAGGAAACAGCACCGTGTTCAAACTCACTGAGGTGAGACATGGACAAAGACGGCGCTGTAGTAGCTCCCACGGCACCGCTAGCAGTGTCAGCGCAGTGAGCAGCTCTGACAGAAGCCATAGCACCCAGCGACAAGTCAGTGCTGACAACGGCTTTGCTCTTAAGGTTTATGGGTCATCACACACCTTGGGTGTGAAAAAAAGTCGTAACACACACTTGCCTATCCATTATTCTCCATTTACTCAATGATATTTCACCTGGTAAAATAAAGATTAATTGATTTCCTTTTATTGTGGTGTTTGTGTTTATTATTTTACTGCAATGCCAAGTCTGATAAAGAGGCGAAATCATCAAAGAAAGTCCGACAGCTGCCTATAATGCATCTCTGTCCCTGTGGGAAACTGATGGCTGTTCCAGTCCAGCATCAGATCTGTGTGGCCTATCTTGAACCAGAGCATGACATGGATGGGTTCAATGCCTACTGCTCCACAGATGGCTGTATCCTCGAGAACCATGCATTGACGTAGGGTTGCCCGATACCCACATTTGGAGACAGGCATCGTACGCGTTCTTCCAAGCACAAGTCACTAGGTTTTTCCCCTGGGCCTCTTCCCAGATCCTCTACTTCCCTGGAAGTATGGAGTTCTCCTTGACCTCACTGTGCTGAGCTGTCTACCCTGGTAGACAGTTAACTGTGAAGCCTCCACAATTTACCTGCAATGAGCAGCAGACTGCCCGGACCGGTGGTGAGGCTGTAGCTATACACTCAGTCTATACCAGTGAATACCTTGATGTCATCTTCTGGTGTCGCCTATGCTGTGGTCACCATAAGCAGTGATGACACAGCGGGTAGCACGGAGCATGATGCCAGGTCCCCTCCTGACACTGTTCGTGGTGTCAGGAGAGGGACAGACACTGAGGCTTTTGTCTGCACTGTTGCCAGTTTGGATGCTGTCACCGTCCATGGTGTTACAAGTGATGCCAAAGAAGGTGATAACACCAGAGAAAGTGACGGCCATGGTGTGGGTGCTGGGTTTGACTTTGGGTGAGGTGCTGAAGAGGAAGTCGCCTGGAAGTCATTCCTGACTCTAGTGTCATTCGCAACACCGAGGAGGGTGATGGTTCTAGGGGCATCATCAAAATTGGCGCTCAGCACAGTGGCGAGGGTGGTGCCAGCCACAGTGACAGGGAAGACCCGCCAACTCAGGGTCGGATGGCAGCCCAGAGATGGAATTTTCTTTGTAACTACTGGACATTATTGCCACTGTGAGGACTGGGGTCACTCTGTGGGACATGTATGGCTCCTTTTTGTCACCATGGGTTCCCACTATGGGCACCAATTGGGTCACTCCTCGGATGTAGGAGGGCACCCTTTCAGCAACTCTGCTAGGCTCTTCCCCTCAGGAGAGGCCCCCTGCGCAGTTCTGGAGCCCAGGAATAGGCCCCAGAGACCTGAAATCTAAACCCTTTTAGAGAAGCCTCATCAGTTCCTTGAAAGGATGCCCTCATTGATAGGTGCCAAGAGGCCTCTAATGTGGGAACAATACCCAACATGGATTGATGCCTTAGAAGATCAGTATAAAGTGTCAGGGCCTAGTCCAGGCCCTTCTCTCTATTTTTTATTTAACAGTTGGTAACCGGGAAAGGCACCACTGAGATGAGGCTCTTTCCCAGGTGTGACCCGGGGATAAAGTTACATAGGGATATACAGAAATGAAACAAAATGCACACAAGGGTCGTGGTTACAAGACCCAAAAAACAGAGAATAACTATCAAGTGCAGTAATGGAAGAACATAGAGTCACAATATGAGAAAACATCATTTAAAAGAAAAATACAGCAACAGAAACAAGCTTTGGAGTGTCCTGATTTTAACAGTAAAGACAATATAATCAGGTCATCAAAGAGGGGGCATTTGGGAGGAAGGGCAATTGTACTATGTGGTACTGACAGCGAGAGGGAGGAAGATGCTCGGTTTGTGGGGGGTATTGTGAGCACTGAGGAGGGGGGAGAAGTCTGAGGAGTCTTTCGAGGGAGAAAAAGGAGAAGGATGGGCGAAGTTCACAGCGGAGTTTATTCCAGAGAAGTGGGAAACAACAGGACTGACCAGCAGTAGAATGGGGGCGAGGGATAGAAAGGGTGCGAAAGTCTCTGATGGAGGGAGGGAGTAGTCTGAGGTAGCGGCTCGAGAAGGACGGGAGGAGAAGTATGTGAGGAGGGTTCCAAACCAGAACTTCATAACAAGGAAGGAACAACGAACCATCCTTCTGTGTGATAAAGATGCTAGAGAGAGAGTGGAGTAAAGGAGACAGTGGTGTGTTGAAGAAGGGGAGGCAGTAGCAAAATGGCAGAAGGAGTTTAGGAGTGTGTCAAGTCTCAACAGGTGGGGCCGGCCCGCCGGCGCAGTGGTAGGGCTACCGCTGGCGGCACTAGCAACCCAGGAACGGACTCTCGGCAGCTGGAGGGCCAGCTGGGGGATTGAGTGCCCAGTGGCTGCACCCTCCTGGGTGGTGGAATGCAAGTCCCACTGCTATACCGCCACCTGGGTGACCACAGGTGGAGGTGCAGTGAGACTGCATACAGTAGGATGGAAGGACGCCTGCCGGGAACCGGAGCGCCAGCACGTCGTGACGTGCTTCGCCCCTAGGCTTCCCTAGTGCATAGAAGTCCTGAGGGCAGGGAGACCAGAAAAATGGAAAAACCCTGCACCAGGATCCAGTAGATGGGACCCGGTCGACCTGAGAACAACCGTAACCAGGCTCCATAAAAGGGGCTGGCGAGGCCTTCCACCACATACTTAAGGATTGAGTGAGGGTTGGGGAAGCCCCTCTCCTCCCCGCCTGGGGGTAAATCGAGGCAGTATGGGGACAGGCCCACCGCTACCCGGAGGGAGGTACATGGGGCGGTACTACGGAAGCGCACACAACCTAGGGTCCCCGAAGAAAGGATCCTGGTGCAGAGAAAGAAGGGAGCATAAAAAAAAAGTATCAAGAGGTGGGTGACTGGGACAGTGCTGTAGACCACGTTGGCATAATCAATGACAGGAAGAATCATTCTGATTACCAACTCGCAACAGGTGGGAAGAGGGAGACTATCTTTGTGACAGTACAGGACTGCAAGCTTGGGACACAGTTTGGTACAGATGGCGTCAATGTGTGTGGAGAAGTCCAGGTGGCTATCCAGCCAGACTCCTAAATATTTAAAGCTGGAACATTTTCGGGGAGGGACCATCCGCAGTAGTGAAGGGGGGGGGGTGACTGTAGAGTGGCCAGTTTCAGTCTAGACCTGAAAGTCATAGCCACTGTTTTTTTTGGTGTTTAGTTTCAGTTGGTTAGCCTGAAACCAAGAGTGCACTCTGTTGAAGTCTTAACTGGAGGGGGAATTGTACACTGTCAGAGGAGGGTCTTTATATGAAGATAATCGTATTGTCAGTGTACATGTGCATATTCGAAGAGTTGCAAACTGAGGGAAGGTCATTAATGAAAAGGGAGAAAAGGATGGGACCAAGGATGGAGCCTTGAGGGACACTGGTAAGGATAGGGAGAAGGGAGAAGAGGGCATCATCTATTTGTACTGATTGTTACCTTTTGTGTAGCGAAGATCGGAACCAACTGACAGCAGGTTCTGCAAGGCCAGCTGACTTAAGTTTATATAACAGAAGGGGATGGGAGACAGAGTCAAAGGCCTTTGCCAGGCCGGCCTGGTGGCGCTGAGGGTTGAGGCGCTGGATGCCACACTTCGCACGACACCGGCGACCTGGGTTCGGGAATGAGCACGGGTCGCAGGGGGTGGAGAAGGATAGAGCGTCTGATGGCAGCTCTCCTTCTCCGAGGGTGGGGGTGGGGCTGCAGGCTCCCGCTGCAATGTTACCACCTAGGAGAGCCCAGGTGGATAGCGCGGTTGGTGGAGAAGCATCAAGTGGACTGGGTGAATGTCAGCAGAGGGGCGGAGCATGAGGTACGTCTCAGCATGCCTCCCAGCTCATAGCCCCTCACTGCATGCCGACATCAGAGGAAAGAAAAACTGGGAAAACACCTCGTCGCTCCTAGGCGACAGCACCTCCCTAAGGACTTCTCCGAACACTCGTCAAGGCAGACTCTGCTGTGTTGGATCCATACACACACAGCATGCTGGTTTGGAGAGATAAGCACAGGGGTTCCTCTCCACCCCTACCCGGGGGGGGGTATACCGGGGGTCTTCAAGGGAGCGTGTGGACGAGGCACTTTAGGGGCAAACCACGGCAGGGTTTGAAGGGTCCATTGAGGATGTCCGAGAGAGTGGAAGGAAGAGACAGATCAGGTGGATAAATACAAGGTAAAAAAAAAAAAAATAGGCCTTTGCCAGGTCAATGAAAATGGCTGCTGTGATGTGACTTAGGTCCATAGCTGAGAAAATGCAGTTGGTGACCCGCAAGAGGGAGGAGACGGTCAAATGGTGTTTCCTAAAACTTGACTGCACGGGTGAGAGGATGTTGCACGTGACAAGGTATTCGGACAGCCTAGAACTGAGAAAAGGGCTGGTAATTTCCAGCAGCAGAAGGGTCTCCACCCTTGTGAAGTAGTAACACCTTCGCAAATTTCCAAACCTTAGGGGCAGTGGAGGTAGAGAAGGAGAGGTTGAGAATACGGGTAAGAGGAGTGGCTATGGCTGATGCTGAGATGTGGAGAAGCCTGGGATGAGACCATCAGGGCTGGTTTTGGTGCAGTTGAGGCGAGGATGGCCGTGACGACTCCGGGGAACGGAGAAGGGAGCGAGAGAAACTTGGTAGGAAGGGCATCTGAGAGTGTTGAAGGGGAGCCGGGGTGGGTGGAAGAGGGGTTAATGGAGAGAGTGCAAGTCACAAAAAATTTACTGAAGGTCTCAGCCACTGTGTCAGGGTCAGAGACTGGGGAATCATCAATTTTGAGGACAGGGGAAGCATGTTGGGTGGGGGGGTGTCAAAAAGAGAATGCAGTACCTTTCAAAAAGAAGCAGGAGTATTATGACCTTGCTGGAGGTGGCTCCTGAAATAGTTAGCCTTGGAGAGGCGGATGGCCTTGGTGCAGTTATTCCTAAGGGTTTTGTAAGCTTGGAGGTCCGCCTGGGTCAAGGTCTCTTTGTAGAGGCGCCATACTTTGTCTCTGGCTCTGCATTTGGCCAGCAGGTCTGCAGTAATTCTGGGGTGATGGTGGTGTTTTACTCTGGTTTTTTTATAGGGAGGCAAGGTGATTCCAGATGTGAAAGAGTAGGCTAGAGAAGATAGATAGGGCAGAGTCAACGTCATGGGCTAAAAGTACAGGTTGCCAATCAATTTCGGCAAGATCTTGTTGCAGGGCAGCTACGTCAACGGTGTTTAGGGGCGGGACCATATGTATTTAAGGACAGTATGGGGGAAGTGAATCACATACACAGTAAGTGATGCAGTGATCACTGAGGGCATCCGGTAATGCCTGCTGCAGTGATTCGGTGGGGGCAGGAGGACAACAGTTGAGCAGGGAGTGGTTTGGGGAACGGGGGTTGATGCAGGTGGATTCATGGATTAGTTGGGTAAGGTTGAGAGCCTCGATCCTGAGGAGGGTAGGCTTGGAGGAAGACAGCCAGTCTAGGTTGAAGTCACCTAGAATGCACTCTCTGGTACTGAGCCTGCCAACAGGCAGCACCTCACCTCCATCAACGTACTCTGGTGAGGACAACGAATCACCTGCCCACCTCCCTGCTGCTGTAGAGTATGCCCTGTACCAGCGATTCTTGGTGGAGATGATCCAGGCGCTTGACCTTGAAGCCCATACAAGCCATGACCTGGTAGCCCTGCCATTGGAAATTCTTGGAATTCCCATCACAGACACTGCAGTTTTTCCTCCTTGGCCTATGGTCATGGAGGAGGCTTTTAGATCAGTGTGGAGGTATTCCCTCTCCAATCCATCCTCCCCTCCGTATGCTCTCATATGCATATGTATGCAGATGACACCATCCTCTTCACCTCCGGGCCCTCCATCTCAGATATCCACTTTCCTCTCCAAGAGGATCTAAATAAGGTTCGATCCTGGTTCCTTGCAAATCAACTAAAAATGAACACTTCAAAGACTGTTACTATGCTATTCTGCACCATACAAAAAATAGCTAAAATACCCTCTCCACCACCTTTCTTCACCTTGAACAGCACTGTACTTAACCAGGTCCCTTGCACACAAATATCTATTGGTTTGGTTTGATTCAAACCTAGATTTTGTAGCCCACATTGATGCTAACTCAACCAAGCTCCATCCCAAACGTAGAATACTGTACCAAAACAAAGACTCCCTCACCCTCTCAACCCATCAAGAGCTAGTGACAAAGATATTTCCATTTTTGACTGTGCCGATGTAGTTTACAGCACAGCCACCTTCTCTCCAACCAGATTAGATACCCTGCTGAATTAATTCTGTCATTTCACATCCAACCTCCCCCCCCTGCGAACAGAACTGAGGTTGGTGAGAGAGCAGACAACGGTTATTGGCTTGTGTGTCGCACTGCGTGGGGGTTTGTAGGTGTTGTGCCCAGTAGCTGTAGCCAGCCCCCTAGCCAATACCTTGCTCCCACTGGGAACCTCTGGTTCAGACTCATAAGTGGTAATCAATGAAGAAAGCATTCTAGATGATCATTAATTATGGTAAGTACATAACTTTCATTTCTGGAATGATCACAGGTCTGTTGTCCAGGGTGGGGTTTAAGAGTGGACATATCACCAAAGTAGCTAAATCACAGCCTCTGTTAGCTGGTTCATGCACAGGACTTGCTACCTCTTTCAAAGGAACCTGGACACCTACACTGAGACTAATGGGGAGGCAGGACAGGAGAACACAGAAAATAGCAGCTGTGTGTTTGTACCTGCAGCAGGTAGATGACTCTGGTGACATCCCTCCCGTTCTGTGTATCAGGTTGTAATATCCAGGCACTGGGCAGAACTTCCCCACGGACCATCTCCTTACCAGGGCGTGGCATGGACTTATCATACACAGACTGCACAGCCAAGACGTACTGGCTTTCCTGAAGAAATATAAATGCAATTACTGAGGGGCTCCAACTTAGAATATCAAGTTACTTCTGTTCAGCTCGCTAAAGAAGTGAACCCTTACAAGTATGGTCTTGTTCTTTTAGGCACTTAGAATGAGGTGTTTTTCATTTAGCGTGGAGTACACTGCTGCTGAGGCAGTCTGGAACTAGTTACCTCCTACAATATTTATTTATTTAGTTTTTGGTAACCAAGTGCAGTGCACTAGGCATACATCTGCCTATTTTCAAGCGCGACCCGGTAGCTTACAATGGGAATTACATTGGTTAACAACAACAAAGATTATACAGACTTCAAGTAGTAATACACAAAATTACATTGGTTAACAACAAGGATTGTACAGACTATCTGCTCAGCTGATCTGTCACCTACAGTAGTAAAATCTGTCCTACCTCATATGGCATTCATTCTGATGATCTGCCACCTACAGTAACTTCATCCCTACCTCCCACAATATCAGCTCTGCTGCTCCGTCACCTACTGTAATATCTGGCCCACCTCCCACAATATCAACTCTGCTGCTCTGTTACCTACTGTAATATCTGGCCCACCTCCTACAATATCAACTTTGCTGCTCCGTCACCTACCGTAATATCTGGCCCACCTCCCCCAATATTAGCTCTGCCGCTCCGTCACCTACCGTAATATCTGGCCCACCTCCCACAATATCAACTCTGCTGCTCCGTCACCTACCGTAATATCTGGCCTACCTCCCTCAATGTCAACTCAGCTGATGTGTCACCAGCAGCTGTGACATCTGCTCTACCTGTTACGGTATCATTTCTGATACTCTGTCTTCTATAGCAAGATCCTGGTAACTTGTAATCTAGCACTTACCTCCTATTTAAAGAGAAGTTCCCCTCAGCATTTTATTCTACTTCCCTGTGTAGTTTGTAGGCCCATGCCAATGATTGTCTCTACTGCACACTCCTATAATTTCTTCAGGATTTAAATATGAATGAAGGTATTTAAGTCTGGTCTGAAAACCTGCTCAACTCTATTGCAAAGGTCGTGGTCTGACTCATGTAAGGCATCCTGGAATTTTATGATGTTTTGGTGCTAAAGCCTGCAGTGGTTATACTGTATTAGTCAGTGCTGTTGCTGTCCTCTGCAGTCCCTATGTTCTTGTCTTAAGCTTGCCATGAAACGTTTCAAGGTATAGTAGGTGCCCTGCTGTTTTCTGTTGTTTAAAGTGTATCTGAGTTAGAAAAAAAAATGCTTTTAGAGAATACAGGGACTTCACAAGACATGTAACAGAACTGAATGAGAGTATAACTTCTGCTGGCTTGTGATGCCTTGCATGAGTGGGGTTATGACCTTTGGAATGGAGACAAACAGGTTTTCACACCAGGGAAAAACAGAGTAAAGCAACCTCATTTATAGTTAAATTAGGGGGATGCAAAACGGGGAATCATTGTTCACATCTACAGACTACACAGGTATATAGAAAATAGGTTGAGGGGACTTTCCCTATAATGTAACAATACCCTCTCCCCCACAGGACAGGCCTTACTGATCTGTAACCTCAAATCAAGTTCATCACTCTTGCTTAATGCAACCTAACATTAAGCATGCCCCCCCCCCCCAAAAAAAAACAAAAAAACAGTGTGCCCTGCTCAGCTGGAACATCAAACATACCTCCTGTGTCTCGACACTAATACAGCAGAAATCCCGGGGCTGCTTCAAGTAGCAGGCAGAGGTATCGCTCACAAAGTAAGCTAAAAAAGAAATACAGGCAAAAAAAAAAAGAGAGACTCAGTGATGTGGTGTCAATATTATTGCTGCAATATTTAAAGACATTTAGGCACCTAATGAAGGGACCTGTGTGGCCCGAGCTGTTAGTATCAATGTAGAAATTTTTTTTTTTTGCATAACATTTTTATTCAAATTTTATGAACACTGACATAGCATGTAAAACATTAACATTTCATTTTTCTTTTTGAGATTATGTCATACCAGTAAAACAATAACAGACAAAGAACATCTAGTATAAGTCTGATTCAAATTCTGCTAAACAATTAAAAACAAAAAGAATAGGTGACAGTAGTTAATGATAGGGTCTAAAAATATAAATACATTATATTAATCATGAATCCATTTACCGTGGCAGATCATATTATTCCATAATTACAGAATGGGTACGGGACTGTAGCCTCGATCTTTTGAGCAAATGTGAATTCATTCCTAATCCCTTGTCTCGCCATTCATTAAAGTCCCTCTCTGAGGGCCTGCATCACCCCCGGTGTCAGTAGTTTCACAAAGGGTCCCCAGGCCTGCAAAAATCTACCTTCCCTATATCTGGTCAGGTAGGACAAGCATTCCAGTGCCAGCATCTGGATAGCTAATGATCTCCACTGCTGCATCGTTGGTACTACAGTCGAGACCCAGGTGTTCAATATGCAATGTCTAGCAGAGGCCAGCAGCACCTCAGCCCACCTGGGCAAGAGGTCCCAACACTCCTCCCCCCTGTTCTAATGTACAATATTAATGTTGGTCCAATAAAAGGAATCACACTATCCAACAAGTCCATATACTAAGAGGAACATGCACATAAAAATCAAAATGACACTGCTGTGGGTTCCATGTTGTATTTTCAATATTTAATATGGTACCTCTTCACTAAATGTGGTAGTGTTTAAGTAAGCAACAAGACACAACGGGGTGTGCATTGAACAGAGATGACCGCACGCCCAGGGGAGTAGTAAGGCTTGGACTGCAGGCTGAGTGCATTCAGCCCCAGGAAGTACTGTCACATCTGTTCAATGCACATCCTGGAGTGTCTTATTGTGTTACAAAATGTTTTTTTTAATACATTTGTAAACTGAAATAAATATGTTCTCATGTGCAAAAATAGGTAGAAAGAAAAGTTACGTAATAATTTATTGTAACAGTAAATCTTTGAGGGGATCTCGGTCATCGGGTGACACCGTTGGTGAAGTGGAATCCACATGGAGGATTTTTCAGCAGTACAATTAGGGCCGCTCACACCTTTGATGTCACCAACCTATAAAGGCATGAGCTGCCCTGCTCCCTCCTCAGTTCTTTCCCCTGGAGACAAAGGGAGAATAGCCCCTAGCCATGGGGAACCGAGGAGAGAGAGAGAGAGAGAGAGAGAGAGAGGTGCCCAAACCTATGTGAAAGACTGGATACACTAGACAGCCAGTTCCTAGACAGAAGCCCCAAGAAGGGGGAAGGTGGTAGGGAAAGCAAACCTGATGACTCAGATCCCCTCGAAGATTTATTGTTATGGAAAGTTCTTATGTACCTGTTCTGTTTTCTTTGGGGGTATCTCAGTCATCAGGTGACACCATAGAAACAAATCCCAAGCAGTTACAGGTACATAAGACAGTCTGGGAGGAGGGCTCTCCATAAACTCAAGACAGGAGGCCCTGCAGCACAGCCCTGCCAAAACCTACAAGGGCTCTTAAGGCAATGTCCAGACCGTAGTTCTTGGTGAAAGTGTGGATGGTACTCCACGTGGCAGCTGCATAGATGTCTTCTCAGAAACAAGCCACAGAGGTAGCCATGCCTCTGGTGGAATGGGCTTTGACAGCAACAGGCAAATCTTTGCTGTACTTGTAGCAAAACACAATGCAATTTGCCAACCATTTGGATAAGCATTGTTTAGAAAATGAAGCATCCTCTCTACCTGGGGCAAAGGAAACAAACAATTGCTTCGACTTTCTACAACTGGTGGTGCAAGCAGGTAGTACTTCAAAGCTCTGCGCACATTTAATGTATAGAGCAGTGCTTCCCTGGATTGACATACTCAGGAAAATAAACTGATGGTGGATAGACTGATTGAGTGTAAACTTGGAGACCACCTTAGGGAGAAACTTAGGATTTGTGAGCAAAGACACCCTGTCTTTGTGAAAAATCAAATTAGGCTTCTCACACCAGAGGGACTGAAGCTCTGAAATTCTTCAAGCATAAGTAATGGCAGCTAAAAATAACACTTTCCAAGAGAGAAAGCGCAGATCACAAGTTGTGATTGGCTCAAAGAGAGACAGGGTCAGCTTCTCCAAAATAAAATTCAAATTCCAAGCCAGGACAGGAGAATAGACTTGGGGGGTATCAGATGCAGGATGTTCCTGAGAAAGGTACATGAGACATCCCGCTGAGCAATTGTGTGGTCACCCACGGGCTCATGAAAGGCAGAAACAGCCAAAAGGTGCACCTTGATGGAGGAGTACTGGAGACCTGAGTCTGACAGAGAGAGCAGGTGGTCCAGGATGTGGTTCACCAGGCAGGTGAAAGGGTCCAAACTATGTTTGGTAGCCCAGATGGCAAACCACTTCCACTTCATGGCATATGTGGTTCGAGTGGAACGCCTCCGGGTGGCCACATGGACGTCTGCCACTCTGTTTGAGACCCCGAACCTGGCGATGGCTATGTGTTCAGAAGCCAAGCATGCAGATGGAGGGACCTGAGGTTGGGATGAACCAGGGTTGCCTGTGTCAGGAGGTTCCTGCGGAGGGGAAGAGGGACGAGAGACTCCTCCGCCTGCTGCTGAAGCAGGGGGAACCATATCTACCGAGGCCAGAAAGGAGCTACCAGAATTATGCCCCATCTGCAGTTTGATGAGCACCCTCTGAATTAGAGGAAACGGAGGGAAGGCATTAAGAAACCTCCCACTCCAGGAGAGGGATAATGAGTCTTGCCAGAAAACTCCGGGCTCAGGATCCAGCAAGCAGAAAATGGGCAGTTTTGCATTGACTGGGGACACAAAAAGGTCCAACTCTGGGCGACCTTATCTGTCGAACACGTCTTCTGCTGTGGATGAGAGGAGCTCCCACTCATGCATACTGGATTGAGTCCAGCTGAGGCTGTCCGCCAGAGTGTTTAACATGCCTGGCACATGGACCGCCAAGAGTGTTAGACCGTGATCCAGTGCCCAGTACCACACTCTCATGGCTTCCCTGCATAGGGGATACAAATGCACCCCCTGACCGCTTGTTGATGTAGTATACTACACTCAAATTGTCTGACTGCACTAGCAGCTGACCTGGAGCAAGGTGTTCCTGAAAAGCCTGCATGACACAGAGCACCGCTCTGATCCAGGACATTGATATGCGGAGGTTTCCAACTGCGAGCAAGAGCCCTGAGTCCGAAAGGGACCCAGGTGTGCTCCCCAGTCCAGACATGAGGCATCTGTGGTGAGCATCTGCTGCGGGGAGGAGATCTGCAATGGGACACCTTGAAGCAGATTCAAGGGGTCCATCCACTACCACAGTACTTGCGGACTGTGGAAGAGACCAGAACTGGACAGTCAAACTCGTCTGTGCACTGGTCCTACTGCACACGGGGTCCACTGGATGACACGCATATGAAGCCTGAACAGTGGGTATGGCAGCTGCCATCAGGCCCAACAGTCTCAGGTACACCCTGGCAGGAGAGTGGCAGCTCTGAGCGACTTCCTGAGCCTGGGCGATAAGGCACTCTGCCCTGTTTTGGGGGAAGGAAGGCCTTCCCTTGGACCAAGTCTAGAACCGCCCCATGTACTGTAGCCTTTGGGACAGTACCAGAACCGACTTGGGCAGATTGACGGTGATGCTCAGGAAGTGGAAAAGCTGGAGAATTTTGTCCGGAGTTACCAAAAGCTATTCCCTGGACAGGACCTTTAGGAGCCAATCATCCAGATAAGGGAAAACATTACAGTCCCTCCCTTCTGAGAGCTGCTGCTAGGCATTTGGTAAAGACTCACGGTGCAGAGGACAAGCCAAAGGGCAGCACTTTGAGCTGGTAGTGCTCGCCCTAAAACACAAAACGGAGAAACTTCCTGCGAGGAGAAAAGACCGAAATGTGCAGGTAAGCGTCCTGCATGTCCAGTGAAAACAGCCAATTCCCTGTTTTGAGGAGGGGCATTAGGCCCGGTAAGGTTATCATCCAACACTCTGTGCACTGGATGAACCGATTGAGGTCCTTTAGGTCCAGAATGAGCCTCAGGTTGCCGGTCTTTTTGGGTACCAGGAAAAACCTGGAATAGAACCCCTTGTTTCTCTGGCACCTAGGAACTGTCTCGATGGCCTGCTTGTGTCGAAGGAACTGCAGCTTCTCCCGGAGAACAGACAGGTGAGCTGGGGGAGTGTAATTGAAGGAGGGGTTTCTGGAGGTTGCTTGATGAGCTCCAGGATATGCCCCTTTCTCTATGATCTGCAGAATCTATGCATCTGAAGTTTTGGTTCTCCACTGATTAAGATGAAGGGAGAACCAGCCACTGACCACCAGCTCCTCTTGGTCCGGAACCAGAAGAGGGTGGTCTGGCAAGGAGTCAAGCGGAGGCGGAGTCAGCCGCCTGGGCTGGTCCTTCATTTCTGGAGCCCCTGGCTGCAGCTCTAGCGCTAGAGGGGGCGGGCAAGGTAGCAGGGACTTTACATTTCCCTTGGGGCCATGAGGCCGTACCAGGCCTATTGGGCACTTTGCATAAGGGAGGGTGCCCTCTACCTCTCGACTGGGTATGGTAGAGGAAGTGAACAGACTTGAGGGCCCTGCCCGAGGCTTGCAGATCACTAACATCATCCTGGACATCAGGGCCAAACAGCTTAGTGCCATTAAAGGCAGCATTAAGCACTTATTGCTGTACAGTCCACAGAGCTATTCAAGGCATCTTTAAATAGTTATTTATTTTAGCATGCCTTTGATTAGGCCACCCCATTGTCTTTTAATTGTTTTTAAATTTATATTTATTGTGTTGGCGGTTTCTTCTGTTGTACCTGCGCGTTCATAATTTTGAAAAGCACATTATAAATAAAATCTGATTTGATTTGATACATCAGCAGCGAATCCAGATACTTTGAGCCAGGAGTGCCTACGTAGACATATGCCTGTGACAGCCGCCATGGCAATGGTGTCAGCCAGATCATAGAGGGCTCTGAGAAGGTGCTTGCTAACATCTACTCAGCTGCTTGGAGGCACTAGGGCAGCTCCTGCTTCTCTGTGCCAACTGGAAAGATCTGTGCCGCAGCCTTACCCTTTTTCCAATTGGCATTTTGGTATTTTACCATGTGAGACAGGTAGTTTGCTATCCTCAAACCCAGGGTGGAGGAGGCATACACCCTCTTGCCCCAGAGGTCGATTCTGCAAGACTCTTTATCTGGGGGAAGGGAACTAAGGTGCTTAGGTGCCTTAGACCCATCATGAGCTACCTTGATGGCAATCGATTCTGTCTCAGGCTGGGCAGCACAGCAGGGCCCTTGGGAGGCATGAGAGAGTGTATCTGCCCTGCGAGGCATAGCCAGCACCATGTCTGGTCTGTGCCAGGCTGCTGTGGCTGCATTCCTTAGAGCAGGAGGACTGAAGGAATGATTTTTGGGGGAAATTCAGGAATCTCCAGGAAGTCCACCAGTTCTTTTCTGGTGGCATCCTCATCCTCAGTGTGGAAGCCCATGGCTAAGGACAGCTGCTTCATCACACTGAAAAATGTGAGTTCTCCGGAGGAGACCTGGGACTATGCTTCACTGAGTCCTCACTGACAGAAGATGCAGTTCATCTGTCAGAGAACAGGATCTCTTCCTCTTTTTCCTCATCATCAGGAAGAATGAAGTCTGGGTGGCATTCCTCGACATCGACCTCTTCTAAATCTAGGTCTGGCATCATGTAAGTCTACGAGGGGCCCCGGGGAGCTTCCTGTGGTTGATGAGTAGGTGTTGACAATGAAGCTGCCATCGATAATGTCTGCGAGGGGCCCTAAAGGTGCCCAGCTGCTGTACAATCACATTAGTGAATTTAAGCAGGACTTTGTTCAAGTTGATTGTTATAATCTTTTTCTGATAGGCAGCCTGTCAGCATGGTAGTAGCAGACAGCTTGTGGCACCAATTACATGGGTTTGGAAGCAAACTTGGGCATCAGAGGGTCAGCTAGTTGGAGGTGCACTGACATCCCAGTGGTGGAGTCAAAATCAGTGGTGGAATTCAAGCATGCATGGGATAGTCATAAGGCAATTCTGGGGGGTGGGGGTAGGAAGAAGTAGGCTGCTGGGTAACTAGGATCTGCAGCTTATCCAGTAGGTAGGGAAATGGGCAGACTGGGTGGGCCAAGCGGTCCTTATCTGCCATCAAATTCTATATTCTATGGTGTTCGTCAATGGAGGGGGTTTGATGGCACAGGTGTCGACGACCCGCCTGCTGGATCCTGAGACCCCGAAGAGCCTGTAGCCCTGGAGGGAGAAAGGGCAGGTCTTGTCAGGAGAGTCATCAATGAAGGAGGGGCTGACAACCCAGAAGTCGACAGCAGACCACCCTGAGAATCGGGTGGAGGAGCTGTCGGCATGGGTCTGGTGGGCACAGAGACCTGCACAGCAGTTTTCTGCATTGGCACAACTGCAGCCACTGAGGATCCCCCCAAAGACAGAGTACAGGCTGTCGAGAAACAAAATCGATGCCGAGGGGAGCGGTCATGATCTCGGTCTTTTATGACTCCCCTCCCCCCGAGGATTTGTCTCGGGCCTTGGAAGCCTGGGAGCTTGACGATCCAGTCAGCGACTGAGAGGCTGGAACCCCAGAGGACCCCTGAATCGAAGTGACTACCTGTTGATCCACCAGGAAATTTTTAATCACCAAAGGGTTTTTTGGTTAAACTCTGGCAGAGCTCACAGTCAGAAACTTCGTGTTCAGCCCCAAGACAGCAGACACAGAGAGCATGTTTGTCTGTGGAGGCAGTCTTAAGTGGCAGCGACAGAAGAGAGAAGTCGAAGGATTAACTCTCAACATAAACAAGTTAGAAGAATTTCTTTAATGAAAGAGATTCAGAAAATACTAAAGAAAAAAGCCATAGGTGAAAAGGTCACGAATGCTGTGCCGGAGCTTCTGCGGACACCTATGTGAGTGAGTCGATGGTGGGAAAGAACATAGGAGGAAGCAGGGCCACTCACGCCTTTATAGGGCCGATGACATCGACGGAGTGGGCAGCCCCAGCTATACTGCTGAAAATCTTCCGTGTGGATTACCCTTCACCAACAGTGAAGTTCCTATGGTGTCACCTGATGACTGAGATACCCCTGAAGATCTTCCTGAATTCACTGTAAAATAGTCCTTCCTCCTACTACAAAAATTATGCTTTTCCTTTTTTTTTTCCTTGATGGCATTTGTCCTTTTATGGATCCATACTTGTAGTTCATGTGAAAGTGCCTGCCCCTCCCACACGCACACAGACGTAATGCTTAGGGGGTTCTCCTCCCCATAGCTCTTAACTCTTCCCTCGCATGTCAGCTGGAACATGTTAGTTCAAAAAAAGGCATCTTGTGGGTCAGACTGTGTCAACAAAGGGCATCTTCTGGGTCAGAGTGTGTCAGCTTGTCAGTTCTGATCAGCTGTACCTTAGCCCCTCTCCCGATGGTGATGGCGGGAGCAACATTACAGACCGGGTGTACTTCTCACCACACTCCATCTAGTTTATGAGAGACTGTGGGCTGAATTTTAAAATTAAGGAAAAAAAATTTTATTTACACTAGCGGAGATGGGAGTGCAGCCAGCACTAGAAATGGAGGGAGGAGATGCGCTGTGGGAACAGTAGCGTGATTAGCAGCTCAAAGGAAACAAGTATATACATGTAGGTCACATCTGGAAACAAGCTTCGGCTTAGTGTGCTACTCCTGGTTAAACAATGTTCCTTTTCCCCCCTTCCTTTTTATTTGTATTTAAATGTTTGATGATTGTAGGGCTGAAATGTGCTATTAAAAAACAGGCACATATGTTTACTGTCCGGCTTTTATTGATGAATGTTTCCATCAGAAAGGTTAAAAATGGCATTTGAAAAGCTCAGTATTCAAATGGAACAGTGATTTTTTTGTGTGCTGCAGTTCTGCTTTTCAGTACTTGTTTTTACCTGTGCATCTAATGGATCTGATGCACAGGTAACAACCAATCAGGATGCAGGAATTTCCCTGCCCATTTTATAAACAGATTTAGTTTTATAAATACAAAACTTTTATATCCAAATTTTTCAAGCTAGTGATGAGTTTACTGATGCAATGATGTTAGGAGACAGGGAACACTGCGTAGGTCAGCAATACTGACTGTACTTTGTTTCTAAACACACAAGAGCTCTGCCCGCCTGAAGATTTCATTTTCTTTTTAATGTCAGTTTTAATATCCTGCAGTCAGAACATTAACTGCTAGTTCACAATGTGGGATCCTGCTTGTTCCCAGTTTACAGCAGGATGGACTAGAGTACACTGAGATCATTTGGTAGAGATGGGCTGTGCTACAGTACAGGTGACTGGGCTTATGTCGTGAACCTCCTTGCCCTGCCCTCCAGCAACCGAAACTGAAGTGCTGCCTAGTGCACTGCTCTCCTTCCCTGAGGAACCGGGGTTGTGTCAATTATATCTGCAGCAACCCACGTGGAAGGGCCAGGACCAGTCGATGTATTACACTTCTGTGCTGTTACCACAGTGGTGTCAGATGCTGGTGGGAAAAGAAAAAAAAAAGATGGCGTTAGTGACCAAACTCACAATGCCTGCATCAAGGAGGCAGTCAGGGGGGGAAAAACACAAAATCAGACAAAGGCTCCCCATACACTCGGACCCTGGCTAGACTTCAGATCTCTGCATAAACTCCACCTGCCCGTACGGTCTAGGTGGTCCTGCCATGTGGGGGATAAGCACTGGAGTGCCACAGGTCCAGAATGGGATTGGGGTATGGTGGATTGGGGGCAGGTGCAAGGAGGAGGAGAAGGCATAAAGGGGACAATAAAACTAAAAGTGAGTAAGAGAACATGCAATAAATCTCCCGGCTCACAAACACTGTTAAAAGGAAAATAATTTGGGTTTATATAGTGACTTTCATACATCCAAAGCACATTACAAGCCATTAAGAGTTATAGCAACCATTAAGTGCAGCTAAGCACAGAGACAGAGAGAAAGAAGGTTAAACTACATGCTCAGGGTTAAAATGAATAAGACAGTGCTGGTGATATTCAAACCTAGGACTCTAAGATCGCAGCTCTGTGCTCTGATCACCAGGCTACAGTGCCTCCCACCACACAGCATATTACAGGTAAAGACATTCTTGTTCTTATTGTGATGTCACCCAAGTCACTTAGCGCTTCAAAAATGGAAAAATGAACTGATCTTCCAAGAATCAATCTTCACCATTCAGTTACATAGATGGATCTAAACTGGAGGCACTAGGACCCCATGGGAGTAAAGTCTTCTGCAGCTTAGGGAGGGGACCAACACTGGTGTTGGCACTGCCCATGAGGCAGATGCAGGGAGGTAGTGTACATGGACTGGCCAGTAACTGATGCCGCTCCCTTCTTCTCAGTTCTGTTTTTTCCTGCCACCGTGTGTGCACTGTGCAAGCAGCTTCAGTTAACACCTATGTCAGTTTCTCTTTTATTTCATTGCCACTTTCTTCCATGCCGAATTTCCTCCAGCAATGTTTTTTCTCTGTACCATTTCTCTAGTTCGGTGCTGAACCTTTTTTCCTTCTGGTTTCTCATTGATCTTCCAAGAATCACTCTTCACCATTCAGTCACACTGATGGGTCTAAGCCAGAGGTGCTAGGACCCTGCAGGACAGCCTTCTGTAGCCTAACAAGGGTATCGACATCTGTACGGCACTGCCCATGAGGCAGATATGATGGCGTTGCACATGTAAGCTGGCCAGTAACCGAAGCTGACCCCCTCTCTTCCTCAGTTCTGTTTGAGTGCACACCATGGGAGCAGTTACAAGCTCACTAACTATGCACATCTCAATTCCATGCCGTACCTTCTCTGGCAACATTTTATAACCAATACCATTTCCCCCTTCATTTAGTTCTGCACCAGATTTTTTTCTCTACTAGTTTTTGTTGTTTTTGTCTGTCACCATGCTGGATCCTAAGGAGCAGAAGAAGTCGTCAAAGAAGATGAAGAAGGGCAGTGCCTCAATGCATCTGTGGAGGCCCAACTGCTGTCCACTATTGGCATGATAAATGTTGGACCTGGCTTGGGTGTTGACCATGACATGAACAGATGTGATGCCTGCTTCTCTATGGACTACTGCACCCTCAAGAAGTGCATGTATTAGTGGGGTCACTTGCCCCCCAATTCTGGAGGCAGGCATTGCACCAGAGATGCCAAGCTAAGGTCTCTGGGCTCTCCCTCTGACCTCCCTCCCAGTATCTTTGGTAATAAAGAAAGTCTAGGATCCTCCCCATACTCACCTCACCAAAATTTCAAAGATCCTTGGAGGTCGGTGGATAGCTGACTTCTTCCACAGGGCAAGTCCTTCGGGGCAGCAGATACCCCTGGTGGAGAGACCAAAGCTGTATGCTCCGTCTACACTGGTGAGTACCTCAGTGTCGTGGCCTGGCATCATCCTGGCTCCTAGTATTAAGGCCTTTACCAGCGGGCAGGGTGGCGCCGGCCATGAGACCTGGCCCAGAAGAGGAGTGGGTTCTGGAGCTGGACCAGTCCCTGAGTCCAAGGCGGTGGTCATCTCCTCCTCCTCCTCCTCTAAACACCCTGGTGGCCTGAGGCAGGAGGACGATGCCAATCTTTGGTCTGGGGACGACGCTGGTGATCAGGACGCCATCATGAGCCCAGTTCTGAGCCTAACAATGGGTCTGATCTCACCCCTGGGACTGCCCTAGGCCTGGTGCCAGGGTCCCTTCCAGTGCCACTCGCAGTACCAAACTGTGTCCTGGTGCCATTCACGGGCCAGGTGTGGTTTCGGGCGGATCCAGGGCTGACTCCAGGGGTGCCTCTAGTCTGGAGGTTAAGCTTGGCCGGGGGGGCAATGTCAGCATTGGTGAGGGGTGGAGCATGGTGCTGGGCCTGCAGCTGACTCACTGTCCGGTGCTGGCTGCAGCACTGGTCAATGTCAGCTGACTCATGCTGCCACCAGCACCGGTCATAGGGTCACATGTAGGCCGGTCCTGGTGGCAACACTGATGGAGGTTCCAGTGTTAGCCCAGTGACTCGCTTCTCCCTAGAACCAACTGGCCCTGTCACTGGTGGGAGGAACCAGGGCAGCCCTGTGGGTCTTGTATGTCTCCACTCTTCCCACCTGGGTTCCTCCCCGGGCACCATCTGGACCAGTCCTTTGAGACTGGCTGGCTCCACGTGGGTGAGTTTGCCAGACCCTCCATCTGGGAGTGGTCCCCTGAGCACTCTCATAGCCCTAGCAGAGGATCTGGCCTTGTCATCCATGACCCTCCTCCTCTCCTCTGCCCCCTTCTCCTGCTCTGCCAAGTACTGTGGGACCTCTGGGGCCCATGACCTGGCAGCAATTCAGAGCAATGGCTGGTGTGTTCCATCAATACCATCTTAAGTCTGATCAGGGTCAGTTCAGGCCTGAGGGCCCCGCACTTCTGTTTTCTGAATCCAGTTTCTCTTCTCCTACTTCCTCCTCTGAGGAACAGGATTTTTCAGTCCACATGTCCTGAGTGGTCTGTGTATCAACAGTTCCTGGTGAGATGTTGCAGGAGCTGAATACAGGGTCTTTCGAAGGTCACAATACTGCTACCCTGTGCTGAGATTCCTTAGGGATTTCAGTGATGACTCTTTAGTCATCCCTCCGTGGCCTCGACTTTTTCCGGAGCCATTCAGGAACGTCTGGCTTCATCTCTATACCCCTTCTCCAGCCCCTAGGTACATACAGTGCAGATATTGTGCTATTGCTGGGTCTCCAGGTGCTATCCCTCACCCCACCTTGGGGATCCTGGTGCTGCACACCCCCTCTGGGCCTCAGTGCCTAGTGCATGACTGCCCTCCCCCAACCCCAACTCCGACCACTGCTTGGGGCAGAAAGATTTTTATGGAGGGGTACACTGTGATGTGCATTTCTGCATATCTGGCAGCTTACAACAGCTGTCTGTGGACAAAGCTAAGTTATCTCTTGGCTTCCATACAACTGCAAGTTAACCAAGCAGGTCATTTGCTTTTCTGCCCTGGGCCTGATGCTGGCAAGGCACCAAGCAAGGGTGTCTTATGACACCAATGAGGTTGCTTCCAGGCTGGTAGGACCCACAGTCTGCAATCTGCGGAGATATGGCTTCACCTCTCCAAGTCGGCATCCCTGGCCCACTGTAGGGTGCTTAACTTGCATTACCAGGGGGCTCACTTTTTCTCTCGCAGGGTTAGGAGTGAGTTGTCAGGACACTCTCCTGCTCCCAGGCCATGGGAGCCTCTGCCTGCCCCTAAGCAGTCTCTGGTCCCACTGACCTGTGAGATGTCCCTGCCCTCCAGTGGTTATCCTCAACAGACAGCTGAGAAATACAGAGAGCTTTTTCCCCTTAGGGAGAGCCAATATCTCCCCTTTTTGGGAAAGCTTGGTACCCTGACCCATCTGTGTGACTGAATAATGAAGACTGATTTTTGTAAGCTCACGTTAACAGCACTTTTCCCCTCAGGATTAAATGAGAAGTTCCAGTTACGACCATATTTAACAACATAATATGATGTTAATTTGACAAAGTAAGAACAAGTATGACATAACTTATGGGCTGTTACATGAGGCAAGCTGTTATTCACAATAGAAATAGACATAGAAGGAGCTGGCGCAGCGGTTGGATTTCCGCTTGCAATGCCAACGACCCGGGTTCGGGAATGGGCCTGGGAGTTGGGAGGGCCGGCCAGGGAAGAAGACTCAGCGTCCTAGGGACTGCTCTCCCTTCTCGAGGGGAGATTGTGTCTGTATTACAGACCCTGAGTAGAGGCTGGGGTACTGCTGCGACTGGCGTCGATACGACTGGGGGGCGGGGCAAACACTGGACATCACTGCATGTTCCAGCCCCTGGGGAGCAAAGCACTCACAAAAAGCTGGGGGGGGGGGTCCCACTCCCATGGCCCTGACCCAGGGGTGAGCCTGGGCTTGTCAACGGTGTCCATTGGGAGGGGACCGGTGGACCCGCCCAGGAGGGCAAGCCTGGCCATGGGGGCGGTGACGGGTCTGAGGATAAGGGGGACCCAGAGCAAAAATAAGATAATGGAAAAAAAAAAAGAAATAAGACATAGAAAAAGATAAAATGCAGACAGGAAGCCAGACTATCACAGTGATTACATGGGAATTTCACTTTTATAACATGGATTACATGTGCATTTTTATCTTGTTGTTTCCCCTTTTCCCTCCCTTCCATCACATTTCATCTGGCTTTAGGAGGCAGTATAGCACAGTGGTTTAAGGCTCTGAGCTGCAAACCTAGAGACCTGGATTTGAATCTCCCGGCCCCCACTTGCATACTGCATGACCCTGAGCAAGTCACCTAACTTCTTTGTGCTCCCAGGTCGCACCTGGAAACAAGCTTCGGCTTACTGTGCCTTTCCTGGTTAAAAAATTTCCTCTTTCCCTTGTTTACCCTATTGTCCTAGTGTCACTAATGTTACCAATGAACAGAGGAGCAAAAGAAGGCAGAGACCCATGTTAGCACCTATACACTGTAGTAGTATTCCAGTTTACCTCCTTTTCGTATGCAAGTATCAAGTCTGGATTTAAAAATTGTTTTATTTTAACTTGAAACCACTTCCTCTGGTAGACTATTCCATAGATTGACCATCCTCTCAGTGAAGAAATAGTTTCTTTTTAGGCTTCTAGATCTAGTGCTTGTTACCTGCAAGGTATGTCCTCTAGAAAAGTATAGTTACGTAAGAACTTACCTAACAGTAGATCTTCGAGAACAGCTCTTGCATCAGGTTACACTATTAGGACTGAAGCTGGCAGGCACAAGGACCCCACGGAAAACTTCTAGCTATCAGTATCCAGCGGGGGACTGCCCCCGACGTCAGGCATCACATAAAAGGGGAGGTCCCCAAACATCCCCAGTTCTCCCGCTGGAGACTCCCAGCTCAAAGGTGACATCTGAAGGGGAGACCGAGGATCTGCTTCCAAAGGAAGGTTTGTAATAGGCGTCGAAAGACGCAGTAGCCTAGCAACTAGGTCAGAAGACAACCTCCAGAGGGGAAGGTGGGAGGGAAACTACCTGCTGCAAGAGCTGTTCTCGAAGATCTACTGTTACGGTAAGTTCTTATGTAACTGTACTATCTTACTTCGAGAAACAGCTCTTGCAGCAAGTTACACCATTAGGACTGATTCCCAAGCAGTAAGGGACCAAGTTGTTATCGGGAGGAGGCTAGGAGGAATGCTCCAAGCTTCAGGACAAAAGTCCCTGAAGGACCGCCAAGCCGAAACCAGCTCTGCGCCTAGAGGCAATATCCAAACTGTAGTGCCTGATGAATGTGTGTACAGTGCTCCAGGTTGTTGCTGCATAGATGGCTGAAGTGGAGACATTTTTAAGTGCAGCGAAGGAGGTAGCCACCCCCCTAGTAGAAAGACCCTTCACCGGCCCCGGTAAGGGTTTATTGCACTTCTGATAACATAACATGATGCACTTTACCAGCCATCTAGAAAGCGACTGTTTAGAAACAGGAGCACCGATCATCCTCTGAGCGAAAGAAACAAAGAGCTGGTCCAATTTACGATGGGCTTTGGTTCTGGTTAGATAATTTCTGAGGCACCTATGCACATCCAAAGTGTGCAACAGGGCTTCCCCTGTTACCGTGATTCGGGTAATACATCAGTAGGTCTATATCCTGGTTGAGTGTGACAGCCAAGACCACCCTGGGAAAGAACTTAGGATTTGTTCTTAAGGACACCCTGTCCTTGTGAAAAACCAAATAAGGATCCTTGCACACGAGTGCATGAAGCTCAGACACTCTTCTGGCAGAAGTAACAGCAACTAAAAGGAGCGTCTTCCAAGCGATAAGACGCAGCTCGCAGTCCACGGCTGGTTCAAAAGGAAGCAGCGTAAGCTGCTCTATAACAAAAGGAAGATCCCAAGGTGGAACCAGGTCTTTGATGGGAGGTCTCACATGCAGGATGCCACGCAAAAAGGCGCAAGAAGCCTCTAGTTAAGCTAGAGACCTGTGACCTATCAGAGAATGGTATGCTGAAATAGCGCAAAAATGGCACCTTAATGGAGGAATAGGCAAGTCCTGCCCCATAGAGGGATAGGAGGTAGTCTAAAACAGACCTTACAGAACACTCCACTGGGGTCAATGCTCGAGCCTGAGCCCAAATACAAAATCTACGCCACTTCATGGCGTAAGTAGCATGAGTAGAGGATTTTCTGGCTGCCACCAGAACGTCCACAACTTCCTGAGAGACCCCGTATCTCAGGATTGCTATGTCCTTAGGAGTCAGGCATGCAGGTTCAGAGACCGAAGATCCGGATGGACCAAGGAGCCTGTCTCCTGGGATAGAAGGTGAGAGCAAAATGGCAGAGGTACCGGAGGTTCCTGGGCCAATTGATGTAAGAGAGGGAACCAAATCTGCCTGGGTCAAAATGGTGCTACTAGAATAAAGCATGCTTGCTCTTGATGGAACTTCAGTAGAACCCTCTGGATCAAAGGAAAGGGCGGGAAAGCAAAGAGGAACCTGCCCGTCCAAGAGAGGGACAACGCATCTCACCAGAAAACACGAGACCCTGGATCTAGCGAGCAGAAAGTGGGCAGTTTTGCGTTGAATGGGGATGCAAAGAGGTCTAATTCTGGTGTCTCCCATCTGTGGAACAGGTCCTCTGCGACTTCCTGAAGCAGTTCCCATTCGTGGACCCTGGCCTGTGATTGGCTTAGGCGGTCCGCGATAGTGTTGTTCACACCGGGAACATGTACTGCAATGATGTGTGCGCCGTGTTGCAATACCCAATTCCAAACCCTTTGAGCCTCCCTGCAAAGGAGGTAGGAATGAGTGCCTCCTTGTTTGTTGAGATAGTACAACACCGTGGTATTGTCTGTTTGTACCAGAAGAGTACCTGGTGGAATCTCCGTCTGGAATGCCTGTAGGGCATACAGGATGGCTCTCATCTCCAGAGTGTTTATGTGAAGTTGGGACTCTAGAGACGAACAGGAGCCTTGAGTCCTGACCTCGTTGAGGTGAGCTCCCCATCCGGACCCAGAGGCATCCCTGAAGAGAGTCGCTGAAGGAGTTAGCGCAATTAAGGGGACTCCCATCAAAAGGTGGTCTGGGACGAGCCACCAATTCCAGTCTCGGATGACAGCATTCGTGATCCGGACTGGATGCTGCAGATGATCTTGCTCCTGGTCCCACTGCGTCCGCAACATCCATTGGGTGACCTGCATATGGAGTCGAACTAGGGGAACCATTGCAATGGCAGCTGCCATGTGCCCGAGCAGGCAAAGAACGGTATGGGCCGGTACTGTCTTCTTTTCCTTAATGTCCCTTATGAGGGAACGGATGTGTTCATCCCTGTCCTGGGGAAGGAATGCCCTTCCCTGAACTGTGTCCAGAACCGCTCCTATAAAGTGCAAGTTCTGAGACGGAACAAGGAACAACTTTTCCTGATTGATCGTGATGCCCAGTGATAGGAAGAGGGAACAGGTATCCTGTATTGTGGACATCAGGGCCTCCCATGAGGGTGCCATGAGGAGCCAGTCATTTAGATATGGAAACACGTAGTGGCCTCCTCTCCTGAGAGCTGCTGCCACGAGTACCATACACTTTGTGAACACCCGAGGTGCCAAAGACAGTCTGAAGGGGAGGGCTTGGAACTGATAGTGGCGTCCCAGAAACTCGAAGCGCAGAAATCTGCGGTGCACTCGAGCGATTGGGAGATGTAGCTAAGCATCCTGCATATCCAGTGACGCCAGCCATGCGCCCACTTTGAGCATGGGAATGAAACCCAGCAGGGTCACCATGCGGAAATGCTTGTGTAGCACAAAGTTGCTGAGATCGCTGAGATCCAAAACCGGGTGCAAATCCCCTGATTTCTTTGGAACCAGGAAGAAGTGGGAATAGTAACCGTTTTCCTCTCTGGTTCAGTGGAACATGTTCTATGGCCTCCTTGAGTAGGAGGGCTAAGATCTCCTGCTGAATAAGCACAGCATGCTGACCAGAGTAACGGGAGAGCAGGGGAGGTATGGATGGCGGGTGATTGAAGAACTCTAGAGTGACCTCGTTTGACCAACTGCAACACCCACCGGTCGGAGGTGATCCTCTGCCATCCTGAAAGGTGATGAGAGATGCGACCCCCGATCTTCTTGACCCTTTGATCCAGAGGAGGGCCGGGGGCTGGGAAGGAGTCATGCTGTGGTGGTGTTGGCCCCCACGGGCTGGGCTGTGTTTGAATGCATCGGCCCTGGCCCAAGGGGAACCTGGCTTGATTCTTATGGCCGAAGTTGCCCCTGGGTTGCTGGCTGGAATGCGACTGTTGCCTTTGTTGGTGGCCGCAAAAACAATTCAGGTTCCTACGAAGGGAACCAGATTTTGGTCTGTACATGGCTTGTACAGTCCTGACTGCCTTCCCAGCATCCTGCAATTTGGTGATGACCTTCTCAGACTCCTCATCAAAGAGGACCGTTCCATTATAAGGGACATCCAGGAGATTCTTCTGGATGTCCGGGGTAAATCCGGAGACCCTCAGCCACGAGTGTTTCCAGAGACAAACGCCTGTAGCTACTCCCCTGGCTGCCGAACTGAGTCATAAGTGGCTCGGAGAACCTGGGTCCCCACGTCAGACCCAGCTTGGAGGAGGTTTAACAGCTCCTCCTTCTTTTCGCCATCCGGTAAATCTTTATGAAGTTCTTGGCCCTGATCCCAGAGGGCGTTCTGAAACTGCACCATGTGTGTCAGATAGTTCAAAGACCTAATAGAGCATGTAGCAGCCACATACACGTGTCTTCCCATGGAATCTAATTGCTTAGATTCCTGGTCCAGAGGCTGGATGCTCAAATGTTGAGGCCGCTGGGACCTGTCATGAGATGCAGTAATGACCAGGGAGTCGGCCAGAGGTTGTTGCACCAAATACTGGTCCTCCGTAGGAGCCCTGTAAAGTCGGTCAGCCTTCTTTGGAACAGCCAGTGTGAAATGCAGACGCTTCCAAGCTGCCTTGGTGACGTCTGTAAAGGTGTCCACCAAAGGCTTCAGGTCTTTCTGCCTGAGGTAATGGGCAAGGCATTGTCTCTCGGGGTCTAGTTCTTCAGTCGCCCATCCCATATTGTCCTGGATGTGCCTCATGATTTTCGAAAAGGAGGGATCATCCGGAGATGACCTTGGAATGTCCCGTGAGTCTGGTGATGTGGGACTGAAAGGAGATGGAGACCTGGAGATATCGGACGTATGGAGTCATCTCCCAAAGATCAAAGTCTGCCCCTGGGTCACTTCGGGCTCGGGGACCCTGACGGAGAGCGTGATGGGCATTTCTTGTCGCTCGATCGGCCCCCGAGGAGGTGGAGTTGACTCCTTGGGGGTCGGGGGTCTGTCACCTTTTGTCCCCCTAGGAGGAAGTGAAGGAGGCTGAGGCTTAGGAGGAACCACGTCCTTCTTGATGGTTTCCCACCAGAAGTTGAACAAATCCTTCACCTCCTGGATGTTCATACCTGACGACGGACCCGGCGTCGGTGTCGGGCATCGGGTCCCGAAGAAGCACTGGATCCAGCTCCCTGGGTAAACCGGCATCCGCCATGTCACCCATCTGGTCATCTGGCGTGCACGTAGCCTCTTCGTCTGAGGACTCCGGACGTCTGGTGTCCACGGCGTTGGTGTAGTAGTCGGCAGTTTTTCGGGTGCTGGGTTGGATGCCTTCTTGGACTCCGTCGTCCGCTTAAGGGATGTCAGCTCGGAGTCTTCCTTTCAGGTGCTTTGGGAGGTTGGGAGAGCGGACCTGAAGTCAGTGTCCGGCGTCGGTCAAACACACCTCACCGATTTGGAGGAAGACTTTTGTGCCTGTCTGAAGGAACAGACTTGGAGGTATCTGACGCCCGAGAGGTCTTGGGTGCAGGGAGACGCAGGAGCTCCCGGAAGACCTTACCTTTACTAGGAGAGGGTGGGAGTGAGCCCAGGAAGGAGATCTATTGGACCGGGTAGAGCTGGAGCTGCTCTTGGACTCTGAGGCCCTGCTTAGGGATTTTGCCCTGTCCGAGTCCCAATGCTTGTCCTAGTGCTTCTCAGATTTATGAGAAGATTCCCCTTTGGAGGAAGGTCTTTTCTCCATCTTTTTAAATTTCTCCTCGAGGAGGAATCCCTGAAAGACCTTTTGGCAGCGGATCCGGGTCCTGCTATTAAACTGTTGGCAAACTGAGCAGGCCTGGGTGTCGTGCTCCGGGCCCAGACACCTGACACAGGCAGAATGATGGTCTGCAAAGGGGATCTGCTTTCTGCAAGCACACTTAGAGGGATGTCCTTTGGGAGAAGGAGTAGAAGAAGCAGATATGGATTAAAGTTTACTTAAATTAAAGATTTAATGCGTCATAACGGTAAGTGGGCTTCCGTGAGGCAGATACTGGCAAGTCGATGGCGGGAAAAGAACTGGGGATGCTGGAGGACCGCGCCTTTTATGTGATGCCTGACGTTGGGGAGGGGCAGACATCGGGGGTGGTCCCCAGCTGGCTACTGCTAGCTAGAATGTTTCCGTGGGGTCCTGGTGCCTGCCAACTTCAGTCCTAATGGTGTAACCTGTTGCAAGAGCTGTTTCTCGAAGTAAGACTGGACTTGTTGTCTTTGAACTTTATTTTCATTTTCTTAGTCAAAATGTTAGATTTAAGGATTTAGTAGAATAAAGACATCCCCTTGTCCTATGCAATTCAAGGGTGTACAGTCCCAACTGTTTAATTCTTCCTTGGTATGGTTATGTCTTTGTCTCACTTATTATTTTAGTGCACCTGTGTTGTACTTTTCTATTCTTTGTATGTCTTTTTTTTCTTATAAGGATTCCATAACTGGCTAAAATAATGAAGATGCAGTATCACGTCGACCTGTACAGTGGCATTATTACCCTGGACTGTCTACACCTAATATTTCTTCTAATAGCATATGATACAGTTACGCATTGCTAGGGCGCTGGTACATTGTGGACCAAAGTCCTTATTAGTGTCAATTAAAACACCCAGGTCTCTCAGTGCGAAGCTATTAAGTACTGTACTGCATAGAAAGTATTTATTTATTTTTGTTCTTTTAGCCATATGCAGGACGTAGCATTTATTTATTTATTTTTAAATATAATTTTATTAGGCTTTTACACACACACATTTAATATTTGATATCTTACATAATTTATCACATTGCTTCAGTTGTTGGAGCGGATATGGATAAAATCCATGACAGTACATTTGGATACTCCATGTTTTATAGTCATTACCCTGTGTAAACAATATCTACTGTAATTACTTGGCCTAGTCCTTAATACAGCAGTTCTAAAGCCCAACCAACTCTTTTCTGACATTTCTTAACTCCAAAACTCACTATTTCAAATGGCTATCCTAGGCCAGATTATTCTGTTATTTTTGTTGATTTGTTCCCCTCCCCAGAGTCCTCCCCCCTCATTATAATCTCGTTTGACCCCAACTCCCACTTAAGGAGAGAAGTCAGGGTCAACCAAGGTCTGATATATAGCCCATCTCTGCCACTTACGCATATAGTTTGGCCCTTTATGTTGAATTTTGGAGTTAAGACCCTCAGTATAATACGCAGTATTTATTTATGTTCAACAACATCCCCCACCTACATGCCCACTGGGTAATTTCGTCTAGGTCTTGCTGAATAGTCAGGGATTCCAGAGTTGTTTCACATGGGCCAAGCAGCTTGGGGTTGTCAGCATCTTTAGTTATTTTATTCTTTAAATTGTTGCCCAGGTCTGAGATAATCGTCATGAACAACACAGGGCCCAACCCAAGTCATGTGGTATCCCACTTGTTACCTGTCCCTCGTCGGACAGAAATCCATTTACAACCACTGTCTGTGTCTGTTCTACCAACCAGTTACGGATCCAAGTTTGCATGTCTTCATTAATGCCTAGAGTGGCTAACATACAAGATATGGCCCAGTGAGGCACAGTACCAAATGCCAGACTAAAGTCAAGCAGGACAACATCCGCTGATTTCCCTTCATCTAATGTTCCGCTTATGTAATCATAAAAACAGAGCAGGTTCATCTGACAGAGATTTTCTGGCAACGAATCCATGCTGTTCTAGGTCTATCTTGCCTGTTTTTGTCACAAGTTCTGTTAACCTGTCCTTTTTCAAGAATTTTCCCAGGGAGGTGAGACTTATTGGTCTGTAGTTAGACTTATCTTGTCTGTTTCCCTTTTTAAAAATTGGAGTGATTTTTGCTATTTTCCAGTCACTTGGTACCTCACCTGCGCTTATTAGTTTGTTAAATAATACTTCCAGGGGGACACATATTGTATCTTTAGTAAGTATGAGCATCCGTGGAGTGATTTTGTCAATACCTGGGGCCCCGTACTTTTTTTATTATGTCAGTTTTATTTTTTATTTCATCTTTTGTACAGAAAACACCTGCAGGAATTGAATGATTCTTGGTGTCCAATCGACTGGATGGAGAAAAGACTGAACAAACATATGGATTAAAAATGCTTGCTATGGTTTGTGGATCAGAACGAAGGTTGTTATCGTCTATAACAGTGCTTAGTTTTGGATTGTTTTTCCTAAGTGAATTTATGTAAGCAGAAAATTGCTTACTATTATCTTTGCTTGCTAAACTAGCCAGTGTATACTCTCTTTTGCCTTGTTTATTGTATTTTTACATATTTTTTGGTATTTCTTAAATATGTTCCAGTCCTTTTTGGTACCTGTTTTTTTTTTTTATAATTTCCATATTTTTTGTTTTTTAGTTTCATCAGTGTGCATCCCCTTTTTTCCTTACCCTCCACTAACACTTTGCCCTCATCCCTTCTGTGTTTCAGATGTCGGTGCAACTGTACTGATATATTCTTAGGAATGGGTTTCAGGGGGTTTAATCTTTTCAGGGTTTTGAATAAGCTGAAAATATTGATTAGCAGTTTTATGTGTGAAAGCACTAATCAGCTGTGAAAATGCATAGCACTTGGCACAAACTGATTAGCAAAATTAAACAAATATATATAGTTTTATTTATGTTGTCTACCATTGCATGGACTCATTAAAAAAAATGGCTAGGAATGTACTGCTACCCATTTCTAGCAATGGTTAGCATTAACTTGTTTTACATAGCATTTTGCTATGCAATACCACTTATTTAATACCCTGTCATTTGTATAATCATATTTATTTCACTGTGTATTTATTGTAAAATGTATTTAAGATGCAACTGATCCATGTGATGGGTTTACCATGTAATGCTGATCTGGGCTATCTAGCGTGACACTCTACGACTCATTCACTTCTTGAAAAGAGCCAGAGTGGCTAGAAACGTTAGAGCTTCTTTTAGTGAGTTATCGTTTTGGGGTGTTTTATGCTTTTTCATGTTGTTCAACTTCAATAAATGATGAATCTTTGGAAGTATCCAAAAGTTCTCTGATGATTTGGGTCGAGTGTGATGAGACCAGTTACTTCTCTTTTTGACTTACATGGCTCAGTACCAGAAAGCCCTCTAGAACTCTGTGCTGGTCATGAGTGATAAAGCTCATGGGAACCTGGCACAAGATTTGGAAGACACGCCTAAGACTGTCTTTGATGCTACAAATATCAGTTCCATATGGCAGTGGATGCCAACGACACTGCCTCTATGGTGATAGCTCTTGCTGTCTCCCAAAGGAGAGTCACCTGGCTAAAGACAACTAATTTGTCCCAGGACACTCAGACAAAAGCCATGTATTTTCCATGTGAGAACAATTCCCTATTTGGTGACAAGACAGAAGCATACATGAAACATGAAAATTACGTACCTACCATAATTCTTGATCTTCCCTTGTATCTTCACCATTCATTGCTGCTGGTGTAAGCCGGATGCACGCACCCACGATGGGAGGTTTTTTTTTGGAGGAGTCGGCACCAACGGCACCGCCCACAAGCATGACACACCATGTGGTGCGCGAGGGGTGGCCATTAGGTGCCGCAGACTCCTCCTCCATTCCAGTTCTGTAAAGCCGGAGAGGCGAAAATAGATTAGGAAAAGGAGAGTGAGGCAAGAAAGCCGAGAGATAGAGAAAGGAAAGGAAATAAACTGAAAAAGGAATAAGCCGAAGAGAAGACAGGAAAGAAGGAGAACCCTACCTTAGGGGACCGCAGGGCCTCACTCCTCGGGCGGCTCTGAGGAGGATAAGATATGGGGAAGGAGAAGAAAGAATAAGAAGGGGGAGAAGAAGAAGAAAAAGGATAGCAGGGAGGAAGGGTGAAGTCTGCCACAATTGGGTGAAACTGGTTAAAGCTTACCAGTCCAAAGGATTGAGGACAAGGAAGCAAGGATCCCTTCAGACATGACTGCTTTTAGATAGTTCAGTTAAACCCTCTGCACAGTTCATTACTAGAGAGGCAGGTTCCCCTTCTCATCCTGCTATCCAATTACCCACAACTTAAGCCGATAGCTCACAGAGTGTCCCCAAAGGGAAAAAAAGTATCTGTTCCGAAGAGGAAAGAGCCCCAACTAGGTGTAGGGAAAAGATTAGTACACAGTCACATAACCGAGTACTAGTGTAGGAGTCCCTTAAAGAAGAGTGCAACCTATTTGCAGAGAAACAAACAGAGACAGGGAAGGAAACTCCCTCTGACTCACTAGGAGAAGCAAAAGCCTTAGGGAAAGCAACCCCAAAAACATGGAGAGCCCCAATTCTGGGGACACCACAGCAACAGAATTAGAAAGAGTTCCCTCAGAAGGTAAGGGAAAGCCCTCGCCCCTCCTCACGGTTCGAACCCTCCGTGGTTTCACAGAAGGGACAGAAGGTCCTGAGGATCCAGGGGACTCAGCCCTAATTGGCCTCGGGGGGATGGCGAACAGGGTGGGGAGATGCCCAAGAAATATGAGGAGAAGGTGGGCGGGAATCAGTAATGAATGGTGAAGATACAAGAGAAGATCAAAAATTACGGTAGGTACGTAATTTTCATATCTTACCTTGTCAATCTTCACCATTCATTACTGCTAGGTGAGTACCAAGCACCCCCAAAGGGGGCTAGTGCAGCCCTGAGGAACAGGACCTCAGCCCTGCTGGTGGAAAACAGGAGGAGGAGACCCTAGCCATACTAGACTGACAAGTCTAAGGCTGCAAAGGGCTAGAAGATGTCCCCCTGATGATGAGGGGATGGAGGAAGCCCCTGAAGAAGCCTTCTAGTCTTGCTGGAAAAAAGACAGGTCCCTGGGAAGGTGGATCGGATCACCCTATGTCAGGCCAGGGGTGACTATCTAGATAGATGAAGCCACGCCATCCATCTGATACAGATCATCGTCCCCGCAAGCCTGGAAGCCACCTCACTGGCGACATAAGATGCCCTTGCTTGGTGCCTTGCCAGTTCCAAACCTATGGCGGAGAGGGCGATGGCTTGTTGAGATTGCTCCAAATCAGGCAGTAATACCAGTGCCTGAGCTAGCATTGACCACAAGTGCCTGCTGTAGGCAGCATGGTATGCCTGATGTGATGTGATACACACCAATGCATGAGTGGAAGAGAAAACTCTTCGCCCCCACTTGTCGAATTGTAGGGAATCCGGATCCGGTGGTCGGTCGTGCGCCAGGCGCCAAAGCCCAGATGGAGGGTCTAGGAATGTCAGGCCCGAAGGGTGAGGGAGAGAACCTAGAGACTCCCGAGGAGCACAATACCTCCTCCTGCAGTTTGCTGGGGCTGGAAAAGGGTTGGATGGAGACTGCCAGGTGCGGATAGACGCTTCCTGGAAGAGAATAGGCCAGGATGGCACCACCAGGTGGTAGGTACTGAACTCACTGAGGAATTCACATGTCTGGTGCTTGGTATTGTCTCTTTGAACATAGAGATACGGAGATCTCAAACCATCCTCAAAAGAAATGCTGATATTCAGTGAAATCAGCATCAGAAGATAAATAAGGACAAGGAACTCGATTGCCCAAAAGACTCCTGTGGCCGGAGGGGACAGGCGGAAAGACCCGCTCATCCATGGCCCTGACATATGACAGGAAGGCCGCGCAGTGGATCTGAACTCTCTCCCAGGTTAAGGGCCCCATAGGACCCATATGACTGGGGGGGGGGTGGCTGCAGAGGGATGGGAGATGGGCACCTGCAAGGAAGTGCCTGACCTCTGCCAGGGCTCTTGAATCCAGGGAATGGAGCCCATAATGAAGGGGTCCCTGAGATCAGACTGTGTTGCAGAGAGGAAATCTGAAGATGTGAACTCCGGAAGAGCCCAGATGGGGAATCTCTCCTGTGACGCGCCTGGGGTTGCATGTACCCAGAAGGGCAACCCTCAGCGCTGCCACCCGAGGGTACCCTGGAGCCTGAGAAGGACAGACAAGGTTCAGTGCTGCGGCTCCTCCCTGCGCCCCTCACCCTCTCAACTCCTCAGACTCTGAGACTGCCCTCTTCCTCGACACAAGCAAAGGAGTCCCGTGGTCTGTAGGTCCCCCAAGGGAAGCCACAGAAACAAGGGTCTCCAACCCACCCAGGAGGGTGCAGCAGCAGCACCAAAACTGGTGGCTGCCACAGCCCCCACAGGGGAGTAAACCCCCTCCTCAGTCTCAGAGCCACCACCCCCAAGAGACCACAGGCCACCCCCGGCTGAGGCATCCTCGGGAGTAGACTGCTCTGGAGACTCAGGGATGGGGACGCTGGGTCGCCTGACACCATGTCCCAAGAGACTTCGATCCCAAAGAATCGGGTAGCCAGTCCAGATCAAGTCCGAATCATCCTCCTCCTAAGAGGAGGTGACCAGAGGACCTCAATACTAGCCACCCCTGGAGTTTCTCTGAGACGGCACCACGACTGGCACCGTCCAGGGGCAGCGGCACCACCAATGGCACTGGTCAGGTCCACCATGTAGCCCCACAACACCGCAGCTCAGAGACAACCTGCTGACAGCCTTGGCTGAGTCCCCAGTGCCACCGGAACCCAAAATGGTGCTGCCGGAGGAGTCACCAAAAGCACTGACACCGAGACCTGGACTGGCACTGCACCGATCACCAGCTGGGATCCAAAATGGTGCTGCAAGGTGGCGTCGGGGTCCACCAGTGCCAGGCCCAGCAACCATGCTCTGCGACACTGAGGAAGCCTGCACCTTGGAGGAGGTGACTGCTGGGGTGGTGTCAGCAACACGACCCCATGCCCTATGATTACTCCCAGATGAGAGGTTATTTTAAGGGCAGGGGAAGAAGAGCTTTCAAACAGGCTGACCAGGCTCCAGCTCCTAAGGCTCATCCCAAACAACTCCTGATCTGTTGGTCCAGGTCACCTGTCCATTGCCAGTGGGAAGAAGGTTGGCTCACTTCTTCCAGGAGTGGGAAAACATCACCATGGCCAGGTGGTCCTGGAAGTAGTGAGCCAGGGTCTCGCCCTGCAGTTCAAAAGATTTCCCAGGCTGCACTTTCACAGAAACTTTCAACCTCCTACCCCAGCAGAAAGGATTCTGCTGGAGCTGAAGGTTAAAAAGTTGCTGCAGGAGGCCGGCCCGGTGACACTGAGGGTTGAGGTGCTGGATGCCATACCTCACTCCATGCTGGTGACCTGGGTTTGGGAATGGACTCAGGTTGCTTGGGGGCCGGTGGGGAGAGGAGGAACTGCATGTCCATAGACAGCTCTCCTTCCTTGGGGAGGGGGGACAGTGTGGCGTGCTGTTTGCCTCACACCCAGCGGTGGCTGGGTGCCAGCACTTGCATGCCACCAAGAATTGGGAGGGATCCCACCACCAGAGTGAAGGTTGTCTCTGCGGAGGTGGAGCTCTGCCGCCCTGCCCATTGCACGTTCGTGGGCCCAGGTGAAAACGGAGGACAAACTGGAGCCGACAGGCTCCATGGTGGCCCAGACGTGTCCCCACCAGTCTCCCCGACACCTGGAATGTGCTCGGGGGGGGGGGAGAAAGTCGATGCTCTTCACCTTGGCCCCGCCACAGGGGGTAATTCGTGGGGGAACTATGGGGAGGACAGGTTTGGGGACGATCGTGCTCGAAGGATGAGCCCTCCTAGGAAGGACCAGAGCTGCCTGCCAGCTTTGCAGATACGGAGAAGGTATAAATAAAAAGAGTTGCTGCAGGCAAGCGCAGCAGAAAGAGTTCCCGTATATCTCAGTAAATTCCCTGGTGCCCAGTGGTCACCCCATCCTCTAATCGCCTCATACATGTCAGTAATTTTACCTGATGTTCCCCACATCCTCCAATCAGTAGGTCTGTATAGGTAAAAATATTCCCTAGCACTAGTGGTTCCCCCGTCCTCCAATTGCCAACCCAATATATAAAAATATTCCCTGGTGCTAGTAGCCCCCCCACCCTCTGACTGCCAGCGCCGTGTATGAAAACTTATTCCCTGCCACCTAATGGCACCCTCCTCCCCCTGTGGACACAGTATAAAGCACCCTGCCAACCCCCCACCTCTGTTGCTGGTGCCACACATACCATATAGTGACTGGCACAGCCCTCCTCTTACCTCCTCGGCCAGCCGCCGTGTGGAAAGATGGAGTGTGTATCCAATGTACTGTAGAAGGCACACATCCTCTATATTGTACGGGGAGTGCTGTCTGTGTCCTATACAGGAAGCTCACGGCCTGTGCACTGCACAGATAGCACGTGGCCTGCTCCCTGTACAGTACACAGGCCACGCCCTACCTGTACAGTACACAAGCCGTGCTCCCCATACAATACAGGATGTGTGCCCATCATTGGATCGTGCTCCTGTCTTGCCATATGGCGGCCAGCTGAGAGAAGATGAGAGGGCTGTGCCAGTTGTCGTATGGGCTCCTGCGGCATCAGCGCTTAAGGTAAGGGGGGGTTGGCAGGCTGGGTTTTTCGGTGCCCACAGTGTGTGTGGGGGGGTTAGACACTAGGGAAGAGTATGTTGGGACAGGTATCGGTGTGTAAGGGTGCCAGTAGACACCAGGGAATATGATATATCATACATGGTGGGTAATTGGAGAGCGTGGCGGGGCCACTGGACACCAGGGATAGCATTTCATAGACCAGGGCCAGGGAATAAGATGGTGGCGGGGCCACTGGACACCAGGGAATATGATATATCATACATGGTGGGTAATTGGAGAGTGTGGTGGGGCCACTGGACACCAGGGATAACATTTCTTATACTGAGGCTAGCAGTCAGAAGGCGGGGGCACCACTAGGCACTAGGGACATTTCTGTCATTTGATGGGGATGACAATCAGAGGGTGGGGGAGACCACTAGGCATCAGGGCAGTTATGTTTTCACATGGGGCCCAGATCAGTGGGTGGAGGGAGCATTAGGCACCAGGGACTTCTATGTAACATACCAGGGCTGGTGATCAGAGGGTGGGAGGAACTGTAGGCACTGGGTTATATGTAACATAACAGGGCTGGCTATCGGAGGGTGGGGGGACCACTGGACACCAGGGACTTACTTTCTTTTAACAGGGCCAGAGTTCAGAGGGTGGGGAGTGCTACTAGACATCAGGGCATCTGTGAATTCTGTGGGATCAGGCAATCGGGGTGTGGGCCGAGCCAGACTCGGGTGCAAACCTGCTGCCACTTTCCATGCAAATGTGCCGTAGCACCTTGTATGCCCAACGGGATCATCTGCATGGGGCCATCTGAATATCACGCCAGGAGCTGCAGACGCCATTGGATCTGGTGGCACTGTTCCCTAAACTGCCAGGTTCCATGTCGAGACAGTGCTACTTGGCTTAGCACTGCGGCATGGCCCTATCCGAAGGAATATAGCATCCTCAGAGTCATGGGTAAAGGGCAAGCGCAGTGCAAAACTCAGTGCTCCGCTTTGCCCATTTTTGAATATTGGGCCCCTGATGTCATGGGGTGGAGTCAGGGTATACACTGCCTGGGTGGTGGGAGCAGCTTAAGTTCAAGACATCAAATGAATCAGCAATTCCAGTGGAAATGCCTGACTGTGGATAGTGAACTATATCAACGCCTCTAGAACATTATGTCTTCCAAAGTCTTCCCAGAGGCATCAGCATCTTTTTAAATAAACTAAACTCCCCATGGAGAAGAAGGAGTCATTTTCAATCCACTGTAATGATCTTGGTTTCTGCAACTTACTGTTTCACTCTGTTGATTTATGTTTTCTTTGGTATTTTGTACATCTTTTTATCATCTTAAAAAATAGCCAAACCGTGGCCAGCCGGTGGCGCTGAGGTTGAGCGCTGGATGCCACCTCGGCCTCGCCCGGTGACCTGGGTTCGGGAATGGACTTGGGTGGCCGGGGGTCGGCAGGGAGGGAGGATCAAGCGTCCCAACGGATGCTCTCCTCCCTCAGGGGTGGGAACCAAGAACGTTTTTGCATTCTACATCACCCTCGCAGCCGGTGGAAGCACCGACAATGAGGGAATGGAGGTGGCTCTGTTCACCGGAGCTGGGGAGGGGGACGCATGGCGATGAGGGCTTGGCGCGTATCAGCACGCTGCCACTCAGGACGTACGTCCTAGCACACAACGTCTCAGAGGGCAGGGGAAATCAGGGGAGAAAACGGAAAACCCTCTCTGCAGCCCTAGATGATAGCCTCTCGGGTACCATACGGACCACCAAAAAGAGGGACAGACCCCACTGTGCAGGAAGGAGAAGGAGGCAACTTAGGGCAGATCCCACCGGAGGTGGAATGGAGGGATAAGAGGAAGGAAGGAGTGGGCTCCGAGAGTAGGGAAAGGAGATAAAAGAAATAAAGTAAAAAAAAAAAAAAATAGCCAAACCGTTTGTTAGATATTATTACCTGTAAGCTATAAAAGATGATGATGTTAGTCATGTACTTCTCTGTAACCACAGAAGGAAACAATCATTGTCTTGGTTTTGTGTGTGTTCAAAAAGAAAAAAAAAAATGATGCATGGCGATTTATACAGTGTTGGTCTCTGATCTTCCAGGAGTCAATCTTCACCATCGTGTCACACTAGTGGGTCTGAACCGGAGGTGCTAGGACCCTGTAGAAAATCAGAACTTTTCAGATGGCAGGCACTGAGGTAAGCTATGCGCATGTGCAGCTACACAGGAATGAGCTACACCTACAGCGCCCTCCAACAGTAAACTGTGCCTACAGCACCCTCCGACAGTAAACTGCGTTTTACTCACCCAGCTGTATGCTACTGTCCACCCTCCTGTGTATCTGAACTGACTTGACGCATGTGTCGTACAGAGGACGCTTGCTGTGATCTTTCACCATGCACCATACGTTGAAGACGGGCCTCTTGATCACCCCCACCCCAAGAAAGCCGTGCTTTGTCGCAGAGGAGCTTGGTCTGTAGTAAATCAATATCCCTTTCTCCATCCCCTGGTATCTTGGAAGAGAACACAAAGCAAAACACATTAAAAATAGATACTTTATAAAATGGGCCCTAAAAGTAATGCAACCTCATTGGTCAAAACATGTAATATGACCATTGACTATCCTCTAACAATCAAATACCTCATGTGAACGACGTTATTTTATAATAAATAAAAAACTATTTTATAAGAGGAATAACACACTCCATGGTGTGGGGTCACAAAGGACTTGCACTGCCTGGGAGGTTGCAGAACTCAGCTATGTCCATGCATAACAACCTCCCAAGGTGTGCATTTTCCCATTAATTGCACATCCTAAGTCATATCCCTTACATATAAAAAAAAAAAAAAAAATATGTTGTACTTCACTGTAGAATTTCCCCACTTAACATTTCATAATCTGTTGCAAGGGAAAATCTTCCATGAATCAATCTTCACCATACGTTCCCACTTATGGGTCTAAGGCAGAGGCACTAGGACCCAGGAGGAGCAAAGTATTTTGTAGCCTAGGGGACAGCACTGGTGGTGCTGCCCACAAAGCAGACGTGGTAACGCCACGCTTGTGGCTTGGCCAGAAACTGAGGCCTACCATCTCCTTTCCTCAGTTCTGTTTTTTAGCCATCGAGTGCACACCATGAGAGCAGCGTTTATCCAACTGCATCACTCTTTCCTCAGTTCATTGCTCCCTAGTTTGGCATTATTTTTCAATTGCACCGGGTTTCTTTGGTGCCTCCCTTTTTTTATTTTAATGTCTTGTTCGGAACCAAACTCCTTAATTATTTGAGTTACTTTTTCCACATAGCTGTGTCCAATCCTGAGGCGCAAAAAAGCAAGAAGGTCAAGAAGAACCATGGTGGCCCCCCCCATGCGTCTGTGCTCCTGTGGGGGTCATACTGACATTCAGGACTGGCATGACAACTTCTGGGCCTGTCTTGGTGCTGACCATGACATGGACAGGTGCAATGCCTGCTTCTCCATGGACTACCGCACCCTCGAGAAGCACATGTGGAAGTGGAACCGAGATCCACTCACCTTTGAAGGCAGATATCACACCAGGGATGCCAAGGTAGGTCTCTGAGCCCTTACCAGTACTACATGTACTGAGAAAGAGTAGGGCATTCCCCACGCTCACCTCGCTGAGAAGTCGAGGCCTTGGGGGGAGGGGGGGTCAGGTGGACAGTTGGCTTTCTCTGGTGGGCTGGTTGAGCACCCCCCAGTCAGTCAGTCTCTCAGGCCAGCAGACTCCCCGGTGGTGAGGCCGAAGTTATATGCTTGGTCTACACCAGTGGGTACCTCAACACTGTGGCCTGGTGCCACCTCGGCTCCTGGTACTAAGGCTGGTACTCAGTGGGGTGGCACCAACCATAAGACCAGGCCCTCTTCTGGGGCTGCTCGCAGTGCCAGAAGGAAGGACTGCAGAGCTGACCCTGTCATGGACCCAGAGGTTATTGTTATCTCTTCCCCTGAGCTGTCGGATGACCTGGGGGAGGAGGATGATGGCACCGACCTTGGGTCTGCATACAGGGCCGGCAAGGATTGAGGCCTTCCAGGGCTTGGGTCCAAGCTTGCCTCAGGGCTGGGAGTCTCCCTTGGAGTTTTTCCCTCAGGCTGGCACTGGGGACAACGACAGGAACCCCTCTGGTGCCATTTGCGATGTTGGCTCGGGTTCTGGTATCACTGCTGGTGCCTTTCGGGGGCTGGGGCTGGTGCCACTTGCGGTGCCGAGACTGAGGCTAATTCTAGAGGAGATTCTAGGTTAGATTCTGGGCTTGCCTGGGGGGCACAGTCTGCCCTAGTGAGGTGTCGAGGTGGGGCACTGGGCTTGTAGCCCCTTGTCCAGAGATGGTGGTAACTCTGGCAGGGGTTGCAGCACTAGTATGGGGCCCAGCTTCTCGCCAGAACTGTCTGGACCTGTGACTGGTGGGGACTGGGGCTGTCCCTGGGACATACACGGCTCTGCTCTCCCCACCTGGGGGTTTCCCTCCAAGGGCACCATCTAGACTGGTTCACCTGATGTTGGTCATTCTCAGATGGGAGAGTCTGCCAGGCCCTCCCTCTGGGCGAGGTCCCATGAACATTCCCGCAGCCCTTGCACAGAAACATACAAACACAGAATTTGACGGCAGATAAGGACCACTTGGCCCACCAAGTCTGAACATTTTCCCACCTGTTTCATATACACAGATCCTAAATGATCTGGCTTACCCTCTCTTTTGTATTGCTAGAGTTCCTTTATGTTTGTCCCACGATGCTTGAATTCCCTACCATTTTGCCCCCACAACCTCTGCCGGAGGCTACTCCATGGATCCACCACCCTTTCTTGTGGGTCCATGACAGGGTCGCCTGCAATCCTGCCCATTCTGGCACTGACACAAGGACACGCCTGGTCACCCATGACCTTCCTCCCTCCTCTGCCCCTCCCTGCTCTCCCAGGTATTGGGGATCCCTTGAGGCCCATGACCTGGGAGCAAATCAGGTCAATGTCTGGTGTACCCCACCAATTCCACCACAGAGCAGAGCAGGTTCTTTTTAGGCTTGAAGTCCCTGCAACACCATTGCCTGAATCCAGCTTCTCCTCTTCCACTTTCCCCTCAGAGGAAGAGGATTTCTCAGTCCATCTCTTCTCTGATGCCAAGTACTCCCAGTACCAGAGATTCATATTGGAGATAATGGAGGAACCAAGTCTTCACCACTCTGTAGGTTGCAATACTGCTACCCTGGTGTGGTCATTCCTTGGGAAATAAAGTGATGACACCTCTGTTATCCCTCTGTGGCCCCAGCTCCTTATGGAGGCTTCCAGGAATGTTTGGCTCTGTGCCTTTGCCCCCTCTCAAGCTTCTAGGGACATCCAGTGCAGATACCGTGCCCCCACAGGGTCTCCAGGCTATGTCCCTTTATCAGACCTTGGGGATTCTGGTGCTGCAGACCCCTCTGGGCCCTAGGCCCTTGGTACACGACCGCGCCACCCCCACCCTGAAAATTACTCTGCAGGGATCAATGCATGGCGTAGGAGAGTTTCTGTGGCAGGACGCACCATGATGTACAGCTCTGCAAATCAGGAAGCTTATGGCAAGTGCCTGTGGGCAACGCTGAGTCAGCTCTTGACATTCATGCTAGATTACAAGGCAACCAGGCAGGCCATTTGCCTTTCTGCCCAGGGCCTAGAACTTGTGAAGCACCAAGTTAGAGCATCTTAGGATACCAACAAATTAGCTTCCAGGCTGGTGGGAACAGCTGTCTGCATTCAGCAGATGGCATGACTTCGCATCTCCCAGTTGGCACCTATTTCCATGGGATGCTCAACTTGCACTTCCAGGGACTCATTTTTTCTCTTGTAGGGTCAGGCAAGGTTGTCGGGGCACCCTCCTGCTCCCAGATCATGGGAGCCTCCACCTGCCCTGGCCAGTCTTGGGTCCTGCCAGACCTGTGAGGAGCCTCTTCCCTCCAGTGATTATTTCCCAACAGAGGCTGAGGGATAATTTTTCCCTCTGGGTGAGCCAACTCCACCCACTGGGGGGAAGCTTGGTACTCTTACCCATGAGTGGAAGTAATGGTGAAGACTGATTCTTGGAAGATATGAAAATTACGTACTCACCATAACTGCTGATCTTCCAGAATATCTTAATTCATTCACATGCCCGCCCACCATCCCCCACTCAGGGCCTTTGGGCAGCTCACCCTGTGTTTTTAGGCACATAGCATCTTCTTGCCACTCCTTCAGTGCCCCCCACCCCCGGGAGATAGTCCTGTCCTCTGTAATGGAATTGGGTTCTCTTGCACACCCCTCCTGTTTCTTTGCCTGTGTGTACAAAAGCACACACACATACACAACAGGGATGAGAGTCTCTACCCCTAATTCCTTAACTAAAAAAAATAAAAAAAGAAAGAAAGGAAAATTACGTACCTACCGTAATTCTTGATCTTCTTAGACGAGTCTCCTGCTCATTCACACTAGTGGGATTGGCGCGGAGGCACTAAGACCATGGGAGCAAACTTTTTGCTGGAGGGTCGTAGCGAGGCAGGCGCCCATGAGACACGGCGCCCCATGAGCAGCGCTCAGCGATAATGACCATCTCGGACGACCCTCCAACACCTCAGTACCTTTTTACCAAGGAGGTGCAGCGCAACTACGAAAAGGTAAACCCAACATTAAAAGCGGACATAAGATAGTCCGTATGACCCGTGTAAGAAGGGTCAGCAAGAAGTCCTCACGGCCTAAAGATTTGAGGGTGAAGACCAATACAGCGGTGAGCTCGGGGATGGAGGGTGGGCGTGTGAATGAGTGGTGGAGACTCGTCCAAGAAGATCAAAATTACGGTAGAGTGCGTAATTTTCCTATCTTCCGGACATAAGTCTCCACCACTCATTCACACTAGTGGAAGTACCAAGCTGATAATCCCCAAAAGGGCGGCAGGAAAGCCAGAGCTCACTGGCGTCTAAGATAGAAGCCCATTAAGGATAGTTCTGCGAATCACGAATGCCGCCTGGCATGAACATCCAGTGCATAAGTAGAAGTATGCACTGAGCTCCAGGTAGCGGCGTTGCATATATCTGCAATTGGAACATTGAATTTCCATAGGGATGCAGTGACCGCCCTAGTAAGTGGCGTACCTCTACCTTCTAATTTAACTTGAGCCATGGAATAGCAATGGCGAAGGCATGCCACTAACCATGAAGAGTACATCTAATAGCGACAGGTTGACCCAGCCGGTGTCGCTGAAAAAGCGAACAGTTGCTGAGTCTTGCGAACATCATGGTTCTATCTAAATAGACGCAAGGCTCTCTTAACATCCAAGGAATGAAGAGCTCGTTCCCCTTCATTTTGGAAATTAGCGAAATGAGCGGGAAGTACCAGAGGTTGGTTCAGATGGAATTCTGACACAACCTTGGGAAGAAATTTAGGATGAGTACGGAGAACTACCTTGTCCTTATGGAATACAGTATACGGAGGGTCCGTAACCAGGGCATGTATCTCAGAGACCCTGCGGGCTGAGGTAATGGCCACCAGGGAGGCAGTCTTCCAGGTAAGAAATTTTAGCTCACAGGTAGCTAAGGGTTGAAAGGCTTCCGAGTGAGCATGTCCAGACCAGGTTAATGTCCCAGGCTGCAACTGGAGCGCTTAACAGGGGTCTGGTATGGAGAATCCTTGAAATCTCTTCACCATAGGTAACTGAGCCAGAGTTAAGGAAGAAACCGACTACATGGAGCTGAGATGGCACTAAGGTGAACTTTAACTGTGGAGTATTGAAGACCTAAGTTTGATAGGTCCAAAAGATACTCCAGAACCTTGTCAGGAGGACAGGAAAAGGATTCAAGAGGATTTACACCAGAGAAAAAGCGTTTCCATTTGGAAGCGTCGTTTTTAATTGGCTGGCTCCGAGCAGCCAGAAGGATGTCTGAGACTCTCGAGGAGCGTTGAACGTCGATTCGTATCTCTTCAGGAGCCAAGCATGAAGGTGAAGTGATTTCAGGTTGGGATGGACCAACGAACCCTGAGTCAGAAGACTGATTTGCAAAGGAAGTGGTCTCGGAGGGCTGCCAACATACTGTTGAGTAGAGGAAACCATAGTTGCGAGGCCAGGAAGGAGCAATGAGAATCATCTTGGTCCCCTGAGACTCGAACTTGAGGAGTACTCTCTGGATTAGAGGAAGTGGTGGAAAGGCGCGTAAAAGCGTTTTGTCACACTAGCCTGAGCGCATCCTGACAGAAAATGCCAGGCCCTGGATTTCTGGAGCAGAAGAGAGCAGTTTTGCGTTGAGTGGGGGATGCAAAAGGTCCAGGTCTGGAGTCCCCACTCTTTGAACAGGGACGAGATCACGGCTGGATCGAGACCACTCGTGAGGTCTGCCTCCGTTCTGCTGAGGTGATCTGCTAGGTCGTTTTGTATACCTGGCAGATAAACCAGCTTGAATCAGAGACTTGTGCTCCAAGCACCACTCCCACACCTCGTGCTTCCCTGCAAAGGGATAAGAATGAAACACCGCCTTGTTGATGTAATACATCACTGCTTTGTTGTCGTTTGAAGGAGAATGTTCTTGTGACAAAGGACATCCTTCAGAGCTCGGATTGCATAGAGGACACTCTCATCTCCAGGACATTTATGTGGAGATGAGTTTGAACTGAGTCCATACACCTTGAGTGTGGAGAGAGAGACAGTGAGCTCCCCATCCCATTAGTGATGCATCTGTGGTGATGGAGATCTGATGATCCAGAGGAGCAAAGGGGAATCCTTCCAGGAGATTGCTCTCTTGAGACCACCAGGTGAGAGACCTTCGAAGGGCTCCGTCCACCTTGATGGGATAAGACTGGGGGTGAGAGGTGGGGACCACTGAGTGGAGAGCATCCACTGGGTGGTTCTCATGTGCAGTCGGGCCAGAGGGACAGTGAGACCGAGGGGCCATGAGACCCAACATGCGTTGCATCGAGAGCTGTAACGATTGGTTCTCCTGATGTAGCGGGCCATACGAAGGATGTCGAGTCTTCTGTCCTCTGGAAGGAAAGCCTTCGCTGAAGAGGTGTCTAGAAGCGTCCCTATGAAAAGGACCTCTGGGAGGGTTGCAGTTGAGATTTTTCAAATTCAGCAGAACTCCCATGGGCGTGAGAAGGCGAGAAGTCGTTTGCACGGCTTCCAAAGTCACTTAGCCGGAAGGGCTTGCTAGAAGCAATCGTCCAGGTAGGGAAACTCTCAGTCCGACTTTCCTGAGATGCTTGGCGAACTGCACAACACTTTGTAAAACTTCATGGCGCCGAGGATACTAAGGCAGGACTCTGAACTGATAATGCTGACCAAAGCTACAAACCTGAGGAATTTGCGGTGGGTCGGGGTGGAGCGAGGATATGCTGGTAAGCATCCTGCATATCCAGAGAGGCCAGCCAGTCGTGCTGATGCAGCAAGGGTAACAGGGTACCTAGGAAATCATCTTGAATTTCTCCTGGGGAGGAATTTGTTTAACTTTCTGAGGTCTAGAATGGGGCGCATCCCCAGATTTCTTTGGAACCAGAAAGTAATGGGAGTAGAACCCTGTGTTTCGCAGATCGGGGGCACCAGTTCTATTGCCCTGTTGTTCAGAAGGCCCTGGATCTCCATGGTGAGGAGATCTGACTGAAGCCGACAACCTGGGTTCAATAGTATGGGAGGAAAGATGCGAAGGTTCCAAGAAATTGAGAGAGTAACCCTCTGAGTTATCCGAAGAACCATTGTCTGAGGTTATGGACTTCCACTGGTTGTAGAAGTACATCAGGCGACCTCCACCGGAGAGAAAGTTCCACCTCGGGCAGAGTGGATGGAACTTGGGCCAGCGACTCATAAGGTAGCGCTGGGAGCTTTGGTCCCTGCGCTTTGCTGCGTCTTCTTTTGAGGTTGGGCGGTTGGCTTTTATGAGCTTCCCCTGCCTCTGCCTCGAAAAGGACTGGCGACTATGGAGCAGCGTCTGTTCACATGCCCCGAGGAGGGGCAGTGAGGGTCTGGCCAACAATGGCGATCAGTCTTCTGAGTGGCCTCTAAGGCTTGCTCCACCTGAGGGCCAAAAGAAAGGAGCCATCAAAAGCAGCGCCATCACCTGCTGCTGAGCATCATTAAGTGACCAGAAGCGCTAGCCAGGAATGGCGCCAGTACAAATCCCGTGACTGCTGAGCGAGAAGCAGTGTCGAAAGCATCCATGGCGGCTTTGACCTGTTGGTTATTGGACTCAATACCTCTAATAACGGTCAGAAGAAGCTCTGACTTGGAATCGAGATCTGGAAGAGCTTCAACCATTCTTTTCATAGAGTGCCACAGGATATACTCATACTGAGAAAAATAGCCTTGATAACTGGCAATCGCATACTTAGAGTGGGCCAGCAAAGACTCTCTTACCTAATGTATCAATCTTCTGAGACTCTTTGTTAATAGGTCGAGCTGTAGTAGTTTGAGGAAAGCGACCTTGTCATTCTCTGCCAGGACTACAATAGGATCCGCAAAGGCTTGGGATGCCAAAATGGGGCGATCCTTGGGGCTGAATACTTCTTATCAATGGATTTAGCCACTGAGGGAATAAGAGCAGGGTTATTCCATACCATTTGAGACAGCGTCTCGAAGGAAGGCTGAATCGGAGGAGTCAAATCCGTAGGGATCTCCGAAGCATGAAGATACTGGAGTCTTAATATCTTCCAGGATCGATGTCTGTAGTCTGGAGAAAGAGTGGATCCCAGGTTCTTCAACAGAGACTTAAGGACAGGTCCTCGACCACAGGCTCTGTAGCAAAGAAAGATCCTGTTTCCTCCACCATCACCAACCCGAAGGTCTGGGTCAGAGCTCAAATCATCTCCTGATGGTCCAGAAAGGACTGTTTGGACAGGAAGGGTGAAAATTAGGAGAGGAGGAAATGGCAGAAAAACAAGGAGAGTCCCCAAGGCTGCCGGGCGCACGAGGAGCGTCAAAGCAGACTGAAAAGCGGCACGAGGCGCCGCAGCGCCCGAAAAACCTGTGACCCGCCGCGCCCCAGCGGCGCCCGCGGGTGACGGCGCCGGCGCCGCAGTGCAATACAGCGGCGCCACAGACAACGCATCGACGGCGCGCGGACGCGACACATGACGGACGCCATGAGCAGCGCCCCATGACAGCGCCGCCCGATCAACGGCACCACAGCCGGCGCGCGAGATAACGGCGCCTGCACGCCGAGAGACCCAGCAGCGCCGCCAGCAGCGCCCGCAAGCTCCAGCGGCCCAGCAGCGCCGACACGGCCACAGACCCTGCAGAAGGCGCGGAAAGCCCGGGAACCTGGAAAACAAGAAGGAAAAAATACCAGGAGATAAGGGCATCGGTGAGGCCCCTGCGCGCAGCCATGTGAGAAACACCTAAGCACGGTCGCTGGCACGAGAAGAGGCGCCCGTGACTAGGAAGGTCAACCGCCCTACCTGATGGCCGGAGGCCGAGGCTCGAGGTAACAGCCAGGCAGAAGAACCAACCTCCGAGCCCATCGCTCCATAAAGGCCCACTGATGAAACTGCTCATCTGGAGCCCTACCTATAGGCGGGGAGGGGCTCCGATGTCGAGGACGACGATTATCGGAAGCTGGCGACTCCGAAGAAGGAGACCGGCAACTAGCAACGATAACCGACCGTCGACGCGCAGACATACCAGAGGGCGACCTCGAGTGATGCCTTCTCTTTTTTGACCTGTGGGCCGAAGAAGCGCTCGAGGCGAGCAGGCGCGAAATCGACGTTTATTTTATGCGGTAGAGGGACCGCCCATCCCCAGACATCGGACTGACGTGTCGGAACCCGCTGAGAGAAGAGGCTGACGGACCCAGCCGCGGACTGAACAGCTTTCATCAGAGTCTCTACCGTCACCTGACCTGCTCATGAGTCGACTCCGTCCAGTAGGCGAGACTTCTTCAAGTAAGTTAAATATTAGAAAATTTTTACGAAAATATAGAATAAAACTAAGCGATACTACTATCGTGATAATGTTACAAAACAAACTGAAAACTATGCGCTAGTTTGAAGTTTGACTCCGACTCAATGACGCGTCGTCACTGAAGCGCACTACGGCGGTAGGAAAAAAGAACTGAGGCGGTTGGAGGGTAAATGCCGAGATGGTCATTACCGCTCGAGCCGCTGCTCGGCGCCCGTGTCTCGCCGGCGCCGTCTCGCCGCCGACCCTCCAGCAAAAAGTTTGCTCCCGATGGGTCTTAGTGCCTCCGGCGCCAATCCCACTAGTGTGAATGAGTGGTGGAGACTTATGTCCAGGAAGATAGGAAAGCTTTAAAAAACCCTCATGTTTTTAGATATTTTTTTCCACCTCCCACACTCTTCCTCTCCTTGGAGAATCCGTGATACCTCCTAAAGCTACAGTGACCTCGGTCTCCACCCTGCAGATGCCTCCAGTCTCTGCCAACTGGTAATACAACCTTGGTACAAGGTACGGCCTTTACCTCTGATGCCAAGGAGAGAGGATGTTAAGGAGGTTTATTAATATAATTTTTCTCTACACTTAAGCCTGTCAAGCTGAATGCCGTCCCACACCTAGGTGCTGGGTCTCTTTTCTTTCCTTTCTTCCTTCTCTTCACTCTCTGGAACGGCAACATGATAGTAGCAGTGCTGATAGCCTTCTCCACCCTCTCTATCTTTTTATGGATTTTTGTTTAACCCTTTGTTCTTGTCCTCTGTGAGCACAAGACACACTCATAAATTGGCTTCTGCCGTCCTGTTCATGGAGATTCCAAGTCTTTCCTAGACCAGCCAGAGCTACAGGCGAGGGATGGTGCCCCCACCTTCCTGTCCAGGTGGCTAGTAGGCTCTGGCTCTTACACCTGCTATCCCTGTGCCACTTAGGCCCAACCCATAGTTTCTCTAAGTTGGTAGTCAGGTTTATTATTTTTATGATTTTATGTTGTACATCCTTTCCCTATCCCTTTGGGTTGGAGTCTATAGCCTCTCTCTGTCTCCCACTAGTTTCTCTCCTGGCTAATAGGAACCGAGGAAGGGAGGGGCCAGCATCGGTCGCTGACCAACCTACGAGCACAACCTCACCATGTCTGCCTTGTGTGTGGCGCAGCACTGACACCTGTTCCCTAGGCTGCAAAGACTTTGTTCCCACTTGGTCCTAGCACTTCCAGCTTAGACCCACAAGTGGGAATGAATGGCAAAGATATTCTGGAAGATCAACAAGTATGTGACTGTATATATATTTTTTTATTAGCTCCCAATGTTCAGCCTCTCTGTTATCTCTCTCTCTCTCTCTTTTTTTTGCTTTTTCCATTCTGGCCCTGCTCCCTAGGGGCCACCCAGCCCAGGTGTCTTCAACTGCCGCCCTCATGTTTCAACCTCCTCAGCTTACCCCCTAGGTTAGGGCCAAATCAGAGCAGATCCCCCTCACCAGAGCACCCAAGGGTGGTGAGGGGTACAGTGGGCTACACAGGGCCAGAATTTAGCAGGTGTACATGCTGCAGCATATGGAATTATATCCCCTTTTGTCCATTTCCTGCAGATGTCTGCAGGCTAGGACTCCAATGCATGTGTGCGCCTGCAGTTGTGTTACCACGTGGAGCTATCAGGCATCCACCCTCCACTCCAGCTCTGCCTGCACTTCCATATGTGGTTAACCAGACGGCAGTGCTGCAGTAGGCAGAACCTGGGTCCAACCTCCCCTCCCACCCCAGAAGGGGAGTGTCCTTTGGGATGCTTGATTCTCCCCTCCCCACTGGGTCTTCAGACAATCCAGGCTCAGGCATGAACCCAGGTTGACAGCACCATGACTGCAGCCCTGCAACTGCACTGACAAGGTGGCTCTAATTTCTCTCAACCACCTCTACTGGATTCTAAAGCTCTCTGTAATTCCTTTCTTTCCTTTGCATTTGGCCCCACAGTGCAGTTTTTTTTTTGGGGGTGACTTTCAGAGGTGTATAGGTGGGTTTGGGTAGCACTTAAGGTGTGGTGGAGAGTGTGACCCAGGATAGGAGTAGGACCGCTGTAATGGTGAAGGACAGCCTGGGAACTGCCCATAGAGAAGGTAGAAATACAGTTAAACAAATGTAACAATTTGACAAGTATCCTAGAGGTCAATGGGTGGTATTTGTTACGAGGTGACAGAGGCTGAAGAAGGGCTCTTGCAGGCCCAAAAGCTTGTGTACTAAAACTTGCATGTTGGGCCGATAAAAGGATCGATTCACTGCTCTTGGTTGTTTGGACCAATAAGGCTTCAAACATTACTATGCATTTGATATCAGCACTGCCATTTTATGAGATAAAAGTCCATCACTTCACATATATTTATATCAGATTTTTGTTCAAAAGGCAAAATATCACTTACTTCCAACCAGTTGCTGCTTGTCCACTGAATAGGTTTCAAGGTTATTAGAAGAGGCAGCCTGGATCTAGAGTAGAAACAAAAACCACATCATTAAATGAGCAATTTTGATCAGCAGGGCAGGAACCTGATCCAAGGGATAGAAAATGAAAATTACTTTCTTACCACAATTCTTGATCTTCTAGGAATATCTTCACCATTGATTCCCACTAGTGGGTCTAAGCCAGAGATGCTAAGACCCATTGGGGGCCAGAACTTTTCAGAGGGATGGCGTCGAGGCAAGCTGCGCACATGCATGGTGCTGTGAGTGAGCACACATGGCTGCCTGCTTACCTTACCGCCAGACCCCAACTGCCTCAGTACCTTTTTTGTCGAGGAGGTGCAACATAACCAAACAAGTATGTATGTGCTTAAATTAAGGGCATAAGATAGCCCTGGTGGCCCAAGGCAGAGCGCCACCAATCCAGCAACACAGTGTCTTCGCAGCCCAAACACAAAGAGGTGAAGACTAACACATCCATACTGGAGTGAATCCGGGGTATGGTCAGCAGACATGTGAATCAATGGTGAAGATATTCCTAGAAGATCAGGAATTATGTTAAGAACATGATTTTCATATCTTCCAGGAAACAATATTCACCAGTGATTCCCACTAGTGGGTCAGAGTACCAAGCTCAGAAAAGTCCCCCAGACTAGGGAGACTGGAGCTGAGGGCTCACTCAAGATAGTAATCCATGCAGGATTGTCTTGCCAAGGTGGTGTGCTGCTTGGCATGACATCCAGGGCATAGTGCTAGTAAAACTGTGCTACAAGTTGCAGCCCTGCAAATTTCTCAAAAGGCACAGAGCGGAAAACAGCCAGGGACATAACAACTGCTCTGGTGGTGACGGCATGAACCTTGCTCTCCAGTTTAACCTCAGCCATGGAGCAATGGCAAAGGCAACTCACAATCCAGGCAGAATACACTTAATTGTGCCAGGCAGTCCTGCCGATTAGGCCCAGTGGAGATAAGAGCTATAAAAGTCCTCAGTTCTATCAAACAAATCTAAGGATCCTCTTAACATCCAGATAGTGGAGAGACCGCTGGATGTTGGCAATGTAGGTAGGCAGGACTTAGCCTGCTTAAGATGGAACTCTGACACCACTTCAAAAGAAATCTGGGATGTTTGCAGAGAACTACCGTATGTAATGGAAAACAGAGACGTAGGATCTGTGACCAAGCATGGACTTCAGCTTCTCCGAGAGCACAGATGATGGCCATCTGAATGCTTTGCAAGTGAAAAACTAAAGAGCTTGCGAGTGAGTATTAGTACAAGGCAGATAACCCGGTTTGCCATTGGTTTCCTGCTGGGAGACCTTGTGTGAAAAAGCCCTTGAGTAACCTCTTGAACAGTTGCAGCTGTGTCATGTAGAGGGTACAGACAGGCTCGTAGTATGCTGAATATGAATAGCATACAGATGGACCTTTACTGTGGAATATTGCAGACCAGCAGCAGAAGGGTCCAGTAGATCCTTGAGAAACAGCTCTTGCAGCAGGTTACACCATTAGGACCGAAGCCATCAGGCAGCAGAACCCCACAGAAAACTTCTAGCTAGCTACATACAGCGGTGGACTGCCCCCGACATCAGCCCTGCCCCCGACGTTCCATGCATCAAAAAAGGGGCAGTCTCCCAGCATCTCTCAGTTCTTTTCTTGCTGTCGACTTGCAAGCATCGGCTCCACGGACACCTTCAGCTACCGAATAGCGCCATTACTTAAGTATTTTTATTTTCTTTATTTCCCCAACATCATCCGTAGACAGGCACTCATCTAAGTGTGTCTGCGGCAAGCGAGATCCTTTTAAGGACACACACACAGCCTGTGTCTGGTGTCTAGGCCCAGAACACGACACTAAGGCCTGTCCTATCTGCCAAAACTTTAACAGAAGGACCAGGATCCGTCACCAAAAAGCTTTAGAGACCTTCATTCTAGAAAAGAAGTTAGCAGCAATGCAGAAAAATACCTCCTCTAGGGAAGGATCCTCCGACAGATCAGGGAAGCACAAAAAGAAAAGGAGGGAAAGGGAGAAAGAGTGCCCCCATCTACCCAGATGTCCAACTCCAGGCGGAGTTCAGACTCGACCAACTGCTCCAACAGGTCTCTGTCTTGGCCTAAGACACAGACTCCGCCTGCTAAGGTCCAGACGTCTGGTGGCTCTGGTTCAGGATCCACTTTTCAGCCCTTAAAAGTCCGGCCTCAAGTCCACTCTACTAGCCAGTCCTTGGGCTCCATGAGTGATCTGCCTTAACAGATCGCCCAGTCAAGCGCCCTCCAAGTGGGCCTCTGTTACAGGTTCCGACTCCCTGGACGAGTGCCGGGGCTCGGGCCACTCTAGATCGGCCTCTTAACTGCCAAGAAGTTCTACTCATCTAGGGGCCACTGCTGAACATACAAAGACACCCGTTATGCAGACTCGGACCCTTCACGGACCTCAGACAAGATGTTCGCTAAACAGTTCAAAGAACAACGCCCTCCGGTGGAGGTATACTCCTAGAGAAAGGACAACACCTCTTCCACACCAGAGGTCATCCCATCCAGACGGACTTACAAAGCACATAGATGGGGTTGAATGTCTAAGCGACGGCCAGACATCGGCCGGTCTAGAGGATGCTGTCCTTTTCTGAAAACTGATGCCACCCAAAGACCAGACGATGGGTGCGTCAGGCTCCAGGCCAATGGAAAAACAAGACGATTAGTCGTCTCAGTTAGAGACAGGACCAGCATCAGGTCAGATGTCTCTATCAACGTCGGACCTGCCCTCAGGTCTACAGATCTCAGAAGTAAAGGAGTTATTCTCCTACTGGTGGGAGGCAATCTGGAAGGATGAAGTCCCCAGCAAACCTCCTTTGGAGGAACAAACTCCATCAAGAGCTCCTAACCCCCCCCCCCAGCAAGGGAGAAGAGCCCTGTCAGGCCTCCCCGGGATGACAAAAGCCCTACACCTACAGGGCGTACAAAAGATAAGCAGCTGAGGTCTCCCTCTAAGACCCTTTCCCACTCACCAAGCATACACAAAAGAAGGGAGCACCATAGGAGGTCAGATTCCTCATCGTCAGAGGACCCTTATTCCTCTGCATCTAGCTCTTCCTCTCGATCTGGCTCACCCTTCAGCATACCCTCCCCGGATCAAGGAATACGCCCAGGTCCCCCAGATGACCTGACATTCATGGATATATTGTAATGCGACATATCCAAGAAATATGGGTGGGATACAAAAGATTCAGATCTGGAGGCGACACCTGGCGAAGAACCTGCACCAAAAGGATCCTAATCCAGTGGTGGTCCCACCACTGGTCGATACCTTTCAGGATATGACCAGGGCGGCTTGAAGCACCCATACACGCTCTGGCAGTCCCCAAAAGGCTGATCACCCATATGGGGCCCCACTAGAAGACCCATACTTGGGAGAACAGTCAGGGCGGACTCAGTGGTCATCACTGCCACACATGACAGATCTCAAAGACCAAAACATCTGAGTACCCAACCTCCAGAGAGAGAATCAAAACAGCTGGATTCCTTGGGTAGGAAAATGTATGCCTCAGCTACGTGTTCCATCTGTTCTCTAAACTTGGTAACCCACATGGTTGAATTTCAGAACATCCTGTGGGAGCAAGGGTTGGATCTGTTTAAAGGCCTACCGGAAAGAAATCAAAAGGAAGAGCTGATTAAACTCTTGCAGACAGGGTCGGATGTAGGCACACATGTACTCAGGGTGGCCTACGATTCAGCAGACTTAGCCACTAGAAGGGCAGCAACAGGGGTATGTTTAAGGAGACACTCTTGGTTAAGGGTCTCGGGCTTTACTCCAGATGTCCAAAAGAGCTTCCTAGATGTCTCTTTCAAGGGTTCAGTCCTTTGCAGGGAGGACTCCGAGAAACTCATAACGAAGCTGCAAGATGTTGGTAAGGTGGCCCGTTTGGTGTAGGCTATGTACAAGCCCAAACCGAGACCCTTTCGGAAACAACAGAATCATTTTTGTGGGAAACAAGGGCAGCAATCTAGATTTGGACAACAGCAGAGAGGTGGGTTTAACTGCAAGGACCCCCCTCGAGCAGTAGGAGGCGCAGGAATGCAAAAACTCCTCAAGCAACCTTCCCTTCCCCCTCCACAGCCTGATTTGTTGCAAACCCCTCCTCCCTCTCCGGTTCAAAGAGAAGAGAAGGTAGGGGGTCGTTTCTCAAAGCACCTGACAGGACAGCAACAAATCACTTCAGACCAATGGGTGCTTCAACTAATTCAAAAGGGCACTCTATCGAATTCACCAGGCAACCACCATCCAGGCCACCACTCCGCTCTCAGTATTCAAAACAACATGCCATACTGATTCAAGAAGAGATCCAGGCCATTCTAGAGAAGGAGGCCATAGAAAGTCCCATGGATCCAGACAGGGAAAGGGTACTATTCACATTTCTTCCTAGTACCCAAAAAGACAGGGGACTTATGCTCATTCTGGACCTCAACGATCTCAACACCTTTGTGGCATACAAATGCTTCAGGATGGTCACCTTGCCAGGCTTAATCCCGATGCTACGCCCAGACTCTTGGCTCACGTCGTTGGACATGCAAGGTGCCTACCTCCATATCCCAATTGCAAAACACCACCGGAGATTTCCGCAATTCGAATTCTAGGGTCATCACTATCAATTCTGAACCCTGCCTTTCAGCCTGTCATCGGCTCCGAGGGTATTCACCAAATGCCTGGCAGTAGTAGCCGTGGCACTCAAGAGAAGGGGCTTCTATGTCTTTCCCTATCTGGACGACTAGCTCCTGACAGCTTCATCCCAGGTAGAGTTAAATCAGGCATTACAAGACACCTATTTAATGTTCAACTCCCTAGGTGTCACCATCAACCTGTCAAAATCGACCCTTACACCATGCCAAAGGCTGCAGTTCATTGGCGCGGTACTGGACACTACGAAGGGAAGGCCCTTTCTGCTAGAAGACAGGGAAGAATGTCTACGAAGTCTGACAAGGCACATCATGGGACAAAAACAGGTCTCAGCAAAGACTATGTTGCGTCTTCTAGGCCACATGGCGGCCGCAATAGCCATGGTTCCCCTATCACGCTTACACATGGGAACTATTCAGTGGACACTCAGGGTCCATGGGATCAACACCAGGATGATCTAGATCAGCTGGTCTTGGTCCCCAACTCTATTCTCTGAGTCTTGCAATGGTGGCTAGTTCCAGAACACCTCATGGTAGGAGTTCCCTTCCTGTCACCTACACCTACATGGATCTTGACTACGGATGCATCAGGATCGGGCTGGGGAGCCCATCTGGGTGGCAAAAAGACTCAGGGACTATGGTCAGGAATGGAAGGATCCCTTCACATAAACATCCTCGAGATTAGAGTGGTCCTTTACACCATTCAGGCCTTGCAAACGAACCTATTTTCGGGACATCTACTGATACAAACAGACAACATGTCAGTAGTGTTCTATACCAACAAACAAGGGGGCACCCACTCATACCAGCTCTGTCGAGAAGCAATAAGAGTATGGTACTAGGCAACAGAGCACAATATCACCCTGTCTGCAGTTCATGTTCCCGGGTTACAGAACACGCTGGTGGATCTACTCAGTAGATCTCGATCCAGTGCATACTAATAGGAGCTCCTGCAACTAGTGGCATAAACTCTGTTCGCAAAATGGGGAATGACAGAACTAGACCTATTCACCTCTCCATTCAATGCAAAACTGCCCAGTTTCTGCTTGCTAGATCCAGGGCCTGGTATTTTCTGGTGAGACGTGTTGTCCCACTCCTGGACAGGCAAGTTCCTCTACGCCTTTCCTCCCTTCCCTTTGATCCAGAGAGTCCTGCTCAAGCTGCAGGACGAGGGAGCAGACAAGATTCTGGTGGCCCCATATTGGCCCAGACAGATATGGTTTACCCTTCTCCAATGCTTAGTGAGCAAGCCACTCTTTCCTCTTCTGCTCAGCTTGCACTTACTGCTGCAAGACAATGGGTCCCTGATTCACCTGAACTTGAGGTCCTTGCACCTGCATGCCTGGCCCCTAAGGACCTAGCAATGTCTCGCCACAGAGTCTCAGACAGAGTGGCTGACATCCTGGTAGCAGCAAGGAAACCCTCTACTCGAGCCATGTATGCCATGAAATGGCACAGGTTTTGCCTTTAGTCCTTGGCCCGTGACCTAACTTGCCTGGTGAAATCGGTACTAGAGTACCTTCTTTCTTTATGAGAAGCGGGGCGGAGTTACTCCTCAATAAAGCTGCACCTTTCTGCAGTATCTGCGTACCATGCACCTTTTGGGGAAGAATCCTTGGCACAACTGGACTTGTCCCGCACCTTCTTGTGTGGCATTCTTCACTTGAAACCACCCATTAGGGATCCAATCCCTCCTTGGGACCTTCTCTTCATTTTAGAGCAGCTCACACTACCACCTTTTGAACCAGCCATGGATTGCGAGCTACACCTTCTTTCTTGGAAGGCGCTATTTTTAGTTGCAGTTACCTCTGCAAGGAGAATTTCAGAGCTCCAGGCTCTGATGTGCAAAGAGCCATATTTGATTTTTCATAAGGACAGGGTGTCCTTAAGAACCAATCCTAAGTTTCTACAGTACCCAAGGTAGTGTCAGAGCTAACTCTTAACCAGGATATCGACATCCTGATTTATTATCCGGAGTATTCCAATAGGGGAGAGGCTCTCCTGCACACATTGGATGTGCATAGGATACTCAGGTCCTATCTGACTAGAACCAGACCACACAGACAGTCTGACCAGTTATTTCTGTCTTTTGCCCACAGGATGTTAGGGGCACTGGTGTCTAAGCAGACACTCTCAAGATGGTTGGTGAACTGCATTGTATTCTGCTACCAGAAGCAGAATAAACCCTTACCAGGACTAGTAAAGGGTAATTCTACCAGAGGAAAGCAGCCCTGCTCGCCTCCATGAAAATGTTTCAGCTTCAACCATTTGTGTAGAAGCTACTTGGAGTACAGTGCACACTTTCATCAGACACTACAGTCTGGACATTGCCTCCAGGCGCAGAGCGGGCTTTGGCGTTGCCGTCCTGCAGGGGCTTCTTTCATGAGGAGTTCCCTTTTACCCTTCTCCTGTCCTCCTCCCAAATTTAGGGGTCAACACTCTCACTGCTTGGGACTCAGTCCTAATGGTGTAACCTACTGCAAGAGCTGTTTCTAGAAGTAAGATAGCACAGTTACGCAAGAACTTACCGTAACAGTAGATCTTCGAGAACAGCTCTTGTAGCAGGCATTTCCCACCCACCTTTCCCTCAGGAGGTCATCTGCATTTGAGGCAATTGCTTTTATTGGTATTCGTTTGGAAGCGGATCCTCAGTCTCCCATCAGAATCACATGCCGGAGACTCTGGCGGTAGAACTGAGGGATGCTAGGGGACCGCCCCTTTTATGATGCATGGAACGTCAGAGGCAGGCCGACATTGAGGGTGGTCCCCCGCCGTATGTAGCTAACTATAAGTTTTCCGTGGGGTTCTGCTGCCTGACGGCTTCAGTCCTAATGGTGTAACCTGCTGCAACAGCTGTTCTCGAAGATCTACCGTTACGGTAAGTTCTTATGTAACTGTACTGTACTCCAGAACCCTGTCAGGTGGTACTACAAAGGGGCCATGCAAGTTTTGTAGCACCAGACAGAAAATCTTTTCCATTCGGCTGTCTAGGTCTTCCTAGGGGAAGGCTTATGTGAGCAGTAAAAAGTATTTCAGAGACCCTCTGAGTTACCTTGTACCTGTTCACTTCTTAGTGCAGGTAGGGATGGACTAGCTGACCCTGTGTCAGTAAGTCCATCCTGGGTGGTACAGTCCTCAGTTGTTGACTTCAGTCTATTCAACAAAGGAAACTAACTCCAGAGGCCAGCGGCGCCAATTAGTATTGTCTTGCCCCTGGGCCTCCAATTTGAGCAGTACTCTCTAAGGAAAAGACTGGAGGGAATGCATACAGAACAGATCTGCCTTAGCAGTCTGAATGCATCCTGATAGAGAATGCCATGTCCTGGATTTCTGGAGCAGAACTTAATCAGGATTGAGGCAGCTGGCATTGAGTAAGAACACAAAAAGGCCCACATCTGGAGTATCCCACTCACCAAATAAGCTGGTCTGCCAGAGTGTTCTGAACTCCTGAGAGATAGATTGCTTGCAGCAGGATCTCCTGCTCCAGACACCATACCCACACTGTCATCGCCTCCCTGCAGAGATGGTAAGAATGTGCTCCTCCTTGTTTGTTGATGTAGAATGACAGACTTGTGGTCTGTCTAGAGGAGGACTGTTCAGTGGCTGACTAGGCCCTTTAGGGTTTTCAGACCATACAAAAACAGCTTGCATCTCCACACACTGTGGAGATGAGTCTCTTATGCGTCCCAGACACCTTGTGTCTGGTGGCCCTGAAAGTGAGCCCCCTACCCCAACAGAGACACATCCGTGAAGTAACCTGAGGCTCCATTTGAGAAAAGGGGATCCTTGGAGGAGACTGTCCTCCAGTGACCACCATGAGAGACCAAACTAAGGATCTGGTTACCTGAATGGGTAAGTCTCAGCATGCAATGCCTGTGACCACTGTGCACTGATCATCCACTGAGCCGTCCTCATGTGCAGACATGTTGTGGGCACTGTGAACATCGAGGAGGCTATAAAGCATAGCACACGTTGCATGGAGTGGGCTTGCACAACTTTGTGCTCCATGATGTGGCATGCCATCTGCAGAATTGCTTGTAGCCAGTTCTATCTAAGAAAGCCAGATCTCAGGTTGATCCAAAGAACAGCAATTGCTGGGAAGGTAGTAGCGGAGACTGTTTGAAGTTCAGCAAGATCCCCACTGAAGACAGGAACTGAAAACAGTGACTACTGCCTGTTCTGTCTCTTGTATGAACAGGCTTGAAGTTAACCAATGTCCAAGAACAGGAAGACTTGAAAGTTCTAACTTCTACAGGTGCACAGTGAGCATTACAAGCACTATAAGACTCTTGGCGCCTGGTTTGGAGCTTCTCAGGTTAGTCTAGGTTCATCTGACGCCTTAAGAGACTGCTCCACCTGCTGCCCAAACAGGTGAATTCCAACTAGGGAACATACATCACCTGTTGCTGGACATCCTGGGAGAAGCAAGCAGTCTGCAGCCAGGAATGCCACCTGATATAAATACCTGTAGAGCAGAAAGAGATGCTACACTGAACACATCCTAGGGGATTAAATCTAGTGACTATAGGGCTCAATACCTTGCTTGACAGTCAGCAGAATAGACTGTATAGCCTTGAAATCTGGCAGAGACTTCGCAAGAGACTGTGGCTTGCTCCAGAGGGCATATACAAGAAAATGCCCTTGGTAGCTAGCTATTCCATGCCCAAGAAGGCTGAAGCATCAGCTCAATTGCCCATAGCATCAGTCCTGAGCAACTCCCTATTAATGAGGTGTGCAGTGACCTCCTGTGGACAATACTTGTCATTCTCAATGATAAGACCAGTCGCATCAGGCAGCTAAGGGCTGAGTGACATATACAGTTTTATTTTTGGGAGCAGTATATTTTTTTTTTGAACTTGCAAAGTTTATTAACTTTATTGAGACAAAAGTACATCAGAGGAAATACTCATTATATTCATAAAATGTTACAAATGCCCAGAACTAAAACACAGAATAGGCATTAGCTTAATACAAAGTTTTTACTCTAACATAATTGTCCATCTTCTGTTTGCAGATAAGCACCTCATTAAAGAATTCACCAAGGACCTTCAAAAAGGAAAAAGAAAATGGCATATCCAAAGTTCTCAGATCTCACATCACTTTATACTTCGTGATAATGTCCATTTAAAGTCTCTGAGGTCCGATTTCCATCTCTGGGCAATAAAGTTTATATGTCAAAACACTACATTCTGTGTGATTTATTCCTCATTCTGTCCTCCTTTAATAAGATGGAAACTATTAGATTTAAAATAAACATAGCAACTAGAACATTATGGAAACCTTCAACTATTAGAAATGTTCTGATGTAGCCTTGACTAAACAAAAAATTTGAGCTGTAAGTTATGAGCTGTGAGATGGGGGGGGTTCACTACGATCCCAAAGCTAACCCATGTACAGTAGAAGGTCTGAATTGTATAAAAAAACAAAAACAAAAGCCAAAACCTCGTGAGCAGTATATTTGTGTCTTCCTGCTTGGAGACAACTGTCACTAAAGCAGGGCTCTGCTAAACTGCAGCAGACAAGGTCTCTAGTGCAGAGGAATTGGGGGAACCAAACTGACAGGCATACTAAGCACATTAAAAACTCCTGTTGGAGGCGCTTGGCCTAGTCAGTGGCTGCTGGCTTGAAATTCGATACCCAGTGCAGACTTCTGTGCAGAGCCTGAAATGAAAGCGCTTCCTGAGGTATAAACACAGAAGATGCATCGGAGGTCTCTAGGCTGCAAGTGGAGTCATTATCACCACCTCCACAGAAAGTGAGGTCAAGGTGTGACTCGTTCCACCGCTACACCCCCCCCCCCGGGAGGTGGGTGGAGAGGGAGGGGTCACAGAACTGACAACCCAGCACACAGCTGCAGTAACACCAGTGACACCGGTCCCAGTCCCGGAGCCAGAACCAGCACCAGATATGACACCAGGGGTGGCCCCCGGTACTGTGAGCCGTGCAGCACCCACACCGTCGCCACACTCAGGTGCCAGAACCAGCACCAGAAGTGGAACTGATAACCCAGCTAGCACCTAAATGACTGGTGATGCCACCGTGGCTGGTCCCTTCCCAACTCAGGAGGGGGATGTGGCCAGTAGGATAGAAAGTCGATGGTGCAGTCAATGCAAGGACACTAGGGCTACTGCAGGAGCGAAACGCTCTATCTGACCCGATGGTCCTGCCCATGGCTCCAGTTGTACTGATCCAGAAGGGCCGGGGACAGATTCCACTGGCAGAGGCAAACAGATCCGAAGCTGTAACAACTGCTCCACAAGAGCTGCCCAAAGGTGGAACTGCCCACTGGTAAACAAAGGGGGGTTCTGGGCCCAAGACTCCAACCTCCTAGAACCAGAGGCCCTCAGTGACACAGTGATGGTGGGGGACCACAACTCCTGGAGACCGGAGATCTCAAGGGAAACCTCGCCAAGGATGACCTCAACTGGTGACATTTCTTCCTCTTCTGACAGGAAGAGGAAGAAATTGAGACCGAGCTGTGTGACAACCGTGAAGCAGAATGGATCGGAGCCGCTCGTTTGAGCTTACGGGAGGACTGCCCCCCCCCCCAACACAGGACCACCCGTAGTCAGAACCCTTCCCAATAAGGAAAGGGGACCAGACACAGCCCTGTTGCTGGTGGTGCAACCTGCCTTATCAAGAATCCTGCCATCCTCATCCCTAAGGCCCAGCATGGCCGAGAGAAACTAACTAATAATACTGTTGTTAAAATACACTAAACTGACACAAAAATAAAAAACTCTACCTTTAATACTAATACTGAGAAGAATTGAATGCTGTTGTCATACAGACGTGAAGTTCTGACTCAAAGCGGGGGAGCAATGAAATTCTGATGCACAGCTGATGGCAGGAAGAAAGAAACTGAGGTGGTTGGGGGATAGCCCAATGTAATCAGGCAGCCACGTGCACTCACAGCGCCGTGGATTTGTGCTGCTTGCCTTGCCACCAGTCCTCTGAAAAGTTCTGGCTCCTAGCACCTCCAGCATAGACCAACTAGTGGGAATCAATGGTAAAGATTTATTCCTGGAAGACCACCTCTTACCAAGACGACTCACTAAATTTCGCTAAAAACCCTTCTCTTCCCCTTCTCATTCAAAAGGAGTTAACATCACTATTCTCATTCCTTAAGCACAATTCCTTATTGCAACAGAGGAACGTTACTTACTTTAACTCTAGGTCTTCAAGAATATCTTCTCCATAATGCCACACTCTTTGGTCTTAGAGATGAAGGCCCCAGGGCCCAGAGGGAACCAGAACATTTCTGGCTGGTAGAATGTCACCCATTATCCCGCAGGGTATACAGCATCGCCAGCCGCAACTACCTCAATACTTTTTTTTCCTAAGCAGAGCCAAATAATGAAAATTTCGTACTTACAGCAACTGTTGATCTTCCAGAATATGTTCACCATTCATTCGCATTTATGGGTCTAAGACAGAGATACTAGGACCCCATGGCTGCAAGATATTTTGCAGCCTAGAGGACCGATGTTGGTGCCAGTGCACCCACAAGGCAGATGTAGTGACATCACATTCGTGGGTTGGCCAGTAAACGACACCGGCACCCTCCCTTCTTCAGTTCTGTTTGCCAGGAGAGAAACTAGTGGGAGACAAAAAGAGAGAGAGAGAGAGCTATTGACTCCTCCCTCAAAGGGATAGGAAAAGAATATAGGATATAAAATCATAAAAATAATAAAACCCAATTACCAAGTTAGAGAAACTAAGGGATGGTGCTAAGTGGCACAGGCATAACGGGTGTAAGAGCCAAAGCCTACTAACCACCTGGACAGGAAACTGGAGGGAAGGCAGCAGGTCTGGCATATAGCTCTGGCTGGTCTAGGAGAAATCCAGTGGAATCTCTGTGGATAGAAAGGCAAAAGCCAATTCAGGGGAGGGGTCTTGTGCTCACAGAGGACAAGAACTCAGGATCAAACAACAAATTCCATAAAAATAGCAGAAAGGCTGGAGAAGACCAAGAGGACTGTCATTATCCTCTTGCCAATCCGGAGAGTCAAGAGAAAGGAGAAAGGAAAGAAACAGACCCAGAACCTAGATATGGGGCATTATGCAGCTGGACAGGTTGAGAAAATAGAAAAGAAACACCGAACGCTAGCATCTTTCACTCCTAGGCACTGGAGGTAAAGGTTGTGCCTAGTACTGAGGCTATGCTACTAGTCTACAGAAGCTGAAGGATCGGCAAGGCTAAAACAGAGGCATCATAGCTTTAGGGGTACCAACAAACATCCCTGGAGGGAAAGAAAGTGGGAGACGGAAGGTGTACACAAAAAAAACTTTAGTTTTTTTTTAGGGGACTTTCCTTTCTCTTTTTTTAAGGAAAAGTGGGAACCCCTAACCGTTTTACTTTTTTATTTAAACAACAAGGACGAGGAGAGCAGAAAGGGCAAAAGAGCTCTTTTCCAGCTTAGAAAACAAGGCTGTCCCTCCAAGGGACGGCAGAGCCCTGATGGAGAGACAAGAAGATGGCAAATGGCCAATCCAAGGAGAACTGCCCAGACGCCCTGACTCTTACAGGAGCGGGGGATGGTGGGCGGGAATGTGAATGAATGGTTTTTCGCGGTGCGCTTCGTCCTAAGTTTAATTTTTACCAATTTAAGCCCAAACCATGCTTGTTTTTTTTTTCTTTTTCTGTAAACCAGGACCCTGTGGCACATAGTAATGTCAATGGTCTTTACTGTTATTCAGTTACTGTGACATACTGTATATGTTGCAAATGCTACGATTATACCAAATGGATTAAGTGATTGTTCTGTCTATGCAAACGTGGATATTTTAACATTCCTGGTGTTCATCCAGGTGCCCAATTACCGTACTGAGAGAGTGTACCAGCATGGTGCTAATGAACATTGGGACTATAACTGGGATTATCTTTATTGCTTCTATCAAATGTGGTGGAACTCAGAACTCTTAAAAATATCAAGGGGAACTTATGGATATCAATGGACATTAGCGGGATTCTCGTTGAGATATTGAAGATTTCCACCTCATATGTTCTAACGCCACTAACATTATATATGCCACAAATTTTTGATAGTATTATATATATGTGCCTTGTTTGCTTCTGCCGCTCCCTGTTTCTCCATCATTAAGATTCTGAAAGAGCTGTCGAAGGGGGTCTGAGGAGTTTAAACTGTGACAGCTGTTCCTTTCCATAAGGATAATACAAAAACATACGGATATGGACATGGTGATCATGCTGATGATGGCTTCTTTTTAATTATGCGTAATTTCTGTTTCCAGTCGCTCTTTTAAGAAGTTATAAGACCGATATAGCTCTACTGGATGTTTGTGTCGATGTTTGTATTTCCTGTTCCTGTACCTTTTGTATTTGATTTTGCATTTGAGCAATCATTTTTATGATGGTGTTTAAGGTTGTGGTCTGTATTTAATCACATTCAATCTACCTAAAAAGAAAGGGGAATTTACTTAATTTATCTAACTTATCTAAATTATCGTATGTATACCCGCAGCGGTAAGATGGTGGCTAAAAATAACAGGGCTGTGAACAAGCAGAACAAATTGCCAACTGACCACTCAAATCGGAATTCGAAGGTTAAAGGGGTTAAGGAGGTTAACAGTAAAAGTAACTGCAGTGTATACACACAATATTTAGTTATTATGGCTTCGACCCCTAAAGAATTTAAGGAATCTGAACCTGAAGGAGCTGCTTCATCTTCCTTTCCCCATTTTTCTATAAAAGAACATGATGTACAAAATCATGGGTTAATTGATTTGGAACCTAATCAATATATGGTTAAAGAGAGGGATTTTTTGCAGGGCTCCTCATTATTAGAGAATTTTAATAAACCAATTCAAGACAAAACGGTAAAGAGTGTCGAGTGCTCAAAAGAAATGCAAGCTGGGGTTAAAAAGTGGAAAAAAAAAACTCCTGACCAACTCCAATAATCGATTTATAATTAAGGAGTTGGAGGCAAATGCAGATCCACCCATTCTTCCTAATAGCACACTTCGTCAAGGTAAAATCATCGATTTCTTTTCTAAAAACCAGATTGGATCTCAGGAAGTTATAAATCTGAGCACCCAACCAATATTGTGTCATACAGAAGGTTATTTGGAGACTTCCTTGAAGGAACATATCACTGTCATAAATTCCTCTGGAGTCTCTGTTCAAAATGATTGGATAGGAGATCCAGTGAATTACTCTTCTGATACTAGGATAAATCAAGGGGCCTCTGTAGCAAAGGATGATGCTATATCCTGTTTTCCATCTGGTTTGAACCTATTTAGCCCTTTAGAAACATCAGAGACTCCAACAGTTCTGGAGGGCTCAATAGTGGAAATGGACGAGCAAATGTATACAAACTTAAATGGATCCCCAGATGAGATTTTTGAAAGAATGGATAGAGAGGTACAGAATACCCATTTAGATCAGGATTTTATTGCCCAATGTCCTGATACTATATCTAAATACACGATCAAGGCTCTGGCCCATCCGGTCATGTCAAATGTTGTGCTATTAGATGCTTACAAGGGCATTAAAGTGGCCTTGGAAAATTTGTCACAATTCTGTATAGATAGATTTGCTTCAATCGAACAAAAAATTCTATTATTGATTGAAAAAAGTGAGATTAATAGACCAAATCAAAGTTTGTCATTCTCCTCTCTAAGTTTTGTTGAGACTCCAAGAAAAAAAAAACAGAGGGGTTTAACAAGAAAAAGGGGGAAAAAAAGGAGACTAACCCTAGGAAAAAGTCTAGTAATAGTAAATCTAGACAACACAAAAACAAAAAGATTAATAAAAGTGAAAGAATGGTAAGAGGATCTTCTATTATAGTAGAAACTAATGAGCATATTAATATAGAGGGGGCTCAGATGCCTAAAGAACAACTGAAGTCACCTCTCCTATTGAATGGGGTAAATATGGAGCTAGCAACTAACCTAACAGTAGCTGAACCAATTTCTTTAAAAGTTCAAGAAAAAAGAACTAGTAAAACTATTCCAGCTCAAAAGTTAATTTCGCTGGAGAGTCCAACCAAGAGAGATGAACCTAAACAAAGCTCTGGAAATAACTTAGTGCTATTAAGGGATGATATTCACTCTCCAGTTAAAGAAGCTCTTGAAACATATGATCTATTATGCACAGGCAAGGAAGTAATTTTTAAACTGGATTATATGTACTGTAAAGACTATGAAACTAATGCAACTCTGATGAATTTGATCGTCCACATGCTGAGAGAATTGGGATTACCAGCTGTAGCAGATGCTCTTATTATGGTAACCAGGGACACAGTTAATCTTCTTGGTTCAGTTTATTTTATGCTCCCAAATTTGCAGGTAGCAAAAGAAGTTTGGGCAAAGCAAGGTTTGATTGATTCACTAGGAATGGCATTGTCATCACCAGTGACTTGGGCCACAATCTGGAAAAATACTTATAATGGGATTAAACCAGGTGAAGTGTTAACATATGATAAATTTAAGTCTACCCTTGCATTGCTGAATTGGGAATTTGTAGTACCCCCTGAAGGCTCTATGTTTTGTTATTTTTTGGTTAGAAATACTGGAGGGAGAAACTGCTGATAATTTACCATCTTTTTTGAGAATGATTTTGTCAGCTATCATTAAAATGCAAATACATTCGGATGAAATAGTACAAGTAGAGAGGGTCATGAAGAAGGAACAAGGCACTCAGATAAACTGTTTTATATCCTCTGTACAACTAGTAGCACTATTATTAGAGAATAGACATATTTTGAACGAGGTGGGTATCTACCTGGTGGAATTGAATGAGTGGGAAACACAGGAACAATCTGGAATAATCCATTCATGACTACAACCATTTGAAAGCCAATATTTTGATGCATGAATAAATCAGGGACGGAAGGTAACAAATAATATAAGTTGTAACATCCTTAATTGGAATATTGCAGGACTTCATAATAAATTTGCAGATCCTCAGTAGGTTAGCTTTGTCTCTACTTTTGAAGTTATTATCTTTCAAGAGACATGGGCAATAACTCAGCCCTATTTGAATGGTTTTGAATCAAATTTTGTACCTGCAACTAGAGCAAAAAAATATGGAAGAAATAAATGAGGACTGGCAATTATGATAAAAATTAGGGATGGTTTAATGGTTTTAACAAGTTACCCCCTCACTCCCAAAATACTAATGGTAGTAGTTGAGTGGGATTCCAATATTGTTCTGATTGTAAATGTATGCATTCCACCATGTTCTCATACTCACCCCACATGTGATATTTGGACCCAATTGTCTATGGAAATAGATTTGTTTACACAAACAAATAAAGTAGATATAGTATTATTAGCAGGTGATTTTAATGCTAGGATTGCAAATTTTGATAATTTAATAGAGCTGCAAGAGCAACTTTATATGCCAGATCTTGAACAAAGAAGAACTACAGATATGATTGTTAATGAGGCAGGGAGATGTTTTCAAACCTTTATTAGGGATAATAATTTTATTGTCCTTAATGGAAGACTGGAGGGGGATTATGATGGTGAATGTATTTTTCCCCCTCAGGTAGGAGTGTGATTGATTTTATTTTATGTTCCCCTTTTAGTTATCAATATTTTAAAGAATTGGAGGTGATTATGAGAACAGAAAGTGATCATGCAGCAATTTTGTTGGCCTTTAAGAATCCTGATAGTAATTCTTCTTCTTTTCCTAAACCTGTGATTGAGCTTGAGATTCGAAGGAATAAAAAGCTAAGGCTGAATAATAAGGTAATGAATGAAGTATCATATATAACATATTCTTCTACTTTTGTTAACCTATATCAGAGTATACAAAATTACTCTAGAGGTGAGCAAATGTATCATCTACTGAACTTAGGATACCAACAAATAATTAATAAGATTCATTATACTAAAATTAATTACTTTAAGTCAGTACCCTGGTTTGATGACCGTTGTAAGAGGGAGAAAAAAAAGTTAGCCAATCTTATCAGACAAAAAAAAATACGACAAAAGGGGAGCTGTTAAAATTAAATAAAGCTCGTAGCGAATATAATAAATTTCTGGTTAAAAAAAAAAGAAGTTTACATATAAACAATGGGAAGTAATGTATCAAGCTATTAACGAGGCTAATAGTAAGCTCTTTTGGTCATTAGTATCAAGAGGAACTAATCATCAGAATTTAAACCCTCAGATATATATTCCTAAAGAAACTTCGACCACATATTATAATTCTCTACCTAATAAATATACTAATGTAGGGGAAGAAATAGTAGATAGTTATATTGAGGTGGGTGAATATATACCTTTAGTGTTTACAATAAGTGAAGCAGAAGATGCTATCTTGAACCTTTCACATAACAAAGCACCTGGACCTGACTTGATCCCTGGGGAAATTTACAAGGCACATTTAAATTACTGGGTAATCTTTTTCACAAATTTCTTCAATATATGTTGAAAAGAAAGATTTATTTCATTTTCATGGACGAAAACTATAATCGTGCCAATTCATAAAAAAGGACATCTACAATCACCAGCTAATTATCTTCCAATTAGTCTTATTGATATTAGTGGGAAAATGTTCTCGAAAATTTTATTACAAAAATTACAAAACTGGACAATGACAAATTCTCCACTGTCTATGTTTCAAGCAGGATTTCATAAGGATTTTGCAACTACATATAATATATACATTTTATCTCATTTAATAGAAAAATATAGGTCATTTGGCAGAATGAAGCTGTATGTTTTGTTTGTGGACTTTACGGCAGCATTTGATTCGGTGAACAGAAACAAATTATGGGAAATTTTAATAGGGAAAAAAATACCTCTGAATCTTCTGGTTCCAATTTATATGTTATACTCACATACACTTACAGCTGTTAGATATGATAACAAAGGTAATCTTACTGATTACTTTAGTACAACTTCAGGAGTCAAACAGGGATGCCTTTTGGCTCCACTTTTGTTTAATCTATATATTGACTCTCTTATGACTTATACTAAGGTATCCAGTTTGGATTCTCCTAAAATTGGAAATTATCCAATTCATAGTCTCGCGTATGCAGACGACTTAATCATTTTTGCTCTATCTATACAGGGACTGCACAATAAAATAAATCAACTTAATACTAAATGTGAACAATTGGATTTAACAATAAATATGAAAAAAAACTAAGTACATGGTTTTTGCTCCAAAACAGGGTCAAGATAAGAAGCCAAGATTCTATTTAAATAAAGCACAGATTGAAGGTGTAACTCTTTTATATATATATATATATATATATATATATATATATATATATAGGTGTTAAGTTTTTTGGAAATGGAGCATGGTCAGAGTTTTGGAGGGATCAAGTGGCAAAGGTCAAATTGATGGCTAAAGTTTTACTGCATTTTAATAATAAATACGCAGGTCATTTAGTTTCTCTGGCACTAATTGCTGCTGAGGCAAAAATTAATCCTATTCCAACATATGGAGCAGAGGTTTGGGGTGCAAACCCTCCTTTATGGTTGGAGATTCCTCTTTCTTTTATAAATCATTATTACAGGTCCCTATATCTACATCTAATCCTATAGTTAGGGCTGAATTAGGAAGATTACCCATTGCCACCATAATGAAATGTGTATGATGGGCTATTGGCTAAAAATTATTAATCATCAGGCTAATAGTTTACCGCTATTATGGTTGAAAGAAAAAATTGCTTGGCAAAATCAAAACTTTAGATAATCTTGGGTCAAGTCTATCCCAAGGTATTTTGGAGAAAATAGCTATGTATCATCTTTGGCCAGATTGGGAAAAACGAATTATAATAGCTCCCTTATCTAAGAAACTGGTTAAAAAAAAAATTTACATTTGCTCAAAGTAAACAAATGGGGCTTCCCAGAGCACAGCGTCAGGCCATTTGGTTAGCCCAAAATAAGACTGATGTATTTTTGGAAACCTATTTAACTCTACGTCTTACTCCTTTAGATAGGAAAATGATTACATGGGCAAGGATGGGCATTATTTGCTCTAAATATATATATTCTTTAACAGAACGGCTGCCCCAATACCTCCCCTGAGACATGTAGGTGTAATAGGGGTTTCGTAGAAAATCTTTATCATATCACGATACAATGTCCTTTATACAAAATCCCACGTTTTAAATTACTTAATAATTTTCTTAACAAATATACAAATGCAGAATATGATCCGTTATTTGTGCTTTTACATCCTCATACATTAGAAGAGGCTAGTATGACGTCAGGGTTCTTTTACCAAGTGATGAAATATAAAGAAAAACATCTCCCTGCCTCTGAGAAATAAATCTGAAGCCTATTAGCTCAAATGAATCAAAATTAAGTAATTTTGCTGATTTTTAGTAAAATTATATATATCTTAAGTAAAGGAGGGTTGGGATTGCCTGGAAAGAGAAAGGAAAAGATAAGGGAGAGATAATAATCCCTTTGTCTGATTACGTATATTAATATTATGTATCAAGGACTTTTAATATTTATACTGTGATGAATTTGATGTATATGTATTTGTATGCTCTATAATGAACATTTTAATGTTTTTAGTATATTGTAATGGTATTTACTGAACAATAAAAATGAACTCAACTGAACTGAATGTGAATGAATGGTGGAGATACTCTGGAAGATCAACAATGACATTTTCTTGTCTTCCAAGAGTCAGTCTTCACCATTCATTCCCAGTCATGGGTCAGAGTACCAGGCTTTCTCCAAAAGGGGAAGATTTGTATCACCCTGAGGGAAAAAAAACACTTTCCTCAGCTCTCTGAGGGGTATAACCACAGGAAGGCAGGGACTCCTTACAGGTCTGGTGGGATCCAAGACTGGCCAGGGGCAGGTGAAGGCTCCTGTGGCCTGGGAGCAGGAGGACACCCCAACAACTCATGCCTGACCCTGGGGGAGGAGAAATGAGTCCCCTGGTAGTGCGAGTTGAACACTACGCTACGCCAGGGGTGCCAACTGGAAGAGGCGAAACCATGCCATCCGCCAGATGCAGACTGCAGTTCCCACCAGCCCGGAAGCTACCTCACTGGTGTCATAAGACACCCTCACTTGGTGCCTCGCCAGCTCCAGGCCCTGGGCAGAAAGGCAAAGGGCCTGCCTGGTTGCTTCGCAATCCGGCATGGATGCCAAGAGTTGACTCAAGGTTGCCCACAGGCCATTGCCATAAGCTACCTGGTGTGCCTGATGTGCACAAATGCTCATCATGATGCATGCCACCACAAAAACTCTCCTGCCCCAAGCATCAATCTCTGCAGAGTCGGGTGTCAGGGGGCAGTTGTGCACTGGGCACCTAGGCCCAGAGGGGGTCTGCAGCACCAAAATGCCCAAGCTGGAATGAGGGATAGAACCTGGAGACCACGAGGGAGGACAGTACCTGCACTTGATGTCCCTAGGGCCTGCAGAAGGGGCAAAAGCACGGAGCCAGACATTTCTGGATGCCTCTGTAAACGGCCAGGGCCACAGAGGGATGACAGTACTGTTGTGTTCTCCAAGAAATTACAGGGCCAGGGTAGCACTACTGCGACCTGTAAAATGGCAAGACTCAGCTCCTGCATCATGTCTGAAAGGAAAGTACAGTTATGTAAGAACTTACTGTAACAGTAGATCTTGAGAAGCTCTGGCAGTAGGTATAACAGATAGAACTAAGCAGCTGAGGCCAGGACCGGCACGAAAATTTCTAGCTAGCAGTCCTCTGAGTGACCCCCAGGTCGGGTGACCAAGCGCCAGAAGACGCCCGAAAAGGGGCGGTCCGTGCCCACCTTCCAGTTCTTTCCCGCCAAAGACCTAAATAGGCAAGAGGAGAGAGAAGAGGATATGCCCCCATGGAAGAAAAAGAGAAGAAACCTAGGTTGACAGAGGGCGAGAAGGTAATATCTACTGCAAGAGCCTCTCTCAAAGATATACTGTTACGGTAAGTTCTTACGTAACTGTATTATCTTACTTCGAGAGGGCTCTTGCGGTAGGTATTCACGGATAGGACTGAGTCCCAAGCAGTCTGGAACAAAGAAGAAAACTCAGGAGGAGGACTGTCATCTATAACATAAACCTTAGACTGGACAGGTCTCATTAAAGGAGACCCTGAAGAACAGCCAACCTGAAGCCTGCTCTACAGCGAGAAGCAATGTGCAAACTGTAGTGTTTCATGAAGGTATGGGCAGACGTCCAAGTTGCGGTTGCGCAGATATCTGCCACTGAAACATTCTTGAAACAAGCTGCAAAGGCAGCTACTCCTCTAGTGGAATGACCTCTGACCTGACCCGGAAGGGTCTTGTTGTACTTGTTGTAACAGAAAGTGATACAATTTGCCAACCACTTAGACAGGCATCACTTGGAAACAGCATTGCCTTCCTGTTTGTAAGTGAAAGAAACGAAAAGCTGATCAGTTTTCTTGAGATCCTTAGTCTAATTGGTGTAGTATCTCAGGATTCTGTGAACATCCAGAGTATGTAAGAGGTACTCCCCATGATTGGAGTGTTGCGTAAAGAAAGCTGGTAACTCAATGGATTGATTCAGCGTAGACTCAGCCACCACCTTAGGAAGAAACTTAGGATTGGTGTGCATGGCCACCCATTCCTTGTGGAAAATCAAATACGGGATTTTACACATCAAAGCTTGGAAATAGCCGGCCCGGTGGCTCAGAGGGTTGAGCGCTGGCGCCACACTGCGATCACAACGCGACCGGTTCGGGGAACCGACCTGGCGGCTGGGGTCGTGGGGAGGGGAGATTGAGCGCCTGAGGCATATGCCAGGGGGTGGAGCAACAGTATGCGTTGCCTTGGCAAGCCGGGCTCCACAGGGGACGTAGATGCACAAGGAAAAAAAAAATCCTCATTGCCGCTAGGCGAAGGTGCCTCCTTCCACAGACCACACTCCCTGACACAGACTCGGTTTCCAGGCTGTTTCCCCCCCTCTCATGTCCGATGTCTCAATACTGAAAGAATGAGCGCCTTGGGTGGGGGCGGCCCTTCCCTCGGAGGGTAGACCCGGGGGATGCCCGGTGCCAGAGAGGAGCCTGTGGAGTATCCCGAGCCACGTTGGGAGGTAGAGACTGTGGCATAGGAGGTCGCTGGAGAGAGTTTGGCGGCAAGGGGCACAAAATAGAGTTAAAAAAAAAAAGGCTTGGAGCTCGGAAATACGTTGAGCAGAGGTAATGGCCACTAGGAAGAGAGTCTTTCAGGAAAGGAACTTTAAGTCTGCTTCCACTGCCGGTTCGAAGGGGGGCAGTGTGAGCTTTTCCAGGAAAAATGAAAGTCCCACAGAGGGACGGGATTGCGGATGGGGGGTCTCAGGTGGAGAACCCATTTATGGAAGGTCTTAGAGACTTCCAGTTGGGCAAAAGACCAGTCTCCAAAGGGAATGTGGTAGGCCGAGATAGCTGCCATATGGACTTTCAAAGAAGAATGGCTGAGACTCAGGTCGAAGCGATGACGCATGTAATGCAGGACTTTGTTATCTGGGCACGAGAAAGGCTCCAAGTCTTTAGAGCTCACCCAGATGGAAAACCATTTCCACTTCATGGTGTAGGTGGACCTGGTGGAAGGTTTTCTTGCCTCCACCAAAATGTCCGCTACTAACGGAGAAACTCCGAAGCATGCCTTAGCTATGTCTGAAGGAGCCACGAATGGAGATGAAGGGATCTGAGGCCTGGGTGAACTAGGGTCCCCTGATCCTGGGTCAACAATTGCTGCGACAGAGGAAGAGGAAAAGGAGGTTCCTCGGAAAACTGTTGCAGAAGACAGAACCAAACTTGCCTAAGCCAGAAGGAGGTGATGAGAATCATTTGGGCCCCTTCTGTTCTGAGTTTGTTCAAGACTCTCGGAATCAAGGGAATGGAAGGGAAGGCATAAACGAATCTGTTCCTCCAGCAGAGAGATAGAGCGTCCTGCCAGAAAACGTCTCGTCCTGGAGCAAGTGAGCAAAAGACCGGAAGTTTGGCATTTTGTGGGGAGGCGAAAAGATCCACCTGAGTTGTCCCCCACTGGCGAAAAATGTCATTTACGACTTGTTGGTCTAACTCCCATTCGTGAGCCCTGGCTGAGTGACTGAGCTCATCTGCCAGGGTATTTTGCACCCCGGAATGTGAACTGTGGTCAGGTGAAGGTTGTGCTGAGCTGCCCAATACCAGACTCTCATCGCCTCCCAGCACAGGGGATAGGAACGTGTTCTTCCCTGTTTCTTGAGGTACCAGACTACACACATGTTGTCTGAGTGGATCAGAAGATGACCGGGAAGAATGAAGGGAAGAAGATCCTAGGGCATATAGGACTGCTCTCAGTTCAAGCACGTTTATGTGCAGTTTCTGCTTGAAAAGGGACCAGCTGCCCTGGGCCTGTGAGACCCTAGGTGGGCACCCCAGCCCTCCCCTGACGCATCTGTTGTCAGTGTTTGGGATGGAAGGGCAATGCAAAATGGAACTCCCAGACACAGGTTCTCCTGAACCATCCACCAGTGCAAGTCCCTGATCATGGGATCCGACACTAGCACCTCTTGGTCTAGTTCGTGTACAGTTTGGTCCCATTGCGACTGAAGCATTCACTGAGAGATCCTCATATGGAGCCAAGTGAATGGAACTGTCAGAACAGCAGCCGCCATAAGCCCGAGAAGACGGAGGACTGACCTGGCTCCGACCCATCTGTGACCGGACAGGAGACGAGCCTGAATTTGAAGGGTCTTGACCCTGTCCGGAGGCAAAAAGGCTTTGCCTAGGGTCGTGTCTAGTATCGCCCCTATAAGTTGGAGGGCATTGGCAAGGGACCAGGTGGAACTTGGCCTGATTGACGGTAATACCCAGGCTGGTAAAAACCTGCAGGGTAAGGGAAAGGGAGTGCAGGAGTTCCTCCCTGGAAGTGGCTGCCAGGAGCCAATCGTCCAGGTACGGGAAGACCTGCACATCCTGAGTATGCAGGTGGGCCGCTACCACTGACAGGCATTTGGTAAATACTGGGGCCCGAGAAAGGACCAAATGGGAGGGCCTTGAACTGGTAGTGGTCCCCCTGAAAACAAAATCAGAGGTATTTGCGGTGGGAAGGGCATATGGGGATATGCAGGTATGCATCCTGCATATCCAGAGCGCACAGCCACTGTCCCGGCCAAAGTAAGGGAAGAAGACTCTGCAAGGAGAGCATTCTGAAGCGTTTGTACTCCACGGACATGTTCAGGGAGCTGAGGACTAGGATAGGCCTCAAGTCTCCCACCTTTTTTGGAACTAGAAAGAAATGGAAATAGTAACCCATCCCCCAAAGATGAGTGCAGACAGGCTCTATCGCTGCCTTCGATAGAAGAGACAGGATTTCTTCTAGAACTAGAGGAAGATGTTGTGGGGAGTAAGACGACTGAGGAGGGGGTTTTCGAGGAGGTTTTTGTAGAAACTCTATTGAGTGCCCGGCAGATATTAGCTGGAGCATCCAAGTGTCTGATGTTATCCTCTTCCCAACCCGGTAGATTGGAGGAGAATCTCCCCCCCAACCGGTTCCTCTGGAATGGCCAGAGGCAGAGGGAGAGGCAGGGAGTCAGGAGGTGGAGGGCAGCACAGCAGCCGAGGTTTTTTGCTGGGGGAGTATTGGTTGCTGAAGGGGCCCAACGTTTGTTGGTGCACTTTCCTTGGTTAGGTTTTGGTTTTTGACGGTTTAAGCGATGAAAAGGACGTCGCTGCCCTTGAGGGGGCCTGTACAAAGTCTGAACTGACTTAAGTGCAGTGCCCTTCTCCTGCAGTTCAGTTATGATGTCCTTGACATTGCCTCTGAACAGCACCAAACCCCAGAAGGGAGCATCCTGTATGGCAGTCTGCACTTCAGGAACCAATCCTGACACATGGAGCCAGGCATGATGCTGTAAGCCTACGGCGAAAGCTGAGCTTCTGCCAACTGTGTCCACCGCAACGTAGGTGGCATGGAGCATGAGCCTACAGGCCGAACGAGCGGATCGGACCAGGTCTCCCAGTTCCTGTTTGTTCTGTGAATCAGGAAGGGAGTCCAGCTTGGATTCTACCTGGCAAAGAACAGACTTCTGGAAGCCCCCCATGTGGCCAATGTAGTTGAGGGCCCTGATGCCTAGGGTAGAAGATGAGCAAATCTTCTTCCCGTACTGATCCAGAAGTCGGCATACTTTCTTAGGTGGGGGATGAGCTCAGGTGTTTTGGACTGGTGGAGCGGCTGTGGGCGGCGCTGATCACAACCGAGTCCGCCTTGGGGTGGAGACTGAGGAAGTCTTTACCCTCCGGAGCCTGATATAGCCTATCTGCCTTCCTCGGAAGGGGGCAAGCTTGGATGGTTGCTTCCAAATAGCGGAGACAAGATCCACGTGAGGCTCTATCCAGGATGGAATCAGTGTGGGAGCGGTCTCAAGCAGATCCAAATGTAAAGTGAACTTCCTACGCTGTGGGTCTGGCTCCACTGATTGCCACTGACATGTTTCCTGGATCTTTCTCAAGAGCTCCAGAAAAGAAAGATCTTCTGGAGGGGACTTAGGAGGGTCCCTCGGCCCTGGGTTTTCAGGAGTATGAGGCTCGTCTCCAGGTTCAGAGTGATCTGAGTCAGAATCTGAGTCTGATGGCCCTGAAATAGAAGACTTCTCCTCCTTAGGAGGTGGAGAAACGACCCCTCTGGGGACCACCAGGTGGTGCGTGTCCTCTCTGCCCCAGGAGTCAGATGGATCTCCTCTGGTGTTGGGTAAAGGGGAGAGGTCTCTGATGTAGGGGGTCCGGTGTCTGAAGAAGACTCTTGACCTCCCTGGTGAGCTGAGCCTTGGCCTCAACCCACCAGGAGGCCAAGACCTCCTTCAGGTCCGCCGGCGGCTGCAGAGGAGGAGGAGATGCGCTCAGATACGGGCAGCTGGAGTACCCGTAATAGGAGTATCTGTAACCAGACGATGGGAAACCTGGCATCAGGTACTGAGGCGTCAGGTACTGTGGCACCAGATAATGCAGCGTTGGGATACTGCCGAGCCAGGTACTGCAGCGTCGGGTACCCTGGCACCAGGGGCTCTGATGGAGCAGAAGGTCCTAGCGTAGGCCCTGCTGGTGGACCAGACAGTGGGATCGCTGGTCTGGAGGGAGTCAGGTCCAGCATGGGGAGACCTCCAGGAGGGTCCGACGGTCCTGGCAGAAGAGCAGGTCCTCTGTCAGGCAGAGGTATGCCAGATGGCGGCGGCGGGTTGGCCAGCATCGGGTCCGGCGTCTGAGGGTCTGGCATTTGGGGGGTCACCCCTGACTGCAGCGTCCCTAGGTCCTTGGTCCCGGCCAGGGAAAGCGGATCAGAATCCCGGGGGGGGCAGAGTGGACCTCAGAGGGCAACTGGTCTATCCATTGAGGGGAGCCTAGGGCATCAGGTGTGATGACTGGGTCTGACGCAGGCAGATCTGCTGGGCAGTCATCGGAGGGGCCGAAGACCGACTTATCAACAGCATCCGGGTGGACATCGGGCGAGCTGGCATCTGACTTACTGGACTCCCTGTCTGCGGAAGGCTGTGAAGGAGGGGCAGCCTTGGCGGAAGGGTGGTGGGATGGGCGCTCACCTGATGCGGTGAGCGTCTTATCAACCCTGTCCTTGCAGACGCCGGTGGAGCTGGCATCCGACTTACTGGACCTGCTCGGACCGGAAGGGCCGCGATGGAGGAGCAGCCTTGGCGGGAGCAGAAGCCTCCTTTACCCCAGAGGTTTCCAAGGGGCCTGAACGCAGGCTCGATGGGGAGGGGCGACGCATTCTTGGTAGCCACCAAGACAGTCGCAGGGAGCGGCCGGTGGCGCTGAGGGTTGAGCGCTGGACGCCACACCGCGCTTGCCGCCACCCGGGTTCGGAATGGACTCGGCTGCCGGGGTCGGCATGGGAGGGAGGATTGAGCGCCCCAACGGATGCTCTCCTCCCTCAGGGTGGGAGCCATGAACGCACCTGTTTCTCATTTCACGGCGGTGGAAGCACCCAACCAAGAGAGGATGGAGGCGGCCCACCTGCCGGAGCCGGGAGGGAGACGCCGGCCGCGCATGAAGGCTTGGTGTGCGCTAGCACGCCGCCACTCGGACGACGCCCCAGTGCTGGACGCTCAGAGGGCGGGTTAACCAGGAAGAAAACGCAGAAAACCCTCTCGCAGCCTAAGATGATAGCCTCTCGGTACCATCCGGACCACCGATAAGAGGGACAGACCCCACTGTGCAGGAGGGAGAAAGGAGGTACTCTAGGGGCAGATCCCACCGGAGGTGGAATGGAGGAGTTGAGAGGAAGGAAGGAGTGGGCTCCGGGAGTAGAGAAAGAGGCATAAAAATAAAATTAAAAAAAAAAAAAAAGACAGCCGTCAGGGAGCGATCCCTCAGAGGGGCAGATACCTGGAGGGCCGAGACTCCAGCCGAAGTTGCAGCTGCTGTGGATGAAGAATCCCGGTCCCGGTGCTTCTCCTTCTCACATTTCTTTTTATGGCCTTCTGGGGAGGTTGATGTCTGCCGAAGTTTTTTCAACTCCTTCTCCATGGATGTCATTTTCTTTTTCAGTTGATGGGCTTCCAGGGACTGCTGCCTTCATCTGCGGGTAGCTGAGTTGAATTTTTGGCAGTGCTGACAGTCCTCTATGCCGTGGTCTGGGCCTAGGCAGGAAAGGCACAAGGAGTGCCCATCCTTGTGTGGAAGCTGTGAACCACACGAGTCGCACTTGTTTTCATGCGATTCAGAGGGCGTCAGGGACGACATACACAGCAGATGGTTTTGGAAAAAAATCTATAAAATCGAAATAATTGGCTGAAAAGTCGAAACTGTAGGCCGATGAAAGGTGCTGACGAGCGCTGTTCTACCGCGAGGAACTTTCACAAGCCGATGGCGGGAAAGAACTGGAAGGCGGGTATGGGGGACCGCCCCTTTATATGGACATCGTCTGACACAGGACACCTGACGTGGGAGCAGTCCCCTGCCAGAGACTGCTAGCTAGAAGTTTTTCAGTGGGGTCCTGACGCCTGGCAGCTTAGTCCTATCTGTGAATACCTACTGCAAGAGCCCTCTCGAAGTATGATCTGCTGGTACCAGGAGTATGCAGCATCAGAGAGAGAGATGGACCAAAAATCCTCTTCCTTTGGTCCTCAGAGGAGGAAGTGGAAGAGAAGGAGCTGGATTCAGGTAGTGGCAGCACAGGGATCTCAAGCCTAAAAATAGCCAGATCATCTCTGAGGTGAAAGTGGTGGAACACACCGGCTGCTGACCTGAACTGGTAACAGATCATGGGCCCCAGAAGACTAGAAATACCTGGGGGAGAAGGAGAGGGGAGAGGAGGGGGTAGGAGTGTTATGGATGACCAGGCCAGGTCCTCTGCCAGGGCTGCGAGAATACTCAACAGACCTCACCCAGAGGAAGGGCCTGGCAAATGTGCCTGTCTGCAAACAATAAACATCTGAGGACCAGACCAGATGGTGCCCTTGGGGCAAACCCGTAGGTGGGGAAAGCTGAGCTGTATGTATGCCAAGGGGTGGCCCCAACCCCCACCAGTGATAGGGCTAGACGGTTCTGAGGAGAAGCTGGGCCTCGGATCAGCACTGAAACCCCTGCTAGAGTTTCCACCACCTCTGGACAAGGGGTGAGCCGCACGTGCAGGGCCCTGCCTCATCTTCTCACCAGTACTAACTTTGTCCCCCCCCCCAAAAAAAACAAGCTCATACTCTAGGCCAGGGCCCCCAGAAGAGCTGGCACCAGAACCCAAACCAGCACTGCAAACAGTACCAGAAGGGGTCCCAGCGCCACCCTGAGGGGCAACTCCAGAGAAAGCTCCTGGCCCTGAGGCAGGCTCCGAACCAGGCCCAGGAAGGCCATCATCCTCACTGGCCCTGTCTGCAGGCTGAAGATCATCGCCATCATCCTTCTCTGGGTCGTTCAACAACTCAGGGGAGGAAATGACAGTGACCTTGAGGCCTGGGAGGGACCAGTGCTGGAACCCTTCCCTTGTCCGGCACCGCAAACAGTGCTGGAAAGGGGGCCTGGTCTTTCAGTTGGCACTACCGCGCTCACTGGTACCAGCCTTACTACCAGAAGCAGAGGCGGCATCAGGCTGCAATGCCGAGGTGCCCACAAGTGTTGACTGAGTGTATAGCTTCAGCCTCACCACTAGAGGCATCCACTACCCCCAAAGGGCCAACAGACTGGGAGGGGTTCTCAGCCCACCACCCGGAGAAAGCCAACTGTCCACCCGACCCCGACCCCAGGGCCTCCGATGTCTCAGCAAGGCAAGTGAATAGAATGCCCTGGTCTTCTTCAGTATGAATAATACTGGGAAGAGTATCAGGGAAAGAGACCAGGTACCTTACCTTGGTGTCCCTGGTGTGATACCTGCCTCCAAATGTGGGTGGATCACGGGCCCACCTCCACCAACGCTTTGCAAGGGTACTGTAGTCCACAGAAAATGAGGTGTCACACCTTATCTTTTATCATGGTCTGCACCAAGGCAGGCCCAGCAGTCATCATGCTGATCCTGAAAGGCAATGTGGCCCCCATAAGAGCACCGACATATAGGAAGGCCGCTGCAATTTTTCTTCTTCTGTTTGGCCTTCTTGCCCCTTAGGACTGGATATAGCAATGCACAAAAATCAACAAAAAAAACAGAATAAAAAAGGAGTTTGTCACTGAACTTGAAATGAGAAAAATTTTAAATTAATAAATGGCAACAAGAAAACAGTGCCGAGAAAGAACGGAGTCGAACTAAAGCGGCAACGAGCTGAGGAAAGAGATGACACAGTTTTGGCAATGAAACTCTTGTGGTACACATTCGATAGTGGGAAAAACAAAACTAAGGGAGGGGGGCCGACGTCAGTTACTGGCCAACCTCAGGAGCTTGGTTATGCACTGGGTGTTGAGACCCTGTTGGGATCTCCAGAACCTCAATCTCTGAGGTGGGGTTAGGCACTGCCCCTACAGAACCCCTAGTACTGTAGCTGTACATCCCTAGGGCCTCAAGCATGAGAAGGGACATTTCCAGACTTCCCTTCAACATTCCTGGAAGGCCCTAGGCCCGGGGGGGGGCAGATATCACTGAAATCTCCAAGGAGGGGCGCTAATGAGCCAGTTAGCTTAAAGATGCATCTTTCTACCGCTCCCTGAGCCGCTACAAATGAAAATAAAATAAAACTATTCTAACACTAAGTTAAAGTTATTGGAAACCCGTGGAAGTTGTCAGAAGGTAGGATGGATGAGTATGTGGTCTTGACTGCGTCGAAAAGTACACGTACCACCAGTAAAACGCAGAGGAAGCAGCCGCCGGCCTTGCAGGAGGAAAATACAAGCCGTCTGTCTCTCTCAGCTGGGGAAGTGAGCGCCTTAGGTTGCGAGGTCACCCAGCAAGTTTTGGCTGCATTGGGAGCCCAAGTTGACCAGTGGCAACAGATTTCGACCGCAAATTGCAAGAGCTGGTTGATTTACACGCTACTCATGCAACCCGACTAGGTGAAATGGAGTAACGAATTTCCGATTTGGAAGATACAACTACCCCACTACCGGAACAGCTTACTGTGATGCAGCGGGAGATGGAAGAACTTAAGGAGCTTCTGGATTATCAGGAAAATTATCATCGTTGTGTAAATCTGTGCCTATGAGGGCTCCCGGAGGGGCTGGAGGGGCCAAATGCAATGGACTTTTTCGCAAAACTGCTACCCGAGCTCTTGGGTATCTCTCTCAAAAACGGGCATATGAAGCTTGAAAGGGCCCATAGATCCATTATGCCAAAACTGGGGCCAAACCTGCCTCCGCAACAGATAATTATGCGGTTCCACAATTATCCTGATAGAGGAGCTCTCCTGAAAGCATACCGTGAGCATCCTGAGCTTAAGTATGAGGGCCATCATCTGTTTCTTTCACAGGATTTCTCTGCACACTTATTAAAAAGACGTTGGGCCTTCAACCCTGTGATGGCGCAGCTATGGGAGGTTAAAATTGAATGCTACATGCTTTATCCAGCTACCCTCAAGATCAAGCATGAGGGAGCAGTGTATTCCTTTTGGGAGGTGTCCAAAGCAGAAATATTTGTTCGGGATCTGAAAAAGAAGATCAGATGATCTGACTTGGAGGTACTGAATTGCTTGATGCCTGCATGAGGCAGGCTACTCGGAGTACTTGTAGCTGACGTTGAATAGTGCAGGTACTGTTGTTTATTTATTTAGTTAAACATCAGTTTAGAAACCTTTCCAGAGGCTCATTTACAAAGGTACCTCGACACAAAGAGGACATCAGAACAGTAGTACAAGGGACACAGTACTTACAAACAAAAAAGTTACAGTTCAATTACAATTTTGTTACAATAGAATACAATCTCCAACGAAGCAAAAGATAACAAAAGGTGCAAAACTTATGGTCGGGGAGAGCTGGTGGGGTAGAAGCAGGAGATAGGGAGGAGGAATTAGTAGGAAAGGAAGGGGGGAGCGCTCAGTGAGCATTGTCAAACAGAGTATATATATATTTTTTTTATTTTTTACACTAGGCTAGCGCAGCTGTATTTAGCAGAGCTAAGCAGGAAGTTTCTGAGCCTGGGCTTAAAGCAAGCTAAGGTTAGTGAGTTTGAGACACTGGCAGGAGGGAGTTATACCAGTGGGGGCATACGGTGGGGAATGCCCTCTGGCCATGAGAGGTCCTGGCTCGAATAACTAGGGTAGCTCTTGACGATGCGTGTGATCAGGGTGGGTGCAGTACGGCGTAATGGAGTTGGATAGGCCTAGGGGATAGGCCACACAGGGCTTTTAAAGGTGAGCTGGCATGTCTGATACATGAGTCGCTCTTCCAGGTTGAGTAGGGTAGCCAGGGTGTACAGCTCACATGTGTGAGTGAGTCTGGGAGCACCAGTGATAAGTATGCAGGCCTTATTAACTGTGAGGCGAACCTTGTTGAGGGCAGTCTGATCTGCTGAGCCATAGACCTGAAGGCCATAGTCAATGAGAGACATGACAGAGGAGGTGACAGCCAGGCTGGAGGGCATCAGGAGGGAGGCATCTTGTGCCGGTAAAGAATGCCTAGCCGTGAGTTGGCGACAGAATTTAGGGCAGATATATGTCCATGGAATGAAAGTGCAGGGTCAAAGGTTATACCAAGATATTTATAGGACTGCACCTGGTCAATGACGAGATTGGTGTGGAGTGGACAGCTAAGGAAACTTGCTGTACTTATTTTGGGGGGGAGAAGAGCATAATTTTTGTTCTTAAGGTTGATAACAAGTCGGTGCTCAGTGAACCAGGTAGCTGCAGAGTCAAAGACTAGTTGGAGGGAGTTCTGTAGCAGCATGAGGTCATTGTAAGGCAGAACAGCATCATCAGCATAGAGAAGCATCTTACCCTGACAACTGCTGGGTAGGGAGTTAAGAAAGAGTGAGAATAGTGGGGTCCAAGAATTGAGCTCTCGGCACCCCAGAGCGAATGGGGCATGTTTCAGAGAGAGTACCGCTGACTTTCACACATTGGGAGCGGGCGGAGAGATAGCTGGTGCACCAGGAACAGGTCCTGAGGCAAAGCCTATTAGGTCGGGTGAAGAGCAAAAGAGGATGCAACGGTATCGAATGCTTTAGACAGGTCAATGAATATAGCACCAGCCAGGGCACCAGAGTCCAAGGAGGCATGGAGGAAGTTGGAAAATTCCAGGAGTGCTGTATTGGTACTATGACCTGCTCTGAACCTCAGAAGTTGTCCAGGCAGAGAACATTGTACTTACAGAGGTAGTCAGAGACTTGGGACGCTACAATTTTCTAACGCCTTAGAGAGGGGGAGAGGATTGAGATGGGTCGGTAGTTACCCGGAAGAGTCCTGTCACCACCTTTATGGACAGGGGTAACTGTGGCAATCTTCCAGGCAGAGGGAATTGTCCGAGACAGAGTGATTTGTTGAAATGCACGTAATAGGTGAGAGGACCTGATCCAGGACCTGACGTAAAGGCAGGGATCAAGTGAGTCATTACCGATGGTGTTACCTTTAGGGCTTTTAGCAAGTAAGGCCTAGCTTCTTGCATGGTGACAGACGCAGGTGGAAAGAGGGGCGGCAATGGGTGGTGGTACAGATGGAGGAGGTGAACTGAAAAGTTACCAGGAAGTACTGAGCTAAGGTCAGTAAAGGAGTTATTGAGGTGGGTGGCAATGAGGGCAGGGTCAGAGGAGACGTACCATTGATGTTGAGAAGAGAGGGAGAGGGGGACTGGGAGTGACCATTCAGTTGCTTGATGTTGTCCCAGAAGCACCTGGGGTTCCCCCAGGAGGAGGTAAGAGAGACTTGGTAGTATTCCGCCTTTGCTTTGCGGATGGCCCAGGTGCACTGGTTGCGGGCGGCAGCATAGGACTGCCTGTCAGCTGAACGGCCAGTAGCGGTTTCTTTACCTTTGGAACTGCTCCTTAGAGGAACATGGACTTAGCTGGGCATTACACTCCTCAACTGAACAGGAGGAATCCCCGGGAGAATTTGGACTAACGCTGCATCGAACTTAGAGTGATATTTTGTTTTTCTGTGCGTGTTGGTTCTTTTTATTTTACGACGTCCATGACTATAATGGATGGAACTATGGACCTAGACATGGAACTGAAGCCTAGCGACATGAGTCCCTACTTGTTTTGCTAATAGTTTGAAATGACATTGTTTCTGTACTCTGGGGACTTCTGCTTGTCTTCCCACCTATGCTAATTTTTTTTTCTTTTCTCTGAATTTATCATCATAAGTGCGGTTAAAGGGTTCGTGGCAGAGCTCTGTTACTACAAGAAGATGTGGGAAGACGGAAAGCAATGTAACCTTTTTTTTTTTTCTTCTTCTTAGGGGGTAGCCTGAACAGTACGGTGATGGAGATATGTTCTCCCTTTAGGAATAACTGCTGGGGGTGGGAAGGGACTAAAATTGGAATGAGAGTGGGGAGACGGAGAGCAATGTAAACTTTTTCCTTTTAGGGATAGCCTGAACAGTACTGTGATGGGGATGTGTTCTCCCTTTGGAATAAAATGATGGGGTGGGGGACAAGGGGACTGAAACTGGAAAGAGAAGAGGGGGCGGTTTGGGGGGAGGGAGAGGCAGCGCCTTATTACTGACTGTGCTGGGCCCCCTCCGCTCGGACAAGCCCTGGCTTGATTTATAAATCTGGAAAGTTACCCCACTGTTATCTGATTTATGTAAAACTTCCCAGCTGTTTAAGAGTCAGCTCACACGGTATACTAGTAAGGCTTGGAAGGAAGGTTCCTTTCCCCTGTATTGATTTTACTGTGTAGGGGTTTCTGACAGATCTGTATGAATGGTTATGACACTGCTGTTTTTATAAATCAAAGTGTGGCGGCTTTGGGGGGATGTGTTTTGTCTGATGGAAGGAAGGGATTGCAAAATTTCTGCCTTTTGCAGTTACTGTTACAAACGAGGGGGACGTATGCAGACAGGTGGGAGGAGGAAGGAAGGGATGGGAGGTTTGTATATCAGTAGTTACTGTTGGTTTGTTGTGTTATATGTTACTGCCAATTTTCAGATCCAAATGCATTAGCAGTCTAATGTTGTGGAGAAGTGGAGGGGGGAGTACAAGAAGACTGAATGAAGATGTGCTGGATAGGGAAACACAAAGGGATGGGATATGGCTAGTTTGAAGGATTTGACCATTGTCTCTTGGAATGTTAGGGAAATAGCCACTCCTGTTAAGCGCACGATGCTACTGATGGCATTGAAACGTCAGAACACCCAAGTGGCGATGTTGCAAGAAACCCATCTTACAGACCGAGAGCATGTTAAATTAAAGAGAGAGTGGGTTGGGGAATGCTATTCAGCGGCCTTTCGGTCTCACAAACGGGGAGTGGCTGTTCTCTTGCATAAAAATCTACCATTTAAGAAAGAAAGACTGGTGGTTGACCCAGACGCTGGGCATTATGTCTTTGTGACAGAAAAAATACAAGGGGAGAGAGTTACGTTTGGGAGCGTATACGCCCCCACTGTCCATGAACCAGCCTTCTATAGATCACTAATGACCCTCTTGATTGCGGAGCAATTCCCAAATTTGATACTGAGGATATGAACTGTTTGTTTAATCCGGCTCTAGATCACTCGAATGATAGAGGGCCCCGAAAGGTGCCATTCGGGAATGGCTGGCGGGGATGTGCGACTTGGATTTAATTGATGGCTGGCGAACAGCCAATCCCATGGGTAGAGAATATACTTTTTTTTCACACCCACATCGGACTTGGTCTCGACTGGATTACATTTTACTCCCTCGGACATGGTGTTTTTGGGTTAATGGCATTAAGCACAGTCCTAATCATATATCAAACCATGTGATGGTTGTCTTGGCACTGAAATGGGGAGGGAAGAGACATATTCCTGGTGCGTGGAGGTTCCCCAATTACTTGTTAGCTAATAAAAAATTTAAAGAGTATATGCAAGATCAGTGGAGGCTGTATGTACAAACTAATTCAGCAACAGCTACATCTTATGCCATTTTCTGGGATTCTGGAAAAGCGTTCATGAGAGGGGCTATTACTAGCTTTGTAGCCCATCATAAGCATAAAGTTAGGGAAAGGAGGACAAATTTGGAACAACGGCTTAGGGTTCTGGAAGGGAAAGCAGCTAGAGGGGAGGGTGGAGAAAATGTACAGCACCTTTTGAATGGAACCAGGGAAGCCCTTAATAATTTGTTGTTGGGTGAGGCCAGGAAGACTTGTCTCTTTGTCAGGAAACATTTTTATGAATGGGGTAATATGTTGGCCAATTTAATAAGAGGGAAAAGAGGAACACACTTGATCCATGCTGTAAGGGGGGGAAGACGGAGTATTGCAGAAGGACAATGGAGGTATTGGGAACCGGTTTCTGGGATTCTATCAGAGACTTTACTGCTCTCAAGTTGGAGAAGGAAAGGAGGAGATGGTGGACTTTCTGAATAGAATTATCTTACCAAAGATTACAATAGCGCAACGGGAATGGTTAGATTCAGTTATAACAAAAGAAGAAATTCTTACAGCTATTGGGGCCCTTAAGAGAGGGAAAACTAGTGGACCGGATGGCTTTCCGGCCGAATATTATAAAACCATGCAGTCCCAATTAATGGAACATTTAGAGGCTGTGCTAAAAGAAGCTAGAGAAGTGAGAGGAGAGTTGCCAAATTCCGGGGGGGGGGGGAAGCAACAATATGTCTGATTCCGAAAGTAGGGAAAGATTTACTTGATTGCTCCTCCTTTAGACCGATATCCCTCTTAAATTGTATTCCAAGATACTGGCTAAAGTTTTGGCTAGTAGACTGGAGATACTACTACTGAGACTAGTTCACCCAGACCAAACCGGGTTTATCCGGGATAGGTATTCCTATCATAATATGAGAACCCTTTTAAATATGATTTGGGGGGCTCAGCATCAGCAGGAAGAGGTACATGTCCTCTCGGTGGACGCAGAAAAAGCATTTGACAGAGTAGAATAGCCGTATTTGATGGAGATTTTGACCCGGTTTGGTCTGGGTGATGAATTTATAGGAATGGTACAACGAATGTACACAAATCCTAGGGCCAGAGCTCTAGTGAACGGTAAGCTGTTGGACAGTTTAAAGTTATGGGGGACTAGACAAGGATGCCCTTTGTCTCTGCTTTTTTTGCCTTAGTGTTTGAACCCTTGGCCACAGCCATTTGGTCACATCCGACATATTAAAAGGGGTAAGACAGGTAAAGAAAGGAAGCTGTCATTATATGCAGATGATATGCTGCTGTATGTTGTCGAGCTGAACCAGTCTATGCCTGTATTACTAAGCTTAATTGAGCAATTTTCTAGATTTTCAGGGTATAAGTTAAATTTAGACAAGTCAGAAGAAATGAGAGTTGGAGGGCCTAACATAGGGAATGATCTACAGAGCTCGAAATGGGGTCTTAGGACAGTCCAAGAAGCTTTTACATATCTGGGAATTAGAGTAGGCAGAAATATTGAAGCCCTATACAATTTTAATTATGGTCCGTAATTGCAGACGATAATTGCGGATCTGAATAGATGGCATGATCTCCCTATCACAAGGTTGGGTAGAATTAACCTACTCAAGATGAATTTTCTGCCATGGATATCATACTGTCTGCAGATGCTTCATATTGGACTTAGTCGCGCGGATATTAAGAAATTACAAAAGGCTTTTTCTGTCTTTATTAGGCGTGGTAAAAGACCTTGGATGGGTTTGGCTAGATTAAAAGCACCAATAGAGAAAGGGGGACTACAATTCCCGGATTTGGGAGTTTACCATGCGGCCATTCAATGCCGATATATTCAAGACTGGGCTGGAAGGCCAGAAGAAGCAGGGTGGCTTGATTTAGAAGAAAGGGGATGCCCTGGCAGGACTTCCATCTATTTGTCTGATAGAGGTTGGAGGGCTTATCTTGATCTGTCCAATCCCAATCCCTTAGTTAAGGCAGTCTTAGAAAGCTGGAGAGGAATAAGCAGGTGAAGGGAGGTGGGACGGGAGGATACGTTACTTCTGCCCCTGAGAGGGAACCCCTTCTTCTTCCCCGGCATATAGGATATTGGGAATGGGAGGCAAGAGGTGTTTCCTGCCTAAAACAGCTGTTTACCTGGAATGGACTAGGTTCCTATGAAAATATACAGGCTCGGACTGGATTGGGCCAACATTTTTTTCGTTATTTGCAACTCAGGGCCTATATTAGATCTATTGGTAGGCTACAAAACTTGGAGTCTAACTGGGAACAAACTGAACAAATGATAATTGTAGGGCAAAAAAACCCCAATGGTACTATTCAAAGAACAGCCAAGGAGGGTAAAACTTGGTTTCCAAATAAGACACAGAACACTAAAATGCTTTGGGAGAGAGACCTAAGGACTCCCATATTGGAAGAGAATTGTAAATTAATATTCCAACTCCATCAGGGCATACTGCTGTGTAATAAATATAAAGAGTCTTACTACAAATTCTGTCATAGACTGTATAGTCCACCATTGGGTGTTCATAAATATAACCCATCAGTATCTCCTGTATGTCCTAGATGTAATAACAATCTAGCTCCATATTATCATTATTTCTGGGCTTGCCCTGTACTACAGGACTTCTGGGGGACTGCAGTAGCAGCGCTACGCAAGATAACGGGGCAGCAATATGCCAAATCACCCTTGTTACTGCTATTTGGTGTAGAGGAGGTAGGAGATGGGGAATGGGCCCCCTTTCAAAGATGGCTCAGAGTGGTCCTGTTCATGGCTAGACATTGTATCCTTAATACTTGGGTAAATGCGGTGAAGCCTACTATATCTCAGTGGAAGGCTCTGATACTGCAAGCCCTCACGTTGGAACGACTGACGTATGTCATTAAGGATAAGGAAGAACTGTTTAAAAGAATATGGCAGCCATACTTAGCATCTCTTACAGTTGCTGATAACATTATGTTGAGGGAAGGATGGTTGTAATAGGGATGATTTTGGATGCTTGCGAGTTATAGATGAACTTCTATGGATAAAGGGGAAATTTGGGCTCCCCACTCCCTGTCTCCCTCTACTTCCACTGACAAAGAATGGAATAATAATTTATATGCGATTGGTTTTAAGGCATGATTGATTAAGGGTCTGGATCAATTGTATATAAGTTATGTATTTAAATTTGTGTGTTATGTAAATGTCATTATGTTGGTATGTTTGTTTATTATAAGAAATCAATAAACAAATAATGCAAAAAAAAAGAAATCTCCAAGGAGTCCCAGCAGCAAGGACACAGTACTGTGACTAGTAATGGTGCCCACATCCAGTGCCTGCAACATGTCTGCCAGGAATTTCTGGCAAAAGAACTACTCAGAGGCTGAGGACATATGCAGTGAAGATTCAGTGTCTTCTGAGGAGGACGTTTACAGAGAGGAGGTGCTGGTTACAGAGGAGGGTGGCATCTGGGGGACAGGATGAAACTGAACCTGGTTGGCATGTCTATGATAGTGGTACAAGGCACCAGCTGCCCCTCTGCATTGAGTCATGGAGAGTGACCCCAAAGGGCTCATGATCCCTGGAAGCTCAGGCAAGGGTGGCATAAGTCCAAGAGGGAACCGTGAGCCAGGGGTCCAAGGTCTATGCCTGGGCTGCAGGGTTGTGCAGGGAACCTTGCCCAAGGGAAGGGTCTGGCATGACTGTCCAAATAGGGTCGACCTACAAAACAGGAAGGACATGGTTGGTGCCCATGAGGGGATTCCCCCAGGTGAGGAGAGAGGAGCTGTACAATCATTTCGGGCAGTTCCGATCCTCACCAGTGGCAGGCTCGGTAAATGGGCTTGGGGAGAATTCAACCTCCCGGCTGTCATCTGACCCTGAGACAGTGTCACCTACAGTACCAGGCTCAGGGCTGACGACCAGCGCTGCCCTTGATACTGGGATTGGCGTCAGGTTTGAAGGTTGCTCCTGGGCCATCCCCACCCTTGTCATTGCGAGCAGTGTCGGAAGCCGGCCCGGTGCTGTGAACAACAGCTGGGATGACCCCAAGGGTGTCACCAGCGCAGCACCCTGTACTTAACACAGGACCAACATAATGGCCAGTGCCATGTCTGTCACCAGAGGCAATGTCGTCCCCTCCCCTGGGGCCACTAGAACTACCTGAGGAAGAGACACCACCACTGCCTCAGCAACCTGATGCCGCATGGCCTCAGTGCTTGTCCATCTCCCGACACTGTGAATGGTGTCAGGAGGGAACCCGATGTTGTGGTTGGCACCACATGCTCACCAACACTGCAAATGGTATCAGGAACTGAGGCTGCACCAGACCATGACAACAAGATGTCCACTGGTGTAGACTAAGCGTATAGCTTCAGCCTCACTACTCCAGGATGTCTACAGACAGACAGACTGGGGGGACTGCGCAGCCAGATGCGCTGAAGGTCTAGGAGAACCCTGTGCTTCCTCAACACTAAAAGTGCTGCAAAGGGGTCCAATAGAAAGGTCCAGAAACCACATCTTGGCCTCACAGATACGATGTCTACCTCCAAAGTGGGGATCAGACAACTCCATTTAATTGCATGAATTTTGAGAGTGCAGCAGTCCATCGAGAAGCAGGCATCGCACCCATCCATGTCATGAGAGGAGACAAGGCAAGTGCAGCAGCGCAGATGCCAATCTGTTGAAATGATGAGTTTCCCACAAGGGCTAAGTCGCATAATGGGAGGCTGCCAGTGTTTCTTCGACTTTTTTAACCCTTTTCAGCATAGCGAAAAACAAAAAAGAACAAGTATGATGGCATCACAACAAAAAACTACTTGCGGTGATCCAGAAGAAAATTGATTCTTGGAAGATCATACATGTTTCCTGGAATGTGTACCTGATGTATAGTGTTTTGTGCAGGTATGAACATTACTCCAGGTAATGACCCTACACAATACAGTATATTTCTGAGATACAGTAGGGACCAGAGTGAAGCCACCAAGTTCACCATTGTCCGAGTGGAATGAGCACTGACAGAGCCCTTCAGCTGCTGCCCTGCTAATGTGCAGCAGGTGCTGAATGCAACTGATGGTCTAGTTTGACAGACACAGTCTTGATACGGGAAATTGCTTCCGACTGGCGTCATAAGAAAGAGAAACTTGCCTGTAGTCTGGTTCCGTTATAAAAGCTGAGAATCTTTCTAACATCAAGAGAATGATGCAATGCTCCCCCAGATTTTCCAGCTTGGGAAAGCTGGAAGCACCAATGACTGAAACAGACAGAACTTGGATACCATCTATGGCAGAAATTTAGAATATGTCCCGAGCACCACCCTGTCTTTAGGGAAAACCATGTATGGAGGAGCCATCAGTAGGGCCTGTAGCTCAAGATACTCTGCATGGAGAAGTAATGGACACTAAAAACACAATTTTTTAGATGAGACTTCCAAGTACTGTCTGGTTCAAAGGGCTTGCTTACGAACATGTCCAACACCAGGCTGAGATCCCAATTGGCAATTTTTTTCTTTATAGGGGTCTCAAATGCAGAAATCCTCTTAGAAGGGCCATAGAAAGCGGTCTGATCAACTTATGATATACAGAGATGTCTCCATTAGTGTCAGTGGCACAGCAGGTTGCACACTCACCTCTGAGGCCAGAAGATCAGAAGGCTGTGGGTTCTAGCCACACGCCAGCCACTTGGGTTAAATCCTAATACTGACACTGTAGTGTAGCATGAGGGGGGTGCTGCACTCCTGAGGTGCTGTCTTTCAAATGAGACATGAAACCGAGATCCCATCTGCCTGTTCTAGTGGTAGTTCAGGTGTATGTTAAAGATCCCATGGCTCTTCTCGAAAACAGTAGGGGAAATTTCCCCGGTGCCCTGGCCAAATGTCCCCCCATTCACTAAAAATACCAGCAACAGCTTAAAATCTGGTTCAGTTTCAGTTGGCATCCATCTGTATCCCTCCCCTCCCCAACGAGGCTGAAAATATGCAAAAGATTGTCTAGTCATCCTTCCCGGTCAACAAAAACTAAATAAATAAATGTCTGACAACTGGACTTCTATTGACAAGTACTGAAGGCCAGTCTCTGAAAGGCCCAGCAGGTAGTTGAGAACTTGCTCTGGAGGGCAACAGAAGGGATCCCTGCACTCTTTAGTACACCACATGGAGAAATGCTTCCACTTTGACCCATAGGCTTTTCTGGTGGCAGGTTTCCAGGCTTTCAAAAAAACTTGGAGACATGCTGTGATACCCAAAAATCGGTCAACATCTATCTCTTAAGCAGGTAGGCCTACAACTACAGGGGTCATAGGTTTTAATGTACTAGCTGAACCCGAAACTGAGTCTGAAGATCTGTCATCAAGGGGAAGGTCTATGGCTGTTGTACTGCCAGTTAGTGCCGCAACAGCTTAAAATCTGCTGAGGCCAACATATGGCTATCAGAATAGTACAGTTTCGTACTTACCGTAACGGTAGATCATTGAGAGGATCTCTTGCAGCAGGTCATATACTTGGGTATCCACCAAAGGGCGCACCCGTCGACTGTAGCTTTCACCAGTAGCACTGACTGGGGCCTGCCCACAATATGACATCATTCCATTCATCTGTATAAATACGTTGGTGGCCCCTAGTGGCCTCAGTTCCCGGCTGGTTACCCACCACCACCACCACCACCACCACTGCAGCCCGATTATGAATCCATCCCTGTGTGGTGGAAGGATGCCAAATCACAGTTTCTTTTGGAGTTGGGTCAGCGTCACGGCCAGGGCCGCCCCTCCTTCCAGGGCACCTCCTCCTAGTCCTGCACCCTCTAGCCAGGTTTCTGACAGGAACTTGGGTGCTCTGCCCACTAGGGATTTTAGACCCCGGGACCAGGCTCTTGAACCTTCCTTGCCCAGCAGACCAGAATCTTCAGATTCGGAAATGGACCTAGGGAACCAGTCCGAGCCTCACTCCCTGGTCGAGACTCAACCAAAGGAGTCCCCTAAGTCTCCCCCTGAGGATCCCTCCTTTAGGGAGCTACTTAGAACAATACAAAAATCTTGCAGATGGGCCTCCAAGGAGCTGGACCCCCAATGCAAGAGACTTGCAGAACACCTGGACCTGGTCAGTGTGGATCCCCTTCCCATTCACCCCTGGATGAGACCACATGAGGACCTTGCATCCACTATTGGGCAACAGCCCTCATCCATTCTGGCTGTGTCACATAAAGCGGCTCAAACTTACTTTCCCTGGAAGGGGTCTCTCATTTGACCACCCAGCCCATGGCTGACTCCATGGTCATTACTGCTGCCCATGACAGATCAGACCAAAATAAAGACCTTAGTGCCTCTCCGCCAGATAAGGACTCCAAACAGCTGAACCAGTAAGGTAGAAAAATCTACTCCTCATCCACCTGTGCCATCAGATCCCTGAACTATGTCGCCCACATGGTGGCCTTCCAAAAGTCCTCCTTAGCAGAGTTAGAGAAAGACCTTCAGAAGATTTCTGATGAACAGTTCAGGAATAAACTCTGGAAAAAGTCAGGATGAATAAGTCATCCTGCCGCCATGCCCCCCGCACCACATATGACTCTGTCGACTCAGTGGCTCGGGGTGTGGCCACAGGGATTTGTCTCAGATGCCTAGCCTGGCTTCAACTGGCAGGGTTGGCACAAGATGTTGTCTCTTCTCTTCTGGATGCTCCTTTCAGGGATACAGTTCTGTTTGGTGGTGACGCCAAAGACATTATTACTGAGCTGCAGGAGAGTGGCAAGTCCCTCCAGGATGTCCGCTCCATGTACTGTTCCAGCCAGAAACAACGGCAGCAGCCTTTTCGCAGCCAATGGAAGTGGAACATGCAGAACCAGGGCAAGCAACAAAATAAACGTTGTGCCCCAGGTTCCGGTGCCCAAACTCCTCAGGCCAAGTTTTCAAAAGCCACCTCCAGAGGAAAGGCACCACTCCCCTCTGTGTCCTGACTCCCTACCCCCTTCTTCTGCTCCCTCCGACTGTCTCAGAGGAACCAGTAGGAGGAAGGTTCAGCCTCCACCTGGACGGGTGGAAGGCTGTCACCACAGATGTGTGGTTTCTTCAACTCACAGAAAGAGGCCACTCAATAGAGTTCCTGAAGAGACATCCTCCCAACCCTCCGGGAAGGTCCTTTTACCAGTCAGGCCAACTTCAACTGGTCAGGCAGGAAATACAGGCTCTACTACAAAAGGCAGCTACAGAGCTTGTTCCCTCGGAACAGACAGGAAGGGGATTCTACTCTCAATTCTTCTTGGTTCCAAAGAAGATGGGGGATCTAAGACCTATCTTAGATCTCAGCATGATCAACCTCTTTATGAAGTACAAGAGATTTTGCATGTTGACTCTCCAGGGACTGTTACCCATGCTCCTACCAAACACTTGGCTGTGCTCCTTGGATATGCAGGATGCTTACCTCCATATCCCCTTTCTTCCGGCCCACCACCACTTCCTGAGATTCTCCTTCCTGGAAGATCATTTCCAGTTCAGAGCCTTTCCGTTTGGCCTCTCCTCAGCACCTCAGTTTTTTCATCAAGTGCTTAGCGGTGGTTGCAGCATTTTTACGGCGCAGGGGCATTTATGTGTACCTGTACCTGGATGACTAGCTCTTTTCAGCCCCCTCGTTGGACAGTCTGAAGGAATCTCTCTCCTTCACTCTGGACCTCTTTTCCAGTCTGGGAATCTCAATCACTTTCCCCAAATCCCAACTAGTACCCTCCCAGCACCTCCAATTCATTGGAGCGGTGCTGGATACGGTCCAGAGTAAGGCCTTCCTTCCAGTCGACTGAGTGGATACTTTAATCTCACAAGCCACACTTGTGGCTTCCTCTCGGTGGACCACAGCTCATTCGGTCCTACGACTCTTGGGTCTGATGGCAGCTACCTTTCCCACAGGCCCTTTAGCCAGACTGCACATGAGGGTCACCCAATGGTCTCTCAAGAGTCCAGTGGGACCAGCACTTGGACGACATGGACCAGAGAGTACTTGTCTTCAGCAGCCTTCAAAAGGATCTCCTTTGGTGGAAAAACCCAGCCAATCTGTCGGTGGGGTCTCATTTCATCCTCTGTCTCCCTCTCAAATCCTCACTTCAGATGCCTTGAACCTAGGATGGGGAGAGCATATGGGAGACCACAGAACCCAAAGCTCCTGGTCTCCCATGGAGGAGAACCTGCACATCAATATTCTGAAGATGAGAGCGGTGCTCTACGCTCTCCAGGCCTTCCAGTCACTTCTAACTCCGGGAACACTCCTCATCCAGACAGACAACATGGCCACTGTCTGGTATCTAAACAAACAGGGAGGCACCCGATTGTACCCTGCCTGCAGGGAGGCAAGGGGGGTGTGGTACTGGGCAGTTCAGCATGGTCTATCTTTGACAGCAGTCCACGTGCCTGGTGTCTCAGCCTACCAGTTGCCAGGGCTGATGAGTGGAAACTAAAGCAGGAGGTAGTAGAAGACCTGTTTCTTTAATGGGATCAACCAGACCTAGATCTGTTCGCCTCCCCATCCAATGCAAAACTACCCAGCTTTTGCTCGCTCATTCCCAGGCACGGTGCTTTTTGGCAAGACACACTGTCTCTGTCTTGGACAGGAAGGGTTTCTATATGCTTTCCTTCCCTTTCCTCTCTTGCAGAAGGTTCTGCTGAAGCTCCAAGCAGAGGGGGCTCACATGATCCTCACTGCCCCTCTGTGGCCTCAGCAGATATAGTTCCCGTTGTACAGCAACTTGCACTGGAACCCCCAGTACCTCTTCCTCTCTCTCACGACCTTCTGTCTCAGGAGCAGGGCACCCTGGTACATCCCAGCCTCAAGTCTCTCCATCTTCATGCATGGCACCTGTGGACCTAACGATTTCTCACTATGGAGTCTGTACAGGGGTAGCTCAGGTCTTAATGGAAGCTAGAAAGCTTTCTACCAGATCCACCTATGCCATGAAATGAAAGATATTTTCTATCTGGGCCTCCGCGAAAGGCCGAAACCCCTTTTCATACTCGGCCTCCAGGAGTTAAGAGTACCTCTTGCATCTATCAGAGTTAGGCCTCACTTATTCCTCACTGAAGGTCCATCTCTCTGCAGTGTCGGCCTACCACCTTCCAGTGGAGGGCAAAACCCTAGCTCAGCTAGAGGTTTCTAAGACTTTCCTGAAGGGGATCCTTCATAACAAACCTCCAGTCCGGAATCCTGTTCCTCCTGGGATCTCAATTTTATGTTAGAAAAGCTGACTTTACCCCCTTTTGAACCAGCAGCAGGCTGTGATATGTGTTTTTTAGTGTGGAAAGCACTCCTTTTAGTTGCTACCACTTCAGTTTGAAGAGTTTCAGAGCTTCAGGCTCTAGTTTGTAGAGAGCCTTATTTAATTTTCTACAGGGACCGGGTGGTCCTGCAGACTAATCCTTCATTTCTTCCGAAACTGGTTTTGGAAATGACTCTGAACCAGTGTGTTGAATTGTGGGTGTTTTTCCCAGAGCACTCTAATGAGGGAAACATCTCCTGCACGCTCCCTTGATGTGCACAGGATTTTGAGGTACTATACCTCTCGGACTAAAGAGGTTCAAAAATCGAACCAGCTCTTTGTTGCCTTTGCCTCCCAGTGTCAGGGCAAGGCGATAGCGAAACAGATTTTGTCTAGGTGGCTGGCTAACTGTATTCCTTACACTTACCAGACATATGAAAAACCTCTTCTGGGGCGGTCAAAGGCCACTCCATCAGGAGTGTGGCTACTTCTACCGTGTATTTCAGGAATGTGTCCACTGCGGACATCTGTGTAGTGGCCACTTGGTCTTCCGTCCACACCTTCACTAAGCATTACAGTCTGGACATTGCCTCTAGGCGTTGAGCTGGCTTCAGCCTTGCAGTTTTGCAAGGTATTCTGTCTTGAACAGACCCTTAGCCGGCAGACATCTTCCTCCTCCCAGAGCCTCATCTCCGACTCCTTTCTTTATGTTAGGCTGATTGGTATTCAGTCCTACGTGTGAAGATCTACTGCAGGAACCCTCTCGAAGTAAGATACAGCAGTTACATAAGAACTTACCATAACAGTAGATCTTAGAGAGAGGTTCCTGCAGTAGGGCTAGTTTCCCACCCACCTTTCCCTCAGCTCCTAAGTTTTTACCTTATTCCATGCCCAGGACTCTGTCTCTTCCAGGACTCAGGGTAACATGAGTCTATTACTCCTCTTTTCTGCTCTCTTTGTATAGGTCTCCGGTGGAAAAGAACTGGAGGGCGGGAGAGGGACTGCCCTTTATAGTCACGCTTGATGTAACGCCACCTGACGACGGGGGGGGGGCAGTCCCCGCTGACAGCTGCTAACTACAAGTTTGCCATTCGTTTCTGACACCAGGGGGTGCAGTCCTATGTGTGAAGACCTACTGCAGGAACCTCTCTTGATGATCTACTGTTACGGTATGTTCTTATGTAACTGCTATTTTTGTGACAGGACGGCCTTCCCTGGTAAGGGCAAAGGCAACAAAGAGTGTTTTTGACTTATGAGAGGACTTCATACAAGTGAGGTAGTAATGTAGGATGTGATGGACATCCAGTGTGTGGAGAAGTGACTCTCCCGGATTAGAATGATTCAGGTAGAGGACAGACAGCTGAACAGATTGGTTGAGCGTAAAATCTGAAACTACTTCCAGGAGAAATGAGGGATTGGTACGTAGTGAGACCCGGGCCTTTACAAGTGTCAGCTTTTCTACGATGAAGTTGAGGTCCCAAGGTGGAACTGGATTCCAGATGGGCGGCTTGAAATGCAGAATGCCTTTAAGGACCAGTTGTGTGACCTGGTGGTCCCCGATGAGTTCGTGAAATGCTGAGATTCTGGATAAATGGACTTTTATAGAAGAGCAGCCTAAGCCCTGATTAGAAAGGGTGGACAGGTACTCCAGGATATTAGGTAATGAGAGGGAGAAGAGGTTTAGGCCCCTGGTGGACACCCAGACAGCAAAACATTTCCGTTTGGCCCCATATGCTTTTCTGGTTGAAGGCTTTCTGGAGGCCAGCAGAATGGTGATCACAGAGGGAGAGACGTATTGCCTGGCTATGAAGACGTCCTCAGGAGCCAAGCATGAAGATGCCGGGATCAAAGACTGGGCTGAAGAAGAATGCCCCAGTTCTGCGTAAGGAGGTCCAGTTGAAGAGGGAGGGAGAGGGGATCCGTGACTGACAGTTACTGGAGAAGGGGAAAACATTTGTCAGGGCCAAAAAGGGGAGGCAGTATAGCACAGTGGTTTAAGGCTCTGAGTTGCAAATCTGGAGACCTGGGTTTGAATCCCACAGCCCCCACTTGTATACTGTGAGACCCTGAGCAAGTCACTTAACTTCCCTGTGCTCACAGGTTGCACCTGTAAACAAGCTTTCAGCTTAGTGTGTCTCACCTGGTTAAACAATTGGAAAAAAAAAAAAAAAGGGGGGTGATAAATATTACGGACCCTTGGTTCCAGCTGTAGTTTGAGTAATAAACGCTGGAGGAGGGGGATGGGTGGGAAGGTATATAAGAATTGCCTGTGCCAGGAGAGGGATAAGGTATCCAGAGAACGGCCCTGTTGATCTGGAATAATTGAGCAGTAGCGCGGAAGTTGGCAATTGTCCAGAGAGGCAAAAAAGTCTATCTCTGGTGTGCCTCGCATTAGAAAAAGGTTGTGGAGGACCATCTTCTGCAAGGTGCACTTGTGTCCCTGTGCATGGCAGCTGAGGTGATCGGCAAGGACGTTCTGGGCTCCTGGAATGTGAACCGCCACTAGATGGAGTTGGAGAGCTAGGGCTTGAGTTCAAACTCCTACTGCTTCTTGACATAGTGTTTGTGATGTTGTGCCCCCTTGTTTGTTGATGTAGTAGACCACAAAAGTGTTGTCTGTTTGGACTAGCAGGGGTCCTGGGAGCAGGAACGGTTGGAAGGCATGAAGTGCAAGATGGACGGCTCGCATCTCCAAGAGGTTGATGTGGAGTGAGGCAGTGGTGAGGCCCCACAGGCCTTGCATCTGGCACGGGCCAGGTGGGTGCCCCGACCGATAGGGGAAACATCCATCGTGAGGACCTGGGGGTTAGGAGCAAAAAGGCACGCCCACTAGTAAGTTTGTTGGGTCCAGCCACCAGTAGAGTGCCCGCTGGAGAGCAGGAGTCACCATGATGGAATCCTCGAAGTCCCCTGATTTTTGGTGCCATTGGCTGTGCACAGCCCACTGGACTGGGTACATATGCAATTGGGCTTATGGCAAGGTGGCAATGGCAGCAGCCATGTGACCCAGGAGACGCATGTATTATCATGCGATGATTTGTTGCCAGTGCCAGGCCAGGGAGATAAGTCTGTGACACCTGTCTTCTGGGAGAAAGGCCTGACCGTGCATTGTATCCAGGATGGCGCCTATGTAGTGGAGCCATTGGGATGGCTCCATACGGGATTTGGCTACGTTGACTGTGATTCTGACTTCCTGGAACAGCTGGAGGTGCATGCGAGACAGTGCAGTAAGCCCTCTCAAGATGACTCCTTTATGAGACAGTCGTCCATGTAGGGGAACATACAGTGACCCTGGCGACGAAGGGCAGCGGCCATGACCGCCAGGCACTTTGTGAACACCCTTGGTACTAAGAACAGACCAGAATTGGTACTGGAAACCTAGCAGGTTGAACCTGAGATACTGGCAGTGGGTAGGATGGATTTGGATGTGAAGGTAAGTGTTCTTCATGTTGAGGGCGTAAAGTCAATCACATTGATTTAGGAGAGGGAGGACAGTTGTCAAGGTGTCCATCCGAAATGTTTTGTACTGGATAAACCAGTTGAGGTCCCTTAAGTCCAAGACAGGGTGCATATTGCCTGTGCATTTGGGCACGAGAAAGAAATGGGAATAGAATCCCCTGTTCAGCACCCCGTGGATGGCATGCTTCTGAATCAGAGAGAGGAGTTCGTCCAGGAGAATCAGAACGTGTTCTGGATGGTAGGACACGAGTTGAGGGTGGTGGGGTGGTTGTCTGTTCCAATGTATGGCCCCTGTGTATGATCTGTAGGATCCATTCGTCTGAAGTTACCTTCTGCCAAGCCTCCAGATGTAGTGAAAACCGGCCTCCCACAGCCTCTGAGGTTGGCAGAGGAGGGCTGGGAGGGAGTGGAGGAGCCAAAAGGACTGTGGGACTGTCGCAGCCACAGCAGGGGTGGCACGGGCACCCCTGGAGGCAGAGGCATGACCCAGAGGCTGGGGCTGTTGGCGGCCTCTGGTGGACTGATGAGCAGGACCTCACTCCTGAGAGGCCTGGCGTAACTGAAAAGATTGGTATGGTTTCTGCTGTGAAATGATCTGCGCAGTATGGTACATTGTGTGTACAGTCTGAAGGGTGTGGCCTGAGGCCTGCAAGTCATTCAAAATGGTTTCAGTGTCAGAGCCAAACAATTTTTGCCTGTTAAAAGAGGCATTCAGAATAGTTTGTTGTGCATCTGGGGTGAAGCCAGACACTCGCAGCTATGCATGGCGGTGAAGGGTAATCCCCATTGCCGAGATACGGGCAGACATATCTACAGTGTCATAAACTGCACAGAGGCGGTGACAGGAATGGCTAGTGCCCATTTTAAGGGTGGCAAGTAACTGGTCAGTTTCGACAGACTGTGGAAGCTTAGCTGCCACTTCAGAGGTGGCAGTCCACACAGTCTTTTGATACTTCAGCATATGCCCCATACAACTGAGGATACCCATATTAAGGGTGGAGGAAGCATACATCCATTTTCCCATTAAGTCTAGTCTCCTCGATTCCCTGTCTGGAGGCAGAGAGCTGAGGTGTTTTAGACGTTTTTGTCCAATCATGAGCAACATTAATGACCACTGAATCTGCCTGTGGAGTGGCAGTGAAAAAGGGGTGGTCAGTGGGAGCCTGATATAGGCGATCCGCCTTCTTCGGAACTGGAGGGACGTTGCAATGCTGCCCGTACAGCATCCTGGTATGCCTGTATATGGGGAGGAACCACACTAGCCGAGTCCTCAGGTAAGTCCAGGTAGTCTGTCAAATTTGGGTGGTGCCTGTCCTGCTCAGTGGTTTGAAACCCCATGACTTGTTGCAATTGAGCCATGATCTCCATAAAACTTGGGTCATCGGGAGGAGAGCAAGGGGTGTAAATCCCCGGGTCCTCTTCTATTTAAGATAAAGTGGAGGCACTAGAAGGGGGGTGCACCCCATCATCATCATCACGGATATCGTCATCCTTACTCTCCTCTAACTCCTCCAGACCCTGGTCCCCGAGCAGCTGAAAGGAGGGAGATGTGGGAAGAGGCTCCCGACATGACCACTTAGGAGGTGGGGGCACGGGAGATGAGGAAGGCTGGGGTTGAGGCTGTTACATGGGTTGAGGCTACTGCATGGCCTTCATAACCTCCAAGACAGTCTGGATGGTAAGTAATTTTTTTTTTTTTGTAAAAAAGGCGCCTTTCTTCAACCAAGGCACCTGTACATATCATAATTAATACAACATAAATATTGTTTTAAAATGCAACCTTAACTGTACATCCATTATAAATTAATATTCATTAAAATCACCGTATGTAGATTCAAATAGATAAGTCTTCAGTGCAGTTTTAAACTCCTGGATGGTCGGGCAATCCCGTATCCGATGAGGTAGAGAATTCCACAGGGTCGGGGTCACAAAGCTGAAAGAACGGGTTCCAGATGTTTTCAAATGAACCCTGGGAATCTCTAGCAATCCCTCGTAGGTGGATCAGAGAGGGCGGAGGGGACAGTAGGGATGAAGCAGATCTTGCAGGTAGCTAGGTCCCTGGTCATGTAGGGCTTTATACATTAGTACACCAACCTTGAAGGTGATCCTCCACCGCACTGGAAGCCAGTGCAGTCCGCGGAGCACAGGCATTATATGACTGGTTCTAGCTGTACCAGTCAATAGCCTGGCTGCCGCATTCTGCACTAGCTGAAGGTGGCGGAGGTCAACTCCCGGCAGCCCTAGGGATAGGGCATTGCAATAGTCAAGGCGAGAGGTAAAGAAGGCATGGACCAGCATAGAAAGAACTTCAGGAGGAACCAGGTGTTTTACATGGGCGATATTCCTCAGATGGTAAAAAGAGGTTTTGACGACAGCTGACACCTGTGATTTAAGGGTCAAACCATCGTCAATAATAACGCTCAGGTTTCGCACCTGGTCTAAGGTAGTTAGCATCACACCCCCAAGACATAGTCCTGAGGGTGATCCTGCCAGCATACCCGCCTCTCGACTATCAAGGTCCACCACCAGCACCTCAGTTTTGCCCGGATTCAACCACAGCCAGTTTGCACTCATCCAGTCCTGGATCTCAGAGACACAGTTGTTAAATACCAAGAGGAATACATATTGACTAGGTGCAAAGGACACATATAGCTGAGTATCATCTGCATAGCAGTAAAAACTCAGACCATATCACCTAATAATCTCTTCCAACGGCAGCATATACACTGCAAACCACATAGGTGACAGAATGGAACCTTACGGTACCCCATAGGATAGGGGGAGAGGGGCCGAGGAATAAATTCCAGACACTACTCTCTGAGTCCTACCCTCAAGAAAACATCGAAACCATCTGAGGACTGTACCAGACAGGTCACAGACAAACCGCAGGCGTTCCAATAATGTCCCATGGTCCACAGTGTCAAATGCTGCAGAGAGATCAAGGAGGACCAAGATGGAACGCGACTTCCGATCTCTCGCTATTAGGAGATCATTTAGCAACCGTACAAGGGCCGTCTCGGTACTATGTCGCTTTCTAAATCCAGACTGGAGAGAATCATAGACATTGTGGCTGGTCAAATGGTCATCCAGCTGCAACGCAACCACCTTCTCAATAACCTTACCCACAAAGGGCAGGTTAGAGAGAGGTCTAGTGGTCGCCAAGCAGTCAGGGTCAGGGAACTTCTTAAGAAGAGGATGAACAGCAGCCTCCTTCAGGGAATCTGGAAAGATCCCCCTCTTCAATGACCTCCAGACTATCTCGGCTAGGACTGGGCCGATCACATCAACACAGCCTACCAAGAGGCGTGTAGGGCTTGGGTCCAGACTACAGCTGGTTGGTCACAATATCTGGATGACCATCACTATGTCATTGACTGCAGGCCGGCTAAAGTCGGACCAGGTAAACTGAGGGCCTGCTGGGTCTTTGCACCTCCGGTGTAGTCCCATTAGTGTGAATGAGTGGTGGAGCCTTCATCCAAGAAGATCAAGAATTACGGTAGGTATGTAGTTTTCTTTTTTGCATTGTGGCATTGTCTTACTATATTCAGGAGTGACAAAAGTTCTCAAAATGTATCCCTCTCCCTTCCCAAGCATTTCGAATCCATTCACAACTGGTTCACATCAAACAGTGTACTTGTCAATGTTAAAAAAAACATGACCAGATATTCGGGTCCAAACCTAGGCTCACTAAATGCTCCACTGGGCAATACAACTCTTTCTGCATCCTGACCCCGGACAGATCCCTCCTGAACATGTTACCACGTTCAGATACTTGGGGGTCACCCTTAACCACTCCCTTACCTTCAAAGATTATATTGGGCTATTTGCGAAAGGTGTTAACCAGCAGCTGGATGTCTGCTACCAGCCGAGGCACCTCATGACACCTGAAGTGAGAATGGCTATTGGGCAGGGCACACTCCTACCCCTCCTGGATTACTGCTCTCCCATCATCTCTCAGACCTCATCTCGTCACCTCTCACGTCTCAATACTGCTTCCAACAACATTTGTAGATGTGTCACTCTAGCCCCGTACAACACCAACCACTGCTCCCTTTACTCGTTGCTCAGGTGGCTCGTCCCCCAGGGCCATTGGGACCTACTTATGGGCTTCCTCATCTACAAATCCCACCATGATGGTGTTCATTCTCCCCTAACCAGACTTCTCAGCATCAAACATGGCACACGGGAACAGAGGCCCTCCTCCCAATGCCTTTTCGACTATCCCCGGACTGCCACTGAGATGGGGAAGAGAGCCTTCTCTATTGCTGCCCCCAAGTTCTGGAATGGTCTACTAGTCTTGCTTCACTCATTAGGCTCCCTACAATTATTCACAGTACACTTTTTAGAAATGCCCTTCTATCAGCCATGGTCTGCAAGTATAGATACAGAAGCAAATGATGCATTTTAATGGACCAACATAGATGTAACAATAAGAACAAAGTGCTCTAGCTTTCAGACAGTCCTTCTTCAGAAGCTCATGGCAGTTGTTTAGAAAATACAATACTTATAACAGCTAGATAATGCAGAGAAAAACAGAAAAAAATCCCCATTGGTTTAAAATACTCATTTAAAAAAAAAAAAAACAGAAGATGATGTCAGAGAAGTTTAACAGTACCATACTGCCTTCAGCCAGGAGGAACCCTGGGTCAAAGGTGCATGGTGGAACACACATGCAAAGAATCCTACTGCATATAAATTTAATTGACATAAGATAACACTGCTGAAGCAGATGACTCCTAAATCAAGCTATGAGTGTAACAGTTTGTATAAGAATGTGATTACTGAAAAGCAACCCCCACCCAGATTAAAGACAAGGCTAGGTAATCTGAATATGGTGCAAGGGAATCAATCCAACCCCCAGGCAAAGATAAAAAGAAAGGAGGAATTGATATTCATTATGTGTGTGAAGTAAGAATAGTTACACATTATAACTCCATATATCTAAATAGAGACCTACCTCAATGTGACAGCAAGCCCCACATCTGTTATATCACATACCTTACAACACATACCCACACACATACATACACACACGCACCCACATCCCACACATGCTGAAGTCCTATAATATGTCAGTCTGAAGAAGAAGAGGTCTGTGGATGTTAGTTTCTGTAGTGTCCCATACAACCAAGATCAACGTTCATCCCATCTGCTACCATACTGAGATGTAAAATAAGTTTAATCTCAAAAGCTCGTCTCTGTTGTGTGTTTTTGAGATTTCCTTTTAAGACCATTACTGACATATCTGAGATTGAGTGGTCAGGCTGGGAGAAGTGGAGTTATAATGTGTTACTATTCTTACTTCACACACATAATGAATATTAATTCCTCCTTTCTTTTCATCTTTGCCTGGGGGTGGGATTGATTCCCTTGCACCACATTCAGATTACCTAGCCTGCTACTGTACATACAGGAGTGTTATCATATACTGTCACATATAATTTTTGTAACTCTGTACATATTGGGGTGCGTGATCTCATTTGCATGGGGGTCCTGCACAGATCTTTTTACATTAGGCTAATATTGTAGTAATTTGTGGATATGTAGATATGTTAGACCTCTGGTTTTACACACATACTTTCTATTTACTTCTAGTTACCTTATCCTGGGGAGGGTGGCAGGTTTATTTCATGGTAGTTCTATCCAGAATCCTTGGAAATGTTACTGTGTAGGTAGTACTATGGTTAAATAGTGTCACATTTTTGCTCTGTAGGTATTAGGAGACATAAGCCTTTTACTCAGGATTTCATGACAAGTTGAATTCCTTTGGGGAACAACTGCAGTGACTGAAGTGAATAAAGGTTCACTAGGAGAGTGTGTGTGTGTGTGTGTGTGTGTGGGAGTGGGTGTGTGGGGAGAGAGAGAGAGAGAGAGAGGGAGGGGAGAGAGAGACAACATCTCCTTAAAGCTATGTATCTCCGCCACCCACATTATGGTGATGTGGGGTGGGTTAGGGTGTATTGTTTATATGAAGAGGAGGAGAGAAATTACATTTTCATCTCTTTTTCAGATTCCTTAGACACTTGTGGTACATCAAGTTGTTACATTCTCAGTGTATATTGACATCAGTACATATCAGGCTACATGGTCTTAATTCCTTGAGGTTTCTCGACTACAGTTTTTTGTTTGATATTAATATTGTCAATTTATATTTAAATTATCATTTATATAGTCCTGAGGTTTTTGAAATTTCTTGGGCCTTATATCTAGCTTGAGAGTACAGCTGGGTGACAGATCCAGCTAGGTTTTACACATCACACAGTGTGCACTGATGTTTTTAAGACAACTTTATTTGTAAATTGTTGTCTATAATGCAGACATTGAAACTTCATGAGCCCTATAACAATCTTAGTTTGTCTTTAATCTGGGTGGGGGTTGCCTTTCAGTAATCACATTCTTATACAAACTGTGACACTCATAGCTTGATTTAGGAGTCATCTGCTTCAGCAGTGTTATCTTATGTCAATTAAATTTATATGCAGTAGGATTCTTTGTATGTGTGTTCCACCAAGCACCTTTGACCCAGGGTTCCTCCTGGCTGAAGGCAGTATGGTACTGTTAAACTTTTCTGACATCATCATCTGTTTTTTTTTTTAAATGAGTATTTTAAACCAATGGGGATTTTTTTCTGTTTTTCTCTGCATTATCTAGCTGTTATAAGTATTGTATTTTCTAAACAACTGCCATGAGCTTCTGAAGAAGGACTGGTTGGTCCGAAAGCTAGAGCACTTTGTTCTTGTTGTTACATCTATGTTGGTCCATTAAAAGGTATCAAATCATTTGCTTCTGTATCTATTCTTGCAAGGACCAATACGGCAACTACTAAATCTAGATTTCATGGTCTGCAAGTGTAATTCCTGAGCTTATCAGCCTCTCACCCCACGAGACTGACGGGTGCAATTGCTCTTGCCACTCACACATATTAGTCCTCATTCGTTTGGGCTGGAGTGTATTTCCTGCTTCCACTCACATGCAGTTTTTTTATTTCTTTGTGCGCTGATTTATATGCTGATACTACCTGCTATACTATCACTGTCCCCTACTTCAAACTGTATTTTACCTGTGTATTGTATTGTTGAACCTTGTATATTGCACTCTCATACACTGCATGCTGTTTTTGCTCATGTATTTTTCTCTTTTTTTTGTACTGTATGTGCCATCTACATGGCCTGGGTTGTACCTAAAAATGGTCCCTGGGACCAGTGTAGCAACCCAGATACCAAATAAACAAATAAAATAAACAGGTCCACTTTCAGCCTGCTGCAACTGTCGAACAGAGTTGGAACTGTGTAGTCTACAAGAGTGAGGGTCTGCCACTGTTTGAATGAAGGTATCTGCCAGGACATTTCTACCCTGGGAAGGTGCATGGCCCAGAGAAGAATCCTACACTGCAGACACCATTTCCTGACTCTCATTGCTTCCCTGCACAGAGGACAGGAGTGTGATCCTCCCTGCTTGTTGAGGTAGAACGTGGCACACTCGTCCACCTGGAGATGTATTTATTACCTTGCTGCACACCAGGTCTGGCAGGACTTGCAGCCCTCATAGAACAGGTCTCGCTGACCCTTAGGTGCAGCAACAGCACTGCTGCTCACAGTGCTGGTGCCCTGGGTTTAGAAGCGAACCTGGGTTGTCAGGGAGCAGATGGGGGAAGAGGATCGAATGTCCCAAAGGACACTCTCCTCCGCTGCAATGCTGCCACCTAGGAGATCACTGGTGTGGCAGTGCAGTGCAGGCATACAAATTAGGGTGGTTATCGTCTGGGCTCACATGCAGCTGTGCACGCACATGCTTCAGCCCTAGGTACACTAACAAGCAGGGCAGGAAATTAGACAAAGACCATCCCTGACTCCTGAGGCAAAGAGACCCTATGTGCATCTCGGCCCTTGTGTGTCCACTGAGCCTGTTGCCTGACAAAACCAGAAACAATTCAGGGGTATATCCCCCTGCCCAACCCTTCTAGGGGGAAAGCCATGGCTCCATGGAGAAGCGGGTGTACACTGCAGACATGAGGTGAGCCAGCCTGTGCAGCAGACCCCCCCCCATGAGAACAGTGGGCCAGAGAGCAGGTGGAGTAAGAAAGAACAGCTCTCAACTTTAGACATTTACATGAAGAAGCAGTTCTGAGTCGAACAAAGTCCCCTGCTTCAGGAGAATCTGATACTGTGCGTACTATCCCACTGAGATGTCCATCGTCACTGTCACTTGTGGCTCCAAAGAGGAGAAGGGCAACCCTTGAAGAAGGAGAGGAGAAATTTGGTGTAAAAGTTGGGGGTACAAACTTATTCTCAACCAGCCTCGGATCGTGAGTGTTGTGCTCTCTACCAAAAAGTAAATTATCTATGGAAAAATACTATTATTTATATCAACATACCTCTGAAAGCTAATACATACAGGGAAAACATTGAAGGCAATATTTACATAGACGTCTTTATTTCAAGTATATTCTACCTCCCTGGCATCTACTGGCAACGTAGAAAGCAGTTCGATGGCACCAGAGTGATCCTCAGGGAAGCCGGCACTCCACAGAGCGATCCTCAGGGAAGCCGGCACTCCACATGGTACTGTTTTCCCTTCCCGTCTGCGGATAGCCTACCAAGGCAAAGTTTTAATTTTTCTGATCCTAAGGGTGCTAGGAGATGGGCACAGAACAAGTTCCTAGGAGATCCAGGAGCGTGGAGGGAGAAGAAGCCTCTTCAGAAGACGACAAGTCGTGAAGACAATGGGACTGTAACTATCTATTGAGGAGGTACTGGCTGGGGAAAAGCCCTTAGGAGATAAGGTACGTTTTCTATTTTTTAAAGTTTAAATCCAGGGCTCATGTACCCACATGTGAACTGAAAAGACATTTAATGATGTGTCCTTTGAATACTGAACTCTAAACTGTACTAGAGCTTTCTAGTTTATGGCCTTTGCCAGTTCCCATTATACTAGTTCTTTATTAAAAAGTTGTAATATTGTTTTGAGGTCGCTGCTTAACTAATAGTAGTGGCAATTTTTTCTGCTTTCTTTACCAGATGTTGCTGCTGATGACATTTATCTATGTTAATGGTCTTGTTTTATAATGTTTGCACTATCTAAAAGAGAATAGCACCATTAGTGCTCATCACAGAGAGTGATGCATGGAGATTTTCTCTCCTTTCCCTTTTAAGGGGAAAAGAATACTTGGGAACTAAATATTGGACTTTAAAGGACACTACCATGCCGCTCATGGGCTTGTATAACACCATTCGATTGTTACACTGTTCATTTATAAAATATCAGTACACCCCTCACCGACATATCAAGAAGCAGTAGATAACCTATATGTTTTTATTAAGAGGAGTGGTGAACTCAATGGAATTGTATGATCTGTACTATCTCTGCTGGAAATGTGATCTTATCTGTTTATCTGAAACAATAAACATTAAGTTGAAAAAAAAAAATTACAATGCAGCCGCTCACCTACTTCAACCTCCTCCTTACTATTATTCTGGTTTAAAAGCAGCAAAAATGACATGGTGTGGCTGGCTGCTCCGAGTCCTTATTGTGGTTAAAGCAGCAGTTACTGCTGCTTTAAACATATTAAGGAAGGAGGAACAGTCACACTGGGTAGTTTCTCTTTTGTAAAATAACAAAAAATGACACATCCCCTGCCTTTCAAGCTCTCCACCTGTCCATGCCACACACTGTTCATCCACCCACCTACAAGGTTTGATTTTTTTTTAATTACCATAACTCTGGTAACACAGAAAACACTTGCTGAAAGAAAAAATATTAAGAGATTGGAGTCGCATGTTAGGCTAACCGTAACACCCTCCTCACCCAGCCAGCAGCCCCTACCGAAGCAGACAGTCAGATAACACAAAGGAGAGACGCTAGACAATATTTTAAATCAGACAGTCACAGGACCAGCACAGCAGATCACCAATAAACATAAACACCACCTACCCTTCCATTCTTGCAAACTAGAACTAAGTTAGCTCAAACTGAGAATCTTTTGGAGGCTGGAACTGGTTGTGCTGGTCACTGGTAGAACCAGACACCGTATACCGCCCAGACAGCGACATGTCGACATCAACCGACACCACAGCGACAACAGCACCAGGTCGCTGTAGTGTTGGCACTGGACCCCGGCACTGTTATCTGGGGGTCTTGTACTCCTTCCCCTAATCAGCTCTGACTCGGAGTTGATTATATTAAGTGGGGGGTGGGGGGGGTGAAGCCCCCTGAAGAAAACATGGTAGGCAGTGACTATCTTTATGCCGACTGCAAATGCATTCAACATAAAGGTTTTGCTGTACTGTTGGTCGACAACATTTTTGTCGACGAACGATTGTAGATCCACCAGACACTACAGTAGCAGGGAATGAATGCCAGCAGAAAGAGGTCACAGATTGCAGCAGGCTTCTTTCCCACTCCCTGACTCATGCCAAATCAGTTTAATGGCCAATAGCATGTGGCCCCTGCCAGCTGACGGAATGCCTGTGCAAACTCACTGGTAGAATTCCATCCCACCACCTCCTCTGCACGATACCTGTGGCATAACAGATGTGCCCCCCCCGACCCACTTGTGCTTGCACAGCATCCATTCACTCACCACCATCAGTAACCTCCTACCTCCCTCAGACTCAATAGTTTAGCTCTAGGAGTACTGTCCACAACTTCCAACTGGCATAGCAGCAGGCAGCAGCATAAGATGGGATTCTTGCCTGGGAAAGAAAGAATAAATCTACCACAGTCACAGGTGCCCAGCTTCATCTTCAGAGTTCTTGACTCCTCCAACCAACTCAAGCTCCTCCATCCCACAGGCTAGGCAGCGGCAGCGACATTCATTTTATGTAAGAAAGGTGGCACAGAGGGAAGTGAAACACCATAGTTCTCTCCTGAAGCCAGCAGTCTCCTGCTCGTCCTTGTTATTTGCACTTACGCTACTTCCCATGCAGTCTGTCACTTTTTCCCTCCCTGTTTCGTTCACTTTTGCTTCATTCCAGTTACAGCCAGCCTGCTTTATGCAGTGATGGTTCCCTCCTTCCCTGTTCTGTCTAAGATGGCTGTACTGCACTCTCTCATGGCTCTCTCTCTACTCTCCCAACACAAACTGCTTGCTTTGCCAGCTGCTCTTGCCATGCAGTGCAGATGGTGACTGCTCTCCTGCTCTGAAAGTCCCATCTGACCCTCTCCTGTTCCAGGCTCCCAAGCCTTCTAGCCCACCAGCAGCAAAAGTATGGTGCTGAAGTTTGGGGGGACAACAGTGATGAGCTGAATTGTTGGGGACTTCTGCCCCGCCCCCATATATATACAGCCCCTGCTCCACAGGAGCACCAATGAATGGAGGCACTGCCTTTATCCTCCTTCTTAGATGTTTTCTTTTGCCCCTTAGGATCCAGCATGGCAGCAGATTTAAAAAAAATATATATAAGTATAGGGTTTGGTGCACAAATGAACGAAAGGGAGAATGGTACACAGCAAAAAAAATGGTGCCTGAGAAGGTTCAACAGTGAACGGAGGCAGCGACAAACTGAGGAACAGAAACTACGCAGTTAGTCGACTGTAGCTGCTCCCATGTTGTGCACTCAACAGTGCGAAAAACAGAACTGAGGAAGGAAGGGGGCTGGCATTGGTTACTGGCCAGCTCATATGCGTGACATCACTACATTCGCTTCATGGGTTGCGCCAGCACCGTTGTTAGTTCCTTCCCTAAGCTGCAAAAGACTTTGTTCCTGTGAGGCCCTAGTGCCTCTGGCTTAGACCCATCAAAGTGACTGAATGGTGAAGATTGATCCTTGGAAATCATGAAAATGTTCCCAGCTCCTGGGATGATGGACACCTGTATATCTAGGCCCCGCACCACCTCAGTGCTCTCTGACAGGAAACAGAGATTTAAGGGTAAATCCACCCTACCCTGTCCCAGTATGGGGTAAAAACGAGGCTCCGTGGAGGATGGTGACTGGAAGTACAGGGCACAAGAAGTCGTCTGTACCATGACAGCTCCTCAGGGATAGGAGAGCCAGAGATGGGAAGGGGGCATAAACAGAAAGATTAAAAAAAAAAATCACAAAATCAGGTACGTGAAGCAAGAATAGATAATAAAGACAATATTATGCACCAGACTGGTGAATGTTTCTTGAGTGAGATCAGAGGTTTTTATTTAGCCTGTGATAGTTCAGTCACACTACAGAGCTGGGCAGTCATCAGAAAGCCATTTTTCACTCACCTCGGCTGTAGCACAAACCAGCGTCTGTCTTGCCAAATCCTGATAGGATGCTGAGATGCTGGAGAATGGTCTCACTGACGCGGAGACTCGGGATCCCTGGCTGCCAACGCAGCTCTGAACTGGTAACAGATCTCTGTCTTGCCCCTTCACACTGCTGGTTTGAACTGGTGTAACAACTGGGGAAACGGCAATGTCTAAAATAAAAAAAAATACTGTTGTTGAAAAACCCAAGATATCCCATGCACCAGGATGTTTCAATCAGCTTCCATTGCTGGTGGACCACCGTAACCCCCCACCCCACCCGACTGAGCACCGATCCCTCGCCGGGAACAGAACCATGATCCCGGACACTTACCTTTCGCCACTGAAGCTGCCCACCTGCGTGTTCACCCCTGAACCCCGCCTCTGACTCTCCAGCCGGGCGTGTTCCATGAACCCGTCTCCCCTGCAGCCTTCTGCTGCTAAAGCCGCAAAGTCCCTTCTCACCCTGACTGATACCTCAACTCCCTGCCCTGTAACTTGAACCTGTGACACTTTTTTCTCCCTGGCATCGTTGCATAAGGTTGCCTATTTTCACTTCCCACTGGTCTGCGGACCCATGAGGTCAGTTACAAGTCTACCTTCAGCCTCCCCCACCCTTGCTACTGTCCTCCCCAGCCCGGCTCTGCTTCCCTCCCATCCCCCTCTTTTTTCCTCCTACAACCCTCCTCGCTTCGCTACCATGCCCCTCTACAGACCCGCTACAGGGGCCCGTCCGCTTCATTACTGCTTGACTGCCGTAATCCCCCTTACCCGACTGTGCACCATTCATGCCGGATACAGAACCGCTAGTCCGGGCACTTTCTACCCACTCTCGACCTCTTTCTGCCGTATCTCACCCCGACCCCGCTTCTGCGCCACTCGCATACCGGTCAGCGGTTCCATGAGCCCGGTCCCTCATAACAGCCTTCTGCCGCAAAACCGCTAAACTCCCTTTGCATCCCCCAACTGGAATCGGCCCCATACCCAGCAACAGTACCAGTGGCCGGACACTTTTTACTTTCGGCCACCCGATACGCAAGGTTGCCTTCTCTCATCCCACCCCCACCCCCGTCTATATACCTCTCACCGGTTTGCGGACCCACAAGTCCGGTTTCTAGTCCCTGCCTCTTACCGCTAATGCGCCAGAGAGCTGTCCCTACTAGCTCTCATGGATCCCAACCCCTCCTTCACCATGTCCCCCCTTTTTCCCCCTCACCTTACCTGCCTGTACATTAGGTCTATCCTGATACCAGTACCCGTTCTCTCATGCTACCTGTAAACTGTAAATCAGTTGTCGCACTTTGACCTGTAACCCTGCCTCACTGTCTTTGAAACTGTACTTTTATATTGTTGCTGTGCCTCTTTGTATTTAAACTGTACTCTGTATTGTTACTGTGCCTCCCAGGTTGTGCCTGAAAATAGTCACCTGTTGGCTAGAGCACTTACCCGGTTAACAAAAACTAAATAAATAAATAAATGTCCCACATCTTTGAAACTGTACTGAAGGTCACCACGGCAACAAACAGAGTTTTAGTGTCAATGGTGCAAGGAGACAGAAGGGCTGCCCCAGTTGTCCACTGGCAGTGCACTGCACTGCCTCACAGGTGACCTGGGTTCATGAGTGAAGCTGCGTCGCCATGTCAATGGACAGGCCTGGCTGAGGCAGCTGCCGCTCGGCAGTATGCCTCAGCTGGGGAGGGGTTCCAGCATCACAATAATCACAATGGCAGGGCAAAGGAGCTTGCCTCTTGCCGTTGGGATGCAGTGACATAGAAACACAGATTCTGACAGCAGATAAGGCAGCTTGCCACACCCAGTCTGCCCATTCCATACCTAATGGATAAGCTGCAGATCCTAGTTAACTAACGCCTACTTCCTCCCACACCACTATACTAACATACTAAATACCCAGCAGAATAGGCCTAACGGTCTTTTGTGTCTGCTGTTTGGTCAGCCCCCACCCTGGGTGCTGACCTTGCTATCCCTCGCCTTCTCTGGCTTCTCCCTTCCCAGTTCGGATATTCTTGCTGCATTGGTTTTGCTTCTGAACCCTCCCTGTACCTGTCCCACCCCTCTTGAACCCCTCCTGTCTCTGCCTCCACCAACCCCTAGGTAGTGCATTCCATGGCTCCACCACCCTCTCAGTGAAGTAGCACCTCCTTTTCTCCCTGAATCTTCCCCCTCCAGCTTCCACCCATGCCTCTAGTGCCCTTCCTCCTTCCTTTGAAGCACCCTGACTGTTCCTCCCTATTTACCCTCTTCATGTACCAGAAGACCTCTCATGTCCCCGGTCCCTTCTCTCTCTTTCAGTGTGTACATATTTAGCTCTTGACCTCTCCTCATAGGTCCTTACCCCAAGCCCCAAATCATTTTGGCTGCCTCCTCTGGACCCTCTCCAGGAGGTTAATGTCCCTCTTTAAGTGTGACCTCCAAAACTGCACGCAGTACTCCAGGTGCTGACCTCCTTAAGCAGTTATACAGAGAAGTATCACTTCCCTCCTTCTGGAGTGATCCCCTAGCAATGCATCCCAGCATCCTGTTGGCCTTGGCTGCTGCCCTCCTACAAGTCTCAGAGTTGTTCATCTTGACATCCACCACCACCCCCAGGTCCCTCTCAGCCATTGAGACTTGTAGTATTTCCCAGGTGTACACTTGGCCTGGGTTTCTGTCCCCAGGTGGAGTACCTTGCATTCCCTGCACTGAACCTCAGCTTCCACTTTCTAGACCATCTTTCCAGAACTCCCAGGTCCCCTGCAGGCCTCTCCCCTCCTCCCCATCCACCACCGCCCCAGTTTGGTCATCTGCAGAGACTCATCTCCTCCTGATTCCTGTCTTGTATGTCAGATGCGTGAGGCGTTGAACAGAAGGGACCCAAGGACTGATCCTGTGGGACCCACTAATGACCCTCCTTGGGATGAGACTATCCCACCAACTCGACCCTCTGGGTCGGGTCCTGGAGCCAATGCCTATCCATCTGATCATCTGGTTTCCCACCCCATTTCTCCTAGCATCCAACAGGCCTCACCGGTGAGGAACAGGTCAAATGCCTTGCTGAAGTCTAGAAAGAGGACATCCACTGGTCTACCCAGGTCCAAGGCACTTGTCACCCAGTCATAGAACTCCACCAGGTTTGTCTATACGATTTCCCAGGATGAATCCATGCTGTCTATCGTCCAGGCACCCTGACTTATCAGGTCCTCCCTAGCCTCTCCTTGACAATGCCCTCCATCACCTTGCCCACCACCCGATGTCAGGCTGACAGGCCTGTAGTTCCCTGCCAGCTCCCTTGGTCCTTGTGGATAGGCACTACATCGCCACCTTCCAGTCTTGGGGCACCACCCTGTCCTCAGGAGAGATGGTGAAGCTCTGCCAGGACATCTGCAAGTTCCTTCAGCACTCTAGGATGTAATGTATCCAACCCGGTGCTTTCTCCGTCTTAAGGGGCTGAGGGCTTCCTCACTCTCTCTGTGATTTCACTTCTGGTACCTCTTCTCCTGCTTGGCCTCCCCCACCTGCCAGTGATGCCTCCCCTCCCCAGACCTGCCGATCGGTGAGGTCCCCCTCCTCATTATCTCTGTCTCCTCCCATGTATGATGCAGCATCCCCCATTTCCCTGGTGAAAACTGAGATGAAGTACTCATTTAGTACCTCAGCCTGCTCCCGGGTCTTGTGCCCATCTCTCCCCTGATTTAATCCGGCTTAATCTGCCCCTTCACCCTTCGCTCTTTCCCCAATGTATCTAAAGAACCCTTTTTCCTCTCTAATTTCCCTGGCCAGGTTCTGCTCCTTCCTTGCCTTGGCCGCCCTCACCACTCTGGTGGCCTTCTAGCCATCAGCTCGTACTCCCCTCGAGTCCCTTTGCTCCTTGAGCACTTGAATTTCTTATAGGCTGCTTTCTTTCCCCACCTCCTGGACCTCCTGGTCCACCAACAAGGTTTTGGGCCCTACATTTTCAAGTCTTACTCTTGCACAGGTGCTGGGCATCCTGCACCCCTCTCCTGATGATTTCCACCTACTATCAGCGTCCATGTCTGACCCAATCCATCCAAATGCTCCTTAAGGATCCTTCCCATTTCACTTAAAATCCGCCTCCCTGAAGTAGGTTACTTCCGTCTTTGTGCAGCCTTCTACCCTCCTAGGTCCAGGCAGAACCAGACCGTGGCATGGTCACTCCCAGCCAATGGGTCCCTTACCTCAGGCCCCAATCTGGTCATTGTCTGCCAGGACCACATCCAGCTACCCGTGCCTCCTGGTGGGTTCCCTCACCTGCTGGGATAGAGCAGCGTCTTGAAAGACATCCAACAACCTCTGTTCCTGGTCACAGAGGATGTCATAGTCTCCAGTCTGTTCCTGGCATGATTTAGGTCCCTAACACCACCACCGTCCTCTGCCCAGTCTGCAGTGTCTCCTAACTTCTGCCACAGACTGTCCTCCAGCTCCTCCGCCAGAACAGGGGTCTATACCACTCTATTTTCCTCTCTTGCCCCTTGTTATCAAGGTGACCCAAACGCCTCCACGGTTCCCTCCCGCCTCCTCTACTCCCCTATCAATGCAGTTTTTGACTATCATTGCTACCCTCCTCCCTCCTCCCCTGTCCTTCCTGAACATAGTGTAACCCTCAGGTTCAGGTCCCAGTCATGTCTTGCAGTGGCCCAAGTCTCAGTGACGCTGCCACGCCCCTGCTCCTTCAGTTAACGTAGCCTGGGCTCAGGCATTTTATTGCCAAGCTCCTGGCATTTAGCAGGACTACCTTCCACCCTTCCCTATAGTTCCATTTCCCTGCAGCGTGTTCCCATGGATTCTGTTTTCTCCTGGTCTGCACTTTGCCAGTTGGCCTTTTCCTGCAATCCTCCTGGTCCCCAGAGGTGGAGACAAGAGTCCCTCCTTTATTGGCACCCTTGACAGCCTTTTCTCCCATCCCACCCCCTTCACAGTTTAAACCCCACTTTCACCAATGAACTCCTCTATTTTCAACTCAAGGATTCCTCCCCTCCAAATTGAGATGTAGTCTATCTCTAGCATACGCTCCTATCCTCCCAGGTCTCCCCCAATCCCCATCAACCCTCCCTCTGGCCTCACACCACCCCCTGAGCCACTGGTTTATCTCCCTAATTTTCCTTTGTGTTCCCCACTAGCCCTTGGCACTGGCTTGGAGTTCTGAGAAGGAAACTGTGCATCCTGTCATGACAGACCCTGGCGAGCTCCCTGAATCTTGCCTGTATCTCTTGCTCGCTATTTCCCTCAATGTCATTTGTACCCAGGTGGACCAGTATGTCTGGGGAACCCCCACAGTCCTTTGCCAGCTGATATACCTCGTGCTTAGCCCTGTGCACCGTTAGTCCAGGGAAGCATCTTGTTATAATTGCCTTATGTCTGTCCCATGCAGTCTTGAATTCCCCCACTGTTTCTGAACCTACGACTTCCTCAGGAAGGCCGTTCCACGTGTCCACCACCCTCCCCATGAAAAAATACTTCCTCGTGTTGCCCCTGAGCTGCGCCCCCATTATCTTCAAGTTGTGTTCCCTTGTTCTTGCACATCTCTTTTTCTGAAAGATGCTACCCTGTTGGACTTTGTTGATTCCCTTGAGGTACTTGAAAGTTTCTATTATGTTCCCCCTCTCCCTCCATTCCTCGAGGGTATACATATTAAGCTTATTTAGTCTCTCTTTGTATGGTTTCTGGTGCAGACCCTGCACCATTTTAGTGCCCTCCTCTGGACTGCATCCATCCTGTGTATGTCCTTGTAGGATTAGGTCTCAGAACTGCACACAGTACTCCAGATGGGGTCTCACCAGCTGTCTGGACAGAGGATAACCACTTCCTGTTTCCTACTGGTGATGCCTCTCTATGACCTCAGAGGCTGATGAAGGCATGGCCCATGTCATGGCAGTGGGGGGGGGGACTGGGAAGAAAACAACAACAAAGCAAACACTCCCACATGTCTTCATGAAGACTCAGAGAACCAAACAGGATAAATTCGACTACAGGGTATATCTGTAAAAGGAAAGCTGGTGGTAGTCGTGGTGTGGGGGACACTACAGTGAAAAGACAAAAATATAGTGCAAAGAGAATCGTCTTCCCTATGGAAAATGGCAACTCGGCTCTCTGCCAGCTAAATATACATCTACAGTTATCCTTTATTAATTTTTTGAACCTTTTTTTCATGCCTTTGTCACTCCAATCAGGATCTCTTTCCATCTTCATAGTGCCATCTGCACGGCCCTGGAGCCACATCCAGCCACTGCTCACCCAGTTCTCCAACCCTGGCTGCAGCCCAGATGTTCCCCTAGATGGGGCCCTGCCTTCAGCATTGCAGCTGACAAAGTCCCACTGCCAGTCACCCAGCCAGTCACTATAGGGCTACAGAGCGCCGGTAGCCTTCCAGACTTGGGAAGGAATGAGCAACTGAGCTGGCCATGGTGGGGGGGGGGGTAGATTTCATCTGACCAACTGGTGGTTCCCTCTTCTCATTTACTCCTACCCCAGACAGCATGCAAGACGGCGTCATCAGTTACCGACACACCTGACTCACCGTGGCCACCACGCTGTCCCCTGTTAGCAGCCCCAGTGGCACCTCCACCAGTGGTCACCCAAGAGGAGGTCAAGCAGCGGGAAGCAGAAGCTGCCCTCCATGGAGGAGGAGGACAGCATCCTCTTGGAAGCACAAGCTGCCCTCCATGGAGCAGGAGGAGGATGAGAGCATCCTCTGAAGTGCAAGCTGCCCTCCATGGAGGAGGAGGAGAGCATCCTCTCTGAAGTGGCAAACTGCCTCCATGGAGGAGGAGGAGAGCATCCTTTGAAGTGCAAGCTACCCTCCATGGAGGAGGAGGAGGAGGAGGACAGCATCCTCTCGGAAGCGCAAGCTGCCCTCCATGGAGGAGGAGGAGAGCATCCTCTCGGAAGCACAAGCTGCCCTCCATGGAGGAGGAGGAGGACAGCATCCTCTCGGAAGCGCAAGCTGTCCTCCATGCAGAAGGAGGACAGCATCCTCTCGGAAGTGCACGCTGTCCTCCATGGAGAAGGAGGAGGACAGCATCCTCTGGCCACTCAGTTTTTCTCCCCTGCTGGTCCACTGACTCAGGCTCATTTCTAAACTGAAAACCACAAGTCTGTGGAACTTAAAGCTACTGCACTGACGGTTTTCCATTAAAGCTGCTTCCCCTCCATGCTGTGCATGTATGCATACACAGTGTGTTTCGGCAGTCTGTGCAAATAATGAATAATTTTCTGCACCAGGATAGACCCATGTAAGTGGAACATCTTGTTTTCAAGAGAGCCACAGAGGGTGCACTGCAGCAATTGTAACTACGGATACGTGGATAGGATCCACAGTTTCATATGCTTTGGGGTGAGTCTTACTTTTGAAGCAAGTTGCTTTTTTTCCTTTCTACTCTTTGATCAGTTTTAGAGGGGAGGACTCTTAATGCAGGACTGAAATAAAGGTTATATGGAAACAGAATCTGACGGCAGATAAAGACCATTTACCCCACTCAAGCTGCCCTTTTTTCCCTACCTACATTGCTACCGCAGACCGTACTCGCCTCTTTCTCCCTCCCTATTTCCTTTCCACTGTGATTCCTTTGTACCTATCCCATGCATTCTTGAACCCTGTGTGGCCGGGTGTGGGTGATGGGTGAAGGGTAACACAAGACGACAGCAGACTGGTGCAACACTGCAGTGTGGCTTTATTTTCTTTCAAAGTCAGTATAAAATAATTAACTCCAAAATAAATAATGCAAAATTCTTTCCAGAGTTGCAGGTAATTCACTATCCTTAAGTGACCACAGGAGATAACCTTAAGCAGTGGTGTATCTCTTCTTCAATACATCAGTTTGCAGCAAAGGACTATGCAATTCTTTCCTCTGCACTTGGTCAGCACCTACTAACCCACTGTTCTGCTGATCTATCTCTGTAATGAAAACCAACTACTCCCTATGTTGGTCTTGTGTGTTTGGGTGATGGGGAGCTCAAAAAAACTAACAAACCCCAAACAAGCTAAACACAAAGAACCTCAGTGCAGAAGCACAGAAGCAAGGTGTTATGTGTAGTGCAGCTTTAAGAAATGTTAGACAGTATAGCTTAGGTAATGTTTTATTTTTTCATTTCATTTCATTTATTTTATACTGAAAAAATCTGTGAGCAAAAAATGCCCATTTTCACAGATGTCCAGTGACAAATAACGAAAAACAATAAAAAACTGTATTACATAAATACATAAACATATTACTACAAAAACATTAGAAACAATTGCACAGTCTCAGTCAAAAACTTTTGTTCAAGCAAACATTTAAAACCTGACACAGTACAACAAACAGTTTCATTAGATAATTGTATTGAATCATCAATTCAAAATGAATCGAGTTCTTCATAAGATTTAGAAACATAGAAACATAGAATTTGACAGAATAAGGACCGCTTAGCCCACCTAGTCTGCCCATTTCCTACCTAACAGATAAGCTGAAGATCCTAGTTAACCAACAGCTTACTTCCTCCTACCCCCCACTAGGACTGCCTTATGCCTGTCCCATCCATTCTTGAAGTCCCCCACTGTTCTTGACTCCACGACCTCCTCAGGGAGGCTGTTCCATCATCCACAACCCTCTCAGTGAAAAATACTTCTCACATTACCTCTGAGCCATCCCCCTCTATCTTCAAATTGTGCCCCTTGTTCTTGCACATCTCTTTTCTGGAAGATGCTACCTCTTGGACTTTGTTAATTCCCTTGAGGTACTTGAAAGTTTCTATCATGTCCGCTCTCTCCCTTCTTTCCTCAGGGTATACATATTAAGCTCCTTTAGTCTTTCTCGGTATATGTCTGGTGCAGACCCTGCACCATTTGGTTGCCCTCCTCTGGACAGCCTCCACTCTGTCTATGTCTTTGCGGAGATGGGGTCTCAGAACTGCACACAGTACTCCAGATGGGGTCTCACCAACTGTCTGTACAGAGGGATAACAACTTCCTGTTTTCTACTATTGATGCCTCTTCCTATGCATCCCAGTATCCCCCCAGCCTTCCTTACTGCCTTCTCACATTGCTTGCCCACCTTTAGGTCATCTGATATAATTACTCCCAGGTCCCTTTCTATTTTTACTGTTGTCAGTATCTCACCCCCCATTGTATACGCTTCCCCTGGGTTTTTGTTTCCCATGTGCATTACCTTGCACTTCTTTGCATTGAATCTGAGCTGCCATACATTTGACCATTCCTCCAACCTTGCCAAGTCCCTTCTCATCCTTTCCACTCCATCTTGTGTATCAACCCTGTTGCAGATCTTTGTGTCATCTGCAAAGAGACATACTTTCCTTCCAGTTCCTCTGCAATGTCACTTATAAAAACATTAAAAGGACCGGTCCCAGTACTGAGAACCCTGCGGTACCCGCTAGTAACCCTCCTTTCTTCACTGTGTACTCCATTTACTACTACCCTTTGCGTCCTGTTGTCTAGCCAATTTTTTATTCAGGCTACCACCTTGGGACCCACTCCAAGGCTGGCTATCTTGTGTATTAATCTTTTGTGTTGAACTGTATCAAATGCCTTGCTAAAATCTAGGCAGGCCATGTTCACAGCCCCTCCCTGGTCTACTACTTTGGTCACCCAGTCAAAGAAATCTATTAGATTAGTCTGGCATGACCTTCCCATCATGAATCCATGCTGCTTGGGTCCGTGCCCCACTGGCCTCTAGGTACTCAACAATTCTTTCCTTCAGAAGTGATTCCATCATTTTTCCTACCACTGAGGTCAAACTAACTGGTCTGTAGTTTCCTGCCTCTGTCCTGCTCCCACTTTTGTGAAGAGGAATCACATCTGCCATCCTCCAGTCCTCGGGTACCACCCCAACCTCCAATGATTTGTTAAAGAGAGTAGTCAGCGGTGTCACTAGTTCTACCCTTAGTTCTTTTAGAATTCTTGGGTGAATCTCATCAGGCCCCATTGCTTTGTCCACCTTCAATTTTATTAGTTCTTTCAGAACCCTTTCTTCTGTAAATGGACTGGTATCGACCCCCGTCTTCAGAGTGTTTCTCTTGTTTGGTTTAGGTAACTCCCCCATCTCTTCCTTTGTGAATACTGAGCAGAAATATTCGTTCAGTATCCCTGCTTTTTCACTGTCACCCTCTACCCACATTCCCTCCCCTTTATTAAGCTTCAGTATCCCTCCTTTGGTCTTTCTTCGCTCCTAATGTACCTATAAAAGGTCTTATCCTACCTAACAGAAATGACTATCCTTTCCTCGGTTTGGGCCTTTGCTATTCTGACTGCCTTCCCAGCCTCTTTTCTGCTTTAACTGATAAAGTTCTCTGTCCTGCTCCTTCTGTGTTTCCTTATATTTCCTGAATGCTGTCTTTTCTCCTTAACTTCCTGCCACCTCTTTTGAGAACCATAGCGGTTTCTTCCTTCGTATGTGTTTATTGATTTGCTTTACACAAAGGCTTGTTGTCTCTGTGATGGCTGTTTTGATCACTCCCCATTGTTCCTCCACCCCTACTTCTTGCTTGTTTGCTAGTGCTTTTCTGAGGCACTCTCTCATTTTCCCAAAGTCAGCCCTCCTAAAGTCCAATACTCTTGCTTTTGTATGGCTTGATTGTACGGCTGTGTTTATCGTAAACCACACTGTTTGGTGGTCACTTGTTCCCAGATGGCTACCCACTTCTAAATCTGAGATTCTTTCTTCATCCCCATTTGAGAGTACCAGGTCTAAGATTGCTCCCTCCCGAGTGGGTTCCAATACTAGCGGTCTGAGGCATGCCCCCTGTGAGCATCAAGAATGACCCTGCTCTTGGATGTGCCTGCAGCAAAGGTGCTCCAGTTAACATCTGGCATATTCAGGTCCCCCATCAACAATATCTCCCCTTTTTCTGCCATTCTAAGAAGCCTTCTATCATTTCCTTGTCCATTCCCTCCCCCTGAGATGGGGGTCTGTATACAACCCCCATGCGGATTGTGGTGCCATTTCCTGTCTCCAGGGTGACCCAGAGTGCCTCATCTGCTCCCTGTTTACTCTTTAGTTCTGTTGCTTTGATCCCTTCCTTTACATAGAGAGCTACTTCTCCTCCTCTTTTACCCTCCCTGTCCCTCCTGTAGATTGTGTATCCTGGTATGTTGACATCCCAGTCATGGTTCTCTGTGTACCATGTTTCTGTGAATGCCACAATATCCAGGCAACCCTCTTCCATCAAGGCTACTAGTTCAGGGAGCTTGTTACATTTGATCTAATCAAAGGTAACAAACTTCCTACTTGAACTGTTTCTAGTCATTAAAGTGGGCACGGACATGGGGAACATACTAGTAACACTATCAGGTACAAAACCTAACTGAATCCTATACAAAAAAGTTAAAGACCTATGTTTAAAAAAAAAACACTAAGCAACCAGATTTCTCATAAAGAGTACAACGATGAGTCATCCTAGGAAGGCCAGTAATAAAACGTAAGATACTGTGATAGGTACAACTGAGTTTAACATTTTAACAGTTGAACATGAATAAACAACGAAACCATACCTGAGTAGGGAAAACAGAAAAGAGTTTGCCAATAAGGTCCCGGTCTCAAAATCAAGAAACTTTCTGACATGAAACAACACACCAAGTCGCTGATGTAAACCAGTAATCAATAAAACAATGTGTTGATCAAAATTTAAATATTGATCCAACGTTATACCCAAATACTTAAGATTAAAAACCCTTTCAATTATATTACCGAAATTGTCTTTAAGCACAAAATTATGATCAATCTGTTTTGTACAACCAGAGAAAATCAGAAATTAAGTTTTGGTAGAGTTACGTATTAATCTCTGTTGAATAAACCAAGAATGTAAATTGTTAAAGTCCCTCTGAAGACTATCCTGTAATTTTTGAACATCAGTACCAATAGTAAATAATACTGCATCATCTGCAAATAAGACAATCTCAGTATCATTACAAATTTCAGGCAATGTATTAATAAACAATGAAAACATCAGGGGTCCTAAAATAGGCCGCTGAGGAACCCCATATCACATCAAATTCTCCTGAGACAGAGAATCACCAACACAGGTTCTTTGAGTTCTGTCTCTCAAGTAATGTCGAAACCACATAATCACATCATCAGAAACATTCGTAACAAAATATCATGATCAACAAGATCAAATGCCTTGGTGAGGTCCACAAAGGCTGCAGCCACCAAACCACCACTATCAATGGTGGAATGGGCACGGCCTGTGAACCTCACCAAGGCAGTTTCAGTATCATGACTCACTCTAAAGCCATGCGGAGCAGGGGTCCAGAGATTATATTTCCCCATAAACTCATTAATTTGATCACTAATAATCCTTTCTAGGACTTTTGACAATGGGGCAAGAAGCGATACAGGACAATAATTATTCAAATCAGTCTTTACACAGCTTTAAAAATAGGCAACCAAAGCACACTTCCGAACATGTGGAAAAACACCATAGGAGAGAGAATGATTAAACAATGTTGTGATAAGGAGAGCCATAACATAGAAACTCTCTTGAGAATCTGAAAATCAGCATTATCAGAACCAATATAAGGACGAGGACTTAATTTGGACAAATAAAAGAATGCCTCTTCAGGCAATAAAGCCTGGAAATAAAACTTAGGAACAGCACAGCCTTCGTCTTGTACTTGTCCTGATACATTGATGTTACCAGTATTCAGATGTTCATGTAATCTATATTTGTCCAAACTAGAAAAGTGTAGATTATACAACTGAGCAACTGTAAGGGATCACTAATTAAATGACCCTCTGACTCAATAATCATAGGATCCACACTTTTCCCCCTAACCAATAATGAATTTAGGGTGTTCCAAGTAGCCCTAGAATTCCCCTGTTCAGATCTTAATCTAGCTCTAAAATAATTAACCTTTGCCCTACGAACTACATTCTTACATTGATTACGCATATATTTATAGGTATAAAGGTTCACATCAGTTTTATTTTTACGGTATTTGGACCATAATTTATTCCTTGTTCTAAACATCTTTAGAAGGCTAGGAGTAATCCATTCTTTAGTAACTCTCCTACATCTAACCTTCTTATAAGGCAAAAACTCATCACACAATGCTATGAACTGTTTACAAAAGGACTCCAAAGCAAAATCAATATCTTTTATATCATCCAAAAAAGACCAAGCCCCTGCCTCAATAGCTGTAGTAAAAACTTGATCATCCATATCACTAATCTTACGAAAATTGAATACACTGGGAGAAAGTTTTTTAATTTTAACTGACCAATGACAAAAAATAGGACTATGGTCACCAGGTCACTAAGACTATCGGGTAACATCCCTGAAGCACTGATGTGAGTTGGATAATTAGTTAAGAGCCAATCTAATATTGACTTATAATTAGAGTGGTAATTAACTACAGTGGTATCAACAATCATTTGAAAAGCCCTAGCTCAGATAATAAGTTCTTGGCATCAATAGCTTGATTAGATTCCCAATTAAGATTAAAATCCCCAATATCAACCTCTATTTACTGGCAGATGACCCCAATTTGAGAGAAAGGACTCAAGTCCAATTTTTGATTCCTGGTGGTAAATATACATCACTAATAGTTATCAGCTTGTTCCCGCCAATTGCAACATCAATAGACAATGATTCAAATGAAGATTCATTGAATTCTACAGGATGTTTCACGAATTTTAAATGATCAATTACATAAAACAAACAACCTCCCCCCCTTTACCTACACTAGCTTTCCTTAATAAAGAGTAACCTGGAAAATATATTTTGTCATTACTTATTCTGCCATTTAACCAAGTCTCTGTCAGGGCAATAATATCAAACTTGTTTTCCATTACCCAACTTTCACATAAGCTCATTTTAGGCAATAAACTTTGAATGTTTAAACGAACAATATGTAAAGAAATGAAAATTATGTACCTACCGTAATTCTTGATCTTCTCTTGTATCTTCACCATTTACTACTGCTTGGGTTAGTGCCGGAGGCACGCACCCGCTACGGGAGATTTCTTTTTGTTTGGAGTTGGCTCCAATGACGCCACCCATGAGAGTGACGTGTTGCATCATGCACAAGGGGCAGCCATTAGGTGCCACAGACTCCTCCTCCATCTCAGTTCTGGTAGCCGGAGAGGCGAAATAAAGGATAAAGGAAAAAAAAAAAGGAAGCATGAGGCAAGAGAGCCGAGGGACAGGAAAAGGAAAGGATATAAACTGAAGAAGGAATAAGCCGGTAGAGGACAGATAGAAGAGGAGGAAACCTAACCTAAGGGACCGCAGGACCTCCCTTCTGGGGCAGCTCTAAGGGAGGAACAGATAAAGAGAAAAGGTAGAGGAAGAAGAAAGAGAAGAAAAAGGGATGCTGAGAGGGAGAACACTGCCCATAGATAGATTGGTTGAGAGGGTTACAAGCTCGGAACCAAAAACAAGGGAGCAAGAAACCCTCCTGATAGGAGTGAGAGAAGGTTCCACTGAACCGTTTACATCGATTGGACACAAAGGGCAGATTCTCTAACTTCTCATCATCCCAACCCCACTACACTCTAGCTGAGAGCTCACAGACTGCCCAGGCAAAAATCTGTTCTGGAAGGAGAGCGCCCAACTATGAGGGGGGTAAGCCCCTTAGCACCTTGTTAAGTGCAAACACTGGAGTGTGTGGGTAGAGGTTAGGCCCTACAAAGGGCAGTTTTGTATGAAGGATAGAGTGGGAACTCAATCTGACTCCCTGAAGGCAAGGTAAGGACAACAGTTCAAGGTTAAGAAGTGCAGAAGCACCAACCAGAAGAAGTTGACAATTAAATGATGCCTGCCCGAGGGGACCTGAAATTTGAGGCCGAGCCATAGAGGGACGGTCTCTTCAGCTGTGAACTGAACAATGTGGCGAATGAGCCAAGAGGTCACCCTTAGGGGTAGTCAGAAAGAGTTCCCTCAGAATAGGAAAAAAGTCCTACTCGTTCCCCTTTACCTTAAGGAAAAAAGATCCGTCCATACAAGAACGGAAACCAGGATAGTTTTTTTTTTTTGGCATTAAGGCCGAAGAAGAAAGGAGAGGAACGAGAAGGGAGGGGGAGACGCCACAGTAGGAGGCCACTGAGGGGAAGGTGGGCGGGTATCAGTAATGAATGGTGAAGATACAAGAGAAGATCAAGAATTACGGTAGGTACGTAATATTCATATCTTCCCTTGTCAATCTTCACCATTCATTACTGCTTGGGTGAGTACCAAGCTCCCCCTGCAAGGGGGAATAATAGGAACCCTGAGGGAACAAGACTCCCAGCCTCCTGTTGATGGGAAACAGGAGGGGAAGACCCTGGGCTAATCTGGTGAGAAGCCTATGGTGAAGGAGAGCTAGGAGGTGTCCCCCGGGATGGGGAGACGGAGGAAGCCCCTGCAGAAGTCTCCTAGCTCTGGAGGGAAAAAAGACAGGTCCCCCGGAAAGCGGAGTGAATCACCCTACGCCGGGCTAGGGGTGACAACCTTGCTAGACGGAGCCATGCCATCCATCTAATACAGATCGCTGTCCCTGCAAGCCTGGAAGCCACCTCATTGGTGTCGTAAGATGCCCTTGCTTGGTGTCTTGCCAGCCCCAGGCCTATAGCAGAGAGGGCAATAGCTTGTCTGGATTGCTCCGTATCAGGCATCGATGCTAAGAGTTGGGAGAGCATCAACCACAAATGCCTATTGTAGGCAGCATGGTGAGCCTGATGTGATGCAATGCATAACATCGCACGAGACGAAGAGAACACTTTTCGCCCCCACCAGTTAAATTGTAGGGAATCTGAGTCCGGTAGATGGTCGCGGCCAGGCGGCGCCCTGAGGGAGTTTCTAGGTATGCCAATCCCAAAGGCGGGTTGGAGAGAGTACCTAGAGACGCCAATGGGGCACAATACCTTCTTCTGCAGTCTGCCGGGGCTGGAGAAAGGGCGGCTAGCGACTGCCAGGAATGGATAGACGCCTCCTGGAAGGAGAATAGGCCAGGACAGTATCACCAAATGCTGGGCACTCAATTCACTGAGGAATTCACACATCTGCCATTCGGTGTTGTCTCTCCTAACAAAGGATACGCAAAGATCCCTCTCCATCCTCGAAAGGAATCACTGATATTCAGTGAAATCAGCATTGGAGGAGAGATAAGCAGTGGGTTCCTCTCCCTCCAAAGAGGAGGGAGACAAGGATGATGGAGAGCTCGAATGTCCAGAGGACTCCTGCGGCGGTGGGGATAGGCGAAACACCCGCTCATGCATATACCTAACGTATGAGGGGAAGGCTGCAGTAGAGCCTCTGAATGTCCCCCAGGATAACGGGCCCATAGGACTGACATGACCTGGGAGAGACGGCGGTGGCTGCAGAGGAATGGGAGAGGGGCACCTACGGCGAGGCAACTGTCCTCTGCTGAGGCTCTGAAATCCGGAAAATGGGGCCTGAGCTGGCGGGATCCCAGACAACAAATCAGGTTGCAGAATGGAACCCTGGGGATGTGAAGCCTGGATGAGCCTAGTAGGGGATCCTCCTCTGTGATGAACCTGGGGCTGCATGGGTCCAGAAGGGCAGCCCACAGCAACGCCACCAGAAGGGTCCCTGGAGCTCGAGAGGGAAAGGCGGGGCCCGGTGCTAAGGCTCCTACCCGCCCCCTGAGGGGTGGCAGGTGAAGACCAAGGTGCCTCAACCCGGTCTCTCAACCCCCCCCCGGACTCCGAGAACACCCTCCTCCCGACCCCAGCCGACACCCCACCCGAGGAGGTGCAGCAGCACCGGGACGGCAGCTGCCACAACCCCCCCAGGAGGGAGAACCCTCCTTCCGCCTCCACGCCATCCCCCTCCAGGGACCCCAGACCACCCCCAGCCTGGGAGGCCTCAGGGGAGGACAGCAGAGGAGACAGAGAAATAGGCGCGCTGGGCCGCCTAGCACCTCATCTCACCGGAGACTCTGACTCCGAAGAGTCAGGGTGCCAGGACGGGTCCACATCTGAATCATCCTCCTCTGAGGAGGAAGAGACAGCTGGACCACAATACTGGCCACCCCGGGGGTCTCCAGTGAAATGGCATCGCGAACAGCGCTGGATGCCCTGGACACCCCGCAACCCTGAAACCCTGGCCCTGACTCCCCAACGGTGTCAGCCAGACCCCCGGCACCGCCCTCGGTGCCAGGACCCAACTCCGGCACTGCCAGAAGAGCGTGACCAGCACATGGTGCCGCTGGCACTGGAGAACCAACACCCGATCACCGGCGCCGCGGATCTGAAACAGTGACGGAATGCGGTGTTGAGGGTCCACCGATGCCAGGCCCAGCAGACCTGGGCCTCGACACTGGGGGAGCCTGCACCTCCAAGGAGGTGACTGCCGAGGCGGTGTTTCCATTGTGGCCCCAGGAGGGACACCGGCGTTCCTCTGACACTCCGAAAGAGGCCTCCTCTTCGGCAAGAGAAGATGAGGAGGCCTCCTTCTCTCCAGACCGTATAGGCCTGAGAGAGGACCGGAGGAAGGGTCTAGAGACCTCACCTATGAATCCTGGTTGGCTATCCCGAAGTCAGGCGGAGCCTTGCCCGATCTTGAATGCTCGGACTTCCAGGATGCGACGGTCCATCGAGAAACAGGCCCATACGCATCCATATTATGGTTGGGTCCCAGGCAATGGAGACAAACATCATGCCGGTCCGTGATGGAAAATGCAGGCCACAGGTCGCGCCGCCTTCGACTTGCATTTTGCCCCCCGAACCTGATATGATGCGAAACAATTAAGGAAAAAAAGCACAGCTCTCGGCGTCGCCAAATAATAGAGAAAAAAACAGAATGGTCTTATCAGTGACAACGTTGAGAAAAAGGCAGGATGAAGGAGAAGTCTGAAATATGGCGTCGATGAACGACAACTAGGCCTAGTGCATACTGAAAATTCTACCGCGCAGCAGGTGCAGCCCCGACGGCGGAGAGAAACAGAACTGAGATGGAGGAGAGTCTCGCGCACCTAACGGCCACCTCGCAGATGCAGCAGCTGCCATATATCTGGCGGCTTGCAGCCGACTCCAAAAAAAAAAAAAATCTCCCGTAGCGGGTGCGCGCCTCCGTCACTAACCCAAGCAGTAATAAATGGTGAAGAATGACAAGGGAAGATGAAGAATAATTACCACCACCCCAGTTACCAATTCCATGACCATTACTCAGAGGACCTGGATTTGGATGAACAGAGAAGGACAATAACAGAAACAAAATAACCATTCATCTCAGCCCTTTTCCATTGGCAAAACACTTGTCCCCCAAATATCTAATCCTTTGAACAGAGTTAAAAATAAAACATTGCTTCATGTACTTTTTGCAGAAATAAAACATGCAATTCTGAGAATTAGTCTTATTCACAGAATGGATATCCTGAAGTAGATAACACTCAATGGAATGAAAAGAAACATAGCAATGAGATAAATGTTCTCCACCTCCAGTCTCCATTAAATGCACACTTTTATGAAATGATAAACAATGAAACTGTTTAAAGTCATAAGTATCACATGAACATTGAAACTTACCCCCAACCACCCAATAAAATCAAACTCAGTAGCAAGAAAACTCATTTCCAACTGACCCAACCCAGCAACTTTTATTTTTCTGCTCTGGAGGGTACCTCATACTAATTATCAAGGCCACAGAGTGGCCTAGAATTTAACTGTGAGAGGCCCTGCCTCTCAGGTAGCATCAGCAGCAGTTTACAATTTGAACCCCCACAATCAGTCACTGTGCAAAATAATCAGGTGGAGCCAAACAGTTCCTTACACTCCTCACTCGCAGCAGTGTTGTGTGAAGCTGGTCCCTCCTCCTACAGCACGAAACAGTCTCTCACTCTGTCGGCTAGATGAATTTCAGTCAGAGCAGGGAAATCACAGCACAGCTGATTGCCGAACGGAACGCTGCCGCTTGTGAGCGGCGCAGGGAATGTAACTGTGAGAAACCCCGCCTCTCAGGTAGCATCAGCAGCAGTTTACACCTGAACCCCCCACAATCAGTCACTGTGCAAAATAATCAGGTGGAGCCAAACAGTTCCTTACACTCCTCGCTCGTAACAGCATTGTGTGGAAAGCTGGTCCCTCCTCCCCTTACAGCACGAAACAGTCTCACTCTGTCGGCTAGATGAATTTCAGTCAGAGCAGGGAAATCACAGCACAGCTGATTGCCGAACGGAACGCTGCCGCTTGTGAGCGGCGCGGGGAATTTAACTGTGAGCAGCCCCACCTCTCAGGTAGCATCAGCAGCAGTTTACACCTGAACCCCCTACAATCAGTCACTGTGCAAAATAATCAGGTGGAGCCAAACAGTTCCTTACACTCCTCGCTCGTAACAGCATTGTGTGGAAAGCTGGTCCCTCCTCCCCTTACAGCACGAAACAGTCTCTCACTCTGTCAGCTAGATGAATTTCAGTCAGAGCAGGGAAATCACAGCACAGTTGATCGCTGAACGGAACGCTGCCGCTTGTGAGCGGCGCGGGGAATTTAACTGTGAGAAGCCCCACCTCTCAGGTAGCATCAGCAACAGTTTACACCTGAACCCCCCACAATCAGTCACTGTGCAAAATAATCAGGTGGAGCCAAACAGTTCCTTACACTCCACGTTCGTAGCATTTGCATTTACTGTAAGTCTTCCTGTGTGTGTTGAGATAAGTGTTCCCCTGTATCTGAGCTGTATAGAAGTAAAGAGAGAAGGCCTACATTTCTGTGGTGCATGTTTTTCTTTCTACCAAGACCCTGAAGTGTTTAAGGTACTTATTTTCGGCCACCAAATACTACAAACTGGCGACAAGGATGGTGAAAATGTCGATAGCTCCAGCTTACTGAATTACGCCATTTTGTGACTTTCTGCATTGGAGACAAGTAAGCAATTTGGAACTGTACAGTGTTATGGCAACTTCAGCAAGCTCTGAGATTTTTACAGGAACGGACTGGGACACATGGTCCAGACAGTTTGATCAGTGGTTATTACTTAATCCTGCCATACAATCAGCAAATGATCAGCTACAGAGTGAGCTTATTCGAGATGCTTTTTGTAGTTTCTTAGGGAGTGAAACCTTCAAACTGTTATGCAGTCTGTGTGCAGCAGACCGGCCATAGGATTTGTCATATCAAGAGCTAAAGGCTAAATTGAATGCACAATACAGTTTAACAACTTTCCCAAGGGCCGAACGTTATAAATTCTACAGCTACCAGCAGAAACCAGGTCAGTCATTACAATCTTATTTGACTGAGATCAAAAGCTTAGCTCTTATATGTGAGTGGAGAAGGGAGCATCTTAAATCTAATCTAGCTGATAAGTTTGTTATGGGGTTGAATAAAGAACATCGTATTCAGCAATTACTTTCTGTAGGTGTCAAGAAATCTGATGATGAACTTTTACAGTTGGCACTAATGTATGAGACTGCAGAAAATGAAGCACATGCTAAGATGGACACTAAAAATGAGGTATAAGTGTCTGCAGTAAACCCCAAATTGAAGCAGCTCAAACCACTGTTTTCAAAGGAAAATATAACCACTCCACCCAAACTGCATGGCCAGTACAAATATGCATCATGTGGGTCGTCTCAGCATAGCAGGGACCAGTGCAAATTTGAGAAGTTCAGTGCCATGCTTGTAAATGTAAGGGTCATATGGCTAAGGTTTGCAGGAGCAGGAGAACTGCAGTGATCAGTTCAGAGAGCACAGACAGTGCAGTGGTTCCTATTGCACCACAAATGCAGACTAAAGATGTTCCTCCTTTCTATGTGTTACTTCAGTTGCCACAACTGAGCCAGTTGCGATTAATGGCAGACTCTGCTTCCCAGTTACTTTTATTAACCATCAAACGTGGTCTGATCTGGATAAGCCACTGCCTCCTTGTAATAAGTTGCTGCATGCATTTGAAGGGCAACTAATTCAGCCACTGGGCTCTGCTTACCACTTTAGTACATAGGACTGATTCCATTTAGTACACCTTTAACTTTTCTGGTTTCAAAAGGTGTCAACATTTTGGGTAGAGACACTCAGGTTCTTCTAAACATTCATGTTGATCCAGCAGATTTTGGCCTACTTGCTGTTGTCCAGGTACCACAAGCAGTAATCCGCCAAGCTTGGGGAGATTTTAGACTTGTATCCAGAATTATGAAAAGGCCTGGGATGTTGCACAGCAGCTAAAGCCAAGCTAGTTACAAAGCCTAATGCAATCCCTAAGTTTTGTGAACCACGGAAACTTTCTTTTGCTTTAAAACCAGTGGTTGGGGCAGAATTGGACAGACTGGAAAAAGCAGGTGTGCTGGAAAAGGTTTCAAGTTTAGATTGGGCTACTCCATTTGTGGTGGTATCTAAACCAGGTGGTCAGTTTCCAATATGTGGAGATTTTAAGGTGACATTTAATCCAGTACTTAGCACAGATGTATTTCCTTTACCCTTACCAGAGGACCTTTGCATAGACTGAATGGTGGTATGGGGTTCTCTAAACTGGACCTCGCTGATGCATACCTTCAAGTGGAAGTGGATACAGACTCTCAGAAATTGGTAGTGATTAATACACACAAGGACTCTACAAGTACAAATGATTATGTTTTGGCCTTAGTTCCACACCGGCTATTTTCCAAAAAGTGATCGAGCAAACGGTGGGTGATATACCAAGTGTTGCTTGTTATTTGGATGACATCATTGTCACGGGCAAGACAGACGCAGAACATTTACTTAACTTACAAAAAACTTTAGAGCGATTGCAACAGAGTGGATTCAGACTCAGGAGAGAAAAATGCCAATTTTGTCAACCAAGTGTCACGTACTTAGGTCACACTATTGACAAAGGCGGAATTAGTCCGAATGATGAAAAGGTGGAAGCTATTGTGCACATGCCTGAACCGCAGAGTGTTTCAGAGTTGCGCTCATTCTTGGGTATGATGCACTACTATGACCATTTCATACCTGGCTTAGCCACTAAATGTGCTATCCTGAATGAACTGTTACAGAAAGGTACTCTGTGGAAGTGGACCAAGGGCCACAGTAAGGTAGTTCAAGCCATCAAGCTCTCTCTAACCAATGTGAATAATTTAACTCATTATAACCCAAACTTACCTATCACATTGACCTGTGATGCTAGTCCTGTGGGTATAGGAGCTGTCCTTTTCCATATAGATCCAGAAGGAATGGAGAAGCCCATACCCCATGCTTCATGCAAACTCACTGCAGCTGAAAGGAATTATGCCCAGATTCAGAGAGAGGCATTAGCAATTGTGTTTGGAGTCCATAAATTTCGCCAATACTTGCTAGGTCGCAAGTTTCACCTGAAGACAGATCACAAGCCACTAGTGACAATTTTCAGTCAAGAAAAAGGAATTCCAGAGACAGCTGCTAGCTGACTTCAACGATGGACATTAATTTTTGTCTGCCTGTAATTTCGAGGTTACATATCAACCAATGGACCAGCATGGAAATACGGATGCCTTGTCAAGGTTACCAATATCCAGAGAAATGGAGTTCGATGTGGGACTTAAAGAGGAGCCATTAGTATGCCAGGTGGGGCCAGATAGTTTACCAGTGCAATTCAAAGATAAGGAGGACTCTACTGTTGTGTGTGCAATGGAGTTACAACAGTTAGATCAGCTTCCAGTACTAGCCAAGAACAATGCAAAAGCGACTAGTCAAGATGCAATTTTGAAACAAGTGCATCAGTATCCACCTGAGGGTTGGCCGCAAGGCACTACTTGTTTGGCTGAACTACAACCCTACTATACAAAGAGACAGCAGTTATCCATTGTGGAGGAATGTCTTCTATGGGGATTGCATGCCATTGTACCCCAATGTTATCACTCAAATGTGCTACTCTCTTGCATGCGGGCCATCCAGGCATTGCTAAATGAAATCCCAAGCCAGACCACGTATGATGGCCTTCCGTTGACAGAGACATATACCAGGTTGTGCAAAGATGCGAAGGTTGTGCTATATCAATGGGAAATCCAGCAAGAGCTCTAGTTCACCACTGGGAATGACCTGACAAACCCTAGCAAAGGTTGCATATTGATTTCGCAGGACCTTATTTAAATTCCATGTGGATACTCTTAACTGATGCTTATAGTAAATGGCCAGAAATTCATCAAATGTCTTCGACAACTACTGAGAGTATCATCAAAATGTTGAAATCTATCTTTGCTACCCATGGTTTTCCGCAAGTGATTGTCTTGGATAACGGACTGTAGTTTACGTCTGTTGAATTCCAAGCATTCTGCCAGCATCGCAGTATCCACCATATTTTCTCACCTCCCTACCATCCAAGTTCAAATGGCGAAGCGGGACGCCTGGTTCAGACTTTTAAAAAGAGTATGGACAAAGCTAATCCTACTAAACTGACGGTAATACAAATAGCCCTTTGGACTTTCTTGCGATGTATCAAAACAACACATTTTGTCACGGGAATATCCCCTGCAGAATTGTTGTTTGGACGTCAGATTCAAACTCAGTTGGACCTTCTTCACCCTCTAGGCTATAAATCAGTAACTGAAATACTTCCTAAGACCAGATCCTTCAAACTCAATGATCTTGTGTGGGTCAGGATGTATACAGACTCAAAGAGATGGATAGAAGGCATGGTAGAAAATAAGTTTGGAAATGTTGTCTATACTGTTTGATTGACTAACCAGAGAAGAGTGAAAAAACATGTGGACCAATTACGTACTAGAATTCAGACAGAACAAAAAAGGGATACCCAGAGTCGGGGTAGTTATCCAGCATTATTTCTTCCAAAACAAGAACAGGAAGAGATAGTGGAACCACAGCATTTACGACAAGATGTGGCCGATGCTAATCAGATTCCAGTGCAACAGCCTCCAGTCCTACCAAATCAGTCAGGACGTATAAGACGTCCACCAAACAGAATGGATTTGTAGAGATATAGTCTAATGACATAGACTAACTAAAAGGGACATTGCAGTAATAACTTTAATAGTGTCATACTATTTTCTGAATTACTGACTTGCGTACTTTCTAGCTAAATCAGGAGGGACTGTTATGTGTAGTGCAGCTTTAAGAAATGTTAGCCAGTACAGCTTTAGGGAAAGCATTTACTGTAACTCTTCCTGTGTGTGTTAAGGTAAGTGTTCCCCTGTATCTGAGCTGGATAGAAGTAAAGAGAGAAGGCCTAAATTTCTGTGGTGCATATTTTTCTTTCTACCAAGATCCTGATGTGTTTAAGGTACTTATTTTCAGCCACCAAATACAACACAAGGGTTACCCCAAAGGGCACTGGCAATAAAGCCAAGTTTCAAAGAAACACAACATCACACATACCCCCATTATGCAATGGGATCTATATGCAAATCACTATGAAATGTCAGGCTTGTTCAGCTTAAAGCAGGAATACATGGTTCCAAACAGCCTCTCAAATAATCTGTAATTTACATGCATTTAAATAACACAACGGGAGTTTTCTGATATCTCTACCCCAATAACTTAATTTTTATAATCCAGTCCCCTAGTAACTTTTTACCTTTATCAAAAACACCTAGTGCCGTGGTATTTTCAACATTTACAGGTTTCATATACATAAGGCATATACATGTAACCCCCCCTGCAAATGGGGGTTCCCAAAAGTCTTCCAGGAGCTTGCCTGAATGCTCCAAGTCTGGGCAGTGTTCGAGCCTGAGCTGTTTTAATGTGGTTCCAAGTGAGTACTATTTGAACCTCCACATACTGTCTCTTTAAGAGCTGTCTACATGTAGACTTAATTAGTTTGAATGGGGTACTGTGTATTTAATGCTCGAATCCCTGAGGAGCTGCAGAGAAATGCGCTCCGCTTCTGCAGTCGCTAAGAGTGCAGAGGGCCTAAATGAAAGATGTAATTGTTTGCCTGAAACCAGTTAGAGTGTTAAGTAAAATGCAGTTTGTCTAACCTGCCTTTCTTGCAGCAGGGACTCTGTGTGTGTTACCCCTCCATTTTGGACCTAAACTGCTGTGCTGGGCCAATTGGGTTAAGGGTTCCCTAAAATGGAGCCTGTGGACGAATCAGAACTTGGATTCTTAATTTTGAGCCAGCCACAAGGGGATTGTATGGGCAGTGACTCTGGGAAATGTAGTTTTGACCTTGGCGCCTTTTTCTACCAACAGAGGGAGTCTTATTGTGAGTGACAGCTGAATCAGCCAACAGAATAGTGTGGAGCTAAAGGAAATGCCCTGCTCTGTGACTGGAAAGATCAGATCAGTTGTGGCAGTGAAGAGAAGGAGCTGTGTGCTTCTATGTGTGTATAGTTTCACGCGGGAGGCGTGTGAGGCCCTGAGTTTCGGTCTGCAGCCTTTGTGAGTGCCAGTTTGGACTGAATCCGAGTTGTGAGGAGAAAGAAGCACTAGAAGTGTGGAAACCAGGCTCACCCTGTAGAAGACTGGAGAATTGCTGAATGCGCTTTCGGTCTGTCAGGAACTGAAGCTGCTGTGTGTGCTCCCAGGTATTTTGCAGTAATTGCGATCGGATTGAGGAGCAGCCTGCCTGGTATAGTACTGTCCTTTTACATATAAATAATGCTAGTGCTTGTGGGGAATCACTATTTCAAATCCCCTGTACAGTGACTTGTGTGCTGAAGCTGGAAGTAAACCCCAGCTTAATTCGGACTACATCCATTTGCTATCAACTGCAGTGGGGTCCAGTCACAAGGACCTTGTCCTCATGCCCTGCTCTTCTGGCAATCCAGAGGGACATTCTCCATCCGATCCTCAGCTTGGGTGTTGTGAGTACAAATCAGGGTATTCCCCTGCAGCTTGTTTTCAATCACAAGTGTGTCACCTAATTCTTGTTGTTTCACTGTTTCATGGACTGAGCCCTCCGGCTCTGGATTACAATTGGGTGTTGTGCATATATTTTCTTCTACAGGGCCCTATCCATCTGCACCTGCCGGCCAACCCCAGGCAATGGACCTGGCTAGCCCCCCCCCCAACCTGGGTACCCAGTGTGTGACTTTTCAGACCCTGTATGTGTGCATAGTACTGTGATTTGAATATTTCCAAACCAAATCAACCTGATTGCCCCCTTCCTTATTACTGTCCCCTAAATAAACCAGATTTGTTGTTGTTATACTATATACTGTCTGTGGTGTTGGTACTTATGGAAACAGTATTGCGTTTTGCTGTGTATGTTGTTTAACCTTACTTTACAGGGGGTCCTCAGAGACGTGCTTCAGAATCAGTCTCGAGGGTAAGTGGTATCTATATGAGTGAACAGTGTGTATACGTGGAGTACTGTGAGGGCTGTAACTCTAGTGTACTGTGTGAGCCACTAGAGGGAATACAAAAGGGTCTCAGTGTCCCAGAGGGCTGTGACCAAGCTAGTCTAACCACTGCAAACCCTGACCTCTGGGTGGAGGCACCCGCCATAGGACCTAGGCCCCTCAACCCATGCGTAGTCAAACAGGCAGGGGTAGTAGCCCTCGGGATAGCGCCTCCTAGGGGTCACATACTGTACATCAAGGTATTTTATGACATAGTGCTATTGCATACTAAAACCAACAACAAAGCACCACAATAACCTCCCTGTCACGAGGACCTGAGGGGAAAAGAAAAATTAAAGAGGACACCATAGCATGGTTAAGAAAGGGAAGGGTGCCCATAGGTGGCCAACCTTATGGACTAGAAACTGCAAATGATAGATTAGGCTAAGAAACAGAAAAACTGTTGCAATAGATTTAAGAAAAGGTTGGTCCTCAAGAGTGGCAGGATCTTCCTGTCACACCCTGCCACTGTCTTCGCCCCCACCACCTCCTCTGGAAGATTGTTCCAGGAATCCACCACTCTTTCTGTGAAGAAGTACTTCCTAACATCTCCTGAATTTACCCCTCCAGCTTCATAGCATGCCCCTTGTTCTTGAGAACCTTTTCATCTGAAAAATACTTTCTTCCTTACATTACTTACCCCAGCGAGGTATTTAAAGATCTCTATCATATCCCCCCCCCCCCTTCCAGGGAGTACATACTGCGGTCCTTTAGTCTTTTCTCATAGAGCTTCTGATGCAGACCCTGAACTATTTTAGTTGCCCTCCTCTGGACAGCCTCCACTCTATGTCCTTCCAGAGATGTGGTCTCCAGAACTGCACGCAGTACTCTAGGTGGGGTCTTACCAGAGATCTATACAGAGGTAACACCACTTCCCTCTTTCTGCTGGTGATACCCTCCCTATGCACCCCAGCATCCCACTAGCTCTCCCCACTGCCTTGTGACACTGCCTGGCCACCTTCAGGTCATCTGATACTATTACCCCCAGGTCTCTTTCCTGCTTGGTGGTTGTCAATACCACGCCACCCATTTTGTACTCTGCCCTGTGTTTCTGAGACCTAAGTGCCTTATTTTGCATTTTCTGCATTGAAACCCAGCTGCCATACCCTTGGCTACCCTCTAGTTTTCTCAGGTCTCTGCTCATCCTTTCCTTTTTTGAACTTTAGGTTTATTACATTTTATACAAATGCAAATACATACAGTATAACTCCTGCAAGGCACCAAAATATCATCGTGATACATCCAATGTAATAGTAAATAGGTAACCTATACAGTTTAGCATAAGGATGTGGGGAAATCCCAGTTAAACATAGAAGTCCCATCTGAGTCTGAATAGCTGCATCCTACAAAACCTTTTAGCAGTCAAAATCCAAAATGAAAAAGTTCAGAAATTTATAACTCAGCATGCAGTGTTGATGTGACTTCAGTTCTGAAAATTATTGAGTCCAATCATTTTCAGCACAGCAAGATACAGTTCACCCACTTTCATAAATGCAGGATAAAATAAACCATTTAACCCTAAAATAAGTTATTAAAACATTTAAGAAACCCTTTTCATACAGAGAGAAATAAAAGAAGTACTTTACAGTCCACTATTTGGGCAAAATGACCAAAATTCAAGTCCCTCCTCAGACTCTGATTCAGGCAGCACCTCCCCAGATTTAAATTCTCGCGCTATAGCCTCTGCCTTCTTCCTGTATCCACAGGGTTGGTGAAGTGGAAGTCTGGCCCCCATAATGAATTCACAGATGGGCCGGCATCAAGAGGGAGTGGGTGACCCCAGAGCCTGCAGTCATGTCCTGACTGCATCTAATTTTATGACATGCATGGGTGGCAAAGAAGAGGTCTGGAAACAACTGCAGTGTGGCCCCATCATAGTTTAGGCCCTCCGTCAATCTTGCGACTTACAGCAGGATGTCTCGCATCTCAGAGTTGGCTGTCACCAGTAGGATGGTCCAGTGCCTCCCCTCTTGGCCCGCTGCTCTCGGTTCTGATGCAGTAAGCTTTGCACATCTGGCCTGCCAATTGTGTCCCGAGAAAGATTTAGAGCTGCAGGAGCCCTTGCAAGAACCCCAACAGATCGTTCCACACTTCCTTCAGGTAGCCCAATATTCCACACGTGGGAGGTCCGGTTTGCATTTTCCAAGGCCTCCAACCTGTAACAAAGTTGCACATTTTCTTGCACCAGTTTAGGAGAGGTTGCTAGAGTTTGAATGGTGGTCTTCTCCACCGATGTCACAGTCTGGGACACCACCTCCAGTCTGGCGTCCTGCTCTGCAAATGTTTGAAGAAGTGACTCGACTTTAAAGTCGATCGCTTGTATTGAAGCCTGTAAAGCTCTCCATGGGGGCTCGGGTCTGGCAATTGTTGTTGTGGTGGTTATGGTCTGTGTGTCCACAGTCAGTGGATTTTTACCACTGCTTCCACCCACTTTTTGCGTGCGACCCATCACCCTATCTGGTATCAATCGACGCCAGAAATTATACTGCAGGAACAGTTTTATTGGTTTTGCCTTCCAAAATGTCTCAGTTTTAGTAGTTTAAAACTGAAATATAGGCAGAGCCGATCTGATGTGCATCTTGCCTGTAGGAATGCTAACAACGCCCACTCTGTTCATCCTTTCCACTCCCGAGTGTCCACCCTACTGCAGATTTTGGTGTCATCTGCAAAAAGCAGAGACCTTCCCTTCCAGCTCCTCTACAATGTCACTTATAAAGACATTAAAGTAAATGTGTGATTGAAAAAAAAACAACACAGTTTTGGCTTCATAGCACACTACTCTGGGGCCTCGATAGCCCCACTGTGTGAAAATTAACAATTTTTATTCACTCCAAAACGTTTGGGAAGGGATCATGTTGTTCGAACTGGGAGCCAGCCGATTCCTTCCCACTTCCGAGTCTGCCTGCTCTGCCCCACGCTCCCCTGTTTTGTGACATGGTACCAGGGAGAGCATGGGGACGCCCCCCCTACAAGTCTATGAGGCTAACTTTTAAAATGATTTTACTAAACTTTAAATTAGCGTTTGATAAAAATGAAAGCCACAGCTCAACTAATAGGGACCATATTAGTTGAGCCATGGCTTTCATTTTATCAACGAATTAGTTAAAGTTTAGTAAAATCATTTAAAAGTAGTATAGACCTGTAGGCATGTCCCCACTCTCTCCCTGGTACCACGGCCACAAAACGGGGAAGCGCGGGGGCAGGACAGGCAGACTCAGAAGTGGAAGGGATTAGCTGGCTCTTAGTTCAGACAACATTATGATCTCTTCCCAAACGTTGTGGAGTGAGTCAAAATTGTTAATTTTCACACAGAGGGGCTATCGTCGCCCCAGATTAGTGGGCTATGAAGCTCAAACTGTTAGATCACACAATCTCTTTAAAGAGAACCGGTCCCAACACTGATCCCTAAGGCACTCTGCTGGTCACTCTCTCTTCCTCGGACTGAACTCCATTTACCACCACCCTCTGTAGCTAACTGTTGATCTTCTAGAATATCCTCACTACCGATAACCACTGAAGGTCATGGGCTGGAGGCATTAGGACCCAGGGGGAGTGACACTTTTGCCACGGGACTGGATCGGCTACTGGGCATGGCACCTGTGCATACCGGTGGTGCCCACACTAGCCAATAACCACTGCCAGCTATCCCACTAACCTCAGTTCTGTCTGCCAGGAGAGAAACAAAGTGGGGAAAATAAACAACAAAACAGACCCCAACTAAGAACCTTGGATAAAGGAAAAAAGAGCACACTAGGTGGCCTAAAAGGGTAGCTGGGTATGGAACCAGAGCTTTACACCACTAACCAGACAGGAGATGGATAATGATCTTAAAGGCAGTTCGAAGCATGTGGCTCTGACAGAAAAGCAAGAGGAGATGCCCAGAATTAGGACACCTTTGCAACTGAGATGGCAAAATGTACCAAAACAGGAATTAAACAAAGTTCTGGAAAAACCAAACCCAGTGCCACCTGATAGAGGAGTGACTGAATAGCTTGTCAAAATATATCACCCCCCCCCATAAAAAAGGTAGGAATCTCAGCTGCATGTGGAGCTGTAAGGCAGAACAGCCCAAAGGAGCTAAGATGTGTTCATCTCCCCAGGCCCCCCCCTTAGGGTAGTGGGCTAACAACCCAGTTGGCATAAGAGCAGAAGGGCATATCAACCAAAAGAACAGTCTAGCACAGCCAGAAGAAAAAGATCTGTTTCTCTTGCAACAAAAGTGAGGTAACCTGTGCAAGAACTAGTGTACTCCGATCCAATCCAGTGCACAGCACTATTCCACAGACAGAGCAACTGTCAAGTGGAATTAGACTGGATAGTGCCCAGAGGCACAGAGTGCATTTAACAGCTAACAGGGATATACCCTCGGCAGGGAGAAGGAGGCCAAGAATGAACAAGCATTTGTCAACGCGGAATGTTTGCGTATCTGGTGCGTGTGGCATGCATGAGTAGTGAGATGAGCAATTTGTTGTGGGTTCTGACTTCCTACAAATTGTAGGTCTGTGCCTGCATTGTAATTTAAAACTGTCAGGCTAACATTCTTGTCCGGATGCAGTCCATGGGACCACGAATCAGTCTTCACCATTGATTCCCAATTATGGGTCCGAGTATCAAGTTTTCCCTTCTTTCTGAGGGAGGAGCTGGCTCACCCTGAGGGTAAAAGATACCCTCAGCCCTCTGCGTGGGGGAAAATACCATGGGAATGGGCTCCTCACAGGTCTGGCGAGACCAGAGACTGGTCAGGACCAGGTGGGGCTCCTGTGCCACAAGAGCAAAAGTGTTCCCTAACAGTTCCTGCCTGACCTTAGGGGAGAAGAAACAAGCCCCTGAAAGTGCAAGTTGAGCACCTTACACCTAGCAAAGGTGTCAGTCAGGAGACATGAAGCCACGCCATTTGCCTGATGCAGACCGCAGTTCCTGCTAACCTGGAAGACAGGTCCTTAGCATCGTAAGAAGCCCTCGACTGGTGCCTGGCTACCTCTGGGCACAGGCAAAAAGGTGAACTGCCTGCCAGACTGTCTCACTCTGCGGCAGTGTAGCTACAAGTGTGCTCAGTGCAACCACAGGCGACAGTTACAGGTCGCCATACGTGCCTGGTTTGCAGTTTGCAAAAAACTACATTAGGACACGTGCCAAGGAAAAACACCTTCCTGCCAAGAGATCTATCTGAGCGGAATCTGCCGCTAGAGGTCAGTCACACGCCATATGTCATGGCTCCAACGGGATCTGCAGTACTACAAGCACTGAGGAGAGCTGAAGTACCTTAGCTGCGGACCCGGAGAGTGTGTGATACTGCTTGAACAGGTCCCAGGGATGGCTTCTATGTTGCTTTCACAGCTATTACCCTCCTCGGTGTTGTGAATGACACCAGAGTCGGGGAGGACCTCCAGGACAACATCATCATCAGCACCTTGACCAGGGTTGGACCCAAGACCGACTCCATGGCCATCATCACCATATTCCCTGTATCTGGTACCATCACCTTCCTCACTAGCAACATCAAGGATGGTGACAACAACCAAACTGCCAACAGTGTGGCCAACAGCCTCGATGCTGGTCCCTCTCCTGACACCATGAATGGGGTCAGGAGGGGGCCTGGCCTAATCCTCTGTGCCATCAGCCCGTCATCACCACAAACAAACAGCAAGGCAACACCAGAGAATGATGTCGAGGTGCCCCTAGTGAACTGTAGCATATAGCCACAGCCTCGCCACCAGGAACATCTGCTGCTCAGAGCAGGCAGACAGTGGCGAGTTTGCAGTCGACCACTAATAAGGAGTTGACTGTCCACTTGACCCATCCACTGAAGCCTCCAATGCATCAGCGTGGTGAAACTGAGAAGAATTCCTTACTTCCACAGAACTAGACATCACAGGAAGCAGATCAGAAGAAAAGCCTAGAGACCTGAGCTTGGATGTATGTGTGTGACACCTGCCTTTGAGAGTGGGGATAGGGCAACCCCATTTTAACGTGCGGTTTTCGAGGGTATGGTGGTCCCTAGATAGGAAGGCATTGCATATATCCATGTCATGCTCCGGTCAAAGACAGGCCGCACAGGTCTGATGCCGGTCCCGAACAGTCACTGGTTTCCACAGGGGCAATGATGCATAATGGTGTCTGTTGGACTTTCTTGGATGATTCCGCCCCTTTCTTACTGGACTTTGGCACTGCGGTAAAATATAAACATATGACGAAGCCAGTAGAATAAGGCCATTAGGTCTATCGAGCCTACTCATACTGCAGGGTCGTCAACGTCAGCTAATGACACCGCCCCCTTCCCAATCAGCCCTTCCCCTCTGTCCACCTCCCTCTTGACCCTTATTTTTTCCCTTAACTCTATACCAGCCTCTTCTGAAGCTGCCTACCATTTTCAGTGAGACCACCTCCTCAGGGAGCCCATTCCAACCTGCCACCACCCTCTCCGTAAAAAAGTGCTCCTAACCTCTCTCTCATCCCCCCAACTTGAGACTGTGTCCCCTCATGTTTTGGTTCCCACTGAGCTTGAAGAGACCCTCAATGTCCGCTCTATTTGCTGCCTTCAAATACATGAAGGTCTCAATCATGTCCCCTCTCGCTATCCTCTCCTCCAGGGAGTACATGGTCAGGGCCTCCTACCTGTCCATACATCCTACCTTGCTGGCCCATGATCATCTTAGTTGCCCTCCTTTAAACCATCTCCAGCTGGTTTATGTTCTTTTCAAGGTATGGGCACCAGTACTGTACGCTGTACTCCAGCTGTGACCTCACTAATGACCCGAACAAGGGCAGTATTACCTCCTCTTACCTACTGCTGATGCCCCTGGCAATAGAACCGAACATTTTATTTGCCTTTGCTGCTGCTTTCTTACATTGTGTGAAATGCTTCAAGTCACTAGTGATCTTCACCACAGGTCCTTCTACTTCTCAGATGCAGATACTCGGACCCCACCCAGGCTGTACTCAGTCCTGGGTTCTTAGCTCTAGTGTGCATAACCATGCATTTCTTTACATTGAAGCCAAGTTGCCAAATCCCAGACCACCTCTCTAGCTTTTCCAGATCTTTCCTTAGGTCCTGTATCCCTTCTGCTGTGTCACCCTCCCACAGAGCTTGTTGCTGTCCACAAATAAGCAATTTTGCCCATAATGCCCTCCTCATTATCACTGATGAAAACATTAAAAGCACTGGTCTAAGCACCAAACTCTGTGGACTCCACTGGTGACCTCCCTGGTGCTTGAGAGCTCACCCCACCACCATGTTCTAGGTTCTGACCCTCAGTCAGTTATCCACCCAACTGATCAACTGCTAGATCTGCCTACTTCCTGATTAACCTCTTGTGAGGTACAGAATTAAAGGCCTTGCTGAAGTCCAGGTAAAGGATGTCCACTGCTTGGCTCCTGTCCACTATTTTAGTGACCCAGTAAATGAAGCTAATCAGGTTTGTTTGACACAATCTCCCTCCCATAAACCAGTGTTGTCACTCATCCTGAAAGCCACTCTCTTCCAGATACTCTACTAACGCTTCCTTAAGTATGGTCTCCATCAGCTTGTATTGTACATGACTGTGGTCAGATAGATTGGTCTGTAGTTTCCCGGATCATTCTTGGGACTGCTCTTATGGAGGGGCACTACATGTGTGTCATTGCCCAGTACTGCGGTACCACACCCAACTCCAGTGAACTGCTGAACAGGTCAGTGTTGGGACCTGCAAGCTCCCCTGCCAGCTCCCTCAGCATCCTTGGAGAATACCGTCTGGGCCTGTGGATTTAGCTACCCTTAATGCTAGCAACCCTTTTCTCAACCTATCCACCTCAAAACAACAGTGCCCCATCCCCTCTCCTTCTCTCTAGTGGCACCAGTCCATCTCTCTCCCCAGTGAAGACCAAACAGAAGTACTCATTCAGTACTTCTGCTTGGCCCCCCTTCTCTTCTACCCACCTGTCCCCTTTCCTGAGCCTAACAATCCCATCTTTCTTGTCTCTTTTCTCGCTAATATACCAAAAAAAGGCCTCGTCCCCATTTTTAATTCTCTTAGCTAGTGGTAGTTCTCTCTGAGCTTTAGCTGACAGGACTACCCTACCTGCTACACTAGCTATCTTCAGGTAGTCCTCCCTGTCATTCTACCCCCAGGTCCTCCTGAACGTCTTGTAGGCTGATCTCTTTTCTCTTACTGCCTGGGTGACCTCTGTGCTAAACCAGCTGCATGCTTTGGCCCTCAAGTTTTTCCCCTTGAGCCTAGTGTACTCCCTGTGGCAATCATTATTCCCTCCTTGATGGTGTTACCACTTTTGGTCCTCCCTGCATCTACTTGGATGCTTGCTAGGTGACTCCTTAGCAACTCACCCATCTTTCTGAAGTCTGCCTTTATAAAATCCAGGATTTCAGTCTTAGCGGGGGCCTTTTCCCTGCCCATGCCCAACAGGAACCACACTGTGCGATGTTCACTCCCACCCAGGGGCTCCCTCAACAGGAACCACACTGTGCGACGTTCACGCCCGCCCAGGGGCTCCCTCAACCTTAATATCCTGGACATGGCCCCTGTTCATCAGCATCGGATCAAGGATTACCTCCTCCCTGGTGTGTTTTGTGATGCCCTGCATCAGGAATCCACTTGCAGTGCATCTAGAATCACCTGATTATTACTGAAGGTCATGGCGGGTACCCTCCAGTCCACCTTGGACAAGTTAAAAAGCACCTTTTCCATGTGTTTGCAGAAACTGAGCTTACCATGTATGTGTGTGCTGGACCTTGCAAAATGCAAGTTGCATGACTTAGTTTCAGTCCCGTTTTGTATTTATTCAGAAATCAGTGTTTTATTTTCTACCTCCCTGCTGTCTGCTGTGCACATTTTCCTGCTCTGTTGCCCAGCCAGCCGCTCTCTCTGGCGTCACTATATGGAATCAGTAGATGCAGCCTTGGTCAAAGTGGGAAGTGAAAATGGGGGCAGTTCTGTGTTAGTCTGTTGTTAAAATAAGACTGAATCATAGTAGTACATGGATTTCCAGTCTCAGTACTGATGCCTCATTGCTGCTCGCCTTCCAATTGCTCCTTTTTCACAATTCACTTTATTAAAGTTAAAGCCCTGTTGACAGCAGGACATTTATGTACAGGTTCCTTTTTTTCCCTTGTGTGCAACTGCCATTTATTTTTTTTGTTTGTGGGGGGGGGACTAATGTCTCTAGCAGTGGTTTCATTTGCCTTTTCATTGCTGGATACATAATTCTGGGCACAATTTGATATTTTGTGAAACAGCATTTGAAATTATACCAAAGGTGATGTCCCTTTTACTTGTTTTATGCAGCCTGTTCCTTTACAAGCATGAATGATGCCCTTTCAAGATTGCTCTTCTTGATCCTATACCCCATGAAGTGACTACCGATCAAATGTTTCTGTCAATGCCTCCTCTGCTGTCTGTTCAAGAGACCATGGGTTCCCTTCCAGAGATGACTATCAGGTTCTGGTGGTGACCGGAGTCTGCTGGGCAGTCCTGATAGTCCTCTGTGAGGCCGTGTGGGGGCATATTGCATTTCCCACACAGCCACTGCTGTTTGTGAACTGTGACCGGCTAATGCTAACTACCACGGCCCATGCCACCGACATCAGCAGGGAGTGATCCATACAGGGTGTTTTGAAGGGGACTCTCTATGCAGGCTGGCTGTGACATCCCATTCAGAGGGTGCAATGCCCATCACTTGTGCTGCAGTTTACATCAATCCCTTCCCTTGCACCATATGTTTGATGCAAGGGACAGGCTGAAGTCACATTTGGGGACTTGGCCTCCCGGGACAGGTTTGGTACTGAAATCAGTGCTGTGTCCCTGACAACCAACATTGCAACACGCACCTGTCGGACGCATCTTGCACTGACTTATGGGCCCTCTGCAAATACTGCCAATGGAGTCCTTATCAGCCCAGCAAATGGATCTTGTGCATGCTACAGCATGCACTGACACCCCTGGTGACACAGGTAGCAGTCTCACGGTGGTAGTGGGTCACTCCTCCTGCCCAGGGGAAGTGAGCATGACGTGGGACATTCAGTCATCACCCTCCCACGGCCAGTATGAACAGTGAATACTGCCTGAATAAAGCCCTACACTTCAAGTAGGAAAGTATAAGGAAGAAGCAGAAAAAGATACACCTACAATACATGAGAGGAAAAAGGTAAAGGAGTATAATGGCAAAGCACCAGGGCTTCACGACTGTGAGGTGTGCATCGACTGAGAAATTAACCGTGTGTTTTTTTTTGGTTTTTTTTAGTTACTGTTTCTTCCTCCGTCCCAGTTGGTCCACTATCCTGCCGTCCTCCCAGCCCTGTCCCCCGACCTTCAGGCTTACCTTTCCTTCTTCTCCCATGGCTTGCCCTCCATGGCGAGGCATCGAGGGGCCCCCAGGACCTGATCCAGTTCATGGAGGTGCCTTCTCGGGGGTAGTGCCCGTGGAGGACGGCCTTCATCCAGCTCGACCAGGACCAGTTTCCATTTTTCTGCAGGGGCGTGCAATGCCGACAATGGCTGAGCTGCACATGATTCTGCACACAGCACGCCAGTCGGCTGCTCTGCCTCAAGCCCCATCATGCAGGATGCAGCATGCCAACCCTAGCCTCTGCTAGGTGTCAGGCAGGTGCCGGTCTCGTTCATCACCCTCCCTGGAGAGAACTGTCCCCTGGATGCTCGATCCTCTCCCTACCGGCCAACCCCTAAAAACCTGCTCCCACCGTGAACACGGGTCGCCGGCATGGCAGGAAGTAAGGCATGATGCCTCAGCCCTCCATGCCACAGAGCCAGCCAACCCAGTGTTTTAAACAACAGAAACTGTGTATAAATAAGATTACTAGAAATAACATGGGGGGGGGGGGAGAACAACATGAAACTGTCAGTCTTGCAAAACAAGCAGCATACAGACATATATGGAAATTACTGTCATATTCTACCACAAAAAAAGCATACTGATCGCAACACATGACAGCACTGTACTCAATAACAGCACATATAAATGTTAAGTCACAAGAAATAATAAACACAGCTATTTTGTTACTGTACAGTGACAATTCCTGATCATCAAGACAGCCACTGATCTCAGGTAGGGAAGCTGAAGACACATTATTATCACTGACAGCAGCACAATCATTCCCAGGCTCAAACTGCTAAGGAAGTGCTGCAAAGTTGTAATCTTCATTAGACTCTGTTACGTGGGAATCAAGAGTCCTCATTTCGTTTTCCAACAGCAGTGAAAATATACTGGCATTAAGTGGATCAGAATTCATTCCTGCAGCAGGACAAACACGCAATGTGCAGAGAGAACAGATTGGGACTCCATACTCTAACGTCACACACAAGCAGCGTGCTTCACAGTCAGATGGCCGAGCACACCAACGCCATTCCAAATTCCTGTTTTCTGTATGCAAAAATGGAGCAACAAAACACAGAAGTAATAACATTATTTTGTAGGATGCAAGATGACTGTTTTAATGCACACTGCTGAACACAACTGGTAAAGAGTGTTCTTTAAAGTCTCCCACTATCATCACCTCTCCCTTCCCTGCAGCTGTCTTTGTTATGGAACTAAATTCCTTGAATTTTTCCTCCTCCTGGTTGGAAGGTCTGTAACCCACCCCCAATCTCACCTTCTTCCCTCGGTCTTAAGAGTAACTGAGCACATTGCTTCTGCCCTCCCCTCTTCAACTCCTCCTCATACTAGTTATATCCACCTAATGTAAGCCACCACCCCCCTCCTTTCCCTACCCCTCCCTGTCCTCCTGTATAATATAAACCCAGGATCTGAGAGGTCCCAGTCCAGGTTAGGTGTGACCATGTCTCCATCACCACTGCGATGCCCACACCCCTCTCTGCCAAGAATGCCCGCAGGTCATCCATCTTGTTTCCAAGACTTTGTGTGTTCAGGGACACCACCTTCCACCTAGAGTCCTGAGCCTCCTTCCCTTCCCACCCATCTGCCTTCCTCATTACTCCTTGCCTGTACCACCCGCTGCTAACCCCCTTGCTCTCCCTCCAACTCTACACTCCAAATCCCCTCTGACAATCTCAAGCAACACCACAATAAGGGAAAATAGTGGTGACACAGCCAGGAAAGCAGTGACGTGTTCAGACTGAGGTGCTGCACTCTACAGTGTGTGCACTCAATGGCAGAAAGAACAGAACTGAGGTTAGTGAGCGAGTCGGCAATGGTTATTGGTTATTGGGTGGTATCACATGGGGGGGGGGGTATGCAGATGCCATGCCCAATAGTCGTGGCTGGCCTCCTGACAAAGGCTTTGCTCCTGCGGGGTCCTAATGCCACTGGCCCAGACTCATAGGTGGGAATTAACTGTAAAGATTGATTCTTATAAGAGCCAGGGTTTCCAAAAATCATTTTTGTGTTTTATCTTTCTGCAGTGATGTCTGTGCTATGAACAGTATTGGAAATGAGAGCAATTCACTTTGGGATCCCTACCATCTTTGCTGTAGGACTGAATAGACTAGAAGGGTCTGTGACACTTTTAGTCATTATACTGTATGTTGCATTTTAAAACTTCATTTAGTCAGTTTCATGCCTTTACGAGGGTCCATTTTCTTCATTTTGCAGATACCTCTTTCTACTCTGGCATCCAGACCTGCATTGCTGCCTACCAGGGTAGCCTCCTGAGTCGCCACGCAGACCTGGTCACCCCCAGAGGGGGTTGGGGGGCTGCCCTATATCTATCTGCATATTAGCCTCCATGCTGGAGCCTACCACGGTCGCAGTTAAGGGCTGGATTTACCAGGGCTTGCTAGCCCCAGGTGCCAGGGGCCACTTTCTTGTGTTTCCCCTTCCACCTAAGAGGGTGTGGTGAACGTGTCATAATGCATGCACACAAGCATGCCTGTTCGTTGACACCAGCATCTGCCAATTCCTAGCGCATGTTTTCTCCAGGTATACCTGCTGTTTATTGCCACTTCTTTCTGCAATAGACATTGGTACACTCGCCTCAGCTGGACAATGACAGTATTCAAGTGGCTCAATCTCATGCATCCCATGATCAAAGCAGCTTTGAAGCCTCTCTGCAGGAATAAGATGTGTCCAAATTACGCCCACTGATTTGAGAACTGCACCTGTTATACAAAGAAGGTCCTAGGTTGAAATTGATCAATAAACTGTTATACAGAGAAACAGTAGACAGAGGGGACAAGTAGACAACAACAACTAGTGCTGCCCTGCCTTCGAGATCTCAGTACTGAGGTCCTTGCACAACCACATGGGGCACCTTTTTATAGACAGAACACTTGACTTGGTGAGATCCAGATTCTATTGGCCTAAGATGGGGGCTGATGTGGAGCAACACATTCGAACTTGTAGTCGCTATTACAGAGGAAAGCTTTGCCTCAGAGGGCTGCCCCTTGTTAACATCACCACCAGTGCACCCATGGAGCTGGTCTGTATTGATTTCTCTGAGTTTGAGTCAGATCAAAGAAATATCAGTAATGTGCTGGTGGTCACTGACCATTTCACGAGATATGCCCAAGCTTCCCTACCAAAGACCAGAAAGCATCCACTGTGGCCAAAGTACTTGTAGAAAACTTTTGTTCACTATGGGGCTGCACAAAGAATCCATTCTGATCAAGGGAGATTCTTTGAGAGTCGCCTGATCAAAGAGATGCTTTCTCTGTGGGAGTGCGAAAGTCCAGAACCACTTCCTTTACCACCTCCCCAGGGGACCTACAGCCTGAACGTTTCAGCCGCACTTTGCTAGATATGCTGGCACCCTGCACCCAAAGGACAAGCCTAGATGGAGCCAACAATTAGCACCCTGGTACATGCTTATATGACCGTACTAAAAGTGATGCCACTGGATTCTCCTCACACCTGATGTTTGGAAGAGAAGCTCGACTACCAGTAGATGTGTGTTTTGGGGTCTCTCCTGATGGGGTTCAAGCTGACAACTATTTACAGTATGTGCAAAAAGTTAAAGGCCCAGCTAACTCATGCGTACTAACTGGCTCAAACCATGGCTGCCAAAAGAAATCTGGCCAACAAAGAAAGTATGATAAAAGGTGAAAGCACAGGAACTCCAGGAGGGAGATCGGTATTGTTAAGAAATCTGGGACTGCATGGTAAGCACAAGATTGCTGACAGATGGCACTATCTCCCTCACATTGTAGTGGGCAAACTAGATGATCTGCCAGTGTACAAAGTAAGGCCTGAGAATAATTCAAAAGATGTAAAACAATGCATGAACTATTTACTGCCCATTGACAAATCTTAATTGAGTCTGAGCCCCAGAAGATGCCCCTCTGACCAGTGACTAGAGCTGCTGCTAAGAAAGATCAAGAAAGTCTGCACCTACAGAAGCAAAGTTAAAGTGTTCCCCTCACAAGTCCCAGTTGAGCATGACTGTCAGTCCATATCGGAAGAAAGTGAGAGTGACTTTGAATACTATCCTTCTTACGAACTGAGTCAATTGTTCGGGCAATCCCTAGTCAATACTGGAGATGAAGCTGGGCCTTCTGGACTGTCTAAGCCCCCAGCTTCATCCCTGGAGCCAATGCTCCCAGAAAGTGAAGTGCAAAGCATCAGATCAGATGAAATGGAATCATTGTGCATGGTTGAACTGTTTGAGCTTTCAGGGAGGAAAATGATAGATTGGGGCAGACTGGTGATACACGAACAAGAAGAGTATTTTGAGTGCCCTGACAGTCCACTGCCAGTGTCCGAAAGCTTTCCATGCTTAGCCAAATGTTGTGGACTCAGAAACTGTAACTCCTGGAGCTGAAAGTGCCCCAAGTTCCTCAGCCTCTACTCCCCATGGAGACTCCTGACAAGTGAGACAATGCTGAAAATGAGGCTCAGAGTGCAGAGACTATAACAGTTCCCCTAGAAAGACTGGTCGAGCTGTAAAGCCTGTGGTGCACTTCAGTTATGATTCACTTGGGAGGCCTGTGGACTTGGCTCCTCAATGTTGTCCATAAAGGAGTGTATGTGTCCCCAGCTCATGTGCCCAAACTGAGCATCAGTGCTAACCTAAGTTACTTGTGTTGCCTCTTCATATGGTGCCCCTTGCCCATCCAGCCCTAAGGTAACTGATAGGAAGGGCCCCTCTCTTCAGGTTTCATGTACAAGAGGTAATAACTTGAGTTATGGTACAATGTGTGTGTAATACTGTGTAAAGAGGACGTACTGCAATGTTTCAGAAATGTGTTCTTGGTAAAATGATATATTGACTGATGATTACATGTGTGAGCCTAATGCAAATGTATATGGTTGCAGTTAAACTTATGGTACTTGCTTGACGCGGACGCCAAGCTTTCCCAGGCTAGGAAGGGTGTAACCCCCTGCAAATGGGGGTTCCAAAAGACTTCAGGAGCTTGCTTGAATGCTCCAAGCTCTGAATGGTGTTTCATGCTTGCTTCATTTATCAGTGAGTGTTTTTAGAACCTCTGGTACTGTCTCTTTAAGAGCTGTCTGCTTGCAGACATACATTTAGTTTGTATGGGGACTGTGTGTGTTTTTTGATTGAGTACCTACCCAAGCTGCTGCCAATTCTACTCATTTTTGCAGTCACTAGGGAGGTAAGGGAACCTATCTGAAAGATGTAAATTGTTTGCCAGAAATTATTTAGAGTAATAATGAAATTACAGTTTGTCTAGCTTGCTTTCTTTGCAGTCAGAACTTGTGTCTGCTAGTTCCTCATTCTAGTTTTGAACTGCTGAACTGGACCAATCAGTGTGGGTAAGCTAGCTCTAAAATGGTGCCTTGGGCGAATCAGAACTTGGACTCATAATCTGAGCCAGCCATACAAGAGGATTGTATGGGCAGTGACTCTGGGAGATGTAGTTTAGACTTCAGTGCCTTTTGGACCAACAGCAGCAGTCTATTGTGAGTGATAGCCAATCCAGTCAAGAACTGGGAGGAACTCAAAGGAAGTGCTGGGGTTTTGTCGGTTGGAGTTTCAGTTGAGCTTTGGCAGTGAAGAAGGAAGGAGCCCTGGCAATGCTTTTTCAGTGTGCAGTTTTAGTCAAAAAACGTGTGTAAGGCCCAGAGTTCCGGTCTGCAGTTTGTGTAACAGCTTGTTAGGACTGAATCATTCTGTGAAAAGAATCAAAGGATCTCTGAAGAGAAACCAGGCTCACCCTGTAGAAGACTGGAGAAATGATTGAATTGCACTGGTCTTGTCAGGAACTTGAATCTGCTGTGTGTTCTCTGGTATTGTGCAGTAATTACATCGGATAGAGAAGTAGCCTGCCTGGTATAGTACTCTTTTTTTTTTTTTTTACCATATAAATGTGAAGAGTCTCTTGGAGCTCAAGAGTAGCCTCTGCTGATACTGAAGGACCCTATCTTATTTGGAGGTCGTGAGTACTAATTCAGGGTCGCTTCTCCTGTTGAATTGCTACATTAAATCCAAATGGAATTACTGTACTGCTGACTGTTTAATTCCTCTTTTCTTCTGTGTGAAAGGGCCCCTACCAGCTGCCACGGTTTGGACTAGCCACTAGGGCTTGGGGTACCCAGGGACAGTAATTGATAGGGATAGGCCTGTGCACAGAGCCATAGGTAGATTATTAGAGTGATAAGTAATTAACCTGATTTTCCCTGTCCTTGTTATATCCCCCTAAATAAATCAGAGCTGCTTGTTTCAGCAAAGTTATACTGCCTGGAGGTATTTGTCTATGTTAAAGTACTGTACTGTGATTGTTGCACTGTATCTCATTTCACAGGAGGTCCCAGTGCCGGAACCAGACCTGGGGGTAAGTGTATACTGTGAAGGTAATTCTGATATATTGTGTGGGCCACTAGTGGAAGAAAGGGGGTTGCAGTGTCCCAGAGGGCTGTGACCAAGTTAGTTTAACTATTGCAAACCCTGACCTCTGGGTGGAGGCACCCGCCATTGGATCCAGGCCCCTCAACCTGTTAGTGGCAAATCAGGCAGGGGTAGTAGCCCCTGGGATAGCGCCATCTAGGGGTTACATCTGCAAACAGAAGATGGACAATTATGTTAGAGTAAAAACTTTGTATTAAGCTAATGCCTATTCTGTGTTTTAGTTCTGGGCATTTGTAACATTTTATGAATATAATGAGTATTTCCTCTGATGTACTTTTGTCTCAATAAAGTTAATAAACTTTGCAAGTTCAAAAAAAAAATATACTGCTCCCAAAAATAACACTGTATATGTCACTCAGCCCTTAGCTGCCTGATGCGACTGGTCTTATCATTGAGAATGACAAGTATTGTCCACAGGAGGTCACTGCACACCCTCATTAATAGGGAGTTGCTCAGGACTGATGCTATGGGCAATTGAGCTGATGCTTCAGCCTTCTTGGGCATGGAATAGCTAGCTACCAAGGCATTTTCTTGTATATGCCCTCTGGAGCAAGCCACAGTCTCATGAAGTCTCTGCCAGATTTCAAGGCTATACAGTCTATTCTGCTGACTGTCAAGCAAGGTATTGAGCCCTATAGTCACTAGATTTAATCCCCAGGATGTGTTCAGTGTAGCATCTCTTTCTGCTCTACAGGTATTTATATCAGGTGGCATTCCTGGCTGCAGACTGCTTGCTTCTCCCAGGATGTCCAGCAACAGGTGATGTATGTTCCCTAGTTGGAATTCACCTGTTTGGGCAGCAGGTGGAGCAGTCTCTTAAGGCGTCAGATGAACCTAGACTAACCCTCGAGAGCTCCAAACCAGGCGCCAAGAGTCTTATAGTGCTTGTAATGCTCACTGTGCACCTGTAGAAGTTAGAACTTTCAAGTCTTCCTGTTCTTGGACATTGGTTAACTTCAAGCCTGTTCATACAAGAGACAGAACAGGCAGTAGTCACTGTTTTCAGTTCCTGTCTTCAGTGGGGATCTTGCTGAACTTCAAACAGTCTCCGCTACTACCTTCCCAGCAATTGCTGTTCTTTGGATCAACCTGAGATCTGGCTTTCTTAGATAGAACTGGCTACAAGCAATTCTGCAGATGGCATGCCACATCATGGAGCAAAGTGTGCAAGCCCACCCATGCAACGTGTGCTATGCTTTATAGCCTCCTCGATGTTCACAGTGCCCACAACATGTCTGCACATGAGGACGGCTCAGTGGATGATCAGTGCACAGTGGTCACAGGCATTGCATGCTGAGACTTACCCATTCAGGTAACCAGATCCTTAGTTTGGTCTCTCATGGTGGTCCCTGGAGGACAGTCTCCTCCAAGGATCCCCTTTTCTCAAATGGAGCCTCAGGTTACTTCACGGATGTGTCTCTGTTGGGGTAGGGGCTCACTTAGGGCCACCAGACACAAGGTGTCTGGGACGATAGAGACTCATCTCCACAGTGTGTGGAGATGCAAGCTGTTTTGTATGGTCTGAAAACCTAAAGGGCCTAGTCAGCCACTGAACAGTCCTCCTCTAGACAGACCACAAGTCTGTCATTCTACATCAACAAACAAGGAGGAGCACATTCTTACCATCTCTGCAGGGAGGCGATGACAGTGTGGTATGGTGTCTGGAGCAGGAGATCCTGCTGCAAGCAATCTATCTCTCAGGAGTTCAGAACACTCTGGCAGACCAGCTTATTTGGTGAGTGGGATACTCCAGATGTGGGCCTTTTTGTGTTCTTACTCAATGCCAGCTGCCTCAATCCTGATTAAGTTCTGCTCCAGAAATCCAGGACATGGCATTCTCTATCAGGATGCATTCAGACTGCTAAGGCAGATCTGTTCTGTATGCATTTCCTCCAGTCTTTTTCCTTAGAGAGTACTGCTCAAATTGGAGGCCCAGGGGCAAGACAATACTAATTGGCGCCGCTGGCCTCTGGAGTTAGTTTCCTTTGTTGAATAGACTGAAGTCAACAACTGAGGACTGTACCACCCAGGATGGACTTACTGACACAGGGTCAGCTAGTCCATCCCTACCTGCACTAAGAAGTGAACAGGTACAAGGTAACTCAGAGGGTCTCTGAAATACTTTTACTGCTCACATAAGCCTTCCCTAGGAAGACCTAGACAGCCAATGGAAAAGATTTTCTGTCTGGTGCTACAAAACTTGCATGGCCCCTTTGTAGTACCACCTGACAGGGTTCTGGAGTACAGTACAGTTACATAAGAACTTACCGTAACGGTAGATCTTCGAGAACAGCTGTTGCAGCAGGTTACACCATTAGGACTGAAGCCGTCAGGCAGCAGAACCCCACGGAAAACTTATAGTTAGCTACATACGGCGGGGGACCACCCTCAATGTCGGCCTGCCTCTGACGTTCCATGCATCATAAAGGCGGTCCCTCAGCATCCCTCAGTTCTACCGCCAGAGTCTCCGGCATGTGATTCTGATGGGAGACTGAGGATCCGCTCCAAGCGAATACCAATAAAAGCAATTGCCTCAAATGCAGATGACCTCCTGAGGGAAAGGTGGTGGAATGCCTGCTACAAGAGCTGTTCTCGAAGATCTACTGTTACGGTAAGTTCTTGCGTAACTGTGCTATCTTACTTCTAGAAACAGCTCTTGCAGTAGGTTACACCATTAGGACTGAGTCCCAAGCAGTGAGAGTGTTGACCCCTAAATTTGGGAGGAGGACAGGAGAAGGGTAAAAGGGAACTCCTCATGAAAGAAGCCCCTGCAGGACGGCAACGCCAAAGCCCGCTCTGCGCCTGGAGGCAATGTCCAGACTGTAGTGTCTGATGAAAGTGTGCACTGTACTCCAAGTAGCTTCTACACAAATGGTTGAAGCTGAAACATTTTTCATGGAGGCGAACGAGGCTGCTTTCCCTCTGGTAGAATTACCCTTTACTAGTCCTGGTAAGGGTTTATTCTGCTTCTGGTAGCAGAATACAATGCAGTTCACCAACCATCTTGAGAGTGTCTGCTTAGACACCAGTGCCCCTAACATCCTGTGGGCAAAAGACAGAAATAACTGGTCAGACTGTCTGTGTGGTCTGGTTCTAGTCAGATAGGACCTGAGTATCCTATGCACATCCAATGTGTGCAGGAGAGCCTCTCCCCTATTGGAATACTCCGGATAATAAATCAGGATGTCGATATCCTGGTTAAGAGTTAGCTCTGACACTACCTTGGGTACTGTAGAAACTTAGGATTGGTTCTTAAGGACACCCTGTCCTTATGAAAATCAAATATGGCTTTTTGCACATCAGAGCCTGGAGCTCTGAAATTCTCCTTGCAGAGGTAACTGCAACTAAAAAATAGCTTCCAAGAAAGAAGGTGTAGCTCGAATCCATGGCTGGTTCAAAAGGTGGTAGTGAGCTGCTCTAAATGAAGAGAAGGTCCCAAGGAGGGATTGGATCCCTAATGGGTGGTTTCAAGTGAAGAATGCCACACAAGAAGGTGCGGGACAAGTCCAGTTGTGCCAAGGATTCTTCCCCAAAAGGTGCATGGTACGTAGATACTGCAGAAAGGTGCAGCTTTATTGAGGAGTAACTCCGCTCTTCATAAAGAAAGAAGGTACTCTAGTACCGATTTCACCAGGCAAGTTAGGTCACGGGCCAAGGACTAAAGGCAAAACCTGTGCCATTTCATGGCATACATGGCTCGAGTAGAGGGTTTCCTTGCTGCTACCAGGATGTCAGCCACTCTGTCTGAGACTCTGTGGCGAGACATTGCTAGGTCCTTAGGGGCCAGGCATGCAGGTGCAAGGACCTCAAGTTCAGGTGAATCAGGGACCCATTGTCTTGCAGCAGTAAGTGCAAGCTGAGCAGAAGAGGAAAAGAGTGGCTTGCTCACTAAGCATTGGAGAAGGGTAAACCATATCTGTCTGGGCCAATATGGGGCCACCAGAATCTTGTCTGCTCCCTCGTCCTGCAGCTTGAGCAGGACTCTCTGGATCAAAGGGAAGGGAGGAAAGGCGTAGAGGAACTTGCCTGTCCAGGAGTGGGACAACACGTCTCACCAGAAAATACCAGGCCCTGGATCTAGCAAGCAGAAACTGGGCAGTTTTGCATTGAATGGAGAGGTGAATAGGTCTAGTTCTGTCATTCCCCATTTTGCGAACAGAGTTTATGCCACTAGTTGCAGGAGCTCCTATTAGTATGCACTGGATCGAGATCTACTGAGTAGATCCACCAGCGTGTTCTGTAACCCGGGAACATGAACTGCAGACAGGGTGATATTGTGCTCTGTTGCCTAGTACCATACTCTTATTGCTTCTCGACAGAGCTGGTATGAGGGTGCCCCTTGTTTGTTGGTATAGAACACTACTGACATGTTGTCTGTTTGTATCAGTAGATGTCCCAAAATAGGTTCGCTTGCAAGGCCTGAATGGTGTAAAGGACCACTCTAATCTCGAGGATGTTTATGTGAAGGGATCCTTCCATTCCTGACTATAGTCCCTGAGTCTTTTCCACCCAGATGGGCTCCCCAGCCCGATCCTGATGCATCCGTAGTCAAGATCCATGTAGGTGTAGGTGACAGGAAGGGAACTCCTACCATGAGGTGTTCTGGAACTAGCCACCATTGCAAGACTCAGAGAATAGAGTTGGGGACCAAGACCAGCTGATCTAGATCATCCTGGTGTTGATCCCATGGACCCTGAGTGTCCACTGAATAGTTCCCATGTGTAAGCGTGATAGGGGAACCATGGCTATTCGCGACGCCATGTGGCCTAGAAAGGCGCAACATAGTCTTTGCTGAGACCTGTTTTTGTCCCATGATGTGCCTTGTCAGACTTCGTGAGACATTCTTCCTGTCTTCTAGCAGAAAGGGCCTTCCTTCAGAGTGTCCAGTACCGCCTAATGAACTGCAGCCTTTGGCATGGTGTAAGGTCGATTTTGACAGGTTGATGGTGACACCTAGGGAGTTGAACATTAAATAGGTGTCTTGTAATGCCTGATTTAACTCTACCTGGGATGAAGCTGTCAGAGCTAGTCGTCCAGATAGGGAAAGACATAGAAGCCCTTCTCTTGAGTGCCACGGCTACTACTGCCAGGCATTTGGTGAATACCTCGAGCCGATGACAGGCTGAAAGGCAGGGTCTAGAATTGATAGTGATGACTCTAGAATTCGAATTCATGGAAATCTCCGTGGTGTTTTGCAATTGGGATATGGAGGTAGGCACCTTGCATGTCCAACGACGTGAGCCAAGAGTCTGGGCGTAGCATCGGGATTAAGCCTGGCAAGGTGACCATCCTGAAGCATTTGTATGCCACAAAGGTGTTGAGATCGTTGAGGTCCAGAATGAGCATAAGTCCCCTGTCTTTTTGGGTACTAGGAAGAAATGTGAATAGTACCCTTTCCCCTGTCTGGATCCATGGGACTTTCTCTATGGCCTCCTTCTCTAGAATGGCCTGGATCTCTTCTTGAATCAGTATGGCATGTTGTTTTGAATACTGAGAGCGTAGTGGTGGCCTGGATGGTGGTTGCCTGGTGAATTCGATAGAGTGCCCTTTTTGAATTAGTTGAAGCACCCATTGGTCTGAAGTGATTTGTTGCTGTCCTGTCAGGTGCTTTGAGAAACGACCCCCTACCTTCTCTTCTCTTTGAACCGGAGAGGGAGGAGGGGTTTGCAACAAATCAGGCTGTGGAGGGGGAGGGGAAGGTTGCTTGAGGAGTTTTTGCATTCCTGCGCCTCCTACTGCTCGAGGGGGGTCCTTGCAGTTAAACCCACCTCTCTGCTGTTGTCCAAATCTAGATTGCTGCCCTTGTTTCCCACAAAAATGATTCTGTTGTTTCCAAAGGGTCTCGTTTGGGCTTGTACATAGCCTACACCAACGGGCCACCTTACCAACATCTTGCAGCTTCATATGAGTTTCTCGGAGTCCTCCCTGCAAAGGACTGAACCCTTGAAAGAGACATCTAGGAAGCTCTTTGGACATCTGAGTAAAGCCCAGACCCTTTAACCAAGAGTGTCTCCTTAAACATACCCCTGTTGCTGCCCTTCTAGTGGCTAAGTCTGCTGAATCGTAGGCCACCCTGAGTACATTGTGTGCCTACATCCGACCCTGTCTGCAAGAGTTTAATCAGCTCTTCCTTTTGATTTCTTTCCGTAGGCCTTTAAACAGATCCAACCCTTGCTCCCACAGGATGTTCTGAAATTCAACCATGTGGGTTACGAAGTTTAGAGAACAGATGGAACACGTAGCTGAGGCATACATTTTCCTACCCAAGGAATCCAGCTGTTTTGATTCTCTCTCTGGAGGTTGGGTACTCAGATGTTTTGGTCTTTGAGATCTGTCATGTGTGGCAGTGATGACCACTGAGTCCGCCACTGACTGTTCTCCCAAGTATGGGTCTTCTAGTGGGGCCCCATATAGGTGATCAGCCTTTTTGGGGACTGCCAGAGCCGTGTATGGGTGCTTCCAAGCCGCCCTGGTCATATCCTGAAAGGTATCGACCAGTGGTGGGACCACCACTGGATTAGGATCCTTTTGGTGCAGGTTCTTCGCCAGGTGTCGCCTCTCCAGATCTGAATCTTTTGTATCCCACCCCATATTGTCTTGGATATGTCGCATTACAATATATCCATGAATGTCAGGTCATCTGGGGGGGACCTGGGCGTATTCCTTGGATCCGGGGAGGGTATGCTGAAGGGTGAGCCAGATCGAGAGGAAGAGCTAGATGCAGAGGAATAAGGGTCCTCTGACGATGAGGAATCTGACCTCCTATGGTGCTCCTTCTTTGTGTATGCTTGGTGAGTGGGAAAGGGTCTTAGAGGGAGACCTCAGCTGCTTATCTTTGTACGCCCTGTAGGTGTAGGGCTTTTGTCATCCCGGGAGGCCTGACAGGGCTCTTTCTCCCTTGCTGGGGGGTTAGAGCTCTTGATGGAGTTTGTTCCTCCAAAGGAGGTTTGCTGGGGACTTCATCCTTCCAGATTGCCTCCACCAGTAGGAGAATAACTCCTTTACTTGAGATCTGTAGACCTGAGGGCAGGTCCGACGCTGATAGAGACATCTGACCTGATGCTGGTCCTGTCTCTAACTGAGACGACTAATCGTCTTGTTTTTCCATTGGCCTGGAGCCTGACGCACCCATCGTCTGGTCTTTGGGTGGCATCAGTTTTCAGAAAAGGACAGCATCCTCTAGACCGGCCGATGTCTGGCCGTCGCTTAGACATTCAACCCCATCTATGTGCTTTGTAAGTCCGCTCTGGATGGGATGACCTCTGGTGTGGAAGAGGTGTTGTCCTTCTCTAGGAGTATACTCCACCGAGGCGTTGTTCTTTGAACTGTTTAGCGAACATCTTGTCTGAGGTCCGTGAAGGGTCCGAGTCTGCATAACGGGTGTCTTTGTATGTTCAGCAGTGGCCCCTAGATGAGTAGAACTTCTTGGCAGTTAAGAGGCCGATCTAGAGTGGCCCGAGCCCCGGCACTCGTCCAGGGAGTCGGAACCTGTAACAGAGGCCGACTTGGAGTGCGCCTTGACTGGGCGATCTGTTAAGGCAGATCAGCCTGCGGAGCCCGAGGACTGGCTAGTAGAGTGGACTTGAGGCCGGACTTTTAAGGGCTGAAAAGTGGATCCTGAACCAGAGCCACCAGACGTCTGGACCTTAGCAGGCGGAGTCTGTGTCTTAGGCCAAGACAGAGACCTGTTGGAGCAGTTGGTCGAGTCTGAACTCCGCCTGGAGTTGGACATCTGGGTAGATGGGGGCACTCTTTCTCCCTTTCCCTCCTTTTCTTTTTGTGCTTCCCTGATCTGTCGGAGGATCCTTCCCTAGAGGAGGTATTTTTCTGCATTGCTGCTAACTTCTTTTCTAGAATGAAGGTCTCTAAAGCTTTTTGGTGACGGATCCTGGTCCTTCTGTTAAAGTTTTGGCAGATAGGACAGGCCTTAGTGTCGTGTTCTGGGCCTAGACACCAGACACAGGCTGTGTGTGTGTCCTTAAAAGGGATCTGCTTGCCGCAGACACACTTAGATGAGTGCCTGTCTACGGATGATGTTGGGGAAATAAAGAAAATAAAAATACTTAAGTAATGGCGTCATTCGGTAGCTGAAGGTGTCCGTGGAGCCGATGCTTGCAAGTCGACAGCAAGAAAAGAACTGAGAGATGCTGGGAGACTGCCCCTTTTTTGATGCATGGAACGTCGGGGGCAGGGCTGATGTCGGGGGCAGTCCACCGCTGTATGTAGCTAGCTAGAAGTTTTCTGTGGGGTTCTGCTGCCTGATGGCTTCGGGTCCTAATGGTGTAACCTGCTGCAAGAGCTGTTTCTCAAGGATCTACTGGACCCTTCTGCTGCTGGTCTGCAATATTCCACAGTAAAGGTCCATCTGTATGCTATTCATATTCAGCATACTACGAGCCTGTCTGTACCTCTACATGACACAGCTGCAACTGTTCAAGAGGTTACTCAAGGGTTTTCACACAAGGTCTCCCAGCAGGAAACCAATGGCAAACCGGGTTATCTGCCTTGTACTAATACTCACCGCAAGCTCTTTAGTTTTTCACTTGCAAAGCATTCAGATGGCCATCATCTGTGCTCTCGGAGAAGCTGAAGTCCATGTTGGTCACAGATCCTACGCCTCTGTTTTCCATTACATACGGTAGTTCTCTGCAAACATCCCAGATTTCTTTGAAGTGGTGTCAGAGTTCCATCTTAAGCAGGCTAAGTCCTGCCTACCTACATTGCCAACATCCAGCGGTCTCTCCACTATCTGGATGTTAAGAGGATCCTTAGATTTGTTTGATAGAACTGAGGACTTTTATAGCTCTTATCTCCACTGGGCCTAATCGGGCAGGACTGCCTGGCACAATTAAGTGTATTCTGCCTGGATTGTGAGTTGCCTTTGCCATTGCTCCATGGCTGAGGTTAAACTGGAGAGCAAGGTTCATGCCGTCACCACCAGAGCAGTTGTTATGTCCCTGGCTGTTTTCCGCTCTGTGCCTTTTGAGAAATTTGCAGGGCTGCAACTTGTAGCACAGTTTTACTAGCACTATGCCCTGGATGTCATGCCAAGCAGCACACCACCTTGGCAAGACAATCCTGCATGGATTACTATCTTGAGTGAGCCCTCAGCTCCAGTCTCCTAGTCTGGGGACTTTTCTGAGCTGTACTCTGACCCACTAGTGGGAATCACTGGTGAATATTGTTTCCTGGAAGATATGAAAATCATGTTCTTAACATAATTCCTGATCTTCTAGGAATATCTTCACCATTGATTCACATGTCTGCTGACCATACCCCGGATTCACTCCAGTATGGATGTGTTAGTCTTCACCTCTTTGTGTTTGGGCTGCGAAGACACTGTGTTGCTGGATTGGTGGCGCTCTGCCTTGGGCCACCAGGGCTATCTTATGCCCTTAATTTAAGCACATACATACTTGTTTGGTTATGTTGTACCTCCTCGACAAAAAAGGTACTGAGGCAGTTGGGGTCTGGCGGTAAGGTAAGCAGGCAGCCATGTGTGCTCACCACAGCACCATGCATGTGCGCAGCTTGCCTCCGACGCCCATCCCTCTGAAAGTTCTGGCCCCCAATGGGTCTTAGCATCTCTGGCTTAGACCCACTAGTGGGAATCAATGGTGAAGATATTCCTAGAAGATCAAGAATTGTGGTAAGAAAGTAATTTTCATTTTCTATCCCTTGGATCAGGTTCCTGCCCTGCTGATCAAAATTGCTCATTTAATGATGTGGTTTTTGTTTCTACTCTAGATCCAGGCTGCCTCTTCTAATAACCTTGGAAACCTATTCAGTGGACAAGCAGCAACTGGTTGGAAGTAAGTGATATTTTCGCCTCTTTGAACAAAAATCTGATATAAATATATGTGAAGTGATGGACTTTTTTATCTCATAAAAATGGCAGTGCTGATATCAAATGCATAGTAATGTTTGAAGCCTTATTGGTCCAAACAACCAAGAGCAGTGAATCGATCCTTTTTATCGGCCCAACATGCAAGTTTTAGTACACAAGCTTTTGGGCCTGCAAGAGCCCTTCTTCAGCCTCTTGTCACCTCGTGTAACAAATACCACCCATTGACCTCTAGGATACTTGTCAAATTGTTACATTTTGTTTAACTGTATTTCTACCTTCTCTATGGGCAGTTCCCAGGCTGTCCTTCACCATTACAGCGGTCCTACTCCTATCCTGGGTCACACTCTCCACCACACCTTAAGTGCTACCCAAACCCACCTATACACCTCTGAAAGTCACCCCCAAAAAAAAAAACTGCACTGTGGGGCCAAATGCAAAGGAAAGAAAGGAATTACAGAGAGCTTTAGAATCCAGTAGAGGTGGTTGAGAGAAATTAGGAGCCACCTTGTCAGTGCAGTTGCAGGGCTGCAGTCATGGTGCTGTCAACCTGGGTTCATGCCTGAGCCTGGATTGTCTGAAGACCCAGTGGGGAGGGGAGAATCAAGCATCCCAAAGGACACTCCCCTTCTGGGGTGGGAGGGGAGGTTGGACCCAGGTTCTGCCTACTGCAGCACTGCCGTCTGGTTAACCACATATGGAAGTGCAGGCAGAGCTGGAGTGAGGGTGGATGCCTGATAGCTCCACGTGGTAACACAACTGCAGGCATTACATGCATTGAGTCCTAGCCTGCAGACATCTGCAGGAAATGGACAAAAGGGATATAATTCCATATGCTGCAGCATGTACACCTGCTAAATTCTGGCCCTGTGTAGCCCACTGTACCCCTCACCACCCTTGGGTGCTCTGGTGAGGGGGATCTGCTCTGATTTGGCCCTAACCTAGGGGGTAAGCTGAGGAGGTTGAAACATGAGGGCGGCAGTTGAAGACACCTGGGCTGGGTGGCCCCTAGGGAGCAGGGCCAGAATGGAAAAAGCAAAAAAAGAGAGAGAGAGAGATAACAGAGAGGCTGAACATTGGGAGCTAATAAAAAAATATATATACAGTCACATACTTGTTGATCTTCCAGAATATCTTTGCCATTCATTCCCACTTGTGGGTCTAAGCTGGAAGTGCTAGGACCAAGTGGGAACAAAGTCTTTGCAGCCTAGGGAACAGGTGTCAGTGCTGCGCCACACACAAGGCAGACATGGTGAGGTTGTGCTCGTAGGTTGGTCAGCGACCGATGCTGGCCCCTCCCTTCCTCGGTTCTATTAGCCAGGAGAGAAACTAGTGGGAGACAGAGAGAGAAAGGGCTATAGACTCCTAACCCAAAGGGATAGGGAAAGGATGTACAACATAAAATCATAAAAATAATAAACCTGACTACCAACTTAGAGAAACTATGGGTTGGGCCTAAGTGGCACAGGGATAGCAGGTGTAAGAGCCAGAGCCTACTAGCCACCTGGACAGGAAGGTGGGGGGCACCATCCCTCGCCTGTAGCTCTGGCTGGTCTAGGAAAGACTTGGAATCTCCATGAACAGGACGGCAGAAGCCAATTTATGAGTGTGTCTTGTGCTCACAGAGGACAAGAACAAAGGGTTAAACAAAAATCCATAAAAAGATAGAGAGGGTGGAGAAGGCTATCAGCACTGCTACTATCATGTTGCCGTTCCAGAGAGTGAAGAGAAGGAAGAAAGGAAAGAAAAGAGACCCAGCACCTAGGTGTGGGACGGCATTCAGCTTGACAGGCTTAAGTGTAGAGAAAAAATTATATTAATAAACCTCCTTAACATCCTCCTCTCCTTGGCATCAGAGGTAAAGGCCGTACCTTGTACCAAGGTTGTATTACCAGTTGGCAGAGACTGGAGGCATCTGCAGGGTGGAGACCGAGGTCACTGTAGCTTTAGGAGGTATCACGGATTCTCCAAGGAGAGGAAGAGTGTGGGAGGTGGAAAAAAATATCTAAAAACATGAGGGTTTTTTAAAGCTTTCCTTTCTTTCTCTTTTTATTTTTTTTAGTTAAGGAATTAGGGGTTGAGACTCTCATCCCTGTTGTGTATGTGTGTGTGCTTTTGTACACACAGGCAAAGAAACAGGAGGGGTGTGCAAGAGAACCCAATTCCATTACAGAGGACAGGACTATCTCCCGGGGGTGGGGGGCACTGAAGGAGTGGCAAGAAGATGCTATGTGCCTAAAAACACAGGGTGAGCTGCCCAAAGGCCCTGAGTGGGGGATGGTGGGCGGGCATGTGAATGAATTAAGATATTCTGGAAGATCAGCAGTTATGGTGAGTACGTAATTTTCATATCTTCCAAGAATCAGTCTTCACCATTACTTCCACTCATGGGTAAGAGTACCAAGCTTCCCCCCAGTGGGTGGAGTTGGCTCACCCAGAGGGAAAAATTATCCCTCAGCCTCTGTTGGGAAATAATCACTGGAGGGAAGAGGCTCCTCACAGGTCTGGCAGGACCCAAGACTGGCCAGGGGCAGGTGGAGGCTCCCATGATCTGGGAGCAGGAGGGTGCCCCGACAACTCATGCCTGACCCTACAAGAGAAAAAATGAGTCCCCTGGAAGTGCAAGTTGAGCATCCTATGTGGGGCCAGGGGTGCCAACTGGGAGATGCGAAGTCATGCCATCTGCTGAATGCAGACAGCTGTTCCCACCAGCCTGGAAGCTAATTTGTTGGTATCCTAAGATGCTCTAACTTGGTGCTTCACAAGTTCTAGGCCCTGGGCAGAAAGGCAAATGGCCTGCCTGGTTGCCTTGTAATCTAGCATGAATGTCAAGAGCTGACTCAGCGTTGCCCACAGGCACTTGCCATAAGCTTCCTGATTTGCAGAGCTGTACATCATGGTGCGTCCTGCCACAGAAACTCTCCTACGCCATGCATTGATCCCTGCAGAGTAATTTTCAGGGTGGGGGTGGCGCGGTCGTGTACCAAGGGCCTAGGCCCAGAGGGGTCTGCAGCACCAGAATCCCCAAGGTCTGATAAAGGGACATAGCCTGGAGACCCTGTGGGGGCACAGTATCTGCACTGGATGTCCCTAGAAGCTTGAGAGGGGGCAAAGGCACAGAGCCAAACATTCCTGGAAGCCTCCATAAGGAGCTGGGGCCACAGAGGATAACAGAGGTGTCATCACTTTATTTCCCAAGATGAATGACCACACCAGGGTAGCAGTATTGCAACCTACAGAGTGGTGAAGACTTGGTTCCTCCATTATCTCCAATATGAATCTCTGGTACTGGGAGTACTTGGCATCAGAGAAGAGATGGATTGAGAAATCCTCTTCCTCTGAGGGAAAGTGGAAGAGGAGAAGCTGGATTCAGGCAATGGTGTTGCAGGGACTTCAAGCCTAAAAAGAACCTGCTCTGCTCTGTGGTGGAATTGGTGGGGTACACCAGACATTGACCTGATTTGCTCCCAGGTCATGGGCCTCAAGGGATCCCCAATACCTGGGAGAGCAGGGGAGGGGGGCAGAGGAGGGGGAGGAAGGTCATGGGTGACCAGGCGATGTCCTTGTGTCAGTGCCAGAATAGGGCAGGATTGCAGAGCGACCCTGTCATGGACCCACAAGAAAGGGTGGTGGATCCATGGAGTAGCCTCCCGGCAGAGGTTGTGGGGGCAAAAATGGTAGGGGAATTCAAGCATGCGTGGGACAAACATAAAGGAACTCTAGCAATACAAAAGAGAGGGTAAGCCACAGATCATTTAGGATCTGCGGTATATGAAACAGGTGGGGAAAATGTTCAGACTTGGTGGGCCAAGTGGTCCTTATCTGCCGTCAAATTCTGTGTTTGTATGTTTCTGTGCAAGGGCTGCGGGAATGTTCATGGGACCTCGCCCAGAGGGAGGGCCTGGCAGACTCTCCCATCTGAGAATGACCAACATCAGGTGAACCAGTCTAGATGGTGCCCTTGGAGGGAAACCCCCAGGTGGGGAGAGCAGAGCCGTGTATGTCCCAGGGACAGCCCCAGTCCCACCAGTCACAGGTCCAGACAGTTCTGGCGAGAAGCTGGCCCCATACTAGTGCTGCAACCCCTGCCAGAGTTACCACCATCTCTGGACAAGGGGCTACAAGCCCAGTGCCCCACCTCGACACCTCACTAGGGCAGACTGTGCCCCCCAGGCAAGCCCAGAATCTAACCTAGAATCTCCTCTAGAATTAGCCTCAGTCTCGGCACCGCAAGTGGCACCAGCCCCAGCCCCGCAAAGGGCACCAGCAGTGATACCAGAACCCGAGCCAACATCGCAAATGGCACCAGAGGGGTTCCTGTCGTTGTCCCCAGTGCCAGCCTGAGGGAAAAACTCCAAGGGAGACTCCCAGCCCTGAGGCAAGCTTGGACCCAAGCCCTGGAAGGCCTCAATCCTGTCGGCCCTGTATGCAGACCCAAGGTCGGTGCATCATCCTCCTCCCCAGGTCATCCGACTCACCAGGGAAGAGATAACAATAACCTCTGGGTCCATGACAGGTAGGTCAGCTCAGTCCTTCCTTCTGGCACTGCGAGCAGCCCCAGAAGAGGCCTGGTCTTATGGTTGGTGCCACCCCACTGAGTACCAGCCTTAGTACCAGGAGCCGAGGTGGCACCAGGCCACAGTGTTGAGGTACCCACTGGTGTAGACCAAGCATATAACCTCGGCCTCACCCGGAGTCTGCTGGCCTGAGAGACTGACTGACTGGGGGGTGTTCAACCAGCCCACCAGAGAAAGCCAACTGTCCACCTGACCCCCCCTTCCCCCAGGGCCTCGACTTCTCAGCGAGGTGAGCGTGGGGAATGCCCTACTCTTTCTCAGTACATGTAGTACTGGTAAGGGCTCAGAGACCTTACCTTGGCATCCCTGGTGTGATATCTGCCTTCAAAGGTGAGTGGATCTCGGTTCCACTTCCACATGTGCTTCTCGAGGGTGCGGTAGTCCATGGAGAAGCAGGCATTGCACCTGTCCATGTCATGGTCAGCACCAAGACAGGCCCAGAAGTTGTCATGCCAGTCCTGAATGTCAGTATGACCCCACAGGAGCACAGACGCATGGGGGGCCACCATGGTTCTTCTTGACCTTCTTGCTTTTTGCTCCTCAGGATTGGACACAGCTATGTGGAAAAGTAGCATAAATAATTAAGGAGTTTGGTTCCAACAAGACATTAAAATAAAAGGGAGGCACCAAAGAAACCCGGTGCAATTGAAAAATAATGCCAAACTAGGGAGCAATGAACTGAGGAAAGAGTGATGCAGTTGGATAAACGCTGCTCTCATGGTGTGCACTCGATGGCTAAAAAACAGAACTGAGGAAAGGAGATGGTAGGCCTCAGTTTCTGGCCAAGCCACAAGCGTGGCGTTACCACGTCTGCTTTGTGGGCAGCACCACCAGTGCTGTCCCCTAGGCTACAAAATACTTTGCTCCTCCTGGGTCCTAGTGCCTCTGCCTTAGACCCATAAGTGGGAACGATGGTGAAGATTGATTCATGGAAGATTTTCCTTGCAACAGATTATGAAATGTTAAGTGGGAAATTCTACAGTGAAGTACAACATATTTTTTTTTTTTTTTTTATATGTAAGGGATATGACTTAGGATGTGCAATTAATGGGAAAATGCACACCTTGGGAGGTTGTTATGCATGGACATAGCTGAGTTCTGCAACCTCCCAGGCAGTGCAAGTCCTTTGTGACCCCACACCATGGAGTGTGTTATTCTCTTATAAAATAGTTTTTATTTATTATAAAATAACGCTGTTCACATGAGGTATTTGATTGTTAGAGGATAGTCAATGGTCATATTACATGTTTTGACCAATGAGGTTGCATTACTTTTAGGGCCCATTTTATAAAGTATCTATTTTAATGTGTTTTGCTTTGTGTTCTCTTCCAAGATACCAGGGATGGAGAAAGGGATATTGATTTACTACAGACCAAGCTCCTCTGCACGACAAAGCACGGCTTTCTTGGGGTGGGGGTGATCAAGAGGCCCGTCTTCAACGTATGGTGCATGGTGAAAGATCACAGCAAAGGCGTCCTCTACTATGCGACACATCGATCAAGTCAGTTCAGATACACAGGAGGGTGGACAGTAGCATACAGCTGGGTGAGTAAAACGAGTTTACTGTCGGAGGGTGCTGTAGCACAGTTTACTGTTGAGGGCGCTGTAGGTGTAGCTCATTCCTGTGTAGCTGCACATGCGCATAGCTTACCTCAGTGCCTGCCATCTGAAAAGTTCTGATTTTCACAGGGTCCTAGCACCTCCGGTTCAGACCCACTAGTGTGACACGATGGTGAAGATTGACTCCTGGAAGATCAGAGACCAACACTGTATAAATCGCCATGCATCATTTTTTTTTTTTCTTTTGAACACACACAAAACCAAGACAATGATTGTTTCCTTCTGTGGTTACAGAGAAGTACATGACTAACATCATCATCTTTTATAGCTTACAGGTAATAATATCTAACAAACGGTTTGGCTATTTTTTTTTTTTTTACTTTATTTCTTTTATCTCCTTTCCCTACTCTCGGAGCCCACTCCTTCCTTCCTCTTATCCCTCCATTCCACCTCCGGTGGGATCTGCCCCTAGCGTGCCTCCTTCTCCCTTCCTGCACAGTGGGGTCTGTCCCTCTTTTTGGTGGTCCGTATGGTACCCGAGAGGCTATCATCTAGGGCTGCCGAGAGGGTTTTTCCGTTTTCTCCCCTGATTTCCCCTGCCCTCTGAGACGTTGTGTGCTAGGACGTCGTTCCTGAGTGGCAGCGTGCTGATGCACGCCAAGCCCTCATGCGCCGCCAACGTCCCCCCTCCCCAGCTCCGGTGAACAGAGCCACCTCCATTCCCTCATTGTCGGTGCTTCCACCGGCTGCGAGGGTGATGTAGAATGCAAAAACGTTCTTGGTTCCCACCCCTGAGGGAGGAGAGCATCCGTTGGGACGCTCGATCCTCCCTCCCCCTGCCGACCCCCGGCCACCCAAGTCCATTCCCGAACCCAGGTCACCGGCGTAGCGCGAGGTGTGGCATCCAGCGCCTCAACCCTCAGCGCCACCGGGCTGGCCACGGTTTGGCTATTTTTTAAGATGATAAAAAGATGTACAAAATACCAAAGAAAACATAAATCAACAGAGTGAAACAGTAAGTTGCAGAAACCAAGATCATTACAGTGGATTGAAAATGACTCCTTCTTCTCCATGGGGAGTTTAGTTTATTTAAAAAGATGCTGATGCCTCTGGGAAGACTTTGGAAGACATAATGTTCTAGAGGCGTTGATATAGTTCACTATCCACAGTCAGGCATTTCCACTGGAATTGCTGATTCATTTGATGTCTTGAACTTAAGCTGCTCCCACCACCCAGGCAGTGTATACCCTGACTCCACCCCATGACATCAGGGGCCCAATATTCAAAAATGGGCAAAGCGGAGCACTGAGTTTTGCACTAAGCTGCCCTTACCCATGACTCTGAGGATGCTATATTCCTTGGATAGGGCCATGCTGCAGTGCTGCTCAAGTAGCACTGTCTCGACATGGAACCTGGCAGTTTAGGGAACAGTGCCACCAGATCCAATGGCGTCTGCAGCTCCTGGCGTGATATTCAGATGGCCCCATGCAGATGATCCCGTTGGGCATACAAGGTGCTACGGCACATTTGCATGGAAAGTGGCAGCAGGTTTGCACCCGAGTCTGGCTCGGCCCACACCCCGATTGCCTGATCCCACAGAATTCACAGATGCCCTGATGTCTAGTAGCACTCCCCACCCTCTGAACTCTGGCCCTGTTAAAAGAAAGTAAGTCCCTGGTGTCCAGTGGTCCCCCCACCCTCCGATAGCCAGCCCTGTTATGTTACATATAACCCAGTGCCTACAGTTCCTCCCACCCTCTGATCACCAGCCCTGGTATGTTACATAGAAGTCCCTGGTGCCTAATGCTCCCTCCACCCACTGATCTGGGCCCCATGTGAAAACATAACTGCCCTGATGCCTAGTGGTCTCCCCCACCCTCTGATTGTCATCCCCATCAAATGACAGAAATGTCCCTAGTGCCTAGTGGTGCCCCCGCCTTCTGACTGCTAGCCTCAGTATAAGAAATGTTATCCCTGGTGTCCAGTGGCCCCACCACACTTCCAATTACCCAACTTATATGATATATCATATTCCTGGTGTCCAGTGGCCCCGCCACCATCTTATTCCCTGGCCCTGGTCTATGAAATGCTATCCCTGGTGTCCAGTGGCCCCGCCACGCCTCCAATTACCCACCATGTATGATATATCATATTCCCTGGTGTCTACTGGCACCCTTACACACCGATACCTGTCCCAACATACTCTTCCCTAGTGTCTAACCCCCCCACACACACTGTGGGCACCGAAAAACCCAGCCTGCCAACCCCCCCTTACCTTAAGCGCTGATGCCGCAGGAGCCCATACGACAACTGGCACAGCCCTCCTCTCATCTTCTCAGCTGGCCGCCATATGGCAAGACAGGGAGCACGCATCCAATGTACTGTATAGGGCACACATCCTCTGTATTGTATGGGGAGCACGGCTTGTGTACTGTACAGGTAGGGCGTGGCCTGTGTACTGTACAGGGAGCAGGCCACGTGCTATCTGTGCAGTGCACAGGCCGTGAGCTTCCTGTATAGGACACAGACAGCACTCCCCGTACAATATAGAGGACGTGTGCCTTCTACAGTACATTGGATACACACTCCATCTTTCCACACGGGCGGCTGGCCGAGGAGGTAAGAGGAGGGCTGTGCCAGTCACTATATGGTATGTGGCACCAGCAACAGAGGTGGGGTTGACGGGTGCTTATACTGTGTCCACAGGGGAGGAGGTGCCATTAGGGTGGCAGGGAATAAGTTTTCATACACGGCGCTGGCAGTCAGGGGGTGGGGGCTACTAGCACCAGGGAATATTTTTTATATATTGTGCAATTGGAGGACGGGGGAACCACTAGTGCTAGGGAATATTTTTACCTATACAGACCTACTGATTGGAGGATGTGGGGAACATCAGGTAAAATTACTGACATGTATGAGGCGATTAGAGGATGGGGTGACCACTGGGCACCAGGGAATTTACTGAGATATACGGGAACTCTTTCTGCTGCGTTTGCCTGCAGCAACTCTTTTTTTATTTATACCTTCTCCGGTATCTGCAAAGCTGGCAGGCAGCTCTGGTCCTTCCTAGGAGGGCTCATCCTTCGAGCACGATCGTCCCCAAACCTGTCCTCCCCATAGTTCCCCCACGAATTACCCCCTGTGGCGGGGCCAAGGTGAAGAGCATCGACTTTCTCCCCCCCCCCCGAGCACATTCCAGGTGTCGGGAGACTGGTGGGGCCACTGCCTGGTTACCATGGAGCCTGTCGGCTCCAGTTTGTCCTCCGCTTTCACCTGGGCCCACGAACGTGTACGGGGCAGGGCGGCAGAGCTCCACCTCCGCAGAGACAACCTTCACTCTGGTGGTGGGATCCCTCCCAATTCTTGGTGGCATGCAGTGCTGGCACCCAGCCACCGCTGGGTGTGAGGCAAACAGCACGCCACACTGTCCCCTCCCCAAGGAAGGAGAGCTGTCTATGGACATGCAGTTCCTCCTCTCCCCACCGGCCCCTAGCAACCTGAGTCCATTCCCAAACCCAGGTCACCAGCATGGAGTGAGGTTGGCATCCAGCACCTCAACCTCAGTGTCACCGGTCGGCCTCCTGCAGCAACTTTTAACTTCCGCTCCAGCAGAATCCTTTCTGCTGGGGTAGGAGGTTGAAAGTTTCTGTGAAAGTGCAGCCTGGGAAATCTTTTGAACTGCAGGGCGAGACCCTGGCTCACTACTTCCAGGACCACCTGGCCATGGTGATGTTTTCCCACTCCTGGAAGAAGTGAGCCAACCTTCTTCCCACTGGCAATGGACAGGTGACCTGGACCAACAGATCAGGAGTTGTTTGGGATGAGCCTTAGGAGCTGGAGCCTGGTCAGCCTGTTTGAAAGCTCTTCTTCCCCTGCCCTTAAAATAACCTCTCATCTGGGAGTAATCATAGGGCATGGGGTCGTGTTGCTGACACCACCCCAGCAGTCACCTCCTCCAAGGTGCAGGCTTCCTCAGTGTCGCAGAGCATGGTTGCTGGGCCTGGCACTGGTGGACCCTCGACGCCACCTTGCAGCACCATTTTGGATCCCAGCGCTGGTGATCGGTGCAGTGCCAGTCCAGGTCTCGGTGTCAGTGCTTTTGGTGACTCCTCCGGCAGCACCATTTTGGGTTCCGGTGGCACTGGGGACTCAGCCAAGGCTGTCAGCAGGTTGTCTCTGAGCTGCGGTGTTGTGGGCGACATGGTGGACCTGACCAGTGCCATTGGTGGTGCCGCGTCCCTGGACGGTGCCAGTCGTGGTGCCGTCTCCAGAGAAACTCCAGGGGTGGCTAGTATTGAGGTCCTTCTGGTCACCTCCTCTTAGGAGGAGGATGATTCGGACTTGGATCTGGACTGGCTACCCGATTCTTTGGGATCGGAAGTCTCTGTGGGACATGGTGTCAGGCGACCCAGCGTCCCCATCCCTGAGTCTCCAGAGCAGTCTACTCCCGAGGATGCCTCAGCCGGGGGTGGCCTGTGGTCTCTTGGGGGTGGTGGCTCTGAGACTGAGGAGGGGGTTTACTCCCCTGGTGGGGCTGTGGCAGCCACCAGTTTTGGTGCTGCTGCTGCACCCTCCTGGGTGGGTTGGAGACCCTTGTTTCTGTGGCTTCCCTGGGACCTACAGACCACGGACTCCTTGCTTGTGTCGAGAAGAGGGCAGTCTCAGAGTCTGAGGAGTTGAGAGGGTGAGGCGAGGGAGGAGCCGCAGCACTGAACCTTGTCTGTCCTTCTCAGGCTCCAGGGTACTGGTGGCAGCGCTGAGGGTTGCCCTTCTGGGTACATGCAACCCCAGGCTGGCCACGAGAGATTCCCATCTGGGCTCTTCCGGAGTTCACATCTTCAGATTTCCTCTCTGCAACACAGTCTGATCTCAGGGACCCCTTCATTATGGGCTCCATTCCCTGGATTCAAGAGCCCTGGCAGAGGTCAGGCACTTCCTTGCAGGTGCCCATCTCCCATCCCTCTGCAGCCACCCCCCAGTCATATGGGTCCTATGGGGCCCTTAACCTGGGAGAAGTTCAGATCCACTGCGGCGGCCTTCCTGTCATATGTCAGGGCCATGGATGAGCGGGTGTTTCGCCTGTCCCCTCCGCCACAGGAGTCTTTTGGGCAATCGAGTTCCTTGTCCTTATTTATCTTCTGATGCTGATTTCACTGAATATCAGCATTTCCTTTTGAGGATGGTTTGAGATCTCCGTATCTCCTATGTTCAAAGAGACAATACCAAGCACCAGACATGTGAATTCCTCAGTGAGTTCAGTACCTACCACCTGGTGGTGCCATCCTGGCCTATTCTCTTCCAGGAAGCGTCTATCCGCACCTGGCAGTCTCCATCCAACCTTTTCCAGCCCCAGCAAACTGCAGGAGGAGGTATTGTGCTCCTCGAGTCTCTAGGTTCTCTCCCTCACCCTTCGGCCTGACATTCCTAGACCCTCCATCTGGGCTTTGCCTGGGCGCACGACCGACCACCGGATCCGGATTCCTACACCCGACAAGTGGGGGGCTAAGAGCTTTCTCCACTCATGCATTGGTGTGTATCACATCACATCAGGCATACCATGCTGCCTACAGCAGGCACTTGTGGTCAATGCTAGCTCAGGCACTGGTATTACTGCCTGATTTGGAGCAATCTCAACAAGCCACGCCCTCTCCGCCATAGGTTTGGAACTGGCAAGGCACCAAGCAAGGCATCTTATGTCGCTAGTGGGTGGCTTCCAGGCTATGGGGACGATGATCTGTATCAGATGGATGGCGGCTTCATCTATCTAGATAGTCACCCCTGGCCTGACATAGGGTGATCCGATCCACCTCCAGGGGACCTGTCTTTTTTCCAGCAAGACTAGAAGGCTTCTTCAGGGGCTTCCTCCATCCCCTCATCATCAGGGGGACATCTTCTAGCCCTTTGCAGCCTTAGACTTGTCAGTCTAGTATGGCTTGGGTCTCCTCCTCCTGTTTTCCACCAGCAGGAGGCTGAGGGTCCTGTTCCCTCAGGGCTGCACTAGGCCCCCTTCGAGGGGCTTGGTACTCACCTAGCAGTAATGAATGGTGAAGATTGACAAGGGAAGATATGAAAATTACGTACCTACCATAATTTTTGATCTTCTCTTGTATCTTTACCATTCATTACTGAATCCTGCCCACCTTCTCCTCATTTCTTGGGCATCTCCCCCACCCTGTTCGCCATCCCCCGAGGCCAATTAGGGGCTGAGTCCCCCTGGATCCTCAGGACCTTCTGTCCCTTCTGTGAAACCACGGAGGGTTCGAACCGTGAGGAGGGCGAGTAGGGCTTTGCCCTTACCTTCTGAGGGAACTCTTTCTAATTCTGTTGCTGTGGTGTCCCCAGAATTGGGGCTTCTCCATGTTTTTGGGGTTGCTTTCCCCTATGGCTTTTGCTTCTCCTAGTGAGTCAGAGGGAGTTTCCTTCCCTGTCTCTGTTTGTTTCTCTGCAAATAGGTTGCACTCTTCTTTAAGGGACTCCTACACTAGTACTCGGTTATGTGACTGTGTACTAATCTTTTCCCTACACCTAGTTGGGGCTCTTTCCTCTTCGGAACAGATACTTTTTTTCCCTTTGGGGACACTCTGTGAGCTATCGGCTTAAGTTGTGGGTAATTGGATAGCAGGATGAGAAGGGGAACCTGCCTCCCTCGTAATGAACTGTGCAGAGGGTTTAACTGAACTATCTAAAAGCAGTCATGTCTGAAGGGATCCTTGCTTCCTTGTCCTCAATCCTTTGGACTGGTAAGCTTTAACCAGTTTCACCCAATTGTGGCAGACTTCACCCTTCCTCCCTGCTATCCTTTTCTTCTTCTTCTCCCCTTCTTATTCTTTCTTCTCCTTCCCATATCTTATCCTCCTCAGAGCCGCCGAGGGTGAGGCCCCATGTGTCCCCTAAGGTAGGGTTCTCCTTCTTTCCTGTCTTCTTCGGCTTATTCCTTTTCAGTTTATTTCCTTTCCTTTCTCTATCTTCGGCTTTCTTGCCTCACTCTCCTTTTCTAATCTATTTTCGCCTCTCGACTTTACAGAACTGGAATGGAGGAGGTCTACTGACACCTATGGCCACCCCGCTCACCATGGTGTGTGCATATGCTTGTGGGCGGTGCCATGGTGCCGACTCCTCCAAAAACCTCCCATCGTGGGTGCGTGTATCCGGCTTACACCAGCAGCAATGAATGGTGAAGATACAAGGAAGATCAAGAATTATGGTAGGTACGTAATTTTCATGTTTCATGTATGCTTCTGTCTTGTCACCAAATAGGGAATTGTTCTCACATGGAAAATACATGGCTTTTTGTCTGAGTGTCCTGGGACAAATTAGTTGTCTTTAGCCAGGTGACTCTCCTTTGGGAGACAGCAAGAGCCATCACCATAGAGGCAGTGTCGTTGGCATCCACTGCCATATGGAACTGATATTTGGTAGCATCAAAGACAGTCTTAGGCGTGTCTTCCAAATCTTGTGCCAGGTTCCCATGAGCCTTATCACTCATGACCAGCACAGAGTTCTAGAGGGCTTTCTGGTACTGAGCCATGTAAGTCAAAAAGAGAAGTAACTGGTCTCATCACACTCGACCCAAATCATCAGAGAACTTTTGGATACTTCCAAAGATTCATCATTTATTGAAGTTGAACAACATGAAAAAAAGCATAAAAACACCCCAAAACGTACACCACTAAAAAGAAGCTCCAACGTTTCTAGCCACTCTGGCTCTTTTTCAAGAAGTGAATGAGTCGCAGAGTGTCACGGCTAGATAGCCCAGATCAGCATTACATGGTAAACCCATCACATGATCAGTTGCATCTTAAATACATTTTACAATAAATACACAGTGAAATAAATATGATTATACAAATGACAGGGTATTAAATAAGTGGTATTGCATAGCAAAATGCTATGTAAAACAAGTTAATGCTAACCATTGCTAGAAATGGGTAGCAGTACATTCCTAGCCATTTTTTTTAATGAGTCCATGCAATGGTAGACAACATAAATAAAACTATATATATTTGTTTAATTTTGCTAATCAGTTTGTGCCAAGTGCTATGCATTTTCACAGCTGATTAGTGCTTACTCACATAAACTGCTAATCAATATTTCAGCTTATTCAAAACCCTGAAAAGATTAAACCCCTGAAACCCATTCCTAAGAATATATCAGTACAGTTGCACCGACATCTGAAACACAGAAGGGATGAGGGCAAAGTGTTAGTGGAGGTAAGGAAAAAGGGGATGCACACTGATGAAACTAAAAACAAAAAATATGGAAATTATAAAAAAAAAAAACCAGGTACCAAAAGGACTGGAACATATTTAAGAAATACCAAAAAATATGTAAAAATACAATAAACAAGGCAAAAGAGAGTATACACTGGCTAGTTTAGCAAGCAAAGATAATAGTAAGCAATTTTCTGCTTACATAAATTCACTTAGGAAAAACAATCCAAAACTAAGCACTGTTATAGACGATAACAACCTTCGTTCTGATCCACAAACCATAGCAAGCATTTTTAATCCATATGTTTGTTCAGTCTTTTCTCCATCCAGTCGATTGGACACCAAGAATCATTCAATTCCTGCAGGTGTTTTCTGTACAAAAGATGAAATAAAAAATAAAACTGACATAATAAAAAAAGTACGGGGCCCCAGGTATTGACAAAATCACTCCACGGATGCTCATACTTACTAAAGATACAATATGTGTCCCCCTTGAAGTATTATTTAACAAACTAATAAGCGCAGGTGAGGTACCAAGTGACTGGAAAATAGCAAAAATCACTCCAATTTTTAAAAGGGAAACAGACAAGATAAGTCTAACTACAGACCAATAAGTCTCACTCTCCTGGAAAATTCTTGAAAAAGGACAGGTTAACAGAACTTGTGACAAAACAGGCAAGATAGACCTAGAACAGCATGGATTCGTCCACAGAAAATCTCTGTCAGATGAACCTGCTCTGTTTTTATGATTACATAAGCGAACATTAGATGAAGGGAAATCAGCGGATGTTGTCCTGCTTGACTTTAGTCTGGCATTTGGTACTGTGCCTCACTGGGCCATATCTTGTATGTTAGCCACTCTAGGCATTAATGAAGACATGCAAACTTGGATCCGTAACTGGTTGGTAGAACAGACACAGACAGTGGTTGTAAATGGATTTCTGTCCGACGAGGGACAGGTAACAAGTGGGATACCACATGACTTGGGTTGGGCCCTGTGTTGTTCATGACGATTATCTCAGACCTGGGCAACAATTTAAAGAATAAAATAACTAAAGATGCTGACAACCCCAAGCTGCTTGGCCCATGTGAAACAACTCTGGAATCCCTGACTATTCAGCAAGACCTAGACGAAATTACCCAGTGGGCATGTAGGTGGGGGATGTTGTTGAACATAAATAAATACTGCGTATTATACTGAGGGTCTTAACTCCAAAATTCAACATAAAGGGCCAAACTATATGCGTAAGTGGCAGAGATGGGCTATATATCAGACCTTGGTTGACCCTGACTTCTCTCCTTAAGTGGAGTTGAGGGTCAAACGAGATTATAATGAGGGGGAGGACTGGGAGGGGAACAAATCAACAAAAATAACAGAATAATCTGGCCTAGGATAGCCATTTGAAATAGTGAGTTTTGGAGTTAAGAAATGTCAGAAAAGAGTTGGTTGGGCTTTAGAACTGCTGTATTAAGGACTAGGCCAAGTAATTACAGTAGATATTGTTTACACAGGGTAATGACTATAAAACATGGAGTATCCAAATGTACTGTCATGGATTTTATCCATATCCGTTCCAACAACTGAAGCAATGTGATAAATTATGTAAGATATCAAATATTAAATGTGTGTGTGTGTAAAAAGCCTAATAAAAATTATATTTAAAAATAAATAAATAAATGCTACGTCCTGCATATGGCTAAAAAGAACAAAAAATAAATAAATACTTTCTATGCAGTACAGTACTTAATAGCTTCGGCACTGAGAGAGACCTGGGTGTTTTAATTGACACTAATAAGGACTTTGGTCCACAATGTACCAGCGCCCCTAGCAATGCGAACCGTGTATCATATGCTATTAGAAGAAATATTAGGTGTAGACAGTCCAGGGTAATAATGCCACTGTACAGGTCGTACGTGATACTGCATCTTCATTATTTTAGCCAGTTATGGAATCCTTATAAGAAAAAAAGACATACAAAGAATAGAAAAAGTACAACACAGGTGCACTAAAATAATAAGTGAGACAAAGACATAACCATACCAAGGAAGAATTAAACAGTTGGGACTGTACACCCTTGAATTGCATAGGACAAGGGGGGATGTCTTTTATTCTACGAAATCCTTAAATCTAACATTTTGACTAAGAAAATGAAAATAAAGTTCAAAGACAACAAGTCCAGTCTTACTTCGAGAAACAGCTCTTGCAACAGGTTACACCATTAGGACTGAAGTTGGCAGGCACCAGGACCCCACGGAAACATTCTAGCTAGCAGTAGCCAGCTGGGGACCACCCCGATGTCTGCCCCTCCCCAACGTCAGGCATCACATAAAAGGCGGTCCTCCAGCATCCCCAGTTCTTTTCCGCCATCGACTTGCCAGTATCTGCCTCACGAAGCCCACTTACCTTTATGACGCATTAAATCTTTAATTTAAGTAAACTTTAATCCATATCTGCTTCTTCTACTCCTTCTCCCAAAGGACATCCCTCTAAGTGTGCTTGCAGAAAGCAGATCCCCTTGCAGACCATCATTCTGCCTGTGTCAGGTGTCTGGGCCCGAGCACGACACACCCAGGCCTGCTCAGTTTGCCAACAGTTTAATAGCAGGACCCGATCCGCTGCTGTGTGTCTTTCTGGATTCCTCCTCGAGGAGAAATTTAAAAAGATGGAGAAAAGACCTTCCTCCAAAGGGAATCTTCTCATAAATCTGAGAAGCACTAGGACAAGCATTGGGACTCGGACAGGGCAAAATCCCTAAGCAGGGCCTCAGAGTCCAAGAGCAGCTCCAGCTCTACCCGGTCCAATAGATCTCCTTCCTGGGCTCACTCCCACCCTCTCCTAGTAAAGGTAAGGTCTTCAGGGAGCTCCTGCGTCTCCCTGCACCCAAGACCTCTCGGGCGTCAGATACCTCCAAGTCTGTTCCTTCAGACAGGCACAAAAAGTCTTCCTCCAAATCGTGAGGTGTGTTTGACCGACGCCGGGACACTGACTTCAGGTCCGTCTCCCAACCTCCTAAAGCACCTGAAAGGAAGACTTCCGAGCTGACATCCCTTAAGCGGACGACGGAGTCCAAGAAGGCATCCAACCCAGCACCCGGAAAACTGCCGACTACTACACCAACGCCGGTGGACACCAGACGTCCGGAGTCCTCAGACGAAGAGGCTACCGTGCCGCCAGATGACCAGATGGGTGACATGGCGGATGCCGGTTTACCCAGGGAGCTGGATCCAGTGCTTCTTCGGGACCCGATGCCCGACACCGACGCCGGGTCCGTCGTCAGGTATGAACATCCAGGAGGTGAAGGATTTGTTCAACTTCTGGTGGGAAACCATCAAGAAGGACGTGGTTCCTCCTAAGCCTCAGCCTCCTTCACTTCCTCCTAGGGGGACAAAAGGTGACAGACCCCCGACCCCCAAGGAGCCAACTCCACCTCCTCGGGGGCCGATCGAGCGACAAGAAATGCCCATCACGCTCTCCGTCAGGGTCCCCGAGCCCGAAGTGACCCAGGGGCAGACTTTGATCTTTGGGAGATGACTCCATACGTCCGATATCTCCAGGTCTCCATCTCCTTTCAGTCCCACATCACCAGACTCACGGACATTCCAAGGTCATCTCCGATGATCCCTCCTTTCGAAAATCATGAGGCACATCCAGGACAATATGGGATGGGATTGAAGAACTAGACCCGAGAGACAATGCCTTGCCCATTACCTCAGGCAGAAAGACCCAGCCTTTGGTGGACACCTTTACAGACGCCACCAAGGCAGCTTGGAAGCGCCTGCATTTCACACTGGCTGTTCCAAAGAAGGCTGACCGACTTTACAGGGCTCCACGGAGGACCAGTATTTGGTGCAACAACCTCTGGCCGACTCCCTGGTCATTACTGCATCTCATGACAGGTCCCAGCGGCCTCAACATTTGAGCATCCAGCCTCTGGACCAGGAATCTAAGCAATTAGATTCCATGGGAAGACACGTGTATGTGGCTGCTACATGCTCTATTAGGTCTTTGAACTATCTGACACACATGGTGCAGTTTCAGAACGCCCTCTGGGATCAGGGCCAAGAACTTCATAAAGATTTACCGGATGGCGAAAAGAAGGAGGAGCTGTTAAACCTCCTCCAAGCTGGGTCTGACGTGGGGACCCAGGTTCTCCGAGCCACTTATGACTCAGTTCGGCAGCCAGGGGAGTAGCTACAGGCGTTTGTCTCTGGAAACACTCGTGACTGAGGGTCTCCGGATTTACCCCGGACATCCAGAAGAATCTCCTGGATGTCCCTTATAATGGAACGGTCCTCTTTGATGAGGAGTCTGAGAAGGTCATCACCAAATTGCAGGATGCTGAAGGCAGTCAGGACTGTACAAGCCATGTACAGACCAAAATCACATCTTTGAAACTGTACTGAAGGTCCTACGGCAACAAACAGAGTTTTAGTGTCAATGGTGCAAGGAGACAGAAGGGCTGCCCCAGTTGTCCACTGGCGGTGCACTGCACTGCTCTACAGGTGACCTGGGTTCATGAGTGAAGCTGCGTCGCCATGTCAATGGACAGGCCTGGCTGAGGCAGCTGCCGCTCGGCAGTATGCCTCAGCTGGGGAGGTTCCAGCATCACAATAATCACAATGGCAGGGCAAAGGAGCTTGCCTCTTGCCGTTGGGATGCAGTGACATAGAAACACAGATTCTGACAGCAGATAAGGACCGCTTGGCCCACCCAGTCTGCCCATTTCCATACCTAATGGATAAGCTGCAGATCCTAGTTAACTAACCGCCTACTTCCTCCCACCTGCCACTATACTAACATACTAAAATGCCAGCAGAATAGGCCTAACGGTCTTTTGTGTCTGCTCGTTTGGTCAGCCCCCACCCTGGGTGCTGACCTTGCTGTCCCCCTCGCCTTCTCTGGCTTCTCCCTTCCCAGTTCGGATATTCTTGCTGCATTAGATTTTGCTTCCTGAACCCTTCCCTGTACCTGTCCACCCCTCTTGAACCCCTCCTGTCTCTGCCTCCACCAACCCCTAGGTAGTGCATTCCATGGCTCCACCACCCTCTCAGTGAAGTAGCACCTCTCTTCTCCCTGAATCTTCCCCCTCCAGCTTCCACCCATGCCCTCTAGTGGCCTTCCTCCTTCCTTTGAAGCACCCTGACTGTTCCTCCCCTATTTACCCTCTTCATGTACCAGAAGACCTCTATCATGTCCCCCCGGTCCCTTCTCTCTTCCAGTGTGTACATATTTAGCTCTTCGAGCCTCTCCTCATAGGTCCTTACCCCCAAGCCCCAAATCATTTTGGCTGCCCTCCTCTGGACCCTCTCCAGGAGGTTAATGTCCCTCTTTAAGTGTGACCTCCAAAACTGCACGCAGTACTCCAGGTGCTGACCTCCTTAACAGTTATACAGAGGGAGTATCACTTCCCTCCTTCTGGAGGTGATCCCCAAGCAATGCATCCCAGCATCCTGTTGGCCTTGGCTGCTGCCCTCCACAAGTCTCAGAGTTGTTCATCTTGACATCCACCACCACCCCCAGGTCCCTCTCAGCCATTGAGACTTATAGTATTTCCCCAGGTGTACACTTGGCCTGGGTTTCTGTCCCCAGGTGGGTACCTTACATTCCCTGCACTGAACCTCAGCTTCCACTTTCTAGACCATCTTTCCAGAGCCTCCAGGTCCCCCTGCAGGCCTCTCCCCTCCTCCCCATCCACCACCGCCCCAGTTTGGTCATCTGCAGAGACTCATCTCCTCCTGATTCCTGTCTATATGTCAGATGCGTGAGGCGTTGAACAGAGGGACCCAAGGACTGATCCTGTGGGACCCCTAATGACCCTCCTTGGGATGAGACTATCCCACCAACTCCGACCCTCTGGGTCGGGTCCTGGAGCCAATGCCTATCCATCTGATCATCTGGTTTCCCACCCCATTTCTCCTAGCATCCAACAGGCCTCACCGGTGAGGAACAGAGTCAAATGCCTTGCTGAAGTCTGGAAGAGGACATCCACTGGTCTACCCAGGTCCAAGGCACTTGTCACCCAGTCATAGAACTCCACCAGGTTTGTCTTACGATTTCCCAGGATGAATCCATGCTGTCTATAGTCCAGGCACCCTGACTTATCAGGTCCTCCCTAGCCTCTCCTTGACAATGCCCTCCATCACCTTGCCCACCACCCGATGTCAGGCTGACAGGCCTGTAGTTCCCTGCCAGCTCCCTTGAGTCCTTGTGGATAGGCACTACAGCGCACCTTCAGTCTTGGGGCACCACACCTGTCCTCAGAGAGAGATGGTGAAAGCTCTGCCAGGACATCTGCAAGTTCCTTCAGCACTCTAGGATGTAATGTATCCAACCCGGTGCTTTCTCCGTCTTAAGGGCTGAGGCTTCCTCACTCTCTGCTGTGATTTCACTTCTGGTACCTCTTCTCCTGCTTGGCCTCCCCACCTGCCAGTGATGCCTCCCCTCCCCCAGACCTGCAGATCGGTGAGGTCCCCCCCTCATTATCTCTGTCTCCTCCCATGTATGATGCAGCATCCCCATTTCCCTGGTGAAAACTGAGATGAAGTACTCATTTAGTACCTCAGCCTGCTCCCCGGGTCTTGTGCCCATCTCTCCCCTGATTTAATCCGGCTAATCTGCCCCTTCACCCTTCGATCTTCCCCAATGTATCTAAAGAACCCTTTTTCCTCTCTAATTTCCCTGGCCAGGTTCTGCTCCTTCCTTGCCTTGGCCGCCCTCACCACTCTGGTGGCCTTCTAGCCATCAGCTCGTACTCCCCTCGAGTCCCTTTGCTCCTTGAGCACTTGAATTTCTTATAGGCTGCTTTCTTTCCCCACCTCCTGGACCTCCTGGTCCACCAACAGGGTTTTGGGCCCTACATTTTCAAGTCTTACTCTTGCACGGTGCTGTAGCATCCTGCACCCCTCTCCTGATGATTTCCACCTACTATCAGCGTCCATGTCTGTTAATCCATCCAAATGCTCCTTAAGGATCCTTCCCATTTCACTTAAAATCCGCCTCCCTGAAGTGGTTACTTCCGTCTTTGTGCAGCCTTCTACCCTCCTAGGTCCAGGCAGGAACCAGACGTGGCATGGTCACTCCCAGCCAATGGGTCCCTTACCTCAGGCCCCAATCTGGTCATTGTCTGCCAGGACCACATCCAGCTACCCGTGCCTCCTGGTGGGTTCCCTCACCTGCTGAGTTAGAGCAGCGTCTTGAAAGACATCCAACAACCTCTGTTCCTGGTCACAGAGGATGTCATAGTCTCCCAGTCTGTTCCTGGCATGTTTAGGTCCCCTAACACCACCACCGTTCCTCTGCCCAGTCTGCAGTGTCTCCTAACTTCTGCCACAGACTGTCCTCCAGCTCCTCCGCCAGAACAGGGGTCTATACCACTCTATTTTCCTCTCTTGCCCCTTGTTATCAAGGTGACCCAAATGCCTCCACGGTTCCCTCCCGCCTCCTCTACTCCCCCTATAATGCAGTTTTTGACTATCATTGCTACCCTCCCTCCCTCCTCCCCTGTCCTTCCTGAACATAGTGTAACCCTCCAGGTTCAGGTCCCAGTCATGTCTTGCAGTGGCCCAAGTCTCAGTGACGCTGCCACGCCCTGCTCCTTCAGTTAACGTAGCCTGGGCTCAGGCATTTTATTGCCAAGCTCCTGGCATTTAGCAGGACTACCTTCCACCCTTCCCTATAGTTCCATTTCCCCTGCAGCGTGTTCCCATGGATTCTGTTTTCTCCTGGTCTGCACTTTGCCAGTTGGCCTTTTCCTGCAATCCTCCTGGTCCCCAGGAGGTGGAGACAAGAGTCCCTCCTTTTATTGGCACCCTTGACAGCCTTTTCTCCCATCCCACCCCCCTTCAAGTTTAAACCCCACTTTCACCAATGAACTCCTCTATTTTCAACCAAGGATTCCTCCCTCCAAATTGAGATGTAGTCTATCTCTAGCATACAGCTCTATCCTCCAGGTCTCCCCAATCCCCATCAACCCATGCCTCTGGTCCACCACTCCCTGAGCCACTGGTTTATCTCCCTAATTTTCCTTTGTGTTTCCCCACTAGCCCTTGGCACTGGCTTGGAGTTCTGAGAAGGAAACTGTGCATCCTGTCATGACAGACCCTGGCGAGCTCCTGAATCTGCCTGTCTCTACTTTCGCTATTTCCTCAATATCATTTGTACCCAGGTGGACCAGTATGTCTGGGAACCCCACAGTCCTTGCCAGCTGATATACCTCGTGCTTAGCCCTGTGCACGTTAGTCCAGGGAAGCATCTTGTTATAATTGCCTTATGTCTGTCCCATGCAGTCTTGAATTCCCCCACTGTTTCTGAACCTACGACTTCCTCAGGAAGGCCGTTCCACGTGTCCACCACCCTCCCCATGAAAAAATACTTCCTCGTGTTGCCCCTGAGCTGCGCCCCCATTATCTTCAAGTTGTGTTCCCTTGTTCTTGCACATCTCTTTTTCTGAAAGATGCTACCCTGTTGGACTTTGTTGATTCCCTTGAGGTACTTGAAAGTTTCTATTATGTTCCCCTCTCCTCCATTCCTCGGTATACATATTAACTTATTTAGTCTCTCTTTGTATGGTTTCTGGTGCAGACCCTGCACCATTTTAGTGCCCTCCTCTGGACTGCATCCATCCTGTGTATGTCCTTGTGGATGGGTCTCAGAACTGCACACAGTACTCCAGATGGGGTCTCACCAGCTGTCTGGACAGAGGATAACCACTTCCTGTTTCCTACTGGTGATGCCTCTCCTATGCACCTCAGAGGCTGATGAAGGCATGGCCCATGTCATGGCAGTGGGGGGGACTGGGAAGAAAAACAACAACAAAGCAGAAACACTCCCCATGTCTTCATGAAGACTCAGAGAACTAAACAGGATAAATTCTGACTACAGGGTATATCTGTAAAAGGAAAGCTGGTGGTAGTCGGTGGTGTGGGGGACACTACAGTGAAAAGACAAAAATATAGTGCAAAGAGAAACGTCTTCCTATGGAAAATGGCAGCCGGCTCTGCCAGCTAAATATACATCTACAGTTATCCTTTATTCATTTTTTGAACCTTTTTTTCATGCCTTTGTCACTCCAATCAGGATCTCTTTCCATCTTCATAGTGCCATCTGCACAGCCCTGGAGCCACATCCAGCCACTGCTCACCCAGTTCTCCAACCCTGGCTGCAGCCCAGATGTTCCCCTAGATGGGGCCCTGCCTTCAGCATTGCAGCTGACAAAGTCCCACTGCCAGTCACCCAGCCAGTCACTATAGGGCTACAGGCGCGGTAGCCTTCCAGACTTGGGAAGAAGGAATGAAGAAACTGAGCTGGCCATGGTGGGGGGGTAGATTTCATCTGACCAACTGGTGGTTCCCTCTTCTCATTTACTCCTACCCCAGACAGCATGCAAGACGGCGTCATCAGTTACCGACACACCTGACTCACCGTGGCCACCACGCTGTCCCCTGTTAGCAGCCCCAGTGGCACCTCCACCAGTGGTCACCCAAGAGGAGGTCAAGCAGCGGGAAGCAGAAGCTGCCCTCCATGGAGGAGGAGGACAGCATCCTCTTGGAAGCACAAGCTGCCCTCCATGGAGCAGGAGGAGGATGAGAGCATCCTCTCGGAAGTGCAAGCTGCCCTCCATGGAGGAGGAGGAGAGCATCCTCTCTGAAGTGCAAACTGCCCTCCATGGAGGAGGAGGAGAGCATCCTTTTGGAAGTGCAAGCTACCCTCCATGGAGGAGGAGGAGGAGGAGGACAGCATCCTCTCGGAAGCGCAAGCTGCCCTCCATGGAGGAGGAGGAGAGCATCCTCTCGGAAGCACAAGCTGCCCTCCATGGAGGGAGGAGGAGGACAGCATCCTCTCGGGCATGAGCTGTCCTCCATGCAGAAGGAGGACAGCATCCTTCTCGGAAGTGCACGCTGTCCTCCATGGAGAAGGAGGAGGACAGCATCCTCTGGCCACTCAGTTTTCTCCTGCTGGTCCACTGACTCAGGCTCATTTCTAAACTGAAAACCACAAGTCTGTGGAACTTAAGCTACTGCACTGACGGTTTTCCATAAAGCTGCTTCCCTCCATGCTGTGCATGTATGCATACACAGTGTGTTTGACAGTCTGTGCAAATAATGAATAATTTTCTGCACCAGGATAGACCCATGTAAGTGGAACATCTTGTTTTTCAAAGAGAGAGCCACAGAGGGTGCACTGCAGCAATTGTAACTACGGATCGTGGATAGGATCCACAGTTTCATATGCTTTGGGGTGAGTCTTACTTTTGAAGCAAGTTGCTTTTTTCCTTTCTACTCTTTGATCAGTTTTAGAGGAGGACTCTTAATGCAGGACTGAAATAAGGTTATATGGAAACAGAATCAATGGCAGATAAAAGACCATTTACCCCTCAAGCTGCCCTTTTTCCCTACCTACATGCTACCATAGACCCATATCGCCTCTTTCTCCCTCCCTATTTCCTTTCCACTGTGATTCCTTTGTACCTATCCCATGCATTCTTGAACCCTGTGGGGCCGGGTGTGGGTGATGGGTGAAGGGTAACACAAGACGACAGCAGACTGGTGCAACACTGCAGTGTGGCTTTATTTTCTTTCAAAGTCAGTATAAAATAATTAACTCCAAAATAAATAATGCAAAATTCTTTCCAGAGTTGCAGGTAATTCACTATCCTTAAGTGACCACAGGAGATAACCTTAAGCAGTAGTGTATCTCTTCTTCAATACATCAGTTTGCAGCAAAGGACTATGCAATTCTTTCCTCTGCACTTGGTCAGCACCTACTAACCCACTGTTCTGCTGATCTATCTCTGTAATGAAAACCAACTACTCCCTATGTTGGTCTTGTGTGTTTGGGTGATGGGGAGCTCAAAAAAACTAACAAACCCCAAACAAGCTAAACACAAAGAACCTCAGTGCAGAAGCACAGAAGCAAGGTGTTATGTGTAGTGCAGCTTTAAGAAATGTTAGACAGTATAGCTTAGGTAATGTTTTATTTTTTCATTTCATTTCATTTATTTATATAGAAAAAAATCTGTGAGCAAAAATGCCCTTTTCACAGATGTCCAGTGACAAATAACTAAAAACAATAAAACCTGTATTACATAAATACATAAACATATTACTACAAAACATTAGAAACAATTGCACAGTCTCAGTCAAAACTTTTGTTCAAGCAAACATTTAAAACCTGACACAGTACAACAAACAGTTTCATTAGATAATTGTATTGAATCATCAATTCAAAATGAATCGAGTTCTTCATAAGATTTAGAAACATAGAAACATAGAATTTGACAGCAGATAAGGACCGCTTAGCCCACCTAGTCTGCCCATTTTCCTACCTAACAGATAAGCTGAAGATCCTAGTTAACCAACAGCTTACTTCCTCCTACCCCCCACTAGGACTGCCTTATGCCTGTCCCATCCATTCTTGAAGTCCCCCACTGTTCTTGACTCCACGACCTCCTCAGGGAGGCTGTTCCATCATCCACAACCCTCTCAGTGAAAAAATACTCTCTCACATTACCTCTGAGCCATCCCCTCTATCTTCAAATTGTGCCCCTTGTTCTTGCAATCTCTTTTCTGAAAGATGCTACCTCTTGGACTTTGTTAATTCCCTTGAGGTACTTAGAAGTTTCTATCATGTCCGCTCTCTCCCTTCTTTCCTCAGGGTATATATATAAGCTCCTTTAGTCTTTCTCGGTATATGTCTGGTGCAGACCCTGCACCATTTGGTTGCCCTCCTCTGGACAGCCTCCACTCTGTCTATGTCTTTCTGGAGATGGGGTCTCAGAACTGCACACAGTACTCAGATGGGGTCTCACCAACTGTCTGTACAGAGGGATAACAACTTCCTGTTTTCTACTATTGATGCCTCTTCCTATGCATCCCAGTATCCCCCCAGCCTTCCTTACTGCCTTCTCACATTGCTTGCCCACCTTTAGGTCATCTGATATAATTACTCCCAGGTCCTTTCTATTTTTACTGTTGTCAGTATCTCACCCCCCATTGTATACGCTTCCCCTGGGTTTTGTTTCCCATGTGCATTACCTTGCACTTCTTTGCATTGAATCTGAGCTGCCATACATTTGACCATTCCTCCAACCTTGCCAAGTCCCTTCTCATCCTTTCCACTCCATCTTGTGTATCAACCCTGTTGCAGATCTTTTGTGTCATCTGCAAAGAGACATGCTTTTCCTTCCAGTTCCTCTGCAATGTCACTTATAAAACATTAAAAGGACCGGTCCCAGTACTGAGAACCCTGCGGTACCCGCTAGTAACCCTCCTTTCTTCACTGTGTACTCCATTACTACTACCCTTCGTCCTGTTGTCTAGCCAATTTTTATTCAGGCTACCACCTTGGGACCCACTCCAAGGCTGGCTATCTTGTGTATTAATCTTTTGTGTTGAACTGTATCAAATGCCTTGCTAAAAATCTAGGCAGGCCATGTTCACCAGCCCCTCCCTGGTCTACTACTTTGGTCACCCAGTCCAAAGAAATCTATTAATTAGTCTGACATGACCTTCCCATCATGAATCCATGCTGCTTGGGTCCTGTGCCCCACTGGCCTCTAGGTACTCAACAATTCTTTCCTTCAGAAGTGATTCCATCATTTTTCCTACCACTGAGGTCAAACTAACTGGTCTGTAGTTTCCTGCCTCTGTCCTGCTCCCACTTTTGTGAAGAGGAATCACATCTGCCATCCTCCAGTCCTCGGGTACCACCCCAACCTCCAATGATTTGTTAAAGAGAGTAGTCAGCGGTGTCACTAGTTCTACCCTTAGTTCTTTTAGAATTCTTGGGTGAATCTCATCAGGCCCCATTGCTTTGTCCACCTTCAATTTTATTAGTTCTTTCAGAACCCTTTCTTCTGTAAATGGACTGGTATCGACCCCCGTCTTCAGAGTGTTTCTCTTGTTTGGTTTAGGTAACTCCCCCATCTCTTCCTTTGTGAATACTGAGCAGAAATATTCGTTTAGTATCCCTGCTTTTTCACTGTCACCCTCTACCCACATTCCCTCCCCTTTATTAAGCTTCAGTATCCCTCCTTTGGTCTTTCTTCGCTCCCTAATGTACCTATAAAAGGTCTTATCCCCCTTCTTAACAGAAATGACTATCCTTTCCTCGGTTTGGGCCTTTGCTATTCTGACTGCCTTCCCAGCCTCTTTCTGCTTTAACTGATAAAGTTCTCTGTCCTGCTCCTTCTGTGTTTCCTTATATTTCCTGAATGCTGTCCTTTTCTCCTTAACTTCCCTGCCACCTCTTTTGAGAACCATAGCGGTTTCTTCCTTCGTTGTGTTTTATTGATTTGCTTTACACAAAGGCTTGTTGTCTCTGTGATGGCTGTTTTGATCACTCCCCATTGTTCCTCCACCCCTACTTCTTGCTTGTTTGCTAGTGCTTTTCTGAGGCACTCTCTCATTTTCCCAAAGTCCAGCCCTCCTAAGGTCCAATACTCTTGCTTTTTGTATGGCTTGATTATGCAGCTGTGTTTATCGTAAACCACACTGTTTGGTGGTCACTTGTTCCCAGATGGCTACCCACTTCTAAATCTGAGATTCTTTCTTCATCCCATTTGAGAGTACCAGGTCTAAGATTGCTCCCTCCAGAGTGGGTTCCAATACTAGCGGTCTGAGAGGCATGCCCTGTAGGAGCATCAAGAATGACCCTGCTCTTGGATGTGCCTGCAGCAAAGGTGCCCAGTTAACATCTGGCATATTCAGGTCCCCATCAACAATATCTCCCTTTTTCTGCCATTCTAAGAAGCCTTCTATCATTTCCTTGTCCATTCCCTCCCCTGAGATGAGGTCTGTATACAACCCCATGCGGATTGTGGTGCCATTTCCTGTCTCCAGGGTGACCAAAGTGCCTCATCTGCTCCTGTTTACTCTTTAGTTCTGTTGCTTTGATCCCTTCCTTTTACATAGAGAGCTGCTTCTCCTCCTCTTTTACCTCCCTGTCCCTCCTGAGATTGTGTATCCTGGTATGTTGACATCCCAGTCATGGTTCTCTGTGTACCATGTTTCTGTGAATCCACAATATCCAGGCAACCCTCTTCCATCAAGGCTACTAGTTCAGGAGCTTGTTACATTTGATCTAATCAAAGGTAACAAACTTCCCTACTGAACTGTTTCTAGTCATTAAAGTGAGCACGGACATGGGGAACATACTAGTAACACTATCAGGTACAAAACCTAACTGAATCCTATACAAAAAGTTAAAGACCTATGTTTAAAAAAAAACACTAGCAACCTAGATTTCTCATAAAGGTACAGCGATGAGTCATCCTAGAAGGCCAGTAATAAAGCGTAGATACTGTGATAGGTACAACTGAGTTTAACATTTAACAGTTGAACATGAATAAACAACGAAACCATACCTGAGTAGGAAAACAGAAAGAGTTTGCCAATAAGGTCCGGTCTCAAAATCAAGAAACTTTCTGACATGAAACAACACACCAAGTCGCTGATGTAAACCAGTAATCAATAAAACAATGTGTTGATCAAAATTTAAATATTGATCCAACGTTATACCCAAATACTTAAGATTAAAACCCTTTCAATTATATTACCGAAATTGTCTTTAAGCACAAAATTATGATCAATCTGTTTTGTACAACCAGAGAAAATCAGAAATTAAGTTTGGTAGAGTTACATTATTAATCTCTGTTGAATAAACCAAGAATGTAAATTGTTAAAGTCCCTCTGAAGACTATCCTGTAATTTTTGAACATCAGTACCAATAGTAAATAATACTGCATCATCTGCAAATAAGACAATCTCAGTATCATTACAAATTTCAGGCAATGTATTAATAAACAATGAAAACATCAGGGGTCCTAAAATAGGCCGCTGAGGAACCCCATATCACATCAAATTCTCCTGAGACAGAGAATCACCAACACAGGTTCTTTGAGTTCTGTCTCTCAAGTAATGTCGAAACCACATAATCACATCATCAGAAACATTCGTAACAAAATATCATGATCAACAAGATCAAATGCCTTGGTGAGGTCCACAAAGGCTGCAGCCACCAAACCACCACTATCAATGGTGGAATGGGCACGGCCTGTGAACCTCACCAAGGCAGTTTCAGTATCATGACTCACTCTAAAGCCATGCGGAGCAGGGGTCCAGAGATTATATTTCCTCATAAACTCATTAATTTGATCACTAATAATCCTTTCTAGGACTTTTGACAATGGGGCAAGAAGCGATACAGGACAATAATTATTCAAATCAGTCTTTACACCAGCTTTAAAAATAGGCTTAACCAAAGCACACTTCCGAACATGTGGAAAAACACCATAGGAGAGAGAATGATTAAACAATGTTGTGATAAGGAGAGCCATAACATAGGAAACTCTCTTGAGAATCTGAAAATCAGCATTATCAGAACCAATATAAGGACGAGGACTTAATTTGGACAAATAAAAGAATGCCTCTTCAGGCAATAAAGCCTGGAAATAAAACTTAGGAACAGCACAGCCTTCGTCTTGTACTTGTCCTGATACATTGATGTTACCAGTATTCAGATGTTCATGTAATCTATATTTGTCCAAACTAGAAAAGTGTAGATTATACAACTGAGCCAACTGTAAGGGATCACTAATTAAATGACCCTCTGACTCAATAATCATAGGATCCACACTTTTCCCCCTAACCAATAATGAATTTAGGGTGTTCCAAGTAGCCCTAGAATTCCCCTGTTCAGATCTTAATCTAGCTCTAAAATAATTAACCTTTGCCCTACGAACTACATTCTTACATTGATTACGCATATATTTATAGGTATAAAGGTTCACATCAGTTTTATTTTTACGGTATTTGGACCATAATTTATTCCTTGTTCTAAACATCTTTAGAAGGCTAGGAGTAATCCATTCTTTAGTAACTCTCCTACATCTAACCTTCTTATAAGGCAAAACTCATCACACAATGCTATGAACTGTTTACAAAAAGGACTCCAAAAGCAAAATCAATATCTTTATATCATCCAAAAAGACCAAGCCCCTGCCTCAATAGCTGTAGTAAAACTTGATCATCCATATCACTAATCTTAGAAAATTGAATACACTGGGAGAAAGTTTTTAATTTAACTGACCAATGACAAAAAATAGGACTATGGTCACCAGGTCACTAAGACTATCGGGTAACATCCCTGAAGCACTGATGTGAGTTGGATAATTAGTTAAGAGCCAATCTAATATTGACTTATAATTAGAGTGGTAATTAACACGAGTGGTATCAACAATCATTTGAAAAAGCCCTAGCTCAGATAATAAGTTCTTGGCATCAATAGCTTGATTAGATTCCCAATTAAGATTAAAATCCCCCAATATCAACCTCTATTTACTGGCAGATGACCCCAATTTGAGAGAAAGGACTCAAGTCCAATTTTTTGATTTCCTGGTGGTAAATATACATCACTAATAGTTATCAGCTTGTTCCCTCCAATTGCAACATCAATAGACAATGATTCAAATGAAGATTCATTGAATTCTACAGGATGTTGCACGAATTTTAAATGATCAATTACATAAAACAAACAACCTCCCCCCCTTTACCTACACTAGCTTTCCTTAATAAAGAGTAACCTGGAAAATATATTTTGTCATTACTTATTCTGCCATTTAACCAAGTCTCTGTCAGGACAATAATATCAAACATGTTTTCCATTACCCAACTTTCACAGCTCATTTAGGCAAAACTTTGAATGTTTAAGCGAACAATATGTAAAGAAATGAAAATTATGTACCTACCGTAATTCTTGATCTTCTCTTGTATCTTCACCATTTCACTGCTTGGGTTAGTGCCGGGAGGCACGACACCGCCACGGGAGATTTCTTTTTTTTGGAGTTGGCTCAATGACGCCACCCACTTAGGAGTGACGTGTTGCATCATGTGCACAAGGCAGCCATTAGGTGCCACAGACTCCTCCTCCATCTCAGTTCGGTAGCCGAGAGGCGAAATAAAGGATAAAGGAAAAAAAAGGAAGCATGAGGCAAGAGCCGAGGAGGAAAAGGAAAGGATATAAACTGAAGAAGGAATAAGCCGGAGAGGACAGATAGAAGAGGAGGAAACCTAACCTAAGGGACCGGAGGACCTCCCTTCTGGGGCAGCTCTAAGGGAGGAACAGATAAAGAGAAAAGGTAGAGGAAGAAGAAAGAGAAGAAAAAAGGGATGCTGAGAGGGGAGAACACTGCCCATAGATAGATTGGTTGAGAGGGTTACAAGCTCGGAACCAAAAACAAGGGAGCAAGAAACCCTCCTGATAGGAGTGAGAGAAGGTTCCACTGAACCGTTTACATCGATTGGACACAAAGGGCAGATTCTCTAACTTCTCATCATCCCAACCCCACTACACTCTAGCTGAGAGCTCACAGACTGCCCAGGCAAAAATCTGTTCTGGAAGGAAAGCGCCCAACTATGAGGGGGGTAAGCCCCTTAACACCTGTATTAAGTGAAAACACTGGAGTGTAGTGGGTAGAGGTTAGGCCCTACAAAGGGCAGTTTTGTATGAAGGATAGAGTGGGAACTCAATCTGACTCCCTGAAGGCAAGGTAAGGACAACAGTTCAAGGTTAAGAAGTGCAGAAGCACCAACCAGAAGAAGTTGACAATTAAATGATGCCTGCCGAGGACCTGAAATTTGAGGCCTGAGCCATAGAGGGCGGATCTCTTCAGCTGTGAGACTGAACAATGTGGCGAATGAGGCCAAGAGGTCACCCATAGGGGTAGTCAGAAGAGTTCCTCAGAATAGGAAAAAAGTCCTACTCGTTCCCCTTTACCTTAAGGAAAAAAGATCCGTCCATACAAGAACGGAAACCAGGATAGTTTTTTTTTTTTTGGCATTAAGGCCGAAGAAGAAAGGAGAGGAACGAGAAGGGAGGGGGAGACGCCACAGTAGGAGGCCACTGAGGGGAAGGTGGACGGGTATCAGTAATGAATGGTGAAGATACAAGAGAAGATCAAGAATTACGGTAGGTACGTAATATTCATATCTTCCCTTGTCAATCTTCACCATTCATTACTGCTTGGGTGAGTACCAAGCTCCCCCCGCAAGGGGAGGATAATAGGAACCCTGAGGGAACAAGACCCCCAGCCTCCTGTTGATGGGAAACAGGAGGGAAGACCCTGGGCTAATCTGGTGAGAAGCCTATGGTGAAGGAGAGCTAGGAGGTGTCCCCGGGATGGGGAGGGAGGAAGCCTCAGAAGTCTCCTAGCTCTGGAGGGAAAAAGACAAGGTCCCCGAGGCGGAGTGAATCACCCCACGCCTGGGCTAGGGGTGACAACCTTGCTAGACGGGCCATGCCATCCATCTAATACAGATCGCTGTCCCTGCAAGCCTGGAAGCCACCTCATTGGTGTCGTAAGATGCCCTTGCTTGGTGTCTTGCCAGCCCCAGGCCTATAGCAGAGAGGGCAATAGCTTGTCTGGATTGCTCCGTATCAGGCATCGATGCTAAGAGTTGGGAGAGCATCAACCACAAATGCCTATTGTAGGCAGCATGGTGAGCCTGATGTGATGCAATGCATAACATCGCACGAGACGAAGAGAACACTTTTCGCCCCCACCAGTTAAATTGTAGGGAATCTGAGTCCGGTAGATGGTCGTGCGCCAGGCGGCGCCCTGAGGGAGTTTCTAGGTATGCCAATCCCAAAGGCGGGTTGGAGAGAGTACCTAGAGACGCCAATGGGGCACAATACCTTCTTCTGCAGTCTGCCGGGCTGGAGAAAGGGCTTGCTAGCGACTGCCAGGAATGGATGAGCGCCTCCTGGAAGGAATAGACCAGGACAGTATCACCAAATGCTGGGCACTCAATTCACTGAGAATTCACACATCTGCCATTCTGTGTTGTCTCTCTAACAAAGGATACGCGAATCCCTCTCCATCCTCGAAAAGGAATCACTGATATTCAGTGAAATCAGCATTGGAGGAGATAAGCAGTGGGTTCCTCTCCCTCAAAGAGGAGGAGACAAGGATGATGGAGGCTCGAATGTCAGAGGACTCCTCTGGCGGTGGGGATAGGCGAAACACCCGCTCATGCATATACTCTAACGTATGAGGGAAGGCTGCAGTAGAGCCTCTGAATGTCCCCAGGATAACGGGCCCATAGGACTGACATGACCTGGGAGGAGGAGGCAGGTGGCTGCAGAGAAATGGGAGAGGGCACCTCAGTGAGGCAACTGTCCTCTGCTGAGGCTCTGAAATCCGGAAAAATGGGGCCTGAGCTGGCGGGATCCCAGACAACAAATCAGGTTGCAGAATGGAACCCTGGGGATGTGAAGCCTGGATGAGCCTAGTAGGATCCTCCTCTGTGATGAACCTGAGACTGCATGGGTCCAGAAGGCAGCCCACAGCAACGCCACCAGAAGGGTCCTGGGCTCGAGAGGGAAGGCGAGGGCCGGTGCCTAAACTCCCACCGCCCCCTGAGGGGTGGCAGGTGAAGACCAAGGTGCCTCAACCGCCCTCAACCCCCGGACTCCGAGAACACCCTCCTCCTCGACCCCAGCGACACCCCACCCGAGGAGGTGCAGCAGCACCGGATCGGCAGCTGCCACAACCCCCAGGAGGGAGAACCCTCCTTCCGCCTCCACGCCATCCCCCTCCAGGGACCCCAGACCACCCCCAGCCTGGGAGGCCTCAGGGGAGGACAGCAGAGGAGACAGAGAAATAGGCGCGCTGGGCCGCCTAGCACCTCATCTCACCGGAGACTCTGACTCCGAAGAGTCAGGGTGCCAGGACGGGTCCACATCTGAATCATCCTCCTCTGAGGAGGAAGAGACAGCTGGACCACAATACTGGCCACCCCGGGGGTCTCCAGTGAAATGGCATCGCGAACAGCTGGATGCCAGTGCCAGACAACTCCACAGCCCTGAGAACCCGGACCCCTGACGCCCAAAGCAATCGTCAACCAGACCCCGGCACCCTCTCGGTGCCAGGACCTAACTTCGGCACTGCTAAGAAGAGCCGATCATGGCACCACATGGTGCAGAGGGACGGCACTGAGCGATAATGCACCCGATCAACAAGGCCAGGGATCTGAAACAGTGACGGAATGCGGTGTTGAGGGTCCACCGATGCCAGGCCCAGCAGACCTGGGCCCTACTAATTGGGGAGCCTGCACCTCCAAGGAGGTGACTGCCGAGGCGGTGTTTCCATTGTGGCCCCAGGAGGGACACCGGCGTTCCTCTGACACTGCGAAAGAGGCCTCCTCTTCGGCAAGAGAAGATGAGGAGGCCTCCTTCTCTCCAGACCGTATAGGCCTGAGAGAGGACCCGGAGGAAGGGTCTAGAGACCTTACCTATGAATCCCTTGAGCGGCGCTATCCCGCGAAAGTCGGCGGAGCCTTGCCGATCTTGAATGCTCGGACTTCCAGGATGCGACGGTCCATCGAGAAACAGGCATCGCACGCATCCATATTATGGTTGGGTCCCAGGCAATGGAGACAAACATCATGCCGGTCCGTGATGGAAAAATGCAGGCCACAGGTGCGCGGCCCGCCTTCGACTTGCATTTTGCCCCCCGAACCTGATATGATGCGAAACAATTAAGGAAAAAAAGCACAGCTCTCGGCGTCGTCAAATAATAGAGAAAAAAACAGAATGGTCTTATCAGTGACAACGTTGAGAAAAAGGCAGGATGAAGGAGAAGTCTGAAATATGGCGTCGATGAGCGACAACTAGGCCTAGTGCATACTGAGAAATTCTACCGCGCAGCAGGTGCAGCCCGGCAATGGGAGAGAAACAGAACTGAGATGGAGGGGAGGAGTCCGGCTCGCACCCACCCCTCGGCATGCAGCAGCTGCCACACTCTGGGCGGCCTTGCAGCCGACTCCAAAAAAAATTGCATGGAAAGCGCGCTCCCGTCACTAACCCAAGCAGTAATAATGGTGAAGAATGACAAGGGAAGATGAAGAATAATTACCACCACCCCAGTTACCAATTCCATGACCATTACTCAGAGGACCTGGATTTGGATGAACAGAGAAGGACAATAACAGAAACAAAATAACCATTCATCTCAGCCCTTTTCCATTGGCAAAACACTTGTCCCCAAATATCTAATCCTTTGAACAAGTTAAAATAAAACATTGCTTCATGTACTTTTTGCAGAAATAAAACATGCAATTCTGAGAATTAGTCTTATTCACAGAATGGATATCCTGAAGTAGATAACACTCAATGGAATGAAAAAACATAGCAATGAGATAAATGTTCTCACCTCCAGTCTCCATTAAATGCACACTTTTATGAAATGATAAACAATGAAACTGTTTAAAGTCATAAGTATCACATGAACATTGAAACTTACCCCCAACCACCCAATAAAATCAAACTCAGTAGCAGAAAACTCATTTCCAACTGACCCAACCCAGCAACTTTTATTTTTCTGCTCTGGAGGGTACCTCATACTAATTATCAAGGCCACAGAGTGGCCTAGAATTTAACTGTGAGAGGCCCTGCCTCTCAGGGTAGCATCAGCAGCAGTTTACACCTGAACCCCCCACAATCAGTCACTGTGCAAAATAATCAGGTGGAGCCAAACAGTTCCTTACACTCCTCACTCGCAGCAGTGTTGTGTGGAAAGCTGGTCCCTCCTCCCCTTACAGCACGAAACAGTCTCTCACTCTGTCGGCTAGATGAATTTCAGTCAGAGCAGGGAAATCACAGCACAGCTGATTGCCGAACGGAACGCTGCCGCTTGTGAGCGGCGCAGGGAATGTAACTGTGAGAAACCCCGCCTCTCAGGTAGCATCAGCAGCAGTTTACACCTGAACCCCCCACAATCAGTCACTGTGCAAAATAATCAGGTGGAGCCAAACAGTTCCTACACTCCTCGCTCGTAACAGCATTGTGTGAAAGCTGGTCCCTCCTCCCTTACAGCACGAAACAGTCTCACTCTGTCTGCTAGATGAATTTCAGTCAGAGCAGGAAATCACAGCACAGCTGATTGTCGAACGGAACGCTTGTGAGCCAGAGCGAGGAATTTAACTGTGAGCAGCCCCACTCTCTCAGGTAGCATCAGCAGCAGTTTACACCTGAACCCCTACAATCAGTCACTGTGCAAAATAATCAGGTGGAGCCAAACGTTCCTTACACTCCTCGCTTCAGAATAGCATTGTGTGGAAAGCTGGTCCCTCCTCCCCTTACAGCACGAAACAGTCTCTCACTCTGTCAGCTAGATGAATTTCAGTCAGAGCAGGGAAATCAGCACAGTTGATCGCTGAACGGAACGCTGCCGCTTGTGAGCGGGAATTTAACCGTGAGAAGCCCACCTTCAGGTAGCATCAGCAATAGCTTACACCTGAACCCCCACAATCAGTCACTGTGCAAAATAATCAGGTGGAGCCAAACAGTTCCTTTACACTCCACGCTCGAGCATTTGCATTTACTGTAAGTCTTCCGTGTGTGTTGAGATAAGTGTCCCCTGTATCTGAGCTGTATAGAAGTAAAGAGAGAAGGCCTACATTTCTGTGGTGCATGTTTTTCTTTCTACCAAGACCTGAAGTGTTTAAGGTACTTATTTTTGACCACCAAATACTACAAACTGGCGACAAGGATGGTGAAAATGTCGATAGCTCCAGCTTACTGAATTACGCCATTTTGTGACTTTCTGCATTGGAGACAAGTAAGCAATTTGAACTGTACAGTGTTATGGCAACTTCAGCAAGCTCTGAGATTTTTACAGGAACGGACTGGGACACATGGTCCAGACAGTTTGATCAGTGGTTATTACTTAATCCTGCCATACAATCAGCAAATGATCAGCTACAGAGTGAGCTTATTCGAGATGCTTTTGTAGTTTCTTAGGAGTGAAACCTTCAAACTGTTATGCAGTCTGTGTGCAGCAGACCGGCCATAGGATTTGTCATATCAAGAGCTAAAGGCTAAATTGAATGCACAATACAGTTTAACAACTTTCCCAAGGGCCGAACGTTATAAATTCTACAGCTACCAGCAGAAACCAGGTCAGTCATTACAATCTTATTTGACTGAGATCAAAAGCTTAGCTCTTATATGTGAGTGGAGAAGGGAGCATCTTAAATCTAATCTAGCTGATAAGTTTGTTATGGGGTTGAATAAAGAACATCGTATTCAGCAATTACTTTCTGTAGGTGTCAAGAAATCTGATGATGAACTTTTACAGTTGGCACTAATGTATGAGACTGCAGAAAATGAAGCACATGCTAAGATGGACACTAAAAATGAGGTATAAGTGTCTGCAGTAAACCCCAAATTGAAGCAGCTCAAACCACTGTTTTCAAAGGAAAATATAACCACTCCACCCAAACTGCATGGCCAGTACAAATATGCATCATGTGGGTCGTCTCAGCATAGCAGGGACCAGTGCAAATTTAGAGAAGTTCAGTGCCATGCTTGTAAATGTAAGGGTCATATGGCTAAGGTTTGCAGGAGCAGGAGAACTGCAGTGATCAGTTCAGAGAGCACAGACAGTGCAGTGGTTCCTATTGCACCACAAATGCAGACTAAAGATGTTCCTCCTTTCTATGTGTTACTTCAGTTGCCACAACTGAGGCGTCAGTTGCGATTAATGGCAGACTCTGCTTCCCCAGTTACTTTTATTAACCATCAAACGTGGTCTGATCTGGATAAGCCACTGCCTCCTTGTAATAAGTTGCTGCATGCATTTGAAGGGCAACTAATTCAGCCACTGGGCTCGTTTACCACTTTAGTACATAGGACTGATTCGCCTAGTACACCTTTAACTTTTCTGGTTTCAAAAAAGGTGTCAACATTTTGGGTAGAGACACTCAGGTTCTTCTAAACATTCATGTTGATCCAGCAGATTTTGGCCTACTTGCTGTTGTCCAGGTACCACAAAGCAGTAATCCGCCCAAGCTTGGGGAGATTTTAGACTTGTATCCAGAATTATGAAAAGGCCTGGGATGTTGCACAGCAGCTAAAGCCAAGCTAGTTACAAAGCCTAATGCAATCCCTAAGTTTTGTGAACCACGGAAACTTTCTTTTGCTTTAAAACCAGTGGTTGGGGCAGAATTGGACAGACTGGAAAAAGCAGGTGTGCTGGAAAAGGTTTCAAGTTTAGATTGGGCTACTCCATTTGTGGTGGTATCTAAACCAGGTGGTCAGTTTCCAATATGTGGAGATTTTAAGGTGACATTTAATCCAGTACTTAGCACAGATGTATTTCCTTTACCCTTACCAGAGGACCTTTTGCATAGACTGAATGGTGGTATGGGGTTCTCTAAACTGGACCTCGCTGATGCATACCTTCAAGTGGAAGTGGATACAGACTCTCAGAAATTGGTAGTGATTAATACACACCAAGGACTCTACAAGTACAAATGATTATGTTTTGGCCTTAGTTCCACACCGGCTATTTTTCAAAAAGTGATCGAGCAAACGGTGGGTGATATACCAAGTGTTGCTTGTTATTTGGATGACATCATTGTCACGGGCAAGACAGACGCAGAACATTTACTTAACTTACAAAAAACTTTAGAGCGATTGCAACAGAGTGGATTCAGACTCAGGAGAGAAAAATGCCAATTTTGTCAACCAAGTGTCACGTACTTAGGTCACACTATTGACAAAGACGGAATTCGTCCGAATGATGAAAAGGTGGAAGCTATTGTGCACATGCCTGAACCGCAGAGTGTTTCAGAGTTGCGCTCATTCTTGGGTATGATGCACTACTATGACCATTTCATACCTGGCTTAGCCACTAAATGTGCTATCCTGAATGAACTGTTACAGAAAGGTACTCTGTGGAAGTGGACCAAGGGCCACAGTAAGGTAGTTCAAGCCATCAAGCTCTCTCTAACCAATGTGAATAATTTAACTCATTATAACCCAAACTTACCTATCACATTGACCTGTGATGCTAGTCCTGTGGGTATAGGAGCTGTCCTTTTCCATATAGATCCAGAAGGAATGGAGAAGCCCATACCCCATGCTTCATGCAAACTCACTGCAGCTGAAAGGAATTATGCCCAGATTCAGAGAGAGGCATTAGCAATTGTGTTTGGAGTCCATAATTTTCGCCAATACTTGCTAGGTCGCAAGTTTCACCTGAAGACAGATCACAAGCCACTAGTGACAATTTTCAGTCAAGAAAAAGGAATTCCAGAGACAGCTGCTAGCTGACTTCAACGATGGACATTAATTTTTGTCTGCCTGTAATTTCGAGGTTACATATCAACCAATGGACCAGCATGGAAATACGGATGCCTTGTCAAGGTTACCAATATCCAGAGAAATGGAGTTCGATGTGGGACTTAAGAGGAGCCATTAGTATGCCAGGTGGGGCCAGATAGTTTACCAGTGCAATTCAAAGATAAGGAGGACTCTACTGTTGTGTGTGCAATGGAGTTACAACAGTTAGATCAGCTTCCAGTACTAGCCAAGAACAATGCAAAAGCGACTAGTCAAGATGCAATTTTGAAACAAGTGCATCAGTATCCACCTGAGGGTTGGCCGCAAGGCACTACTTGTTTGGCTGAACTACAACCCTACTATACAAAGAGACAGCAGTTATCCATTGTGGAGGAATGTCTTCTATGGGGATTGCATGCCATTGTACCCCAATGTTATCACTCAAATGTGCTGACTCTCTTGCATGCGGGCCATCCAGGCATTGCTAAAATGAAATCCCAAGCCAGACCACGTATGATGGCCTTCCGTTGACAGAGACATATACCAGGTTGTGCAAAGATGCGAAGGTTGTGCTATATCAATGGGAAATCCAGCAAGAGCTCTAGTTCACCACTGGGAATGACCTGACAAACCCTAGCAAAGGTTGCATATTGATTTCGCAGGACCTTATTTAAATTCCATGTGGATACTCTTAACTGATGCTTATAGTAAATGGCCAGAAATTCATCAAATGTCTTCGACAACTACTGAGAGTATCATCAAAATGTTGAAATCTATCTTTGCTACCCATGGTTTTCCGCAAGTGATTGTCTTGGATAACGGACTGTAGTTTACGTCTGTTGAATTCCAAGCATTCTGCCAGCATCGCAGTATCCACCATATTTTCTCACCTCCCTACCATCCAAGTTCAAATGGCGAAGCGGGACGCCTGGTTCAGACTTTTAAAAAGAGTATGGACAAAGCTAATCCTACTAAACTGACGGTAATACAAATAGCCCTTTGGACTTTCTTGCGATGTATCAAAACAACACATTTTGTCACGGGAATATCCCCTGCAGAATTGTTGTTTGGACGTCAGATTCAAACTCAGTTGGACCTTCTTCACCCTCTAGGCTATAAATCAGTAACTGAAATACTTCCTAAGACCAGATCCTTCAAACTCAATGATCTTGTGTGGGTCAGGATGTATACAGACTCAAAGAGATGGATAGAAGGCATGGTAGAAAATAAGTTTGGAAATGTTGTCTATACTGTTTGATTGACTAACCAGAGAAGAGTGAAAACATGTGGACCAATTACGTACTAGAATTCAGACAGAACAAAAAGGGATACCCAGAGTCGGGTAGTTATCCAGCATTATTTCTTCCAAAACAAGAACAGGAAGAGATAGTGGAACCACAGCATTTGCGACAAGATGTGGCCGATGCTAATCAGATTCCAGTGCAACAGCCTCCAGTCCTACCAAATCAGTCAGGACGATAAGACGCCCACCAAACAGAATGGATTTGTAGAGATATAGTCTAATGACATAGACTAACTAAAAGGGACATTGCAGTAATAACTTTAATAGTGTCATACTATTTTCTGAATTACTGACTTGCGTACTTTCTAGCTAAATCAGGAGGGACTGTTATGTGTAGTGCAGCTTTAAGAAATGTTAGCCAGTACAGCTTTAGGGAAAGCATTTACTGTAACTCTTCCTGTGTGTGTTAAGGTAAGTGTTCCCCTGTATCTGAGCTGGATAGAAGTAAAGAGAGAAGGCCTAAATTTCTGTGGTGCATATTTTTCTTTCTACCAAGATCCTGATGTGTTTAAGGTACTTATTTTCAGCCACCAAATACAACACAAGGGTTACCCCAAAGGGCACTGGCAATAAAGCCAAGTTTCAAAGAAACACAACATCACACATACCCCATTATGCAATGGGACTCTATGCAAATCACTATGAAATGTCAGGCTTGTTCAGCTTAAAGCAGGAATACATGGTTCCAAACAGCCTCTCAAATAATCTGTAATTTACATGCATTTAAATAACACAACGGGAGTTTTCTGATATCTCACCCCAATAACTTAATTTTTATAATCCAGTCCCTAGTAACTTTTACCTTTATCAAAAACACCTAGTGCCGTGGTATTTTCAACATTTACAGGTTTCATATACATAAGGCATATACATGTAACCCCCCCTGCAAATGGGGGTTCCCAAAAGTCTTCCAGGAGCTTGCCTGAATGCTCCAAGTCTGGGCAGTGTTCGGCGTCTGAGCTGTTTTAATGTGGTTCCAAGTGAGTACTATTTGAACCTCCACATACTGTCTCTTTAAGAGCTGTCTACTTGTAGACTTAATTAGTTTGAATGGGGGTACTGTGTATTTAATGCTCGAATCCCGCCGGAGCTGCAGAGAAATCGCTCCGTTTCTGCAGTCGCTAAGAGTGCAGAGGGAGCCTAAATGAAAGATGTAATTGTTTGCCTGAAACCAGTTAGAGTGTTAAGTAAAATGCAGTTTGTCTAACCTGCCTTTCTTGCAGCAGGGACTCTGTGTTACCCTCCATTTGGACCTAAACTGCTGTGCTGGGCCAATTGGGTTAAGGGTTCCCTAAATGGAGCCTGTGGACGAATCAGAACTTGATTCTTAATTTTGAGCCAGCCACAAGGGGATTGTATGGGCAGTGACTCTGGGAAATGTAGTTTTGACCTTGGCCTTTTTCTACCAACAGAGGGAGTCTTATTGTGAGTGACAGCTGAATCAGCCAACAGAATAGTGTGGAGCTAAAGGAAATGCCCTGCTCTGTGACTGGAAAGATCAGATCAGTTGTGGCAGTGAAGAGAGAAGGAGCTGTGTGCTTCTGCGGTGTATAGTTTCACGCGGGAAGCGCGTGTGAGGCCCTGAGTTTCGGTCTGCAGCCTTTGTGAGTGCCAGTTTGGACTGAATCCGAGTTGTGAGGAGAAAGAAGCACTAGAAGTGTGGAAACCAGGCTCACCCTGTAGAAGACTGGAGAAATTGCTGAATCGCGCTCGGTCTGTCAGGAACTGAAGCTGCTGTGTGTGCTCCCAGGTATTTTGCAGTAATTGCGATCCGGATTGAGGAGCAGCCTGCCTGGTATAGTACTGTCCTTTTACATATAAATGTGCGTAGTGCTTGTGGGGAATCACTATTTCAAATCCCATGTACAGTGACTTGTGTGCTGAAGCTGGAAGTAAACCCCAGCTTAATTCGGACTACATCCATTTGCTATCAACTGCAGTGGGGTCCAGTCACAAGGACCTTGTCCTCATGCCCTGCTCTTCTGGCAATCCAGAGGGACATTCTCCATCCGATCCTCAGCTTGGGTGTTGTGAGTACAAATCAGGGTATTCCCCTGCAGCTTGTTTTCAATCACAAGTGTGTCATCTAATTCTTGTTGTTTCACTGTTTCATGGACTGAGCCCTCTGGCTCTGGATTACAATTGGGTGTTGTGCATATATTTCTTCTACAGGACCCTATCCATCTGCACCTGCCGGCAACCCCAGGCAATGGACCTGGCTAGCCCGCCCCCAACCTGGGTACCCAGTGTGTGACTTTTCAGACCCTGTATGTGTGCATAGTACTGTGATTTGAATATTTCCAAACCAAATCAACCTGATTGCCCCCTTCCTTATTACTGTCCCCTAAATAAACCAGATTTGTTGTTGTTATACTATATACTGTCTGTGGTGTTGGTACTTATGGAAACAGTATTGCGTTTTGCTGTGTATGTTGTTTAACCTTACTTTACAGGGGGTCCTCAGAGACGTGCTTCAGAATCAGTCTCGAGGGTAAGTGGTATCTATATGAGTGAACAGTGTGTATACGTGGAGTACTGGGGCTGTAACTCTAGTGTACTGTGTGAGCCACTAGAGGGAATAAAAAAGGGTCTCAGTGTCCCAGAGGGCTGTGACCAAGCTAGTCTAACCACTGCAAACCCTGACCTCTGGGTGGAGGCACCCGCCATAGGACCTAGGCCCCTCAACCCATGCGTAGTCAAACAGGCAGGGGTAGTAGCCCTCGGGATAGCGCCTCCTAGGGGTCACATACTGTACATCAAGGTATTTTATGACATAGTGCTATTGCATACTAAAACCAACAACAAAGCACCACAATAACCTCCCTGTACGAGGACCTGAGGGGGAAAAGAAAAATTAAAGAGGACACCATAGCATGGTTAAGAAAGGGGAAGGGGTGCCCATAGGTGGCCAACCTTATGGACTAGAAACTGCAAATGATAGATTAGGCTAAGAAACAGAAAAACTGTTGCAATAGATTTAAGAAAAGGTTGGTCCTCAAGAGTGGCAGGATCTTCCTGTCACACCCTGCCACTGTCTTCGCCCCCACCACCTCCTCTGGAAGATTGTTCCAGGAATCCACCACTCTTTCTGTGAAGAAGTACTTCTAACATCTCCCTGAATTTACCCCTCCAGCTTCATAGCATGCCCCTTGTTCTTGAGAACCTTTTCATCTGAAAAATACTTTCTTCCTTACATTACTTACCCCAGCGAGGTATTTAAAGATCTCTATCATATCCCCCCCCCCCCTTCCAGGGAGTACATACTGCGGTCCTTTAGTCTTTTCTCATAGAGCTTCTGATGCAGACCCTGAACTATTTTAGTTGCCCTCCTCTGGACAGCCTCCACTCTATGTCCTTCCAGAGATGTGGTCTCCAGAACTGCACGCAGTACTCTAGGTGGGGTCTTACCAGAGATCTATACAGAGGTAACACCACTTCCCTCTTTCTGCTGGTGATACCCCTCCCTATGCACCCCAGCATCCCACTAGCTCTCCCCACTGCCTTGTGACACTGCCTGGCCACCTTCAGGTCATCTGATACTATTACCCCCAGGTCTCTTTCCTGCTTGGTGGTTGTCAATACCACGCCACCCATTTTGTACTCTGCCCCTGTGTTTCTGAGACCTAAGTGCCTTATTTTGCATTTTTCTGCATTGAAACCCAGCTGCCATACCCTTGGCCACTCCTCTAGTTTTCTCAGGTCTCTGCTCATCCTTTCCTTTTTTTGAACTTTAGGTTTATTACATTTTATACAAATGCAAATACATACAGTATAACTCCTGCAAGGCACCAAAAATATCATCGTATACATCCAATGTAATAGTAAATAGGTAACCTATACAGTTTAGCATAAGGATGTGGGGAAATCCCAGTTAAACATAGAAGTCCCATCTGAGTCTGAATAGCTGCATCCTACAAAACCTTTTAGCAGTCAAAATCCAAAATGAAAAAGTTCAGAAATTTATAACTCAGCATGCAGTGTTGATGTGACTTCAGTTCTGAAAATTATTGAGTCCAATCATTTTCAGCACAGCAAGATACAGTTCACCCACTTTCATAAATGCAGGATAAAATAAACCATTTAACCCTAAAATAAGTTATTAAAACATTTAAGAAACCCTTTTCATACAGAGAGAAATAAAAGAAGTACTTTACAGTCCACTATTTGGGCAAAATGACCAAAATTCAAGTCCCTCCTCAGACTCTGATTCAGGCAGCACCTCCCCAGATTTAAATTCTCGCGCTATAGCCTCTGCCTTCTTCCCTGTATCCACAGGGTTAGTGAAGTGGAAGGTGCGGCCCCCATAATGAATTCACAGATGGGCCGGCATCAAGAGGGAGTGGGTGACCCCCAGGCTTCGCAGTCATGTCCTGACTGCATCTAATTTTTTATGACATGCATGGGTGGCAAAGAAGAGGTCTGGAAACAACTGCAGTGTGGCCCCATCATAGTTTAGGCCCTCCGTCAATCTTGCGGCTTACAGCAGGATGTCTCGCATCTCAGAGTTGGCTGTCACCAGTAGGATGGTCCGAAGTGCCTCCCCTCTTGGCCCCGCTGCTCTCGGACTGATGCAGTAAGCTTTGCACATCTGGCCTGCAATTGTGTCCCGAGAAAGATTTAGAGCTGCAGGGAGCCCTTGCAAGAACCCCAACAGATCGTTTCCACACTTCCTTCAGGTAGCCCAATATTCCACACGTGGGAGGTCCGGTTTGCATTTTCCAAGGCCTCCAACCTGTAACAAAGTTGCACATTTTCTTGCACCAGTTTAGGAGAGGTTGCTAGAGTTTGAATGGTGGTCTTCTCCACCGATGTCACAGTCTGGGACACCACCTCCAGTCTGGCGTCCTGCTCTGCAAATGTTTGAAGAAGTGACTCGACTTTAAAAGTCGATCGGCTTGTATTGAAGCCTGTAAAGCTCTCCATGGGGGCTCGGGTCTGGCAATTGTTGTTGTGGTGGTTATGGTCTGTGTGTCCACAGTCAGTGGATTTTACCACTGCTTCCACCCACTTTTGCGTCGACCCATCACCCTATCTGGTATCAATCGACGCCAGAAATTATACTGCAGGAACAGTTTTATTGGTTTTGCCTTCCAAAATGTCTCAGTTTTAGTAGTTTAAAACTGAAATATAGGCAGAGCCGATCTGATGTGCATCTTGCCTGTAGGAATGCTTAACAACGCCCACTCTGTTCATCCTTTCCACTCCCCCGGAGTGTCCACCCTACTGCAGATTTTGGTGTCATCTGCAAAAAAGCAGAGACCTTCCCTTCCAGCTCCTCTACAATGTCACTTATAAAGACATTAAAGTAAATGTGTGATTGAAAAAAAAACAACACAGTTTTGGCTTCATAGCACACTACTCTGGAGCCGCGATAGCCCCACTGTGTGAAAATTAACAATTTTTATTCACTCCAAAACGTTTGGGAAGGATCATGTTGTTCGAGACTGGGAGCCAACCGATTCCTTCCCACTTCGAGTCTGCCTGCTCTGCCCCGCTCCCCTGTTTTTGTGACATGGTACCAGGAGAGCATGGGGCGCCCCTACAAGTCTATGAGGCTAACTTTTAAATGATTTTACTAAACTTTAAATTAGCGTTTGATAAAATGAAAGCCACAGCTCAACTAATAGGGACCATATTGGTTGAGCCAGCAGCTTCATTTTATCAACGAATAGTTAAAGTTTAGTAAAATCTTAAAAGATTAACCTGTAGAAACATATCTACTCTCCCTGGTACCACGTCTAAAGCGAGAGGCAGCTGAGACAAACGAACTCAGAAATGAAGGGATTAGCTGGCTCTCAGTTCGAAGACAACATATGATCTCTTCCCAGCGTTGTGGGAGTGAAGTCAAAGTTAATTTTCACACAGAAAGACTATCGTCACAGATTAGTGAGACTATGAAGCTCAAACTGTTAGATCACAAATCTCTTTAAAGAGAACGGTCCCAACACTGATCCCTAAGGCACTCTGCTGGTCACTCTCTCTTCCTCGGACTGAACTCCATTTACCACCACCCTCTGTAGCTAACTGTTGATCTTCTAGAATATCCTCACTACCGATAACCACTGAAGGTCATGGGCTGGAGGCATTAGGACCCAGGGGGAGTGACACTTTTGCCACGGGACTGGATACGGCTACTGGGCATGGCACCTGTGCATACCACGGGTGGTGCCCCACACTAGCCAATAACCACTGCCAGCTATCCCACTAACCTCAGTTCTGTCTGCCAGGAGAGAAACAAAGTGGGGAAAATAAACAACAAAACAGACCCCAACTAAGAACCTTGGATAAAGGAAAAAAGAGCACACTAGGTGGCCTAAAAGGGTAGCTGGGTATGGAACCAGAGCTTTACACCACTAACCAGACAGGAGATGGATAATGATCTTAAAGGCAGTTCGAAGCATGTGGCTCTGACAGAAAAGCAAGAGGAGATGCCCAGAATTAGGACACCTTTGCAACTGAGATGGCAAAATGTACCAAAACAGGAATTAAACAAAGTTCTGGAAAAACCAAACCCAGTGCCACCTGATAGAGGAGTGACTGAATAGCTTGTCAAAATATATCACCCCCCCCCATAAAAAAGGTAGGAATCTCAGCTGCATGTGGAGCTGTAAGGCAGAACAGCCCAAAGGAGCTAAGATGTGTTCATCTCCCCAGGCCCCCCCCTTAGGGTAGTGGGCTAACAACCCAGTTGGCATAAGAGCAGAAGGGCATATCAACCAAAAGAACAGTCTAGCACAGCCAGAAGAAAAAGATCTGTTTCTCTTGCAACAAAAGTGAGGTAACCTGTGCAAGAACTAGTGTACTCCGATCCAATCCAGTGCACAGCACTATTCCACAGACAGAGCAACTGTCAAGTGGAATTAGACTGGATAGTGCCCAGAGGCACAGAGTGCATTTAACAGCTAACAGGGATATACCCTCGGCAGGGAGAAGGAGGCCAAGAATGAACAAGCATTTGTCAGCGCGAATGTTTGCATATCTCAGCGTGTGGCATGCATGAGTAGTGAGATGAGCATTTGTTGTGGGTTCTGACTTCTACAAATTGTAGGTCTGTGCCTGCATTGTAATTTAAAACTGTCAGGCTAACATTCTTGTCCGGATGCAGTCCATGGGACCACGAATCAGTCTTCACCATTGATTCCCAATTATGGGTCCGAGTATCAAGTTTTCCCTTCTTTCTGAGGGAGGAGCTGGCTCACCCTGAGGGTAAAAGATACCCTCAGCCCTCTGCGTGGGGGAAAATACCATGGGAATGGGCTCCTCACAGGTCTGGCGAGACCAGAGACTGGTCAGGACCAGGTGGGGCTCCTGTGCCACAAGAGCAAAAGTGTTCCCTAACAGTTCCTGCCTGACCTTAGGGGAGAAGAAACAAGCCCCTGAAAGTGCAAGTTGAGCACCTTACACCTAGCAAAGGTGTCAGTCAGAGACATGAAGCCACGCCATTTGCCTGATGCAGACGCAGGTTCCTGCTAACCTGGAAGACAGGTCCTTAGCATCGTAAGAAGCCCTCGACTGGTGCCTGGCTACCTCTGGGCACAGGCAAAATGGTGAACTGCCTGCCAGACTGTCTCACTCTGCGGCAGTGTAGCTACAAGTGTGCTCAGTGCAACCACAGGCGACAGTTACAGGTCGCCATACGTGCCTGGTTTGCAGTTTGCAAAAAACTACATTAGGACACGTGCCAAGGAAAAACACCTTCCTGCCAAGAGATCTATCTGAGCGGAATCTGCCGCTAGAGGTCAGTCACACGCCATATGTCATGGCTCAGCGGATCCTGCAGTACTACAAGCACTGAGGAGAGCTGAAGTACCTTAGCTGCGGACCCGGAGAGTGTGTGATACTGCTTGAACAGGTCCCAGGGATGGCTTCTATGTTGCTTTCAGCTATTACCCTCCTCGGTGTTGTGAATGACACCAGAGTCGGGGAGGACCTCCAGGACAACATCATCATCAGCACCTTGACCAGGGTTGGACCCAAGACCGACTCCATGGCCATCATCACCATATTCCCTGTATCTGGTACCATCACCTTCCTCACTAGCAACATCAAGGATGGTGACAACAACCAAACTGCCAACAGTGTGGCCAACAGCCTCGATGCTGGTCCCTCTCCTGACACCATGAATGGGGTCAGGAGGGGGCCTGGCCTAGTCCTCTGTGCCATCAGCCACGTCATCACCACAAACAAACAGCATGGGCAACACCAGAGAATGATGTCGAGGTGCCCCTAGTGTAGACTGTAGCATATAGCCACAGCCTCGCCACCAGGAACATCTGCTGCTCAGAGCAGGCAGACAGTGGCGAGTTTGCAGTCGACCACTAATAAGGAGTTGACTGTCCACTTGACCCATCCACTGAAGCCTCCAATGCATCAGCGTGGTGAAACTGAGAAGAATTCCTTACTTCCACAGAACTAGACATCACAGGAAGCAGATCAGAAGAAAAGCCTAGAGACCTGAGCTTGGATGTATGTGTGTGACACCTGCCTTTGAGAGTGGGGATAGGGCAACCCCATTTTAACGTGCGGTTTTCAAGGGTATGGTGGTCCCTAGATAGGAAGGCATTGCATATATCCATGTCATGCTCCGGTCAAAGACAGACCGCACAGGTCTGATGCCGGTCCCGAACAGTCACTGGTTTCCACAGGGGCAATGATGCATAATGGTGTCTGTTGGACTTTCTTCGATGATTCCGCCCCTTTCTTACTGGACTTTGGCACTGCGGTAAAATATAAACATATGACGAAGCCAGTAGAATAAGGCCATTAGGTCTATCGAGCCTACTCATACTGCAGGGTCGTCAACGTCAGCTAATGACACCGCCCCCTTCCCAATCAGCCCTTCCCCTCTGTCCACCTCCCTCTTGACCCTTATTTTTCCCTTAACTCTATACCAGCCTCTTCTGAAGCTGCCTACCATTTCAGTGAGACCACCTCCTCAGGAGCCCATTCCAACCTCCCACCACTCTCTCAGTGAAAAAGTGCTCCTAACCTCTCTCATCCCCCCCAACTGAGACTGTGTCCCCTCATGTTTTGGTTCCCACTGAGCTTGAAGAGACCCTCAATGTCCGCTCTGTTGCTGCCTTCAAATACATGGAAGGTCTCAATCATGCCTCTCTATCTCTCCTCCAGGAGTACATGGTCAGGGCCTCCTACCTGTCCATACATCCTACCCTGCTGGCCCATGATCATCTTAGTTGCCCTCCTTTAAACCATCTCCAGCTGGTTTATGTTCTTTTCAAGGTATGGGCACCAGTACTGTCGCTGTACTCAGCTGTGACCTCACTAATGACCCGAACAAGGGCAGTATTACCTCCTCTTACCTACTGCTGATGCCCCTGGCAATAGAACCGAACATTTTATTTGCCTTTGCTGCTGCTTTCTTACATTGTGTGAAATGCTTCAAGTCACTAGTGATCTTCACCACAGGTCCCTTCTACTTCTCAGATGCAGATACTCGGACCCCACCCAGGCTGTACTCAGTCCTCGGGTTCTTAGCTCTAGTGTGCATAACCATGCATTTCTTTACATTGAAGCCAAGTTGCCAAATCCCAGACCACCTCTCTAGCTTTTCCAGATCTTTCCTTAGGTCCTGTATCCCTTCTGCTGTGTCCACCCTCCCACAGAGCTTGTTGCTGTCCACAAATAAGCAAATTTTGCCCTTAATGCCCTCCTCATTATCACTGATGAAAACATTAAAAAGCACTGGTCTAAGCACCAAACTCTGTGGACTCCACTGGTGACCTCCCTGGTGCTTGAGAGCTCACCCCACCACCATGTTCTAGGTTCTGACCCTCAGTCAGTTATCCACCCAACTGATCAACTGCTAGATCTGCCTACTTCCTGATTAACCTCTTGTGAGGTACAGAATTAAAGGCCTTGCTGAAGTCCAGGTAAAGGATGTCCACTGCTTGGCTCCTGTCCACTATTTTAGTGACCCAGTCAAAGAAGCTAATCAGGTTTGTTTGACACAATCTCCTCCCATAAACCAGTGTTGTCCACTCATCCTGAAAGCCACTCTCTTCCAGATACTCTACTAACGCTTCCTTAAGTATGGTCTCCATCAGCTTGTATTGTACATGACTGTGGTCAGATAGATTGGTCTGTAGTTTCCCGGATCATTCTTGGGACTGCTCTTATGGAGGGGCACTACATGTGTGTCATTGCCCAGTACTGCGGTACCACACCCAACTCCAGTGAACTGCTGAACAGGTCAGTGTTGGGACCTGCAAGCTCCCTGCCAGCTCCTCAGCATCCTTGGAGAATACCGTCTGGGCCTGTGGATTTAGCTACCCTTAATGCTAGCAACCCATTTCCTCACCCTATCACCTCTAAAACAACAGTGCTCCCCATCTCCTCTTCTTCCCCTAGTGGCACCAGTCTGTCACTCTCCCTAGTGAAGACCAAACAGAAGTACTCATTCAGTACTTCTGCTTTGCCTCCTTCTCTTCTACCCACCTGTCCCCTTTCCTGAGCCTAACAATCCCATCTTTCTTGTCCTCTTTTCTCACTAATAACCAAAAAGGCCTCGTCCCCATTTTTAATTCTCTTAGCTAGTGGTAGTTCTCTCTGAGCTTTAGCTGACAGGACTACCCTACCTGCTACACTAGCTATCTTCAGGTAGTCCTCCCTGTCATTCTACCCCCAGGTCCTCCTGAACGTCTTGTAGGCTGATCTCTTTTCTCTTACTGCCTGGGTGACCTCTGTGCTAAACCAGCTGCATGCTTTGGCCCTCAAGTTTTTCCCCTTGAGCCTAGTGTACTCCCCTGTGGCAATCATTATTCCCTCCTTGATGGTGTTACCACTTTTGGTCCTCCCCGTACCTACTTGGATGCTTGCTAGGTGACTCCTTAGCAACTCACCCATCTTTCTGAAGTCTGCCTTTATAAAATCCAGGATTTCAGTCTTAGCGGGGGCCTTTTCCCTGCCCATGCCCAACAGGAACCACACTGTGCGATGTTCACTCCCACCCAGGGGCTCCCTCAACAGGAACCACACTGTGCGACGTTCACGCCCGCCCAGGGGCTCCCTCAACCTTAATATCCTGGACATGGCCCCTGTTCATCAGCATCGGATCAGGATTACTCCTCCCTGGTGTGTTTTGTGATGCCTGCATCAGGAATCCACTGCAGTGCATCTAGAATCACCTGATTATTACTGAAGGTCATGGCGGGTACCCTCCAGTCCACCTTGGACAAGTTAAAGAGCACCTTTTCCATGTGTTTGCAGAAACTGAGCTTACCATGTATGTGTGTGCTGGACCTTGCAAAATGCAAGTTGCATGACTTAGTTTCAGTCCCCGTTTTGTATTTATTCAGAAATCAGTGTTTTATTTTCTACCTCCCTGCTGTCTGCTGTGCACATTTTCCTGCTCTGTTGCCCAGCCAGCCGCTCTCTCTGACGTCACTATATGGAATCAGTAGATGCAGCCTTGGTCAAGTGGGAAGTGAAAATGGGGGCAGTTCTGTGTTAGTCTGTTGTTAAAATAAGACTGAATCATAGTAGTACATGGGATTTCCAGTCTCAGTACTGATGCCTCATTGCTGCTCGCCTTCCAATTGCTCCTTTTTCACAATTCACTTTATTAAAGTTAAAGCCCTGTTGACAGCAGGACATTTATGTACAGGTTCCTTTTTTTCCCTTGTGTGCAACTGCCATTTATTTTTTTTGTTTGTGGGGGGGGGACTAATGTCTCTAGCAGTGGTTTCATTTGCCTTTTCATTGCTGGATACATAATTCTGGGCACAATTTGATATTTTTGTGAAACAGCATTTGAAATTATACCAAAGGTGATGTCCCTTTTACTTGTTTTATGCAGCCTGTTCCTTTACAAGCATGAATGATGCCCTTTCAAGATTGCTCTTCTTGATCCTATACCCCATGAAGTGACTACCGATCAAATGTTTCTGTCAATGCCTCCTCTGCTGTCTGTTCAAGAGACCATGGGTTCCCTTCCAGAGATGACTATCAGGTTCTGGTGGTGACCCGAGTCTGCTGGGCAGTCCTGATAGTCCTCTGTGAGGCCGTGTGGGGGCATATTGCATTTCCCACACAGCCACTGCTGTTTGTGAACTGTGACCGGCTAATGCTAACTACCACGGCCCATGCCACCGACATCAGCAGGGAGTGATCCATACAGGGTGTTTTGAAGAGGGTACTCTGTGCAGGCTGGCTGTGACATCCCATTCAGAGGGTGCAATGCCCATCACTTGTGCTGCAGTTTACATCAATCCCTTCCCTTGCACCATATGTTTGATGCAAGGGACAGGCTGAGTCACATTTGGGGACTTGGCCTCCGGGACAGGTTTGGTACTGAAATCCAGTGCTGTGTCCCTGACACGCCAACATTTGCAACACGCACCTGTCGGACGCATCTTGCACTGACTTATGGGCCCTCTGCAAATACTGCCAATGGAGTCCTTATCAGCCCAGCAAATGGATCTTGTGCATGCTACAGCATGCACTGACACCCCTGGTGACACAGGTAGCAGTCTCACGGTGGTAGTGGGTCACTCCTCCTGCCCAGGGGAAGTGAGCATGACGTGGGACATTCAGTCATCACCCTCCCACGGCCAGTATGAACAGTGAATACTGCCTGAATAAAGCCCTACACTTCAAGTAGGAAAGTATAAGGAAGAAGCAGAAAAAGATACACCTACAATACATGAGAGGAAAAAGGTAAAGGAGTATAATGGCAAAGCACCAGGGCTTCACGACTGTGAGTGTGCATCGACTAAGAAATTAACCGTGTGTTTTTTTTGGTTTTTTTTTAGTTACTGTTTCTTCCTCCGTCCCAGTTGGTCCACTATCCTGCCGTCCTCCCAGCCCTGTCCCCCGACCTTCAGGCTTACCTTTCCTTCTTCTCCCATGGCTTGCCCTCCATGGCGAGGCATCGAGGGGCCCCCAGGACCTGATCCAGTTCATGGAGATGCCTTCTCGGGGGTAGTGCCCGTGGAGGACGGCCTTCATCCAGCTCGACCAGGACCAGTTTCCATTTTTCTGCAGAGGGGAGCGTGCAATGCCGACAATGGCTGAGCTGCACATGATTCTGCACACAGCACGCCAGTCGGCTGCTCTGCCTCCAAGCCCCATCATGCAGGATGCAGCATGCCAACCCCTAGCCTCTGCTAGGTGTCAGGCAGGTGCCGGTCTCTGTTCATCACCCTCCCTGGGAGAGAACTGTCCCCTGGATGCTCGATCCTCTCCCTACCGGCCAACCCCTAAAAACCTGCTCCCACCGTGAACACGGGTCGCCGGCATGGCAGGAAGTAAGGCATGATGCCTCAGCCCTCCATGCCACAGAGCCAGCCCAACCCAGTGTTTTAAACAACAGAAACTGTGTATAAATAAGATTACTAGAAATAACATGGGAGAACAACATGAAACTGTCAGTCTTGCCAAAACAAGCAGCATACAGACATATATGGAAATTACTGTCATATTCTACCACAAAAAGCATACTGATCGCAACACATGACAGCACTGTACTCACAACAGCACATATAAATGTTAAGTCACAAGAAATAATAAACACAGCTATTTTGTTACTGTACAGTGACAATTCCTGATCATCAAGACAGCCACTGATCTCAGGTAGGAAGCTGAAGACACATTATTATCACTGACAGCAGCACAATCAATTCCCAGGCTCAAACTGCTAAGGAAGTGCTGCAAAGTTGTAATCTCCATTAGACTCTGTTACGTGGGAATCAAGAGTCCTCATTTCGTTTTCCAACAGCAGTGAAAATATACTGGCATTAAGTGGATCAGAATTCATTCCTGCAGCAGGACAAACACGCAATGTGCAGAGAGAACAGATTGGGACTCCATACTCTAACGTCACACACAAGCAGCGTGCTTCACAGTCAGATGGCCGAGCACACCAACGCCATTCCAAATTCCTGTTTTCTGTATGCAAAAATGGAGCAACAAAACACAGAAGTAATAACATTATTTTGTAGGATGCAAGATGACTGTTTTAATGCACACTGCTGAACACAACTGGTAAAGAGTGTTCTTTAAAGTCTCCCACTATCATCACCTCTCCCTTCCTGCAGCTGTCTTTGTTATGGAACTAAATTCCTTGAATTTTTCCTCCTCCTGGTTGGAAGGTCTGTAACCCACCCCCAATCTCACCTTCTTCCCTCGGTCTTAAGAGTAACTGAGCACATTGCTTCTGCCCTCCCCTCTTCCAACTCCTCCCTCATACTAGTTATATCCACCCTAATGTAAACCACCACCCCCCCTCCTTTCCCTACCCCCTCCCTGTCCCTCCTGTATAATGTAAACCCAGGATCTGAGAGGTCCCAGTCAGGTTAGGTGTGACCATGTCTCCATCACCACTGCGATGCCCACACCCCTCTCTGCCAAGAATGCCCGCAGGTCATCCATCTTGTTTCCAAGACTTTGTGTGTTCAGGGACACCACCTTCCACCTAGAGTCCTGAGCCTCCTTCCCTTCCCACCCATCTGCCTTCCTCATTACTCCTTGCCTGTACCACCCTGCTGCTAACCCCCTTGCTCTCCCTCCAACTCTACACTCCAAATCCCCTCTGACAATCACAAGCAACACCACAATAAGGGAAAATAGTGGTGACACAGCCAGGAAAGCAGTGACGTGTTCAGACTGAGGTGCTGCACTCCTACAGTGTGCACTCAATGGCAGAAAGAACAGAACTGAGGGTTAGTGAGCGAGTCGGCAATGGTTATTGGTTATTGGGTGGTATCACATAGAGGGTATGCAGATCTCATGCCCAATAGTCGGCTGGCCTCCTGACAAAGGCTTTGCTCCGCGGGTCCTAATGCCACTGGCCCAGACTCATAGGTGGGAATTACTAAAGATTGATTCTTATAAGAGCCAGGGTTTCCAAAAATCATTTTTGTGTTTTATCTTTCTGCAGTGATGTCTGTGCTATGAACAGTATTGGAAATGAGAGCAATTCACTTTGGGATCCCTACCATCTTTGCTGTAGGACTGAATAGACTAGAAGGGTCTGTGACACTTTTAGTCATTATACTGTATGTTGCATTTTAAAACTTCATTTAGTCAGTTTCATGCCTTTTCGAGGGTCCATTTTCTTCATTTTGCAGATACCTCTTTCTACTCTGGCATCCAGACCTGCATTGCTGCCTACCAGGGTAGCCTCCTGAGTATCGCCACGAGCCTGGTCACCCCCAGAGGGGTTGGGGCTGCCCTATATCTATCTGCATATTAGCCTCCATGCTGGAGCCTACCACGGTCGCAGTTAAGGGCTGGATTTACCAGGGCTTGCTAGCCCCAGGTGCCAGGGGCCACTTTCTTGTGTTTCCCCTTCCACCTAAGAGGGTGTGGTGAACGTGTCATAATGCATGCACACAAGCATGCCTGTTCGTTGACACCAGCATCTGCCAATTCCTAACGCATGTTTCTCCAGCCGCACTACCACCTGTGGTCACCCAGGTAGCAGTGCTGCACTGGAGGAAGCAGCCCCCTCCCCGCCTTGGCCGGCACCCGACAACCTGAAATCCTTCCCGATCCTGGTTGCCTGTGCTGCGAGCAGCAGTGCTACCAATGCATTGAAGGGCAAGCTAGAAGGGTACATTGTACATAGAAGCAATCCTTTCCTTTTGCTCCTAGAACTTTGACAGACTTAATTTCACTCCTGGAATCGAGCTCCCCCGGGTTCTGCCAAATTTCCATCACTGGCTAGGAAGGGAGCTTGTACTATACAAGCATGAAAAATTGGGACTTACAAGTAGGAAGCAACCAATAGACTGAGGCCAGCATCAAAGATGGCGGCTTTTAGTGAAGCTCGAAGAAACAAGCTTTCCAACACAGCAGTGAGATGAATTTTTCTTTTCATCACATCTATTTTTCTCCCCTGCTGTGGTACAATTGACGGGGGGCATCCAGCCGCCAGCTCCCCCCCACTTGGAGGGCAGCAGGCTCACTTGCATGATGGGCAGTCCAGTATGGCCACTCTCCGACCCGCTGGGAGGCCTCCCTATGCCTTCCCATGCCGGTCCGAGTCCACACCCACCCCAGCACGATTCCACAACAGACCTCCGGGCGGCAGGAGCACGGCTACCAAGCTGCTCGCTCACACCCAGCCATTTTCCTCTGTTATTTTGTCCCTTGGAGTGCGGACGTGCAATTACGTCAATGCACAATGTGCCGATGTCCACCGCAGTCCACCCCCTAAGTGCACCAGCACTGGTAATGCCCCCAGTCATCACCAGGGGCCACTACAGAGTGGCGGGATCCCTCTGCCCTCCCCAGGGATAGGAGAGCAGTCCTTTGGGTGCTCAACCCCATCCCTCCCCTAGAGACCCGAGCACGTTTCCGAACCCAGGTCACCAGCGTGGCGCGAGGTGTGGCATCCAACGCCTCAACCCTCAGCGCCACTGGGCCAGCTGAGATTACTTTTTCAAACAAGATATACCCCACTAATGTTCCTTCCCCCCCAAATGCTACGTGCATCGTCTGCTCCTGAGGCAATCCTGTGGAGTCATTGAAACACACCAGGAGAGAAGGAAGGGAGGCAGATCTTATCATACTAGAGGTCCTTACTTACTGAAGGCTGAACTTGGGTGCTGTCCAGACACAAAGAGTTCACAAGTTCTAGTGCTTGTGCGGCCCCTTCCCTCTCCTTTTTGCAGCTCAGGGTTGACCTAGTATGTAAAGGAAAAGAAAAAGGTTAAGTGACTGTGAGCAAACTTGTTTACCTTTCGTAAAGGGCAGCCAGAAGGGGCAACCATCCTGGGTACCTTAAGTAAAGGGCAGCAAGAAGGGGCAACCATCCTGGGTACCTGTCATAAAGGGCAACCAGAAGGGGCAACCATCCTGGGTACCTTTCGTAAAGGGCAGTCAGAATGGGCAACCATCCTGGGTACCTTAAGTAAAGGGCAGCCAGAAGGGGCAACCATCCTGGGTACCTTTCGTAAAGGCCAGCCAGAAGGGGCAATCATCCTGGGTACCTTTCGTAAAGAGCAGCCAGAAGGGGCAACCATCCTGGGTACCTTTGGTAAAGGGCAGTCAGAAGGGGCAACCATCCTGGGTACCTTAAGTAAAGGGCAGCCAGAAGGAGCAACCATCCTGGGTACCTTTGGCAAAGGGCAGCCAGAAGGGGCAACCATCCCGGGCCCCTAGGGTTATAGACGGGTGAATAATAATTTAATGAAGGAACATAATTTACAGTTCAGACTTTCATGAACCCAATGGCAGCCTAGCACAACAACTTACCTGCCAAGTGCTAGCCATCCTGTCACAAAGTGGGACGTTCCTATGAGGTAATGAACCTGTCAGCTGAGAAACATCCACAGCTGCACCTTAAGACACTTCACTTCCTAACGTACCCCATTACTTTATGGCAGTGCCTTCTTATTCAGGTAAGGGAAAGGACACTTTGGGTTGCACAGTAATACTGTGATGACGGAAGGAACTTGGAGTCCATCTTGCATGTCCCACCTGCCACACGACTGACTATGCAAGAAATAAGATGAAACAGGGTATGTAAACAGGACTAATAATCCCATGCGTCAGGTTCAAACACTCAAGTGTAATTACTGGCCATAATTGCGCATCACTGAAGTGTTTTATTGCTCTTAATGGCTTTTTAAGCAAAATTACATTGTAAACTGCACCAAGTAATTATGATGAATACTTATGGTAATGTGACTTTTCAGCCAACCAATTTTTTTACATTTACCTATGCCACTTTAAAACCCCAGTGTAACTATGGACAACAATTCAATACCAACATCCAGAATGTTACCCCCTACTTATGAACATACGAAGGAAGCCAGCAAATAAAGGAAATGCCGGTCTATCATGCCTGCTGGATTTTCTCTGCTGTGTTTTACACACACTGCCTTCCCCACGTCCTCTCTGATATGCCCCCCTTGTGATGAGTCTCCTCTGGTACTTATTTGCCTTTACTCTATCCCATCTTCTTTTGAATCCTTCCACTGTCTTTTATGGGACCAGCTCTTCTGGTAGTCTATTCCACTCCGCTACCACCCTCACTGTGAAATAGTTTCTCCTTAGCTCCCTCCTAAATCTACCTCCCTCCGGCTCTTCATGCTATGTCCCCTAGTGACGCCCTCCCTTTTTAGCCCAAACATGTGGTCTGTATACCCACCCCCAACTCTCTACATCAATTCCACTACGTAGATGGATCTAGCTCCCTGGCTACTGAAGATTATACCTTTGTGCCTAGCCTTTGGCTGTTGTAAATTATACCCGTGTACCTGGCAATGTCTGGCCTTGCCATGTTTATTTGCACTTACCAGACAGCTTATGTCTCTGTTAGTAATGTTTCACCCACGTAATGTGCTTACACTGAGGCGCCACCCTCCTTTGTTTTCTTGTTCTCAATTGTTCACAGTTTGTTGTACCTGACGTGGAGCCTTTATAAAAGAGCTTTTGCTCAAAGGTAATGTCCGAATCTTGAAGTAAATAAATAAATAAAAATCTCCTCTATTTATGCCTTTTAAATGCTTAAAGGATTCTATTATGTCCTCCCTGCCCCTTCTGTCCTCCAGGGAGTACATGTTGAGCTTCCTCAACCTCTCCTCATAGGACATCTCCCACAGCCATTTTATCATGTTGGTCACCCTTCTCTGGATCCTCTCCAGGAGTTTGATGTCTTTCCTTTTTTTAATTTGTTGTCACTTTATCCACCTGGCACACCTGGTCTGCTTCCATCTACCAGGCAACTCCTTCAGGGACTCCAGCTGCCGTCTGTCTAGTCACACTCAAGGGGGTCTCGCCTATCGTCCCCTATGGCTTACCCCCTGCAGCGGGGTGGTGGGGAGCCCCCACTCACCCACCTGTATGGATCCAGATGCAGGCGAGCCCCCCAGAGCCGGTGTTCATCGGATGGCCATCAAGCCACTTGACCAGGATGCCTCTCCATTTCCTGATTTTCTCCCCCAGGAGCGTGCAATGACGTCAGCGGAGGGAAGCGCGCACGCGTCCACCCGCACTCTCTCCAGGCGTCTGCCCCAACTCCTCCACATACTACAGCATGGTGCTCTGTCCCCCAGCCTCCACCAGGGGGTAAGCAGGCGCCGACTGTGGTAAACCCCCCCTCCCCGGAGAAGGAGAGCAGTCCATTGGACGCTCAATCCTTCCTCCCTACCGACGACCGTGCTCATTCCCAAACATGGGTCGCTGGGCGTAGCACAGTGTGAGACCAGCACCTCAGCCCTCAGTGCCATTAGTTGACCCATGATGTTTTCTTTAAGTAAGGCGCCAGAACTGCACGCAGTACTCCAAGTGTGGCCTCATCAGTGTTCTGTACAATGGTAGGATAACTTCCTTGCTTCTTGAGGTGATCCCTCTGGCTATACACCCCACATCTCGTTGGCCTTGGCTGCCTCCCTTCTGCACTGCTCTGAGTGGTTTACTCTACCTGTTGCTACCGCCTCCGGATCCTTTTCTTCTTCAGAGACCTTCAGCTTACTTATGCTGTGCAATCCTCAATGGTATTGTCCCTAAGGAATCTGTTTAGTCTTGCTCCAAGAGCTTGGACATTACTAGCTTCCACAATCTCACTGGGTAGCATATTCGTCATGATAAGCACCCTCTGTATGAAGTAACGCTTTCTAATGTTTGCCCATGTACTGACACCCTCAATGCATGTTCCCTATTTCTCCCGATGATGGCTCCGCACCAGGTTGCTAACAGTGGGATTTATACAGTGTCTTTCACACACAAATTATTTCAAAGTGCTTTACTAGTCAATGAGATACAGTACCAACAGAGAAGGTGACTGTATTAAAATGAACATGGCTGCCATGGAGGTTTCAGTGACACCCTGCACACAGTCATGGACAACTGCGATATAACCTGTTCCACAGAGACTAGGAATGTTGACCTGGACATGGGGGGGGGGGGGTGTTATTCCTTACTTTTTACAAACAGAGCAGTGGGATCAACTTCCACATGGTTCCAACTGGGCAACCCAGAGAGAGACACAGACCTACTGAATGGAGCTGGGTTTAGTGTCCAATTATGAGGGACAATATCACCAATGGTGCAATCCACCCCACTTCCCCCATCACTATGCCATGGCTGTGGGTATGAGCCAAAGTTCTCAGTGCGACATGAACCCTTGACCAGCTGGCCAACAGACTGGTCCTAGTATTCCGAATACTGTGTTTTCATGGACTGGAATTCTGCTTTTATAGGTAACCCAGTATTATGAATAAGCCTGACTTCAGGCATGCTTTATAAAGCATTTCTGTTTTTTTTTTTGTTTTAAGAAAACAATTTAAGCCGCTGCAGTGTGTGAAGATCTTTCCTACAGCCAAGAGGTCATCAAGTGCTGCAGTCTCTGTGCACAGACACAATCTTAGTTCGAATTTTTGGGGTGATAAAAAAAAAAAGTGTCAGTAAAGGATCTGGTAGCAGCCGAAAAACATACATAACCTTTCTTTTAAAAAGTGCATTAAAAAAAAAAAAAAAGGCTGCTGGTCACAGTACCACTCATATTTGTGGATGTCAAATTCCATAAAATGCATTTTAAAACAATTTTTTTTTTTTTAAACAGAAGTCGGGTCACATAGTTAGCAGTCTGTTCTACTTTTGTTTAAATACAGCACTCCAGTGTTCCTGTGTTGCATACAGCACATTAGCTTCCATGGCTACAACGTAATGTAAGGTAGGCACTACTCTCAGGGCCAGATATTCAAAACTTTGCCCCGGGGCTAAATTAACATTACCTGGCAGGCAAACTTAGCCCGGAGCACAAAGCAAGCTATATTCAAAAGGAATAGCCCGGGGCAAACAGCTTCTGAATATAGCGTGGAAATGAGGCTGGGCAAACTGGGCTGGGAGTGCAGGGCAAACTTAGCCCTGGAATAAGACAGCTCTGAATATTTATTTATTTAGATTTTGATGACCGGGTAAACCCACTGAGACCACTGCTCCCTTTTTCAGGGGCGACCCAGGGTTAAATTACATACACCAATATTACATACATCAGACAGTAGTACAAGGAGTAGAAGTGAGACAGCATCAACTGGACATACAGTAATTACAGGTAGACAAATCCGGTGAAACAACTGTAACAATACAGAGTTAGTAGAGGTCATAGTTCAGCCATTTGACAACAGGGCATGAGAGAAACATTAGGTCTGGTAGGAGAAAGGAGGACTAGCGAGTGCAGCCACATAGGCTAAGTTCCAGCAGGTAGACCTTAAGGCCAGCCTTGAATCCTTGAAGAGAGGGCCTCTCGACCAGATTAGCCGGGAGCGTGTTTCAGAGGTATGGGGCAGCATAAGAGAAAGAGCGCTTAACCGAGTTGGTGCGTATTCCGGGGATGGTTAGGGGCCAGCTGGACAAAGACCTCATTTCTCTGCTTTGTACTCTGGGGTTTAGCAGCCCACGGAGGTGAGGAGGAGGGTTGGCGGTGGAGAGTTTGTAAGTCAGGCAGAAGGTGGAGTAGGCCAGTTTATGGTGTAAGGTCTGCCAGTAGAGGTCTGCAAGGACCTCACAGTGATGTCTCCTAGGAGGAGAGTTTGTGGCAAAGCGTGCAACTCTGTGATAAAGCACCGTTAGTTTTTTGAGTTCCTCTTCTCGTAGGAACTGCAGTAGGGGGGCCCCATAGAAGAGGTAGGGGAGGAGTGTGCAGTTTGAGATTGCACGCCGAGCCCCGTCAGTGAGGGAGTTTCCCAGTTGGTAGAGAAGTCCACATCTCTGGTGGACGGACTTGGTTAGTGAGTTGATGTGGGGCTTGTAGGACAGTTCATGGTCAAGAAGTATCGCCAGGTATTTGATCCCGTCGAGGACCTCGACCTGCTTCCACTGGTTCAGTTTAAGCTGGAGAAGGTCACTCCTATCCGGGCCGAGGCACCTGGGCCCAAACAAGACAGCCTTCATTTTCTCCTCATTCAGTAGGGAGAGTTGGCGGAGAACCAGGCTTCAAGTGTAGTGAGATAGATTGGAGTTTAGCAGTGATGACACTGGGTACCGGGTCACTGCAGTAGACAACAGAGCCATCAGCATAAAGGATGAGATTGTTCGGCCCACGAGCCAACTCTATGTCATTGACAAAGAGAGTAAAGAGCAAGGGGCCCAGGATTGAGCCCTGGGGTACCCCTAAGACCACTGAATGGACGCTGGACTGTGTTCCCTGCCAGGTGACTTTCTGACTTCTGTTTAGTAGGTAGCTCTCAAACCAGGAGTAGGAGAGGCCATCTAGACCAAGGAGGCAAAGTTTGGAGAGCAGCAGGTTGTGGGTGACTAAGTCAAAAGCCTTTCATAGGTCGATAAATAGGGCTCCAGTGAGGGAGCCTTGGTTCATGGCATCAACAGCATCAGATGTGAGCCGGATGAGGGCCGTGTCAGTGCCGTGGCCTTTCCTAAAGCCATGTTGAATATCGGCTAGGAGGGAGTGATGCTCTAGGTAGTCATGTAGCTGGTTGTGGACCAGTCTCTCCTGAACTTTAGCGAGAGGGCAGAGGATGGAAATGGGCCTAAAGTTCCCCACTCTGTCCTTAGGCCCTTTTTTGTGAACCGGGACTATGATGCCTACTTTCCATTTGCTCGGGACCATGCCCTCAGGGAAGGATCTGTTGATGAGCCAAGTGACAGGGAGGGCAATGGCAGGGGCAGCAGCAGTCTAGGTTAAAGCAGATCATGTCCTGGTGAGGAATCAGGGTTAATCCTGAGCAGGAGGGGCTGTACTTCAGAAGGTTTGGCGAGTTTGAGGTTAAACTGGGGTCATGCGTTTTCCCACGTGGTGTCACCGGAGAAGGGATTGCCAGGTGGGATATGGGGAAAGGGTCCGCCTGGGTTGGAGAAGGAGACATTGAAGGCCTCCGGTACTACGGAGGGGTCGTTGGTCAAGGTGTTTCCGATGAGCATAGCTCCATCATGTGCAGGGGATGCACCCTTAAGTAACAGGTCAAGTTGGCTCCAGAATTTCTTGGGATCACGGAGGTGACTAGTCTGGAGATCACGTAGGTACTAAGTTTTGGCATATTTGGAGGCTTTCTTGCAGTAATTCCTTAATTCTCTATATTTCTCCCAGTCTGTGCTACTGCCGGTGGATATGAACAATCCCCAGGCCTTGTCACGGAGCAACACGCTGTGTTTAAGGTCTGGACTTAGCCATTTGTGACACTTTCCCTGTACCCTGAGCTTCTTGCGTGGCGCGTGAGCATTAGCCATGGACAGAAACGAAGAGGTGAAGTATTCTAGGGCCTCATCCAGGGTGGGGAGGGTAAGAATGGGGTGCCAATTTATGGCACGAAGGTCAGAGCAGAAATTGTTGGGGACAAGTCTGGTGTAATTCCTAGCCTCTACAGTCCTGGCATCCGGTTTAGGGGGCTTGTTGGACCACGCACAAAAGATTGGGGAGTGGTCACTCAGGGAGTCGGACATGATCCCGGCAGCAAGAATATGGTCAGGGCAGGAGACAAGGGCCCAGTCAAGTAGGGAGTGGTTGTCAGACTTGGTATTGAGCCTGGTGGGCAGGTTTATAATTTGGGTCAGGTTGGAGTCAAGGACCGGGTTTCTATTAGTTGAGATCCCAAAGGCAAGCCAATTTTGGTTAAAGTCTCCGAGGAGCATGAGCTCCCCCAGGGGATGCTTGGTCGTGGCATGTATTAGGGATTTGAGGGAAGTGGCAGCAGTCTGGGGCGGGAGGTGAACGCACCCGACGTACAGTGGTTTGGTGTCTCCAAGTAATAACTTAACGAGGATAATCTCATTTACAGAGTCATAAAGGGGGATAGGTCCACCTGTGAGGCACTGAGACTCATCTTGGTATAGATAAGGACCCAACCACCTCTCCTCCCTACACAATCCCTTCTATAGGTATTGTAGCCAGGCAGGTCTACCTCGTGTGGAAGTATATGAGGTTTAAGCCAGGTCTCCGTCACTGCTAGTACATCAGGTTTGTACAGTGCTGACTAGCAACCAGGAAGTGCAAACCACAACAGCAACACAGTGCACAGCATTGTGAAGGTAGGTAGAGGTAAACTATGTGGCCAATGTGTGCATACCTCTCAACTGTCACACATTATGAGGTACGTCATTCATTTTCCCCTCAGAAATTCTTTGCCCCACATAGGGAAGGTGATACTCCAAGTTTCTCACTGAGACTTTAAAGCAGAAATTCATAATACTCTATTATGTTCAGTTATCATCAAACATTAAGAACATTAGTGCACTGATAGCCACAGTGTTCTGAGCTTGCAGTTCCATGTTTGACGATATGTCACACACTTTGGTCATTTGCCACACATTTTGTCACACATTTCGGTGAAGAAAGGTTGGGAGGTATGAATGTGTGTGCCAGCAAATGAGTGGACCCAGTACAGAGGCAGGCAGCAGAGCATGTGAATGTACAGTGTTCAAAACTGTATAATATTCCCTGAACTGTTTGTGCAGTGCTAACATGTTTGTGCGGGTTTAGCACAGGGCTAAACCGTTAGCTCGGTGCAAACACGTTTGCCTGGCGCTAAACTTTGCCATATTCAAAAGTGACATGCAAATGAGCCTACTTAGGTAGTCTCTGGGCAACATCCAGATTAGTATCTCATTTTGCCCTGAATTGCATGCAGTTTGCACTGGGCTAACGGTTTAGCCCTGCGCTAAACCCACGCACACATATTAGTGCTGTGCAAACAGTTCAGGGAATATTATACAGTTTTGAACACTGTACTTTCACATGCGCTGCTGCCTGCAGCTGTACTGGGACAACACAGCATAGGCACAGATGGTGGTGGTGCTGCATGCAACTGTCACACTGTAGGTCATGCTACAGTACACAGCAGACACTACAGTAGAAAGGGGGCCAGTAGTGTGTGGACACAGCACTGCCTATGGTGTGTAGGGCAGTGCTGATGACTGCACTATACACAGTGACAGGCCCAACATGCAGGTGTTTACTGACAGTGGACATTACTGTTACGCTGTTGTGTGATCCACAGATGCTGCACCTCTGGCATGGGATGCTCACAGTGACATATACATGTCCGGCTTTGTGTGCTGTGGCAGTTGTACAGCTGTGCAGTATGTGGCTGGGGGGGGATATAGTATCAGAAAGGCACACTGGTGTTCGGGTATTCCCAATACTGGCCCATGTGCACTGCGTGATGTGTCCCAGCCTTGCGGCCACACCTGGTCTGTGGCACAGCCTGGCCACCCGTATACTCTCCCGTCAACATCCTCCATGCCCACAGTGCTGCATGTGTGTGCTGGCATTTGTTGGTGTGCACAGAAGAGTGGTCCGCAGGTGTGTGCTATATAGCCACACTGCCGTGCTGTCCACTGGTGGCAGGGTCACCACTTACTGTCTGGCATGGCTGGGACTGGTGGCAGATGATGGCATCACTGTGGTGCCATCAGTGAGCAGCATGTTTCCTCTATGTCTAGCTTTTTCTAGGTGTCATATTTATTTGTTAGGGTCGCGCAAAGCCATCCAAACCCCGCACAAAGCCATAATGTCGTGCAAAGCTTATTGCCCAGGGTTAAGACTACCTTTTCTTGGGTGGTAATGTGCACCTCGCTAAGTGTCGCAAAACCACTTTGCGCGGTGCTAGTCGCTGAATATAGCATTGCGCCTGTATTCATGTATACATCCACTCAGTTTGCCCCTTGCATACATTATGATTTTGCCCAGCGCTAATGCAGTTTGCGCGCTCTATTTGGCCTTTTGAATATAGCAAACCCGCGCTAATCCCGCACTAAACCTGCTCAAACAGTTTTTGCCCTGCGCAAAGTTTTGAATATCTAGTCCTAACTATGTAAACTCTGCTTATCTGCAATCTTTGATTTGTACAAGCAAAGGGCATTAGAAGGACACCTGGAGAGGTTGTGGGGTCTAAAACAGTGGGGGAATTCAAACACGCATGGGACAGACATAAGGCAATTATAGTGAGGGGTTGCAGAAAGTAGGCTGTTGGTTAACTAGAATCTGCAGCTTATCCAATAGGTAGGGAAATGGGCAGACTGGGTGGGCCAAGTGGTCCTTATCTGCCATCAAAGTCTATGTTTCTATGTTTCTACACCAGAGCACATTAGGTTACCAGTACCCAAAATAAAATGAGAGCACCATGAATGTTTGGCAGTAACACAGCAAAAAAAAAAATTCAGTTTAATGTTTTTTCATTGTCTATAACCGCTCTCTTGGTCTTATACAGAGACACTTAACCCTCTCAGCAGCTGTGGCTTTTAGCAAGCGGATCAGAATGAGCAAGACAAAGAAACAAATGAGGAAAAAAAACAAAAAAAAAGACAAATGCTTTAATAAAGTTTATATAGAATGTTTGAGATGTCCCTTGGCAAGTCACAGTCCTCGAACACAAAGATGTCTTGAGATGTTGTTAATCCCCAGGAAGGCTGTGAGGTCATTATAAGTCTAACTGGGTTAATGGTGGTTGGGGGGGGGGGGAGAGACAACCTTTATTTTTTTTTTCTTTTAAACAAAGATTAAAAAGGCACGCACCATTCTGAGCTGTACTGGGCATTTCTAAGGGAATAACGCATGGTACAGTGGCCAATTAAAGCATATCTGTCTCATAATTAATTAATTAGACATATAATATGTGTAATGTTAAACATGGGACAGCCTTGACTAACATGGAAAGCCCAGTTTGTGTAGTGGGGCCCATAATTTTCTGTGAAAACCGAGAAATGGATAGAAAAGCAAAATAAGCCTTTTTTTAAAAAGCAACAACAAATTAAAGAATTTAATATGTTGATGCTAAATTAAACATTTAGCACCAACCTGTAGTACAAGCCTCCACTGTCCCAGCTTTCTGCACACCCCCTCCCCCATTTTACATGAAATATTAATGCAAAACATGCTAATTTGCACAACATGTTTGGAGGAAAAAAACAGGGAAAATGGATTTTAAAATTTTGCTAAATGAACGAGCAGTTGTTTGAAAATAGAAAATCGGTGGCCCTACTGTTTGTCCTTTTTTATCCGTACCTGCCCTTCCTGGTTCCTTGCTCCATTGGTATCATATATAGCCGTGTTGCTGCTGTTATATCCAGATGTCGGCCCAGAGGAAAGGCTGAGACTGGAACCTGTGCAGAGAGTACTCGTGCTGACAAGAGTCTTCAGCCTACCTTCTTCCTGTTGGGGAAAATAAACACCACAAACATGCAAATCACATCAGGGAGCAACAGAGGCAATCAAAGCAATACAGAACTTATCCTAACACAAGGTCAAATATGGCAACCTTATTACCCAGGAAGTTGACTTTTGCTCATTAGATAAATGCTACAGATACCTCGCACCAAGTACCAAGCTGAGAAACCCTCTGGGCTTCTTTGCCAAAGTTAACAGACTACAAGAAGGAGAACAATCAGACATTCTTGCAAGCTATGTCAATTATTTTTCCGTGTGAGGGGATATCATGGAGTCACTCGCTGAAAGATGAAAATTGCATACTCAATGTAATTCTTGATTTTCTAGGAATATCATCACCATTGATTCACACGAGTGGGTCTGAGCCATAGGTGCTAGGACCCTGTTAGAGCCAGAACTTTTCAGGAAGGCTGGTGCTAAGGTAAGCTCTGTGCATGCACAGCTCTACAAGACTGAGCTTAAAGGCACAGGCTTACTTTGGCACCAGCCCTCAACCGCCTCAGTGCTTTCTTTACCAAGAAAGTGCAGCATAACCCAACAAGTACTTACGCACTTTAACCTATGGACATAAGATAGCACTGGTGACCTGTGTAAGAAAGGTCAACAAACTATTAACACAGTGTCTTCACAGCCCAAACCAAGCATAAAGCGGCGAAGATGAATAAAATATACTGGAGTGAGTCTGGGGGATGGTGGCCGGCATGTGAATCGGTGAAGATATTCTTAGAAGACCAAGAATTATATTGAGTATGCAATTTTCAGATCTTCCAGGAATTAATCTTCACTACCGAGTCACACTAGCGGGTCAGAGTACCAAGCTCAGCCAAAAACCTCTGGACGACAGCAGTAGGGGCCAAGGGCTCATTCAGGATAGTAATCAATTCAGAACTGTCCTACGAAAGGTGGTATGCTGCCTGGCATAGACGTGCAGGGCACAACGCTTAGTGAAAGTCTGCACTGTGCTCTAAGTTGCAGCTCTGCAAAATATCACCAATTGGCACAGAGCAAATCTCTGTCAGGGATGTGGCAACAGCTCTTGTGGAGTGAGCATGTATCTGACCCTTCAGCTTGACCTGCGGCATGGCAGAGCAATGGCACAGGCAGCTCACAATCCAGGCAGAGATGCGCTTGACAGTAACAGGCTGTCCCTTACGATTAGGGTCAAAGAAGACAAAGAGCTGTTTGGACTGTCTCGAGACCTTTGTTCTATCCAGGTAAAACCTAAGGACCCTCTTAACATCCAAAGAACGGAGAGTGCAGACTCCTTCTTTCTGGAAGTTGGCAAAGTAGGTAGGCAGCACTAGTGATTGATTAAGATGGAATTCCAACACAACTTTGGGTAGAAACTTGGGGTGTGTGCGAAGAACTACCTTGTCCTTATGGACAACAGTACATACAGGATCTGTGACTAAGGTATGTATTTCACACACTGCTAATAGAGGTGATGGTCACTAGACATGCCGCTTTCCAAGTTATAAACTTCAGCTCATAAGTCACAAGGGTCTCGAACAGCTTGCGAATGAGCATATCTAGCACAAGGTTGATATCCCAGGCAGCCACTGGCTTCCTGATGGGAGACCTTGTGTGCAAAAATGTCCTCAAGGAACCTCCTGAACAGTGGAAGCTGTGCCAAGTAGAGGGTACTGATGGGCTCGTGGAGGACCTTTACTGTGAAACACTGAAGGCCAGCCATCAGAAAGGTGTTGCAAGTACTCCACAACCTCGTCAGGTGGCCACCCAATGGGGTCTATGTGGGTTCTGGAGCAGCAGATGGAAAATCTTTTCTACTTGGCTGTGTACATCTTCCTGGTGGAAGGTTTATGAGCAGTCTAAAGTATTTCAGAGCCCCTCTGAAATACCTTGTATCTGTTCATGCCCATTTCCTCAGGAGCCAGGCTTAAAGATAAAGGAGCACAGGCTGGGATGGGCCAAGTGACCCTGAGTCAGCAAGTCTCTCCTGAGTGGAAGAATCCTTGGTTTGCTGACTGACAGTCTACTCAATATAGGAAACCATAACTGCTGAGGCCAGCAGGTGATGAACAGAATCATCTTGCCTTCGTACGCCTCCAGTTTGAGCAGAAACTTCTGCACCAGAGGGACTGGAAGAAATGCACAAAGAAATTGATTCTGCCATTGCATTCTGAATGCATCCAGACAGAAAACACCATGTCCTGGATTTCTGAAGCAGAACTGAGGTAGTATAACATTAAGTGGGGATGAAAAAAGGTCCACATCTGGGTTTCCCACTCATTGAACAGAGATCTCACAACGTCTGGAGTTAGTGACCATTCCTGAGGATTGGCCTCTGTTTGGCTGAGTTTGGTTGCCACAGCATTTTATACTCCTGGCAGGTAAACCACTTGGAGCAGGATCCCCTGCTCCAGATACCATTCCCACATTCTCATCACCTCTCTGCAGAGAGGGTAAGACTGTACTTCTCCTCGTTTGTTGATGTAGGACATGACAGACTTGTTCTCTGTATGGCGGACTAGTTTGTGACTAACTAGGTTCTCTAGGGCTCTCAGACCATACAAAACAGCTCACATCGCCAACACACTGATATGGAGAGGAGTCTCTGATGGGTCCCAGACATCCTGTGTCTGGAGACCCTGAAAGTGGGCACCCCATCCCATCACAGAAGCATCTGTGGTGATAATCACCTGAGGCTCCAGCAGGGAGAAGGGAAAGTCCTGAAGGAGGTTGTCATTGTCCTCCTCTGCCCACCATGCAAGTGACTGAACCAGGGGCTTAGTCACCAGAATGGGGTAAGTTTGAGGATGCGATGCTTGTGACCACTGTGCACTGAGCATCCCCAGAGTCATTCTCATGTGTAACTGTGCCAGGAGCACTGTGAATACTGAGGAGGCTATCAGACCCAGCATGTGTTGCATGGAGTGCACTTGAATAGATTTGCACTCCATATGTAGCAAGGACCCAAAGCTCCTCTCAACCTCAATGGCCTAATAATTAACAAATCAGAGAGGCAACCCCTCAGATCCTCCTGCCGAACACTCTTCTAGGTCCCTAAAGTCAGAATGGTAGTAGGTAGTAGGTCCTTTGCTAACTCTATCCCTATCATTTGGTTCCCAATGCTCTACATGTAATATCCTCTCTAGTCCTGGGGGATTTTAAAAAAAGGTTTAAAAGCACATATACTAAAATAGAATTAGTGCAATTGTTACCATTGATAGGCTTAAACATTGCTATACCACTGGCTGTGACTTAGTTCTCTAGCTATTGTCCTTGCTTTCATGGTAATACAAGCTTATACTATTTTTGTACACTGATGTAAACTCATGTATAGCTTATTTATGTATATCGTTCAAACAGCTGTTTCTTTCTTTGTAACCTAACCTGTCCATTATACTGTATTGTGATTGTCCTACCAATGCTTCTCTGTGATTGTACTTTTGTTCAAAACTCTGTAATTAATTCCGGGTCGCCCCTGAAAAAGGGACTCTTTTTTTTTTTTTATACACATTCCATCCTCCGGGGAGCCTGGCAGGCGGCTCTGGTCCCTCCCTTGGAGGGACTCCGTCTCAGGCCCCACCTTTTTCCCACCCTGACTATCCCCGGTGATCCCCCATGGGTTGTCTTCCTGTGACAGGGCCGGGGTGAGGAATGCTAGCTCCCCCCACCCCGGAACACAAATCCAGATTCCGGGTGTCGGGACGGGCACTGGCGGGGCCATTATGGAGCCTGCCAGCTCCATTTTCCCAGTTTTCTCCCTCCCCCCTCCCCACCGTCTCATACATTGGCTCGAGCTTCCTGACCCATATCTCCCTCTAACCACTGCTAGAGGGCGCTATCCCTCACACCCAGAGAGAGAAGAGCAGTCCTCCGGATGCTTAATCCTCTCTCTCTCTCCCCTGCCAACCCCCAGTGGCCCGGACTCGTTCCCAAACCCAGGCTGCTGTCGTGGCGCGAAGTGTGGCATCCAGCGCCTCAACCCTCAGTGCTGCAGAGGCGGCTCTGAAAAAGGGACTCTTTGAGGCCCAGTGGGTTTACCTGGTCAACAAAATTCAATAAATAAATAAATATAAATGCAGCATGCCATCTGTAGGATTACCTGCCTCCTGCTCTCTGTAAGGAAGGCCCAGGCCTTGGTAGTATCCAGAAGAGCTCCTATAAAAGTACAGTGACGTAAGAACTTACTATAACAGTAGATCTTGGAGAGAAGCTCTTGCAGCAGGTAACACATATAGGACTGGCGTCGGCCAGCAGGACCCCACGGCAAACTTTTCCAGCAGTAGCTAGCGGGGACCGCCTTCCCCATCTGCCCTGCCCCCAACGTCCCACGTGGTATATAAGGGGCAATGGTCCCCAGTGTGCTCCAGTTCTTGCACTGTTGGAAGAACCAGCAGAATGAAAACCCACGATGTGAACAAGAACAAACAGCAGAAAGGCAAATTCTGGTCCAGCAGCCAGCTAAAAAGTACGATTGCTGATGCAGAGCGAGATCCCACGGGGGAAGGATGGAGGAAAGTATACCTGCTGCAAGAGCTTCTCTCAAAGATCTACTGTTACAGTAAGTTCTTATGTAACTGTACTATCTTACTTCGAGAGGGAGCTCTTGCAGCAGGTAACACATACAGGACTGAGTTCCAAGCAGTATAAACTGAAGATAACTGCCAGGGGAGGTAGGAAAGGAAAAGAGGAAGGAAGAGAGGTAAATCTTCGGGAGATCAGACCCTGCAGAACTGCCAGGCCAAAGCCCATTCTGCATCTAGAGGCGATGTAAAGACTGTAGTGCTTGATGAAAGTGTGGACTGAGTACCATGAAGCTGCCGCACAAACAAACAAAGTTGAGACCCTCGAGGGCTGCGAAGGAGTCTGCCACCGCTCTGGTAGAGTGACCCCTAATCGGGCCCGATAGGGGTTCGTTATGCTTTTGGTAGCAGAATGTGATACAGTGTACCAGCCACCTTGAGAGGGTCTGCTTGGAAACCGAGCTACCCAAGGAACTAGGGGCGAAGGAAACAAACAACTGATCGGACGATCTGGTCTCCTTGGTCCTCGGCAAGTAAAACTGCAACGTGCAATGAACGTCCAGTGTGTGGAGAAGCACCTCACCCAGACTGGAGTGTTCAGGGTAGTAGTCCGAGAGTTGAACATCCTGGTTCAATGTCATTTCAGACACAACTTTGGGGAGAAACTTAAGACTGGTATGTAAAGCTGCCCTCTCTTTGTAAAAAATCAAATAAGACTCCTTGCACATTAGGGCATGCAGCTCGGAAATCCTTTGAGCAGAAGTAACAGCAACTAAAAATAATGTTTTCCAAGAAAGGAAATGTAGCTCGCAATCCATGGCGGGTTCAAAAGGCGGGAGGGTAAGCTTCTCCAGGACAAATGGAAGGTCCCTGATGTAAACTAATAGGGGGCTTTATATGAAGAATGCCTCTGAGGAAGGCCTGGGTAACCTCCAATTGAGCCACTATTCTGCCCTGGCCAGAGGTATGGTAGGCAGAAAGAGTGGCCAGGTGTACTTTACAGAGGAGTAACTCAGCAGTTATTCTGACTGGGATAATAGGTATGCTTGTACCTTGAGAAGGACTCTCTGAATGAGCGGAAATGGAGGAAAGGTGTAAAGGAATCTCCCCTTCTAGAAGAGGGACGATGCATCTTGCCAGAAAACACCAAGGTCGGGATCTAGCCAGCAAAAACTGGGCAGGTTTGCACTGGTGGAGGACACGAAGAGGTCCAACTCTGGAGTCCCTCATCTGGCGAAAAGACTGTCTGCAACCAACTGCAGAAGGGATCACTTGTGTACTCGAGACTTTGTACTGCTGAGGGTGTCTGCAAGTGTGTTTTGTGCACCTGGAACTTGTACCGCTGTGATGGTCAACTGGTGGGCAATGGCCCACTCCCACACTCTCATGGCCTCCCTGCACAGGGGGTAACAGTGTGTGTCTCCCTGTTTGTTGAGGCAGAAGATCACTGAAGTGTTGTCCGTCTGGACCAGAAGTTGACTGCGTGACTGAAGTTTCCAAGGCTTGGAGAGCATTGAGAACTGCTCTCATCTCCAGCACGTTGATGTGGAGAGATTCCTCGGTCAAAGACCAAGACCCCTGCATCTTGTGTGCTCCTAGGTGAGCCCCCCCATCCCAAATTTGAAGCGTCCATGGTCAGAACCTGTCCAGAAGCTTTCTTCTGAAAGGGGAGCCCCCCAGTAAGGTCGGGGATGTCGCCCACCAGAGGAGTTCCTTGTGGACTGGCTCCATTATGGAGAAAGGCAAGTCCAGGTCATCCCACCTCTGGTCCCACTGTACCCGAAGAGTCCACTGAATGGTCCTCATTTGGAGTCTTGCAAAGGGAAGAGTAACAGTGGTGGCTGCCATGTGACTCAACAGCTGGAGCAGCAATTTGGCTGGTATGGTGGAGACAGAATAAATCTGCCTGGCTAGAGCTCGAATGCGCTCTGCCTGGTCTAAAGGTAGGAAGACCCATCCCGGAACAGTGTTCAGGAGTGCACTGATGAATGGTAGGAGTTGTGCAGGGCAGAGAGTCGACTTGGCTGGGTTGATAATAATCCCCAGGTTCAGGAACAGGTTGCAGGTGTCCCTGATAGCAGCCTGGAGTTGAGCACAGGAGTGTGCTACAAGTAGCCAGTCGTCCAAGTATAGGAACATGAGAACTCACAGTGACCCATCCTGCGAAGCGCTGCAGCAACCACCACCAGGCACTTCGTAAACACTCTTGGTGCAGAAGAAAGACCGAAGGGCAGGGCCCTGGACTGGAAGTGTTCGCCCTGGAAAGCAAACCGAAGATATTTTCGACGCCCTTCGGCTATAAGTATATAGAGGTAAGCATCCTGCATATCCAGTGATGCAAGCCAGTCTCCTTGACACAGCATAGAAATCAGGTTGTGCAATGTGACCATCCTGAAACATCTGTATGAGACAGATAGGTTCAGGTCACTGTGGTTGAGGACTGGCCTCAGGTCTCCTGGCTTCTTCGGACAGAAGCAGAACAGAGACAGTGCCTCTCTCCTTGGAGGAACAGGCTCTATGGTGTTTTTGGACAGCAGTGTCTGAATTTCCTGCCGGATGAGGACTGCATGTCCTGCTGAGTGATGGGATGGGGTTGGGGGGGTGTGCATACGAACTGTATAGAGTGCTCGTGTTCTATAAGTTCGTGAACCCACTGGTTGGAGGTCACTTGTCTCCAAGCTTCTGGATAAAGAAAGAAGTGACCTCCTACCTCCTCTCCTGATGGGATGTTGAGGAGAGGTGGGTTTGGCTGGAAGTCATGCTGTTGGAGGGGGAGGGAAAGTGGCTTGGGCAGACTTAGCACGTCGAGAGATGGAGGCCGAGGATCCCCTGGGGCCACCACATCAATCAAAGCCACCTCGCTGAGCATGTGGTTGCTGAAAGCAAGGTTGCTGAGGCTGCTGTCCCCCTCTGCCACAAAAGCGAGACCTCCGAAATTGTCTCTGCTTCGGATGATACATAGACTGCACGGTATGGTCGGCCTTACCGGAGTCCTGTAATCTATTGATAATTTGCTCCGTTTCTTCCCCGAAGAGAACGGAGCCCTTAAAGGGCACATCTAGGATGCTGGACTGAACATCCTGCATGAACCCCAATACCTGGAGCCAGGAATGGCACCGTAAACAGATGCCCATTGCCGCTGCCCTAGCTGATGTGTCTGCAGAGTCGTAGGCAGACCATAACACATGCGTGCCCACGTCTGACCCCGTTTGGAGTAGCTCTGCAAGTTCTGCCTTCTAAGGGCAGTCGGGCACTCCCTGCAAAATGTCCAGACCTTGTTCCCAAAGGGTGTTTTGGAACTGGACCATGTGTGTCAGGAAGTTTAAGTTCCTGATACTGCAGGTGACAGATGCGTACACCTTCCTGCTCATGGAATCCAGCTGTTTGGACTCCCTGTCCGGAGGCTGGGTGATCAGGTGTTTGGGCCTCTGCGAATGACTGTGAGCTGCTGATATAACCACCGAGTCAGCAGTAGGTTGCACAGTCAAAAAGGGATGTTCCTTTGGTGCCCAGTACAGCCGGTTCACCTTTTTTGGGACGGCGGTGGATGAACGAGGGTGCCACCAAGTGGCCTGTGTGACGTCCTCAATGGTGTCCACCATGGGAGGGATAAAAACAGGCTTGGGGTCTTTTTGCCTGAGGTACTTGGCTAACCTCATGCGTTTAGGGTCCAAGTCCTCCACATCCCATCCCATGTTGGCTTGAATATGTTTCATAACCTCCATGAACGATGGATCATCCAGAGGTGATTTTAGCAGGTCTTCAGGTTCGCCAGATGAAGGATCCTCGTAAGACGTAACAGAGGAGTCTGTCGTGTGGTAAGACTCAGTGGAGGAGATTGACGGAGATCTGTGTCTCCTCCTCCGTGTCTACGCCTGTCGGTGCTAGAGATACTAGAGCTCCTGGAGCGGGACCTATGACCCCTTCTTTTCTCAGTTAATTTACGAGGTCTCTTGGGAGATGGATGTTTGCCCCCTCCTCATCCAAGCAGGGTTAAGGAGGTACTTCTTCAATGGGCTGAGGTGGAATCTCCTCTTTAGGGATCGGCCACAGTAACCGGTCGGTGTAGGCGTGACTGGGAGGATATCCAACTTAATTGTTTCCACCAATGGAAGAACAAATCCTTGACCTGGCTAAGGTTAAGCTTGGGAGAACCAGGTGCCGGGTTGGGCGGTGGTTCTGGAGCTCCGGTGTCAGTACCAACATCAGTCCTGTCTGACATCGGTGGGGGGACTTGAGGAGGAATGTTGGGTTATCCTGGGTGTCAGGGCCATCATCAGGACCTGAAGGGACAGCGTGGACTGGCGTCTGATGAGCTGGTGTCAGTACGTCATCCAGCCGGACATCGGATTCAGGGGAGGACACCGGAAGGGCGATGGGGACTTGGCTGGAGGAGGAGGCAAGGAGGCCTTGGGAGCGCCATCCACAGGCTTGCATCGAGGGGGATCTGACGCAGACCTGGAGGGTCTGTCAGAGGGATGCTTGTCTGACGACAGGACCTGGCACTTGTCCACTGATGGAGTATGGCACCTCTCTGAAGACAGGCCCGAAGATTCTGCCTTCTCCCAGGGGTTGGCACTGCATACAGAGGCTGACTGGGGGGCAGACTGTGACTTACCTGGGTCAGACGAATGGCTTGACGAGGCTGTAGGAGGCTGAATCTTCAAGGGCTGAAGGGTAGCAGAAGGTCCAGAAGACTTCTCCTTGGCTGCAGGACCTCCAGAGTAGGCTGGGGCCTTGACCACTATAAGGCGGGAGTCATGGCTTGTCGACCCAGATCTGGAGGCGGTATGGGATCTGGAAGATCTTGACCTGGACGAGGACCTCTCCCTATCTCTGTCCCGCTCTCTGTGTTTGTCCTTAGGCTTAGAAGTGTGGTATTTCCCCGAAGATTTGTGAGGACGACGGGGTAATCCCCTTCAGAGGACAAGTCCCTCTGCGTAGCTGCCAGTTGCTGCTGAGCCACAAAGGCCTGGAGGAACTTCTGTTGGCAGATGCGGGTCTGACTGTTGAAAGATGGCAATGGGGGCAGGACAAAATGTCGTGGTCCAGGCCCAGACAAAAAACACAGGCCGCGTGGCAGTCTTTAGATGGAATTTGTCTACTACAAGTGCACTTATTTGTGTGCCTGAATGGGGTAGTAGACATGCAGAAGATATAAGAGGAAAAAAACGGTCGACAGAGATGACTGAAGTCAAGAATATTGAAAAAGCGGTCGAACTGGCAAGAGAGAGAGCCATGGCGCCTACGTTCGCGCGTCAATGGTGGGGAAGAACTGGAGCACGCTGGGGACCGCTGCCCCTTATATACCACATGGGACGCCGGGGGTGGGGCCGACATTGGGGATGGCAGTCCCCGCTAGCTACTGCTGGAAAAGTTTGCCGTGGGGTCCTGCCGCCGGCTGGTGCCAGTCCTATACGTGTCACCTGCTGCAAGAGCTTCCTCTCGAACTAAGATCAGAAGTTGTTGAGAGGGCTTACGCTGAGACTTGTCTACGTTCTGCAGAACTCCCGTGTAGGTAAGGAAGTGAGAGAGACTGACGGACTTCAGCCCATAGCCTACAAGGTCATTTGAACGGGATGACCGGGAGGAAGAACAATCCTGGGGGAATGTGGCCTGTTGGTACAAGAGGGACAAGTAAACCCGAAAAAAAAAAGAAAGAATAATAATAGAGGGGAGAGAAGAGAAGGGGAAAAGGAAGGGGGGGGGGAGAGGGAGAAAAAGAGGGATCACTGATTTATGGTATCAAAGGCTAATGACGAGACACCTAGGATATTGTCACTACCCCTACTAAATGGAATTGTTTTACGGACTGTGATATGATACAAACTGATGTACTTAAATAGGTAAACATTTTTATCTTGATTCGTGTGTGGAAAATTTTGCAATGAAAACTATATTGAACTTACCATACTGATGCCCTTACGAAAACTTTGGTTGACTCTCTGATTATAAATAGCATAGACAGCCTACAAGCAATCTCAACTTTAAAAATGAATAAGGCTCCTGGCCCCAATAGTATAATTGGGGAAATTTACATATCCTTTATACATTGGTGGATACCTCCATTGGAGAAGTATTATAACGCAATACTTCAGGGACAACATCTATCAGAGAGTTGGTTAGGACGCATTGTATATCCAATTTTGAAAAAAGGTGATCCTTTAGATCCAAGAATGTACAGACCCATCAGTTTAACTGACATTTCACAAAAATTATTCTGTAAAATTGTATTATCAAAATTACAGAAATGGCTAGATGAGAACCTGATCTTAAGCGAATATCAAAACGGATTTCGGACGGCTAAATCAACGATACAACACTGTTACGTCCTGAAACATTTAGTTTGGAAATATGTGACAGTGAAGCACAGTAAATTTTACTGTTGCTTCATTGATTTGAGAGCAGCATTTGATACAATGAGCAGGAATTTATTATGGAGTAAATTGAAAGATTTAAATATAGATGATTCTTTACTTGACATATTAGTCTGGTTACGTACAGATACTTGGATTCAAGTACAGTACAATCAATGAAGATCCCTGACTGCTCCCATTAACACAAATATTGGTGTAAGACAGGGTTGTATACCTACCCCAACCCTATTTAATGTTTACATAAACTCTATACTTCAGGGTCTGGAAAGCTTGGACTATCATTCTCCTAGAATTGGCAAAGAGAAAGTTTCTCTCCTAGCCTATGCTGATGACATTGTTTTACTCTCAACCTCCTTGTTGGGACTGTAGAGAAAGATGGACTCATTTTCTAAATTATGCAATAGGGATGGGTTATTGATAAATGAAAATAAAACAAAGGTTTTGATTTTTGGAAACAAAACTAGGATGTCATCTAAGGTTCTTATGGGTAAAAATAGAATTGAAATAGTAAAGATGTACGATTATTTAGGAGTATGCTTTTCCCAAACAACAACTTGGAAGGAACACATTGATTATATTAAACTAAAACTAAAATTGCAGCAAATGCTTTCAGACAATTTAATTCAAAATTGGGAAAAGCTTCTATACAGGGCATAATGAAGGTGATAAAAGCAAAAATTAACACCAGCATAGTCTATGCTGCAGAAATTTGGGGAAGTCATAAGACTGACTAAATTGAGCAAGTACTAAATAAACTTTATTGTTACATCTTAATACTACCCCAGTCGGTTCCAAAGGAAATTCTACGTTCAGAACTGGGACTACTTTCCTTGGGATCTTTGATTCTGGAAAAACAAATTACCTTTTTATTAAAGTTAATATTGTTACCAGAACAAAGGATTCCAAGATGGTGCTTGGAAGAGGAGATTCAATATGTATCTTTGAATTTTACAGCACCTTCTATTCAACTTATTCAGAACAAACTTTACCCTAATGGACTGGGATATGTTTTAATGGATATTCATTACAAATCATTAGAAGAAGTTACAACATTGGTCAAAACCAGAATTAGAGATCTAGCCATGGCACAGGATAATGAGGGAATATCCACTTTGAAAAATTATAGATGGTATAAAATAATAAAGCAAAAAAACGGATTAGATCCATACCTCCTCGAAATAACTAATCCCCACTCTAGGCGTCTGATATCCAGATTTAAGATGGAGCTATATCAGGCAAATTACATCTACTTTAAACAGGGAAGGGGAAATGTTGAGTCTCCTTTTTGTCCTTGTGGGACACAACTGGAAGACGATTTGAAACATATAATACTGTTATGTCCCCTTTATGAAAGCATCAGGAGAAAACGGCCAGGGGATATTCTGGAAGGTACTATCCTTCCTCCCGACCAGTTGGTATTGTTCCTTTTTAATAATTCAAATAAGGTTGTACTTGAGCACTTGGAGAAATTCCTAGCTGCTATTCGACTATGATATTACAATATCTTATGGGAAGTAACAATGTCTGTGAAAGTAACTTGAAGTTATTTATGGTTACTTATTGAATATTCAGACCTTGGAATTTAAACTGTTCGAGATACCTCAAATGATACTATGTTATCATGAAATTCTAACATCTGTAATGTTTTAATTTTTGGAAATGTAATGTTTATATACTTTTAAACTTTCCTTTTAACTATTTTTGTAAAAGCATAAATGCCGATCAAATAAAATTTAACTGAACTATATTATAAAAAAAAAGGAAGTGACAGAGACTGTGGTCACTGCTTGTTCCGTTCCTTGCTTGGATGAACTGGCTATCAGCCAGTCATTCAGATCAGGGTAAACTTAAAGTCCTAATTTTCTCAGGTGCACTGCGAGTGTGGCAAAGCACTTTGTAAAGACTCAGCACCGCGGGCAGCCCAAAGGGCAGGACTCAAATGATAATGCTGTCCCAGCACAACAAAGTGGAGGCATCTGTGGTGCACTAGAATATGCTGATAAGCATCCTGCATATCTTGGCAGGCTAACCAATCCTGAGGCTTCAGGAAGGGAAGCAGAGATCCTAGAGAAACCATCCTGAACTTCTCTCAATCCATGAATTTGTTCTAATTTCTGAGGTCGAGAATGGGGCACACAGAAACATAAAAAAATGTCGGCAGATAAGGACCACTAGACCCATCCAGCCTGCCCGTAAGCCCTATACTTGTATGCGGCCTCAGACCCTATCTGGTCAGTGGCTTTTCATCACTCCCTCCCATCTCAAGGTTCCCTTGTGCTTGTCCCAGGCATATTTAAAACCCCTCACTGTGGTTGCTCCCATCATCTCCTGTGGCAGACCATTCCATGTGTATACCACTCTCTCCGTGAAGAAAAATGTTCTCACATTTCCTCTTAATCTACCCCCTTCAAATTTCTTATCATGTTATCATGTTAGCCAGTCCGGTGATGCTGAAGGCTGAGGCGCTGGCTGCTGCACCTCACGCCATGTCATCGACCTGCATTCGGAAGGGAAGGAGGTGGATCGAGCGTTCGATGGACTGCTCTCCATCTCTGGGGAGGGGGGCACCTTTGGTCGGTGTGCATCTGACCCCTGGCAGAGGCTGGGGGTCGGTGTAGCACTGCCGACACAACTTGTGGGTGGGAGCTTGGCAGACCCCTGGCGGGGATGTGCGTGGACACGTGCATGTATTCATCACCGGTATCATGGCATGCTAAGCTCTCAATGGGGAAGAAAACGAGAAAGAACCTGATGGCTGGTCGTGGCGGCTTGATGGCTGTCCCCTGGCGCTCCGTTCCCGGAGGTAACACCCTGAGCCACATCCTGATCGGGATGGGTGAGTAGGGGGCCTCCCATAGCCCCGCCATAGGGGGGAAAGCTGTGGGGGCTGCAAGGGTGAGGGCCTGAAGGGAACGGAGGCTAGGAACAGCGGCCAGACAAGGAATGTCGACCTTGGCCAGGGAAGGGAGAAAGTAGAAAGCAAAAAAAAAATATTAATATCATGCCCCCTCGTTCTTGTACTCCTTCTACATTGGAAGATGTCTCCCCTGCACCTTGTTTATGCCCTTTAGGTACTTGAAAGTTTCTATCATGTTCTCCCACTCCCTGCTCCCTCCTTTCCTCTAGTGAGTACATGTTGAGGTCCTTTAATCTCTCCTCATATGTTTTGTGGTGCAAGCCCTGTGCCAACTTGGTTGCTCTTCTCTGGACCACCTCCACCCTGTCAATGTCCTTGCACAGGTGTGGCCTCCAAAACTGCACACAGTACTCTATGTGTGGCCTCACTAATGTTTTAGGGGGTCTCATTTAAGTAAAAAAAAAAAAGTCACTGTGTGTTTCTCTGAGGAAAGGGTCTGTATCAGCTTAATTTATGGAGTCAGAGCAGAGGGTGAATCTATTTGGGGGTGTGGCTTAGCAGCTTAGTAGTACAACAGCTGTCTCCAATTACAGCTTCCTGCTGTTTTTGACAGAAGAGAACTTTGCTTTCAGAGCAAGATACAGCAGTCTAGAACTACAGATTTTTTACTAATTGCCCTCCTTACCACCCCTCCACCCAAAGCCAGTTCTACTTTTATAGCCACTGGATTTGACTTGACAACAGGAACTTCCTGTTTAGCAGTAGGAAGGGAAGGATCACTGAGACACATTAGTTTCATCAACCTTGAAGGAACCTAAAAAATAACTCTTTCTCCCCTCCGGCTGCTGGAGGTCTGAATCCAAGCACGGAAGAAGGAGACTACTGAAGACTACAGGAAGTTCCTGTCCCAGAACAGGAAGGGCGAGAGTTGTAAGGGCACATAGGCAGTAGGAAACTAAGTGTAAAAATACATAGAGGGAGGAGACAGTAAGCATACAAAGCAACAGGAGAGGGGACACAAAATAAATCAAGATAGGAGTGGTGCAGTGCAATGGCTGTGGGGCAGCAGTGTTCTGGAAGACATTCTGGAGGCTGCGATGCTACCCTGTTTGCAGGCACCTCTCTGGTCTGAGGGAGGAGGTTGCCCGTCTCCAGGCTGACCTGGCTAGGATTCGTGAAACCTCTTCCCCCCTACCCAGGGACCACCAGGGCCACCACCGTTACCTCAGAAGTTGCCAAGAAAGAAGAGCGGTTGGACCAAGGTGGACTCAGGGAGGGAGAGGGTGGTGGAATAGAGGTGCATCCCTCCAGTTGTACCTCTCCACAATTCATATACTGTTCTAGCAAGGAGTGGTTCCTCTATGGAGGCACCTGCAGTGGAGACCAAGGAGGATGCTAGGAACCTCCACAAAGGAGACCCACAGGAGGGTGGCATGAGACCCCACAGGGGAAGGAAACAACTCCTGGTGGGGGACTCGATCATTAGGGGGGTAGAAGTGGGGGATGAAGGGGATAGGGAGGTAAGGTGCCTGCCTGCTGCCATGGCTCGGAGGGACAGGAAGCAAATCCTCAGGATTGTGGGAGCAGCTGCACGACAGAGGGAGCTGGATGTCATTGTCCACCTAGGGACAAATGACCTGGCTGTGAATAGGATCAGCGCGGTGCAAGAGGAGTTTGTGGAGTTGGGGAGGGGCCTTAGACAAGTAGCATGTACGGTAACCTTCTTGGAGGTGCTGCCTGTCTATGGCAAGGATGATGCTAGGGTATTCCACACCATGGGATTTAATGAATGGTTGAAAAACTGGTGTGGAGCTCAGGGTTTTGGCTTCACTGGGGACTGGGGAGCCACCTAGAGGGATGCAGGCTTATACTGGCACGATGGTCTGCATCTGTCCAGGGGGGAACCAGGATCCTAGGTGACAGGTTTAAATGCTTCATTGGCAAGCATTTAAACTAGTCAAGGGGGGAGGCACTGAAAAGGAGCAGGGAAATCCCAGCCTCCCCCCAAAAAACACAGTAGTTACAGAGGTAAACAACAAGGTAGAGAAGTCAGTAGGGAGCAGGACAGGGATAAATGCAGAAAAAGGCGGTAAGGACAGAGATGGGGCTAAAAGGGGTAAGGCCATAAAAAATAAATGGAAGGTGATGAGTAACAATGCCCGCAGTCTGTGCAACAAGCTCCCTGAACTAGTGGCCTTGATGGAAGAGGGATGCCTGGATATAGTGGCAGTCACTGAAACATGGTAAACAGAGAACCATGACTGCAGTGGCGGCTCTACACCAGGGCCCGCCAGGGCACGTGCCCTGGTAACAAAATGCTGTGCCCCAGTTGGCTACCAGTAACAATATATCGGTGCTCTGGCTGCCATCTGTTGTGCCTCAGCTGTGCCCTGGTAACCATTTGTGGCTAGAGCCGCTGCTGCATGACTGGGATGTCAACATACCAGGATACACAGTCTACAGGAGGGACAGGGTGGGTAAAAGAGGAGGAGGAGGAGGAGGAGGAGTAGCTCTCTATATAAGGGAAGGGATTAAAGCAACAGAACTAAAGAGTAAACAGGAAGTTGATGAGTCACTATGGGTCACCCTGGAGACAGGAAATGGCACCACAATCCGCATGGGGGTTGTGTACAGACCCCCATCTCAGGAGGAGGAAATGGACAAGGAAATGATAGAAGGCATCCTTAAAATGGCAGAAAAAGGGGAGATATTGTTGATGGGGGACCTGAATATGCCAGATGTTAACTGGAGTACCTTTGCTGCAGGTACATCCAAGAGCAGGGTCTTTCTTGATGCCCTACAGGGGGCATGCCTCAGACAGCTAGTGTTGGAACCCACTCGGGAGGGAGCAATCTTAGACTTGGTACTCTCAAATGGGGAAGGAGAAAGGATCTCAGATTTAGAAGTGGGTAGCCATCTGGGAACAAGTGACCACCAAACAGTGCGTTTCACAATAAACACAGCCATAGAGTCAAGCCATACAAAAACAAGAGTATTGGACTTTAGGAAGGCTGACTTTGGGAAAATGAGAGAGTGCCTCAGAAAAGCACTAGCAAATGGGCAAGAAGGACGGGTGGAGGAACAATGGGGAATAATCAAAACAGCCATTGCAGAGGCAACAAGCCTTTGTGTGAAGCAAATCAACAAAACAAAACGAAGGAAAAAACCACTATGGTTCTCAAAAGAGGTGGCAGGATGGTTAAGGAGAAAGGACAGCATTCAGGAAATATAAGGAAACACAGAAGGAGCAGGACAGAGAACGTTATCAGTTAAAGCAGAAGGAGGCAGGAAAGGCAGTCAGAACAGCAAAGGCACAAACTGAGGAAAAGATAGCCAACTCTGTTAAGAAGGGGGATAAAACCTTTTATAGGTACATTAGGGGGTGAAGAAAGACCAAGGGAGGGATACAGAGACTTAATAAAGGGAAGGGAATGTGGGCAGAGGGTGACAGTGAAAAAGCAAGGATACTGAATGAATATTTCTGCTCAGTATTCACAGCGGAAGAGGAGGGGGAGGTACCTAAACCAAACAAGGGAGAAACACCAAATAGGGGGGTTGATACCAGTCCATTCACAGAAGAAAGGGTTTTGAAAGAAAGTACAGTTACATAAGAACTTACTGTAACAGTAGATCTTCGAGAACAGCTCTTGCAGCAGGTTACACCATTAGGACTGAAGCCAGCAGGCGCCAGGACCCCACGGAAAAATTCTAGCTAGCAGTATCCAGTGGGGAACCGCACCTGACTCGGCCCCTCCCCAACGTCAGGCATCACATCAAAGGGGGCAGTCCCCCAGCATCTCCAGTTCTCCCGCCGGAGACTCCTGGCTCAAGTGTGACATCTGAAGGGGAGACCGAGGATCCGCTTCCAAAGGAAGGTTAGAAAAAAGGTGTCAAAAGACGCTGTAGCCTAAAAACTAGGTCAGAAGACTCAACCTCCAGAGGGGAAGTGGGAGGGAAACTACCTAGTGCAAGAGCTGTTCTCGAAGATCTACTGTTACGGTAAGTTCTTACGTAACTGTACTATCTTACTTCGAGAAACAGCTCTTGCAGCAGGTTACACCATTAGGACTGATTCCCAAGCAGTAAGGGAACAATTTGCTACCGGGAGGAGGGTAGGAGAGATGACTCAGACTTCAGGACAAGAGTCCTCGAAGGACCGCCAAGCTGAATCCAGCTCTATGCCTAGAGGCATTGTCCAAACTGTAGTGTCTGATGAAAGTGTGCACAGTTCTATTTGTCGCTGCCGCACAGATGGCTGAAGTGGAGACATTTTTTAGCGCAGCGAAAGAGGTAGCCACCCCCTTGTAGAATGACCCTTCACCGGTCCCGGTAAGGGTTTATTGCGCTTCTGATAACAGAATATAATGCACTTGACCAACCATTTGGAAAGTGACTGTTTCAAAACAGGAGCACTGAGCATCCGCTGTGTGTAGGAAACAAAGAGCTGGTCCGACTTACGATGGGCTTTGGTTTTGGTCAGATAATATCTGAGACATCTATGCACATCTAGAGTGTGCAACAGGGCCTCCCCCCTGTTACCGTAATTCAGGTAATCCACCAGCAGGTCTATATCCTGGTTGAGTGTGACCGCCGAGACCACTTTGGGAAGGAACTTAGGATTTGTTCTTATGGACACCCTGTCCTTGTGAAAAACCAAATAAGGATCCTTGCACATGAGTGCATGAAGCTCAGAACCTCTTCCGGTAGAAGTAACAGCAACTAAAAGGAGCGTCTTCCAAGCGAGGAGATGCAGCTCGCAATCTGCGGCTGGTTCAAAAGGAGGTAGAGTAAGCTGCTCTAAAACAAAGGGGAGATCCCAAGGTGGAACTGGGTCTCTGATAAGAGGTCTCAAGCACATAAAGCCTCTAGTTGAGCTAGAGAGCTATGACCTATCGGTGAATGATACGCCGAAATGGCACACAGGTGAACCTTAATGGAAGAGTAGGCAAGGCCTGCCTCATACAGGGTTAGAAGGTAGTTTAACACTGACCTCTCTGAACGATCCAATGGGGTCAATCCGCGAGCTTGAGCCCAGATGCAAAATCTGCGCCACTTCATGGCGTAAGTGGCGTGAGTGAAGGGTTTTCTGGCTGCCGCCAGAATGTTCACAACTTCCCAAAAGACCCCGTATCTCAGGACTGATATGTCTTTAGGAGCCAGGCATGCAGGTTCAGTGACTGAAGATCCGGATGGACTAAGGAGCCTGTCTCTTTGGACAGAAGTTGAGAGCTGAATGGCAGAGGCATCGGAGGTTCCTGGGTCAGCTGATGTAATAGAGGGAACCAAATTTGCCTGGGCCAAAAGGGCGCTACCAGAATCAGTGAAGCCGGTTTTTGCCGGAGCTTCAGTAAAACCGTCTGGATCAAAGGGAAGGGCGGGAAAGCATAGAGGAATCTGCCCGTCCAAGAGAGGGACAACGCGTCTCGCCAGAAAACACCAGGCCCTGGATCTAGCGAGCAAAAATTGGGCAGTTTTGCGTTGGATGGGGACGCAAAAAGGTCTAATTCTGTTGTCCCCCATCTGCGAAACAGATCCTCTGCGACTTCCTGAAGAAGTTCCCATTCGTGGACTCTGGCTTGTGATTGGCTGAGACTGTCAGCGATTGTGTTGTCCACGCCAGGGACGTGCACTGCAATAATATCTGTGCCGTGCTGCAGTACCCAATTCCAAACCCTTTGAGCCTCCCTGCAAAGGGGGTAGGAATGAGTACCTCCTTGTTTGTTGAGATAGTACTTCACTGCAGCATTGTCTGTTTGAATCAGAAGAGTACCCAGTGGAATGTCCATCTGGAATGCTTGTAGGGCACAGAGGACTGCTCTCACCTCCAGAACATTTATGTGCAGATGGGACTCTAGAGACGACCATGAGCCTTGAGTCCTACCCCGTTGAGGTGTGCTCCCCATCCGGATCCCGAGGTGTCCGTGGAGAGTGTCACTAAAGGAGGTGGCGCCATGAAGGGGACTCCTTTCGAGCGATGGTCCGGGACGAGCCACCATTGCCAGTCTCGGATGATGGCATTCGTGATCCGGACTGGATGCTGCATATAAACTTGCTTCTGGTCCCATTGAGCCCGCAACATTCATTGGGTAACCTGCATATGGAGTCATGCTAGGGGAACTGTTGCAATGGCAGCCGCCATATGTCCAAGCAGGCAAAGAATGGTCCTGGCGGGCACCATTGTTTTCATCATTGTGTCCCATATGAGGGATCTGATGTGTTCCGCCCTGTCCGAAGGAAGAAATGCTCTCCCTTGAGTGGTGTCCAGAACTGCTCCAATAAATTGCAGAGTCTGAGATGGGACAAGGTGCGACTTCTCCTGGTTGATGATGATGCCCAACGATTGGAAAAGAGAGAGGGTGCCATGAGGAGCCAGTCATCTAGGTATGGAAAAACATAGTGGCCCTGCCTCCTGAGAGTTGCTGCCACGACTGCCATGCACTTGGTAAACACCCGAGGTGCGGAAGACAGTCCGAACGGGAGGGCTCGAACTGGTAGTGGCATCCCAGAAACTCAAGTGCAGAACCTTTGTTGCGTTCGAGCGGTCTGGAGATGTAGGCGTCCTGCATGTCCAGCGACGCTAGCCATGCGCCTTCTTTGAGCATGGGGATGAGACCCGGTAGGGTCACCATGTGGAAGAGTTTGTATAACACAAACGTGTTGAGATCACTGAGATCTAAGATGGGGCGCAAGTCCCCTGTTTTCTTTGGGACTAGGAAGAAGTGGGAATAATAACCTTTTCCTTTCTGGTCCGGTGGAATGTACTCTATGGCCTCCTTGTCCAGGAGGGCCAAGATCTCCTGCTGGATGAGCACAGCATGCTGACCCGAGTAACGGGAGAGCAGGGGAGGTCTGGACGGTGGGTGGTGAGGAACTCTATAGAGTGACCTCGCTGTACCAACTGTAAAACCTACTGGTCGGAGGTGATCCTCTGCCATCCCGGAAGGTAATGAGAGATGCGACCCCCCAACCTTTATCCTTTGATCCAGAGGAGGGGCAAGGGCCGGGAAGGAGTCATGCTGTGGTGGCATTGGGTCCCATGGGCTGGGCTGCCTTGGGATGCTTTGAGCCCTGGTCCGTGGGGAATCTGGCTTGACCTTTGCAACCAAAATTGCCCTGGGGTTGCTGGCTGGAACATGGCTGTTGCCGTTGTTGCCTGCCACGAAAACAGTTCTGGTTCCTCCGAAAGGAACCAGATTTGGGCCTGTACATAGCCTGTACAGTCCGAACTGCCTTCCTGGCATCCTGCAGCCTGGTGATGACCTTCTTGGATTCCTCACCGAACAGGACAGCTCCGTTATAAGGGACGTCCAGGATACTCTTCTGAACGTCCGGAGTGAAACCGGAGACTCTCAACCAAGAGTGTCTCCGAAGACAAACGCCAGTAGCTGCTCACCTGGCAGCCAAGTCTGCTGAATTGTAAGTGGCTCGGAGAACCTGGGTCCCCACATCCGACCCAGTATGAAGGAGGTTGAGCAGTTCCTCCTTCTTTTCGCCATCCGGAAAGTCCTTCAAAAGGTCTTGGCCCTGCTCCCAGAGGGCGTTTTGAAATTGCACCATGTGCGTGAGGTAATTCAAAGACCTTATCAAGCATGTAGCAGCCGCATACATGCGTCTTCCCATAGAATCTAATCGCTTAGATTCTTGGTCCGGAGGCTGGGTACTCAAGTGCTGTGGTTGTTGAGACCGATCATGAGACGCCGTAATGACCAGTGAGTCTGCCAGGGGTTGCTGCCCAAGATACAGGTCCTCCATAGGAGCTCTGTAGAGGCTGTCAGCTTTCTTAGGAACAGCCGGTGTTGAGTGCAGACGCTTCCAAGCTGCCTTGGTGACGTCCATGAAGGTGTCCACTATAGGTGAGACCACCATAGGCTTTGGGTCCTTTTTCCGAAGATAATGGGCAAGGCGTTGTCTCTCGGGGTCCAAGTCTTCAGTCTCCCATCCCATATTCTCCTGGATGTGCCTCATGATCTCGGAGAAAGAGGGATCATTCGGTGGTGACCTTGGCTGGTCTCATGGGTCTGGTGATGGGGGACTATAGGGGATGGAGACCTGGAGGTATCGGATGTATCCGGTCCGGAGTCATCCCCCGGTGGGTGTCATCCGTCCCTGGGTCATTTAGGGCTCGGAGACCTAGAGGGAGACCGTGATGGGCATCTTTTTTGCTCTCTACATCTGCCCCTAGGAGATGGAGTTGACTCCTTAGGGGTCGGGGGTCTTCAGCCTTCACCCTCCCGAGGAGGGGTTTAGGTGGTGGAGGTGAAAGAGGCTTACTGGGGACCACGTCCTTTCTGATGGTCTCCCACCAGAAGGTGAACAATTCCTTCACCTCCTGAATGTTCATGCCCGACGGGCCCAGAGTCGGTGAGGGTCTGTCGCCAGGGTCAGGCGTCAGGTCCTGGGGAAACACCGGATCCGTCGACGGCTCCCCAGGTGAGCCGGCATCCTCCATGCCGCCCGTCTGGTCATCCAGCAGTGTGGCAGCCTCCTCTCCTGAGGACCCCTGACGTCCGGTGTCAGTACAACTGCTGTCGAGTCGGGAGTCCGTTTTTCGGGCGTTGGGTCAGGTGCCTTTTTACTCTGTGACATCCGCTTAAGAGGCGTCAGATCCTTGGTCTTCCTTTCTGGGGCCTTGGGAGGCTGGGAGATGGACCTGAGGTCGGTGCCCCGGCATCGGCCTGACGCCCCGCTAGATTTTGAGGAAGACTTCCTATGTTTTTCTGAAGAATCAGGCCTGGAAGAAGAGTCGGGCACCCGGTGGGTCTTAAGTGGGTGCAAGGAGGCTGAAGAACCCCCTGAAGACCTTACCTTAACTGGGTGAGGTTAGGAGCGGGCCCAGGAAGGAGAATGGTTGGACCGCGTAGAGCTGGAGCTGGCCCTGGATTCAGAGGCCCTGCTGGGGAATCTCGACCTACCCGAGTCCCGGTGCTTGTCCCAGTGCTTCCCGGTCTTATGGGAAGAATCCCCTTTGGAGGAAGGTCTTTTTTCCATTTCGCGAAGTTTCTCTTCAAGAAGGAACCCCTGAAGGGCCTTTTGGCGGTGGATCCTGGTCCTGCTATTAAATTGCTGGCAGATGGAGCAGGCCTGGGTGTTGTGCTCTGGGCCCAGGCACCTCACACAAGCCGAATGATAGTCAGCGAAGGGGATCTGCTTGCCGCAGGCTCACTTTGAGGGGTGTCCTTCGAGAGAAGGAGTTGGAGAAGTAGACATGGGTTTTGCAAAGATTTCGTGCGTCGTATCGTTGATGCAGGCATCCGTGAGGTCAATGCTGGTGAGTCGACGGCGGGAAAAGAACTGGGGATGCTGGGGGACCACCCCCTTTTATGTGACGCCTGACGTCGAGGAGGGGCCGACGCCGGGGGCGGTCCCCTGCTGGATACTGCTAGCTAGAATTTTTCCGTGGGGTCCTGGTGCCTGCCGGCTTCAGCCCTAATGGTGTAACCTGCTGCAAGAGCTGTTTATCAAAGTAAGATCTCTTGAAACTGAGGGAGGACAAAACAATGGGGCCTGACGGGATTCACCCCAGAATTCTAAAAGAACTAAGGGAAGAACTAGTGGCACCACTGACTACCCTTTTTAATAAATCATGGGAGGATGGTGTGGTACCTGAGAACTGGAGGAGAGCGGATGTAAGTCCCCTTCACAAAAGTTGGAGCAAGACAGAGGCAGAAAACTACAGACCTGTCAGTTTGACCTCAGTGGTAGGGAAAATGATGGAATCACTTCTGAAGGAAAGAATCGTTGAGTACCTAGAAGCCAGTGGGGCACAGGACCCAAGGCAGCATGGATTCACAGCAGGAAGGTCATGTCACACAAATCTAATTGATTTCTTTGACTGGGTGACCAAAGTAGTAGACCAGGAAGGGGCTGTGGACATGGCATACCTACACTTTAGCAAGGCATTTGACACAGTCCCACACAAAAGATTAATAAACAAATTAGCCAGCCTGGGAGTGGGTCCCAGGGTGGCAGCATGGGTAAAACACTGGCTGGACAACAGGACACAGTGGGTAATAGTAAATGGAGTCCACAGTGAAGAAAAGGGGGTTACCAGTGGGGTACCGCAGGGTTCAGTACTGGGGCCGGTCCTTTTTAATGTCTTTATAAGTGACATTGCAGAGGACTGGAAGGAAAGTATGTCTCTTTGCAGATGACACAAAGATCTGCAACAGGGTTGATCACAAGGTGGGGTGGAAAGATGAAAAGGGACTTGGTAAGGTTGGAGGAATAGTCAAATGTATGGCAGCTTAGATTCAACGCAAAGAAGTGCAAAGTAATGCACCTGGGAAACAAAAACCCAGGGGAAGAGTACACAATGGAGGGTGAGATACTGACAACAACAAAAATGGAAAGGGACATGGGGTAGTTATATCAGATGACCTAAAGGTGGGCCAGCAATGTGAGAAGGCAGTAAGGAGGTCTGGGGGGATACTGGGATGCATAGGGAGAGGCATCACCAGTAGAAAACAGAAGTTGTTGGCCCTCTGTACAGGCCGTTGGTAAGACCACATCTGGACTACTGTGTACAGTTCTGGAGACCCCATCTCCACAAAGACAGACAGGGTGGAGGCTGTCCAGAGGAGGGCAACCAAAATAGTGCAGGGGCTGCACCAGAAGACATATGAAGAAAGACTAGAGGAGCTTAAGATGTATAGCCTCGAGGAAAGGAGGGAGAAGGGGGACATGATAGAAACTTTCAAATACTTCAAGGGAATCAACAAAGTCCAAGAGGGTAGCATCTTCTCAGCCCATAATCTCAACCTATTTAATTCAGGTCTCAAAACCCTACTCCTTGACTCAAGGACCTGTGACTGTATCTAAACACCCACACACTTTATCATCTCCACCCCCCCCCCAGCACCCCCTTCCGGAGAAATACCGTACTCAGGTACCTACCCTATCTCAGTAAATATCCTATAGCTATAAGATAGTTTGTTATTAGTCTCCCTCATATGTCTCCTCGGTTTCCTATCCCCTCTATTTAGATATTATGACTCTGGGTCCTTCAAGATCCTACGGAACTGTATCCTGTCTTAACCCAGACCCGGGACCTCCTATATGCTCCCTGCTGATGTAACCCTCAAATAACGTTTAAGCCAGGACTGTACGACCTTGTATTATTACTTTATTATTGTATGTGTACCTTGTTTTTTGTTTCCTCTGTACTATTACTTTTATCTGACCTGGAGCCTTTGCAAAAGAGTCTATGACTCAAAGGGTTGTAATTCTGATTCTATTCAATAAATAAATAAAATCAATAAAAAAAAGACGTGCAAGAACAAGGGGGCACAATTTGAAGATAGAGGGGGGATGGGTCAGAGGTAATGTGAGGAAGTATTTTTTCATGGAGAGGGTTGTGGATGCATGGAACGGTCTTCCTGAGGAGGCTGTGGAGTCAAAAACAGTGGTGGAATTCAAGAATGCATGGGATAGACATAAGGCAATTCTAGTGGGTGTAGGAGGAAGTAGGCTGTTGGTTAACTAGGATCTTCAGCTTATCCGTTAGGTAGGGAAATTGGTAGACTGGGTGGGCCAAGCGGTCCTTATCTGCCATCAAATTCTTTGTTTCTATGAGGTAAGCAACGTCCACCACCCCTCCCTAATTTACTTCGTCACCCAATCCAAAAAATCTATAAGATTTGTTTGACATGATCTCCTGCTGTGAATCCATGTTGCCTCGGATCCTGAGCCCCACTGGATTCCAACTGTGCCACTATCTTTTCTTTCAGCAGTGCCTCCATGATCTTCTGCACTACTGAGGTGAGGCTAACTGGCCCGTAGTTTCCTGCCTCCTCCCTACTGTCACTTTTTGGCAGAGGGACCACATGTGTGCCCTCTTCCAGTCCTCTGGAGCCACTCCTGTGCTGAGTGGCTTGGTAAACACGGCTGCTAGAGACAGTTGCTAGTTCACTTCGCAGCTCCCTTAATATCCGTGAGTGTAAGGCTGGCCCGATGGCGCTGAGGGTTGAGGTGCTGGACACCACACCTCGCGCCACGCTGGCAACCCGGGTTCGGGAATCAGCCTAGTCCGCTGGGGGTCGGCAGGGGGGAGAGAGAGGATCGAGCATTCAGAGGACTGCTCTCCTCTCTTGGGGAGGGATCCGGGGTAGCCCGGTGTAGCAGTGACTCCCGGTGGAGATCAGCGGCACTGCGATGCACAGGGGGCCCACAAGGCAGGGGAAGAAGTCGGGTGGCTGCCATCCTGATGTGGGTGGGAGCATCCACGTTGCAGGCTGGGTGGCATTGCACGTCCCATGTCTGGGGTGTAACTGAAGGAAACCCCCCCGCTGGTCTGGATAGGTGATGGCTCCACAGTGCCTGTCCACCACATGCCCGTAACTAGGCCTCCACCTCTTGAACTCCTTGCGGACCTAGGGTCTTGTGGGTCCCGTGAGGAGAACTAATGTCCTTGAGGAGGTAGGAGGTCTCAGTGGGCGGTAGAGCGGCAGACGAGTTGGTGCCTAAGAATGTTCCAGATCCAGTGGGCACCACAAAGAGCGTCGAAAAAAAAAAAATTATCCTTGGGTGTATGCCATCTGGTCCCATAGCCTTGTCCTCCTTCAATATTGTGAGCTCTTCCAGAACACTCTCCACTGTGAATGGACTCGTGTCTACCTCTCACCCCCCCCCCCTTTGCATCTACTGCCCAGCTGTGGTCCCTGACCTTCCCCCTCCTCTGTGAATACTGAACAGAAGTATTTATTCAAAATTTCCGCCTTGTCTTGGTCTCCTTTCCCTTTGGGCCTTAAATCCCTCCCTTGGTTTTTCTTCATTCGCTGATGTACCTATAGAATGTCTTGTCCCCTTTCTTCACTGTCGGCACTAATCGCCCCTCAGTCCACACCTCTGCTCTCCTAACAGCCTTCCCTGCTTCCCTTAGACACTCAAGGTACATCTCCTGGTCTTCCTTCCTTTGGGTCCCTTTATACTTCCTGAAACTCACCCTTTTAGTCCTTACTTTGTCTGCCACCTCTTTAGAGAACCATACTGGCTTCCTCCTGCTCTTCCCTTTGGACACCAACCTGATGCATTGGTTCACCCCTTCCACTATGGCACCTTTCAGTGTCCCCCACTGCTCCTCAATCCCCAACCCCCTTATCTCCCCCGTCCCCAGGGCTACTCTGGTACATCTAGCCATTTCAGTGAAGTCCACCCTCCTGAAATCTAATACCTTTGCCTTTGTATGCCTCAACCAAGCCCCTGTCTCCATGCTAAACCACACTATGTGGTGGTCGCTGTACCCCAGCTGTCCTTCTACCCGGACTTCTATGACTCTTTCCCCATTGATCAGTACCAGGTCCAGAATCGCCTTGTACCTGGTAGGATCAATCCATGCCACCTAATTTCTTTTGTTCGAGGAAGTAGTGGGAGTAGAAGCCTGTGTTGCGCTGTGACTCTGGCACTACATCCACTGCCCCTTTGCTCAAAAAGGCCCACACTCTCCTGAACCAGCAACTCTGACATGTGATCTGATAAGAAGGGTTATCTTCTGGGTAGATGTTCCGGAGGAATTTCTGTAAAATTCAGGGAGTATCCCTCTCGGATGATCCTGAAGACCCACTTGTCCATCATGATGGACTCCCACTGACAGTAAAACTGGGTCAGGCGCCCTTCTACTGGAGAGAAAAGGTCCACCTTAGGCAGCTAAGGCAGGACCAGGGCCAGAGCTTCAGAAGGTGACACTAAGTGCTTTTGGTGCCTGCGCCTTCTTTTGGGGTTGGGGAGGCTAAGATTTGTTTTGAGGTCACCTACTTTTTCCCTGAAAGGATTGCCTGTTCTGAAGAAACATCGACCTTTCCCTCTCTGAGGATTAGCAGGGGTTGGCCTAGAGGTCTTTATAGTCGTTCTAGTTTTCTGAGAGGCTTCAAGAGACTTCTCCAACCGCTGTCTAAACAGGTAAGTGCCATCGAATGGAACACTCAACCTGCCACTGGATAGCTTACGAAAATCTGGAAATACAAAGCCAGAAGTGCCTTCTGATACAAATGCTTGCAGCAGTGGAGCGAGAAGCAGTGTCAAAGGCACCCACAACTACAGTATACTCTCGTTTATCCGACCTCCCTTTGTCCAATCCCCCCCCCATCTAACAGACACTCTGACTGTCCTCCGCAGAATGTTCAGTTTTGACGCATCACTGGTACCGCTATGATCCGCCTACCACATTAAAATTAACCGATTAACCTGCCGACACCTACTAGCACCAGCTGTTGCTCTGTACTTAAGCACCAATCAACCAGTTTAGTCTGTTGTTGTACTCACTTTTACAATGGCTACCAAAAGAAAACGTGTTGTCCTTAGTGTCTCGCAAAAACTTCGGATTGTGGAGCGCCTGGAGAATGGCGAGAGAGCTGCAATTCTCGCAGACGAATATGGCGTGGGAAAGTCCACAATTAGTGATATTAAAACTGCAAAACAAAAACTGCGAGGCTTTGCTCTCATTATGGAATCAGCAGCTGGGGCAGATGATTGCAAGAACATGCGATCCTGTAAAGACGAGCAGCGTGATAAGGCTCTTCATGTGTGGTTTTGCCAGGAGCGTGAGAAGGGGACACCACTGTCTGGTCCCCTTCTCAAAGAGAAAGCCTTCATGTTCCACTCACGGATGGGCAATACAGAGCCCTTTGTGGCTAGTGAGGGGTGGCTGACACGCTTTAAGCGCCGGCATGGAATTCGGCAGCTGTGCCTTCATGGAGAAAAGCTTAACGCTGCTGAAGAGTCCATTTCACCCTTCCTTGAAAATTTTCTGGACACTGTTGAAAGCACTGGTCTCGTCCAAGAGCAGATTTACAATGCAGACGAGACCGGGCTGTTCTGGCGATGTTTGCCTGATCGTACTTTGGCATATGGGGGAGGAGCGAGAGGCTCCGGGGTTCAAAAAGGCTAAAGACAGGGTTACCATCTTGGGCTGTGTAAATGCAGCTGGCATGCATAAACTAAAACCTGTCCTTGTGGGAAAATCCAGGCAGCCTCGGTGCTTTAAGCATGTGAACCTTAGTGCCTTGCCAGTGCACTACAAGGCACAACACAATGCCTGGATGGACAGTGTGATTTTCAAAAGATGGTTCACAGATCACTTTGTCACAGAGGTAAAAGCACACCTTAGGATTAAACGTCTCCCCCTCTGTGCCATACTGCTGGTGGAAAACTCGCCAGCACATCCCAAGATTGCTGATGTCAGGACTCGGGATGGGCACATTAGATGCTTGTTCTTACCGGCAAACACAACAAGCATGCTGCATCCCTGCGACCAGGGCATTTTAGAAGTTTTCAAATGGGGGTACCGTAAAAACTACTGCAGACAATTCTTGCCGAATCTAATCAACAACTGTCCCTCACTGAGATCATCAAGTCTGTTACATTGAAGGACGTTGTCTACATGTGTGCAGAGGCTTGGGATGCTGTACTGCCTGAAATGATTAAAAATCATGGGCAAGGGAGGATTCAACCTCAAGAGATGAAACTCCACCGACCAAGAATCAGCAGCCGAGCTGATCGAGCCCTGTGTTTGGAGGCAAGAGGAGATCCGCAGACTGGCAGCATTGATGCAAGACCCAATCCCAGATGAAGACATAGAGGAGTGGGAGAAGTGTGATGCTGGTGAGAGCGGACAGGAGATCATGACAGATGATGCGATCATCGAGTTTGTCCAGAAGGAGGAAGCCGAAGCAGATCCTACTGAGGAGGAGGCTAATAACAGCGCTGAACCCCCTGCTGTACCGAGTCATTCTGAGGCTGTGGAGCATTTCGCTAACTGTATCCTGTACTTGGAGAGTCAGCCTGACTCAGATCCTGTACAGGTTATGCTTCTACGTGCAATGAAGCAACAAGCACCGATAAAGTCACTTGACAGCAAAAAACAAAAGTCTGTCACAGACTACTTCAAGTAGTTGTTGCACTTCCTGTACGAATATATAGTTGATAACAGTTTTAATCATGCACTAAAGATTTTTTGATGAAATTAATTTTTTTTTGATGAAATAAAGCTTATTCTCGTCACATAAGTACCGTCTTCTCGTTTATCCGATCTCCCGATTATCCGACCGCATCGGATGTCTCCGACAGTGGTCGGATAAACGAGAGTGTACTGTACTTTAAGCTGGTGACTGTTAGACTGAATGCCATGAGGATCAGTTTGCAGAATCTTTTGTTTAGTCTCAGTGTCAGGCAAGGATTCTGCAAGAGACTTAAGTGAGCTTCAAAGAGAATATCTGTATTTGGAAAAATGCCCTTGATAGCTGGCAGTTCTCATGCCCAGGGTGCTAGGAGAACTGCCACTGAACTCCTACCGATAGCGCTACCAAACATTACCTATTAACAATGCCTCCTTTGGCTGCACTCACAAGATATCTAATTCTTTACTTTGCTGTAATATCAAACCTGCTACTCCCTCCCTCTATCAGCAAACTTACTGTTCTCTTGAAAACTGTAAAATACAGCTCTCGCTAACACGTTCAGTGCAATGTATAGCTGATCTTGATTCTGCAATATGGTATAACTGAAAAAACTGTAACCTTTAGCTGCCATTCTATGTCTATATGTATTGAGTGTTTGTATTTGTTCTTTCTGATGCAGAGCCTTTGTAAATGAGTCCCTGACTCAAAAGTTGTAATCCTAAAGTCTGTTAAATAAATAAATAAATAAGCAAGCAAGCAGCAGCAAAAGCCCACTTATCCATAGTGTCGATCTTGTGCGACTTCTTGTTAATGGGATGCATGTTGACCTCCTGGGGCAGAATGGCCTTGTCATTCTCAGCGTGAATAACAATAGCATCAGCTGTAGGATGAGATACATACACTGGTCTGTCCTTAGGGGCAGTGTACTTTCCGTCTATCTGCCTACAGTCAGAATAGACGTAGGCCTATTTCAAAGTGCATCCAATAAGGTTTCAAATGTTGTAGGGACAGGGAAAACTAAACTGACCTGCATGGTAGAGACATTTCACTATTGCAGACAATGACATTTGCTTGGACCAATAGCTGAAGACTCAGAATCAAGTGCAGACTGCACATTTTTTTTTAACAAACCTGAAAAGTCAAATTCTCCTGAGGAACAGGAGGAGGGCCCAAGTCCAAAGAGTGCAGGTTACAGAAAGAGTCAGCATCACCACCCCCAGAAATAATGAGTTTGGGGTCAGACTCATCCCCTATCACCCCCGTCCCGAAGAAGGATCAGGTAGGGAAGGGGATCGCAAGTTCCCCAATCCAGGACGAGGCCTAGACAACACTGGTAATGCCGATCCCAGTTTACGAGGAGCCAGCGTCAGAGGCTGCGCCATGTCCAGAACTGAATCCGGTGCTGGGAAATCTCCCAGCACCTAGGACAGCACCGACACGGAGGGTGGCGCTGGAAATGGCCCACATAGGCCTAAGCCCGGTGCTGATAATCCAGCTGGCACAGAAGTGATGGGCAAAAGCACCACAGCTGGTCCCATCACAGTGACACTAAATGGGGGTACAGCCAGCGGTACTGAAAATCTTATCTGTGTCAATCTTCACCATTCATCACTAGTGGGTATAGCACCAGAGCTAGGACCCCACTGGAGACTCCCCCCCCCACCCCCCATGGGCGGAGTCGACACAGTGCCGGCGCCATCCTTGAGGCCGACGTTCTATGTGGCGGTCGCGGGTTGGTGGTTAACTGTCGTCAACTCTGCTCCAGCTCTAGTTCTTCTTCTCCCGCCGTCGAGTGAAGACCTCGTGTAGAGACTTCTACTGCTATCAAGACTGCGTTTTCGGCCTACTTTGTCGGCTGTGTGTGTGTGTGTGCCTCAGTTCTGTTCGCCCTGCTCGATGTTGCTTCTGCTGGTGCCGGTAAGATTGTTTCATTACTTTTAAATGGCGTTGAGTACTGTTGTTACTATTGTTTACTGTACAGTCATGTCTCATCCGGGGGCAAGAAACCATCGAAAGCAGGTGGCCTCCTATGAGTAGGTGCCCCTGCGGCCGCCTTTATTCCATGATGGACCAGCATGACCGTTGCCTCTCCTGCCTCGGCCCAATCCACGATATGGACAACTGCAACGCCTGTTTCTCCAAGGACCGCTGAGTTGTCGAAATGCGTGCGTTTAAAGTCAGACGTGTGCCACCGACTTTTGGAGGATGGGTTCACAGTCGACAGGCCAAGGTAAGGACTCTCGGCCCTTCCTCCGGGTCCCCTCCCGGTCCTATACAGGAGAGGGCCTCCACCTCTCTTAGCCTTGCTGCGGCGGGGGCTCCTTCCGCGGTGCAGGAGGCCCAGTCTGTCCTCGGGGACAGTCGGGAGGCATCGCTGGCAGTCACTCTTCGGAAGTGAAGGCCCCTGGTGTTGTGCGTGGCTCTGCTCTTGGTCCTGGTGCCAATCGTGGCACCGTGGGCTTGAAGGGCGGCACCGCAGTTGGTGCCAGGTTATCTCTCGGTGCCACTATTTCTCCTGGCGCCATTTGCAGCGTCAGGGATGTTAGCGGCACTGGGGGTAGTGCTTCAGCGGTTTCAGGGCCTGTTTCAGTTTCTGGCGCCGTGACTGAAGCCGGCGCCGCCTCTGACCCCGGCGCTGCATGGGGGGAGTGTGGCACCACGCTCAGTGTCGCACCAGACTCCGATGCTGTTCGCCGTGCCAGGGAGGGTGGCGGTGTCGGGTGCTGTGCCGTGCTTGATTCCGGTGCCGCCTTCGGAACCGGGGTGGAAGGTGGTCCGACTCGTGGTCCAGGAACTGGGGGGGGATCGAGGGGTCATCTGGCATCGGACCTCAGAGGCAGACCCTGGGTCTGATCCAGATTGGCTCCCAGATTCTTCGGAATCCTCTGATCCCTCCGTTTCCAGCACCTCCACCCCCACTCGGCCTCCCTCTGGGGGTCAGTCGTTGCCGGTGGGCCCTAGGGTCAGGGGTACTGACCAGCCAGCAGTGGTCCCCGTGGCCACTGCCATGAAACCTGGGGCCACTGGCAATTCTGCTCCTCCAGCTGGGGCACCCCTTCCCTGGTGTGTTTGGACAGTCCAAGTTTGGGACAGCCCAGGGCACACCAAGAAGGGGAGGGTACTGTTCCCTGGGTGGACTCCTTGAAGGCTGCCCAAAGTTGTCAGTTGCCTAGGCTGGTGGCTAAGAGGATGAGGTCCCTCTCTGACTCTGAAGGGTTGAGGGGTAAAGGTGTGGTGCAGCGTGCCTTCACCGGAGCCCGACCGGGTTCTGGGAGGAGCCGAAGTGCAGACCGTCACTGTTCCCTGGATAGGTCCTCGAGAGGGACTTCAACTTCTGAGGTAAGGGGCTGTCCTTCTGGACTCACACGGTCCTGGTCACCTCACGGGGGGATTTCTTCCCATGGGCACAGCTCTCACCGTTACAATCCGGTTGAATGTCTGTTAGCTGCTGGGACCTTCAGATCTCCCTCCTTGCGGGGAATTTCCTCTTGGCCCCCCCTGCCCTGACAGTGGCCATTCTCCTGTTGCTAGGAGCTTGTCCACCAAGCCTCTGTCTCCATCCCCAGCTATCCCAGGTATTCCCGGTCCTAGGGGACCTCTCACCTGGGAGCAGTTCAGAGGTTCGGCTGCGCATTTCCCTACCTATCTCCATTCCCTGGACCAGCAGGTGTTCCACCATGCTTCTGTGCAGCCAGACCCTGAACCTTGGAGCTCGCCTTCATCTTCTTCCTCCTCCTCGGAGGGAGAGGAGTCATCTGTCCACATCTCCCCAGCGTCTGACTTGTCTTCTTATCAGCGTTTCCTCACGAGGATGTTGGACGAGCTCTCCTTACCCTGGTCCCTGTCAGCAATCCCGAGCATGTGATGTGTGCCTTCTTAGGCAAGTTCAGTGCTGCCAACCTGGTGGTTCCTGCCTGGCCTGTTCCTTTCCAGAAAGCATCACATCAGCTTTGGCTACGTCCCTTCTCCACTGTTCCAACCCCAAGGGACCTACACCAGCAGTATTGCGCTCCCCACCGGGTCTCTAGGTTCTCTGCCCCATCCCTCTTCGGGCTTGATGTCAATGGACAATCCTTCTGGGCCTCGCGCCCCCTACCGTGACCGACTCCCAGACTCGGACTCTGCAGACTTCGATTTTTGGGGGAGAAGAGTTTTCTATTCGGCACAGCTCCTCCTTTCTATTGCCTCACATCAGGCCCACTTTGCAGCCTATGATAGGTTCTTGTGGTCCAGGCTAGGACAGCTCCTAGCCTCAATGCCTGATTTGGAGAAAACCAGGCAAGCCATCGCTCTCTCTGCTCAGGGCTTGGAGCTAGCAAGACACCAAGCAAGGGCATCCAGAGTAATAGGGACAGCAATCTGCATTAGGCGGATGGCATGGCCTCACTTATCCTGGTTGTCACCCCTGGCTCGGTGTAGGGTTATCTCATCTGCATACCGGAGAACCCACCTTTTCTCCTGCAGGGTGAGACGGCGACTTTCGGGGCACCTTCCCTCCCCTACTGGGGGCTCCCCATCTCACCCGTCTCAGTCTCAGGCCTCTCCAGACCTGTAAGGGTTCTCTCCTCTGGTGTCTCACCCACTGGACGCTAAGGGATTTAGTCCCTTGGGGTAGTTTCGGGCCCCCTTCAGGGGGCTCAGTACTCACCCACTAGTGAATGGTGAAGAGTGGCACAGATAAGGTATAAAAATTACGTACCTACCATAATTGTTGATCTTTTTGTGTATCTTCACCATTCATCACTAAATCCCGCTCTCCTTTCCCATGGGGCCTCAGTCTCTGGGTTCCCTCCTCCCCCCGTGTGTCTCTATGTTGTTTTTCTCCTCGCACTCCTCTCCCTCGTGGTTAGGAGGAAGAGGACCCTGGAGACACACAGGGAGGAAATTTATCCTTGGTGGATATTATTGGGGTGTACGGGATGGGGGGGCTCTCCCCTGTCTTAGCCTTCTTCCTCTCTTCTCAGGAGTGGGCTGGGGGTTGCAGGTCCCCCGTTTTTCCTTACAAGTTCAAAACCTGGGTTTATTTCCTTGAGTTATATCCCTTAATGCTCTCCTGGCAGTTTACGTCTTTCACCTATTTTGGGAGGGAGGGGGAGGCGTTCGAGACACCCCCCCATCCTGATCCCCCTCTTAAGGTTGGCCCTTCCGGGTGAATGCTGCCTAATACCTCAGGCTTTGCCTCCCGGCAGCTTTGACCTTGATAGTCCAGATTATGGTCTATCATTACCTCAAAATCCTTGGGTGCAGGATCGTCTCTGGGGGTGTGGTCACCTCCCCCCCCATTTCTTTTTCATCCTTCCAGAGATTGGGGCCCCTTCCCGTCCCCAATTTCCCGTATCTGGGTTTCTCTCTCTCTTGTCTCCTCTGTTGTTTATTTCTCTTTTTGGTTTATATATTTCCTTTCTTTTAATCTATCCCTTGGGCTCCCTTGCCCCACCCCACCTCCTTTTCCTTACACGCTCCAGCATCTCAGAACTGGGGCTGGGGCAGAGTCGATGACAGATAACGGCCAACCCGCAAGCGCCACGTAGAATGTCGGCCTCGAGGGCAGTGCCAGCCCTGTGTCGACTCCGTCCATAGGAAGAAAAAAAAAGTCCCCCGCAGGGTCCTAGCTCTGGCGCTGTACCCACTAGTGATGAATGGTGAAGATACACAGAAAGATCAACAATTACGGTAGGTACGTAATTTTCATTTAGTGGCACAGTCCCTGACAAGAGCCCAGCTTGAAGGCCCTGCCTGTGGCTCCAGTGCCACCTGTCCCAAAGGGCCAGGGACCAGTTCCACAGGCAGAGGCAAACAAGCCAGATACTGCACCCAGTACTCCATAAGATTGCCCAGTGTTTGAACTGCCCACTGGAGTCCCCACTATTAGACCAGGGTGGGACTCTGTGTCCAAGACGTCAGCCTCCCATGAACAGAGGCCCATGGTGACACAGACTGCTGGTGAAGGCCTTCTGCTCCAGGACATCAAAGACCAAGCAGCAGACCTCACACAGGGCAACCTCGAGAAGTACTATTTATTCTCCTTCCTATGGGAAGAGGAAAAACTCGAGGCCAAGCATCGCCACAACCCTGACTGGGATTGGGAATGGGCCTGTTTCTTTTTGTGCTTCTGAGAGGACTGTCCTTTCTCCCTCCTGGGCACAGGACCACCCATCATCAGAACCCTCCCCCAAAGGAGGAAGTGGACTGGACACAGCTCCTGCTGGAGCAGCTTGCCTGAAAAGGCTCCCTACTGTCTTCATCCATTGTTGTCAAATGTTGACTCAGCAAGGCTACAAGAGACAGTGAGAAATATTTTTATAAATTCACTAAAGTGACAAAAAGTAACAAATTCTAACTCTAAATACTAAAAACTGAGAAGAACAGAATGCTGTTGCCGTACAGACATCAAGTTAACAGAAGCACTCTTGATAGGGGGGTCGATCCCAGTCCTTTCACAGAAGAAAGGGTTCTGCAAGAACTCCTAAAACTGAAGGTGGACAAAGCAATGGGTCCTGATGGAATTCACCCCAGAATTCTAAAAGAATTAAGGAAGGAACTAGTGAAACCACTGGCTACTCTTTTTAATAAATCATGGGAGGATGGTGTGGTACCCGAGGACTGGAGGAAGGCGGATGTGATTCCCCTTCACAAAAGTGGGACCAAGACAGAGGCAGGAAACTATAGACCTGTCAGTCTGACCTCTGTGGTAGGGAAAGTGATGGAGTCACTTCTGAAGGAAAGAATAGTTGAGTACCTAGAGGTCAGTGGAGCACAGGATCCAAGGCAGCATGGGTTCACAGCGGAAGGTCATGTCAGACAGATCTAATAGATTTCTTTGACTGGGTGACCAAAGTAGTAGACCAGGGAGGGGCTGTGGACATGGCCTACCTAGACTTTAGCAAGGCATTTGACACAGTCCCACACAAAGATTGATAGTCAAATTAACCAGCCTGGGAGTGGGTCCCAGGGTGGTAGCCTAGGTAAAACATTGGCTGGACAACAGGACACAGAAGGTAATTGTAAATGGAGTCCACTCTGAAGAAAGGGCAGTTACTAGTGGGTACCACAGGGTTCAGTATTAGGTCCAGTCCTTTTTAATGTCTTCATCAGTGACATTGCAGAGGACTGGAAGGAAAATATGCCTTTTGCAGATGACACAAAGATCTGCAACAGGGTTGATACAAGGAGGCGTGGAAAGGATGAAAAGGGACTTGGCAAGGTTGGAGGAATGGTCAGACGTATGGCAGCTAGGATTCAATGCAAAAAAGTGCAAAATAATGCACCTGGGAAACAAGAACCCAGGGGAAGAATACACAATGGGTGGGGAGGTAGTAACAACCACAAAACAGGAAAGGGACCTGGGGGTAATCATATCAGATGACCTTAAGGTTAGCAAGCAATGTGAGAAGGCAGTAGGGAGGGCCGGGGTATACTGGGATGTATGGGAGAGGCATCAGCAGCAGAAAACAGGAAGTTATCCCTCTGTACAGACAGTTGGTGAGACCCCATCTGGAATACTCGTCCAGTTCTGGAGACCCCATCTCGCAAGGACATAGACAGGATAGAGGCAGTCCAGAGGAGGGCAACTAAAATGGTGCAGGGTCTGCAAGAGAAGCCATATGAGGAGAGACTAAAGGAGCTTAATATGTATACCCTTGAGGAAAAGAAGGAGAGGGGGACATGATAGAAACTTTCAAGTACCTCAAGGAATCAACAAAGTCCAAGAGGGTAGCATCTTTCAGAAAAGAGACTTGCAAGAACAAGGGACATAATTTAAAGATAGAAGGAGGCGGTTCAGGGCAATGTGAGGAAGTATTATTTCACAGAGGGTAGTGGATGCAAGGAACAGCCTTCCTGAGGAAGTTATAGGGTCTAAAACTGTGGGAGAATTCAAGAATGCATGGGACAGACACAAGGCAATTCTTGTGGGGGGCAGGAAGATAAAGGCTGTTGGTTAACTAGGATCTGCGGCCTATCCTGTAGGTAGGGAAATGGGCAGACTAGATGGGCCTAGCGGTCCATATCTGCCGTCAAAGTCTATGTTTCTATGTTCTGACTCCAGGAAGGCAAGCAATGTCATTACCGATGTGCACTTGATGGCGGGGAAATAAGAACGGAGATGGTTGAGGGATGGTGCTGAGGTAAGCCATGCAGCGTAAGCCAGTCTCGCAGTGCCACATGTGCACACAGCTTACCACAGTGCCAGCCCTCCTGAAAAGTTCTGGCTCCTGCAGGGTCCTAGTACCCCCCACTCAGAACCCATCAGTGTGAATGAATGGTGAAGACTGATTCATGGCAGATCAGCTGATTTGCAGCTGAATTCAGCTTTTCATGGAGGCTTTCGAGGAACTAGAGCCCAGAACAGCTGATTTGTAGCCCAATTCAGCTTTTCATGGGGGCTGTTGAGGAGTGGGAGTGGTGAACAACTGATCTACCTCTCAGAGTGGTGGTTCATGGCAGCTCCGAACAGCCAGATGTGCTGCCCAGCGCGGCTTAAGCCTGAACAGCTGATCTGCAGCAGGGCGCAGCTTTACATGCAGATTCCTGTCTGCTGCCCTGTGTGGACTTAGGGCAGCCCAAGCCCTGCAGGAGCATTAATTCAACCCCCTGGTGTGGCTTGAAGACATCCTGCCTGCCTGCCCCAGTATGTTTACTAGTACTGCTGGTGGCAATACACTGCCCAGCACTGTTTTTCGTAGGGTCAGGCTCCCAAGGATTCACTAAACATCCCCCACCACAGTCCGACGCCGGGGTCTCCAATACCCAGTGTCGCTAACCCCCCTCCCCCAGTCCAACACTGGGATGCCCAGTCCCCAGTATCGATCTCCCCAAACATGTCCTCCAAAACAAAAGAAAAACAGCCGGTTTTTATTCTGATTTTTTTCTAGTTACCTGAAAATGTCTCCCAGCCTACCCACCCTCATACCCTTGACCCAGCCTCCAACCTCCATCTCAGCACCCATCACCCTACCCCCATCCCTCACCTACCCACAAGCGTTCCACAATGCACTCCTCTAATCAACTGCTGATGCTCTCACTACCACGCTCAGCCAAGAACTGAAAGCAAGGCAAGTCTGGTTAGTGTTTTTGTGAAGCATTTTTAACTTTACTTATAACTTTGTTTTTCAAGATTTTGGTCCCAAATTGTCTACATTTTGTAACCCACCTTGTGAACAAGACTGGTATAAAAATTCATATCCCTCCACCCCAACATGTTTTCACAGTCGTTCCACAAAATCAACTTTCGGATAAGATTTAAAAAAATTACACCTGTCTTGATCATAAGGTGGTGAAATAGGACTATGTTGAAAATTTGGGATCAAAATCTCAAAAAACAAAGTTATAAAGGAATGTGGAGATTTTCAATGTTTATTTATAACTTCGGTATTTTTTCAGATTTTGATTTTTACATCTCGTGAACATGACAGGTGTCCTTTTTCAAATCCTGTCCAATACCTTATCTAACGGCCATGCTGGGACATGATTTGATGAATGACAACTGTTCTGTTTATAAGGTGGGGTAATAAAAAGACTTCGTTGAAAATCTGTGGTTCAAATCTCTAAAAACCACAAAGTTATAAAGAAAGGTTGACATTTTTCAACATTTACTCATAACTTTGGTATTTGTTTTAGATTTTTTTTTTGTGGAGACTATTTCTACACCTTCGGGGGGAGCTCTCTCCAGCTACCTTTGTCCGTGATCTCTACCTCCTGCTCTGACTCTTGCACCTTACTCCCTGCTCCGACTGGACAGAACCCCCCCAATCTGACCCCCACAGGGAAGAGCCACCCTATCCACCCAGGGTGCTCTTTCTAGAGTACAGAGCGCTGGGTCTGGAACAGCAAGGGGACGGAGAGGCGAGAGCCCAGCACTGGGAATGTGGATCGGGGGGGAGGTGCGCCTCTACCTATCCTTGATGAAGGTTTTTTTTTCCTTGCTTTTTTCCTGTCCCCTGAGGAGCTCAGACATCCAATGGTGGCTGGGCACAACATGCTACCACCCGTCAAGCTCCTCCCCAGTTACCTTCTACACCAAATGCTTTGTGCTGCACCTAACTGCCGCCAGATGCCGCTACAGAGTGGTGAAAGCCCTGACAGCCTCCCCAGGAAGGGAGACCTGTCCTCTGGATGCTCAATCCTTCCCTCCTGCAAACCTTGGTGGCCTAGCTCGTTCCTGAACCCAGGTACGCCCGGCATGACACGGTGTGGCATCTAGCGCCTCAACCCTCAGCGCCACCGGGCTGGCTATTTGTTTTAAATTTGGAACCCAAATTTTCAGCACAGTCTTTTTTTATCCCACCTTATGAACATGGCAGGTGTCATTTTTCGATTCCTCCCGAAATGTGTTTTTGTGGTCATTCTGCAAAATGAATTTCAGGTGGGCTCTGACAAATGACACCGGTCTTGTTCATATGGTGGGATAATAAAAATACTATGTTGAAAATTTGGGGTCTCAATCTAGAAAAGTTATGTGTGAAGCTCTTCATTTCCGAACCATGACAATTTCTTTATGAAAACTCAGTTTAATTTTAACTGCTACTCTATTCAAGGCCAACAACTATACAACAAATACAATAAAGCAACCACGATTAGCACTGGCTAATTCTTGTCATATGCAGGGATGAAATAAGTATGCCGGGAAAACATGTACCTGTTCATACTGGGTCCCTACCCACTCTGTTACCCAGGCTACCCTGTGATTCCTTTGGGAAGCAAAACCTTGTCCTGGTTTACCATGAAGGCCTGTACTGTCCGTCCTCATGTCCACTGTACCCGCTAGTAGAATGTTCCATAGGTTCACTACCCTCTGGAAAGAAGTGCCGCCTGACATTACCCCTAAATGTACTACCTCTGCACCTCAAGGTGTGTCCCAGCATCCTGCTGAAGGACACCAAATCATACATCTGTCTGGGCTGATACCCTTGAGTACTGTATATGAGAGACTGATACCTTTGAGTACTGTATATGAGAGACTGATACCTTTGAGTACTGTATATGAGAGACTGATACCTTGAGTACTGTAAATGAGAGACTGATACCCTTGAGTACTGTATATGAGAGACTGATACCCTTGAGTACTGTATATGAGAGACTGATACCTTTGAGTACTGAATATAACAGACTGAGATCATGCCCTCTCTCATCCTCCTTTGCTCCAAGGGGAACAGTATGATAGGGACTCTTTTTCCAGGAACCGTAATTCTCTAGCACTCAAAACAAAACACACATGCCACAACATTCACGCCACAAACACCAAACATATCAATGTTACCTTTAGGAGCTGAGAAACCATCTGCTTCTGCAGGCGTTGTTTTTCTTGCTCTGTACGTTCACTCAACTTATTCCTCGCCTTTGCTATTTCAGTCTTTGCCTCTTCACGTGCCTTCTGGTAGTCTTTCAGGAGCTGCTCAATCTCCGAGGGGGCATGGGCTACATTCTTCCTTGGGTCCTGAATTCTGGAGGGAAAATGAAACATGGCAGCCTTTTAGCATGGCTGTGGTGGGACGTGTGTGCAAGGTGCTCATCCTTTTTTTTTTAAACCTGCACCGTTTCATCCCTCACCATCTCTGATGCTTGTCTCCCTCAAGAGCTCCCATGATATACCCGGTTCCCCAACACCACCCACCTACACTCACCTGCCTCCAAGGAGCTGTACCTTGCCCTCCAGGCAGAGCCAGGGAAGGGATATAACCCAGAAAGTAATTGCTCATCAGGCAGTGGTGCAGTGGAGATGTGGAGCTCTGGATATATCAGGGTCTGTTGCTGCAAGGGTTGAGGCCATTTTCCATAGAGTTTTCTTCTCCCCCAGCCCTTGAGATGCCGGCACTGGTGATGTCATGCATACACATGCATGCAAGACATGTTGCCATGCAGCACCAGACAGCATCTCCCCATCCCATAGCACACCAACCATGCAGCTGCACCTGTGGTCACCCAGGTGGTGCTACTACGGAACTGTCACCGCCTCATCCTTCTCCCCCACCCCCACCGCCAGCCTTTTTTTTTATCAAATATATCTACATCTGTGACATAGAAGAAAATATCCAGAGCAAAATCTGTATTTTTGCAGATGACACAAACATTTGTGGGAGAGTGGTTACAAAGACAGGAATATAGGATATAAAAGCGGAACCTAGAAAGGCTGGAAGGGGGTCCAAAGTATGACAATTTGAATTTAATGTCAAGAAGTGCAATGCTATGCACATTGGCAGAAAAAAAAAAAACAAACCTTAAAACGGACTACAGGGATTGACAGTGGTTCAAACATTTGAGGAAAGGGACCTGGGAGTTATAATCACTGACCCAACCTCAAATCTATGGCCCAGTGCAACAAGGCATATGGAAAGGCATGTGGGATGTATAGTAGGACATTCACTAGCAGAAGAAATTAGGTGGTACTATCACTTCACAGATCCCTGGTGAGTGTGACAGGGTAGAACAGGACCCTGTCCCAGTTGTTACAGAAAGTGTTTAAATGCAAGGATCTGTTCTTTCCCTTTTCTGTCTCATCTGACTGGTTGTGCAACCAAATTTTACTCTGAGACCTAGGATTTGGTCACCCCAACAGTCTCACAATTATTTGTCTCTCGCTGTCTCTCAGTCTTCCCTTGCTATTCTGTTTTTTCCACCCTTGCATATCTGCTGATATAAAAAATATATGCAAATCATTATGTGGAAATGTAACTTGATATTGGGACCCCTCTGTATAGAAATTAAATAGTGTTAATTTTTGAAATGTATATAATTATAGTTTGAGATGATTGCAAAAAGATATTGGAAACTCAAGAGGTTACCTGAGTGCAATTTATAAGCCTTTTGCAGAAGAGCTGTGGAAAAGAGGCATCAGCTAATTCACACTGTGTTCTAGCAGCACCTGCCTAATACTTACAAGGACATTTTAGAAAAAACAGGATGCTTGTTGGGAAGGGGGTGTTGCAAGGACTTAAAAAAAGAGAGAGCTGCAATGGCTTGCAGTTGGACACTCAGACTGAAGGAAAACTCTGATAGCTCTCCTCTGTTTTATTTTGCCTTTGCAAATAGTTATACTGAACAATTTTATTTTTTATGTTACTGCTAGTACAAATAAATATGTTTGGTGAATTCTACAACTGCTCCTGGTTTTCCTATGCTTCCTGGCCTGTGCCTCGACGACAGTGAGGCTACATCTGGAGTAGAGTGTGCAGTTCTGCAGTATGTGCTTAGTGAGGGACGTGGGCAGCTTGAAGATGGTCCTGAGGAGGAAGGCTACAAAATGCAGGGAGAAAAAGGGAGGCCGTACAAGGAGAGGCTCCGGAATCTCAGCATGTTCTCACCGGAGGCCAGGAGAGAAGTGTGGAAGAGATGATAGAGACTTGCAAGTTCTTGAGGGGAATTAACAGGGTAGGCTGCACTGATCTGTTCACAAGGAATAAAAGCACCATAACTATGGGGGGGGGGGCACAGGTGAAAGTTGATGGGAGGGAAGTCTCAGGAGGGGTATGAGGAAGGACAAAAAGTGAAAAGTGATGCACATAAGAAATAACCCGAGAACACAGTACTGGATTGGGAGGGGGGTTAAAAGTGTGCACAACCTCTGAGGAAAGAGACCTAGGGGTCCATCAATGACTCCCTAAAACAATCTCCTGGGCCAGATGGCATTCATCCAAGAGTACTATGGGAATTGGCGGACATACTGGCTGCACCCCTGGCGGAGCTCTTCAACAGGTCACTTGAGACAGGGAGGGTACCTAGGGATTGGCGAGAGGCACATGTGGTGCCAATCCATAAAGGGGGGTCGAGGGAAGTACCAGGTAACTATAGACCCATCAGTTTGATCTCGGTGGTGGGAAAATTAATGGAGAGTATACTAAAGGAACGATTGGGGGTGTACTTGGAGGAGGTGGGAGGTCTGGATAGTCGGCAACATGGGTTTGTGCCAGGTAGAGCATGTCAAACCAATCTTGGGAGTTCTACGAATGGGTAACATCAGAACTGGACAGGGAAAGCCTGTGGATGTATTATTCTTGGACTGGCAAGTCGTTTGACTCTGTCCCCACAATGGTCGGTGGAGAAACTGATGGGGTTAGGAGTAGGCCTTTGATGGTCAGATGGTTGAAAACTGGCTAGCTGGGCGCACCCAGAGAGTAGTGGTCTGTGGGCAGCTCTCGAGAACCCTAGAGAGGTTGGTAGTGGGGTACCGCAGGGCTCGGTCCTGGGTCCGATCCTGTTAATGCATACATATCGGACATCAGGGAGGGTATAGGGTGTGAAATGAGTCTCTTCGCGGATGACTCCAAGATGGGAGCAGTAGTTGAGGAAGAAGAGGGGAGGTTGGCCGTGCAAGGGGATCTGGACACCCTGGAATGCTGGGCTCACACATGGAAATTAAATTTCAATATCACCAAGTGCAAGGTGTTGCATCTTGCTCGGGGAAACCCTAAACACAGGTACACCCTGGGAGGGGAGGCGCTGGAGGCCTCTATGGGGAAAAAGACCTAGGGGTCATGGTGGATGCATGTATGAATAACTCTGAGCAGTGCAGGAGGCTAGCAAGGCAAACAGGATGTTGGGATGCATTGTAAGGGGATCACCTCTAGGAGCAGGAAGTGATTCTGCACTGTACAATGGACTAGTTAGATTAATACCTTGAGTACTGTGTACAGTACTGGAGACCATACTTGAAGAAGGGACATACAGCTCTGGAGAGGGTACAGAGGAGGGCAACTAAGATGATACTGAGGGCTAGGGATTTGACATGAGGACAGACTTGAGGATCTCTGCCTGGTTTCATTGGAGGAGAGGAGAGACAGGGGGACATGATTGAGGTCTTCAAGTACCTCAAGGGAATAAATAGGGTAAACATGGAGGGGATCTTTAGACTAAAGCAGGGAGGTATCACCAGAGGGCATGGTTTGAAGTTGGAAGGTGGAAGGGTGAGGGGGGAAAAGAGGAGGAGGTTTTTCACTGAGAGGGTGGTGGATCCTCGGAATGCACTGCCTGGCGAGCTGGTTCAGAGATCCACAGTGGAGGGCTTCAAGAGAGGGTGGGACAGACACAGAAAGTGGATTATCAGATGATGGCCTGTCCCGGGGTGGGGTGGGGATGGATGATAGGGGTTTCTGGAGCACAAGGGATGGGAGGGCCTCGGCACCCAACTAAGGATCTAAGGTTCGAGCAGACTCGATAGACCGTAAGGCCTAATCTGCTGGCAAATAGTATGTTAGTATGTAATCAAGCCACGTGTCTAGACTTTTCCTGGAACTGGGGGGTGAATGAATGGAATAGTTTACCTAGAGAGGTCAGTTTGAAGGGGTTCAAACATGAATAGGTCAGTCACAAGGGGGATACTGAGGTCCATGGGAAGTGGGGGTTGGCCTGGGGATGGGGGTGCTGAGACAACAACAGAGTTACTGTCTCAGTAAATCTGTGTTGGCGTTAGGTCAGACACTGAGTCAGGAAGTTTTGTGTACAAATTGGATGGACTCCTGGGTCTTTATTTGCGGCAAAACAGATGCAACTATGGTTAGATATTCCGTAAGTAATTTAGATGCCATCACCCTTCAAAAACCTGGACTCCCCCCCCCCCCAAGAATATGCCCCTTTACATTTGAAAAGTTGCAAGAAAGGACAAAAACAAGGTGGCTGAATGTAAGTGTAACCCCCCAACCCAGAAAGGTTATCAGGCTATTTGCCCCGAAGTTCTAGGTGGCTTAATTCGGCCAGGTTTGAAAAAGTGTTGATATCCTGCTGGCACTCCGGTGGGGCTTCCTGTGGGTCAAGAGGTCACTGCAGCTGCACTGGGAAATAAAAACCTGCAGATCTGATGGACCGAGAGACAGTTCCTTCCTGGCTGTGAGAGTGTGGGAGGGAAGAGCATACTGAGTCCTGGCAGGGGTAATTGTCTGCTTTGGCCAGGAGAGAGTGGGAGCCGGCAGCCACAAGCCGCAGAACAGTAAGGAGGGCTGCACCAGCAAGTGAGCTGTGAAGGGAGAACAGAAAAAAAGAGCACAGACGCGCCAGGAGTCCTGGGATTAGAATCAGGTGATCGGGTCACCACTACAAGGACATGAGGCCTGCAGGGGAATGGGAAAGCGAGCCAGAGCCTTGGGACTTTATGGGACGTGTCCCCAATAGTTTTGGGGACAGTCATCTCCAGTTCTGAGCCCTTTGCAGGGGTCAAGAGGGAACCTGCAAATCTCCAGGCTGCGAGGACTGCAGTTCCAGGGCGACCTGTGAGCCAAATCGCAGAGATGAAAGAGAGGTGGGAGCTACAGAGACATTGTGGTTGCAGTGTGGATTTTGGGCTGCCAGGCATGGGAACCATTTTCTAAATTGATGCTGCCCTATGACCCCGTGGCGCTGAGGGTTGAGGCGCTGGACACCACACCGAGGCCTGGGTTCGGGAATGGACTCAATCGCTTGGGGGTTGGCAGGTGGAGGAGGGATTGAGCGTCCGTATACAGCTCTCCTTCCTCGGGAAGGGGGGACAATGTGGCATGCTGTAGACTGACACCCAGCGGTGGCTGGCTGTCAACACAGACATGCTGCCCAGAACAGGGGAGGGCACACATCCTGGGCATATGGCTGCTTCTTCGGTGACAGGGGCAGCTGCCTCACCCATTGCATGGTTCTGGTGCCCTGGGTAGAAAGCAGAAAAAGGCCGGGAACCGACAGGTTCTATGATGACCCGACATGTTTTGGTCAGAGAATGAGTTCCTCCGAGGGAGAGCCAGAGCTACCCATCGGCTCTGCGGAGGAGTGATAAAGTATAAATAAAAAAAATAAATAAATTGCTGCTGCCCTTCATGACTGTGTGACCACAGCAGTCCAGTGGTTAATGCTGCCAATGGACTATGCAACCTCCTCAGTGCAGGATGAAAGCTTCTATGTAACACCACATCGGCCGTGAGGAAGTTGCTGTCCCCACAGATCAATTTGTGCTCCTGGAAGCTGTACCATTTGGATTATTAAATGTTTGGGATTCCCTTTTACATAGAAACATGGAAGATGTCAGCAGATGAGGACCTCTTGGCCCACCTAGTCTGCCCAGTTTTCCCTGCCTACTGTGTCACCGCAGACCCTATTCAATCTCTGGTTGTCTCCTCCCCTTGCCTTACTACCAAGGTTCCCTTGTATCTGTCCCATGCATGCTTGACTCCTGTCACCATTTTGGCAGTCACCACCTCCATTGGAAGGCTGTTTCAGGTGTCCACCACCCTCTTCGTGAAGAAGCATTTTCTCACACTTCCTCTGAGCTTCCCCAACTTCATAGCATGACCCCAATTACCTCCTTCTTCCTATTGGTGATACCCCTTCCTATGTACCCGAGAATCCTGATAGCCTTCCCCACTGCTTGGCTACCATCAGTTCATCCGAAATGACTGCCCCAGGTCCCTTTCCTCCAGTTTGATGGTTGCCAGTGCTTCCCCTCCCAGTTGATACGCAGCCTCCGGGTTTCCGTTCCCCAAGTGCATGACTGTGCACTTTTTTTTTTGCATTGAAACCCAGCTGTCAAACCCTGACCATTCTTCCAACTTTTTTAAATCATCCTCATCCCCCTCCCCACCCCGGTTGTGTCTATTCTGTTGCAGATGCCTGCTGTGTATGCTGTTTGTATCTCACCTGTATTGTTCTCCACTGTCTTGCTTCACAAATATGTTGTCTCCCCTCCCTGTGATGAGGTGGCTTTGTAAATGAGTCTTTGACTCAAAGGTTTGTAAATCCGATCTATGAATTAAATAAATAAATAGATTTTGATGTCATCTGCGAACAGGCATACTTTTCCTTCTAGCCCTTCCACAATGTCACTGATGAAGACACTGAAGAGGACTGGGCCTAGTACTGAGCCCTGAGGCACCCCACTGGTCACCTTGCCTTCTCCACAGTGGACACCATTTATCACCATCCTCTGACTCCTGTTGCTTAACCAACTTCTTACCCAGTTTATAACTTTATGACCCACTCCCAGATCGGCCAGCTTGTTCACCAGTCTTCTATGTGGAATGGTGCGGAAGGCCTTACTGAAATCCAGGTAGTCCACATCTCACTCCTCCCTGATCCATTACCCTGGTCACCCTGTCAAATAACTCGATCATGTTTCTCTGGCAAGACCTCCCCCCATTAAACCATGTTGCCTTGTATCTTGTAATCCACTGGTTACAAGATATTCCACTATCCTTTCCTTTAGTAGTATTTCCATTGCTTTGCCCACTACTGAAGTCAGGCTGACAGGTCTGTAATTTCCTGACTCTTCCCTGTTTCCATTTTTGTGAAGTGGGACCACAACGGCCCTCCTCCAGTCCCTCAGAACCTACTGTTTCTTTTATTTATTTTTTTTTTACCAGCTTGAATTCCTCTGGTCTCCCCGCTCCACTCACTGCCCCCCATCCCCAGGATTACTCCCCCCAGGTGGGGCCACCAGGCGGGAGTCACTCCCAGGAAACACAGTCTCTTGAGTCTTGGCTTGCCCCCAGGATGGGGTCATGGGAGCGGCCCCTCCCGATGGACCTTGTCTGCAATGGGAGTGGCAGCAGAGGCAGGGCCCGTAATTAGCAGCCAGCGGTATTTTTTGCTATTTAGTCCTGGGGTTGGGGACGTGCAATGACTCCAGTATCCGCCCCGCCCCCCTAACGTGTGGCACCGGCAGCGGCGGTACCCCCAACCTCTGCCAGAGATCCGCATAGTGCCAGACACTCTCCCCCCTCCACTTGGAGAAGGAGAGCAGTCCCTGGGATGCTGAATCCCTCTCCCCCTGGCCGGCCCTCCAACTCCCGAGTCTGTCCCCGAACCCGAGATGTCAGCACCGCAGATGGATGCTTTTTCGCTGCTGCGCCAGCAGGCCAACCTACCCTGTTTCTAATGATAAGTGAACAGAGTTGTTAGAGGTGTAAGCCAGCACCTCTTTGAGCTCTCTCAGTATCCTAGGGTGAACCCCATCAGGTCCCATTAACTTGTCACAACTTTTCAGCAAGTTGTATGTGGACATTCCGTTCTTTGTTGGAACTGTTATTTGTGCTTTAACCCATTTGTTCCCTGACAGCACCAGTGAAGAAGTGGACACCCCGGTAAGCCAACTGGGCCTGGGTAAACGTAGGCCATTGAAAGTGTTTCTGCTGCTGTGGGCACCCCCTCCCTATGGACACTTTACCATCCATACCCCTAGACATGGGGAGGGGGGGCTACAATGTGGGGGCTCATATGGGATTTCAGTTTTGGGGTCCCCCTACCCCGTTTTCTTGGACTTTGGAATGTGTGGCTGAACATGGACCTTGACTGTGTGGCTGATCATTTGTTTACCAAGTGCGAAACCATTATGGCACTGAGAAATGGATAGCTTGGCCTTGGGAGGTCTGTAAGGTGCCAGTCTGCTGATGTGGGGCTTTAGTGTCTGGTACGTATGAATGCAATCCAAATGGGCCCAAGAAAGAACTGTGGATTGGACTGTTTCGTTCTGTTGGGGAGGAACAGTACTGCCTGTGTATCTGCGTACAGTCCAGGATCAGGGCAAGAGAGATTTTAGTTGTGAGAACTGGTTGCCCTTGGTTGTAGTTGCACACTGCTTTGGATCAAATTTTGTGAAGATGGCTCAAGCACCAGCATTGTCGGGTGTTACAGTACCACCAGAGATGTTTTCCTGGATGTGGGCACAGGTGGGCAAGATGGCAGTGTCGGAGGAATGTACCCTATGCCATCATAAGAGCCCCGGAGTGCAACTACTGCCTGTGTGCACCATGTTCAGTGGATCTGGTTTGGGGTTGAGTACATCCAGTGCCCCCATGGCCTCAGACATGCTAGTCTGAGAGGATGGGAGAATATAGCTGCAGCGCTAGGCACGTTGCCAGCTAGTGCCACCACTGAAAGTAAGCCGAGAGGACATGGACTGCGAATGGGTTGTGCAGGCCCACTGCAGTGTTTGATGACCCCTGATGAGTTTGGTCCGCTCGGGCTCCATAGTGAGACCCTAATCCAGATCCAACGCCCAGGGATTCTTCCCCACAGATTGTCCTTAAAAGTAAAAGTGGGGAAGTGGTTTCTCATCCAGCACCCCTAAAGTCTTCAACTTCGCATGTCTTGGCAAGGCAAGGAAGCAGTCTGGGGGAGAGTAAAGCACCCATAGAGATACAGAAGGAAGTGGAGGAGGAAGAGGACTGGGAGGTGGATAGAAGTGTTGCTACCAGGTATTTGCCCAAACTCCTGGAGGCAGAACAGAGGCCCAAGGGTGAAAGCGCCACACCATCTCCACCTGCAGCCTAAATGCGGACAAGTGGAGGAGGCCCAGAGGCAGAAGTGGGAATATGAATATAGAGTCTGGTTACCCCAGGGCCAAGCACCAAGAACCACAATTCAGAGCCTCCCAGAATGGTCCCAGGCAGAGCGGGTACTGAGGAGGCATGTCAAGAAGGAATTCCTACAATATGACTATCCTTATCTGCCAGAGCAAGTGTGGGATGTTGTGGAGCAAAAGTGTTCTGACTGGGTTTTCCATGGTCTCCTCGGTAAGGTGCATCGTTGGCACCACCTGTATCCGGGGAGTGAGACCTACCAACTTCAGGAAGCTCAGAGAATCGCCAAAGGGCTGTATGCCCAAAGTGGCTTTGAGGGACTGACCATATACAAAAACAATGCCATAGTTCAAGATATCGAACGGAGACAGGAAGAAATTCAGTGTCCCAGCAAAGGATTCATTTGGTCGCCTGTGTACAAAACCTAATGGCCTATTACTTCAGCTGCTGGGAAGGCTGTCATGACCCAGGCCCCTGGAGCCGTGCCAAGTAATGCTCCATGGACTAGAACTTTGTGAACCCCTCCTCGTATACCGTTTCCTTCACAGAGGCGTTGCTTTTCAGCAGACTCTGGGACTGTTCAACTGCAGCAGTTTAAACCGGGTGAGATTAACCCTTTTCTGTGGTTTCCTAGCCTAAAGTGACTAAATGAACTTCGGGGACTATGGACTTCGGTTATGAGAATGTATTAACTGCACTACGTTAGCGTGGGGGAGGGGTCCGTAGAGTTCATAGTGTTTTAACTGCCCTTTTTTTGAAGTTAAATTCAATGCTAGAATATTTTCTGCTTTGAAAGTTAAGTGCAAGCCAGTAGCAGCTGTAAGAATATTTGTGTGTACTACTGTTAGAGTAATTAGCCAGTGTTAGTGTGGCCGTTAATGTTAATTGTTATTACCAATGTTTTGGTAATAATAGAAACACAGAAAAAAAAAACAGCAGAAGGAGACCAATTGTCCATCTAGTCTGCCCATGTAATGTTGCACTATGCTACAAATAGCAGTGGGGATCTTTGAGAAGAAGAATAGGGATCCACCATTGCGGTGGTGTGCCCAGCTTACCCGTACCTTGCTGATGGTGGAAGGAGTGCGCGTACTTCCTCAGTTGACTAGGAGGTAGCTGTGGTAAATACTCACCAGGATCGGTCAGTGTTTTAAGTTGGGGGGGGGAATGTAACCCTCCTTTAGGAGGTTAACAGGCTATTTGCCCCAGAGTTCTAGGTGACCTAATTCGGCCCAGTTAGAAATAGGGTTGATATCCTGCTGGCACTCAGGTGGAGCGTCCTGTGGGTCGGGAGGTCACCATGAGTGTGCAAGGGGATAAAAACTTGCAGATTTGGTGGAATCGAGAGAGAGTTCCTTCCTGGCTGTGAAAGTGTGGGAGGGAAGAGTGTACCGGTCCCAGGTAGGGGTGATTGCCCCCTCTGGTCCCAGCCAATAGCCTCCAGGGATGGAACAGAGAGGGAGCCAGCAGCCACAAGCCACAGAATTGTGAGGAGAGCTATGCCAGTGTGTGAGCCATGAAGGGAGGATGGAGAAGGCAGCACAGAAGTGCCAGGAGTCCTGGAATTCGAACCGGGTGATCTAGTTGCTGCTACAAGGACCAGAAGCCTGCAGGGAGATGGGAAAGTGAGCCAGAGCCTCGAGACTTTATGGGACATATCCCCCTATAGTTTTGGGGAAGTCACCTCTAGTTTTGAGCCCTTAGCAGGGGTCAAGAGGGAACCAGCAAATCCCCAAGCCACGAGGATTGTAGTTCCAGGGCAACCAGTGAACCAGACTGGAGAGACGAGAGGGGTGGGAGCTCAGAGACATTGTAGTGGCAGTGAGGATTTTGGGCTGCCAGACATGGGAACCATTTTCTGGATTGCTGCTGCCCTTCGTGATTGAGCGACCATAGCAGTTCAGTGGTTAATGCTGCCAATAGACTGTGCAACCTTCTCAGAGCAGGAAGAAGGCTTCTGTGTAAGGCCATATCGGCTGTGAAGAAGTTGCTGTCCCCACTGATCAATTTGTTTTCCCCGGAGCTGTACCATTTGGATTATTTTTTTTTCTTTCTCATTTACAACTTATGCTTCCTCTGTGGAGCCGACAGGTGGCTCTGACCCCCCATTGAAGGGCTCAGAGCCGGTGTCAGCACCATGGGGGCGACCCAGGCAACTGCTCAGGACCCCAACACCAGAGGGGGCCCACCAGGAGCTCAGTTTGATAGCTGCTATGCTGCTTGGTCTCTGCTCCACCTCTGTCCTCTGGTGACAGTTTAAATCAGTGCCCGAGTCCGAGTAGAAACTATGGCTCCCAAGATTCCCCTGGGCGCCGAAAAAAACTAAGGCTGTGAGCCCTGCTTGATTGTCAGGGCCCCGATCCATTTGTGACACTAGGGAGCATTCCATGGGGCAGGGTGTGGATGTGAAGGTGGACCCTGGCTGGAGTAGGTGACAGGGGGGTGGGCCTGAGCAGCCCTGCTGGCTTTAGCTGTTGCAAAGGCGAGAGTCGGGTGGAGTGGAGGAGTGCACTGGGGCTGTCAAGCTGAGTAGTAAAGCAAGTTAAGGAGAGTGACTCCATTGTGCATCGGGGGGGGGGGTTCTGAAATGGCACTGCACCAACAGCAACGCCAGCAGTGGATGAATGAAGCTCTGTCCTCGTGTGATGATCCCGAAATTTGGTCAGCTCAGACAGGCAGTAGGTGACTGCATCTGGAGTAGGCAGGTCAGACTCGGCATCCATACCAACCTGTGTTAGTTTTCGAAACGGGTAAATAATGGGGTCATGGTTCACAAAATCCCAGATCCTAACCTGCATAGTGTAACACAGAATCCAAGGCAGGGGAACCATCCATATCTGGGCAAGACACCCCTGTTGGGGGTGGGCAGTCGGCAGGAAGAATGTCACGTTCATGTGTGATGAGCACCTGTAAATTGGTGGGACACTGGATCCTTTTTCATCTAAAATGGTGCATGCTGAATTGCTCCGGAGGGAGCCTTGCAGTCCGGGCATTGAACGGCTCAGGGTTGGTGTGGAAGTTGATAGCTGCTGTGAGAAGGCCACAATTTTCTCCTGTTTTCACTCATCTCACAATCAGGGCGGGAGTCGGCACCCGGGCGAGTGAGTCATTAATACTCAAAATATTTTCTGTAGAACTGCTTATTTTTATACAAGTTGTATTTTGTGCACTGTGAATACACTGAAATTGATCAAATTCATTTTTGCGCAGCTTGCTGAGCCGCTGCACAGGTAGGGGGTGCAATGGTGCTTTGGGACGTCAATCTCTGCTGCTGTCTCCTGGTACTACATCATCAGTGGATGAGTGGCATATTGCTGGGGATGGGGAGGGGGGCAGGGTTGCAAGATTTATTTCTGACTGGTACGTACTTTATTGCCAGGCTTTTTAACCAGTGCAGCAGAGCATCTTTTGGAGCCATTATGAGTGGCGCACTGGCTGCTGGGAGGGAGGGGAGTGGCTGCGATATTTTTACTTCAACTGCCATGGCTAAATTGAAAATGCCTCCAGTCCTCTGGGCGCTGCTGCATATCTCTGCCAAGCCAGGGCTGATATATTAGTGTGTGTGTATGTATATATATGTATATATATTTTTTTTTTTTTTTTTACATGGACGGATAGGTCTGAGGGGAGCCCACTGTAGGTCCATTGCCCGAAGCCCACAAAAATCTGACACTGGCCCTTGGAAGGGCTCTTCCTCCGGCTCCGGTCCTCCCCCACTCTGCCAATGCCCGTGGACTGCCCCCTGCAGCAGGGCCAGGGTGAGGAGTGCTGGCTTTACCCCCCCCCGGACACAAATCCAGAAGTCGGGGGCGGCACTGCGGAAGAATGGACCAGGCCATCATGGGTCTTGTTGGCTCCTGTCTTTTTCCTCCAGTTTTTCCCAAGCCCAGGTACGTGAAATGGGTGGAGCGGCTGTCCCCACCTACGCAGAGGCAGCCTAGTAACATGGACATGGGCCCTCACCATGTGTGGCTGTGCACCTGTGCTGACAGCCACCACTGGGTGTCAGCCTACAGGGCACAGCGCTAGTCCCCCTTCCGGGTGAGGAAGGATTGAGCATCCATGGACTGGACGCTCAATCCTTCCTCACCCCAGCCGACCCCTGAGCAACCAGAGTCCATTTTTAAACTGGGTTGCCAGTGTGTGGCGTCCAGTGCCTCAACCCTCAGTGCCACTGAGCCGACTACCATTTGGATTATTAAATGTTTGGGAATCCCCTTTTCAGCAAGTTGTGTGAGGACATTCCGTTCTTTGTTGGAACTGTTGTTTGTGCATTAACCCATTTGTTCTCTGACAGCACCAATGAAGGAGTGGACACCCCGGTAAGCCAACTGGGCCTAGGTACTGTAAACACAGGCCGGAAAGTGTTTCTGCTGCTGTGGCCACTTTACCATCCATACTCCTAGACACGGGGAGGGGGACCTACATAAGGTATACATGCCTAGATATAGATTGGGTAACCTTAGAGATACAGTACCCATTGATCTAATTCTAACAATACTTGTTAAGGACAAAAGGGGAAGAGAGGTTCTCATAACTGCTATAATCTGTCAAGTGATCCAACAATTTAGGTAGGACATTTTTAGAATATAAGTAAGGAATTAATATCTGAATATCAGATTACTTTGCTTAATAGATATATATATATTAGTGAAAGATCTAATTGTGATGGTTGTCCCAGAAGGGGAAATGGAACTGGATAAGGCTGAAGAACTTTAAGAAATTTTTAAGATCTACAAAATCGGATAATGTTGTGATAAAGAGAGCAGGGTGAGACTTGGAAGATATGCTAACGGAGGAATATGAAAATTTGGAATGGTAGGTGGGGAGGGAGACTACCCAGGGACATGCACATACTCATTCTACAGGGCACACCACAACGGGCTATGTTATGGGAGAACCTCGGAGGTAGAACCTACACACTGTGTGGGGTTCTTCTTGCTGCAGCAGAGGAGAAAGACGAGCTGGTGTAATAACAGATATGGGCCTCAAGAATGATTAGCAGTTTGCGGTTGCTGTCAAGAAGGTGGGCAGAATGATGCGGTGCATCAAATGGGGAGTGGCCAGCCAAGCAGCCAAAATCATGCTGCCACGTTTCAAGGCCCTGGTCAAACCCCACCAGTAGTACTGTGCGCGGTTCTGGGCTCCTCAACACAAACAGGACATTAAGGCAGTTGCAAGGGTGCAACATGGGGCCTCCAAAATTATCAGGGGTACGGGACGACAAAAGCTATGAGAAGAGGCTGGAGGCCTTTAACATGTTGGTACTGGAGAGAAGAAGGCTGAAAGGGAATATGACTTCCCACACAAGGGTATCAACAAGATCAAACAGTACTAGGTGGTTGATCTGTTATTCTCCAGCAAGACTCAGGGCCTTGGCCTGAAACTCAGAGGGGGCAAACTAAGGTGTACCATTATTAGACACTTTTTTTTTTTTGAAGAGGGTCGTAAACCCATGGAACAGCCTCCTCATAAAGACAGTGGATGAGGGCTGAGGCGCTGGACACCACACCTCGAACCACACCGGCGACCCGGGTTCGGAAATCGACTCGGGCACCAGGGGTCAGCAGGGGAAGGGGTAGGATTGAGCATCCGTGAGACTGCTCTCCTCCCCTGGGGGTGGGTTAGGGATGCATGGTTGCTCTGCAGCGACCCCCGGTGGAGACCGGGAGCACAGCAGAGGGATCGCACTAAGGGGAACATCACAGAAAAAGCGGAAACTGCACTGGGATTGGCCGGATGACGGCGGCCATCCCCGACGATGCCCTCAAGCAATCCCGGCAGAGTTACGTCCACCTCAGCAGCACCAGGGCAAGAAAGAAAATAGTGTGCTGGAGCCCCCCGGCCGTGCCTTCCCTCTCGAAGGAGGGGGACCCTCCCAGCAAAGGGATATGCCGGGCTAACCCAAAGGAAGGCTGCAAATATGAGGTAGGCAGCTCTGGGGGAATTGCAGGAAGGGATCGCTGGTGGTACTAGGTGGCTTGAAGGAGGAGCAGGTCCCAGTGCATGATGGAGTGGAAAAAAGACTGCACAAAAAAAAAAAAAAAAAGACAGTAGATATGAAGAGTGTCCAGGTCTTCAAGGTAAGCCTGGACAAATTTCTGCTTACCAACATAATCACAGAGCACCCGGGGAAGTAGAGTTGAAAAAGTGCCAGACCACCTTCTCCTGTGCCACCATCAGCTGACCACCCCACGCCCAGTAAGAAGAGATGGCTGCCAGGTGCACCTCAAGGATCGAAGACTAAAGACGCCCTTTGGACAGAGACCAAAGGTAGTCTAAAATGCCAGCCACAGTACAGGACAGAGGGTCCAGGCCCTTGCCCTGACACCAAATGTAAAATCTTTTCCATTTGAAGGCATAGCATTTTCTGGTCGACTCCTTTCTGGATGCTTCCACCACTGCGAGTACATCTTCAGAAAGACCCAAAGCCTGGAACTCTAGCCGCTCAGGTACCAGGCTGTCAGGTGCAGGGATTGAAGGTCCGGATGGAGGACCTCCCCCTGATTGATAGAGATCAGGTCCGGGCATGCTGGAAGACGCCTTGGGAGCCTGTTGCTGAGGCTGAGGAGATCTGGATACCAGAACTGGTGTGGCCAGTCTGGGGCTACCAGGATCACCTGTGTCTTGTTCCTCCTCACCTTGAGGAGCACCCTGTGAATCAAGGGAAATGGAGGGAAGGTGTAGAAGAGGCCTGGGGTCCACGGCCTCGAGAAGGGATCCCCGCTGGGGGGGCATGAAAGAGCCTCAGCTTGGTGTTTTCCTTGGAGGCAAACAGGTCCACCAGTGGTTTGCCCCAGTGGGAGAACAGGCTGTGAGCTACGTCTGGATGGAGAGACCACTCGTGGGATGTCTCGCCTACGTGGCTGAGAGCATCCGCCAGTTGATTTGAGGCTCCTGCCACATGAATGGCTAGGAGATCAGCCTCCAGTCAGCTCATGAGGGTCCAGATGCGGAGCGCTTCCCTGCACAGCAGTTGGGAGTGCATTCCACCCTGTCTGTTGAGGTAGTACGTGGTTGTGGTATTGTCCATCTGGACTTAAACCACTTGACCTCGAAGCTGCTGAGCGAATGTTGACAGTGCTGGTCTGACTGATCTGAGCTCCATCAGGTTGATATGGTATTGGGATTCCTCAGGGGTCCAGAACCCAATGGGCCTTGCTGTTCCTCATGTGGGCTCCCCAGCCCATAAGGGAGGCATCGGTCGTGAGGATGACCATCAGCTCGAGGTGAACAAACAGGATCCCTTCCTGCAGATGATCCAGGACATTGCACCACTGGAGAGCGTCCCACATCCTCTGGGTCACAGTGATCAGCTGGTCAAAATGACCCTGGCACTTGGTGTTTTCCCTAGAGGCAAACAGGTCCACCATCAGTTTGCCCCAGTGAGGTAGTACATGGTCGTGGTATTGTCCATCTGGATTTGAACCACTTGGCCCCGAAGCTGCTGAGTGAATGCTGTCAGTGCCAATCTGACTGCTCTGAGCTCCAATTGGTTGATGTGGTAAAGGGACTTTTTGGGGGTCCAGAAACCACAGGCCCTGTTGTCCACCATGTGGGCTCCCCAGCCTATAAGCGAGGCATCGGTCATGAGGACAACTGTCGGCTTGGGGCGGACAAACAGGATCCCTTCCTGCAACCGGTCTAGGATGGTCCACCACTGGAGAGTGTCCCACATCTTCTGGGTCACAGTGATCAGCTAGTCGAAATGCCCTAGGCGCTGAGTCCACCGGGCAGCCAGCTCCCATTGAAGGGGTCGCATATGCCACCTGGCCCAACGGACCACAGTGGTGCAGGCCGCCATGTATCCCAGAAGGAGCAGAAAGTCCTGGGCAGGGTGCAGTTGCTCAACCAGAAATGACTGGGCAAAGGAGGAGAGAACCTCTGCCCTGTCTGCCGGGAGTCAAGCTCTGCCCTGATGAAGCACATTGCCTAAGAAGGCACAAGCTCCGATTTGGTCTCACTGATTAGGAGACTAAGTTGAGAGCAGGTCTGGAGGGCCAGGTCCCTGGACCTCTCCATCTCTTGCTGGGTGGAACCTGCTAAGAGCCAGTCATCGAGGTAAGGGTATACCCTGACCCCTTGATGCCTGAGGTGGGCTGCCACCACTACAATGCATTTGGTGAAGACCCATGGGGCCGATGACAGGCCAAATGGCATGGCTCAGAACTCATAAAGGGTTCCCTCTGCTCTGAAATGGAGGAACCACTGGTGAGACAGACAGACTGGGATGTGAAAAAACATGTCCTTAAGATCCAGTGAGCAGAACCACATGTTTTGCTCCAGGGATGATATGATCTGGGACAGAGTTACCATCTGAAGGGTGGGCGACCTGAGATACTGATTCAGGTCATGCAGATTTAGAATGGGGCGCCAGACCCCCATCCGCTTCAGGACCAGGAAGCACCTGGAAACGAACCCTGGGTTGACTGGAGGATCTGCCACTCAGACACTGCCTCCTTGAGGAGGAGCTGGGCTATGTCGTCTCACAGAGCTGACTGGGTGTTGACTGATACTCTCTCCTCCCGTGGGGCACAGGCTCGGCTGGGTGGGTACTGCTCAAATTCTAGAGGCAGATCCTGGCTGACCACTTCTAAGACCCACCTGTCCGTGGTAACAGCGGACCAGCCAGAAAGAAGTGGCGCAGCCGACCTCCACGGGAGGACCTAGAGCTGGTGTGATGGGAACTGGGGTGGCCACCCCAATCCCGTCACTGGCCAGGCTTGGAGGAAGAGGGTCCAGGGCCTGAACCCCAACCTCCTCTGCGGGCCTGGGGAGGACAGGGTTGGGCCGGGGGCACCAAGCCTGTGCCTGCTGATGCTGTGCTCCCTGAAAGGAGGACTGCTGGGCTACAGGAGCAGACTGCCGAAAAGGCTTCTTCTTCTGCTGCTGCTGCTTCTTAGGGCCAGAAGCGCTTTGAGCAGAAGTAGCAGAGTCCAAGGTGGCACTGGACTGTTTGATTCACTGAAGGTGACCATTCACACCTGGACCAAAGAGATCAGTGCCCAGGAAAGGAACATCATCAAGTTCCAGAGGAGTCGGCTTTGGCCTAGGAGGCGAAAGCCAAGTAATGGCCGGAGTAGAAACCGTAGTCGGCTTCTGGCCAGACAGGATCAGCTGCTGCCACATCAGATCCTCATAGCATCGGCGGAGCTTCTGCCCAAGCCTCTCCTCATCTGAGGAGGATGAGGATGACTGATGGTGTCACCTCTTTTTGGAGTGTTTGTGCGCCTTCCTCGGCCTGTTGGTAGAGGAGGTCCGAGATCTCGACCTCGATCGGACTGGCCGAGTCGGTTGCTCGGGAAACATGGATGGGACCGTTGACTTCCTGGGATCAGGGACTGGTTCCTTGATGGGATCCCCAGGTGGCTGAGTCTCCTCACTGGGAAATACAGGACCAGGGTCCTAACAGAGAGTCATCAACCGGAACAGGCGACAACAGATCAATGGGATTGAGAATGATCTCAATCTCTTCGACTGAGACCTCGGTCGACTGGCCAGGCAGCAAGGCCAAGAAGCCAGCGGCTGAGGAGGCAATTTCAGTGGAAGTCAATACTGCCGGCTCCTGGGACTGAGATCACTCATGATCCCAACAGCATCTTCGCTGAGACAAAGACTGATTCGGATCGTTATCCCTCTTATGGGACCGAGAGGAGTGAGAGCCCGCAGGTCCCTCGCACTTAGTGGGGAGAGATTGGCACAACTCTCGGAAGGAACCCGAAAAGGTAGAGCCCAAGTTGAGAGGAACGAAAAATGACCGAGAGGAAGACTCTGCGGCCTGCGCTACTTCTTCTTCGAAGGCCTACATTCACTCCAGCTGTTCGGCAGATCCCGCAGCCATGGAGACTGCCCACCGGGCCTCTTTAGAGTTCACCAGAGGATTCAGTTTTTCGGGCCTGCTCAATTTGAGGCGTGCAAGGCGATCGTCGAGGACATTCAAGTGAAAAGCGAGACACAGCTCGCAAGTCTTGGTGTCATGGCCAACACCCAGACAGTAAACGCGCATGGTATGCAGATCAGTGCGCAACATTTTTTGGCCATAAGCGCACTGGCGAAATCCGGGGGAAGATTTATCTTCCATGATGGAACGATGAGAATCACCGTCGCTAACTCAAATTAATCAAAGTTTCGGAATAACCAAAGGTTTTGAAGCCAGGGCCTACAAAAAACAAGAGCAAAGAGAAGGCAACCTGACTCTTCCAGCGGAAAGAAAGATCTGGTGTCATGGGGCGGAGCTGAGAGTTATACCACTCGGGTGGGTGGGAGAAGCCAGCTTGCAGACCTTCCGGCGATTCTTAAAGGGGAAAGGGACATGCTAATAAGTGTGGATGAACAACATAGCCACAATCCTAGAAAGACTCTTCTACAGGATGGCCCCCAGGTTTGCTTATTTCCTGACCTCAGCTATGCCACTCATCAGAAAAAGAGATATCACTAAGTACAGGCTATCCTGAGGAAAGCTGAGGTCTCACAAGGCATGATTTTCCCAGCCCACCTTAGAATCGTCCATCATGGGAAGGTGTTTGTGCTTTCTAACCCCAGTGAAGCCCTGAAATGGGCCCACCATGTCCTGCCTCAACAATGGCGAAGAGGCGTGCGCCCTAGCAGGCGGTATTGATGAAACAATACGAGCAACTCAATATCACTCCCATGTAGAGCGCAGTAGGGAGAAAGAGCACTGAATAGGTATAGTGAGTGTAGCGCTGAGGGATATGTGCTACATTCGCAAGAAAGGGGATAAAAACAATAATTTGGCCAAGCCCTGTCGAGCTGGCCGTGTGGTGTAGTGGCTTGAAGCCTGTGGTGCCAGGTTCGGATCCTGGTGCAGGTAAATGTTTTGCTTCAAGGGGGAGTTTCTATTTTTGTCTAAGTTCACTCCCCCTGGAGTTGAGAATAGTTATTGTGGGGGATGTGGGAGGCAAAAAACAAAAGAAGCATTTAATTTCAGAGGACTGTTGCTGTTTGCGGCGGTCTCTCTAACTCCAAGTCACCCTCTTGATGTAGGCAATTTTGCATTGCTCTTTGTGAGCGGCGCGATAAGGGACTCGCACTTATCGCATAAATCCGATGAGCTGTCACAGTCCAATATGGGGGGAGAACATGACGGAGGTAACTAATTTGATCAGAGAGAAAGAATGCTCAGGTTTGCCTAACACTCTGTTTACTGTGCAGCCTTGCACACATCTGAACTTTTTTAACTGACATTTGTATTTCACAGACTTCACTGCTGAGCACCATTATAGGCTCTTATATTCCGTTCTACCCTCCGCTGGGGGCGCACAGTTTACTTTTTACTTCAGCAGGTTTTCCAGTTTTTTTTGTCATGCTGTGGGTGGTCGGGTGAGAGGGGTGATGTTATACTGCTCTGAACTCACCCTGTCAGTAAGTTTTATGTTTCTGTGGAATATTTCTTGCCAGTACGCCTGATTAAGCAAATAGAGCGCAAAGCCACAGTCCTTTCTGGATGAAACCTTTATGGTTATTGATTTCTGGAATAAGCCTGAATCCCTCATTTCCTTTTGAAGGAAACAGAGACTGGTTCTTTTTTATGCTATTTTAGATGCCCACTTACCTCCTGACTTGTATGATACCCTTCTTTCCAGAATTTGAGTGTACTTTAATAGTTTTTTTTCATATCTGAAATAACAAAAGGAGCGCTCCTTTTAATGCAGTGCGTACCAGGTCTCCATCAGTATTTTCTGCTGTTTTTGTCCATCAGTTGTTTATATATCATTTCTGTTGTGACTAAAATTAACCATTATGCAGCAGACAGTGCTCTCTGACCTTACAGAACGATAATTGTTCAAAAACAGCAGCAAATACTGATGAAAACCTGGTCCGAGCCATATTAAAAGGAGCGCTCCTTTTATTATTTCAGACGTGAAAAAAAGCACTAAAGCAAACTCAAATTCTGGAAAGAAGGGTATCATACAGGTCAGGAGGTAAGTGGCAATCCTAAACAGCAGACAAAAGTATAGGTCAAAATTTTCACCAGATTGTTGCACTGCTGGTTTAACCTTATGGACTTATTATAGTTCTTAATGTATTCACGCAGTTCATGGACTCAACACTACAGCAGTTACTTTATTAACATTGTTTAATGTTTTTTGTGTACCTTGAGGGTTACCCTCCAAAGATGTATCCTATTGATGGATCACGTTCTTTTTACCTGCATGTATTAAGTGGGGTGGTGCCCTAACCGGATGAAGTATTTTCAGTCCTTTCGTACTGCATCCAAATTAACAAATGTATGTCCATTGTTAAACCAATAAACAAAATATTAAAAAAAACAACTTTCTGTACAATTACAACAGATGTACTTATGACACATCTATTGTTTGATGTTTTGTTTCTATAATGTTTGTAACTTAAAGACATTCAGCAGTCTGATTATGAAAAATAAAATTTTCTAAAAAAGAATTATAAAAATAAAAAACAGAAATTTCTTGGTTTGATAATTCACGTCTGAGACAGGTGGAAAAACTAAATCAACATCTGAAGTTAAAAAAAGACAAGGAAGAGTTAAAAATTTTATTAATGAAAGGGAAATATAGAAACTTTTTATAGACAGAAAAGTATGCTTATCAAGTAAAGAAATTGACATTGTTTAACTCAAAACATGTGAGGACCTTCTAGATACTGGTTACCAAAGGTTTGCGTAGACTTTAAAATAAATACAGAGAGGCCCATATACCACTGACTCAATGAACAGAACATTATAAATGTGTATTCTGTGGCAGAACATCTTATCCTCCTTTACTGTACAGCTATACAGTATGAGGGGAAGACATCAAATGATGAGGAATGATTACATACGGATTTTCTCTGAGAAAGATATAGGGGACATAATATAGAATCTAAAAATGAAAAGGCCTCAGGAGAGGTTTAAAAAAGTATTCATGAGTACTAACAACTCCAAAAACAGACCACCAGAATGGACTGGAAATATTATTGTGCCCAATTTTACGAGAGTAAACAGAGCCTAGCATTTGTCTCATCAATCTGATCAACCCTGTGACTAATATATTTGATTTCGAATTTTTGGCTGGGATAGGCACACTGAGTCAAGACTCATTTCCAAAGCAAGCAGACTGGGAGGGGGTGGTTTACAGCAGGAGGGTGAGGTACAGTACATAAGATGCAAAAGGACACACACACAAAGCAAAAACGACATGAACATCAGGCACAGAAATAATCATAAAATGTCAGGAAAACCTAGTGCAAGAACTCAGCATTACCTCATGTAGGTTAAGTTGGAAAGGGACCTGGGGGTTATCATCTCTGATGACCTCAGGGTAGGCAGGCAGTGTGACAAGGCGGCAGGAAAAGCAAACAGGATGCTGAGATGCACAGGCAGGGGAATCACCAGCAGAAAACGGGGAGGTAACAATTCCACTATATAGGACATTATTAGTGAGGCCACACCTCAAGTACTGTGTCCAGTTCTGGAGGCCTTATCTACGTAAGGACATAGATAGGGTGGAGGCGGTTCAGAGGAGGGCAACCAAGATGGTGCAGGGATTACATCACAAACCCTATGTGGACAGGCTAAAGGAATTAAATATGTACTCCCTGGAGGAGAGGAGGGATAAGACTAAGACATTTAAGTACCTCCCAGGGAAAAATAAGGTGCAGGAGAATCAATTTTTCAAAGAAAAAAAGATGCTCAAGGATGAGGCGGCATAAGATGAAACTGGAGGGAGGTTCAGAGGAAACGTGAGGAAGTACTTCTTCACAAAGAGGGTGGTGGACAAATGGAACAGCGTACCAGAAGAGGTGATGGGGGCAGAAACGATTACAGGTTTTAAGAATGCTTGGGATAGGCATAGAGGGATACTGGTAGTCAGGGAAGGGGTACAACCTAGTTATAGACAGTAAAGCTTGAAAGAGCACAGTTGATAGTGTTAATGGGCAGACTAGGTGGGTTGAAGGCCCTTATCTACCGACAACTTCTATGTTCATATGTACGAAGATCTCTAAATGCTGTAGATGAAAGCCATGAATATTTACTCTGTGTGTGTGTGTGTGTGTGTGTGTGTGTGTGTGTATGTGTATGTGTATATATATATATATATATATATATATACACTACATACACACACACACACACACTATACATACACACACAGAATAAGCAAAATAAATATATATAACTCACAATAGGCCATCAGGAATAAATACCAAAAAAAGTTGCAACTCAGGCACACTGGGAGGCAAAGAGGGTGCCCCACCCCAGCAGGGAGCCATCCGTGGTGAGTCTCACTGAGGCTCCAGCTGAGAGAAAGGAAAGCCCTGGAGGAGACTGTCCTCCGCTGAACACCATACAAGTGACAGAACCAGGCTGTTGGTCACTCGTATGGGGTAGGTCTTAGGATGCAATGCTTGTGACCACTGAGCACTAAGCATCCAGTGAGTCGTTCTCATGTGTAGATGTGCCAGGGGTACTATTAACACTGAACAGGCCATCAGACCCACCATGTGGGCTAGGGAGTGGGTCTAAACAGTCCTTGTTTTCTGAGGTATGCTGCAAGTGCTGCGAATCACTTTGTAAACGCTCGAGGCCCAGAGGACAGCCCAAAAAGCATACTCCAACACAACAAATCAGCCCCAGCACAACAAATCAGAGGTATATGTGGTGGCTGGGTGCACCAGTATGTGCTGGTATACATCCTGCATATCCAGGGAAACTAACCAACCCTGAGGTTTCAGGAAGGGAAGCAGAGACCCCAGAGAAATCATCTTGAATTTCTCTCGATCCAAGAACTTGTTCAGGTTTCTGATGTCGCGAATGGGGCGCATGCCCCCTGATTTCTTTGGAACTGGGAAGTAGTGGGAATAGAAGACTTTGTTTCGTTCTGATTCTGGCACTGCCCTACTGTTCAGAGGGCCCGCAATCTTCTGTGCAAGAAGCTCTGGTATATGGCATAAGAAGGGTTGCCTTGTGGGTGGATAGTCCAACGCGTGGGAGGCCCTATAATGGCAAACAGCAGAGGCAGGGACTACTGTAGTTGCATCCCCATGAGCAATGAGGACGAGAGGGATAAGCAAGGCCTCCTTAGCTGTCCACTGAGCTCCAGGGGAAGATAAAAGGCAGAAAAAGGAGTATGATACACTAAGTGGTGTAAGGATTCTAGTGATCGTGAGGGAAGTAGAGTACATGGGGCACTGCAGAAGGAATGCAGAGTGATGATTACACAGGCCACGATAGATCTGGCCTGAACAGAGGATAAGGAGGAATAATGAACCTTTTCTGAATACATAGGAAGCAAAAGGAGAGTTGAGGATAGGTTAAGGGCTTGATCACTGGGGTGAGTGGAGAACCACTGTCTGAGACGGGGAAATAGCAGAGGCACTGAATGGCTTCATGTCAGTATTCTGCCAGGAAGTCATGGAGCAAAGACCGCTTGGAAAAGAAGTCAGAACACAACAGTAGGTGGGGCCAGCAGATAAGGAGTCTGGGACACCCAATTAAAATGTTGAGAATGGGGGAATCATCATCTGTATTTATTTGCAGTTTCTGGCTGGGAAAGACACACTGAACGGAAGCTCGTTTCCAGGTGGGACCCAGGGGGAAGGGGTTACAGTGGGAGGAAGTAGTACAATACAGCATGACACAGTGAGTATACAAGAAGTATACAAAGAGACCAGCAGAAAAAAATAAATACCCCCAAAATAAATAATACCAATACCTCAAATGAGGAATGGCTGCAGGGCAAAAACAAATGATTAGCGACATAGAAAGAATGACCTGAGGAAGGCTGAGTCTTAAGTGACAATGGAATCTAATTAGGCTGGGGGGGGCTAGAAAAATGGAGGAATAAGTAATTGGAGACTGAAAGGGTGGGGCAGTTGCAGGAACAGATGCAGGTGTGGTTGTGGGCTGATCATCTCCCCTTCTTTCTTCCCCTGCTAGTCCACTCCTGCACATGGGGCTCAGGGTGTACGTGGACCCAGCTCAACAGTACGGCAGAAAGCTCCATGCTGCCTGGTGCCAGACCGTGAACCCATCAGATTTTTTAAGAGTTCTTTGAAAAGTGAGAAACCAATCTATAACTTGTCACCAAAAGCTGTAAAGAGATCACCTGGTGGTTTCCACCACATCCTTGCGAAGCTGCTGCAGGTACTCTCTGCGTCTGCTAGGCAGCTCCAAGTCCCGCTGAGAAGACAAGATCAGGTGCTTCTGTGGACTGAGGCTGCGGCTACGCCTGAAGGTCTGCAGTCGTTTCTCTCTTTCTCTCCTCAGGTTCTCTATGGTCTTCATGTGCCTATGATGGGGGAAAAAGGCCATGTAGACAGTGCACATCAGCAAATTGTACCTGAAAAGCCAACATTTCCTATGTTTCTTCTAATTTACGGGGTGATGTCTTCCAAGTACTGCCTCAGCATACGACAACTAGAAAAGTACAGTTACATAACTTACCATAACAGTAGATTTTCGAGAGCAGCTCTTGCAGCAGGTTACACCATAAGGACTGAAGCCGGTAGGCACCAGGACCCCATGGAAAAATTCTAGCTATCAATACCCAGCGGGGAACCGCCCCGATGTCTGCTCCGCCCCCAACATCTGATGTCACATAAAAGGAGAAGTCCCCCAGTTCTCCCGGCATATGGAACAATTCTGAAGGGGAGACAGAGGATCCGCTTCCAAGGGAAGACAAAAAGATAATTTGTTTGCATCAAGAGACGTCATACATAAGAACCAAACCTCCTGAGAGGAAGCTGGGACGGAAACTACCTGCTGCAAGAGCTGTTCTTGAAGATCTACTGTTACGGTAAGTTCTTACATAACTGTATCATCTTACTTCGAGAAACAGCTCTTGCAGCAGATTACACCATGAGGACAGATTCCCAAACAGTAAGAGTGCAGATTACTTTTTCGGAAGGAGGATAAGAGGGATCCCAGAGTGGAACATTTAGGACAAGTGTCCCTGAAGGACTGTTGGGCCAAAGCCTGCTCTACGCCGAGAGGTGATGTCCAAACTGTAGTGCCTAATGAAGGTATGCACTGTACTCAAAGTAGCAGCCACATAAATGGCGGATGTAGAAATGTTCTTAAGCGCAGCAAAGTAGGTAGCCACCCCCTTTGTAGAATGTCCTTTCACCGATCCCGGTAAAGGCTTATTGCACTTCTGGTAACAGAATTCGATGCATTTAACCAGCCACTTGGAGAGTGTCTGTTTTGATACAGGTGCTCCATGCATGCTGTGCACAAAAGATAGAAACAGCTGGTCGGATTGACGATATGATCTTGTTCTGGTCAAGTAAAACCTGAGGATGCTATGCACATTTAGGGTATACAAGAGAGCTTCCCCTCTATTAGAGTGGTTAGGAAAATACACTGGAAGGTCAATGTCCTGGTTGAGAGTTAAGGCTGAGACCACTTTGGGAAGAAACTTAGGATTTGTCCTTAAGGACACCCGGTTCTTATGAAAAACCAAATAAGGCTCTTTACACATGAGCACTTGAAGCTCTAACATTTACCTTGCTGAAGTAACAGCAACTAAAAATAGTGTCTTCCAAGAGAGTAGACGTAGCTCGCAGTCCACGGCTGGTTGAAAAGGAGGCAGCGTAAACTGCTCTAGGACAAAAAGAGGATCCCAAGGGGGAATCAGGTCCTTTATAGGGGGCCTCAAATGAAGGATGGCGCACAAAAAGGTGCAGGAAGCCTCTAGTTGTACCAGTGACCTTTGACCTACTGGAGAATGGTATGCTGAGATAGCACAGAGGTGTACCTTTATGGAGGAATATGCTAGACCTGCATCATAAAGGGATAAGAGGAACTCCAGGACTGACTTCTCGGGACAGTAAACGGATCGAAGCCGCGAGCCTGGGCCTAAAGACAAAACCTCCACCATTTCATTACATAGGTGGCATGAGTAGATGGTTTCCTAGCCACTACCAGTATGTCAGCCACTCCCTGTGAAACTCCATGTCTTAGGACTGCTACGTCCTTAGGAGCCACGCGTGCAGGTTCAATGACCTGAGGTTTGGGTGAACCAGGGAGCCGGCTTCCTGGGACAGCAAGTGTGAGCTGACTGGCAAGGGATGTTCCAGGGCTAGTGGGTGGAGGAGTGGGAACCAAATTTGTCTGGGCCAAAAGGGCACCACCAAGATCATGGACGCACCCTCCGATCAGAGTTTTAGAAGAACCCTCTGGATCAAAGGGAAGGGCGGGAAAGCATAGAGGAACCTGCCCGTCCAAGAGAGGGACAATGCGTCTCACCAGAAAACACCAGGCCCTGAATCTAGCAAGCAGAAATTGGGCAGTTTTGCGTTGTATGGGGATGCGAAGAGGTCTATGTCTGGTGCCTCCGTCTGCGGAACAGGTCCTCTGCTACCTCCTGCAGCAGTTCCCATTCGTGAGCCCTGGCCTGTGACCGGCTCAGGTGATCTATGATGGTGCTGTCTACACCGGGAACATGCACTGCGGTAATTTCGGCGCCATGCTGTAATACCCAATCCCACACTCTCTTTGCCTCTCTGCAAAGTGGGTAGGCGTGAGGGCCTCCTTGCTTGTTGATGTAATACACAACCGAGGTGTTGTCTGTCTGTATTAACAGATGACCCAGTGGAATCTCCGACTGTAAGGCATAGGGGACTGCTCTCATCTCCAAAATATTGATGTGGACGTGGGCTTCCAGGGTCGACCAAGATCCCTGGGTTCTGATCCCATCCAGGTGAGCTCCTCAACTGGACCACGAAGCATCTGTTGTGAGAGTTAGAGTTGGGGCAGGCACTAAGAAAGAGACTCCCTTGGAAAGGAGCTCTGGGATGAGCCACCATTGCCAGTCCTGGATGACTGGCTTGTGATTCGGACGAGCTGATCCAAGTGATCCTGCCTCTGGTCCCACTGAGCTCTGAGCATCCACTGAGTAACTCTCTTATGGAGATGAACCAGGGAACCCGTGGCGATGGCCGATGCCACGTCACCAAGCAGGCGAAGCATAGTCCTCACAGGGACCAGCCTCTTCGCCATGATGTCCCGTACGAGGGATCGGATGCGTTCTGCCCTGTCTTTGGGCAGGAAAGCTTTCCCTTGGCCGATGTCCAGAACCGCACTGATGAACTGCAATCTTTGTGAGGGGACAAGGAACGACTTCTCCTGATTGATGCTGATGCCCAGAGACCGGAAAAGGGAACAGGTGTCCTGAATTGCTGTCACCAGGGCCTCTCGGGAGGAAGCCATGAGAAGCCAGTCATCCAGATACGGGAATACATAGTGGCCCTATCTTCTGAGGGCCGCTGCCACGACAGCCAAGCATTTAGTGAATACGTGAGGCACTGAGGACAGACCGAATAGAAGGGCTTGGAACTGATAATGGTGTCTTAAGAACTTAAAGAGCAGGAACTTCTGGTGCGCCTGAGCGATAGGGAGATGGAGATACAAGTCCTGCATGTCCAGTGACACTAACCATGTGCCTTGCTTGAGCATGGGGATGAGACCCAGAAGGGTGACCATACGGAAGCGTTTGTTTGAAATATGTTAAGATCGCTGAGGTCCAGGATCAGGCGCAGGTCTCCTGTTTTCTTTGGAATCAGGAAGAAGTGGGAATAGTAACTGACTCTTCTCTGGTTCTGTGGGATGACCTCGATGGCATCCTTGTCCAGGAGTGCCAAGATCTCATGCTGCATGAGCAGGGCATGCTGACCTGAATAACGGGAGTGCAAAGGAGGTCTTGTTGGTCGGTGGTCGAGGAACTCTATAGATTGCCGTTGACCTACCAGTTGAAGAACTCACCGGTCAGAGGTTATCCTCTGCCACCCAGACAGGTGGTAAGCGACATGACCCCCAACCCTCCCTTCCCTGGGATCTACAGGTGGGTCAGGGGCCGGGAAGGAGTCATGCTGTGGTGGTGTTGGTTGTGCTGGGCTGGGTCGATTTGGATTTCTCGGAGTATTTTGGTTGGCTTTTCTGATTGTAATTGCCTCTGGGTTGCTGACCAGAACGAGGTTGTTGTTTGTGTTGCCGGCCACGAAAACAGTTCTGGCCCCTGCAAAAGGAGCCAGACTTAGATCTGTATATGGCATGTACTGTCCTGACTGCCTTCCCGACATCTTGTAATTTGGTGATGACTCTTTCGGAATCCTCACTGAACAACACCGAGCCATTATATGGGACACCCAGAATATTTTTTCTGGACGTCCAGGGTGAAACTGGAAACCCTCAGTCAGGAGTGTCTCTGGAGGAAAACATCTGTACCGGCACCTCTGGCAGCTGAGTCTGCCGAGTCGTATATTGCTCGAAGGACTTGGGTCCCAACATCTGACCCTGTGCAAAGGAGATTCAGTAACTCTTCCTCCTTTTTGCCCTCCGGAAAGTCCTTTAACAGGTCTTGGCCCTGGTCCTACAGTGCGTTCTGAAACTGCACCATGTGCGTAAGATAATTGAGGGACCTGATGGAGCATGTAGCTGCTGCATACATGCACCTACCCAAGGAATCCAGCTGTTTAAATTCCTGGTCCGGTGGCTGGGTACTAAGATGCTGAGGCCTTTGTGAATGGTCGAGGGAGGCTGTAATAACCAAAGAATTGGCCACAGGCTGCTGGGCCAGATATGGGTCCTCCATGGGTGTCCTTTAGAGGCGGTCTGCTTTCTTGGGCACCGCTGGGCTGGAATAAGGACATTTCCATGCAGCTTTAGTAACCTCCAAGAATGTATCCACCAATAGTGGGACCACCACAGGATTGGGGTCTTTCTGCCTGAGGTACTTTGCCAGGCACTGCCGTTCTGGGCCTAAGTCCTCCATCTCCCACCCCATATTCTCTTGGATGTGTCTCATTATGTCTGAGAAAAAGGGGTCATCTGGTAGAGACCTAGGAAGGTCCCATGGATCTGGAGATGGGAGGCTAACCGAAGAAGGTGACCTCGAAGTGTCCAAGGAATCCGGAAGTGAGTCGTCTCCTGACGGAATGCGGGATCTCCGTCTGGGACGTTTAGGACTGTGGTCACTAGGAGACCTTGAAGGAGTCCTGGAGAGATGTGCTCTTTTTGCCCCGATCTTCTCTCCTTTGATCTGCCCCTAGGAAGCGGGGTAGGTTCTCTGGGCTCAGGGGGTATTGTCTTCTCAGGTTCCTTGGGAGGAATTTCTTAAAGAGGCTTTGTGGGCACCATACCCTTTTTAATGGTGTCCCACCAGAAGGTGAAAAGCTCTTTAACCTTCTGAATATTGAGGCCTGATGACGGGCCTAGCGTCGGCACCTGCCCATCTTTTGGCATGAGTGTCGGTGCCTGGGGTGTAGTTGGGTCTGGAAAAGGTTCCTGGGGCAACCCGACGTCCTCTATATCCCCCGATGTCTGGTCGTCCATAGAGTGGGCCTCCAACATCCTCCTCTGACGACCCCCAGTGACCGGTGTCTGTGGGTGGAGGCGGGGGGGTGGAGTCGGGACTTTCACCCGTTTTACGGGTGTTGGCTCTGATGCCCACTTGGTATCTGAGGTCCGCTTAAGGGACGTCAATTCAGACGTTCTCCTCGGAGGGGTTTCCGACCCTCTCGGAGGTGGGGAGACCGAGCGTTGGTCGGTGTCCCATTGTCAGTCTGACGTGTCGGCACCCAATTTTGATGCCGACTTATGCTTTTGACGGTTTGAAGCCCCGGGCCTGGTGGATGAGCCGGACAACAGGCTGTCCTTATGCTTGGTCTTGGGTGGCTGGAGTGAGACTGAGCTGGAACCCCCAGAAGCACGTACCTTTACCAGAGGAGGCCGAGACTGAGCCCGGGAGGGAGATCTCGACTGGGTGGAGCTGGAGCTGGCCCGTGAGTCCGAGGCCCGACTCGGGGATCTAACCCTGTCCCTGTCCCAGTGCTCCTCTCAGTGTTTCCCCACCTTATGATGGGAGGATTCCCCTCTGCAGGAGGATCTTTTTCCATGGCCTTAAATTTTTCCTCCAGAAGAAACCCTTGGAGTGCTTTCTGATGGTGGATCCTGGTCCTGCTGTTAAACTGCTGGCAGATGAGGCAAGCTTTGGTGTCACGTTCTGGGGCTAGACACCGAACACAGGCAGAATGCCTGTCTTCGAAAGGAATTTGCTTGCTGCAAGCGCACTTCAAGGGGTGTCCTTCTGTAGAAGGAGTCGGGGAAATAGACATGTACTTATCTAATTTTTTTATCCAAAAAAGTAAAAGTTCCGGCATCATTCGTCTGCTAGAGGCGTCTATGGAGCCGATGCTGGCGAATAGACGGCAGAAAAAGAACTGAGGGATGCTGGGGGACCGCAGCTTTTATGTGACATTGGACGTCGGGGGCGTGGCCGACATCAGGGGCGTCCCCCCGCTGGGTATTCCTAGCTAGAATTTTTCTGTGGGGTCCTGGCACCTGCCGGCTTCAGTCCTTATGGTGTAACCTGCTGCAAGAGCTGTTTCTCGAGGTAAGACTGAAAATTACGTACCTACACCTACCGTAATTCTTGATCTTCCTGTGCATCTTCACCATTCATCACTGTTGGGTGACTGGCCAGAGACAGGCACCTCGCGGGAGAGAGACGCACCCCCAAGAGGCAGACGCACTGCGTGGCGCTTGCAGGTTGGCCAGTAACAGCCGTTGGATCCTCCTTCACCTCAGTTCTGTACGCTGGGGAGTCAGAAGGAAAAAGGAGGTATAGAGAAAATAAGGGTAGGGCAAGGAAGCCCAAGAAACAGCAAAAGGAAAGGATGTAAACTGAAAAAGAAAGAAGCCAACCAGAGGACAGAGTAGGAGAGGGACCTGGGAGGTTAGTTACCGAAAAAGGCCCCAGTCCCTGGATGGCCAAAGGGCAGGAAGGGAGGAAAGAGAGAGAGAGAGAGAGAGAGAACGAAATTTGAGGGGAAGTGGGAGAGGCTAAGACCCATTAAGGATTAAAGTTGATCAGGAGATCCTTTAAGGGATATTTTCAAGGGAGATTCTGAGGATTCGGAGAATCCCATAAATGGGTAAGGCCTCCCCTCCCTCGAATCCCAATTCCCCAGGGAGATCCCCCCCGCCCCAAACTGTTACCATAAGGGAAAACCAAAGGTTTCTGAGGGTGGAGGTAGGGGAGAAGGAACCCTGAATTAAAAGAATTCCATCCCCATGGGGGATGGTAAGTAAAGGAGAGAACAACAAGGGGCAAGGGAGTTATGGTCAGCCCCAGAACCTCCTCATCCCAGAGGACTCAAGGATGGCGAACTAAAGGGGATAGCTTGACCCCACAGAGCAGCTCAGGATAAAGGAGGGGCCCACTAGAAGACCCTATGAAGCCCCGACAGGGGCCCTACTCACCCACCTCCGACAACGCCCCAGAGGCCTCTTGGCAGGCCTGCCAGAGAGGAGGGGAGGGCAAAACAAATCCAACGGAAGAGAAGGGGGTGAGTAGGGAGGCAGTATGGCTCAGGGACTGAGGCCTTGTGAAGGATTCAGTGATGAATGGTGAAGATACATATGAAGATCAAGAATTACGGTAGGTACGTAATTTTCATATCTTCCCCTGTGTCAATCTTCATCATTCATCACTGTTTGGCGAGTACCGAGTTCCCCCGAAGGGGGCCAGGAACCCCTGAGAGAATATCAACCCTCAGCCCCCCACAAGGGGAAAAACTGTGGGGGGGGCCTCCACTAGCCAGTTAGGCCTGGAACTGGTCAGAACGAGGAAGGGTCCCCTGACCTCTCCGGGAAGGAAGGCGCCTCTGTAGTTCCCATCTCACCCTGCGGGAGAAGAGATGGGTCCCTGGAAGAAGGAGGCCATTAACCTATGCTGGGCCAAAGGTGACAACCTCAAAAGGTGAAGCTGTGCCGTTCGTCTAATGCAGATCGCTGTCCCTGCAAGTCGTGAAGTGACTTCAGTGGCATCATAAAATGCCCTTGATTGGTGCCTTGCCAAATCCAGAACTATAGCAGAGAGGGCGATGGCTTGCCAGGTAGCCCACGAATCGGGGCAGTGATGCTAGCGCCTGGCCCAGCATCGCCCACATATGCCTGTCATAGGCAACGTGGTATGCCTGATGTGAAATAATAGAAAGCATCATCCATGCAGAGGAGAAAACTCTCCACCCCAGATGATCAAACTCCACAGAGTCAGGATCTCGGGGTTGGTCGCGGTCTGGGCATCTATGCCCGGAAGGGGTGTCCAGATGCGTCAGTCCCGAAGTGGGATGAGGCAGAGAGCCTGGAGACCCCTGGGTTGCATAATACCATCTCTGGCAGTCAATGGGGGCTGGATCTGAGGAATCTGGAAGCTGCCAGGCACTGTACGATGCTTCCCAGAAAGGAACTGGCCAGGATGGGACCACCAAGTGGTGTGCCCCGAATTTGCCTAAGAAGGCTTGCGTCATATGCTCGGCATTGTGACGGGTGTAATGGGAAATGTGCAAGTCCCTGAGCAGTCTCGCTAGGCAATGCTGATACTGAGCCTGATCAGCGTCTGAGGACAAATGGACAAAGGGCTCCTCTTCCTCTGTGGAGGATGATGAGCCGTCTGAGGAACTTGTAGAGTCAGAGTCTGGCTGCAGAGGGGGAACCAGTCGAAAGACCTGTTCGTCCATGGTCCTAACGTATTGGGGGAAATCCGCAGCTCGGGATTTGAACTGTTCCCAGGTTGAAGGTCCCAGAGGACCCATATGACCAGGAAGAAGGGGAGCTCGAAGCAGAGGCATTGGCGAGCTTGTCACCAGATGTGACATGTGTCTACCAGGGCTAGAATAATCTACAGGCAAACCTGGCATGAGCAGGAATCTGCAGGTCTGCAAATTCTCCGATCTGTCAAGAAACAAAAATAGGTTGGGACTTGACCCTGTAAGATGAGCTACCCTATGAGGGAACCGGGACTGCATGGATCCAGAAGAGCGGTCCCCAGCCCCACCCAATGAGACCTCCCTAGAATGGGACAAAGGAGAGAAACAGGGTTCAGCACTGTGGCTCCTCCCCCAGCCCCAGAGGGCCATGGTACTGTGCCGGCATCCCTCACCCTGTCCCCTCAACCCCGCTGACTCGGAGGAAGTTCTCTTCCTCGCACCCTGTGCCAAGGAACCCCCCAAATTCCAACGACTCCCCGAGGGGAATTGCAGAGGAGGGAGGCTCGATCTTGACCCTGATAAGAGGGGATGGCACCAGGGACGGCAGCCACCCCCTATCTCAAAATCCGTACCGCGACTCCTGCAGTATCGGAACCGGCAGCCCACAGCTGACCCATCGAGTCACCATCGGCTCGAGAGTCAGCACGAGCTGCAGTCAACAGGGCTGGAGGGGCACCTGGGGAAGTGCAAGGGTACTAGGTCATGGAGAACCCCCTGACTCCAAAGAGTCAGGCCTTCAGTCCAGATCAGACTCAGAATCGTCCGACTCCGAAGAGGAAATTATCCAGAGAAGGTCTGGATCGGCAGCCCCGGGGGCTCTCCCACTCACGGTGCTGCGCATCCCTCACAGTGTTGCCCAGATCACTGGTGCCATGGATGGCCCCGGGATCCGAGATGGCACTGTTGAGGAATGCCCCGCACTGGGACATGCAGTCGTGGGCCCCAACAATGGGGGGGCCTGCACCTTCGAAGAGGGGACTGCCAGAGCAGTGCTCCCGGCCTGGCGCTGAACGGAGCCAGACCAGACCTCCGGCACCATGGTAGGAACCTCCTCTATGGCAAGGCATGAAGAAGAGGAGGCCCCCTCTTCACCGGACCATGTAGGCCTGGGAAGGGACCTGGAGGAAAGGCTGAGAGTCCTGCACTTGGACTGACGTGAGCGACAATGCCCGCCGAAAGTCGGCAAAGCCCTGCCAACTTTTAACGCGTGGTGCTCCAGAACGTGGCAGTCCATAGAGAAGCAGGCATTACAGGAATATATGTTGTGCTGAGGTCCAAGGCAGGTGAGGCAAATGTCATGCTGGTCAGTAACGGAAACTCAGGCTACAGTGACACTGGACGATGGGAGGCCTCACCTGCTTTCTTCTACCGTTTCTTGTCCCGAGGACCAGGCATGATGCATTTGGTAACTAAAACACAAAAACAGAAAAGACTCGACGCCGCTTAATAGAAGGAAAAAATTTTACTGGATTGGAGGTAAACAGCATCAAGCAGGCTGCAGAACCGAGGCAGAGTCGCAGTGAAGGAGTCGAAGGATAGCATCAAACGGCCCCAAGGAAACACGGCTCCAGAAGGTGTTGACGTTGAACTAGGCCGTACAGTCAGTAATATGAGCGAGGTGCTGTCTCAATGGCGGGAGAAGCAGAACTGAGGTGGAGAAGGATCCAACGGCCATTACTGGCCAACCCGTGAGTGCCATACAGCGCATTGGCCTCGTGGGCAGTGCTGGCTCCTCCTTCCAAAGAAAAGGCTCCTGCGGGGTGCCTGTCTCTGGCCAGTCACCCAACAGTGATGAATGGTGAAGACTGACACAGGGAAGACCTGGGTACTGTAGTAGACAGACTGAAATTAAGACTCCCAATTCGCCGGCACCGTGGCACACAGCAGTGGGAGACCACTCTCATATGCTACCAACTCAGGCTCACACCCTGAGCCCGGGGTGTCAGGGAGGGTTCACAGAACTTTTGGGACAGTCTCCTCTCAGACAGAATAGCTGCAGTGCCCTGCCAAAACAGCGGCTCCCAGGGGTGCCGTATGGAGATGTCTGTTAGTGTGGGTGACTGCATGCTGCTGGACATTCCCCTCCTACACACACAGACTGCTGTGCAGTGTGTATATGTGTGTGTGTGTGTGTGTGTGTGTATATATATATATATATATATATATATATACACACGGGAGGGTGGCATAGGCTGCTGTGCAGTGTGCATGCATACAGGGAGGGTGGCAGGGCTAACTGAAACAGAGGAAAATGGTCCAACGTATCATATGGTTTCCAGATGCACACCCAACACCACTCAGCACTGCAACGTGCCAGCTCCACAGCCTTCAACTGTTGTGCCCTGCTCAAGCACTCAGTTCTCTCTGGTGACACCAGGGGGTTCCCTGGCAGAGCAGAGCAGTACCTATCCAGCAGAGGGATGGAGGAAGTCTGTAGGCAGCTCCGGTAGCAGGCAGTGAGGGTGTCACACAGTGGGGGCATCCTTGGGAAGGCCTGAAGAAGAGGGACAATCAAGAGGCAAAGTGAAGAGCATAAACATAGAAACATAGACTTTGATGGCAGATAAGGACTGCTTGGCCCACCCAGTCTGCCCATTTCCCTACCTACTGGATAAGCTGCAGATCCTAGTTTTACCAAGAGTCTACTTTCTCATACCTCCCACTAGAAATGCCTTATGTCTGTCCCATGCATTCTTAAATTTCCCCATTGTTTTTGACCCTACGACCTCCTCACAAAGGCAGTTTAATACGTCCACCACCCTCTCTGTGAAAAAATACTTCTTCTCATTGCACGAGTTGTCCCCCTCCCCATCTTTAAATTGTGCCCCCTTGTTCTTGCACATTTCTTTTTCTGAAAGATGCCACCCTCTTGGATTTTGCTGATTCCCTTGAGGTACTTAAAAACAGGTTACTCACCTGTAACAGTAGTTCTAGGAGTGGTATATGTTGTTCATCCACACTGTCTGGCATTGTCCCTTTCCCCTTTAAATCTTGCCGGAAGTCTTCAAGCTGGCTCCTCCCACCCACCCAGGTAGTAAATACCTCGGCTCCACCCCATGAAGCCAGATCTAGCCCGCTGGAAGCCAGGTTGTGCGCCTTACGGGCAGAGAGTAGGTGGGTGCATGTGGATGAACAACATATACCACTCCTAGAACTACTGTTACAGGTGAGTAACCTGTTTTTCTAGGAGCGTGGATATGTTGTTCATCCACACTGTCTGGCAGACTCCTAGCAGTTCTCCGGGAGGAGGGAGGCAAGGCGCACACCCCCTACTTAGGAAAAAGAGATTGGAGAACCAAGGTCCCAAAACCAGCATAATGTCGTGACTCAAGGTTGATGTGGTAATGGATAATAAAGGTGTTCGCTGACTTCCAGGTAGCAGCCCGACAGATTTCCTGGATAGGGATGTCCCTGGAAGCAGCCACCGATGCAGCAGTATGGCGGGTAGAATGAGCTCTTATCCCTCTGGGAGGCTCCTTACCTACCAACTCATAACACAGACTAATGCATGATGTGATCCATCTTGCAATAGTTTGCTTGGCTGCAGGTCTGCCAGAAGCGGCTTCAGCGTAGGTGACAAACAGCTGGCGAACCTCTCCCGGAATTTCTGCCGTCCTCTCCTTATAGTAGGAGAGAGCACGTCTGAGGTCCAGAGTATGGAGCCTGTACACGGCGTCCGAGGTGTAGTTAGGGTAATATACCGGCAGAGTCAAGACCTGGTTAAGGTGAAACTCTGACACCACCTTTGGAAGGAATTTCAGGTGGGGGCGCAGGACAACTTTGTCCCTGTGAAAGACCAGATAAGAGGAGTCCACCGAAAGCGCCTGGAGCTTCCCTGTCCTTCTGGCTGACGTGATAGCCACCAGGAAGGCAGTCTTCCACGACAAATGCGAAAGCTCACACTTGTGCATGGGTTCGAATGGCTTGCCCATGAGCTTAGCCAAAACCAGCAAGAGATCCCATGGAGATGGAGGTTCACGCTCCGGAGGGGATATGTGATCCAGGCCTTTGAAAAAGCGACCGACCACTGTCTCCTGTGCCAATGTCGGCTGACCGGCCCGCACCTGGTAAGCAGAAATGGCTGCCAGGTGCACCCTAAGGGTCGATGACCAAAGACCCCCTTTGGAGAGAGACCAAAGGTAGTCTAGAATGTTAGCCACAGAGCAGGATAAGGGGTCCAGGCTCCTTTCCTGACACCAAATGGAAAACCTTTTCCATTTGAAGGCATAACATTTCCTGGTCGATTCCTTTCGAGATACTTCCACCACAGTGTAGACATCCTCGGAAAGACCCAGAGCCTGGAACTCTAGCCGCTCAGGAACCAGGCTGTGAGGTGCAGGGATTGAAGGTCCGAGTGAAAGACCTTCCCCTGGTTCAATGATATCAGGTCCGGGCGTGTACAAAGCCGCTCCGGGGTCCTGCAGCTGAGGCTGAGGAGATCTGGATACCAGAACTGGCGTGGCCAATCTGGGGCTACCAGGATCACCTTCGCCTTGTTTCTCCTCTCCTCACCTTGAGTAACACCTTGTGGATCAAGGGAAATGGAGGGAAGGCGGAGAGGCCTGGGGTTCACGGGCTCGAGAAGGCATCCCCCTGCAGCGAGCCCTGCTGAGGGGGGCGGGCATGGAACAGCCTCAGCTTGGTGTTCTCCCTGGAGGCGAACAGGTCCACCAACGGTTTGCCCCAACGGGAGAACAGATCGTAAGCTACCTCTGGATGGAGAGACCACTCGTGGGATGTCTGGCCTATGCGGCTGAGAGCATCCGCCAATTGGTTTGAGACTCCTGCCACATGAATGACTAGGAGATCCGCCTCCAGCCGGCTGACGAAGGTCCAGATCCGGAGCGCCTCCTTGCATAGCAGACGGGAGTGCATGCCGCCCTGTTTGTTGAGGTAGTACATGGTCGTGGTATTGTCCGTCTGGACTTGAACCACTTGACCCCGGAGCTGAGGAGCGAAAGCTGACAGTGCCAGTCTGACTGCTCTGAGCTCCAACAGGTTGATGTGGCATCGGGACTCCTGGGGTCCAGAACCCGTGAGCTCTGTTGTCCCCATGTGGCTCCCCAGCCTCTGAGAGAGGCATCAGTCGTGAAGGACGACCGTTGTCTCGGGGCGGACAAATGGGATTCCTTCCCGCAAATGACTGGGGACGGTCCACCATTGGAGAGCGTCCCACATCCTCTGGGTGACCGTGACCAGCTGGTCGAAGAGACCCTGACGCTGAGACCACTGGGCGGCCAGCTCCCACTGAAGGGGGTGCATGTGCAATCTGGCCCAACGGACCACTGAGGTGCATGCCGCCATGTAACCCAGGAGGCGCAGGAAGTCCCGGGCAGGGCGCAAGTGCCCAACCAGAAATGATTGGGCAAAGGGGGAAAGCACCTCTGCTCTGTCCGCTGGGAGCCGAGCTCTGGCTCGACGAGAGTCGAGCTCTGCCCCGATAAAGCCCATCACCTGAGAGGGCACGAGTTCTGACTTGGCCTCATTGATTAGGAGGGCCAGGTGGGAGCAGGTTCTGAGGGTCAGGTCCCTGCACCTCTCCACCTCCTGTAGGGAGGAACCCGCCAGGAGCCAATTGTCTAGATAGGGGTAAATGCGAACCCCTTGACGCCCTAGATGGGCTGCCACCACTGCGATGCATTTGGTGAAGACCCTTGGGGCCGATGACAGGCCGAACGGCATGGCTCTGAACTCCTACAGGGCCCCTTCGACCCTGAAGCGGAGGAACCGCTGATGGGATGGACAGATTGGGACGTGGTAGAATGCGTTCTGAAGATCCAGTGTACAGAACCACATGTATTGCTCCAGAGATGGTATGATCTGGTTCAGAGTTACCATCCGGAAGGTGCGAGACCTGAGATACCGATTCAGGTCGTGGAGATCTAGGATGGGGCGCCAACCCCCCATCTGCTTGGGCACCAGGAAATACCTGGAGACAAAGCCTGGGTCTGAAGAAGGATCCGGCACTGGAGCTACCGCCTCCTTGAGGAGGAGTTGAGCAATGTCGTCCTGAAAGGCCGATTAAGCGCCAACTGAGATCCTTTCCTCCCGTGGGTCACAGGCCCAGCTGGGGGGGGTACTGCTCGAACTCTAGAGGCAGTCCCTGCCCGACCACTTCCAGAACCCACCTGTCCGAAGTGATACCGGACCAGGCGGAAAGAAAGTGGTGGAGCCGGCCTCCCATGGGAGGACCCAGAACTGGCGTGACGGGTGCAGGGGAGGCCACCCCCGACCCGTCACTGTGCAGGCTTGGAGGAGGAGGAGGCACCTGGACCAGCACCTCGGCCTCCTTTGCGGGGCTGTTGGGGACCTTGCTTGGGCCTAGGGCGCCAAGCTTGAGCCTGCTGCTGTTGCTGACCTCCCTGGAAGGAGGGTTATCTAACCGCAAGGGAAGAATGCCGAAAGGACTTCTTTTTGCGCTTCTGCTGGTTCTTGGCCAAAGAACCTTTAGCAGAGGTGGCATCTAAGGTGGCATTAGACTGCTCAATGCGCTGTAGATGACCTGCCACTCCCGGACCGAAGAGGTCGGTGTCAAGGAAGAGCACGTCGGCTACCTTGTGCTGAGTATCCGCGGGAAAGGAGGATAACCTCAGCCAAGCCCTGCGGCGAGTGGCTACCGCGGCAGCTAGTGAACAGGCACAGGAATCACCAATGTCCAGAGCCATCTGGAGCTGTTGTTTAGCAACAGCACGGCCCTGGTCCCAGACCTGCTTGACTGTGGTCTGCATGTCTGCTGGGAGATGAAGGAGGACTTCATCAAGCGACCCCAAAAGGGTGTGAGAGAAGTGTGCCATGATCACTGCTGAGCTAGCCTGATGAGGGATGATGCCGCGTAAACCTTCTGGGCCGAGTGGTCCATATTTTTGGACTCCTTGTCCAGAGGGCGGTCAGTATTCCTGTTCACCTAAACACTGAGGCAGTCACAAGGCTTTCTGCCGAGGGATGCTCAGTGAAGCCCGCCAAGGACCCCATGGGCACCGCGTACTTGCGGGCCATGCGGGCAGATGGAGCCGGGCAAGGGGCTGGATGCTGCCAAAGTTCCAGTGCTGGGCCAACTATGGCTTCAGCCACTGAGAAGGCCTCCGTCGGGGTATCCCCCCTCTTGAGAATTTCCGTGAGAGGATATTCTGCCTTCTTTTGAATGGGCTGCAAAGGCATACCTGTGGACTCCGAAATGAGTCGAAGGATGCCCTGGAAGGAAGAAGGCCCTTCCTCCAGGCCTGTCACTGACAGCTCATCATGTGAGTGAAGGCCGGTAGTATCCGAATCCGAGGAATCCTGATACAAGGGTCTCCCACCTACGTCCCCCTCAATGCGCCTAGGGCGATCAGGAGTGACTGTAATGGACAACCTATGGGGCAGGCCCATAGTTGGTTGGTCCTCCTTAGAGGGAGCCCCTTCCTGAGGCTGTTTTGGTGGTGGTTCCACCAAAATTGGTGGGGAGCCCGTAACAGGCCGAGACGAAATGTGCACCGTTCCGACCGGAGTCCTCAGAACCGAGGGAGTCAGTGTCGGCTGAAGAGGCTGGGGCTAAGCGATGGCCAGTACAGCTGGAGCAGATGGCTTTCGACCCGTCAAAAGAAGTTGCTGCCACATGAGGTCCTCATAACGTCGACGGAGCTTCCGTCTTCCGTCTCTCCTCATCCGAGGAGGCTAAGGAACGGTGGCGGCGCCTCTTCTGGGAGTGTTTGTGACCTTTCTTCAGTTTACCGATTGACGGGGTCCTACTCCTCGATCGAGACCGACAGCGTCGGCTCTGTCAGCCGGGAGAAGATGGATTCGGTGAGAACTGAGGTTCCGGCTCTTGTCCCTCGATCGGGATGCCCGCAGGACAGGTCTCCTCGTCGGGGAAGGAGAGAATGGGAGTCCTCTCCAAGGAGTCGTCGACAGGCGTCGGCGACAATGGCTTGATCGGGTCGAGAGAAATCTCGGCCAGTTCTGCCATATCCTCGGCTTCGGTGCCCTGGCCTGACGGAAGGTCCGAAAAGCCGGCAGCCAAGGGAGCAATCCCTGACCGGTGGTCGAGACCCTTGCTTTTGAGTGTTGGACCGCCTTGGTCCCAGGAGCGTCTTCTTTGGGTAGAAGAAGATGATTTTTGGATCCTTATCCTTCTTCTTGGATCAGGAGGAGTGCGAGCCCGGAGGCGCCTCACCCTTAGTAGGGAGAGACTGGCACAACTCCCGGAAGGATCCCGTGAAGGTGGAGCCCAAGTTGAGCGGCACGAAGAAGTTTCGGTTGCCGAAGCTTGGGCAGCTTCCTCTTTGAAGATCGCCATCTGCTCGAGCTGCTCGGTGGATCCCGCAGCCTCGGAAACCGCCCATCTGGCCTCCGTTGATTTCACCGGTGGATTGCGAAGCTCCGGTCTCCCCAGCTTAAGGCGCGCCTTGCAGTCCTCCAGAACGGTGGGATGGAAGGCCAAACAGATGGTGCAAGCCGAAGTATCATGCACGGCGCCTAGGCAGTAGACGTACCAGAGGTGGGGATCGGCGCGGGACATTTTTTGTCCACAAGGACACCGGCGAAACCCGGGGGATGACTTGTCCTCCATATCCAAAGCGTTCAGATCCGAATCGTAAACTCTAACGAGTTTTAAGGCGAGTAAGTGCAGCGAAAACCATCGATTTGACTCCAGGGCCCTATGGTACTGCAAAGAAGCACGAGGGACCTGTATCTTCCAGCGGAAAGGAAGATCTGGCGTCATGGGGTGGAGCCGAGGTATTTACCACCCAGGTGGGTGAGAGGAGCCTGCTTGAAGACGTCCGGCAAGATTTAAAGGGGAAAGGGACAATGCCAGACAGTGTGGATGAACAACATATCTACACTCCAAGAAAAGTTTCTATCATGTCCCTCCTCGCCCTCCTTTCCTTGAAGGTACACATATTAAGCTCTTTTAGTCTCTCTTTGCGTGGCTTCACATGCAGACCCTGCACCATTTTAGTTGCCCTCCTCTGGATTGCCTCCATCCTGTCTTTGTCCTTGTGGAGACGTGGTCTCCAGAACTGCACGCAGTACTCCAGATGGGGTCTCACCAACTGTCTGTACAGAGGGATTACAACTTCCTGTTTTCCACTGGTGATGTCTCTCCTTATGCATCCCAATATCCCCCAGACCTCCTTACTGCCTTCTCACGTTGCTTGACTATCTTTAGGTCATTTGATACGACTACCCCAGGCCCTTTTCCACTTTTAAAGAGAATAAAAAAGGAACAAGATTCCCAATTCTAGGCATCCCTGGTTGAAATATCTTTGTGAGGTTCAGCATGCTATTTCACTGACAAGATGTATGGGACCTGAAAGGAGAGGCCTCCCAATACAACCGGATGGCTCTACACTGCTGTATTATGTAGCTTTGCACAGTAATGTTCCCACATATGTATCTTTCTGACATATGAACATTCAAAGAAGCCAGCAGAAGAAGGCCATTTGGTCTATCAAGTCTGCTCACATTGCAGGGTCCACAGCTTGCACTACTGTCCCTGCCCTCCCCTCCCTTCCCACTGCTCCCATTCTCGTTACCAATGATCCTTATTTTCCCCCATGCCTACCCCAGCCTCTCTTAAAGCTGCCCACTGTCTCCAACAAGATGACCTCTTCTGGCAGCACATTCCAAGTGTCCACCACCCTCTCTGTGAAGAAGTACTTCCTGACCTCCCTCCTAAACCTCCCACCCTCCAGCTTAAGACTGTGCCCCTCCATGTTACGGTTGTCACTCAGCTTAAAGAGACTCCTTATCAACCTCATTTTTCCCTTTCAAGTACTTGAAGGTCCCAATCATGTCCCTTCTCTCTCGCCCGTCTTCCAGGGAGTACATGTTCAATGCCCTCAACCTCTCCTCCTATGCCTTACCTTGCTGACCTATCATCTTTGTAGTCCTCCTCTGGACCTTCTCGAGCCCGTTAATGTCCTTTTTGAGGTGTGGGCACCAGTACTGTACTCCATACTCTAGATCTGGCCTTACCCGTGACCTGTACAAGAGCAGTATAATCTCCTCTCTCCTACTACTGATCCCCCTAGATATGCATCCCAGCATCTTGTTTGCCTTTGCTGCTGCTCTCTTGCACTAGGTTACTCCCAGGTCCTTCTCCTTCTCTGATGCAGATACTCTGACTCCACCCAGGTAGTACTCTGTCCTGGGATTCTTGGCTCTAATATGCATAACTTTACATTTCTTGGCATTAAAGCCAAGCTGCCAGATCCTGGACCACCTCCACCACTTTTCCAGATCTTCCTGTAGGTCCTGTATCCCTTCAGCTGTGTCCACTCCCCCGCAGAGCTTGGTATCATCCATGAATAGGCACATTTTGCCCTTAATGCCATCCCCAATGTCACTGATGAAGACACTGAACAACACTGGCCCCAGCACCGAGCCCTGAGGGACCACACTGGTTACCTCTCTGGTGCCAGAAAACTCTCCCCCATAACCATCCTCTGGGTTCTATCCCTCAGCCAGTTTTCCACCCATCTAGCCATCTTTTCCCCAACCCCAAGATCCACCAACTTCATGATCAACTTTTTGTGGGGCACAGAGTCAAAGGCCTTGCTGAAATCAAGAAGAGGATATCTACCGCATGGCCCCATCTACTGTCCTAGTGACACAGTCAAAGAAGTCAGATTAGTTTGACACAACCAACCCCCTCAATGAACCCATGCTACTTCGCATCTTGGAGACCATGCTTCTCTAGATATTCTACCAACCTTTCTTTAAGTATGGTCTCCACAAGCTTGCACACGACTGAGGTCAGACTGTCAAAGAAGTCAATCAGATTCATTTGACACGATCTCCCCCCATGAACCCATGCTGCCTCGCATCCTGGAGACCATGCTCCTCTAGATATTCCACCAGCCTTTCCTTTAGTATGATCTCCATGAGCTTGTCCACAATGACCTTGCTGAGATGCTATCCCAAGAGTAAAAGACTTCGATGCTGGTGGCTTCAGTTTTAAAACAGAAAGACGTGCATAGAAGGTGGACATTTGGTAGCGAGGGTGGTCGTGGTAAGGGTAATGCTTGATTATATCTGGCCCATACTGGACATTCCATGGTTAGGATGAGGGATTTCTACAGAGGTGTGGTGGGTAATCACTTAGACTTTTTTTATATACAGAACTCAGTGGTGGTGGGGGACTTGATGTGTTTTCATGTGGTGCACCTATTTTAATGTCTATGCTGGGGGTAATGATATATTTTCAATTTTATTTTTCACCTGACTTGCGGTGGGAACGGTGCCTTATCCCACTGTCTGCCCTATACTCAGGCTCCCAACACTTCCCCAGCCAGCCTCCACCACAGCTGCACGATGGTGAGAACCGTGGCTGGCCTATGGAGGCCCCCCCTGTGAGAAACGGGGGGGGGGAGAGAGAGCACCCTTGAGCCCCTGCCCTGCCTTATGCTGGGATTTGTTTGGCCGGAGAGAGTAGTAGCTCATCGGGGGCATCATGGCGCTCACGCATGAGAGGCTTTCTGCTTTGTACATCCCCAGAGGCACGGACGTGCAATGACGTCCACACCTGCCCGCAGGACATCCACTGCCACCTCCACTCAGTTCTCGGCATTCTTGGCTTCAGCACCCTCAATCTCCACTGGAAGTCGCTATTAGCCTGGGAGATGCATCCCCACCCTCCCTAGGAGAGGAGAGCAGTCCTCCAGACGCTTGATCCTCTCCTTCCCCAGCCAACCCCTGATGACCAGAGCTGGTTTCCGAATGCGGGTCGCCGGCGTGGCGCAAGGTAAGGCATCCAGAGCCTCAGCACCATCGGGTCAGCTCTATATATTTTTTTTTCCCCATTCTGTATTTTATGTTTTTTTCCCCTTGTTTTCACCTACCTCCAGTATGGGATGCACAGGCGCGCGCCACATTCTGAGATGCCCTCCCGACTTGCCACGCCTCCTTCCTGCGCTGCCACTGGACCTCCATCTGGTGGCAGCAGAACTACGGGGAAGGGGGGCAACAACCACCCCAGGAGAGGAGAGCTGCCATTAGGGGCTCGATTCTGCTCCGCCCCACCCCCGAGGCATTTCCGAACCCGGTCACTGGCGTGAGTAAGGTGCTGTGTCCAGTACCAACCTTAGCACCACTGGGCTGCCTTATATATTACTTTTAATTGCACATTGGGATCAGAAGGGTGGTGGTGCTGGGGAAGGGCGAATGGCTACCAGTTTAGATGTTTCAGTTCTACATGGAGTGTTGGGATTCTGTGTTGATCATGAGGTCTTCAGGTATGCAGGGTCAAGTGTGCAGTCGCAGGAAAAGTACAAACAAACGAAGAAGCCAGCAGAAGAAGGCCATTTGGTCTGTCTAGTCGGCTTATACTGTAGGGGTCCACAGCTTGAGCTACTGTCCCTGCCCCCCCCCACTCTTTCCATCCTCCCTACCAATGATCCTTACCTTCCCCCATGCCTATCCTAGCCTCTCTTGAAGCTGCCCACTGACTTCAACGAGACCACCTCTTCTGGTAGCACATGCCAAGTGTTCACCACCCTCTCTGTGAAGAAGTGCTTCCTGACCTCCCTCCCTCCTAACCCTCACCCCTTCCAGCTTAAGATTGTGCCCCCTTGTGTTATGGTTGCCACCCAGCTTTAAGAAATTCTCCTTATCCACCTTATTTATACCTTTCAAGTACTTGACAGTTCCAATCATGTTCCCCCCCCCCCCAAACTCCTTCCCTCCAGGGAGTACATGTTCAGTACCCTCAACCTCTCCTCGTATGTCTTACCCTGCTGACCTGTTATCATCTTTGTAGCCCTCCACTGTACCTTCTCCAGCAGATAAATGTCCTTTTTGAAGTGTGGGCACCAGTACTGAACTCCATACTCTAGATGTGGCCTCACCACTGACCTGTACAAGGGTAGTATAACCTCCTCTCTCCTATTGCTGATCCCCCTAGATATGCATCCCAGCATCTTGTTTGCCCTTGCTGCTGCTTTCTTGCACTGCATGGAGTGCTTCAGGTCACTAACGATCATCACACCCAGGTCCTTCTCCTCTACTGATGCAGATACTTGGACTCCACTCAGGTAGTACTCCATCCTGGGATTCTTGGCTCCAATGTGCATAACTGCATTTCTTGGCATTGTAGCCAAGCTGCCACATCCTGGACCACCTCCCCAGATTTCCAGATCATCCTGTAGGTCCTGTATCCCTTCAGCCGTGTCCACTCTCTCGCAAAGCTTGGTGTTGTCTACGAATAGGCACATTTTGCCCTTAATGCCATCCCCAATGTTACTGATGAAGACACTGAACAACACTGGCCCCAACACCGAGCCCTGTGGGACCCCACTGGTGACTTCTCTGGTGCCAGATAACTCTCCCCCCATAACCACCCTCTGGGTTCTTTCCCCTCAGCCAGTTCTCCAGCCACCTGGACATCTTATCCCCAACTCAGAGATCCACCAACTTATTGATCAACCTTTTGTGGGGCACAGAGTTAAAGATTTTGATGAAATCCAGACAGAGGATGTCTACCACTTGGCCCCTGTCTACTGTCCTAGTAACACAGTCAAAGAAGTCAATTAGATTTGTTTGATATGTTCTCCCCCCCTCCCCCAATTAACACATGCTGCCTTGCATCCTGGAGACCATGCTCCTCTAGATATTCTACCAACCTTTCTTTAAGTATGGTCTTCATGAGCTTGCACACGATTGAGGTCAGACTGACTGGTCTGTAATTCCCTGGGTCATCCTTGGGATCACTTTTGTGGAGGGGCACTACATGTGCTGTTCTGCAGTCCTGCGGTACGACGTCTGACTCTAGTGAACTATTTAAAAGGCCCGACAGTGGCCCTGCCAGTTCCTTAGCCAATTCCCTTGGATGTACTCTGTCTGAGCCTGGTGATTTGTCCATCTTCAATGCTAGCAGCCCCTCCCTCACTCTATCCTTTTACTATACTTTTAAAAGCGCACAGAAGTGAAATCAGTGTGGCCTGACTGTCCACCCGAGTCTGTGACTTCCGGGTTATGGGGGATATAAGTCATGCTCGCTGTGAGCGGGCTAGCGTACATTCATCGTGCGCCAAGACACGCGAGTTTGAGCGTATGTCCAGCATGGCCAGACGGGACCAGGATCTCTGCACATAAGTACGTAGGAGTATCAGGTTATTTTTTTTTTTTTTTGATTTTTATTGAAAAGAGGGGTTTTCATTTCACACACAATGTACACATTTCATTCATTTTTTTTTTGACAGAGGTAGCCATTCTTAGTTCAGGTTACATGTTTTCACTTTATACTAGATGTTAAAATATTTTATTCCCTGTTCCAGTATAAACAAGTGGGAGGGAGATGAGGCAGGGTCTCCAGCCCCCCACCCCCCTTCCTAAGGCACGAATTCTATATCTATACGGGCTTGATATAGAGACCATCCTCTCCATTTGTTCTGGAAACCTGATGTTCTATCTTGTAATTTTGCTGATAAACCTTCCATTTTATATATTTCAATTATAACTTCTCTCCACTCTTGTATCGTTGGTATTGTTTTTTTCATTCATTTTCTAGTCAAAACTTTTTTTGCAGCAAGTAGAAAGATTGGCATCAGTGTTTTTTCCCAAGAGGGGGACCTGTCCGTATATATAGATAGGAGTACCATCTCTGCTGACAATTCTATTGCCTCACCCAAGCAGTTTGTTAATTCCTCCTGGAGAGAGCACCAAAATGGCATTAGCATTGGACAGGACCACATGATATGCCCTAAATTAGCTAGAGTGCATCCACAATCTCTCCAGCAGTGGCCATATGTTTCTGGGAAATATTTGGTCAACAAAGCTGGTGGGCGAAAATATTGAATTCTGCATTTCCATGCATATTCTCTCCAGAATATGGAGGAAGTAATTTTAATGGCTTGTTCTGTTGTTTGTGTCCAAAGTGTAGGGGATATAGAAAGACCTAAGTCTGAGTTCCATCTCTCTAGGATGGATAATGTCGAATCCTGGGTTAAATCTCTAAGCCCTTTGTAAATATTCCCTATTAAATGTTCTCCTAATTGGCCTTTTATTGTGTTTATGAATAATTTTAAGTTTGGATTCATAGGGATTGGTATTTTTGCTTCTATGCTTCTTTTCCTTAATATATAGTTTCGCACTTGTAAGTATCTGAAAAAGTCATTTCTTCTTAGTGCATAGTTTGTTCTCATTTCCTCAAATGAGCGTACTCCCTTTTCATCTAGGAATTGGAAGGTATGAGATAAGCCCCATTGTCTCCATTGTATAAAGGTTAGGTCTGAGTGTGATGGGATAAAATGCTCATCTCTTGAAAATACCATACAGTACATATATATCTGATTCAAATATGGTTTCTTTCTCATCCTATACTAAAGTTTTAGTACACTGGCTGTGATCTTAGTAAAGTTCCTAAGTGGTGGAGTTTGCCTCGGGGAAGAAAATAAAAGTTTGTGGATATCATACATGTCATTGATTTCGAACTCCAGCGTTTTCCATGGTGCCGAGAATTTCTCTGATATCCATAGTATTAGTACTTTAAGGAATGCAGCTATTGCATATAATTCTAAATTTGGGAGATTAATACTACTCTGGGCCAGAGATAATGTTAAAATTGAATAACGATCCTGGATTTGTGATTACCCATACAAAGCTTTGAAAGATTTTTCCCAGGATTTAAAATAAAATCCCGAAGGAAAAAAAAGGGATATTTTGAAATAGGTATAAAAGTCGCAGGAGCACGTTCATTCGCAGCAATTCTGCCCGTTGAAAGTGGGAGAGGTGTAAGGCTGACCACTTTTTAAGGTCTTGTTGGATTGTTTGGGTTAGGGGTTCATAGTTTATTGTCTCTATTACTTCTAAATTTGAGAAAGGTATATTCCAAGATATTTAATTTTAGTGGAGTTCCATTTTAAAGGTAGATCCGGCGAGATCATTACTAGGTGAAAATTCAGAAGTAAAACTTCGGTTTATTTGTATTAAGTTTAAAACCCCTGCCTTTTCAAATTTTTAGTATTTGCCATGCGGCTGGGATGGATGTTTCGGGACAACAAAATCATTAATATATCATCAGCAAATAAGTTAAGCTTGTATTCCTTTGACCCAGTGGTATCCCCTCCACCTCCTTGGCTTCAAGAGCTGGCGCCAGAGGTTCCATGTAAATGGCAAATAATAAGGGGGACAGTGGGCATCCCTGCCTTGTGCCACGAGTCAAAGGAAAAGGGGCAGACAAGCCTCCATTGATGCGTACATACGCTCGGGGAGCATTATATATATTCCTCAGCCATCCCACAAAAGTTTCTGGGAATTGGAATTTCGACAGGGTGTCACATAGAAAGTCCCAGGACACCCTGTCGAATGCCTTCTCGGCATCCAGGCTTAGCACTGCAGCTGGGATTTTTCTTTTTTGAATATATTCAATCAAGATAAAAGTTCTTCTAATATTGTCTGTTGTATTTCTTTTTTTTATAAAGCCTGTCTGGTCTTGTTGTATGATAAAGGGTAAGATTGTTTCCAGCCTAGTCGCCCATATCGTCATGAAAATTTTATAATCATTATTTAGGATAGAAATAGGTCTACACATGGATGGGATTGAGGGGTCTTTATTTGGTTTTGGGATCGGGGATAGCACGCGTGAGTCCCAAGGAGGGAGGGGCGTCCCCTAATGACCTCAGTAAATACCTCTTAACAATTGAGGTAATTTCCATGTCAAATTGTTTATACCATTCAGAGGTAAATCCATCTGGTCCGGCAGCATTTTGTTTAAGATTTGATCCTCGCCTGAATTTCTTCTACTTTAATTGGGGCTGTTAGTATTGCTTATGATTTTCATTTAGTGCGGAAGGGCAAGTCCTTTAAAAATTCAGTCCTAATGTCTGAGGCATTTCTATCCTGTTGCTGATATAATTTGGCAAAGTATTCAGTGAATATCTGCCTAATTTCTTCATCTCTGTGGGTTAATAGGCCTGTTGTTGCCTTTCTAGCCTTAATTATGGTAGCCGTGCGCTTCTGAGTTCTTATCTTTTGGGCCAGCCAGCGCATCCCTCGGGTTCCCCCCATGTAGTTGTTTAGTTTAAGATAGAGTAAAGTTTGCTGGATTTTAGTATCCATTATTTTCTGTAAGGAGGCCATTGCATCTTTAATTTTATGTGCTAGTTCCTTGTCCCCTTCCCTATATAGCAATTGGTATTGTTGGATACAGTAGGTCAGTTCTGAATATTTCTTATCTAGATCTCTTTTTTTCTTAACTGAATATGCTATTATTTCTCCCCTTAGTGTTGCTTTTAGAGAGTCCCAGATTATTGCCTCAGAGATGTCAGAAGTAGAATTTTCCAATAGAAATTGTGGTATTTTTTTTTAATTATATTTATAAACTGTTTATCTTTTAAAATAGAGGGATTAAGTCTCCACAATGTCTGTTTTTTAGTTTTACCTAGGTCAATTTTTAAAATGAGAGGATGATGGTCAGACAAAATTTTCGGTCCTATTTCTATATCCTGTATTAAGGATAAGTGTTCACACGTTGTTATAAAGTAGTCTAGCCTGGAGTAAGTGTGATGCCTAGGTGAGTGGTAGGTATATCCTGGGCTTGATGGGAATAATGAATGCCATATATCCACCAGACCCAGGTGGTCAAGCATTTTTTTGATATACTTAGTGACATTTGTTTGCCTATGTTTTAAAGGATGGGAGCAGTCTTTGTTCGGTGATAGTGTTAAGTTTAAGTCCCCTCCTATGATTACCTGTCCTTTAAGTAGTTCTAGAACTTTTGAAAGGAAATATCTTATTACCGGGGTATTTGTCTGTGGTGGAAGGTATACGTTGACAAGCGTCACCTCTTGACCATACATATGGCCCTGTAAAATTAAGTGTAGCCTGTGCATCGACATAGGATTGAGTTGTTTCAGAAGGGGTAGAGGCTGGGATCATGATTGCTACTCCTCTACGGCGTCCACTATGATGTGATGAGGCAAAAACCTCATATCTTTGCCCCCATCTTAGTTTCACGTGCTCTGATCTTGAAAGGTGGGTCTCTTGCACCATAATGATATCTGGTCCCTGTTTTCTTATATTCTGTATAAATCTGGAACGTTTTATAGGGTTATGCAAGCCATTAATATTGCATGAGAGAATTCGTATTGGGAGGGTTGACATTTTTTCCTTATGTTTTCCCCCTTTTCAGGAGGATGTCTGTGATTTTTATCCGGACAGGTCTCCCTCTACCCTTGGGGGGGGACCCTGCCTCTGTTCCCTCATCATCAAGAATACCACCTATTAATGCAGATGTTTTTCCTTGTTGCTATGGTTAGTCTCTCATACAACAATTTTGGTTTAATCCATACCTGGTTACCTGTCTTTATTTTAATAAAATTCATTCTTTCTAACTGTTTCACTGTGTGTGAGTTTTTTCTTTAATTCTCTTATCTATCCCCATAATAATAAAGGAGTATCAGGTTAATTTGATGCTAGGCTGTCACTGGTAGTACTACTGTAGCTCGAGTGAACATCTCTTAAACGGTATTAGTAAGTTAAGCAGTTGTGCCTTGGGTGGGTTATTGTAAATTTACTGGCTTTAGTGTCTGTACACTACCTGTGCCACGAGTATCATGGCAGACTCCATTATGACAATGGAGGGGGATGTTGGTATAAAGTGTAGTATATGTGCTAAGTATATTATTGTGAATACTCCATTTCCATCTGCTCCCTTTACATGCTATAAATGAATAAAAGTGGCTGAATTAAAATCTGAAATTACTATGTTTAGTTCCAGAATGTTTCAACTGGAACAAAGTCAAATTTCTATGTTAGAACGTTTTCGTTGTGGTAATGTTACTAGCATAAATGTACCCAATTGTACACTTGACCACTCTCCCATATCAACCCTCCCAGTGGCGGCATCATTAAATTAATTGGGAGGCCAGCCCGCCGGCGCATGTTGATTTCGCTCAGTGACACCGCGACCTGAGTTCGGGAACAGACTCGGTTCGCTGAAGAGTCGGCGGGGGAGAGAAGGATGGGAGTCCGGGACAGCTCTCCTCTCAGAGGGAGGGTGGGGATGCACGGCACCTACTTGTCCCTGAAGTGAGGCTGGAAGCACAGCAGTACGCTGCTTCAGTGCTCAAGGGGAGTGGCAGACGCGACATTAGCCTTGACGCCAGGAAGTCACTCCCCAAGAAAACCAGGAAAATAACGCCTCCTTGGCTGGCCGGATGATTTGCCTCCAGCTCCTCCGCTGCCACCGAACTCATGACTGGCACACCGCAGTGACACCCCGGGCCAATTACAGAGTGCACTGGCTGCCCCCACCGGTGCCTTCCCCCTCGGAGGAGGGGACCCGTCCAGTGAAGGGATATGCTGTGTTACCTGGGAGGGGAAGCAATATGAAGTAAGTGGCTGGCATGGGGACGGACAGGCAGTTGGGAAGGGCTCAGGAGGCCTGAAGGAGTGGGTAGTCAGGAAGGCGCAAAAAAAAAAATCATTGTGAACTGTGACTGTACCTATACATAATGAAATCATGAATTCCCCCATATGCGATTCCCCCATTAATACTGTTGGTATAAATAATAAAAGATCAAGAAGTGATTTAGAGGAACAAGGCCCCCATGATAATTGGTATACAGTAAATAAGTCAAGCGCTCAAAATAAAAGGAAGAAAGGCAGATGTTTTCTCATTACCACTAAATAATAGTTTTGATCTCCTAAGTGACCCCTTAGTTGACGTAGAACAGGCCGCATAGAATACTACAGGGCCACTTTTAGACTACGATTACTATTACCAGTACTTCTGTTAACAGCAACTCTCTTGGTTGTTCTCCACCTGCTCCCTTCTTGACAAATCATGGCGCCCCTGTTATATCTATCGAAACTCTCCAGATGGAAAATTCAGACATGGATATTAATCCTCTTTCAGATAAGTGACAGTTGTTTGTTCTAGGTGACTCAATGATCAAACAATTAGAAAGGGCTGTATGTAATGGTGATTAACAAAATCTAACCTGTTCTTTCTTTAGGGGAGCTCCGACATCGGGTATTACCAAAATGCTAGGTGATATTTTACATAACCCTGGTGAAAATCCGATGAGAATAGTACATGCCGGAACAAACAACCTTTTTGGTAACTCAGTATGTTCTATACAGGAGGAGTATGTTGCCTTAACAAATACATTGATGTGCCTGGAATGTGATATTTTTATTTCTGAAATCCTAACACATCCTGCAGCCCCCGATTTCATAAATCATAAAATTAAGTGCCTAAATGGATGGCTTCGGAAATGGTGTTTGCGTCAAAATATTAAATGCGTCACTTACTGGGAGGAGTTTATAGACAGGGATGAGTTATTTTGCCCAGATGGGCTACATCTGAGTAAAAAAGGGAACTTTCTCATGGGCAAAAAGATATCTGAAACCATTGATCAAGGTTTAAACTAAGTTATGGGGGGAAGGGTTTGTCACAAGTTATGCCTTCTACCTGCAAACCTATAAAAGATTGTCAAAAACCTTTAACCCACTTAAATGTGTTGAGTTTAAATGCAAGAATTTTAGACAATAAAATGAACAAACATAACTAGAATGGCATTAGTAGATGCAAATGTAGTATCTATCACAGAATAACTTGGTGGGACAATAAATCTGAATGGGACACTGTTCTTCAGGGATTTTGACGTATATTCCCTTAAACGGGAGGGAAAAAAGGGATATGGTGTAGCTCTTTTTATTGACAAACATTTAGATTGTTTAGATATATCAGATCAAATTAAAAAACATGATATCATAACTGAATCCATCTGGGTTAAATTATCAGTTAAAGATATGCCACCAATAGTGCTGGGAACATGTTATAGGCCACCAAACTCTTCGTGGACTATTTGGAAACTATATTAGATGAAATGGAAACAGCGTGTGAAATTGGTAACATCTTATTAATGGGAGATCTAAATTTGGCTGATATTAATTGGCGGGATAGCTTAGCTTATACGCCAAATAGTAAAAAACTTTTAGCAAGGTGTGTTCAACTTTAACTGAAGCAGGGCGTCCTTCACCCAACCGGGGTGGACAATTACTAGATATAGTGCTGCACAGGGATAGCCTCGATGTTTATGATGTCTCTGTTGAAGCTCCACTTGGAAACAGTGACCATAATGTCATTTCCTTTAAGCTCAAATGTACATGGGAAATTGATTCCGAACCAGTGTCCATTTATGTGTACGAAAAAGCAAATATTTTTGAAATGGAACAAGTCCTTGGACATATTGATTGGGATAAAGAACATGCTGATAGAACATTACAAGAATATTGGGAATTTCTGTATGATACCTTAATTTTCCTTAAAGAGGAGTTTATACCATGTAAAAATAAATATATAAAAGGCAAATTACAGCCTAAATGGCTGACTACATCAGTTAAGAAATTGATAAAACAACAAAATAAAAAATACGCCGATTATCTTAAATCAAAAACTGCCCCCAAACTGGTCTAATTACATTAAAGCACAACAACATTGTAAAAATGCTATTAGGAAGACTAAGAGAAAATGGGAATTGAATTTGGCTAAAAAACGCAAAGAAATCTAATAGTAAACAGTTTTTCTCCTACATTAATTCTTTAAAAAAACCTAAATGTAAGGTGGGTCCCATTCAAGTGGAAAACCAAATAGTTCAAAACTCTAAGGGAATGGCTGACTTGTTTAATAGTGTTTTTTGTAAGAGCTATACGATCTCTGATATTCCTGTGTATCAACAAATAGGTACTAGTTCAGATCCATTGTCTTTACAATTAGACATTGCTAATAAGTTCAAGTTACAAAAAGGGAAAACATGTATGGGACCTGACCATATTTCAGGGCAACTGCTTTATATACTTACGGATCACTTGGTGATTCCCTTGAAATTACTATTCAACTCATGTCTGTTACATGGTTTTGTCCCAGAGCAGTGGAAAACTGCTACTGTTGTGCCTATATATAAGAAGGGTTTAAAATCAAACTGTTCAAATTACTGCCCAATCAGCCTTACGTCTCCAATTTGTAAAATTTTTGAAAGCTTAATTAGAGATGTATTAAGTCCCATCCTAAATAACTCAGACATGGAACAGCATGGATTTAAAAAAGGCAGAGATTGCTTATCTAACCTGATGATCTTTTGTGAAAACATCAGTTCATTAGTAGATAACAGAATACCGTGTGATATACAGTATTTTTGGATTTTAGTAAGGCATTTGACGCTATGCCACACCGGGCTTTAGAAATTAAGTTACAAAACTTAAAATTAAATATGTATATTATTACTTGGATTAAGAACTGGCTATCAAACCGTACACAGAAAGTCTGTATAAATGTATGTTTATCAGAAATCGGTTATGTGACCAGTGGAGTCCTCCAGTGCTCAGTGCTCGGGCCTTGTTTATTTCAGGCCTTTATATCAGATTTAACATCAAACTGCCAATCAATGTCTATTAAATACGCAGATGATATAAAGATTGGTGGTCCATGCGTAAGTGAACATGACTCTGAATTAATCTAGCAGGACTTGGATAAAATCTGTGAATGGGTTGCCTTGTGGTGCATGAAATTAAACAACTCTAAATGTAAGGTAATGCATCTGGGTCATTCTAATCGATTTAAGACATACAGATTAGGACAGTATCAATTAAATGAAACTACTGATGAAAGAGACTTGGGTATAACAATTTCAAATAATATGGATTTTTCCATTCATATAAATAAATCAGTAAATAAAGCTAATAGGGTTGTGTGGTCTATCAAACGTAATGTCTCTACAAAGGACCCCAAAGTCTTAATGCCATTATTTAGAGCATGTGTTAGGCCTCATCTGGAATATGCGACTCAGTTATGGTGTCCTTATAAGAAAACTAATATAATTCAAATAGAAAGAGTACAGCGTAAGTTTACAAAACATTTAAGGGGGTTATACGATCTTCCTTATGAAGACAGACTTTATAAATGTAATCTGTTCTCACTAGAAACTCATAGGCTACGTGGAGACTTACTGTTTCTTTGTGATGTTGTTCAGGATCCCGAGTTAATGGTTAACTTAGGTCTTCAGTTTAAGGATTTTTTTTTTTTTTTTTATTTATGCTTGTTACCCCCCGAGCCCTCCTGCCACCGTATCCTCAGCCCGGTCACGGGCTACCAGCCTCTGTTCCCAAATCGGCGCTGTCCCCCAATACCCGTGGCTTTCCCACGGGGCCTGCGGTGCACCCCGCTATGCACGCAGGCACTGATTAGGTCGGGGCCCGCCTGGGGAACATATCGAGGCCTTGGCAGCGGGCTTCATTCTGGTGGCAGGCAGGCTCATCTTTTCCGTTTTCCTGGGAGGCGGGTCGTGCAATGATGACGTCATCCGCCCCCGCCTCGATGAGCTTGTCAAGCGGCGGTCTGTGTAGTAACCCGGTCTCCACCAGGGGTCCCATGCACCGCCGCTACCCGTACCCTCCCCGGAGAAGGAGAGCTGTCTACGGACACTGATCCCCTCGTCCGCCGCCCTCCGATCACCCGAGTCCGCTCTTGAACTCGTCGCCGCGCCAAGCGGAAATCCAACCGCTGCGCCGGACGGGCCGCCTCAGTTTAAGGATTCTGTCTATAATACTAGAGGGCACCCCCTTCAACTGATAGGAAATTCACAATTATATTAGGAGGAAGTATTTCTTCACTTTAGGAGCGATTAAACCTTGGAACAGTCAACCCTTACAAGTTATTATTAGTAAGGATAAGGAACAATTTAAAACAAGATTGGATAAGCATTTACTATCCATTAAATCTCTGACGCATTATTGATTGGTTAGCATGTGAACATCTATGGGCCAATAGGCTCTCTTGCTTTCTATATACCTTAGTATGATATCCTCCTCTGTCACCACTACATCTGTCCTCCCCCCCCGCTCCTCTTCTCCCTCCTGAAGGTGCTGGTCTGTCCTCCTCCTTGGTGAAAACAGAACAGAAGTATTCATTTGGTATCTCTGCTTTCCTCTGCTTTCCTCTGTTATCCTCCACCCACTCCTCCTCTTTTTTTTTTTTTTTTTTAAGTCTAACAATACCACCCTTCTTGTCCCTTTTCTCACTTGTACAGTGAAAGAAGGATTTCTCCCCCTTCTTAATTCCTTCAGCTATCTGCAGCTCCTACTGTGCCTTTGCTCACCGGACTTCCTTACTTGCCTCACTAGCCAACCTTAGGTAATCTTCCCCATCCACCTCTCTCTTGGTCTTCCTGAATTTTCTACAGGTTAACCTCTTTTCCCTCACTGCCTAGGCGACCCCAGAACTGAACCAGCTGGACGCTTTGGCCCTTGTGTTCTTCCCCCTGAGCCTAATGCACTCCTCTGTGGCAACCAGTATTCCTTCCTTAATGATGAACCACCTTTGGTCCACCCCCGTATCTGCTCTGATGCCTGCCACCCCCGGCCGATCACTGGTCCGTTATCAAATTAAATCCCAAGGCCCCCCACAATTGCAGGCTTGACTGTCATATAATAACATCCCTGTTGTCTAGGTGCCCCCACTTGATTATCAAAACAAAAGAAAACCGCGAGCTGGCCTGACTGTCAACGAATGACCGTGTTCTTGTACAAGCACATCGCCATTCATTCAGAAGCTCAGCTGGGCAGCCAGCCGTGGAGGAGAGTTGGAGGGCTGTGCCAGTCGCCCGCTCAGGGTGGGGGGCAGTACATGCAGGGGTGTGGGGGTCCATCAGACACCTGAAAAATTTGTGTCTGTGTCTGGCACTGCCAATCGGGCGGGGGACCTTGGATTTAATTTGACAATGGCCGCGACAGGCCAGGAGGGGGACCACTAAACACTAGGGGTAGCATTATACGACAGTCGGGCCGGCACCCAGCAATTGGCAGAGGGATCTTGGGATTTAATTTAACAATGGACCAGTGATCGGGAGACCACCAGACACCAGGAAATGACACAGGCCCGCAAGGTGGGGATTTCATTTACATCGGGGCCTTACATCCTCAAGTATATTTCTAGGGAGTTATGGATTAACAGGCACCACGCATTTGTGGGAACATAATTACCTCCCAGTCATAAAACAACTCAAAAATGACTTTCAGCGATGGTCACTGCTTCCCCTATCCTTAACTGCAAGAGTCCAGGCACTCAAGATGAATGTCCTACCGCACCTTCTGTACTTATTTCAATGCGTACCGTGTATTGTGGCTCAACTGGACTTAGAGACATGGCAGGATCTTTTCCTTGCCTTCTTTTGTGAAACAAGAGACCTAGAAGTTGAAAGACACTGCTATACCTCTCGAAACAAGATGGAGGTCTGGCCTTTCCAAATCTACAAGGTTACTGGGTGGCAGCACAGATGCGGATTGCCCTTCTTTGAAACAACCCAAATTATGACGCACATTGGAAGCAGATGGATATTGGACTTCAGGGTGACCCCCCCATTCAGGCATGCCTTTTCTTAGCAGGAGGGCCCACCGGGCTGCAGGGACACTCAGGTACGAAAGCAGTCCTGGCTGGGTGGAGGCAAGGTACTTGTACAGGGGAAACACAAAGACAACTCTGCAAATATAAGTGGTGGGCTTATGACCCACAGTTTCAGCCGGCTAAGCTGGACAAGTGGTTCCAGCATCAGGCTAGAAGGGGATTTCACTCACCATATCAGATGTTGAATGGCCACACCATTCTATCATTTGAGGCGCTTCAACAATGATATGGTCTCCTCCCCACAGATAGGTTTCATTACTTTCAGCTTAGAGACGCAATTAATAAACAGATCCAGAAAGTCTCATTACTGAAGGAGACGTTCTCAAAGAGGTCACCATTCCATACATTTTGGGGTCTAGGGGGAGAGTGCCATGCCATAGCTCGACTGTATACAAATTATATCTCAGATATGGAAATCACTACTCAGACGCAGACTGTGTGGCCTAGTGGTTAGAGCACTGCACTATGATATAAATTGCCTATGTATCATATAAGAAATAAATGGGAGCAGGATTTACAGATTTCTATTACAGACCAGCAGTGGTCCCTGATGTGGAGAAGCACGTGGACCACTGCCGAGTCCTTGGCCTGGAGGGATTTCTACTGGAAGCTGAGGGTCAGATACTTTTAGGTATCAGTCCAATCAGCCCACTTTACAGGGCGGACATTGACAGGGTGTTGGTGTAGATGCGAAATAAAGCATAGACTATTATATTCTGTTTTGCTCTAGCCCTGACAGTGTTTTAAGTGGAGTCCAGAAACACCACTCCCAGATGTTCTCAATAAAACACAAATAGGCCCGGAGCAAATGGTCTTGGAGCTACCGCCAAGGGAATTCAGGGGTAAGGAAGAGAGATACCTATGGGCCATACTGGTGACCGCAGCCCTTAAGCCAGTTACAAGAAAAATGGCTCCAGGCCTCAGCTCCTGACCTACTAGATTGGGTGGAAGTAGTGGAGACTATTCACCAGATGGAAAGATTAACCTTTACCCTTAGGCAACGAACACAGGTTTATCAGAATAGGTGGACTAGATGGTTACTGCATGATGGACCATGTCAGTATACCTAATTAAAATAAGTATAGACTATCAACCCCAGAACCCTTATTGGGTCCTCCTTGGCGGGTCCCTATGGGTATCTTAGGCAGAGAAATTGCAAACACCCTGATCAACTATATATGTGGGTTGCAAATATTCTAAGAGTTTTTAGATATGCAGATGTATCAATGATCAAATTAAATTCCTGGCACAGTGTAATTAATACGGTCATGTCTTTCTGTTTTTTTTTTTTTTAAAGTTAGTCCTTTTCTTATGGAATTACTCCTGGCTTTATATAACAGTAACTTCTACGTTTTTTGATTACTGAACCTTCTTTCTTAGTTTGGGAATATTCTGTAGGAGAATTGAAAAATATAAGTTATATGACTGTAATCTGTGATGCTTTATGTCATGGAACTGTTTTGTGAAAGTAACAGTCTATTAATAAAAGAAGTACATCTGAGGGGGCTATTGGTGGCGGGGGGCCACTAGACACCAGGGAAGTTCTTTTCAACATGGGGCAGAGCGATTGGTGTGGGGGTGCAGTAGCGATTAAAAAAACCCTCCGCAAAAATGCAGTCTGAACTCCACTAGTGGAGTTGCCAAACTCCGCTGGTGAAATTCCAAACTCAACCAGTGGAGGTTTTTGGGGGGAGCAATTTGGGCTACCCCGATCAACTCTGTGAAATGAGGAAAATCCGTAAATCTTTCGTAGAGTGGATTTTCTCCACTTCCACATCTCTACTCATGGCTTTGTGATCTGGTTAACTCCCTCAATGTTTTTTTATCCAAGTATTACAGACCTACCCATCTTTCATTTTATGTACTGCATTTGGATGGTCACTGTTAGGTGTGATCGCAATTGCATATACAGGAAAATAACTGCTAACCACTTTGAGCCCGCAAGACGAGCGGTATTATTATCTCATTTGCCCTCAAGACTTATATTCCCCTGTATACTGAACTTACCCATCATTATTTGATATTATACATAAGGATGGTCACATTCTGTACCTTAAATTTGGAGTCTGTTTTTCTTTCCAGGGTTGTCTGTGGTTGGGCTATTTTCCAGTTTGCTGTCATTTATTTTGGTCCCATATGCTGCCATTAAGTCCTGGTATTTCAGTAATGGGCACTCGTTTGGTCCTTCTGATTTATAGTGTAAGGTGCCTTTATTTAAGGGGGCCTCTTTGCGGCTGGTTGTCCCTTAGTTCATTGGTGGTGTGTGGCGTGCTGCTTATGTTGCAGGCAGGAGTAGCATTTGCGGTCTGGAGAAGCATCTGTACAGCCTGTTTCAGCAAGACCTGGAGGAGTAAGCAGTCCAGAATGGCATGTCATTGGGAGGAGCCACAATTGGCAGTTGGAAGCAGTGAGTCGGCAGCATGGCATCATCTGGAGTGCGGAGGGACCGGCTGCAACATCATGGATGGCATGGCATCTGGAAGTTGTAGAGCATCCAGAGGCACTGGCGTTTGGTATCAGATGGTGTCATGTGGAGGGACTGGCTGGTGCACAGTGGATGGCATGGCATCTGCATCCAGAGGCACCGGTGTTTGGTATCAGATGGTGTCATGTGGAGGGACTGGCTGGTTCACAGTGGATGGCATGGTGTCTGAGAAGTGTTGAGGGACACTACTATTTGGTGAGAGACTGGGGGGATTTCTTGCTGTATGGGAGGTTTAGCTACTGACTTATTTGTTGTAGGCTTTTTTTTCCAGCGTTTACATAGTGCATTTGTTTCTGCTGTAGACTTTTACCTAGCTATAGGCATCTTTTCAGGTATGTTAATGAGCGTGAGAATTTTTAATTGGTTAGGTTTGACTTTTCACTGATATGTTAACTGGCGTAACTAGTCATTCTTTTGTTCGTTTTGGTGGTTGTAATGTTGGCTTATAGGTGTCTTTTTTCCTCATGGTGTACAAGTTGCGGTGCGGAAGTATACAGCTTATATTGGGAGGTACACAGTTCTAACTGGTGAGGCATACTGGGAAATACACAATAGTGGGTCCTATGGGGAAAAACTCCCAATCCATATATGTATGTCTTTTATACCTAATATGTATCTACATCTCTGTTATTTATATTATCTCCATCTCTCTCTCCCTCTAATCTGTAAGGGAAATGGCCTCTGAAAAAGGAGAGGCTGGATCTTTTCTGATGTCAATGTTGGGTTTTTTTTAAACTTACATTTTATTCATTCTGAAAAATGATACAATACAAATTTCGTCCAGCCGTGGAACAATGCAATTGGTATACATTACTATACAGTAAATACATGTGCTATTTAAGCAATAAACCACAACAGGGTGTGGGTGATGCTGGGTTTACCCACGCCTGGTGTGGTTTGCCGAGTGGCCAAACCATCCAGGCGTGGGTAAATCCCAGCATCACTCACACCCTGGAGTGCTTTATTGCGATTATACAATGGCCTCCTATATTTTTATGTAAGAAAATAATGAAGAAAAAGGCATTTTTGTGGTATTTTAAATGATTTTTGTTAATGTATTCTTACGCCAGAAAAAAAATAGTACAGTTCACACATTGTGCTCAGGTTTGTTATGAAACAATATGCTCTCCTTATAGGTCAGCTTGCAACCTGCACCTCAGTTTCCAGAAGTGGAATCCAGACGAATTAGCAAAAGAAAGAATAAAAGAACATAGGCAGTTTACCAGAATAAAATTACCACCAAGACTGTAGACTGATGGCGCCGCCGGTTGGCGCAGTGGTGAAGCCCCATGAGACTGACTGTTGCTTCTGACCATCGTTGTTGAACTAATGAAATATTTGAATTTTTATAGAAAAACTGAAGGCGGAGAACTGTTTATTATAAAAAAAAAAAAAAAATGGCTAAATCTTAGAGAAATGATGGTCAAAAAAGTGGAGTGTGATACTGAACATGTGTGTGCAGAGTATCACGGCTAGGGTTTTCAGCGGCGAATTCAAGCTGGAGTATGCAGAGCTTGAAGGCTGTCCTTGCGGTATGAGGGCCACTCGAGGAGCGGGGATGCAGGACTGTGGTGCCAGTACATCGGGAGGTATTTATTGTACCGTTATTTGCCGTTTCAGGTGACTGATGCTGAACTTCGGGGAAATTGTTGAAAATAGTATCGAGCTCGTCATTATCTATGAGGTCGAAGGTGGTATCCATTGTTTAAACAGCGTTTTAGTTTTAGGCTCAGTTTCTAAGTGGCGACTTAAATGTGGTGTCGGTTTGGTTTTGAAATGGGGGTCGGAGTGATCCAGTGTTGGGGGGGTCATGGCTGAGGTTGGCTGGCACCTCTTGCATTGGTAATACCAGGATTTACAATGCTGTGTTGGTGCCAACTAACCACTGAGAGTACAGCGTTCATTGGTACCATGGTATAATCAGTGAGTAAGGTGTCCCAGGAATCTAGTTCAGTATGAGAGGCCACCTAAAAGCGAGAGCAACAAGTGCAATTCTGTAATGCACAAAAGTGCAGTGTAACTGTAGCCAAGGAGCACAGAGCCAAAGTTTTCACTGAATTCAGCTGGAAGCTTCAACTAAACCCTGCCCTATAAAAGGGGTCTGGTTGCCATGTAATATACCTAAAGGCACGATGTTGCTTTTTTAATCTTATTCCACAGTTCTCACCCAGACAACAGCGGCTATCACTGCTGTACCCTTCATCTGGTCAGGAGATGCCACTCCAAGCACAGCTAGCAGGGTGTGTGCAAACACCAGGCATCCTCCAACCTCCCTTCCCTGGGATCCATGCACCTCACCCCTGCAATGCATGCAGCCCCCTGACACACCACCAGGCCAGTGCATCCCTGTTTCTAATGTGTAACTCTTATTTATTTATTCAGGTAGGTGGATATTTACAGCAGCAGAAAAGAAACAGTACAAGACTAAGCATGAGCAACATATACATGCAACACAAACAATTATGTACAAAAATGTACAACAGCCTGCTCTGGTTAGGAGCTGTTGGGTGAGATACCATTTTAGTAGGTAAGTTCAGTCTAGAAATATAGAAGCAGGGGGTAGTGACATACACAGCCAGCAACACTACTGGGTTCATTACTGCCAAAGGATTAGGGGCAAGTGCAGGGAGTTTTTAAGTCACATTTACAGTGTGATCATTTTTTTTCTTTTCTACATCTGCTGCACAAATTTTAGAAATTTGCTTGATATTTTATGAAGTCTATACTCAAATCAATAAGCATCTGACAACATGGAGATCCACTGCTCCTTTGGGCAAAGGCCAGTTAGAGGCCTAGGGTCAGGAAGCACACATAGGTTAAACTCCATTCTGGAGGTTTTGCATATAATATGCAGGTTGTAACAGTACAGCCTTCCACTGTGCATACACCCCTGCCTCAATATGTGGGTAACATTGAGTCAACAAAGTGAGATTACTAGGCATGGATGACACAGGATGAGCCTGGTAGTTTTTTTTTTTTTAATTCACATAGTTTCCTGCACCTACCTGACTCCAGCTGTCCAGCTGGTTTCTTTAGGCTGCTTAGGCCCCTACTTTATCCTGTCTCTATTTGCCCCACTATCTACCATGCCAGACCTCCAGACACTGATAGCCTTAAAGCGTATTCACTCTGGTCACCCCACCACCACCACCAAGACATACAGCAGTCACCCAGGAGGAAATGTGTCCACTGATGCCACTGGAGGGAGAAGCATGAGTGAGATCTAGATGCTGGTGTGTGGAGGGGGCCTGACATCCTTGCGGCCAGGCAGGAGGTGTTTTCTCCATATGTAGATTATCTGTCCCTCTGAAGTTCTTCAATGTCAATGCCCAGCTCCCACTGACCTATGGAGGGGGAGTAGATGTCGATCCCAAGCTCCCACAATCTGTCAGGCAGTGCTCCAGGAGCAAAAGCTAGGATGCCTCCCTCCTCAGGGCCTGTGCACGCTGCTTCTGCAGTATGCCCAGCACCCCTTTGAACTGGCATGTGGGCGCTGAGATTGAACTTGATCCTCTTTCTCGCTCTGTAGTGAATTACATTACCCACCAACACCACTAGGCTGGCAAGGGTGAAGGAGCTTTAAGGAAAAATATGGCACTCAGCCTTAAGAGACAGGTGAGCACCCACCCCACCTTCTACCCCCAACCTAATGACAAAGTCTGATGCAACAGTTCCTAGCAAGTTTCCTCAGGGTCCAGCACAGGGCCGGTAGTGCATGCCAAACCCAAATCAGTAAACTAGAAAAGCACAGAAGTTGAGTACTCACCAACTCATACATATGGGACATCAGCCTGGATGTTGATTAAGAAAACATATTTTGAGAACACACCGAAATAGCCTGCCTGACTCGTTTCGGATCATCCAGATCCTTTATCAAAGGCTGGCTAACGAACACAGACACACCTTAAATAACAATTAATGATGACGTCAGTATTACATGAAACATTTTGAAAAAGTGAATTGTTTAAAAAATGAAGCACCACATATATAATACATATGAATAGCTTGCAATATATTCAGAAATGAAGCTTAAAGCTAACAAAATTATTTTAAGCACCTAAAAGACTGACAATATGGCAGAGTACATAACATTGACAAGCAATACAATGCGATGGAAATTGAGAGAACAAAGTGAACATATACTGTAGTAAAACTCAAATTAAGAAAATGCAATACAACATACATCTAATGTGTAACAAATGAACTGAGCTATACAAGAGGAAATGGAGGAGGGGAAGTGTTGTATGGAGACCTATCAAATAAACGATCAGTAAAGAGGCATGATAATTTCATAAAATATAAGAATCAATGTACTCAAAAATATTGCACAAGTGAAGTGGTTCTGATGGTCATCATGTTATCTTTTTCTTATAAATGGTCTAATGTCTGTGTTAAAAGACCAGGTTTTTCCTTTGCACTAAAGGTTAAAATCCAAAATGATTCCCTGCGGAGAACTAGATCATTCAAGTTTCCCCCTAGGGTGGAGCACTGCCTTTCTCTATGCCTTGAAATTTAAATACATGTTCCCACCCATCTCTTGCTGCAGTTATATGGTTTGCTGTAGCATACGTCTTATCTCTCCACTCTATCGCACGTATGTGCTCTCCCATCCTTGTTTTTAGACTTCTAGTTGTTTTTTTATTTTAACCTTGGGTGCAAACAAAGAACCTGGTCTTAACACTAATATAGACATTAGACCATTTATAAGAAAAAGATAACATCATGACCCTTGGAAGCACTTCACTTCTGCAATATTTTTGAGTACACCGATTGTTATATTTTATGAAATTATTATGCCTCTTTACTGATTGCTTGATATGTCTCCATACAATACCTCCCCCACTCCACTTCCTCTTGTATAGCTCAGTTCACTTGCTACACATTAGACGTATGTTAGATTGTGTTTTCTTAATTTGAGTTTTACTATATGTTCATTATGTTCTCTTAACTTTCATCGCATTGTATTGCTTGTCAGTGTCATGTACTCTGCAATATGGTCACTCTTTCAGATGTTTTAATAATTTTATCAGCTTTAAGCTTAGTTTCTGAATGTACTGCAAGCTATCTATATGTTTTGTAAATGTGGTACTTAGTTTTTTTAAACAACTCGCTTTTTTCAAAAGGCTACATGTCATATTGACGTCAACATTAACTGTTATTTAAGGTGTGTCTATGTGTTCGTTAACCAGCCTTTGATAAAGGATCTGGATGATCCGAAATGAGTCAGGCAGGTTGTGTCGATGTGTTCTCAAATAAAATATGTTTTCTTAAAGGGAAATGTCCACGTCCCATTAGGTCCCACCTCCATATGAAGCAGGATCCCATTAGCAGATGCGTAAGCGGTGATAAATCTTTAACTTACTGTTTGGTTATTTTATTTAAAACAGTATTTGGTTGATCCTGCTCCCTCCCCACCGGCATTTTAGAAGAAAGAGCCCTTCCTGGCATGCCCACAAGCATCCGTGGCTGTCCCCATGATGACGTGCCGGGCAGGGAGCAGCCATGTCGCCTCCATAAGCTTAGTACAGTGCCATACTTTCAAACAGCTCCAGTTTGGAATTATGTGTGTCCATGCTATACCGAGACCAGGTACAGACTGACAGGCACATTGGCAGACTGTACCTGGTATCAGTATTTCATGGGGGTACGTAAGCTCCAAATCGGAGCTGTCTGAAAGTACAGCACTGTACTAAGCCTATGGAGGCGACCCGGCTGTTTCCCGCCCAACATGTCATCATGGGGACAGCCACAGGTGCTTGTGGGCATGCTGGAATGGGCTCTTGCTTCTAAAACGCCAGCTGGGAAGGTGCAGGATCAACCAGATACTATTTTACATAAAATAACAAACAGTACGTTAAATATTTATCACAATGTATGTATCTGCTAATCGGGCCCTGCTTTATATGGAGGTGGGGCTGACGGGACATCGACATTTCCCTTCAATCTACATCCAGCCTGGTGTCCCATATGTGTGAGCTGGTGAGTGCTCAACCTCTGTGCTTTTGTTGTAGTTCCTACCCTAGGGCCCTGAATGCTGTATGTTCACACTGGCCTTGGTCATTTCCTAGTCATTTTTCACTGTGGGGTTCTGAGTGGTATGCACCAGCCTAGGTGGTGCATAAGGGAATCAATCAAAGAAAATGACAATTCAATGAATGAACCCTTTAATACTATTTTTGTAACACAGCCAGTACCTGTCATATAGCTGTTGCTTGATCGGCAATGAAGACAGCTCTTCCACAGTCCCGTTCTTCAACACCTTCAGCAATGCATCCGTTTCCCCAAGGCCGTAGTTCAGCTTGGCCTCAGTAAGCTCCACAGTCAGCTGATGCTGATTAAGGTCCAGCTGGATCCCGGACATAATCTGAGCGCGCTCCTTACGCAGACGTTCAATCTCCTGCACCCTGTCTTCGTGAAGCTTAGATTTCAGGTTTGCCTCAGTGGCTTTGTCCTTGGTCTGCCTCTTCTCTGTCTGGGTTTGGCAACTGGCAGTGTTGTTTGCAGAACTTGCAGCTGATGGTGGTCTGCTCTGCACCCCAGACCAGTTACTGAATTTGTTATGAATGGGCAAGTCTCCAAGGCTGTAAATGGAAGTTCTCAGGGTTTCTTTTGCAGAAGGATGTTCATTTAAAAGTACCTCAGTATTACACTCACTAGCAGCAATCGATGACGTGTCTCCATCCTCCAGATGTATGGTCATTTCAGAAGATGAAAGCAGATAATCACTTTGTTTTTCTGGGGAAAACCCTGAAGGGAGTGTGCAAGAATCTTTCTGCCTTAAATGATGTCCTGAGTAATGGCTGCTATGTTTAAAGTTGCCATACTGATTACTGCTTAACGTAGGACAGTAAGGAGAGAAAGAGGCCCCAGTGGAGATGCTGCTGACAGAAGATACTGCAGAAGCTTCATAATCAGTCATTTTCCTTGAAGCAGCTGTGCAACCTCTGCCAACCTCATGGCTGTAAAGAGGGACTGCCAGTACAGAATCCAGGCTACATGTTTTGAAGGACTCTGGTGACATGGAAAGGTTTTCAATGCAAGCCTGCCACTTGTGCAGTGCACCTGTGATGTTCTCATGCTGCCCTCGGACCGCCAAACTGTCAGGACTAGGAGAATCATGACTTGTTATAATGGTACTTTGGTGTTTTGGGTCTTCTAAACCCATGCCTATTCCCCCAGTGAAAGACACATTTCCTTTTACAATATGTCCTTTCCCATCCTCCCCATAAAGTCCAGCATGGCTCATACTGTGAGATGCACTGTTTGGGTAATCAAATTCTTTCTTTGAATGAGTTGTATTTGTTGTGTTGCTTTCAAGATTCTGCCCATGATTTAGTTTTGAATCATGTGGAATAACCTCTCCCCCCCCTGAATTCTTTACTGTGCGTGTCACAAATGACCCGCCAGTTCTGTTTATTGTCTTCTTGCTGCCTTCAGGATTATTGGTATCATCCTCTGTTTCTGATGAATAATCCCCTTTACCCCCTTGATTATTAAAGCCATACCAAGAAGCTGATCTTAGCTTCCGTTGCCTAAGGCACCCTACTGAATAATCATGCAACTCTACAGGCTCTCTGTTTGCTAGGCAGTGGCTGGATTTACTGCGAAATAAATTCCCATCTGTACTAGCATCCAGTGTAAGAATAGGTGACGAAGCTCTGTCTACCAGGAAAACATTTTTGGAGCAGGTTTTTGTTTCACAGGCATCATCTGGCGTGATGTCAGCCTCTCTGTCCTGGAATAATGGACAAGACTCATCCAGCACCCCTGAAAGTTCTGGTGTGTGTAAAGAAAAGCTATTGGGCGTCACTGTAGAAGACTCCATTTTCTTTGCACTTGCTGAGGAGGAGGCAACTGGAGAAACCTCAGGACTGAAGGGAGAATAACACTGCTGTGCGTTTACTGCAATTTGCTGAGGGTCACTAAACAATGGAGTTGAAGCCCTAATCAAAAGGTCAATGGCATCTGAAGATTGCTGTGTTTTCATGTTTTGCTGCAACATATTGTGATGGTTTCCACTGGCACTTAGGTCTGTCATGCTCTGCATCTTCATTTCTAACATTTTCCTCTCTTGTAGTACAAGTGTTATGTCTTTCCTGTCCTGAGATATATCTATAACATCTGAGCCAACCACTTTGACAATTACATTAACCTCCTGAGCCTTTGGTTCATTTCCACACTCCTCGGCTGTGTTTCTGTGTGACTCATTTGTGGGCAATCAGTTTGAATGGCTACATCTTTTGTTGTTTGAGTATAACTGTCTGCTTTGCTACTTATTTTGTTTTTTTCACAGACTCCCCTCCAACTATTACCACTCTGTTGGGTATCTGTAGTTCGCTGTTGGGAAAGGCTACCCAACAGTTCAGTTGTGTTATAAATAAGCTGTGAAAGGTGCAAGGACAAGTTCTGCACACTCTTCCATGATGCAGATGACTGATCTAAATCCTTTTCTGTTTCACGTCTTGTAGAAATGTGAGTACAACTCCTACGATGTCTGTTTGGCCTTTTGTGCCTTACTTCAAAGAGAGTTTGTGTCCCCTGTTCACAGGTGACTTTCAGAGGTTTTTCTGAGGATGATTCAGGCTCTGAAGGGTACAGCAGGACAATTTCATCAACCTGCATGGAGGTATTTCCTACTTCTCCAGGGGAACTGTTATAACCTGGAACCCTGTTCTCAGAACTCATCCTAAATTCTTCGGGGGAGGCAGGGTAACGCCGATCATCATAAACACCATCACAGACATATGCAGAGTCATCCCATCCCTGGAGGTCCTCAATACTGCTTATTGTGCTGGATATTGCTCTTGCGTTAGCATAGGAGCTTAAATGAGAATGAAAAGGCAAGCTATGTACATTCAATCCATTGTCAACGCTGGCGCATCTCATGACGTTGTGATCATCAAGGTCCAGTTGAGCCTGATGACAAGAGACATCACTAGCACTTCCAAAACAAAACTGCTTCCATCCAGCCCTGCTGCTGTCACCTTGCTGCCACTGATGAACATATGGGTTGATGTCACTAGAACCAAAGTGGATGGCATCTCTATTGCCATGAATATTTAATACTCCTTCTACCGGCTGGTGAACAGGGTCCTGCATGCTTTTGGTGCCCACTGTTCGACAGCAAATATCTGGTAACTCTGTGGTTCCCATTCTGCCAGAATGCTTATCCCGAACTGACTGACTTGCTGAAAAAGGAAAGTCGATACATGCCCCAGACTGGTTCTGCTGGGGTCTTTCGCAACAAACTGGTGAACCATTCCAATGACTTGGAGAAAGTCTCTGTTCATCTGTGGACTGAGAATGGAGCCCTGGTTTTGATTCCCGTGGTACAAAACACCCCTCAGTCCTGTGTATATCATCCTCTTCAGTTGGAGAGGGAGGTTCAACACTTAAATTTAGATCCTGTGAAGATCTGGTTGCTGAAGGCACAAGGTTTGACCCAACAAATGCTTCTGTAGAGTACTCGGAAACTGCAGAAGGCACATTTCTAGATGGGGCTGGTAACCTGTGTTCCTGCAAATGTTTTGCTTTTTCTTCATTACTGATTTCAGTTCTAGAGGTGTCGTTCTGCTTTTGATCCTCATAGCTACAGGAAAGGCCTGACGCCTTGTTGCCTCTCCTAAGCAATGCAACAGTGGGTTGAACAGCATCATGTGAGGAAGTGCTTAAAGAACTATCACTTCTACTGTGAGTTGGCGGCTTCAGCCGTTTTTGCTTCTTTTTTCTCTTGACTGTATTACCCAACTTCGGTTGTTGTGCCATGTCTGACATGTCAGTCAGGACACCTCTACTTGAAGAACTGTCATCATCAGTCTTTGTGATAGTGCAAGCAGCTGCAGTGAGAATGGGAAGATTCTGCTCTCTCCGCAGTACTAACCTCTGAGGCTTATTTTCACACACAGCCCCTATCTCAGCTTCTGACACAACAATCTCTTGCACGAAGATGGTCTGCGGGTTAGTGAACTGGTCTGTCATTCTGTAGTCCAGTTGGGAATCTACTCTGTTCATTCCTCTGCAGGGGGTGTACAGCTGTCTGCTAACATCTGCATCAAGTTCATTTTTGATACAAAGCACAGAAGGGGACTCTCTCTCCTCCTGCTCATGCATTTGTGTCCCAGAGACTTGATCAATGAGCTCCTCAGATTCTGCGGCTACACACTGTGTAACTGGTAGTGATGAAACCAGTGAATGATTCTGTGGTTTAATAAAGAATGGCGCATTTCCATTGACCAAAACTGGTGCATTGCTAAGACTTTCAGCATCGGCCTTAGTAATATTTACACTTCTGCTGGCACTTTTAACTTCTGTTCCCTTTACATCAACTACTACGCCTGCACTAGCAGCAGAATCCTTGACAAACGCTACACATGGCAGACTCTGCTGTTTTTTTCCTTCAGTAAGATTTAAGTAATTAGCATCAGATGCTAACTGATGACTTGTTACTGTAGTCCCAGAAGATACAGTCTCTTGAGATTGTTGAACTATAGCTGCTTGGTGGTTTGCAAGAGGTATCTGTGTAAGGGCTGCTATATCAGCTACACTACAACTGTCTTCACATTTATTATGCAGGACTTCTGAGAGTGCATATGACTTTGAAGTGGGGTTTAAACTTGATTTGACATTTTTTAAATCAGGAGGACCATTCTTCTGTCTCAAGGAATCCCACCTTTCTTGCTGAACAGAAAGGCAAATTATGGCTTTAGAATTCAACTGATTAGGCTCAAGAATGCCTTGCACTGAGGACTGGACAACACTGAGTGACTCTGAACTGTTCCCTGAATTACTTGTGTCATGAAAATTTTCACTGGCATGATCACTGGATGTAGTATGGAGCGCTTGAGAAGAGGCTAAAGATGACAACCTTCCACTTAGGGCAGAAAAACGAAGGGCTGTTCCAGCAGTGTAATCAACAACAGGTGGTTTAAAAGCGCCCTGGATTACTGTCACAGGTAGTTGTAAATGAACTCTGTCAAAGTTCTGGGGTAATCCTGATAAAATGTTTTGTACATTATCGTCTTGCTGATTATTCTCTACACCAGCTTTGTTTTTTCTTAAGCTGGAGGATGCTGCTTGTAAATCCACCCCTTTTAATGGCGCTTCTGGCTGCAAGCTATGAGAGATATCTTTCACACTGTCCCCAGCAGCTTTGTCAGTCTCAGGAAAAACAATATTTTTTCTAAGACCCTCAAGTGCCAATGGGTTTTGTCTTCCTTTTTCAGGCACACTTAGTTCCTGGCTCTTCATACACCTAATGTCCTCTTCCAAAGGCACAAGTCCACACTCACAATGACATGCTACAGAAACATCTATGGTTCTTTCAGTCAATGGGGCTGAAGTCACAAGTTCTGAACAAGCTTTTTCTTTCCATACATTTGCTTTTTCAGGTATCTCTGCAAGCCCTGAAGAAGAGCCTCCTTGAAGTGCTGATTTGCAGGTGTCAGTGACATCAGATGAAGCTTTCAGCAGACCACCTTTATTCTCCATAAGTTTAGCTTTCCTGTTAAAAGTACTATTCAAATTACAGGTTATACAGGTGGCATGTTTCAAAATCTGTGAATCCTCTATTGCAGAGTGTGAATCTACTGCCTTTTCAGAGATACCAGTAAAAGTGTTGCAGTTATCTGAGGCACTCAGTTCCCTGCTCAGTTGCCCTTCACAGGTAGACAATGCCTTTTCCAGAATGGCACTGTTCATGCAAGATGCTGCCGTTAACAACCCCTGCAACTCTGGTTCATCATGTGTGCTTGGGCACATGTTGTGCCCTTTGGAAATGAGGCTATTCCCATGACGCTCTGCCTTTTCTAGAGGAACTGGCCCCCTTTCCAAATCCGTGGAAGACGAATTCAAAACAGCATTCATACAGCCAGCCACATTAGGCATCACTACTTCCTCACTTCCAACCACAGAAATCTTCTTACCACCTCCAGCCTTTTCCACTGGCCACTGAACTGGACCACGCACACCAGTGCTGCTTACAACTGGAGCTTCACCACATAAATCAAGGTGCTGTTCTAATGAATGCATATATTCTTTAGCCTGTGTGATGTTGGCCTCAGAAAGCCCTTTATGGTCCATTCTTTTCCACTGTGAGTTGCCTTTCACCTGGATTGTGGATTTGGCACCTTCTCTTGCGCAGAATACATTCTCCATAATCATTTCATGCTGATTCCCCTTAATTTTGATATCTCCATCCATTAACCCTGTATTTATTGTTGACTTGTCAGTCAATTTTTCGTCCTGATGCACAGCCTCTACAATCCTAGTTTCTCCAAGACTTGTGTCATAATCCGCAGGTTGGCTGGAAAGCATCACGACACTGGCCTGGCTCTCTACTTTTTCTGCAGGCAACCAAATATTGGTCAAGGTATCGGAGTTTGCTCTGGGAAAGTTACATTCCCCAGTAATTGGTACAGACTTCTTGTTTAATAAGACGCTGTTTAGTCTGTGGTCATTTTCTTCCACATGAGATCTTCCCGGGTTGTCGGTCACTTCTCTTGCTTCTTTCCTTATCAAGGCACTGCCCCATGCTCCACCTCCTTCATCCTGGGAAACTCTGTTATTTCCTCGGTTGGTTTCATTATCAGTTTTTGTGGGTTTTATATCTGCTACACCTGTCTCTCTCTCTCTTTACAACATCAACACCGTCACATCTGTCTGGTTTATCTTTAAGTACCTCTTTTGCTAGACTAGGACTGGATTTAATTATGTCTGAAGTGCTGCAGTCACAACAAGAACTAAAACAAGTGTTATTTGATCTTTTGCTGTTAGGATTATTTGTCAAGTCATCTCCAGTATGAGGTTCTGTAGCACCATTCTGGCTAAAATGGCCCTGCAGAGGGCATTCCCTTTGAGTAGTTTGGGCTTTTCTGTTGCTGTACTGTGTAACAGAAGTGTTGCTAGAGACGCTACTTTGATCTGTTTCATTCACTACAGAGCAACCATAAATTTCCAAAGCATCGCTGCCACATCTAGGTTCGCTCAACACACTCAATTCATTCTGAAGATGAATTTTTGATGTCTCATTCCTTTTTCCTTCAACCATTACATCATAACTCTGTTTACACCCCTGCTCATTAAATTGAAGTATATCTCTGTCCACTGCCACAGCACTTGCAGAATAATTTTCTTTAATAATGTCTGAGTGTTTACCAAGTTTATCTTTGTATGTGCTGTTGCATTTTGAATCTTCGATTGGCGTCATCTGCGTCTCCAACTCAGTGCCCTCTACAGTTTGCAGCCTACTAGCTCCACTCCGGACCATGCATTTCTCTTCCTTTGTGCTGCAATCGGTTAGTACTGCATTACTTCTCATGGCATCACACGTGTCATCAACAGCACTGTTCTCCTTATTACGTTTCTCAGAAACTTGAACCAAATCTGCTGCTATAGCATGACCTGATCTGGTGCCAACAGATGCTGCTCTGTGGTCTTTCCTTTCATGTGATGCTGAATTTTTCTCCTGTCTACAAGTTTTGCTTTGTTCTAAACCTGTAAGTGTTTTAGAACTAGAACCATCTTTCACAGTACTGCTTTCTTCGCACAGTCCTTCTGAATCAATGGTGGTGCCTGTAACTGCCCCACTGTGCAGTCCTAGAGGGTGCAACAGAATAGATGTTTACCCTGCTATTACATTCAGATTCTACTACTCCAATCATCATCTGGCCAGTTTCTGGTGACATGTGGTGCTGTGAAAATATATTTCTCCGACTGCTGCCATTGGAACCCCCCTGACTTTCACACTTATCACAGTGGCTTGTATGCTTGTTGATATCAGTCAGGACTTCCTCCTCCGTTTCTTCAGATACCAGATCTCGTTGTGTGGCTCTGCAACGTTCATCTCCGTCTACCCTGTCAGTAACTTTTGTGGTGTTTTGTAATATACTATCTGCACTACTGATTTTCAGAGCAGTTCTATCCAGAAATGCAAATGTGTCAGTGTTGTTTACATTGGTTGCAGCAATGTGGCTGTTGCGGTCCCCTGAGCTCATCTCGGGCTTCACCTGCTTTGTTAATGTTAACATAGATTACCATATTAAACATTTCTGATGTGTACGGTAAAAGATCCTTTTCGGCATTTAATCCATTACAAACCATATTCTCATCTTCTGATGTTTTTGTTTTTCGCAAAGTTTCATGATGTGGCCACTCTCTCTCAGTCTTGTTAAATTTATCTTGAGTTGAAGCTCTATCTGTTTTATCTTGGAATTCATCAATCTTATTGGCTGTACTCCTTTCCTTGCTAGTTAGATCAGAAATGTCATAGTCCTCTAGTTTACCACTTTGTGTTTCATGGCAGATGATAGCTCTTGATTCTTCTAGTCTGCTGTTTTCACCTTGGACTGCCGTGTCTGGTGCACCCCCACTGCATTGCACTACTTTTGTACAGCCACTACTCTCTTGCTGGAAACCAACAGAAAGCCTTAGATTGTTGGAGTAACCAAGCTGACCTGGATCTGCATGAAGAAATTGTGGTCTATCTGAGCCTGCCTGGGCTAAAGATCTGGTTTCTATTCCAGTAGTAATGCCCTGGCTGGTAACGCAGGTTTCAGTCCTGTCCGCTTTACTTTCTTCAGCAGTGTTACATGTATGTATGGCCAGCGTAGGAGACAACAGTCCACCAGTGCTTATATCACAAGCTACATGAGCATGGGAAACTGCTAAATGAATACCACTTTCAAGTTTATAATCCTTAAGTATTTCTGAACTGTTGTCACATGCAGCTTCTGTGTCCACTACCTGCTGTCTCTGTGATTCTCTAGCACTGTACTCGTTTTGTGGTGTTTCAACAGGTGCATGATTCTCCACCTCATCCTTATTAACTGTATTCTGGTTACACCACAAGGCAGCACCATCATCATCATTGGAAGGTTTACAGGTTATGCACTCAGGGGTTTCTTCATTCAAGATTGGTGCATGATCTCCCAAATCACAGGTACTTTCAGGCAATGAATTTCCCAGGTCTGCGGAGGAAAAATCTGAAATTTGTCCAAGTCCTTTTTCATGACTTTTCTCTACAATAGCTGGTTTCCATTCAGTGTCACTGAAGGTTCCCTCAGACATCACAGCCCGACCTGCCAGTAAAATACCATCAGCATCGTTCTTAGATTTATGAACACTGGTTTCTCCTGAATGAGCATTCCTGAGCCCAATTGTCTTTTTTAATTCTACAGCCATGTTGGATTTTTTGTCACTGTAAGATGCAGCGGCTTTTTCGGTCTTGCCCATAGATTTATCAGTTTGCCTGTTTTCACTGCCACTCACTAAAGTTGAAGTTGACAGGTTGTCAAGGTCACTCACAGTATTTAAACAAGTACCACTGAATGCTGAATGAAGTGTATCACAAGAGAACCTCAATTGTTCTTCCGAAACAAAGTTTTCCATTCCACAGTTACCTCTTTTCTCCAACCTGTCTAAGAAAAACGAGTTTGAGCCTTTCCCAGTAGAAACTTTGGGCTCATGGGTGGATTTTGCCTGTAATGATTTATTTTCCAAAGCCTGTTTTTTACCTATGGAAAAATCAAGATGCCCTTCCTCTGAAGCCTGTGATGGTTTACTGGCGTGATTTCTAGTTGTACCCCTGCCTGAACTATCTGATGTTTGCGTGCATTCATTGACCATTACAGATTCACAATGCAGTTCAATACCGGGGAGTTTACAAACAAGCTCAGATTCAGTGGATGGAACACCACCCATCTCGGAAAGTGTATCCTCTTCAGGAGTCACTGGGAAACACAGAGCTGTGGTATTTTGCCTTTTAGAATCGCAAGGACGCTTGTGAAGAAAATAATTTTTTTTCTTAGAGTTTTCTGCGTAGTCCACGTTTATTATACTACTCTCAAAAAGTAAGTGTCCTGTGCCTGAGTCAGAGCTATTCCTCGACTGCTTATTGTCTGCATCAGAGAAAGAAAATGATTTTATATCAGTTAAAGTTGCTGCCACTAGTGTCATCTCTTGTGTTTGTTCAGCACTCAGAAAAGCATTCTCTTCATTGCCTTTGAGGTGTATCTCTCTGTCTGTATAAGGACTTTGCTGGCAAGTAAGATATACACCAGCTCCTTCACGAGCAGGACTTTCTTCAAAAGAATAAACATCTGTCTTGGAAGTGTTGCTGCTTCTGCTTTTTGACTCAGATGAAGACCAGGCGTCGGTTAAGAGCAAAGGGTTTTTAGTCCTCTGGGCAGATCTTAGATCATTACTCTGAGTTTGCTCCTTCAAGCCAGATGCTGCCTCCTTCCCAGACTGATTGCAAACATCATTCATGTTAGATTCAGACCTCCTGTTTAGATAGAATGAAACTCTTGACTCAGAGCCTCCAGTCATTCCACCAGTCTCTTTCAAAAATAATTCTGACCTTTGGTTCTCCTCTCTGTTTGAGGTTTGTGTTCTGGGGCTTTGTAGCTTCCAGAAGATCTCTACAGGAATTTCACCTTTAGAGACTGGTTCTGATTCCAGCATCAAATGGTCTTCAATTTCTGCCTCCTCTAGGTCAGTTAGGCTATCCAGAGAAAAGCTTTTTCCACTCATTGCTAGTCTGTGATTCCCTGGATGTAGATCATCACAAGGCAAAGACTTCCAACCTTTTAGGGTTCTGGAATGAAGAACTGACTCTTTTTTATCTTGTAACTTTCTAGGGCACCACTCTTTGTTCTGAATGGTTTTACTGCCATCCTCTGCTAGGGAGTCTTGAGACATCTGCCCATCGTCACTCTCGCTGTCCTCTTGGTTTTGCTTTCTCCGAGGTTTCTCCGAATCCTCTTGCTTAAGTTGCTCAGTTAAAGCCTTGACATAGGCAGAAGATAAGGAATCCACAGAGTAGAGGCTATCTGTGTCTGAGAATTCTTCCTCCTCCTCTTCTTGATAATGATCAAGTAGACTTGCTGCTACCTCAGAGATGCCTGCACTCAACAACTCAGTACTGTGCCATTTTCTTTCACTGTCTTGGTAAGCTGCTTGCTCTGCCAGCTTGTTAAGGTTTACCATTGATGATGCTGTTTTCACAAGTGTCTGCAAAACCTGCTCAGACTGTCTATCAAGACTACTGGAGGACCTTTTAGGCGGTTTCATCAATGTTTTTGTTGGCCTGCTTAAATGTCCCAAAGGTGGCTTTTTGTAGATATTTGGTTTATTTATTTTATTGCCTCTGTCTGAGGGGGACTCAGGACACCCAATTTCTATACCAGCTGTTTTACTTGACAACTGTCCAGCACCTCCTTCATGGATTCCACCAATTCTCCCACTTGGCAGATGTTCTGATTTCGTTAACTCTGATCCTACAGATATGGCCCTCAACATCTCCTTGTTCTTCATATCAGCAAGACAGCTTTTTGATCTGGCCCCTTCAGATCTAACTGCGGCTAGCTCCATCAAGTGCTTCTCTGTATTAGAGAGGGCTAATGAAATAAAGTCCTCGTCCAGTCCTCTAAGATTGTCAAAAGACAACTTTCGTTCATTTTTATTAGCCTTGCCCATAGTCGGAGAACCCTCTTCCCTGTTGGAATTTCTTCTTCGGGAAGCATCCATTGCTGCTCTAGGAAAACACTCTACAGGAAAAGATGCCTCTGATACTTTAACTTCATGGTTTTCCTGGACATTTAGTGAGGGAGGTACTTCAGGAAACATATTCCTTTTCAAGAAGCCACTACAAAAAAAAAAAAAAAAAACAGTCATTAAATAAAGAGTTTATTGCAATGGTACTATATCTACAACATACTAATATTCTCTATATAGTTCCCTTTGGTTTCTGAGTCATGAATGGAGACCTTAAGTTTTTTTTTGGCCAGCCTCTTTACAAAATCTTGAAAGAAGTAGATGATTTTAGGAGACAAATGAAAAGAGCTCCCAGTATTATCACTGCATGACATCTCAGGGGTGGTATCAAGAATTTCCCCTGATACATCTGGGTCAGATACCTGAAACTCTAACCCTGCCTAGAGGCCGAAGCAACAATACTTATCATATGTGGACTAAAAAGGGGCCACTAATGGTGGGTAAACCCTGAAAGAAAAACCTGGGGCCCAGGGGAATAATCTGCTGTCAAGTTGGGATTACCCTGCCCTCATATTAAGAGGAGTATAGTAAACCCTTAAGTAGCTCTAATAGGACCACAGCCAGGAGTGTTCTTAGTAGTAGAAAGTCCAGATATTGGCAATAGTGGAGATCGGACCAACACTAGCAGCACAGTGCAAAGCTATGAAAATAGTGCAAATAATGCTATACTGTAGCTGCGCTATGCTACTTTTGTCACGTGCTTTCTGTGCTATACTGTAGCTGCGCTATGCTACTTTTGTCATGAGCTTGCTGTGCTATACTGTAGCTGCGCTATGCTACTTTTGTCACGTGCTTGCTGTGCTGTACTGTAGCTGTGCTATGCTACTTTCGTCATGTGTTTGCTGTTGATTTTGTCAGTTTATTTGAGTTGGGGTGCTTTGACCCCCACACCTTTTTTTTTTTATATAAACACAGGGGTGGTAGACCCCCTACCCAAATAAACTAATAAAACTACAGTCCGGCGTGGCATAGAGTGTGCTGTAAGTGGGCAAGTAGCGTAACTTGTGTGCTTCGCTAATAACGGTGGTCCAATCTGCTCCACAATTGCCCAGGTATCTACTGATCACCCAAGCAGAGGGAAATGGGAAACAGAGGCTTGGAACTGGGACCACAACCATGATGGGAACCACGGCTAGGCTTCATTTTCTTTGGTTTTGTGGAGCCCAAAAGGAAACCAGTCTCCCAAGAACGAGTACTAGCGGAGTTGCAGTCACTGCCCCTGAAACACTCATCAATGCTAGTGGAACTGTACTTCAGAGTCCAGTGTTCTTTTGGAATTAAGAGTCATAACCAGGATCAGAGGTACAGGAGCTGAAATGAGGTTTGGGAAGGTGTGTTATATGAGACTAACAACTAGTTTCAGAGTGGGAGCTATGGTTGGAACTGGACATATAACCAGGAACATGTTTAGCCCCTAAAGCCATGGTACTTTTTTGGTTTTTTTTTTAAACTTTCTGTTTTAACCCCCCTGGGCCCACCAAGCACCGCACCTTCGGGAGGCACCTATGGTGTCTTCCCTGCTTTCTTCACCTACCTGGAGCCCTGCTGGACCCCCATGTAGCCATGGTTCTTCCTTCCAGGCGGGGACAAGGTGGGGCCCATACACCTTGAACTTCTTGTCTATGTCGGGTCCAGTTTTTGGGGCAGGCAGGAGCTTCTGGGGTCCGCACCGGGTGCTGCGTCTACCCGGTGCCTGGAGAGCCATTTTTCCATTTTCTTGCAAGCATGGCATGCGCCTCAACTTCAAGACGTCACCGCCGACATCTGCCATGCTCACTGCCCCAGCAACATGGCTGGACGCTTGCCATCCCTCAGACCACAGCCCAGGGTCAGCCAAGCGCCGAGCCACAACCCTCCTCCCTCACTGCAGAAGGCGAGTGATCCCTGGGATGTTCAGCCTCCTCTCCATGGCTGGCCCTCCGACTCCCCGGGCTCGTTCCTGAACCCAGGTAGCTGGCGTCGCAAGTCGTAGTGCTACTGTTGTTCTGGTGGACCAGCCATGGTACATTTTACCCAACACTTATCATGGGCATCAGCCCCAGGCATAGGTTATTTTTTGGTTTTTCAGGCATTGCATTACTTTCACTGCAAGAGATACAACCGTTTTGTACATTGTCTTTCTTGAGCAAAGAGAAAACTGAAAAAAGCCAACAAAGATGAAAAAGGATATACGGATTGGCACACAACTGATGCTGGAAAAAGTGCTGGTGGTTTTACCTGTAAATGGGCATGGGCTGTGGGTACAAGCGAGACAATAGTTCACTGGAAACAGAATGCCTGCGAGGTTTCAGAGAGCCAGCAACATGTGACTTGCTCCTCCTCAAAATCCGCCTCGACTTGACTGTAGACTGCACGGAGCTCACTGCCTGGGCAAGCAGCTCTTTCATGCTGTCCTCACTGAACATGCACACAGCCTCCAGTTGCTGCAGGTTCCGTATGGCCTCCAGCAGCTTCTGCTTCTGGACAATCCTTTCCAGCTGAAATTTGACTCTCTTCTTCCTGATGTTCCTCTCCGCCTTCTTTAAGGAGTGTTTCCGCAGTAGCTCATGCTGTACCAGTCTCTTCCTGTCTTTCTCTAAGGGGGAGGGGCAACAGTCCATCTCTGTACTAATCTGTACTCCTGCTTCTGAGAAGGACCTGGATTCGGTCTGAACCCCCAGCTCACGCCGCTCTCGCTCCAAAGAGACCAAACGCTTCTCTTCCGTGACAAGCCACTGCTGATCTGTAATTGAATAATGAAAGATAAGTTGCTTTTTTAGTTTGCTTACCCAGGAATGCCTAGCTGAGATGCACCACCTTGTTTTTGATGTTGCTTTTGTTGCTATTTTAGGTTCCCTGTTGATGTTGCCTTTTTCCTGCCTGATGTTAATTTTGTTACTATTTTTTAACCTCCTTTAGACCCCAAAGTGTTCCTCCCCCTTAGGTTCTCAAGTAGGCGCTACTTCTACCTGCCAGATCCGTCACCCCCATTCAGTCTACACTTTCTGCTAGTTCTCAGGGTATTCACAACTCCCCAAGGTTTGGGTCAGGAGAGAAGTACCAAACTGTCTTGGGGTCAAGACTGCATAGTGAGCATGCTACCACGTAGGGTCGGAAGGCATATGGGAGTGTGTGCTGATGCCATCATCTACAGCGTCCCAGATACGCCAGCCATTTCCTTCTCTGCTCCCTCCTACACAAGTAAGCATGTCATGGCTGGCTACGGGGAGAGGGAGCTGGTGGTGTGTGGCTACCCATGCTGTTCAGGACACCGTTACCATGACACCACCATGAGCTGTTGTTAGAGCGGTGCACTGCATCCCCCCCAACCCCTTAGAAAAACATCCATGCAGGTGCTCAGAGTCCTCACTGACAGCCTCTGCTTCCGTTGTTGCAACCTCGGAGCACAAACTAGAGTCGTCAGTGTAATAGAGAGGTCCCCACCTTTCAGCGCCATGCAGTTGGCCTCTCGTTTTTTTTTAAATAGCTTTTTCTGCCCGCCCCCGCCAAAACCCTAGGGATATACCTTATAGTCGGGGTAAACCCTGTTCAGGCATTTCTGCCATCATTTGGACGGCAGGGGATTTTTTTACTTCCTGTTTTTCTCCCTTATGCTCCCATTCCTCCCCATGGTGTGGGTAGTGCCTCTATCAGCTTCAAATACACACGATGCAACTGCAGTGAAAGCCAATTCCTTGTCCAGTCACAGGGGACTTTTGGCGCCAAATCTAGCCGACAACCCTCCCCGACTGAGGCATGCTGTCACAGAAAGAAGCCACTTCCTCAGCCTGGCCTGCCTCTTGACACAGTGACACAAGCTTGCTCACAAACACGGTACAGCAGTGTGATGCACGGCTACTGGGCCATCAGGGTGGCGAGTGATATTCATTCTCACAGTTACTAATGAGTTATGGAACCCAGGGACCACAGTTGAGCAGAAGTTTACAGTGCAAGTTTTAATGCAGGGATTCCACTCATCTGAAGTCATTGGGTTATGCAATCAATCAGTAACTGCAAACACAAGAAAATGTACAGTAGAGAGGCACACATGTTCAAATTTCCAATTCTATTAATAAAAAAAGGAAGAATTGGCCCGCCGGCGAAGCGGTTGGATTTCTGCTTGTGACGCCAGCGACCCGGGTTCGGGAATGAGCCCGGGAGGTGGAGGGCCACCCAGGGGGAGAAGGCTTGAGCAACCCAAGGACAGCTCATCTTCTCCAAGGAGGGAGGGGGTAGGGAATCGGCACTTGACTGGCCCCAGGTGGAAGTCTGGGGCATAGCAAGCACCAAGCAGACACAGAGGGGAGGACGTCACGATGTTGGCACTAAGTGCCTTGACATCAGGGCAAGTGATGTCTGTAGAAAGGAGGGAAAAAACACCCTCCAGCTCCGGGGAGACGGAGCGCCGAGTATGGCCCCAATGTGCTCCCGCCTGCCTGACTGCCTCGAGCCCGTTTAGACAAGTGAATTATTCAGGGTGTTCCTGTCTCTGACTTAGTCCTCGCCCGGGGTAAACCGCGGCAGGATGGGGAACAAGCCGCACAGGTAAGGTGGGTGGACTTCACTGGCGCCTCCTGATTATATGGAGCTGGAAGGGACGGGGGCGAGATAAACAGAAATTACAAAAAAAAGGTAAAGAAGGTATGGCTACTGCTAGCAACACCAGCAACCCGGGTTCAGGAATGAGCATGGGACACCGGTAGCCAGCGGGGCGAAGAAGGATGCCCTCCTTCTGCAGGAAAGGGGGGCATCATGCTCTGCTGAAATACTCATAATGAAAGGAAAAAACATGTGCTCACACTGTGAGCATTATCCCCTGCAGCAGTGTACGTGGCAAAACGACTACAGAAAAAAACAGAACCACTGCACAAGGGAATATAATCAAAGAGCAAAAGTGAATTAACCTACATATATGAAGCTACATATAAAAACATCTCACAGTTGGAAAGCAAACGGGCTCAATGCTTCAGGGCACTCTTCCCCTTCCTCAGGAAGCTATGCTAATTTGATTATATCCCCATGCGCAGTGGTTCTGTTTTCCACTGAGATACTGCCTCCTGAGTGATCACAGGTGATGGTGCACCCACCTTTGTGGAATAAACTACCCACCTCTTGCATAAACTCCCCAACTCTGTGGAATAACCTCCCCATCTCTATGGAATAAACTCCCCACCTCTGTGGCATACACTCCCGAACTCTGTAGAATAACCCCCCCCCCAATCTCTGAGGCATAAACTCTCCACATCTGTAAAATAAACTTCCCACCGATGTATAATAAAATCCCTGCCTCTGTGAAATAAACTTCCCCATGTCTGTGAAATAAACTTCCCCCTCTGTGGAATAAACCCCTCCAACCTCTATGGAATAAACCCCTCCTACCTCTGTATAACTGCCGCACCTCTGTGGAGTAAATTCCCCTTGGTGGATAAGTGCCCCACCTCTCTGGCATAAATTCCCCAACTCTGCAGAATATCCCCCTCCCACCTCTGTGGAATAAACTCCAAACCTCTGTGGAATACACACCCCACCTCTGTGGAATACACACTCCACCTCTGTGGAATACACACTCCACCTATGTGGAACAAATCCTCCACCTCTGTGGTATAAACACCCCACCTCTGTGGCATAAACTTCATACCCCTGCAGAATACACACCCTACCTCTGTGGAATAAACGCCTCATCTCTTTGGAATAAACTCCCCAGCTCTTTGGAATAAAGTCTACAGCTCTGTGGATAAACTCCACAGCTCTGTGGAATAAACTCCCCAGCTCTGTGGAATTAATTCCCTAGCTCTATGGAATTAATTCCCTAACTCTGTGGAATAAACTCCACAGCTCTGTGGAATAAACTCCCTAGCTCTGTGGAATTAATTCTCTCGCTCTGTGAAATAAACTCCCTAGCTCTGTGGAATAAACTCCCCAGCTCTGTGGAATAAACTCTCCAGCTCTGTGGAATACATTCCCTAGCTCTATGGAATAAACTCCACAGCTCTGTGGAATAAACTCTGCAGCTCTATGGAATAAATTCCCTCACTCTGTGGAATAAACTCCCTAGCTCTGTGGAATAAACTCCCTAGCTCTGTGGAATTAATTCTCTCGCTCTGTGGAATAAACTCCCAGCTCTGTGGAATTAATTCCCTAGCTCTGTGGAATAAACTCCCAAGCTCTGTGGAATCAATTCCCTAGCTCTGTGGAATCAATTCCCTAGCTCTGTGGAATAAACTCCCCAGCTCTGTGGAATTAATTCCCTAGCTCTGTGGAATTAATTCCCTAACTCTGTGGAATAAACTCCACAGCTCTGTGGAATAAACTCCCTAGCTCTGTGGAATTAATTCTCTCGCTCTGTGAAATAAACTCCCCAGCTCTGTGGAATAAACTCCCCAGCTCTGTGGAATAAACTCTCCAGCTCTGTGGAATACATTCCCTAGCTCTATGGAATAAACTCCACAGCTCTGTGGAATAAACTCCGTAGCTCTATGGAATAAATTCCCTCACTCTGTGGAATAAACTCCCCAGCTCTGTGGAATTAATTCCCTAGCTCTGTGGAATAAACTCCCTAGCTCTGTGGAATTAATTCTCTCGCTCTGCGGAATAAACTCCCCAGCTCTGTGGAATTAATTCCCTAGCTCTGTGGAATAAACTCCCAAGCTCTGTGGAATAAAATCCCCAGCTCTGTGGAATCAATTCCCTAGCTCTGTGGAATAAACTCCCCAGCTCTGTGGAATCAATTCCCTAGCTCTGTCGAAAAAAACTCCCCAGCTTTGTGAAATAAACTCCCCATCTCTATGTAATAAGCACAGAAACGTACAATTTGTCAGCAGATAAGCACCACTTGGCCCACCCAATCTACCCCTCTATTCCCTGCCTATTCTGCCACTGCAGACCCTACCTGGTCCCTGACCACCTCCTACCCCGCTTTGATACCAGTTTTCCTTTATACCTATCCCATGCATGCTTGAAACCCACCACTGTTTTCTCCGCTACCACCCCCACTGGAAGACTGTTCCAGGCATCCACCACCCTCTCTCTTTCTAAAGGTCTCTGGCAAGTTCCCCCTCTCCCTCCTCTCTTCCACGATGTACATGTTTAGATTCCGCTGTCTCTCCTCACAGGACATTTGGTGCAGCCCTTGCAACGTGTTTGTTGTGCTTCCTTGGATGGCCTTTACCCAGTCTATGTCCTTTCTGAGGTGTGGTCTCCAGAACTGAACATAGTACTCCAGGTGTGGTTGCACTAATGACCGATACAGTAGCAACACCACCTTCCTCCTTCTGCTCATGATTCCCCTCCCTATGCACCCCAGCATCCCACTTGCTTTCCCCACTGCCTTGACATATTAAGGCCATCCATCAATGATTATTCCTAGGTTCCGTTCATGTTTAGTGACCATTAATACCTCCCCACCAAGCTAAACTTCCCACATCTGTAGAATAAACACCCTCCCACCTCTCCTAGGCCCCCTGTGCCAAGCAGGGCTGAACAGTTTGGCTGGCCAGTTCCAAGGACAATGCTTTAGAACTATTCAGATTCATTTTTATACAGATAATAATTCCAAATCCCAAGTTCTTTTTCCCTTGGCCCCTTCACTCTGGCTAGGCCCCATCATGCCAACCTCCCCAGCCCTGACACTGGACTTTCAGTGAGTTTATCTCTACTACATCCCCTGTAGCTATTCCTTCCATGGCAGAGGAGGCAGGAGACACCTTCAGACCACTAGACTAGGATCTAGATTGGATTTCTGCTGGCTGCTGGGGCAGTTTCACTTTTTCTTGTCCCGACCCTAAGAGACACCAGTGACACAGGTATGCACACACGCAAGTATGTGTAGTGCGGCAGCAGCCTCCTCCCACTGCCCTTAGTCGCTCCGGCTGCATTGCCACCTGTGGTCACCCAGCTGGCAGTACAACAGTGGAGCAGGCTTCCCCCTCTCCCCAGAGGACACCATCCCCTGGGATGCCCAATTCTCCTCTGGAATGCTTGATCCTCCTCCCTCGGTTCGACCCTGATGACCCTAGTTGATTGCCGAACCCAGGTCGCAAGCATCATGAGCAGTAGCTCTACGTCTGTGCCAACGGGAGCGGCTCCAACCCTAAGTTCTGAAGGTTACAAACATTTTGAAACACACAGCTGTGTCACTGAAAAAGATTACAAATAAGAGACACTACAAGAAGAATTACAGATTGCCAGCGGTGCACAACAAAACTGCGCTCCCATCGACGGGAACCTTGTAACATCATAAACTACATCTGTTTAGCAACCCAGTTGCCAATTTGTAAACAATTCAATAAATAATATTATCAAAAGAAAGGCCTTGTTCATAAACTGAGCCCCAGTATTGGAAAATGCAATCCTGAAACTGCACAGGTATTAACATGGTACACAATTGTTGGTTTTAATACACTGAGACTGGAATTAGATTCTCAATACCTGTACTAACATAGCATTCCCTAATTAAATTTACAATCAGCAGCAGTGGGGAAGGGGTTGGAACAAGGATAAAGGGAAACATGGGAAATCATTACTTCACACTACAGGTGGTTAACAGCCTACCCCATGAGGCTGTGGAAACTTGCACTGTTTAGACTTTCAAAGTTGGACTAGAGAGATTTCTCAGGGAGAGCAGCCTTGAGGGTTATACAGCATGAGTAGTGGTGTCATACCCGCTGATAAACTTGGATGTGTGTCTATACACAAACTGGGTGTAGTCACTGCTGTGTGACAGGAAGGATAGATTAAGATGGACACAAAGTCCCTTCTGCCACCCCAAGTACTAGGTTACTACATTACTATTCCCCAGGGGAGGCGCACAGAGTTGATCCCGAGGATAACTCAGTGCCATCAACTCAAGAAATGAGGCCCCAACCCCTGGCCAGAGCTGGCAATTATAAACTTAGCTGTAAAAATGTCATGCTACTACTGGTGCAGAGACAGAGTCCAGGTTTAAGACTCATTTTAATAAAACGAGTATTATGCAGGGGCGTGCTGCTGAGTCAGAGTATGACAGAAGAGAGGATTTACCTCTCTATATCTTGAACATTTTAAATAGCTTTAAAGTTTGTTTTTTGCCTATTAAACAAAACAGCCTTTTACTAAAATTGGACATTTTGCTATATCAGAATGGGCAATCCTAAAAAGCATAAAGTCCTGCCCGACAGCGCTAAAGGCAAAAATGCGCACGGACCTCCAGCTATGCGCGCGACTCAAGGCTGCAATCTCCCTGACACCGCAGATGATGGAGTTGAAACGCTGCAGAGTTTGGGGCAGAAAATGATCTCCGTGGTAGCAGGTCTGTCTGAGAAATTAGATCCCTTAACTAATCGAGTGATCACTCTGGAATCTGATGTCACCTTTATTAAGACAGAATCTGTGGAAACCCGTAAGCAGTCGGAAGCAGCCCTGGGCACCACTGCTAACTTGGTTAAAGAAAATGCAAATCTCAAGTCTTGTATAGAGACATTGGAAAACCAAGCAGGGGCAGCTCACCTCCAGGTAGTGGGTATGCTGGAGAGGAGTGAAGGTGATCACCTGGGATTGTTTTTACTTGAGTGACCGTGGCAACAATTGGGACAGCCATTCAAGGATCACCAGGTTGTGATTCAAAAAGCTTACAGTGTAGCTTGGAGGGGGTGACCGGATAATCCGAATGCCCCAAGAGCCATAGTCATGATCCTTGATGGCACTGGGACTTGGGACCTGCACGATGGCAGCGGACTTTACTTCACAAAAGCCGACAGGTCCATCTTTACCCAGATCTCAGCTACACTACCGGCCAGAAAAAAAAGCGTTTCGATGGTATTAAGGTTCTGTTGCGGGAAGCCGAGATCCCTCATGGCATGCTGTTTCCAGCATGTCTTCGTCTTGTCCAGGATGGGAAAGGGTTTGTGTTCTCGGACCCCAATGACACTCTGGAATGGGCCCAAACCATGTACCACCTCAATGGCGGAGAGATGCACACCCACGCTGTGACCAGGAGGAAGACGATGCATGCAATGCCTAATCTGCACCTCAGGGTCTCCGGTCTAGGTTTGCTTACTAGTTGACTTTAGTGCGCATTAGCCCCACCTCTGAACATTTTGATTGTTGTTTTACTATTACTGTTTTCATGTGGGTAGTTTGGCTGTTTCTTATCTTAGCACTTCTTTCTGCTCCATTTAATGACACAGCAAAAGCATAGGGGACAGTAGTTATTTTACTGTTCTGCCTCCTCTCCGAGTCCATTCTGTATTTACGCAGTAATTGTTCAAACAACATGAAGTCTTGCTATATTATGACATATGCAGTTTGTCCCAGCCTTAGAACTGCTCCGGAGGTGAAAGAGTTAACTTTCCATGCCAGGCATGGAATCTTGAGCGCGAGCTCAGTTGAAAACTCTGTCTGTTGTTCTTCAAACTCAAACTGTCAGATTCTTTACTCTGCCTCACTGAACAGTCGCTCCGGAGATTTCTCCTTCTGCTCGGTTCATTTTGTCGGTTAAAAAGTGTAATTTCTCGTTTTTTTTTAACCCGCATTTGTTTTATTTTAACCACAACTGGTCGGTTCAAGCTCTGTCTGTGGTATCGTAAGTAATAGATAGGTTTTACTTTTTCTCTGTGTGGAACTTGCAAACGTTATTATCGGTTCGGTTTGAACCGATCAGGTTGTTGTTAAACTTTATAAAATTGCATTTAGAGTGCAGTTCCTGGTTCTTATCGGTTCTAAAAAAACCGGATTTCATTACGGTTTTTTCCATGACCCGTGACACGGTTGGGAACCGATAAGGGTGTCTTGCTTGGCGATTTGCCGTAAAAGGGTAAGTTTTTGGTTAGGCTGGCATTATGTCTGAGAAACCCAAAAGAAAAACCGGGCCTACTGGGTTTCAGCGCTGTAGTGTCTGTGGGGAAGCCTTTGCCAAGGCTGACCCACACACCACATGTGTTTATTGTCTGGGGTTTGACCACCTCAATGCAGACTGCCAGATTTGCAAGAATTTCCCTGCAGCTACCCTGGATAAGAGAGTTGGTAGGCTCAGGGAACGAGAGGCCAAAAGTCCCATTGACCCGATGACAGCCCGTTCGTGCCAACCGAACCGGAGGGAGTGCCTCAGACCAGGGCGAGACTTCCTCAGGCAACGAAGAGCTGACTCAGAGGAGCCAGTTCCAGCAAAGAGGACTAGAAAATCAGCAGGTGTGGAGCCAAAATTTCCTTATCCAACCGCTGCAGAGATAGCCAAAGCGATCCAAATTGTCCAGTCGCTTTCCCCGGTTCCGACCGAACCGGCACCATCAGGTAAGCGGTCGGTTCGGTCGGTTCCACCGGTTCAAGAATATGATATAGAGGAATTTTATGAACCGGAGGAGGGGGAGGAGGATTATGAAGAGAGTGAATGTGATTTTGAAAGTCTGGATGTGCCCATTGAACCGGACATCTCCCCAGACAGACCTTCAGGAGTGTCTCCCCCTAGGCTTTCTGAGCCCCCTTCTCATTTTATGTTTTATAAAAAAGTTGCTGAAACCCTCCAGCTCCCTTTGGAAGAAGCTGTGGATGAGCAGGAGGAGCCTGACTATGTGGAAATGATGGATATCCCAGAGTCCAGGAGATTGTCTATTCCTTTACATAAATCTTTTAGGAAACAGACAAAAATTTTAAAAGCTCCTATCACTATACCTCCTGTGGATAAAAAAATGGATAAGAGGTACACATTGTCAGGCTCTGATACGGAGTTCCTTTCACAACAATGCAGCCATGTTGGGGTAGTGCAGGCTGCAGCCTGTGATAAGGCAAATATTCCCTTGGCTTCACATCCCCCTGACAAGGACTCGAGAAGGATTGATGCCATGGCAAAGAAACAATACATGGCAGCATCCTTGGGACTCAGACAGGCAAATTATATGGCCTATGTGGCAAGATACCAGAAATCAGATGGGATACTGTTATGGCTTTAGCTAAACAGGTCCCTAGCCAGCTGCCAAGGAGCTGGAGCAGGTGGCTGCTGATGGTATAGGGCATCAAGGTGCAATTCCATGCTGCAGTGGACTCTAATGATGTATTTTCAAGAGTCATGGCTACATCTGTGGCTTTTCGAGAATAGCTTGGCTCAGGTGTACTAGCCTGTCACAGGATACCCAGGCTAAGGCCATGGATTTTCCTGTTGTGGGTAATTCTCTGTTTGGGGAGCAGACAGAGAATTACATGAAGAAAATGGATGAGTATAGGACCACTTATAGGAGTGCACAGGCCAAGGAGAGGCAAGCCACTCCTCAGAAGCAGCTTTCCAGGGGCAGGGGCAGGGGCAGGCCTTTTCACAGGCCTTTTTACCAAGCCCAGGCCTCCTCTTTAGCTTATGCCCAGAGAGGGTTCTTCAGAGGGAGAGGCAGACGGGGTATGAGCAGGCCTGCTCCCACCCCTCAGCCTAAAGCCCCTGCCAAACAGGCACCCTGATGGGATGCCCAGGGCCGATTCTTCATTACCTGTAGGGGGCAGGCTGACTTACTTCGTCCAGGACTGGGAGTCTTTAACATCAGACAAGTGGGTCCTGGAAGTAGTAAGCCAGGGACTGGTTTTCAGCTTCAAAAAATTTCCAAAGATGAGAACCAGATCCTTTCCACCTGCAAATCCATTAGAGGCTCTCGCTTTGGAAACAGAAGTCCCAACCCTCCTGGCTCTCAGAGCTGTAGAAAGGGTTCCTCCCCTACACCAGGGCAAAGGACTGTACTCCAGATACTTCCTTACCCCAAAAAAGACAGGAGAATGGCGGCCCATCCTGGATCTCAGATACCTAAACAAGCACCTTTTAACACCAAAATTCAAAATGGTGACTCTGGGAATTATTTTACCCTCCCTAAGGCCAGGGGACTGGCTAGCGGCCCTGGACCTCAAGGATGCCTACTTCCATGTTCTCATCAGAAGCTCCCACAAGTACCTCAGATTCGAACTGCCCTCAGGCCATTACCAGTTCAGAGCAATGCCCTGGCCTCACCTCTGCCCCAAGGTATTCACAAAATGCCTGGCAGTAGCAGTTACTTCACTTAAGAAGGCAAAAGATGCCATCTTTCCTTACTTGGACGACTGGCTCATAGTGGGTCAGTCTCCAGACCAAGTCAAATTACACCTTCAGGTTACCCAGCAGCTGCTTACATCTCTAGGTTTTCTTCTCAATCTTCCAAAGTCAGTTCTAGAGCCTGTTCAGCTACTCACCTTCATAGGCGCAGAACTGGACACAAAGCAGGCCAGAGCTTTCCTTCCTCTAGAATGAGTAAAGACCCTGGTGGCTCTGGCCTCCTCCTTCACTCTGCAGGTCTCTCGACCAGCAAGGCACTTTCTACAGCTCCTAGGGCACATGGCTGCTTCCACAGTTGTAGTGCAAGGAGCAAGATTTCAGATGAGGGACATTCAGTTTCATTTGAGAGCCTTCTGGTCTCAAAGGAGAGATCCTCTAACCAAATTGATCCCAGTAACTCGAACCCTGATCCAGGCCCTGCAGTGGTGGCAGGATCAGAGCAATCTGAGACAGGGGGTTCCTTTCACCCCTCAATCTCACTCCTTGACCCTTACTACAGATGCGTCCCTCCTGGGATGGGGAGCTCACATGGGCAACCTCACCACCCAGGGATTGTGGTCCCCTCAGGAATCTCTGCTCCACATCAATCTGTTGGAACTCAGAGCTGTTTTTCTAGCACTTCAGGTTTTTTCTGCATCTGTTCAGAACAAAGTGGTACAGGTCAGAACAGACAACACCACTACAATGTGGTACATCAACAAGCAAGGGGGCACTCGGTCTTCGGCCTTGTGCACCGAGGCAATGAAGTTGTGGTCTCTGGCTTATTCCCTGAACACTTCCCTCATGGCAGTTCACCTCCCAGGCAAGGACAATGTCCTGGCAGATGCTCTCAGCAGGATTTCCCAGGGCCATCACGAATGGTCACTGGATCCCCTAGTACTGGAGTTAGTATTTGCCAGGTGGGGCACCCCTCAGACAGATCTTTTTGCAGCCCCAGACAATCACCAACGTCCGCTTTTTTGTTGCAGGCCCCCAGTGTTGGGCTCAGTCCCTCTGGATGACTTCCTTCTCGACTGGGAAGGGAGGTTCCTCTATGCCTTCCCCCCTTCCCTCTCTTGTTCAAGGTGCTAGTCAAAATCAGATCTCAACCTTGCAAGATGATTCTCATTGCTCCAGATTGGGCCAGACAGCCCTGGTATCCACTCCTTCTGTCCTTAGCAGTCCACCTTCCCCTGTGTCCTCCCAGGAATCACAATCTGTTAACCTGTGCCCAGGGGAGAGTTTGGTATCCGAATCTCAAATCCCTCAACCTCAAGGCCTGGCTCTTGAAGAGTTAGAGTTTGCTGACCTACACCTTTCTCAAGGTGTACTCGATATCTTGAAAGCTTCGAGGAAGCCTTCCACCAGGGCTACTTATAATTCTAAATGGAAAAGGTTTTCCATATGGTGCTCTGGAAAGCATATTTCCCCAGAATCTGCTGATTTGCCCACAGTCCTGGATTATATGGTCCATCTAAATACTTTGGGGCTGAGGCCAGCTACCCTGAAAGTGCATTTGGCAGCTGTCTCTGCTTTTATTTCAGCAGGAAAGCCCTCTTCTCTTTCTGCTCACCCTGTATTCTCCAAGTTTTTCAAGGGATTGCTTCACACCAACCCTCCATTCAGGGACCCTGCTCCTGCCTGGGATCTTAATGTTTGCATTGCTCAGCTAATGCAACCCCCCTTTGAGCCTTTGTCTTCAGCAGAGCTTAAGTACTTGACTTGGAAAACTGTGTTTCTAGTAGCCATCACTTCTGCCAGGCACATAAGTGAATTACAAGCTTTGTCAGTGGAGCCTGATTTTATCTCCTTTCACAGAGATAAGGTAGTCCTCAGGACTAACAGGAAGTTCTTGCCTAAGGTGGTTTCAGATTTCCACCTTAATCAATCTATATCTCTTCCAGTGCTTCACTGACCATTCCTCCTCTGGCGAGAGGAGGCTGCACAGTTAGATGTAAAGAGGCCATGAGTTACTACATAGAGCGTACCAAGGGCCACAGGTTTGACTCCCTCAACTGTTCCTCACTTATGGTGAGGTTGGTAAGGAAACCTGCCACTAAAGATCCATTGCCAGGTGGATTGTCTCTTGTATCCAATTTGTTATCAAAACTGGGTAAGGTTCCCCTTCAGGCCTGAGGGCTCACTCTACCAGAGGTACAGCTGCGTCCCTAGCTGCGGCCAGGGACATCCCTATCTTAGAGATATGTCAAGCAGCTACCTGGAAAACAGTAGACACTTTCACCAAGCATTACTCCCTGGACATCCAGGCTAGGAGTGATGCTCGGTTTGGCACAGCTGTGCTTCAGAGCCTATTTCTTAAGTAGGTTCTGTCCCTCCTCCATGGAGGTACTGCTGTGTAGTCTGCATATAGCAAGACTTCATGTTGTTTGAAGAAAAAATTACTCACCTTAGTAATGTTGTTTCTTCTAATGGAGTCTTGCTATATTATGACCTCCCCCCCGCCTGCCTCTCTCAGAACCTCTGCTCTTGGGATGTGGGTGGGCAGTGCAGTGTTGGCACTTAGTGATGTCCACCTTGTGTTTTTCACCCCTTCTTTTTGGGGTGTTTGGGTGCTGTATTTTATTTTATTTTTTGGATCCCCTGACTTGAGTCTTTGTTTTGGGACCAAAAAAGGTGTTAATCTTTTAGTAGCCAGTTGGCTAGTGTAGGTTTACAGCTTCCACACAGCATCTTAGTGAGTTTTGCTCGTAAAGATCTGACAGTTTGAGTTTGAAGAACAACAGACAGAGTTTTCAGCCGAGCTCACGCTCAAGATTCCATGCCTGGCATGGAAAGTTAACTCTTTCACCTCCGGAGCAGTTCTAAGGCTGGGACAAACTGCATATGTCATAATATAGCAAGACTCCATTAGAAGAAACAACATTACTAAGGTAAGTAATTTTTTCTTTCTGCTAGTTTGCCTGTTATTCGTTTTTTAACCTCTAGAGCATTTATCCACATTACAGAGATACCGTTAAGGTACTATACTTTGGGTAAAGCATGACAACCTCATTTCCTTAATAGGAAGCAGAGTTTGGTTATATCTGTTTCTTCCTTCGTGTTTGCAGCTTTCATGCAATTCATGGGCTTTATTAAGCAGCATATATTATTGTTATATACAGTACTGTTTAGTAAAATTCTGTTCCCCCCCCCCAAAAGATGTATCTAAATTGATGAAGTATGTTTATTTACTGGCATGTATTAAGAGGCCCTCATTTGTTTCATATTTTAAATCTTTATGTACTCCATCTGGAGTATCATGTATATGTTTCTTGCTAAACCAATAAACATAAAATAAAAAAAAAATAAAAAAACAGAATATTATGCAGTTTGCTGCAGTTTCAGGGTAGTCATTTCCCAAATTAAGTCTCATTTGTAAATATGCCCTATTTTTCAGTTTCCACAGTACTTCTTTCCTTGCTGTAGACCAGGGTACATCATGGAGTACGCAACAGGCTCTAACCCTCCCTTCAAGTTCCTGCACTCACTCTCGCTTATCTGCTCATTAAGTAACGCCTGGTCCTGTTCCAACTCTCGCTCAGCCTTTAGTTGCGCCATCAAGATCTCTTGCTTCAGCTCCTCCACGTAGCAGTGCTGCTGCTGGACCTGCTGCCCGTAGAAAGTCTCCAGGTCTGTCAGTCTCTCCTTGGAGTCCTCATACTGCTTCTGCTTGGAATGGTACTTCTCAAGTAGCTCAAACTGCCAGTTGTGCTGCCTGGGAGAAGGAAGCAAGACATTAGACCAAAGGAACATATCGCTGTGTCATTCAGAGACCCTGTACACAGGGGAAGTTCAGTTGCTTACCAGTAACAGAAGGTCTTTGAAAGAATCTCCTCCATAGAGGCAGACGTATTGAACTGTATGTCATCAGCATTGTGGCCACTCAGAGAAACCTTTGCCTAGCTGGGACCACCCACAATGATGTACATCACTGGCACCTATATTACATGGGTGGCCCCATACCTTCTCAATTTCCTGCCAGAGACAATCTCAAAGTTGCATAGCTCGAACAGAAACAGGAGACCAAAACTCTGACCAGGCCATTAGGAGAGTTAAGAAGCAGGGGTACACCTCACTGGGGAGGGAGGGGGAGAACAAATGTGCAGTCGCCACAGGTCGACAACGATATTCCACCTGAAATAAAGGAGGGCATAGGTGGGACAGAAGCCAGCATCTCTATGGATGAGATCCTCTCAAAGATGTACTGTTACTTGGAGGTAATGGAACTGTCTTCTTCAAGGACATTGCCCTCTACAGAACTACATATATAGCATGATTTCCAAGCAATTACACATTGCAGAGCAGGAGGAACACTAGGCACAGAGTATACGCAGCGCCCTAAGACAGGAGAGGCCATGGAAGATGGCAGGGCAAAAGCAAACCTGTCTACAAGAGACCAGATAAAAACTGTGATGATCAGTGAAAGCATGTATCCGACTCCAAGTGGTGACAGAACATGTCAGCTGCCAAAATGGAATGGATGTAACCTACGGAAGCAACCATACCATGAGTGGCTTGTCCATGAGCAGGAATCTCTTTTTGATGCTTCTGGTAACAAAAAGAAGTGTAAGATGCCAACCAGTTTAAGCACACTGCTTAGTGACGCAAGCACCCACTATCCTGGGAGTGAAGTAAACAAAAAAAGTTATGACTGAGGAAATTCTGCAGTCCTTACTATCCAGATAGAAGACGAATGCTATATGGACAGCCAGAGAATGCAGGACAAACTTCACCAGGATCCGGGGGAGTAAAAAACACAGGAAGGTAAATGGTCTGATGCTGCATAAAATTAGACACGACCTTGGAAAAGTTAAAATGAAAAACTAAAAGAAAACATATCGAAATAGACAAAAGCAACTTCTTGGCTCAACAAGACTGGCTGATGGCAATAACTGAGGAGGTATGGGGCTGCTCACATTATACAGGAGCAGACAATGTACATCACTGTAGCTGGCCCCAACCAGGCAAACGTTTCTGAGTGGTCCTGATGCTGACGGCTTACAGACACCTCAATATGTGTGGCTCTATGAAGGAGGATGTCCTCACAGATGATATAGCTCTACATGAAGATGGCACCATTTTCACTTTTCACCTCTTTGTCGTATGCTTTTTTCTTGCTCTATAGCTCTCGGTACTCCACTCTGTCAAACTCCACTTAAGCCCCTCTCCCTACAAGACACTACTGTCCACTGGTTTTCACTTCCTGATAGCCCTAGTCGTCCATGATTAGATGCATCCTACCTGTCCTGTAAAAGGGGTTCCTCTGCTGCCACCTGGAGACTCTCTGATTGTATATGCCTGACTGTGGTGGGGAGGGAAGTCAGAAGTCCACTGGTGTGGCTGTCATCATTCATCATACCAGGCTGGCACAGTGGCATTCCCTTGTTCACCTTATACCATGATCAAACTTGGAGCATTCATAACTGGAGAAAAAGGCAGGAGCGCACTAGCTACTGCCTCGACTTTATTTGAAACAGTGTCTCAGCTACAGAAAAAAACCCAGCAGGCTTTACAAAGTGTAAACTGCCTAACTCACTTCACACATATAGTTATGCTTTCTCAAAGGCAGAGTGCACATTACATAATGGCATTAAACAGTGCTGTGTTAAAGCCATACACACAGTATTAAAAGCATTTATATGTACTAAGTGGTTCAAGTGACACGAGCACACAAAAATGTCAGCAGACACAGGCCAGAACAGTCCATCAAGTCTGCTCAAGTGTTCAGCTCACAGTTTAATTTACTGCAGCTGTCCCCCACCCATTTCCAGTCCTCCCAGTTTATCAACCCACACTGCCATCAGCCCCTTCCCCAGCCTCCCCTCAGTTTTGACCTTTCCTTTGACCCTGTCCCATCCCTCTTAAAAATGCACATAGTCTTCAGCGAGATCATCTCCTCTGGCGATTCGTTCCACCTTGCTACCACCCCTTCTGTGGAACAGCGTGTTCTCATTTCCCTCTTGAATCACCCGCCCCTCCAATTTCAGACTATGTCCCCTCGCGATCCCCCCACCTTTAAGCTGAAGATGCTCTCGGTACTACCTTATTCATACCAGGTTTCAATCACATCCCCCCTCTCTCTGTCTTCCAGGGAATACATGTTAGCCTGAATATCTTCAAGGTGCTCTACGATCGCTACATGAAAGCACCTTGCAAATGTTTTCCTCATCGCTAGCCCACTAATTCCGTAACTCCCCCTTCCCATCCTGACGCTCGCCATGTTTCTACCACTGGGTCTCACTCTTTCCCTACTAACTCCTCCAGCTGCACCCACCCTTCCCTGTCCGCTCCAGTCTCGCTGAAGTCCCACCCCATCCATAGTAGTGTCCCAATTATCTACCCCCCCTCCGTCATTATCATAATAAACAAATACCACGACAGCCATCGTCACTTTCTGTGGTTTTAGCCAATTTTTCCCAGTCATGGTAATATATCCCTCCTCTACTTTCTTCTAACCTGCCACCCCATACATGGCCTCTTTCCCTTATATGTGTAGTTGCCGGCTGCCTCACTCAAAAGATCTCTGCTTATAACCCCTGTATGCCTATGGTTGATTGTACATCTGCTGACTTCTTCAATTGTAAAATAATGCTGGTTTTTTTTTTTATTATTTATTTCAACCTTGTACTGTACTGTATACACTGTATATACTTGTTCTTCCTTGTATATTATTGCTTTTTGTATGCCTGCTTCTGTACTGTACTTTGATGTATTCATGACCAGGTCCACCTTGCAAATGAGCCTTGCTCAATGGTGCCCGCCTGGATAAATAAAGATTTTGATTGATTGATTGACATGTTGCTCTCCCTCAGTCTTTCCTCATAGGGTTTGTCCCCCAGACCTAGGATCATCTTTGTTGCCCTTCACTGCACCCCCTCCAGTAGTCTGATGTCCTTTTTCAAATACGGGCACCAGAACTGCACACAGTACTCCAAGTGTGGTCTCGCCAGTGATCTGTAAATTGGCAGGATGACTTCCTCCCTCCTTGAGGTGCTTCCTCTGGCGATGCACTCCAGCATTTTGTTTGCTTTGGCTGCCGCCTTATGGCACTACACAGAGTGCTTCATGTCCCCTGTGACGAGCACCCCTAGATCCTTTTCCACCTCTGAAGTGGATACCTGCACTCTCCCAGCCAGTAGCTAGTCCCAGGGTTTCTGGCTCCCTGGTGCGTGACCTTACACTTCTTAGCGTTGAACCCCAACTGCCAGATCCCTGACCAGCGCTCAAGCTTTGCCAGGTCCTCAGAGTTCCTGCCTCCCTTCCCCACTGTCCACTCTCACACAGATCTTTGTGTCATCTGTGAATAAGCCGATTCTACTCTTGATCCCATCTGCTATGTCCCCGAGAAAGATGTTAAATAACACCGGTCTGAGCACTGAGCCCTGTGGGACCCCGCTGGTTACAGGTCTAGGTTTCAATAGTTTCCCCCCTACAATTATCCTTTGCTGTCCTTCTTACAGCCAGCTCCTGACCCACTCCACCAGTTTCTCCCTGGCTCCCAGGTTCCTCAGTTTACTGAGTATCCTTCCATGAGGCACTGAGTCGAAGGCATTGCTGAAGTCCAGATACAGGACATCCACTGCATGGCCCTGTTGAGTGACCCTGTGACCCAATCAAAAAAGTCAATTAGGTTGGTCTGTCAGGATCTCCCAGAGACAAAACCATGCTACCTTCCGTCCTGGAGACCATTCACTTCCAGAAAGATCACTAGTCTCTCCTTTAGAATGGTCTCCACTAACTTCCTTACAGCGGACGTAAGGCTGACTGGTCTGTAGTTACCCGGCTCGTCCCTGGGTCCACTCGTCTTCTGGGTACTCAGGAACCTGTCTAAAAGTCAGCTGTCTATAAATGAAAAAAGACAGAGAAACAGGATTAGTGTTAGGTATTGACATAAATGTCCACCATTTTCAATGTAGAAAATTTATGTCATTACCTGACACTAATCCTATTTTTATCTCTTTTTTTCATTTGTACCTGTCTTCCATAGTGTCCATCACCAGACTTTTGGAAAGGTTCCACAAGTACACAGAAGATGGCCAAGTGAAATGGGATACTTGCGAACCCTCTTTAAAGCTGGTTTTGGTGTAATGCAGGCAGACAGTAAATCAGATGAGAACTGAGCACTAGTAATAGTGAGCACAGCTTGTAAGAACAGTAGCTTGCAGCAGCACTACAGGAAAACTATTGCTGCTTTTTAATGATTTTAATCATTTCTCTAGCTCTTCCACCACTTAGTACATATAAATGCTTTTAATACTGTGTATATGGCTTTAACACAGCACTATTTAATGCCAACATCTAATGTCCTGCCTTTGAGAAAGCACAACTACAGTATACGTGTGAAATGCGTTAGGCAGCTCAAACTTTGTGAAGCCTGCTGTTTTTATTTTCTGTACCCGAGACACAGTTTCAAACAAAGTTGATGCACTAGCCAGTGCGTTCCTGACCTTTTCTCCAGTTACGAGTGCTCAGACTTTCGTGGCATTAGGGCAGCTTGGATTTTTGGCAAAACAAAATGGCAATATTAAATGCACACTGAAAATAGAAAATAGAGTTTAAAATCTGCGTTTCGACCTTAGGTGTTCTTCAGAAAATGTCTAAAACAGAAAAAAAGCAAAGTTAGTGTAGAGATTTCAGAGTAGGCATAGCGGGTTGCAGCACCTTTTTTCCTTCCCCACATATATGTACCCTTATTTTACCTCCTCTCTACACTAACTTTGCTTTTTTCTCTTTTAGATATTTCCTGAAGTTGACCTATGGTCGAAACGTAGATTTTTAACTCTATTTTCTGTTTCCAGTGTGCATTTAATATTACCATTTTGTTTTGCTTTCAGGCCACATGCTGACGCAGCACCTAGTTTTTGTTTTTACATTCTGTGTGCTACATTTGCTGCGACCCACTATGCCTACTCTGAAATCTCTTCTCAATTCTCTACGATGCTCCTTCATTTCATCTATGTCTGCACTCCCTTCTCATATTTCTATGCCTTCTCTTAAATTATTTTCTGCCATTTGCTCTACTTCTTTTCCAAGAACCTTCCCCTTTTTTCTTTCCCTATATATATATATATATCTTACTTTACCTCCCCTCTACACTAACTTTGCTTTTTTCTCTTTTAAATATTTCCTGAAGAAGACCTAAGGTCGAAATGTAGATTTTTAACTCTATTTCCGGCATGCATTTAATATTACCATTTTGTTTGCTTTCAGACCACATGCTGACACAGCACCTGGTTTTTGTTTTTAAATTTTTTTGATTTTTGGCAGCATCTACCTCCTGTAGTGCAACCTCTTTGCTTGCTCTCATTCTCTTGCTCACTCCAGAGGCCCCACCAACAGGAAGCACTCGATAGCGCATCATTCTGTGTACTTTTGAGTAGGGTGGGGGGCCTGGCTGACAGCATCTATACCGACAATGTCATGAAGCAACTGCTGATAAAATGGGGACCCTCCATTACTTCCCCAAAGTCTGGCAACACTGCCTTTGCAATGTGCTCAAGACTCCATCAGCCATGTGAGTGAGTCGGGCTCGGAAATCGAACGCAGTACCCTCAGTGCCACTGGGTCTGACTTTGTGCAACATTTCACCCCTCACCATATTCGTTTCATACCCAATGTCACATCATAAAAACAGGTTACTCAAGTGTAACAATAGTTCTAGGAGTGGTATATGTTGTTCATCCACACTGTTTGGCATGTCCCTTTTCACTTTAAGGGTCACCGGAAGCCTTCAAGCTGGTTCCTCCCACCCGTTCAGGTGGTATAACCCTTGCCTCCGCCCCATGACGCCAGATCTTAGCCCGCTGGAAGCCAGGTGTTGTGCATCTGCAGCCGGGGAGTTCACGTGTGTCCGTGTGGATGAACAACATATACCACTCCTAGAACTACTGTTACAGGTGAGTAACCTGTTTTTCTAGGATCGAGGATATGTTGTTCATCCACACTCTTTGGCAGACTCCTAGCAGTTCTCTGGGAGGTGGGAGGCAAGGTGCACACCCCCTACTTAGGGAACAGAGATTGGAGAACTGAGGCCCCAAAACTAGCATCCTGGCGTGACTCAAGGTCGATGTGGTAATGGGTAATGAAGGTGTTTGCTGACTTCCAGGTAGTAGCCCGGCAGATTTCCTGGATAGGGATGTCCCTGGAAGCAGCCACCGAAGCAGCGGTATGGCGGGTAGAATGATCTCTTATCCCTTTGGGAGGCTCCATGCCCGCCAACTCATAACACAGACTGATGCAAGATGTAATCCACCTTGCAATTGTCCATTTTGCTGCAGGTCTGCCAGAAGCGGCTTCAGTGTAGGTGACAAACAGCTGGCGAACCTCTCCCTGAATTTCCACCATCCTCTCCTTGTAATAGGAGAGAGCTCATCTCAGGTCCAAGGTATGGAGCCTGTACTTGGCCTCCGAGGTGTAATTAGGGTAGTAAACCGGCAGAATTAACACCTGGTTAAGGTGAAACTCTGACACCACCTTTGGAAGGAATTTTGGGTGGGGGCATAGGACAACCTTGTCCCTGTGGAAGACCAGATATGGGGAGTCCACCGAAAGCACCTGGAGCTCCCCTGCCCTTCTGGCAGACATGATAACCACCAGGAAGGACGTCTTCCACAACAAGTGTGACAGCTCACACTTGTGCATTGGTTTGAATGGCTTGCCCATGAGTTTTGCCAGTATCAACAGTAGATCCCATGGAGGTGGAGGTTCATGCACCGGAGGGGAATATGTGAGCCAGGCCTTTGAAAAAGTGCCAGACAACTGTCTCCTGTGCAGTCGGCTGACCGGCTCGCACCTGGTAAGCAGAGATGGCTGCCAGGTGCAATCTAAGGGTTGATGACCGATGACCCCCTTTGGAGAGAGAGACCAAAGGTAGTCGAGAATGTTAGCCACTGGACAGGACAGAGGGTCCAGGCCCTTGCCCTGACACCAAATGGAAAACCTTTTACATTTCAAGGCATAATATTTCCTAGTCGATTCCTTTCTGGTTGCCTCCATCATGGTGAGGACATCCTCAGAAAGACCCAAAGCCTGGAACTCTAGCCACTCAGGTACCAGGCTGTGAGGTGCAGGGATTGAAGGTCCAGATGGTGTACCTTCCCCTGATTGAGAGAGATCAGGTCCAGGCGAGCTGGAAGCCGCTCCAGGGGCCTGTATTCAGGGGCTACCAGCATCACCTTCACATTGTCCCTCCTCACCTTGAGGAGCACCTTGTGGATCAAGGGAAATGGAGGGAAGGTGCAGCGGAGGCCTGGGGTCCACGACCTCAAGAAGGCATCCCCCTGCAGCGAACCCTGCTGAGGAAGGCGGGCATGAAAAAGCCTCAGCTTGGTGTTTTCCCTGGAAGCAAACAGGTCCACCATCGGTTTGCCCCATGGGAGAACAGGCTGTAAGCTTCCAGTGGATGAAGAGACCACTCGTGGGATGTCTTGCCTAAGCGGCTGAGAGCATCCGCCAGATGGTTTGAGGCTCCTGCCACATGGATGGCTAGGAGATCCGCCTCCAAATGGCCGACAAGGGTCCAGATGTGGAGCGCCTCTCTGCAAAGCAGACGGGAGTGCATGCCGCCCTGTTGTTGAGGTAGTACATGGTCATGGTATTGTCCATCTGGACTTGAACCACTTGACCCCGGAGCGGAGGAGCGAAAGCTGACGGTGCCAGTCTGACTGCTCTGAGCTCCAACAGGTTGATGTGGTATCGGGACTGCTCAGGGGTCCAGAGCCCGATGGCCCTGTTGTCTCCCATGTGGGCTCCCCAGCCCATGAGAGAGGCATCAGTCATTAGGACGTCTGTCAGCACGGGGAAGACAAACGGGATCCCTTCCTGCAACCGGTCTGGGGTGGTCCACCATTGAAGAGCGTCCCACATCTTCTGGGTTACAGTGATCAGCTGGTCAAAAAGACCGTGGCGCTGAGTCCACTGAGTGGCCAGCTCCCATTGGAGGGGACGCATGGGCAACTGGGCCCAACGGACCACTGAGGTGCACACCGCCATGTTATCCAGAAGGCGCAGAAAGTCCCAGTCAGGGTGCAATTGCCCAACCAGAAATGATTGCGCAAAGGAGGAGAGAACCTCCACCCTGTCCGCCGGGAGCTCTGCCCTGATAAAACACATCACCTGGGAAGGCATGAGTTCCAACTTGGCCTTGTTGAGCAGGAGGTCGAGTTGGGAGCAGGTCTGGAGGGCCAGGTCCCTGGACCTTTCCACCTCCTGCTGAGTGGGACCTGCTAAGAGCCAATTGTCGAGGTAGGGATAAATCCTGACCCCCATGCCTGAGATGGGCTGCCACCACTGCAATGCATTTGATGAAGACCCGTGGGACCGATGATAGGCAGAATGGCATGGCTCGGAACTCGTATAGGGTCCCTTTGGCTCCGAAGAGGAGAAACCGCCAATGAGATGGACGGATTGGGACGTGAAACATACGAACATACGAATGTGCCAGCAGAAACAGACCACCCGGTCTACTGAAGTCTGCTTGAGTGTGCAGCTAGCACCCCTAGTTTACAGTTGCCCAACCCCCTCCCACCTGTCATCCCACTGCCACCTCCACCTCCCCGCCCCTCACTCTCCCTGTTCCCTGTCCCATGCCCTTTGAAGCTGTTCACAGATTTACATGATATCACCCATTCTGGTAGGGCATTCCATTTTGCTACCACCCTCTCTGTGAAATAGTGTCTCCTCATTTCCTTCCTAAATCTTCCCTCCTCTATTCTTAGCCCATGCCCCCTTGTGACCCTCCCCCTCCTTAACTTAAAGACCCCATCTGCCCCATCCTTACTGATTCCCCTCAGATACTTAAATGTTTCTATCATGTCCCCCATCCCTTCTGTCCTCCAGGGTGTAGATACTCAGGTCTCTCAGCCTGCTGTCATAGTCTGTATCTTTCATTCCACATATCATCTTTGTTGCCCTCCTCTGCACCCCCTCCAGTAGCCTGATATCACGCTTTAGGTACGGCCTCCAAAACTGCACTCAATACTCTAAGTGTGGCCTTACCAGCAACCTGTAGAGGGCAAGATCACCTCTATTCGCCTGGACGAAAACCCCCTCGCTATGCACCCCAGCATTTTGTTCACTTTTGCAGCCACTCTTCTGCACTGGGAAGTTTTGTCCATGGTCCCTGTTATAATTACCCCTAGGTCCTTCTCCTCCTCAGTGATCCGCAGCTTAACCCCTCCCAGCCAGTATTCTCTCCTTGGGTTCTTCACCCCAAAGTGCATAACCTTACACTTCTTTGCACTGAACTGCAGCTGCCACCTCTCTGACCACTCCTGTAGCTTGCTTAGGTCCCCATGCAGCTGCTTCCATCACTCCTCTCTATTCACCACTGCTCCAATTTTGGTGTTGTCAGTGAACAGACTTATCTTGCTCACCACCCCATGTGCAATGTCAGATATGAAGAGCCCAAACAATACTGGCCCCAACACAGAGCCCTGTGGCACCCCACTAGTCATTGGCCTCGGAGCTGAGAGCTCCTCTCTCACCACCACCCATTGCAGCCTCCCACTCAGCCAGCTTGTAATCCAGTTGATCATTTTTGCCCCTACCCCTACACCAGTTAGCTTCCCCCGAAGCCGCCCATGAGGCACAGAATCGAAGGCCTTGCTGAAGTCCAAGTAAAGAACATCCACCGCATGACCCTTATCCAGCTCACCTGTTACCCAGTCATAATATTGTATCAGGCTGGTTTGACAAGACTTCCCTGAAACAAATCCATGCTGCCTCACATCCTGGAGGCCATTGTCCTCCAGGTATGACACCAGTCTTTCCTTTAGTATTGTCTCCATGAGTTTACACACTATGGAGGTGAGACTTACCAGGCAATAATTACCTGGCTCATCCCTTGGTCTGCTCTTGTGTTATGGTACTACATGTGCCATCCTCCAGTCCAGAGGCACACATCTCGACTCCAGTGAGGTGCTGTACAGATCCACCAGTGGCTCTGCCAACACCTCTGCCATCTCCCTCAGCACCCTGGGGTGGATACCATCAGGGCCTGGTGCCTTGTCTACCTTCACTGCCCTCAGTCCCTCTAGGACTCTACTTGCCTCAATTCTTCCATCTGTTGCCTCCTCTCCCCTGTCCCCACCTCCCAGCCCATGGTGGTAAGAGTCCCCCTTTCTTCCATGAACACTGAGCAAAAGTATTCATTCAGTGCAAGAATGCATCCTGCAGATCCAGTGAACAGAACCACATGTTTCGCTCCAAGGATGGTATAATCTGGGACAGAGTGACCATTCGAAAGATGCATGAACTGAGATATTGATTCAGGTCATGCAGATCTAGAATGGGGCACCAGCCCCCTGTCCGCTTGGGCACCAGGAAGTACCTGGAGACAAAGCCTGGTCTGCTGGAGGATCAGCCACTGGAGCTACTGCTTCCTTGAGGAGGAGCTGAGCAATGTTGTCTCGGACAGCCGACAGTCTGGGAGGATACTCTTTCCTCCCGAGGGCCGCGGGCTCGGCTTGGAGGGTATTGCACGAATTCCAGAGGCAGTCTGTGACTGACCACTTCCAAAACTCACCTGTCCATGCTGAAAATGGACCAGGCGGAAAGAAAGTGGTGGAGCCAGCTCCCCACGGGAGGACCCAGAGCTGGTGTGATGGGAGAGGGGGAGGCAGCCCACGCCCCGTCACTGAGCAAGCTTGGAGGAGGAGGAGGAGGAGGATCCAGGACCTGAACCGTGGCCTCCTTTACAGGCCTGGGAGGGCCGGGGTATGGGCCGGGGCACTAAGCTTGAGCCTGTTGCTGCTATTGCTGCAGCCCTCCTTGAAAGGAGGGTTGCTGAGCTGCAGAGGAAGAGTGCTAAAAAGGCTTCTTCTTCTTCTGCTGTTTCTTGCCCGAATAACCTTTAGCAAAAAAGTAGCGTCCAAGGTGGCACTGGACTGCTCAATATGCTGAAGGTGACCAGCCACACCTGGGCCGAAAAGGTCGGTGCCCAAGAAAGGCACATCAACTAGTTTGTGCTGAGTATCTGCCGGAAAAGAGGAGAGTCTCAGGCAAGCCCTGCAACGAGAGGCAACTGCGGCTGCCATCAAGCGGGCACAAGAATCCCCAATGTCCAGGGCTGTCTGAAGTTGCTATTTGGCACTAGCCCGGCCATGATCCCGGACCTGCTTGATAGTGGCCTGCACGTCCGTGGGGAGGTGTGGGAGGATTTCTTCCAAAGACACCAAGAGGGCGTGGGAGAAGTGTGCCATGATGATGGCCGAACTTGCCTGATGAAGGCCTAAAGATGAGGCCACATAGACCTTCTGAGACGAATGATCCAAGAGTTTGGATTCTTTTTTGGGAGGTCGGTCAGTGTCGGCAGAACTGCCAGTATGCCTGTACACAGAGGTGGTCACCAGGCTCTTGGCTGAAGGGTGCTCTGTGAATCCTGAGAGGGACCCCATGGGCACCGCATACTTGCAGGCCATGTGGGCAGATGGAGCTGGACAAGAGGCAGGGCACTGCCAAAGTTCTAAGGCCGGGCCAACTATGGCCTCAGCCACAGGAAAGGCCTCCGTCAGGGTATCCCCTCTCTTGAGGATATCCGTGAGAGGGTACTCTGCCTTTTTCTGGATAGGTTCCAGGGGCATCCCTGTAGCCTCAAAAGATGAGGCAAAGAATGCCCTGAAAGAGCGAAGGACCTTCCTCTGTCTCTAGCCCACCAGCCAATTCATCATCCCCGGGATGAGAAAGTAGGACGGTCTGTAGGGGTTAAGAGCAAGGAGGTTCTTTAGGGAAGCAATGGGAGTGGTGGAGAGAGGGAGAAAGAGTGCATGGGGGAATGCAAAGGAAGAGAGGGGAATAGAGGAAATGAGGGAAACAGCACAGGTGGTGAAGTAGGAGTTAAAGGAAGAGGCAAACGGCAGAAGGGTCAGAGACGAGGGAGTTGCCATTCTTGAGGAAGGGGGGGGCTGTGTTGAAGGATTGAAAAGAGAGTGGATAACCTTCCACAACTTGGAGGCATGATTAAAGTTGTTCTGGAGAGTGGATGTAAAACACTCCAAATTCGCAAGCCTCGTGGCTTTGGTGCAGGCATTGCAAAGGTACAGGGGATAGACAGGGTGGAGTATACACAGATACAGAAGGCTGAGAGGGGACATAACAGTGTTCTGAATATTAATGGGGACAGACAAGGTGAAGCATACACAGAAACAGAAGGCTGAGAGGGGACATGATGACAGTTCCAAATACTAAAGGGGATGGACAGGGTGGGGTATATACAGACACAGAAGGCAGAGGGGACATGATCACAGTGTTCTGAATACTGAAGGGGCTAGACAGGGTGGAGTATACACACATACAGAAGGCTGAGAGGAGACATGATCACAGCATTCTGAATACTAAAGGGGAGAGACAGGGTGTAGTATACATAGATACAGAAGGTTGAGAGGGGACATGATCATAGCATTCTGAATACTAAGAGAGATTTAGACAGGGTAGAGTATACACTGAGAAAGCTGAGAGGGGGTATGATCACCGTGTTCCGAATACTGAAGGGGATAGACAGGGTAGAGTATACACAGATAGAGAAAGCTGAGAGGGGGCATGATCACAGTGCTTCAAATACTGAAGGGGATATACAGGGTAGAGTATACACAGATACAGAAGGCAAAGAGGGGGCATGATCACAGTGTTCTGAATAGTATAGGAGATAGACAGATTGGAGTATACACGGGTACAGAAGACTGAGAGGGGACATGATCACAGTGTTCTGAATACTGAAGGGGATAGACAGAGTAGAGTATACACAGATACAGAAGGCTAAGAGGGGACATGATCACAGTATTCCTAATACTAAAGGGGAGAGACAGGATGTAGTATACATAGATATAGAAGGTTAAAGAGGAGACATGATCATATCATTCTGAATACTAAAAGAGATATAGACAGGGTAGAGGATACACAGATAGAGAAAGCTGAGAGGGGGCATGATCACAGTATTTCGAATACTGAAGGGGTAGACAGGTTGGGGTATGAGTATACACAGATACAGAAGGTTCACAGTTCCAAATACTAATGGGATAGACAGGGTAGGGTGTACACAGAAGAAGGCTGAGAGGGGGCATGATCATGGTGTTGTGAATATTAAATGGCATGAACAGGGTGGCATGCACACAGATACAGAAGGCTGAGAGGGAACATGATCACAGTGTACTGAATACTGAAGCAACAGGGTGGAGTATATACAGATACACAAGGATGAGAAAGGCATGACCACAGTTCCAAATACTAAAAGGGATGGACAGGGTGGAGTATACCTAGCTAAAGAACACTGAAAAGGGACATGGTTACAGTGGTCTGAGCATTAAAGAGGACACAGATGGTTAAGCTGGTGCGTACAAGCAGAACCAGCGGATATGTATTCAAATGCTCAAATGGCAGTGGGCAGCAGGAAAAGGGAGATTGTCAGAATGCATTACTTCATCGCCTGGTAAGGTTGTGGAAGCCAGCATTGTTCAAACTTGCAAAGCAGAAGACAAGATTCCTGAGTGAGAATACCATCAATGTGAGTAGGGGCAAAATTCCGGCAGCAGTACGCTTGGATATGTATTCATACTCAGACTGGGTTATAGTCACGGGGTACTGCTGTGTGGCAGGAGCAGCCCAGAGGGACCCTAAGTCATTGTCACCACAACAATACCACAGTATGATACTGTGTTAGAAACAGACACCACAGTCTCCTGTAGGGGCTCCACAGAAGCTCTTCGGATGAAGATTCAGTCTCCAAGGAGGATCAATCACTAGGGTCAGAAAACATTAGCTGGAGAATGTCTGCTGGCACCATTAAGATGAAATGTCCCTGTCTTCTGATGGGGATAGCCAACATGGCACAACAAGACTGCTGGAGATGGTTCTGCAATGGAGAAACTACACTTGCCTTTTCTCAAAAAGATAGAGTTTGCATTATAATACTGAACAGAATAGACCCGGTGTACTCAGTGTATGTGAAAACAATATGCAGCACAGACCTTTCTCACTCATGGTATAGTCTGACCCACAGGTACTATAAACAGAGCTTGAAGATGAGGCTCCAAAGAACAGGAGAGTACACACAGTATCCTTCTCAGAGGTGCTGCCTGTCAAAGGCATGGGTGAGGCGAGGGTAATTGGCACCATGCAGTTTAATGAATGGTTGAAAAAATGGTGCGGAGCACAGGGGTTTGGCTTCATTGGGGACTGGGGTTCCACCTGAAGGGACACCAGCCTATACTGGCAGGATGGTCTGCATCTGTCCAGGAAGGGAACAAGTCTTTGAGCAATCGTTTAAATGCTTCATTGGCAAGCTTTTAAACTAGTCAAAGGGAGGCACTGACAAGCAGCAAAAATCCCAGCCTCTCCCTACAAAACAGGGTACTAAATGAGAAAAGATCAAGGTAGAACGGTCAGTGGGGATGCTGCAACAGAAGGTAAAGCCATCAAAAATGGAGAGCAATGAGTACCAATGCCCGTAGTCTAGGTAACAAGCTTCCTGAATTAGTGGCCTTGATGGAGGAGGAACATCTGATATCGTGGCAGTCACAGAAACATGGTACACAAAAAACCATGACTGGGACGAAACATACCAGGATACACTATCTACAGGAGGGACAGGGAGGGTAAAAAGAGGAGGAGGAGTAGTTCTTACATAAGGGAAGGAATAAAAGCAACAGAACAAAAGGGTAAACAGGGAGGAGAAGAAGCACTGTGGGTAAATTTGGAGACAGGCAATGGCACAATCCGCACAGGGTTGTATACAGACCTCTTCTCAGGGGAGGAAATGGACAAGGAAATAATAGAAAGTATACTCAGAATGGCAGAAAAAGGAGATATTGCTGATGGGTGATCTGAATATGCCAGATGTTAACTGAGTGCAGTTGCAGCTGCCATCAAGAGTGCAGTTATTCTAGATGCTCCTGCTAGGGGCATGCCTTATACAACTAGTACTGGAGCCCACTCGAGAGGGAGCAATATTAGACTTGATACTCACAAATGGAGATGGATAGAGGATCACAGATGTAGAAGTGGGTAGCCATCTGGGAACTAGCGACCATCGAACAGTATGGTTCACAACAAACACAGCAATAGAGTCAAGCCATACAAAGACAAAAGTACTAGACTTTAGGAGGGCTGACTTTGCCAAAATGGGTGAGTGCCTAAGGAACGCACCAGCAAATGGGCAGGAAGGAGGGTGGAAGAACAATGGGAGCAATAAAAACTGCCATCACAGAGGTAACGAGCCTTGTGTGAAGCAAATAAACAAAACAAGACGATGTAAGAAACCACTATGGTTCTCAAAGGAAGTGGCAGTGAAGCAAGAGAAGAAGAAAGCATTCAGGAAGCTACAAGGAATCAGAGAAGGAGCAGGACAGAGAACTGTATCAGTTAAAGCAAAGGAGGCTGGGAAGGCAGTCAGAATAGCAAAGGCCCAAACTGAGGAAAAGATAGCCAACTCAGTTAAGAAGGGGGATAAAACCTTTTATAGGTACATCAGGGAGCTAAGGAAGACCAAGGGAGGGATAGTGAGGCTTAATAAAGGGGAGGGAAGGTGGGCAGAGGGAGACTGTGAAAAGGCAGAGATACTAAACAAATATTTTTGCTCAGTATTTACAAAGGAAAAGGGGGAGGTACATAAAACAAACAGTAGTAACACTCTGGATACAGAAGTTGATACCAGCCCATTTACAGAAGAAAAGGTTCTGAAAGAACTCTTAAAACTGAAGGTGGACAAAGCAATGGGGCCTGATGGGATTCATCCCAGAATTCTAAAAGAACTAAGGGTAGAACTAGTGACACCACTGACTACCCTTTTAACAAATCATGGGAGGATGGGGTGGTACCGAGGACTGAAGGAGGGCAGATGTGATCCCCTTCACAAAGTGGAGCAAGGCAGAAGCAGGAAACTATAGACCTGTTAGTTTAACCTCAGTGATAGGGAAAATGATGGAATCACTTCTAAAGGAAAGAATTGTCGAGTATCTAGAGGCCAGAGGGGCACAGGACCCTAGGCAGCATGGATTCACAGCGGGAAGATCATGCCAGATGAATCTGATAGATTTCTTTGACTGGGTGACCAAAGTAGTAGATCAGGGAGGGGCTGTGGACATGGCCTACCTAGACTTTAGCAAGGCATTTGACACAGTCCCACACAAAAGATTAATATACAAGTTAGCCAGCCTGGGAGTGGGTCCCAAGATGACAGCCTGGGTAAAGAATTGGCTGGAGAATAGGACACAGAGAGTAATAGTAAATGGAGTCCACTCAGAAGAAAGGAGGGTTACTAGTGGGTACCGTAGGTTCAGTATTAGACCGTCCTCTTCAATGTCTTTTAAGCAACATTGCAGAAGGACTGGAAGGAAAGTATGTCTCTTTGCAGATGACACTAAGATCTGCAACAGAGTTGATGCACAGGGTGGGGTGGAAAAGATGAGAAGGGACTCTGGCAAGGTTAGAGGAATGGTCAAATGTATGGCAGCTTTAGATGAAATGCTAAGAAGTGCAAGGTAATGCACCTGGGAAACAAAACCCAGGGAAGAGTACACAATGAGGGGGGTGAGATACTAACAACAACAAAAATGGAAAGGGACCTGGGGGTAGTCATATCAGATGACCTAAAGATGGGAAAGCAATGTGAGAGGGCAGCAAGGAGGGCTGGGGGGATACTGGGATGCAAAGGGAGGCATCACCAGTAGAAAACAGGAAGTTATTATCCCTCTGTACAGACAGCTGGTGAGACCCCATCTGGAGTACTGTGTGCAGTTCTGGAGACCCAATCTCCGCAAAGACATAGATAGGATGGAAGCTGTCCAGAGGAGGGCAACTAAAATGGTGTGAACGGAAGACATATGAAGAGAGACTTAAGGAGCTGAATATGTATAGCCTCGAGGAAAGGAGGGAGAGGGGGGACATGATAGAAACTTTCAAGTACCTCAAGGGAATCAACAAAGTCCAAGAGGGTAGCATCTTTCAAAAAAAGGTGTGTGCAAGAACAAGAGGGCACAATTTGAAGATAGAGGGGGGGGCGGCTCAGAGGTAATTTAAGGAAGTATTTTTCACAGAGAGGGTTGTGGATGCATGGAACGCCTTCCGGAGGAGGTTGTGGAGTCAAAATCAGTGGTGGAATTCAAGCATGCATGGGATAGTCATAAGGCAATTCTGGGGTTGGGGGTAGGAACAAGTAGGCTGCTGGTTAACTAGGATCTGCAGCTTATCCAGTAGGTAGGGAAATGGGCAGACTGGGTGGGCCAAGTGGTCCTTATCTGCCGTCAAATTCTATGTTTCTATAAGTTGGCTTGAAGGCATAGTTGCTGACCTCAGTACAGCATGTAACAGAAGTTTCGGTCTAACACCCCTATAAGCAACCTTACTGTGAATTTTACAGTACAGTCAGTTGGTTCAACATCTTGAGGTTCTCTGGCAATGCTCAGCACGATCGGATGTCAGGTGAGTCTGCTAAAGGCAAATCTTCGGTGCAGCCTTCCACTGCAGGACAAAGTGTGATGGTTGGCAGACAGGAACTAGAGGAGACTGCAAAGGTTGGGTCTCATAATATAGGGACTGATCATTACAGTGGCGGGGCTGGCAGAGAAATTTGGCTCCATCAACACATGGATGGTAGTTTGGAAACTACTGTCAAGGTGGCAAAAACAATATGCAGATGTTATGAGGCAGGCATATGTGGCCTTGGGGGTGACGACTCTTCTCACCTTTGAGAACCATCACCTCAGGACTAAATTAGAATCACTTGAGAAGCAAGCCATGGTTTCAAACTTCAGGGATATTGGATTGGTCTTTCGGGAGACAGTGAAGGTGGAACTACCTTCAGATGTTTATTACAGACTGGCTCTCCACCACACTGTTGGCAAACATGGAAGGTGAGGCTTTCAATGAACAGAAGGCCTGCCGAGTGACCCCACATGGCACAGCCCATATCTCGTAAAGCGCCATGCTTAGTACTTGTGGTCACGGACAGTGAGGGCACAAGAGACGTAATATTACCACAGTTAAAAGAAAAAGTCCCCTACAGCTTTATGGTCAGGCTGGGTATATATGTTTCCTGATATGAGTTACACCACTCATCAGCGTAAAAAGAAATCTGATGGCAGTTCCTACTCTTTGGAACACAGGGATCAGTCATGGATCATGCTAAACTCTGCACTGTGTATGACACAAACATATTTCTCTTCAGGGATCTGGTAGCTGATGGTATTCAGGCAGATAAGGTTGCTGGAGCAGCCCAAAGTAGAGATCGGTCCAAAGACCAGGATGCTGAAACAAAGGACACTTAAGTTTCCATTTATTTTTTTTATTCTTTACCGTTATTACTTTCTGGACTAGGGAGAAAGGAGAGCTACTGCTAAACTGTCTACTGTAAGCAGTATAGAGTCTTATTTATTTATTTAGATTTTGTTGACCAGGTAAGCCCTCTGATACCAGAGATCCCTTTTTCAGGGGCGACCTGGGGTTGAGTACACCAACCACTTTACATTAGGTGAGGATACAGTAAGACAGTTTCAGAGTACATACACAGTCAGTAGGGTACATTTAGACAGAGTTGGAGAGTACAGTTACATTGCAACAGGTCTACAGTGACATTAGCGTTTGCTTTTAGCTAGTCCAAGGGGAGCGAGATAATAGTCAGTTGTCAATTAAGGGGGGTTAGGTTGAGTACATGATCTAGCGGTTACAGCCACAGAGGCTCAGCTCAATAAGGTACGCTTTAAGACTGGTTTTGAACGAGGAGAGGGAGGGCTTGTCAAGCAAGCTTGCAGGGAGCAAGTTCCAGAGGTGAGGGGCCATGTACTGGAAGAAGCGCTTACCTTGGTTGGTCCGAATATGGGGAGATGTTCAGGAGCCGACTGGTAGTAGACCGAAGGTTTCGGATGGAGACTTTGGGGGTGAGCAGGCCACTAAGGTGAGGCGGGTGGCCAATGGAGGAGAATTTATAGGTAAGGCAGGCAGCGGCATAGGATAATTTATGCCTTAGTGTCGGCCAGTGTAGGTCTTTAAGAGCCTCACAGTGATGTCTACTTGGGGGGAAGTTGGTTCTGAAGCGAGCAATGCGGTGGTATAGGGTAGTGAGCTTGATTAACTCAGACTCTCTGAGGGACTGGAGTAGTGGGGAGCCATATAGCAATGAGGGAAGGAGGTTGCAGTTTGCAATGACCCGTCGTGCTTCTCCAGAAAGGGCGTTTCCCAAGCGGTATAAGAGGCCAAGCCTCTGATGTATGGATCTGGTTAAGGCCTCTATATGGGGTTTGTAGGTTAGCTCTTGGTCAAGGAGAACCCCAAGGTACCTGAACTGGTCAGTGACTTCTACTGGCCTTCCTTGGGCTGACGAGAGTTGGAGTAGCCCACTACGGTCATAGCCCAGCCGTCGGGTCCCAAAGAGGACTGCTTTGGTTTTTTCTTCATTTAGTTTTAGGAGGTTTGCAGTGAACCATACTTCAAGCATTGTAAGGCTGGCTTGGAGTCTGGCTGAGATAACCGAGGGTTGGGGATCACTAAAGTAGATTACAGTGTCATCCGCGTAGAGGATTAGGTTGCAGGGTGCACAATCCTCTTCAAGGTTGTTTAGAAATAGTGAGAATAGTAGGGGGGCCCAGAATGGAGCCCTGGGGTACCCCGGAGGTCACAGGCCTAGGGTTGGATTGGGCTCCCCGCCAGCGGACTTTTTGGGATCGGTTTGTCAGGTAGCTCGTGGTCCAGGAGAGTGAGAGCTGGTCCAGACCAAGCTGATGAAGCTTGGCAAGAAGAAGCTCATGATTAACCAAGTCAAAAGCCTTGGATAGGTCAATGAATAGGGCTCCCGTTAGGGTGCCTTGGTCCATGAATTTAGTATGTCCGATTTTGGGAGCCCTGAGCCCACGGGGAAGGGCGCCCTAACAACAGCATATACAAATACACAAATAAAGCAACAAGGAGTAGTCGACACAAAAAGTTTTGTTTGATATATGAAAAGAGGTCTTAAAGGAGACAGAAAATGATTTTTACATAGTTAACTGCCCTTCCATATTCCTTTCCATACTAGTTATGTATTCTGATATGCTTTGATGAATTTCTGATAAATAAATAACCTAGCTTTGAGGTGCCTTCAGATCTACACAGAGTTCCACTTTCCTCACTGGCTGCTGCTCTTGATTTTCATATTTCTAAGACATTCTATGACATCAGAAACTCCCATTCTATGCTATTCATCTGGATGGCCTGGAAAGGGTGTTTATGATGTCACAGAACATTCAGGCAGTGTGAAAACAGACAGCAGCAACTGCTGAGCAGAGAGGGATTCAGAGCAGTTACAAAGGCAACACAATTAAGATTATTAATTTAACAAAAAAGGTCAAAAACATATCAGAATAGTGGGTAGCCAATACATGAACAACTAGAGAGCATCTAGAGGTCTAAAAACTGCTTCCTATCACCTTTAAGGCATGGTAGTCTGCCTTCTGAAGACCAGTGTTGGTAAGTAGTAGTAGCAGAGTTTATTTATTTTAGGTGCCCTTCCCCGTGGGCTCAGGGCGCCCTAACAACAGCATATACAAATACACAAATACAGCAACAAGGAGTAGTCGACACAAAACCCAAAAATGACATATACCCATTAAAATCTAAAAACAGACTAATCCCCCAGCTGTATGATGGTTGCAAAATAAGTTCCTCAGGTCCCAAAGGCCTGCTTGAACAGGAAGGTCTTCAGATGTTTTTTAAAGATGTCTACAGATGGCGCCTCCCAGAGGTACCCTGGCAGTAAATTCCAGAGCACCGGGGCAGCCACTTCAAATGTCTGGTCCCCGGAAGATTTTAACCTAGCCCGGGAGACCTCCAGGAGGGCCTCCCCATTCGACCTGAGAGAGGAAGACGGGGTGTAGGTATGCAGAACCCCCCTCAGGTAGCTCAGGCCCAATCCGTGTAAGGCCTTGTAGGTCAGAAGACCTACTTTATTTATTTATTTTTTTTATTTGGTATGCTTTTTCCTGCTCCGGAGTCGTTGGATTCCAGCCCTCGGTCACGGCCCCCTGCACCTCCACCTCCGTCAATCACCACGCTTTTCCACAGTCACCCCTGGCTTGCTCCCAGAGGGTGGGGTGGCGGCACTGTTCCCCTTACCAGTGCCACACAACTAGTGTCTGGTTGGGAGAGCCAGTACCAGAGGCTGATCGAGGCCCAGGGGAAGGGCGCCATGGAGACGACCCGGAACAGCATTTTTCCCCTGTAGGCAGGGGCGAGGACGTGCAATGACGACCAGCATCTGCCCCGCCCCTGATGTCGTGCTGGCGACAGTGTGGTGCAGTGAACCCAGCCTCCGGGTGGGTGCCGCACATGCACCGGACACTCAATCTCCCTCCCTCCCGGACAAGGAGAGCAGTCCTAGGGACGTTCGATCCTTCTCCCCCCAGCCGGCCCTCCGACAACCTGGGTCCGTTCCTGAACCCAGGTCGCCAGCGTCGCAAGTGGAAATCCAACCGCTGCACCGACGGGCCGGCCTTCAGAAGACCTATTTTTAAGGTGATGCACCAGCGCACTGGCAGCTAATGCAGTTCGAGCAGCACCGGAGTGATGTGGCTGAACCTTGAGTGTTCAGTCAACAACCGGGCCACCACGTTCTGCAGAAGCTGTGGGCGCGCTGCACTGCACCCCCTCTGACCCCAAGGTAGAGTGTGTTATAGTAGTTGAGTCTTGAGGTGGCAAAAGCATGTACTAGCGTTGCCAGGTCATCGGGAAGAAAAAATGGACTTAATTTGAGCGATGTTCCGGACATGGTGAAACCCAGTCCAGACAAAAGCAGACAGCTGAGCATCAAGTGTCAGCTCACTGTCCAGAACAATGCCCAAATTCTTCACCTTTGAGGAGGCCTCCAGTTCAGTCAGGTCAAAAAAAAGCCTCAACCCATCCCCAGAGGCCCCCATTTCTCCCCTTTGATCCAGTTCAATCACCAGCACCTCAGTCTTCCCTGGGTTAAGTCCCAGTCAGCTCGATGACGTCCAAGCCTGGATCTCAGCCAAACACTCATTTAGCACACTGACTGCGTCAGGTCTCCTGGGTGTAAAGGAAAGGTAGAGCTGAGTATCATCAGCATAGCAATGAAAACTCAGCTCATACCACCTTATAACCTCACCCAGGGGCAGCATGTACACTGCGAACAACATGGGGGAGAGGACAGAGCTTTGGGGGGCTCCACAGGGCAGGTCCATTGGGTCTGAGGAATAATTCCCCAGTATCACCTTCAGAGACCTGCACCAGAGAAAGAACTCAAACCAGCCGATAACCTCGCCGGTGAGTCCTACATACTCCCTCAGTCCAACAACACCCCATGGTCCACAGTGTCAAATGCTGAGGAGAGACTGAAGAGGATGAGAATCATTCGCTCTCCTCTATTCCTCGCCTTGAGCAGGTCATTCAGCACCCTGACCAATGCACTCTCCATGCTGTGCAAGGCCCTAAATCCAGACTGGAATGGTTCATAAATCTGGAAGTCTATGAGGTGACCCTCGAGCTGTTCCGCAACCACCTTCTCAAGAACCTTCCCAAAAGGAGAGGTTCGATACCGAGAATGGCTATAATCGCCAAGACATCGGGGTCCAAAATGCTTTCAGCAGGGCTTAACCAGAGCCTGTTTAAGAGACTCGAAAGACCCCTGCCGACAAGGAACTCCCGACAATCTCAGCAAAAACCAGACCTAGGACCTCAACGCATCCAACTAGTAGTTGCGGTGGGCCCGAGTCAAGGTCACAGAACGTTGGATTAAGCCCAGAGTTCACCCCACAAACCTCCACTGTCGTCACAGGCTGGAACTCTCCACTCCGGAACCACCACTGTTGGACAATGGTATTCCACTTGGAGAAATCCCATCTCTCAAGGAGGACACTGTGACAGGGTGGAATAGGATCCTGTCCCATTTGTTATGGAGAAGATGTTTAAATGCAAGGATCTTTCCTTTTCTGTCTCTTCTCTGTCTGGTTGCTCAACCCAATTTTCCTGTGAGACTTCGGACTTGATCAACTTGACAGGCTCACAATTCTTTGCCTCTCACTGAGTCTCTCAGTTTTCCCTTGCTGTCTGTTTTTCCTCCCTTGCATATCTGTTGATATAAAAATATGTGTAAATCATTGTATGGACATGTAACTGATACTGGGATCCTTTTGTTCGCAAAATGTATAGTATTACTGTTAAAATGTATATAATTATAATTTGAGATGATTGTAAAAAGCTAATGGAAAACCCCGGAGGTTACCTGAGTGCAAATGTTTGAGCCTTTTGCAAAACCTGTGGAAATAGGACCTCTCAGCTCAGGCACAGTGTGTTCTAGCAGCTCCTGAAACTTACAAGAACAGAACACTTACAAGAACAGGATGCTTGCTAAGAGTGGGGGTTGAAAAGACTTACAGTATATAAAAGCTAAGCTGCAACTGCAAGAAAGATTTGGAGAACAAGTGACAGAGAGACTGAAAGAAAACTTTATTTTTATTTTGCCTTTGTAAATAGTTATACTGAACAAAGTTTATTTTATGATACTGCTAGTGTAAATAAATAATTTTTGGTGAATTCTACAACTGCTCCTGGTTTTCCTACGCTTCCTGACCTGTGCCTCGACGACAGACACTTTGTCTGAGAAGAACCGAGCGAACTCCTCACATTTATGAGCTGAAAAAGCTCTGACGGGTTCCAGACAGGCCGAATGTAATAACCCATCTACAACCCAAACGAGCTGAGCCGGTCGGTTCTTCCCAGCTACAATCATCCTAGACCTAAAAGCTGCCTTTTTTTTGGATGACTGCATTCTGATACTCATTGTAATGAGTAATCAGAACCAACCTGTTCTCCAGAAAACTGGTCTTCCTCCAACGCCTCTCCAACCTCCGCCCACTGGTTTTCAACATTCTCAGCTCATCATCAAACCATAGCAAGCCAAGGCGTGACACCAGGGGGCATACACGGACCAGCGCCAGATGATCCATGGCCTCAACAACAGCCCTGTTATAGGCCGTCACGGCATCCCGGACCATCAGCGCAAGCCTCAAGTACAAATGAAACGTCGAGTTCCGCCATCAGTCCCTCTGGTTGTAAACCTTTCAAAGCGCAGAACTGAACCATTTCCACAGTGGAATGGACATTTAGCGGGACTTTGAAGCTGAACCTGATGGTGCAATGATCCGACCAAATGACCGGATCAGTCTCAATGGTACCAATTTTGAATCCCAGGGATAACACCAGGTCGAGCGTGTGGCCATAGCAGTGGGTCCCAGCCATGATTACCAAGGTGAGGCCCAGAGCTTCCATATTTAAAAGGAAGTCTCTAGCCCCAGATGATGCCTTATCATCCGCCAAGGTGTTGAAGTCACCGAGAGTAAGCCATCTCAGCGACTCCAACACTCTCTCTGTGACAAAGGCCGACATCTCCCATAGGAAACTCTGGTCCCACCCAGGTGGACGGCAGACCAGGAGAAACTTAAATTTTACTCTGTGTTCCCCTGACATGGCCACGCACTCAAAACAACTGGTGTCCCCCACTGGGTGCACCGCCAGGCTCAGCTCTGACCTGAAACAGATGGCCACCCCCCTCCCCTGTGGTCCTTCCTCGGGCAGTGAACCACAGTAAAATGGCCAGGATGGACACCTCTAGCACAGGGCCCAAAGTATCCCCCAGCCAGGTCTCCTTAATGCATGCCAGGTTGACCGACGCAACAAGTTCCGGAAATGTAAGACAAAGCTGGCTGTTAGAAAGAATTTTTCCTTGCAACTGCTTTGATATGTTACCTTAACAATGCCTCAGAACTGTTGGTATTATTAATTTTTTTAAGGAATCGAATACAACTGCTGTGCATGTGCACCCCTCCCTTGGGGTTATGGACTTGAGCATTCTTTCTTCTTTCTGCACTTATACCATGGATATGCCATGTTGCTCATAGACTCATTCACAAAGTAACTATTTCTGATTTTGGGATACTCTCCAATTCTATTAGTTACTCCCCTCTACATGTTGTACAATAGTACGGTGGATGCAAGTTGATTCCATTATTAAGAGATAAGTAGATCAATCTCAATGTTTATTACTATATATGGACTGTCCTCTGCACTGCATGCAATTGTACAGTGGCAGCCATTGTAATGTTCCACGTTACCAAAGAGCAGTTTACCTCATTAAGGTACTGCATAACACTACTTCCCCCTTACTGCAGCATCCCCCAGGTACCCCATGATCTTAAGTGTTACCCTTATTGCACTTAGTCAGCCCAGCTGCAAGGACTCGGGTTCACTCCTGCAGTGATGCACTGCCTTTCTTTTTAAGCTCCTTCTGTCTCTGGTGCCAGCTCCTTGCCCCGGAACAACCTGGCACCTCCCCCAAGCCACCACCTGTCTTCATCCACCATTCTCCATGAAGCTTCGACTTACCCCTCCTGGCAGGGTACAGGGTGGAGAAGATATACCCTCGAACATGTACAATGTCAGGAAGCAGGCAAGGAGGCGGGGGCCGGCTTGGATATACCAGGTTCTCCAGAAAGCCAGTACAGGGATCGCTTTCCTTTGTCTCCCTTAGTCCCCCTTGGATGACAGCAGCGCACGAGGAAGACCAATGTGCATGCACGAGCAATGAGTGCAGGTGGATAGCCAGCGTCTTCCACCTCCCACTCAGCTGTCCTGCTGCACCTCCATGTGTGATCACCCAGAGGGCAGTATTACAGCATGAATGGTGTCCCGCCCTCCCCAGAGAAGGAAGGCATCCTCTGGACTGGTCAGGCCTCCTCCCTCTCACCAAACCAGACTTGTTCCAAGACCTGTGTCACTGGCGTCTCGAGTGACAGTACTACCGCTGCCCTGACAGGCTGGCTCTTTATCCCCACGTTTAAAGATGCTTTAAAATCATTTATCTTCATGCAGTGTTGCACTGAAACAAAAATTAGAGTTCCTTTAATGATCAATATGGACCAAAAAGAGGTCGCACACCGGCTGCAGTTGCATCAGGTTAAAACAAATGCAAGCAAAAGAACCACGCAACCTTCCCCCAGTGTAGCAAATAAGGAGCCTAATGCACAGAAGTGTAAATGCCCAATACTTTTAAATTTATTTATCCACTTTCTAGGCACACTTCAAACAAAATGGATAAAACAATCTCAGAGCCACCCCAGAAAAAAGCCTGACTATGTTTTGCCCATATCACAGGGGCTTTGCTCCTTATTTGCTACACTGGGGGAGGGTTGCGAGGTTCTTTTGCTTGCATTCCTATAATGAACCTTATGGCTAAAAAGGCACATGGGATGTTTTATAGCTCTGGGGAATTTCCAGAAGGGGGTTACATGTAACCATTGTCACTGTTTTCTAGTATTGGCAAAGTTACTGAGGGCAGGATGATTAAGCAGGAAATCAGGTGGGAGAGCTTTTCATTTCAAATGTGATGTTACGTTAGGGCTTGCAGGGCAGTTTGCTGTGAAGTGTATATGTTGGTTTCTGTTCAATCTACCGCTCAATGCCATTAATCTCTGGATAGAATACAGTGCAGACCATCCATTCCTGCATTTGAGATACATTTACAGTTTCGTTTCTTTTTTCTCTTCCCCAAGCTCCCCGTGGGCCACTTCTTCAGGCTGCCAAGGCCAACCGCTGCCCCTTCATTGCCATGACCCCAGGTAACCTTGCGTAACGCTCCCACCCCCTTGGGGGAACCAGGGGAGAAGAAACGCCTGCAGGTGTCTAATACATATCCTGGGCACAGTGGGGTTGGCACAGACACTTCCATGCTACTGTGGCGACGGGGACCGGCAGCCATCATCCTGGTCGACTGAGGGTGGATTTTCCGCTTTTCTCACGACCCGCCCACCCTCCTCCCACAACAGGCTAGTCGGGGCGGCCTCCTGGGTGCAGGGGTGCTTGGCAGTGGGTCGAGGCCACACATCACCAAGAATGCCTCCCCAAGCCACCCCAGGGCTGACAAACAGTGATACAAAGCCCATCCACCCTCCTCCTGGAGGAAACAACCAAAGGACGCTCTAAACTCCTTCCTCGGCGGACTCTGCTCCTGACACCCGGCATGGGACAGATTCAGTTACAAGTGTCAGGCATAACACCTTCGGCTGGCACCACAGAGCTGGCGCAGTTTAATTTTAAGGCAAAATACTTTTATTTTCCATTCTTTTTCAAATTAATGTTGAAATTAACTTTTGCTATGGGACACAGGGCTGTGATAAGTGGGTCTAGTTAGCCAATACACTTGTTTACAGAACTTTTATGTCCAAATATAATACTGAATACTATATGGTACAGTTATATGGCTAGTTCCTGTTTATGGCCGCATATGGCTTTTCTATAAATTATGACACGTTTAGTGTTTTTCCCTTGACAGAGTAACACAATAGAGTACCAAGGTATCCTACCATTATATGCTGTACATGTCCTGAACCAAAAAGATGTTCCTCTGTGGAAATGCTTTCATGTAGCTGAGTAAAATCAGTAAAATATCAAATAAAATAAGTTAAAAAAAAACAACAAATAAGCATATGCTTGTTGCAGTGCACCTGAAAACGGACTATACTACTACAGGCGTTTGATAGCATGAATCTTTTCTCAGCATTTATGTTGGGGAGCTACTCTTCTGTAGTTCTTTCTTTGTTGGTTTTGACTTGTTTTTATGGCTGTGGGTGAAGCCTACAGCCATCTTGCCGTCTATGGCTGGAAAAATGGAATATCGTGGAACACATATTTTGGAGTTTTCAATGTATCCTTCCACATCTACAAATCACTATGCCAACTGAAATAAAATACTCCCTTCTTTCTGTTTAGAATGTTGGAGACATAATGCCAAGCTGCTTATCAGATGGCCATTAGGAAACCGAAACAGCTTGTTAAATAGTGGTTGCCTATTAAACTGGAGATTTGTTTATCCCCTTCGAAATGCAACAACTTGCACATTTAAATACTTTAAACACTTTCTTGCTACAAGCTTCAGCTGGTCAGGTATTGTCTTTCAAGAAAGATTCATACCTCATAAATGTCATCCTTTCCCAGCAAATCTAAAAAATATTTAGTTTTTTTTTAACCTCTTAAGATACTATCTGACAAGCACTGTCTCAGACATATGCCAGGTCTTCTGTGACCTATCCAGGCGAAATATATAGCAATCAGCAGGCATATATTCTAGGAAAACACATTGTAAAAATGTGTAAAAGGAAGACCACATTGAAACTGCCTCTCAGCAGATCTGCATTGTGCAAATTCATTAGACATAATGGGCAAAAGCACCCCAAAAGCTCTCCACAGCCATTTTGACTCTGACCAGAGTTTGTTTCAACAAGCCACCTTTTTCTCAGGCTTGGCCATTGGGTAGCCTAGCAACGCTGCATTCCAGGTTCAACCAGGAGTGCTGAGTTACTACTCCAACAAAAAAGCGTGTTTGACTGCACATAAACCTGGCTCACAGTGTTTCTCCTGAACAAGGCCTAAAAGGCAAAGGAAAGACTTTTATGCTCTTAGTTATGGGTGCAACCACTGGGGAGGATGAGGGGGGTCTACTCTCCTCCAACAACTTTTTAACTGTGGTTGTACCCATGCTCTTACTGAATCTGATCGGATTTTACAGGGAAACAAACTAAGGATGTGCCACTGGCACTCCAGTGCACCCCCCCCCCCATCCATACCCTGTTCCTTGACTCGTATGGGCACAGCAACCCTCTTCTCCACCCTTGCTATTAAGCAACCAAGTCACTAGCAAAACTCTAATGCAGGCTTGGACAAATCAATTCAAAATCTGTTCCGAAGGCAGAGATGCTGCCTGAATGTTTTGTCTACGTACCTGTCCCCTTCATACCTCCATGTTTCTGAAATTGGTAAAGTTTTTGTTTTAATTTAAATGTTTATACGCCTCTGACTGGCACCAATCTGGTCTGCCCCCCACCATCCCTGTCACCCACCTTCTCCAGGTACTTACTCCATGCTCCGTCTCCACCATAGCGGGGTCTTCAGGTGCTACCCCCTCTCGGAACCCTCTGGAAGTCCCTCTGGGAACCAGGATCTGGTGGAAACAGGTTCCATGGTTGGTGGTGCTGGGCCTGTGCAGGGTGTGTGTGTGTGTGTGGGGGGGACCCTTTCCAGTGTTGGCCAGGTTTTTCCACCATGTTTCCTGTCCCCAGGCAGCAGATGCAGCTTCGGGGAGTGCCTCGGACTTGCACAATGTTTTTCTGCTGGGAGAACAAGCTCACTGGCCCACCAACACAAGCTGCTGCGGCGCCAGAATGTGCCACCTCCCATCCCCCGGATGGAACATGCACTACCGGCAGCATGCTCTCCCCAGCCTGGCTGCCGGAGCACCGGATCCCGAGCTCACTACCAAACCCAGGTTGCAGGCGTGGACATTAAAGCTACCAACAGTCCCTATTTTCCCAGGACAGTCCCTATTTTAGGCAACATGTCCCAGTGTCCCCACAAGTTTTGCAAAATGTGCCTTTTGTCCTGGTTTTTTGCTTACTTGTCCCAGTTTTGTCCCCCTTTTTTTTGCTGGCTGCTAATCCGTGAGTGACAGTTATTTCAGCACCACTGTGGCGCTGCTCGGGCTGGACAGCAGTTTGCAACTTCAATCCCTGCACCTGTGTTGCACCGCAAGCATGTCAGTGGGAGTACAGTAAAGCATGTTCCTTCCTGTTAGATTAGACTGGGTAGTAGTGCAAATAAGTGCATGTGGATGTCTGCTTGCAAGCAGATAAGAGGGACTCCAGATAGAGAAGAAACCAGCAGCAGTGAGCCAAGGTACCTGAACCTGATCAGCTGTATGGAATTGTGTGAAAATAATCTGGTGTGGAGGTGGGAGTTACTGAAGTGAAGTTTGCTCAGCAAATGAGGTGAGTGTAAACGGGTTGGATGGAATTGTCAGGAGGAGGAGCAACACATGCAGCTCGACCGTCTGATCACAATTTAACGCAGGTTTGCTTCTAATGAACTTTCTGTACATCATGATTTGGAACTTTCTGCAGCAGAATGATGTATTGTTTTAATCTGGATGTTTGCTGCTGGTATTACTGTGGGGTGGCATGGCCAGAGCAAGCAGAAAAATGTAACTGTGTGCAGCGTTGTCTGCAGCGGTGCCCGTGGGAGTGACAAGGCGGGGGGGGCAGAGTCATGGTTAGGATGGACTGTCCCAGCTTTAGGCCTCGGCAAGTTGGTAGCTTTAATGGACATGCATCTGTTAGGCCAACAGGTGGCCCCAAATTTTGGAGTTTTCAATAAACTTTCTGCCATTGGCTGTTGGGCTGTGAGTATGGCAGGATCTAGTCGATACGGAATTTGAATATTTAATACTGATGGCTTAGAGCCATTTTTTTGCTACTATTATTTAGATTTTAGACTACCGGACTACATGGGACTCCTACTATAATTGGTCGTCCTGCATCACTTTTTGGATACAAGTGCAACTTGAGCCAGACTACCTATTTTGATCTGTGATGTTACAAAAACAAAGGAATTCCAGGTTGCCTACTGCCTTTCCTGGGCTAGTAGTACTGAAGAGCTCTTAATGCAAATGTGTACAAGTCTAAGCCATAAGGAACATGCTCCGAGTTAAATAAAGTATCCACAAAAACATAGAATTTGACAGCAGATACAGACTGCTTCACCCACCCAGTCTGCCCATTTTTCCCTGTCTAAACTGCCACCACAGACCCTACTTGGTCTCCGCACCCCCCCCTTACTTCCCACTAAGATTCCCTTGTGCCTGTCTTATGCACGCTTAATGCCCATGTAACCCCCCTGCAAATGGGGGTTCCCAAAAGACTTCCAGGAGCTTGCTTGAATGCTCCAAGCCTGAATGGTGTTTGGCGTTTAAGCCATTTATCAGTGAGTGTTTTTAGAACCTCTGGTACTGTCTCTTTAAGAGCTGTCTGCTTGCAGACATAATTAGTTTATATGGGGGGACTGTGTTTCTTTGATTGAGTACCACTCGAGCTGCTGCCAATTCACTCCATTTTTGCAGTCACTAGGAGTGCAAAGGGAACCTATCTGAAAGATGTAACTGTTTGCCAGAAATCATTTACAGTAATAATGAAATTACAGTTTGTCTAACCTGATTTCTTTTGCAGTCAGAACAGTGTCTGCCTAGTTCCCCATTCTGGTTTTGAACTGCTGAACTGGACCAATCAGTGTGGGGTAAGCTAGCTCTAAAATGGTGCCTTGGACCTAATCAGAACTTGACTCATAATCTGAGCCAGCCACAAGAGGATTGTATGGGCAGTGACTCTGGGAGATGTAGTTAGACTTCAGTGCCTTTTGGACCAACAGCAGCAGTCTATTGTGAGTGACAGCCAATCCAGTCAAGAACTGGGAGGAACTCAAAGGAAGTGCCCGGTTTTGTCGGTTGGAGTTTCAGTTGAGCTTTGGCAGTGAAGAAGGAAGGAGCCCTGTGCTTTTTCAGTGTGCAGTTTTAGTCAAAAACGTGTAAGGCCCAGAGTTCCGTCTGCAGCTTGTGTAACAGCTTGTTAGGACTGAATCTGGCCCGTGAAAAGAATCAAAGGATCTCTGAAGAGTAGAAACCAGGCTCACCCTGTAGAAGACTGGAGGAATTGCTGAAAATTGCACTCGGTCTGTCAGGAACTGAATCTGCTGTGTGTTCTCCGGTATTGTGCAGTAATCATGATCGGGATACAGATGCAGCCTGCCTGGTATAGTGCTTTCTTTATATGGATGTGTGAAGAGGTTTGTGTACCTCAAGTGAGCCCAGCTGACATTGAAGGACCCTATCTTATTTGGAGGTCGGAGTACTAATTCAGGGTCGCCCTGTTGAATTGCCACATTAAATCCAAATGGAATTACTGTACTGCTGACTGTTTAATTCCCCTTTCTCGTGTGAAAGGGCCCCTACCAGCTGCCACGGTTTGACTAGCCACTAGGCTTGGGTACCCAGGGACAGTAACTGATAGGGATAGGCCTGTGCACAGAGCCATAGGTAGATTATTAGAGTGATAAGCTAATTAACCTGATTTCCCTGTCCTTGTTATATCCCCCAAATAAATCAGAGCTGCTTGTTTCAGCAAAGTTATACTGCCTGAGGTATTTGTCTATGTTAAAGTACTGTACTGTGATTGTTGCACTGTATCTCATTTCACAGGAGGTCCCAGTGCCGGAACCAGACCTGGGGGTAAGTGTATACTGTGAAGGTAATTCTGATATATTGTGGGCCACTAGTGGGAAGAAAGGGGGTTGCAGTGTCCCAGAGGGCTGTGACCAAGTTAGTTTAACTATTGCAAACCCTGACCTCTGGGTGGAGGCACCCCATTGGATCCAGGCCCCTCAACCTGTTAGTGGCAAATCAGGCAGGGGTAGTAGCCCCTGGGATAGCGCCATCTAGGGGTTACATCTTGGAGGCTCACCGCTGGGATTGTGTGTCCTCTAGTGGCCATATTTACTGAACCACTGTTAAGAAAAAATGGGTACCCCGACAGAAGTGGCTGTGCACCGGCTGGTGGAGTGGTGTACTGGGAGGAGATCGACCTAAAATGCTATGCTTATCCTGGACATCCCCGTATCAATACGGACACTGTGCAGGGAGTACTTTCCAAGGTGGAAGGTTTAAAACCCTGTGGTGGTGGGTCGGCATGCTAATCTGCTCACCCACACTTTCCTGGCCCTAGTAGAGTTTAAGGATCCCATAGATAGCCCAAAGTGCCACAGACTATTACCCCAGAGGGAGCCCTCACTGCTTGGAGAGTGATAACTAAGGACAGTAAAGACCCGGGGAATCAGCCCCACCACTATCTGAAACTTTTGAGGAGAAATTTGCTGAATGGTTGCTGGGAGAGGGAAAACTGTGGAAGACTTGAAGAAACTATTCTTGCCACCTGGGGTGTTCCTCCCCAACACCTCTCCTGCTCCAGTGCCCGTAATGGTGGCTGAACCAATGCAGACCCTATTTCTGCACCTGCCATTAGTCACGACTCTACCGAAGGTTGAGGATCTCTCTGGCACCCTCCCACCCCCACGGGAGGATGACTGGGAGACCTGGATAGACTATGTTGCCCCCAAGTGCTAGAATGGCAATGCTCGGAAGGCTAAAAGTGAAAGAGGGTTAGTGAGAGCCCGAGGTCCTGCCCTGGCTACCATCCATGCTAAACGGGCCAGTAACCCTGAAGCGACTGCACAGGCCTCATCTTGAGGCCTTGGAGAATGTGTATAGGGAGCCCAGATTCTGATGAGGACCTATGGTGGAGAGTAAGAAATGCACAACAGTACCAAGGAGTTGTTGTCTGTGTATGTCTCGGCTGGAAAAATTGTTGCAAGAATGCCTCAGAAAGGGTAGTTGCCAGCGATTGAACTGGACCGAACCAGACTGGACAGAATCTTAAGTCTCGCCCCTTCTCAGAACTGCTGTTGCTTCAGTTACGCCTGGCAAATCGCACTGGAATCCCCACCTCCCTATGATGAGTTAATGAGAGAAATTCGAGGAGTTGAGAAAAGGCGACCTCGGGAGGTACCTGCACCAACAGCTGTGGCTACGACCCGAGTGACTGAGGGTGACCCATCAAGTGAAGTTCAGGGCAGAGGTTGACAGTCAATGAGTGCTCTGACAAGGAAAAGATATGCCACAATGGGGCTTAACTGTTGAGGAGAGATCCGGAATTCAAAAACAGTCCTTTATGAAGGCCACGCCTGCAAGTACGGGCCCTCTGACCTATATCCGACTGCATTCACATGGGGGTGGGGGTACCCACCCATGTATCTCCTGCTGATAACAGCTCCAAACTCAATTCCTTGACCATGGAAGTGGAGAAACTGACGAGATGTCTCCAAATGCTTATCACGCCGCAGGACAGAGATGGCACCCAGGTTTCCAGTTAGTAATACCCCGCCCTGGCTCCCAGTGTGTGGTGCCTCGGCCAGCTCAAACTCCAGAAAGTATGTTTTGCTATAATTGTGGGAAAGATGGGCACATGAAAAGGGAATGCCAGTCCCCAAAAAGACACTGACAAAGTTGCATATAGGCTACAAGGAGAGCTTCGGAGAAGAAATCAGTGGTTAAGAGGTGCACGACATGATCCCAGTGAGGGCACCAAAATGCTAATTCACGCCCTTTGTGGCAAGGTCAGTTGCCCAGGCCCCACTACCGCCTCCAGACTGGTCCAGAATAGTGGGTCCCTCCATGGAGACCACTGTAAAGGTGAATGGAGTGTCTACAAGAGCTGTATTAGACAGTGGCTCCCAAGTGACAATTATGTTCCAGGATTGGTATCAGAAGCATTTGTCAGACGTACCCTTACAACCATTAGAAGGACTGCATGTATGGGGGTTAAGTGAGAAGGCTCACCCCTATTCCGGTATATCCGAATTTGCTGTCTTTCTCACCTCCGGCTGGAGTGGCCGAACAAGTAGAGACCCTAGCCTTAGTGTGTCCCCCCTGGACTGTATGATGGTGTCCCTTTGTTGATTGGAACAAATGCATATGTTCGGAAGGCTGGCACAGTTGTGTTATGAAAACAGGGTCAAAGACTAGTAGAGCTTTAAGAGTTCCGGTTTTAATTAAGAAGGCCTATGAGGCACAGAGAGATGCTGAAAAACAGAACCAGAGGAACCGGGTCGGAATTGTATGGAAGAAGGATCCTGAGTCTCTGATCCTGGCGCCAAATGCCCAGTGTACCTTACAGGAGAGGTCCAGATCAGAAAGGATGTTAAGAATAAAATATTAATGTTGGATGCACCAGGCGATGGAAAATTGCCAGAGGGACTGCTGGTCAAGCCTAGTATTTTGCCCGCTAGAGCCCATGCTTATGCCAGAAGGGTAATGGTCCAAGTTCATAATGTGTCTGAAAGAGACATTCGAGTAAACAGAGGTTGCATCCTGGCTAATGTGCATTGTGCAGACACTGCAGTGCTACCCAGCAGCAAGAGTTCAAGGAAGAATGACAGAGTAACGCCGACTTGTTTGATTTCGCGACCGCTGCCAGCTGAATGGAAAGTGAGGATCAGTGAGAAGCTTGCCCAGAGAGACCAGGTGTTTTCTTTAAAGGAATGGGATGTAGGATGCGGAGGAGCTGAGCACAATATCCGCTGCATGACTGAAAGACCATTTCTGAGAGGTCTCGATCGCCTGGCACCTGCTGACATAGATGATGTGAGACGGCATCTGCAAGAGATGTTAGCTGCTGGTGTAATACAAGAATCCAGAAGCCCTTATGCTTCCCCATTGTGGTAGTGAGGAAAAAGAATGGAACAGTAAGGATGTGTGTGATTATCGCACCTTAAACCGCGGACTATCCCTGATCAGTACACAATGCCCCGTGATCAGGATGCTTTGGACTGCCTAAACGGGAGCAAGTGGTTCTTCTGTGCTGGATCTCCGCAGTGGTACTAACAGATCCCGATGGCCCCAGAAGGACCGTGGAGAAGATGGCCTTTTATCTGTCCGCTTGGCTTCTATGAATTCATGAGGATGCCTCTGAAGGATTTCAGGTGCCCCAGCCACTTTTCAACGATTGATGGAGCTGCAGTGGGGACATGAACTTACTAGAGTGCCTGGTATACCTAGATGATGTTATTGTGTTTGGCAGCTCACTGGAGGAACATGAGAGCAGATTATTTAAGGTATTGGACCGACTGGAGGACTTTGGCCTTAAACTGTCCATTGATAAGTGTCAATTCTTTCAAACATCAGTAAAGTATGTGGGACACATAGTATCCACCGAGGAATAGAGACCACCTCCAAGTAAAGTTGAGGCCTTGACCACCTGGCCACAGCCCAAAATCTAAAAGAACTGCAAAGATTCCTGGGATTCTGTGGTTATTATCGGCGCTCATCAAGGACTATTCAAGAGTGATCCGCCCTTTAGTTAACCCTACTCAAGGGTATCCCCAACCCACAAAAAATACCAAAAGTCAGCTCCCTCAAGACTGAAAGAGTGTATTTTCATCCGAGTGAAGTATTTGGGGTCCGCTGGACTCCTGATTGTGAGACTGCTTTTCATGAGATCATATATCAACTTACCCCATGCTCCAGTGCTGGCCTATGCCGATCCAAGAAAACCTACGTCCTGCACACTGATGCTAGCTTGCAAGGGTTGGGGCTGTGTTGTACCAAGAGCACGAGAATGGCCTGGAGACCAGTGGCCTTGCCAGTAGAAGCCTGACCCCATCCGAAAAGAACTATCCTGTACATAGTTAGAGTTCTAGCTTTGAAAGTGGGCTATTGTTGACCAATCCATGAGTACTTCTGTATGGGGCTAAATACTAGTAAAACTGATAATAATCCTTTGACCTATGTGCAGACCTCAGCTAAGTTGGATGCCACTGGCCATAGGTGGCTTTCTGCATTATCTACATATGACTATGCTCTCTCGGTACCAAGCAGGTCTGAACCACATAGATGCTGATGCTTTCTCCAGGAGGCCTGTTCCTCAGAATGATTGGGTCCGGATTGGCAGAACCTGACATTCGGCACTCTGCCGGAAGTTTGACAGGAGGAACAATGTCCACGGACGCAAAGGGACTGCATGGTGGATTGTGGGAGCCTCTGAGAATTGCATACCTGCTGCTTATTGCCACTTTTCTGCAATAGACATTGGTGCACTGCCTCAGCTGGACAATGATAGTATTCGGCGGCTCAATCCCGCGATCCCATGATCAAAAGCAGCTTTAGAAGCCCCCATGCAGGAAAAGATGTGTCCAAATTACGCCCACTGATTTGAGAACTGCACTGTTATACAAAGAAGGTCCTAAGTTGAAACTGATCAATAAACTGTTATACAGAGAAACAGTAGACAGAGGGGACAAGTAGACAAACAACAACTAGTGCTGCCCACTGCCTTCGAGACTCAGTACTGAGGTCCTTGCACAACCACATGGGGCACCTTGGTATAGACAGAACACTTGACTTGGGTGAGATCCAGATTCTATTGGCCTAAGATGGGGGCTGATGTGGAGCAACACATTCAACTTGTAGTCGCTAAGCTTACAGAGGAAAGTTTTGCCCCAGAGGGCTGCCCCCCTTGTTAACATCACCACCAGTGCACCCATGGAGCTGGTCTGTATTGATTTTCTGAGTTTGGAGTCAGATCAAAGAAATATCAGTAATGTGCTGGTGGTCACTGACCATTTCACGAGATATGCCCAAGCTTTCCCCACCAAAGACCAGAAAGCATCCACTGTGGCCAAAGTACTTGTAGAAAACTTTTTTGTTCACTATGGGGCTCCACAAAGAATCCATTTTGATCAAGGGAGAGACTTTGAGAGTCGTCTGATCAAAGAGATGCTTTCTCTGTGGGGAGTGCGAAAGTCCAGAACCACTCTTACCACCCCCAGGGGGACCCACAGCCTGAACGTTTCAACCGCACTTTGCTAGATATGCTAGGCACCCTGCACCCAAAGGACAAGCCTAGATGGAGTCACAAATTAGCACCCTGGTACATGCTTATAACTGCAACTAAAGTGATGCCACTGGATTCTCCCACCCTTGATGTTTGGAAGAGAAGCTCGACTACCAGTAGATGTGGTTTGGGGTCTCTCCTGATGGGGTTCAAGCTGACAACTATTTACAGTATGTGAAAAAGTTAAAGGCCCAGCTAACTCATGTACTAACTGGCTCAAACCATGGCTGCCAAAAGAAATCTGGCCAACAAAGAAAGGTATGATAAAAGGTGAAAGCACAGGAACTCCAGGAGGAGATCGGTATTGCTAAGAAATCTGGGACTGCATGGCGCACAAGATTGCTGGACAGATGGCACCATCTCCCTCACATTGTAGTGGGCAAACTAGATGATCTGCCAGTGTACAAAGTAAGGCCTGAGAATAATTCAAAGATGTAAAACAATGCATAGAAATCATTTACTGCCCATTGGACAAATCTTAATTGAGTCTGAGCCCTAGAAGATGCCCCTCTGGACCAGTGACTAGAGCTGCTGCTAAGAAAAGATCAAGAAAGTCTGCACCCACAGAAGCAAAGTTAAAGTGTTCCCTCCACAAGTCCCAGTTGAGCATGACTGTCAGTCCATATCGGAAGAAAGTGAGAGTGACTTTGAATACTATCCTTCTTACGAACTGAGTCAATTGTTTCGGGGCAATCCCCTAGTCAATACTGGAGATGAAGCTGGGCCTTCTGGACTGTCTAAGCCCCCAGCTTCATCCCTGGAGCCAATGCTCCCAGAAAGTGAAGTGCAAAGCATCAGATCAGATGAAATGGAATCATTGTGCATGGTTGAACTGTTTGAGTTTTCAGGGAGGAAAATGATAGATTGGGGCAGACTGGTGATACTACCCGAACAAGAAGAGTATTTTGAGTGCCCTGACAGTCCACTGCCAGTGTCCAAAAGCTCTCCATGCGAGCCAAATGTTGTGGACTCAGAAACTGTAACTCCTGGAGCTGAAAGTGCACCAAGTTCTAGCCTCTCTACCCCCATGGAGACTCCCTGACAAGTGAGGACAATGCTGAAAATGAGGCTCAGAGTGCAGAGACTATAACAGTTCCCCTAGAAAGACTGGTGAGCTGTAAAGCCTGTGGTGCACCTCAGTTATGATTCACTTGGGAGGCCTGTGGACTTGCCTCTCAATGTTGTCCATAAAGGAGTGTATGTGTCCCTGAGCTCATTGCCCAAACTGAGCATCAGTGCTAACTCCAAGTTACTTGTGTTGCCTTCTAGTATGGCGCCTTGCCCCATCCAGCCCCAAGGTAACTGATAGGAAGGCCCCTCTCTTCAGGTTTCATGTACAAGAGGTAATAACTTGAGTTATGGTACAATGTGTATGTAATACTGTGTAAAGAGTGACGACTGCAATGTTTCAGAAATGTGTTCTTGGTAAAATGATATATTGACTGATGATTACATGTGCGCAGCCTAATGCAAATGTATATGGTTGCAGTTGAAACTTATGGGGTACTTGCTTGACACGGACGCCAAGCTTTCCCAGGCCAGGAAGGGTGTAACCCCTGCAAATGGGGGTTCCCAAAAGACTTCCAGGAGCTTGCTTGAATGCTCCAAGCCTGAATGGTGTTTGCGCTTAAGCCATTTATCAGTGAGTGTTTTTAGAACCTCTGGTACTGTCTCTTTAAGAGCTGTCTGCTTGCAGACATAATTAGTTTATATGGGGGGACTGTGTTTCTTTGATTGAGTACCACTCGAGCTGCTGCCAATTCACTCCATTTTTGCAGTCACTAGGAGTGCAAAGGGAACCTATCTGAAAGATGTAACTGTTTGCCAGAAATCATTTACAGTAATAATGAAATTACAGTTTGTCTAACCTGATTTCTTTTGCAGTCAGAACAGTGTCTGCCTAGTTCCCCATTCTGGTTTTGAACTGCTGAACTGGACCAATCAGTGTGGGTAAGCTAGCTCTAAAATGGTGCCTTGACGAATCAGAACTTGGACTCATAATCTGAGCCAGCCACAAGAGGATTGTATGGCAGTGACTCTGGGAGATGTAGTTTAGACTTCAGTGCCTTTTGGACCAACAGCAGCAGTCTATTGTGAGTGACAGCCAATCCAGTCAAGAACTGGGAGGAACTCAAAGGAAGTGCCCGGTTTTGTCGGTTGGAGTTTCAGTTGAGCTTTGGCAGTGAAGAAGGAAGGAGCCCTGTGCTTTTTCAGTGTGCAGTTTTAGTCAAAAAACGTGTGTAAGGCCCAGAGTTCCGGTCTGCAGCTTGTGTAACAGCTTGTTAGGACTGAATCCGTCCTGTGAAAAGAATAAAAGGATCTCTGAAGAGTAGAAACCAGGCTCACTCTGTAGAAGACTGGAGGAATTAGAAAATTGCACTCGGTCTGTCAGGAACTGAATCTGCTGTGTGTTCTTCCGGTATTGTGCAGTAATTGCGATCGGGATACAGATGCAGCCTGCCTGGTATAGTGCTTTCTTTATATGGATGTGTGAAGAGGTTTGTGTACCTCAAGTGAGCCCTGCTGACATTGAAGGACCCTATCTTATTTGGAGGTCGTGAGTACTAATTCAGGGTCGCTCCCTGTTGAATTGCCACATTAAATCCAAATGGAATTACTGTACTGCTGACTGTTTAATTCCCCTTTTCTCTGTGTGAAAGGGCCCCTACCAGCTGCCACGGTTTGGACTAGCCACTAGGGCTTGGGTACCCAGGGACAGTAACTGATAGGAATAGGCCTGTGCACAGAGCCATGATAGATTATTAGAGTGATAAGCTAATTAACCTGATTTCCCCTGTCCTTGTTATATCCCCTAAATAAATCAGAGCTGCTTGTTTCAGCAAAGTTATACTGCCTAAGGTATTTGTCTATGTTAAAGTACTGTACTGTGATTGTTGCACTGTATCTCATTTCACAGGAGGTCCCAGTGCGGAACCAGACCTGGGGTAAGTGTATACTGTGAAGGTAATTCTGATATATTGTGTGGGCCACTAGTGGGAAGAAAGGGGGGTTGCAGTGTCCCAGAGGGCTGTGACCAAGTTAGTTTAACTATTGCAAACCCTGACCTCTGGGTGGAGGCACCCGCCATTGGATCCAGGCCCCTCAACCTGTTAGTGGCAAATCAGGCAGGGGTAGTAGCCCCTGGGATAGCGCCATCTAGGGGTTACACCCACCACTGTTTTTGCCCCCCATCTCCTCTGAAAGACTGTTCCAATTTTACTGATCCACCAAATACTCATGCCAACACTACATGGTGCTCACCACTTTGGCAGGGAACAGTGATACACTCTTTTTTTGTGAAAACCACGGCATATTAGGGACGGGGTATCATCCTGTGCGTATCTTTATATTGGATGCAAGTTTGCTAAGCCTCCACTTTTCTTACCATCTTATTATCATGCTTAATTTACTGCCAGATGGTTCTGCTGAATTACAGTATCAGAACAAAAGGGAACGGCCAACCCCTAAACCACAAAGGACTTTTAGCCTAGAATCTGGGACATTAAAACAGATTTTCAGTTTACTGTAGTTTTTGAAATATGCAGTTTTGTATAATTTTGAATAATGGAACAGTACTGTAAACAATGTCACCTTACTCAAAAATGGGGTGAATCATCTTCTAGAGGATCCCTTTGTAAATAGGAAACAGGACGCCCCTCTTATTTCAGTAAAGCACACCAAGTTTGGTGTGGAACTTCATGTGGATTGTGTCCACATAAACAGAGAAATCAAGGCGACAGTCCAGCCAGACCACAAGGTACTTGAAAGAGGAGACATCTTTGAACATTGTACCATCAAGGGTATGGAAGAAGGGGTGCAGGGTGAGTCTAGCAAGCCTCTAACTGGTGCCAAAAGTCATAGAGTGTGTTTTCTTGGTGTTGTGGGACAACTGATTTTCATGGATCCAGTTCTGGACATTGTTAGAAGTCCAGCTGAAGCTGAGCCCTGACGTCAAGGCAGAGAAACCAGAGGTAAAGAGTACCATAACATCTGCATGCATGCATGTGAATGGACACAGAAGAGCAAGCAGTGGGCAGGTCTTTCAGAAAAATGGAGAAAAGAACTGGGCCAAGGAGAGACCCATGGGGGGGTGCCTGAGTAAAATGACAACGGGGGAAGAGGGAGTCTCCAATGAGGACAGCTTAAGGCCTGCCTCAAGAAAGGAGTGGAACCACTCAGCTGAGGAGGTGGAGAGTCCAGCTGTCTAAAGCTTAGAAGAATGGGTTGGGCAACAATGTTGAATCCCTTGGCCAAGTCAACAAAGATGGCGGACGTGATTAGGCCCTGATCCTGGTTCCACTCCTTAAAAAGATGTGCAGGGTCTGTTTCTGAGAGGGGATGAGACCCTGCAGTGAGACCTAACAGAGTCGTATGAGGATCTGGGAGGAGGCAGTGGGTCTGAAGGGACACGTTTCTGTTTATGAGGTTGCAAGGCATACATGGCATCCGTGATGAAGACCACTGATTGAGTGAGCTTAGTTAATGTAGGCTGTAATGCCTTTACTCCTCCCTGAGAAGACGGTGACCTTGATTCCTGTCTGGAGTTGACAGAGTGTAGAGGAGGTGGATCCTTGGACTTGTCCACTGCCGCACAGTGCATATCTGAGGCAGCTTTGTTCTTGGCAGATCCTTTGTTGGAGCAGAAAGGACCGCGAACGTCCTTACTCTTATAAGGAAAATGCATTATTGCATTATGGGAAGTAGCAGCCAGTCACAGTGGACTGGAGCCTAGCCTCATACTGTTTGTTTTTTGTTGCATTTGATCTGGTCTCTTTTGCTTTAGCTATCGAGGAATCCATGCCTACGACAATTTATTCTCAGACAGGTTTATTAGAGGGCTCTTGGCAACAAGAACAGCAGAATTAATGTGGAATGTGGAATCATATATGATGTTCATCTAGGAACGTTAATGAAAAATCATACATCTATGAATTAATGTTGTACCTGCTCTAAACCCTTTGAAAATAGGCTACTGTGAAAAAGTTTTTTTCCCCAATTATTTAACCAGGAGTAGCACACTAAGCTGAAAGCTTGTTTACAGGTGTGACTTGGGAGCACAGGGAAGTTAAGTGACCTGTTCAGGGTCACACAATATGTAAGTGGGGGCTGTGAGATTCAAACCCAGGTCTCCAGATTTGCAAATCAGAGCCTTAAACCACTGTGCTATACTGCCTCCTTTTGTGAAATAAAAACTGAAAAACCGAAAACCGAATTAGCTATGCTGTATGATGAATTTTGGGCTGAGGCGCATAACAGCATGTACCAATAGTGGCAAGATGGCTGCTGCTTAATCGCTCAAGCACTACCTATACCAAGATGGCTGCTGACACTATATGTATGCACAGCTCACCAAGATGGCCACCATAAAGGAAAAGTGACTTGCCCAAGATGGCATGTGGTCTGAATGTGCATGGGCTGACCTGTGCACGGGAACCCTGTCACTGTGCACTAACTTTGCGCTAAAACTACTGATTGGACAATCAAAGCATCAAAACAGGCCCTCCCTAGTCAGCCTGGTGGCGCTGAGGGTTGAGGCGCTGAATGCCACACCTCATGCTACGCCAGTGACCCGGGTTTGGGAAAAACCTTGGGTTGTCAGTACGGGGGCAGGATTAACATTGGCTCTCCTCTCCCAGGTAAGGGTGGGGTCACCCACCAGAACCCTCCGCTTGTCACCGAATGGAGGTTCGGGTGCTGGTGCAGGCAGTCAACGGCACAACTGGGAGAAGCATCCTGAACGTCATGCACGCGCGTGCCTCCACACATGCACACTACAACGGGGATGCATGGGTGTAGCGTCCTGGATAAAACCTGCAAAAAAAAAAAAAAACCAGAAACTGCATATGAAGAAAAACAAAAACAGGCCCTCCCTCTAAAAGGGCCAATCCTAATTGAACTGAGGTACTGGATGTGGTGGCCCTTACCAGGCACCACGAGGAAGGGGGGGAATAAATGGCCCCCACCAGACACAAGGGTCAAGGGTTCCGAACTAGCAGCAAACTGAAGCTAGGCAGCAAAAGTCCCTGGAAAAAAAAGTTCTTCAGGGGCATTGTGGGAAAGAGTTCTGTTGAAAAGCTGCACCAGAGATAAACTCCTTTGAAGAAATAGAGAGAGAAATGGTCCCTGCAAGCAGAGAGCTCTCTACCAGCTAGGACAGGACTGTAAAAAGACTGAGGGAGTCTGGGAAAGGATGTATCCTCAGCCTTTTCTCAGACTGCTACATCCTGTCCCTGCTAGCAGGAGAGGACATCCCATTCCACCTGACAGCCCATAGAAGCCAACACACAACAGACACTGCTCTCTGACTTTATGGGACACTAGGACATTAGCTCTAACTCCAGGTGGCAAATGTTAAGCTGTAACATGATGAATAAAAACGGGAGTGTAGCATCATATGAACAGATTGGGAATCAAAACAGAACAGAAGGAATGAACGTCAGGATTTGAAAAAGAGCACAGAACAAAGTATATAACTTGGCACTTTTTTTCTCTATCTACTCCCTCATGCCACTCAAATAGTTGATACAGTTTTCATCATGGGCCCTTCTGAAGCCTTGGTCACCTTCCAAGCATATAAATGGTTTCTGAGGGCTGAAATGCTAATAATTTGTACCTTTCTATAGAGGCCTGGATAAATGTGTTACTTTAACTTCTATGTCTATGAAGGTTGTATATGCCACAATAATGTTATGTGATGCATGTATGCTCCCACGTGAATACTTGGAATGTATATATTGCACTTACCACTTATTTAAAAGTCTGTTTTTACCTTAGCACATTTTGTATACTGCACCTCTACTCTATGTATGTATAACTGTCCTTGACAACAGCAGGTCCACCTTGTAAATGAGCTTGCTCAACGGTGATCGCCTGGATAAATAAAGATTTGATTGATTGGTGAACATGTTAACTTGAATAGCTGCTTTTAAAAAGAAGCTGACACCTTCAGGAGAACTTTAACAAAACACAATATTTAGCACAGTTCGGCTTGTATTCCACACTATTTTTTTTCATCATCTGTTTCTCTCTCCTGTTCACCCTTGGAAACCCTATCTAACCACCCCCCCCCCATCACATGGCTCTTGCACCGAGAAATGTATTTCTTTAAAGGTCTCCCCTAAAACAATTGAATTTTTTGCCATCACCTGGCTCCCTGGGACTTACCTTCACCTTCGTTCCTCTGCCACAGGACCTGCGGCTGTGCCCAGCCACCGGTGTGTAACCTGCGGGGGGTCAGTCGTCATCCTGCCACCCCGGGGAATTTTTCCTCCGGTTTTTCACCCCAGGCCCACAGGATGTGCAATGGATGCGATGTCCAAGCTCTGCCTCTGTGGAGATGGCTCCAGAGTCCTGAAATACAGGTTACTCACCTGTAACAGGAGTTCTAGGAATGGTATATGTTGTTCATCCACACTGTCTGGCAGGTTCCTTGTCGCTTTAAATCTTGCGGAAGGTCTTCAAGCTGGCTCCTCCCACCCACCCGGTGGTAAAACTCGGCTCCGCCCAGATGACAGATCTGGCCGCTGGAAGCTCAGGTTGTGCGTCGAAGCCGGGGGGTCGAGTGGATGTGGATGAACAACATATACCATTCCTAGAACTCCTGTTACAGGTGAGTAACCTGTATTTAGGGACATGGATATGTTGTTCATCCACACTGTCTGGCAGACTCTAGCAGTTCTCCGGAGGAGGGAGGGCAAGACACCCCTTAATACTTACTTGGGAAATAAGGACTGAGAACTGAGGCCCCAAAACCAGCATCCCGGCGTGACTCAAGGTCGATGTGGTAGTGGGTAATGAAGGTGTTTGCTGACTTCCAGGTAGCAGCCCTGCAGATTTCCTGGATAGGGACGTCCCTGGAAGCAGCCATCGATGCAGCAGTATGGCGGGTAGAATGAGCTCTTATCCCTCTGGAAGGCTCCATGCCCGCCAACTCATAGCAGAGATCTATGCAGGAGGTGACCCATCTGCTTATCGTCCGCTTGGCTGCAGGTCTGCCAGGTGCGGCTTCAGCGTAGGTGACAAACAGCTGGCGAACCTCTCCCCGAATCCCAGCCATGTGCTCCTTGTAATAGGCGGCCCTTCTAGGGTCCAGTATGGAGCCTATATTCGCCTCGAGGTGTGATTGGGTAGAACACCGGCAGAGTCAACACCTGATTAAGGTGATACTCCGACACCACCTTCGGAAGAAATTTGGGTGGGGGCGTAGGACAACCTTGCCCCTGTGGAGGACCAGGTAAGGAGACTCGTGCTAAGGCGCCTGGAGTTCTCCCATCCTTCTGGCTGGCGTGATAGCCACCAAGAAGGTGGTCTTCCCACGACAGGTGAGGAGACCACACCTGTGCATTGGTTCGAATGCTTGCCCATGAGCTTTGCCAGTACCAGCAGTAAATCCCACGGAGGTGGGGGTTCCCGACTGGAGGAAAATGTGATCAAGGCCTTTGAAAGCGCCGACCACCTTCTCCTCGCCACTGACTGCTGACCCGGCCGCGCCAGTAAGCAGAGATAGCTACCAAATGCACCTTTAGGGTCGTCGACCTAAGCCCTTGACTAGATAGGGACCATAGATAGTCCAAAATGCTGGCCACAGAACATGAGGAAGGGTCCAAGCCCTTACCCGACACCAAATGGAAAATCTCTTCCATTTGAAGGCTTAGCATTTTCTGAACTCATTACGGACGCCCAACGACGCTGAGGACCTCATCGGAAAGGCCCAAGGCCTGGAACTCTAGCCGCTCAGGAACCAGGCCGTCAGGTGCAGGGATTGAAGGTCCGGATGGAACACCTTCCCCTGATTGACTGAGAGCAGGTCCGGGCGAGCTGGAAGCTGCCTCGGGAGCCTGGAGCTGAGGCTGAGGAGATCTGGGTACCAGAATTGGCGGGGTCAGTCTGGGGCTATCAGAATCACCTGTGCCTTGTCCCTCCTCGCTTTGAGCAGGACCCTGTGAATCAGGGAAAAGGGGAGGAAGGCGTAAAAGAGGCCCGGGACCCACGGCCTCGAGAAGGAATCCCCCTGCAGCGAGCCCTGCTGAGGGGGGCGGGCATGAAACAGCCTCAGCTTCGCGTTCTCCCTGGAAGCAAACAGATCCACCTGAGGTGTGCCCCAGAGGGAGAACAGATCTTATACTACCTCCGGCAGGAGAGACCACTCGTGCGATGCAGCCCCTATCCGGCTCAGGGCATCGGCCAGGGTGTTGGAGGCTCCTGCCACATGAATGGCTAGGAGATCCGCCTCCAGACTGCGCACAAGTGACCAGATGCGGAGAGCTTCCTTGCATAGAAGCATGGAGCGCATCCCGCCCTGGCGGTTTAGGTAGTACATGGTCGTGGTATTGTCCGTCTGGACTCAGACCACTTGACCCCGGAGAAACGGAGCAAAGGCGGTGAGAGCTAGGCGGACCGCTCGGAGCTCCAGCAGGTTGATGTGGCATCGGGACTCCCACGGGGACCAGAGGCCGTGCACTCGGTGTTCCCCCAGATGGGCACCCTAACCCATCAAAGAGGCGTCGGTCGATAGAGAGACCGTCGGCTCGGGGCGGACAAACGGGATACCCTCCTGCAGATGAGATGGAACGGTCCACCACTGGAGAGCGTTCCACATCTCCTGGGTCGTCATCACGAGCTGGTCCAAGGGATCGCAGCGTTATGACCACTGGCTGGCCAGTCCCCACTGAAGGGGGCGCATGTGCCAACGTGCCCAACGGACTACGCTGGTACAGGCCACCATGAGACCCAGGAGGCGCAGGAAGTCCCGGGAAGGGCGCGATTGCCCAACCAGAAATGATTGGGCAAAGGAGGTAAGAACCTCGGTCCTGTCCGCCGGGAGCCGTGTTTGGCTCAGAAAGAGTCGAGCTCTGCCCCGATGAACAGTATCACCTGCTTCGGCTTGAGTTCCGATTTGGCCTCGTTGATAAGGAGGCCGACCTGAGAGCAAACCCGAGGGCCAGATCTCTGGACCGCTCCACCTCCTGTCTGAGGGGCTGCTATCAGCCAATCGTCCAGGTAAGGGGTACACCGACCCCCTCGCGCCGCAGAGGAATGCTGTCACCACTGCCATGCATTTGGTGAAGACCCTGGGAGCTACAGAAAGGCCGAAGGGCATGGCTTGCAACTGGAAAAGGGATCCTTCCGCCCTGAAGCGGAGGAATCTCCGGTGAGACGGACGGATAGGGACGTGAAAGAATGCGTCCTGAAAGTCCAGAGAGCAGAACCACACGCCGTGTTCCACAGATGGTATTATCTGAGCCAGAGTGACCATTCTGAAGGTTCGAGACCTTAGAAACTTGTTTAGGTCGTGTAGGTCGAGAATGGGGCGCCAGCCCCCCATCCGTTTCGGGACCAGGAAATACCTGGACACAAACCCCGGGTCTGAAGGAGGGTCCTCCACCTCTCTTATCACCTCCTTCCGGAGGAGGAGAGCAATGTCGGCTCAACGAGCCGCCAGTGAGGCTGGGGACCCCGAGGCCCCCCGAGGGGCGACGGCTCTGTAGGGCGGTGCCTGCTCGAATTCTAGAGGCAGGCCTCTTCCCACCACCTCCAAGACCCACCTGTCCGTGGTAACAGCGGACCAGGCAGAAAGGAAGTGCCGGAGCCGTCCCCCCACGGGGGGAACCAGGGGTGAGGCGACGGGGATAGGGGCGACACCCCTCAGCCCGTCACTGAGCAGGCTTGGAGGAGGGACCGACCGAGGGACCTCCTGGGCCTTTTCCTCCTTGCTTCCTATTGGAGGAAGACGACGGCTTGGGTTTGGGATACCAAGGTCGAGCCTGCTGGCCCTGACGTTGTTGGGTCAAGGCTGCCAAGGGCACAGAAGGACAAAAGGGCTTAGGCTGAGGCTTACGGCCTTTGTCCTTCTGCGTGGAAGAGACCGAGTCCAAGGTGGCATTGGACTTTTCAATCCTCTGGAGGTGACCTTCCACTCCAGGGCCAAAGAGGTCAGTTCCCAGAAAGGGAACATCCGCCAATTTGTGCTGGGTATCCGAGGTGAAGGTGGATATCCTCAGCCACGCCCGCCGACGCATGGCCACTGCGGTCACCACTGATCTAGCACAAGAGTCTCCGATGTCGAGAGCAGTCTGAAGCTGCTGCTTAGCCACTGCCCTGCCCTGATCCCACACCTGCTTGACCGTGGTCTGCAGGTCTGCGGGAAGATGGGGAACGACCTCATCCAGGGAGCCCAACAGGGCATGGGAGAAGTGTGCCATCAGGATGGCCAAACTGGCCTGACAAAGGCCAAGAGATGATGCAGCATAGACTTTCCGCCCGGCGTAATCCAATTTCTTGGATTCTTTGTCGGGTGGTTTGTCCATGTCCCTGGCGTTCCCGGCGCGCCGGAAAACGCTATCGGTAACCAGCCCCTCGGCAGAGGGGTGTTCCGAGAAACCGGACAGGGAACCGGTAGGGACCGTGTACTTCCTAGCCATCCTGGCCGAAGGCGCAGGGCAGGAAGCAGGACGCTGCCATAGCTCCAAGGCCGGACCAACGATGGCTTCGGCCACCGGAAAGGCCTCCGTCGGAGAATCCCCTCGGTCCAGAATCTCCGTGAGGGGATATCTGGCCCGTTTGGAAACGGGTTCGAGCTTCATCCCGGTGGACTCCGAGATGAGCCGAAGTAGGCCAAGGAAGGACGAAGGGCTATCGTCCACTGACTGCCCCCCTGAGGACTCCAAGTCCATCCACCTGGAGAACAGGGAGGAGTCATCTTCAGACTCCGACGAGTCTTCGAAGAGCTGCCTCGAGCCTGAGACACCCTCCACCTGCCAAGGTTTATCGGGAGTGAGAGTGACCGACAGCCTATGGGGCAGCCCCTGAGCCAACCGAGAACTCTTGGTCGGAGCCCCAATTAACGGCTGAGGCGGCGGTGGTTCCACCAAAATCGGTGGGGCAGCAGTAACAGGCTGAACAACCGGTCTGGGAACAGGCTCCTCGACCACCGCGAGGGGTTGTTTCGGCCGCTCCGGTGACAGCCACTTAATGGCCGTTGAAGACGACTGGGTCGGCTTATTCCCGGCCAACAGAAGCTGTTGCCACATAAGCTCTTCATTTTTCCGACGTAACTTGCGTCGAAGCCTCCCCTCATCCGAGGAGGAGGAAGAAGAGGAAGAGCGGTGGTGCCGCTTACCGCGGTGCCGAGACCGAGACCGCCTATGACGGCGGGAACGGCTGGACCGCGAGGAGGTCTGAGACCGAGACCGAGAATCTCGGCTAGGCCGAGGTCGGCACGGTGGGGTACTGAGGATCGGTACTCCCTTTGGCTCGGAAGATTGCACCGACAGCTCCGGAACCGGAGGCACAGTCGAGCCGACGGGATCCTCAACTCTCGCCGGGGGAACCGGGGAGAGGGGAATTTCAGCTTCACTAGCCGAGTCAACTGCCTAACGGGTCGAGAAAATCTCGACCGCTGTTGCCGGGTGTATCGGTCAACTGGCCTGACGGGACACCGCGAGCCAGTGGGTCATGCTGAAGGGTCGACCGAAGTAGACTGTCGACTAGAGGGAGATCTTTCCCGCTCCCAAGAGCGTCGACGATGGGACTTACCCTTACTCTTTTTTGACCAAGAAAACGGTCCAGAAGAGGTTGGACCCTCACCCTTAGTCGAGAGGGTCAGGCAAAGCTCCTTAAAAGAAGCCGAATATGAGGCGCCGAGAGAGAGCGGGACGAATGCTGCGGCCGAAGATGGAGCGGCCTGCGCCGCCTCCTCCTCGAGGGCGATCATCTGCTCGAGCTGTTCCGCAGAGCCCGCAGCCGCGGACACCGCCAATCGGGCCTCCTTCGATTTAACCGGAGGAAATCTCTTCTCGGGACGCCCCAACTGCAGACGGGCAGCACGATCTTCGAGGACATAGACCGAAAAAGAAGAGCACAGGTCGCAAGCCTGCGGTTCGTGCTCAAGGCCTAAGCAGTAGACGCACGTGGCGGTCTGTCCGAGACATTTTGATTTTAGGGGTATCTCCAAATCCGAGTCGATTTATCCATCGCAGCCGCGAGGAGAAGAAGACCAAAGTGTTTTGGTAAATTTGAAACGAGTTTCAAAGTTTGAAGAGTTAGGCACCAAATCTTAATCGCAGAGCGTTAAGGAGGGAACCTGAGCTTCCAAGCGGTAAGGAAGATCTGGCGTCATGGGGCGGAGCCGAGAGTTTTACCACCCGGATGGGTGGGAGGAGCCAGCTTGAAGACCTTCCGGCAAGATTTAAAGCGGCAAGGAACCTGCCAGACAGTGTGGATGAACAACATATCCATGTCCCTAGAACGTGTTATTCCTTCCCTTTTGCGTGGTGGTGCGCATGTGCTGACACACAGTCACTGCTGGGTGTCAGGCAAGCAGCGCGACTCACACCCTCCCTGAGGAAGGGGCGAGAGAGAGCTGTCTGTGGACACTCATCCTTCCCCACCTCGCTGACCCCCAAGCGATCCGAGTCCTTTCCCGACCCCAGGTCACCGGTGTGGCAGGTGGCGAGGCATCCAGCACTTCAGCCCTCCATGCCACTGGGCCGGCTTTTCACATTATTTTTGTATTTCTCTTCCCCATTATTTATTACTGAGGTCATTTGCAAGAAAAAAGCATCTTTGCTTCTGAAGAGTTCATCTATTCTTGCTGCTTTCTCCCTACCTGAAGTCACAGAGCACTGCTTATGACCGCACAGTTACTCCCATGGCAACAGATTGGGATGTCACAACACAGGATTATGACTTGAAGTAGGGAGTAAGCTATAGAGGCAGATAAACTCTAAGGGAACTCTGAGGAATAACCATCATGTATTCATACAAATTTACTCAGTAATAAATAATGGGGAAGAGAAATATGTAAAATAAACATGGAATGCAAGCTGAACTGTACTTAATTATGTTTTCAAAGTTTTCTCTGAGGCGTCAGTAACTCTTTAAGACATTTTGTGAGAGAGTGTTGTCAACCTGACAGCTGCAGTTTTAGACCCAGCTGTGCCCACTTATATCTACCAGCTAGGTCGCTGCATCTTCCTAGTTTTTAATTTTTTACAAATGTAAAATGTATGCTGTGTGTCAGTGGGCTACTACCCCTGCCTGATGACTGCTATACAGGTTAAGGGGTCTGGGGGTTCTGTTCTGGTGACAATTGGGGGTTCTTTCCCAAAGGTATTAATAAATAGCGCAGTGCCTCTACCCAGAGTAAAATTATAGTGGGACAGGTGTTTGAGTAGTACAACCCCCTAGGATGCTGTACCTACCCACTTCCCCTTCCAGTCACCCCACACACAGGATACCACTCTGTTTTGCAATACTATAAAACACATATAATTAATGGTCTTCCCTTTTTCCCATAGGGAAACCGTGGCATAATTTGCCGTTATAAAGGAGCATTTATAATGGCAAACACGCGCACGGTTTTCCCCACACTGCGCATGCTCGAACTCCTCGCTTGCTGTATCCTTCCCGAACCGGAAACCGCAAACCCACGGTAGAGAGAAACTGCCACAGACACTTGGCAGTAAGTAATTTTTACAATTAGTTGAAATGTTCCACACAGCTACCGGATTGACCACCCTAAAAATATTTTAAATAAAGTTAAAGTGGACCTCACGCGCTGAGGTTGACTGCGCCGGCACAGCAGTCATTTTTTATTTCACATAATTGCTGAGGTGAAAAAGAGAAGCCCAACAATTCATAAAATAAATATGGGTCTTGGTGTATGGCTTCGTTGATGATACCCTGGGTTTGATGCAATGTATAACCCCCTCGGGTGTGTGTAAATTCTCATTACACACCGAGACCCATACTTTATCCTATATGTAATTAATGACTGTTACTAATAATATTCTCACAGCTACTTTTAACAATAACCATCCATCTTTTATTACTGGGGGAAAGTGAAACGGGAGAGCGGAAAATAGAAGCAGTTTTGATATGTAACAATTGTAACAATACTGCCCAGTCCCCAACCACACATTAGCCCTCCTCCACACTGGTACCAGTGCCGCTTAAGTCTATTTGGGTACCCAAACGGCACAGACCTGTAAGTTGCTGTGGGTTGGCCAGCACTGGGGCACTTTGAATTTGTAGGCGTTAACAACTTCCCACTTGCAGACAACTCTACACTGGAACCCCTGGTCAGGGCAAGCCCTGTGTTAGTTATGGTTCTGTAGACACCAGTTTTCAGGTTCAGGCACAGTGGTTCAATCAGGAGGAACAACTACGCCATGGGGCAGTAAGCAGAGGGACAGCGAAAATGGGTTGGAATGATGTGGCAGTATCTGGCAGCTTGTCACCTTCTGCCTGAACTGCAGAGTCTGGCAGCTTGTCACCTCTGGCCTGCAAGGCAAGCTGGAGAATGACAGAATGATACAAGGTTTCCTGGTCCACAAGGGAGCCCTGACCCAGGAGTGACCCCTCAGTCCAGCTCCCCAAAGGGTCCAGAGTGCCCTAGCACTCAGGCATGCACTCGCGGCTCCCTGCAGCCCAATCCGCCCCACTCGATCAGGGTTGGCAGTTCCCCTACCTGGCTCCAAGCTGTGGTTGTGCAGGATGCAGTCTCTGTCTTCCACCTGGACTGGGATCAGCAGCCCCTGGATGCAGCAAAAGTTCCTCTGGATTTCACCTCTGCAGTGGCTATTTGCCAGCAGCACACAGTCTCTTGACTGGCAGCTCCACCTTTACACAGCCGGATCACAGCAATGCAAGTGGGCTCTCTGGCTTTAGAGCCCTGCTGACCTTTTCCCACAACTTCCTTAAGCTACAGGACCAAACTGCCAACTTCAGGTTCCGGCACGCACTGTTCACAATCCCTCTTCACAACTAAGGGTTCTTCCAATGGCTACCAGTTCAGCTGCAAAATACTGGTTCTCCAGGCAGAAGAAAACCTTTCCAATGTTCTCAGACATTTGAATGCAAAAGCCCTAGGTCAGCTTCCAAACTTTTTCTCCACACGTAGAATGCACTCTCTGAGAGCTCCTGCCAGACTGCCCCAAACTGCAAAAGTCCCTGGGGTTTCACACAGAAAATCCCAGACAGTGACTGGCTGAAACATGCAGTCAATCAGTAAAGTTATTACACATTTGCTAGCCTGGTGGCGCTGAGGGTTGAGGCACTGGACGCCACACCTCGCACCACGCCAGCGACCTGGGTTCAGGAATGGACTCGGGCCGCCAGTGGGCTGGCAGGGAAGAGGAAGGATTGAGTGTCCCACAACTGCTCTCCACTCTCTGGGGCAGATGGGAATGGCGCATCGGCGCTGCAGCAGCAACTGAGCGGGCCAGGCGCACTACGATGGTCTGCCTAGAAGCAAAGAAGTGCGGCGGCGTCCATGCGGACATGCTTAGATGCCACTACGCATCCGGCTCAATGAGACCAGAAAAGGAAATGGCGGGCGGCCTCTGCAGCTGATGGCGTGCCTGCCCCAGACACGAGAGCACCTTGTCGGGGGCGGCCTACCCTGTGCGATGGAGCATATCGTATGCTGACCAGGTCCAAAGGGGGGTGCCGAAGTCGGGGCCGCCCACAAGGAGAATGTATTCTACGATAGAAAAAACATTATTACACATTAGCTCCCTTCGATTATTGGTTATTAATTTGGGCACCTAGAATAGGGTTCACAGCTCTCCAAGCAGTCATTTCACATTGTCTTTGGATGCCTAGAGTCCTGATTGGCTGTTTCTATGGGTCAAAGGATCAAAGATGGCTGCTTAATACACAGTCCCATTCAGTGTTTATATAGTCCCCACTTTAAAGTCATTATGCAGTCAAACCATGCACTTTATCCAAACAATTTCCCCACAGTGTAGTAGCAATTATTTTCATTTGCCTGTCACTGGCTCCATTACACTGTCCCACCAGGCAACGACCAAGCAGCTCATTAATATTCAAAAGGGCTCCCCACTCTATAGTGCTCATTAGCGCTCCTAAAACAAACAGTCTGAAGGGCTCTCATATGCCTCCTTCATGTGTCTAACCCCCAAGAAGCATATCCTAGGGGTCGGCAGCACTGGAGGGATGTTTGGGCGGCTGCCAGAATAGCCCGAAACCCACTATGCGCTACCGTGCATGCACGGACCACTGGCTTGCACCAAGGTGCAAAAACACAGTGCGGCGGCTCTGCGATGTTACTCCTCCAGCCCCCAAAGAATACAGGGTGCTGGACAGAGGACCTAAAGGGAAACACAGGACCCAGGACTGGCGGCGGAGGCAGAGTGATGCAGAACATCACTCCTGGGGCAATTTGAGATAAGCCCCACCTGTGGGGTGGGGTTATACAAAAGAGTGTGGGGAGAGCATATCTTTTTGTTGTTGTTTGTTATTTAAATAAAAAAAAAAAAAAACTGCAGAAATACAATACTGCTACTGTGTTCACAAGTGTATTATCAGAACATTGCTGAAAACAGTCATATCCACTGATTGTATTTATTTAAAATATTTAGACAGAAAATAAACACCTCCTGTACATTCCATGCTGCGCTGAAGGGACAGTATGCTGGAGAAACTGCTCTGGTTCTGAACTGCAAGAACGCCAGAAGGATTAAACAAACCCACTAACCTTGTACTACTGCAAGTGCAGAGTAGGGGAAGGAGAAGGCCCCAGATGGACAGCACAATTTGATTTGATCACAAAAAGAAACGGATGGTTTTAAGTCCTCTTCCCCACTGTTTAATTCCCAAACCCCTGCAGGGTAACTCAGAAGCAGATATTCAAATGCCTTAGTTACTGCAGCGGCAGCAGCTTTTGTGGAGTTTTTACAGGGATGTCTGTTGCAGTCTCTCTCTCGCTCTCTCCTACAATCTCACACCCTCTCTCCCTCTGTCGCTCTCTCACACACTCACACACTCTCTCTCTCTCTCTCTCTCTGTTGTCCTCCAGCATAATACAGGCTTTCAATAACTATGGAAGCAGTGGGGCATGGAATGAAGCCAAGTGCATCCTCTAGCCCACTGCTAGGACTCAGTGACTGTGAAACTGCTAGAATTATACAGTGGTTAAAGAAACAAAACGTATCTCACACCATCAGCAATGTCATCATGCACCAGCCTATCAGTTTACACGTTCCTAAACTCCAACTGAAAACAAGAAACCGCACTACCTGTCCACACAGCAGATAAACTTTTAAGCTGTTTTATTTTCTGCACCCGCCAACCATGCATTACGCATTCAAAAGACTAACTGGGGAGAGGAAGGAGTTAAATGCCATTCCTTTCTTTATAATAGAGAGCATTTTCTTGAGACTTGGTTCCTTTACCTTTAGAATTCATCTGTCCTTGAAGATTATTCCCTAGCAGCCTGCACACTACACTCCAACAGACGCTGGCTGTCACACAACTGGACCTAAGATGACAGAGTCACATCATATTTCAGCATCCTGTAGCATGCAGTCAGCAGGATCTCAGCCCAGGTCTGGTGTCACATATTCCTGACCCACACAGCTCCCTCCCTTTAGCTGACCAGAGCCAGCTGTGTACTAGCAGGAACCACCTAAGTGCAATACTACACTGTCACAT